>OX387241.1:248151274-249401274 GCA_947561735.1 Cenchrus americanus
TGAGATCAATATAGATTTCCGTGTAGCGCTCAGCTGAATAGGTGGTGTGAACGGGGATAAAGTGAGCGGTCTTGGTAAGCCGGTCCACTATGACCCAAATGGAATCATGCTTCCGAGGTGTGAGAGGTAAACCGACAATGAAATCCATGCTGATATCGTCCCACTTCCATGCAGGAATGGTTAATGGTTGCATTTGACCCGCGGTCTTTAGATGACTAGCCTTGATTCTTTGGCATGTGTCACAACTGGACACATACTCGGCTATTTCACCCTTCATCTTTGACCACAAAAAATTTTCCCTAAGATCTCGGTACATTTTGGTACTTCCGGGGTGAATGGTGAACGTAGAGAGATGAACCTCATCTAAAATCTCCTTCCTTAAGTCTTGATCCCGAGGTACCACTAATCTTTGTCCGAACCAAACAATTCCCTTGTCATCCTTTCGGAAACAATCATACCTGGGGTCTCCTTCTTCTAACTTCTGTTTGATTTTCTGAACTTCTTCATCATCTTGTTGAGCTATAGCAATTCTCTCATGGAGAGGGGATTCGATCGAAATAGCATGAAGCTTGCCATGCTCGACCACTTCCAAGCTAAGCTTCCTCATTTCTTCACATAAAGCTTCATTCTTCGGCTCTAACGTTACATAGTTGCAATGCTTGTGGCTAAGCGCATCTGCAACCACGTTAGCCTTGCCGGGATGATAATGGACTTCTAAATCATAATCCTTGATTAATTCCAACCATCTTCATTGCCTCATATTCAAGTCAGATTGAGTGAAAATATACTTGAGACTCTTGTGGTCGGTGTAGATATTGCAGCGATTACCCATCAAGTAGTGCCGCCACAGCTTCAAGGCATGGACGACTGCTGCTAACTCGAGATCATGAGTCAGATAGTTTTTCTCATGAGGTCGAAGTGCCCGTGAGGCATAGGCAATGACTCAGTTTTCTTGCATAAGCACGCAACCAAGACCAGTGCCCGAAGCGTCACAAAACACCTCAAACGGTTTGGACATATCCGGTTGAGTCAATACGGGAGCTGAGGTCAAGTGTTTCCTCAAGGTGTGAAAAGCTTGGTCACACTCCTCACTCCACACGAACTTGACACCCTTCTTCAGAAGTTCAGTCATGGGTTTAGCTATTCTGGAGAAATCCGAAATAAACCGACGATAATAGCCTGCTAGACCTAGAAAGCTACGGATTTGGTGTACTGATTTGGGTGGCTTCCAATCCATGACCTCCTGCACTTTGCTAGGATCCACGGAGATACCATCTCTGGAAATAGTGTGATCCAAAAACTTCACACTATCCAGCCAGAATTCACATTTAGAGAATTTGGCATAGAGTTTGTGATCTCTCAATTGCTGCAAAACAATACGAAGATGCTTCGCATGTTCGGCTTCACTTTTGGAATATGTGAGAATGTCATCAACGAAGACCACTACGAACTTGTCCAGTTCATTCATGAAAACTGAGTTCATAAGGTACATGAAATAGGCAGGTGCATTGGTGAGACCAAAAGACATCACTAGGAATTCATAGAGACCGTATTTGGTGGAAAAGGCTGTCTTTGGCACGTCACTTGCTCGAATTTTTATTTGATGATAGCCAGATCAAAGATCAATCTTGGAAAAGACCTGGGCACTAGCCAATTGATCAAAAAGAACATCAATGCGGGGCAACGGATATTTATTCTTAATCGTCACCGCGTTGAGTGGACGATAGTCAACGCACATCCGCAAACTACCATCTTTCTTTTTCACAAACAGAGCGGGACTTCCCCAAGGAGAAGAACTTGGGCGGATATATCCCTTATCAAGCAATTCCTGCAACTGAACTTTCAACTCTGCCAGTTCTTTGGGTGGCATTCGGTAAGGCCTTTTAGATATTGGTGCGGTACCCGGCTGAAGTTCTATGACAAATTCGACGTCCCGGTCTGGTGGCATACCAGGCAAGTTGTCGAGAAAAACGTCAGGATACTCACACACCACTAGAATATCTTCTAGTTGGGTGGCTACAGCAGCATAGGAACAAGGATGGGTGTTCTCCACTTGGGGTAGGTACAAGATCGTATGACCACTGGTAGGGGAATGGATTTCTATCGTTCTAGTGGCAATATCCAAAACCACTTGATGTTGGGTCAACCAATTCATTCCTAGAATCACTAGACCTCCCAACCCTAAATGAATTAGGTTGGTTAAGAAAGTTTTACTGCCGAGCTGCAAGGGAACGGCTTTGATTATAGTGTTGGAGAGGATTCTTCCTCCCGCCGTGGCTACGGCGAAAGAATCTTTTGTATGACAAGAATGTAAGCCCAACTTGCTCACTAAGCTTTCACTGATGAAACTATGAGTCGCTCCAGAATCAAACAATATTCTAACAGGGTGATCACGGGTAGAGAATGTACCGTCGCCAAGACCGTCGCTCCCTCCGGAACGTCGCCCCGGGGTGGTGAAGTTGAGTTTACCCTGCTTGACTTGCACTACGGGCTTCTTGACTTGGTTCCCCTGACGGAAGCCTGAGCTTTCGCCCTGCTTGTTCTGCCTGGGCTTAGGGCACTCATTGGCATAGTGTCCGGGTTGCCCACAATTATAGCAACGGCGATCCTTGGTAGCACTGTTGTTGTTGTTGTTGTTGTTAGTCGGGGGTGCACTAGGCTTGAATGGTCGTCGTCGTACCTTACGGAACTAGAAGTTCCCAGATGGCTTGTTCTGAGATGGGGTCACCCTCCAGTGTCCAGTTGAAGATGACTGGGGAGGACCCTGAGTACCTTTCTTGATGAAATGGAATTTCTTGCCTGACCCACCAGTAGTGGTGAATCCGGCCTGCCTCTTTCTATCCCTCTGGGCTTTGGACATGGCATCTTCTTGAGATATGGCCTTGTTCACAAGGTCCTGATAGTTGTTAGGCTCATAAAGATTAAGCCTCTCATAGAGATCCCCGTGTAGCCCATCACGGAATCGCTCTATCTTCTTGGCATCGTTGTCCACATTATGCCCACCATACTGACACAAGGTGTTGAATTTCTTTGCATACTCATACACCGTGTCAGATCCTTGCTTTAAAGCAAGCAACTCCTTCATCTTCCTATCCATGAGACCCTTAGGAATGTGATGTTCCTTGAAGGCCTGCTTGAATTCAGCCCATGTGATCTGGTGTCCGGCAGGGATCATGGTCTTGAAGTTCTCCCACCATATCAATGCTGCACCATGAAGCTGGAGAGCAGCGAAGTTGGCCTTTCGCTCCTCGGAGCAGGGCAAGGTGAACACAGAGAACTTGGCTTCAATAGCCTTGATCCACGCATCGGCAGCCAGTGGCTCTTTGGCCTCTTCAAAAGTCGTGGGCTTCACGGCATAGAAATGCTCATATTTAGTGACTCAAGGCTGGCCGTCGACATTTTCCCCACGAGGGTTATTTTGCAACTGCTGAGCAAGCTGCTGCTGCGTCTGCAAGAGCTGCCTCATCACCTCGGTTTGGGTGACCATAAACTGCTCCTGGATGGTCATGTTGGGAGGAGGAGGCGGAGCGTCACTCCCGCTTGCACCAAAGCCATTGGGAGAAGCACGAGTTTGTCCCACCATCTGAAATACATGAGATTTTCATTAGTCACATATTCGCAAGCTTGTTCACATTATCCACAAGAAGAATATGCAGAATGAAACTCATAGCACCAATTTGGTGGAAAACTGGACAGCACAGCGGAGTTACTAGAAAATTCATAACTCTCTGCTCGCAATAGGAAAAACTCCCATTTTTGGTCAGCAAGTGTGAAATTTTCTGAGCTCCAACATTGGTATTCAACCCGAGGTCTAAATCCAACGTTAACATGCCCGAAAAATTCCAATACCGGGGTTCTGCCTAGCTGTTTTTGCTGTAGGCCGAACTGAAAATTTTTTGCTATAACTCCTGGTACGCTTATGCAATGGTGGTGAATTTCGGTGAGCATGATCTCCACAACAACACACAAGATTGGTATTCAACACAAGGCGAGATTTTGATCACAACAATCCCGAATTATTCATTAATTATGACAACACCGAGATGTCCATCTACGCATTACATGATGCGGAGCCTTGGAACCGCTTACACACTTATGTACAACAAAAGGTCATCCAATATACTCTCTGAGAAGCCTCTAACTTACACAAAAGCTAGCTGAGGAGGCTAAACTAAGAGTACATGGTCATCCTCTAGAGACAACTGCTAAAACTACTAGTAACCTGCAGCGGAGCCAGTACTAGTGTCCGGAGAGTCAGGTGGTGGACCACCAGCACTGTCCTCGCTCAAGCCTGACACTCCCTGCAGCTCGTCTGGAGCGGCAGGTGCGACCGGTGGTGCGATCGGCGGCTGCTGACCCTGCTGGGCCATCGCCTGCCACACCTCTACCTCAATCTCCAACTCTGCTACCTAGTTCTGCATCTCCATCACGTTCTGCACCAAGGCAAAACGCTGAGCATCAGTGTGAGCGAGCTGCACTTGAGTCATCTGAAGAGCGTGCTCTCGGGCAAACAACTGCTCCGTGAGCTCAGCACGCTCCTGGTGCCACTGAATGCGCTCGTCCTGAAGCGTAACGATCTCCTGCTGGAGGTGAGCAACTGTCTGGCGCTCGTACTGAAGGTCAAGAGTAAGGATATCCCTCATCGCTGTGGAGTCCATCAACACAACGGAGAGCATACCCTGAGTGGAAAGACGAAACACCTGCATGTTGTACACCGCCTCCAAGAACCTCAGAAGCTGACGCACAACAACCGCTGGAGGGTCTGCCGTGAGTAACACGTCGGTGAGCGAGAGACGCTCACGCCAAGCTGGGTCGAGTGGGTCCATGGCCGGGAACAAACCCAGCGCAGTAAGCATCACCTCGTCCGGGTGCTGCTCACAGAAGGTGTGAAGAATCCGCATGGCCGCGGACTCAACCGACTCAACACCGCGGTGAGCAAAGAACACCATGCTCAAGTCCACCCACTCCGGGTGCTCGGGGTGAGGAAGCACCGTAGCGGTCGTGCGGGCGTAGGGAACACCCTGGTCCCAAAAAGAGACGACCTCGTACAGCGGCGGCGTAACGTAGCCCACCTCACTGAGAGTCTCCCACAAAATACGGGAAAACCCTCCCAGTGAAGGGCATCGGTACGGATCGTACCGTCCGCGTCGATCTCGTAGATCGGTGGCTGTGCCATCTGTACAAAAATTAGGAACTACACGTTAGACATCAATTGACATCAACGAGCAATAGGGTAAAATCTGGTAGGTATGAACAAAAATTCATAACATGAAAACCAGGGCCCCAAAAATTCCCAATTTTTCACAGCAACTTTATGACATGTTTATGCACACTTTTGGTATTCACAGGTAGATCTAGATTGGACTGGAATAAGCTCAAAAAAACCTCTTTTGCAGAAGGGGTCTGCTCTGAAAAACAGCAGAACAGGGACGCACTAAACTGAGCATAGTTCTCAGCAGAAAATTCCTAAAATCCTGAAAAATTCATAGTGGATGCTCAACTTGATAAGAAACAACTTTCCTAAAGGATGTCTAGCCAGATTCCTCACAGATTTGGCTACAAAAATTGAGAGATGACAGGGACAGAATCTGCCCGAATTTTCCTAATTTCAAAAGGGAGGAAAACCTTACCTAAGATCAAGCAATTCACCCTAGGCAATTTATTCAAGCAATTAAGGTTAAATTTTAGGTTCATCAAGATTTTAATCATGCATGCACACGCCTTATACGACCTTCCAACTAGATCCAAAAGACGTAGTTAGTGCCGGTGGCAAGCTTATAATCGGCTCTCCTTATAATAACTAATCGGAGCTAATCGATTCGCACTTAACGACTTTCGAACGTTGTTAGTGTACCTGCAGAAAACGAACCTTTCGTGCCAGCACATCACGAAAGCGTCCACATACAGTACCGTTCACTTGTAGAAACGGTATCCATGCGTCAAGCCGCTGCATGGACAACATCCAACCTCGGAGACCCTCCGTTTGAATGGAGTGTATCTTTGCCTCGCATGATCGACATGCGGAATGTGCACGTATGAAACACGTGGCGACACCACAACTCATATATAGACGCGAAGATGGGATCCATGGAAGGGGTCACTCCATCAACCCTCGCAATTCCCGTGATGCGGAACAGCACATGTATAAAACATGTGGCTCATCTAGTTTGGTTGTGCAGTAAAGTAAGTCTGACATAAAGTAAAATGCTGGAAGTTAGCAAAATACACCATAGATTCTTATGCCACCTTAAAGTACCCAAAAATTTCCCTCTAGGGCCTCTCGATCTAGATCGTTCCTTAACGATCCAACGGGTATTCAAAATCCAATCAATCTTGACAAGTTTTATTGTAAATCATGTGATTAATATTAATCTAATCACTCCGGTGCATTCAATCGCTCTGATACCAGCTGAGACAACCCCACCCGAGATAATTCCGTACTATCGCCTAAACCACTCCATTTGGTCATTAAGCGATAATAAAGAAGCATCCTGTTGAGTATTACCAGGTTTACACCCGGTAAATCACTTGGAAACACAGAGAGGATCGAACGAATGCATTAAAACTCCCACGAAGGAGAGTCCAGAGTGCCTTACAAATTATCCGTCACATCCCCGTAGGGGTCATTATTACAAACATAGTTCTTTGACATGAAAGTAAACGGTTCAGAGTTTATTGAAAACAGCGGAAGATAACTAAACGATACGATCACATCATAGGAGTCCTGTCCATGATGCAATCACTCTTCGTCATCCACCCATTCCAGCTCCCAGCCGGGTGAAAGTTCTCCGGGCCACACATCAGATGCATTACCTGGAACAACATTTATAAAGCAAGGCTGAGTATACTAATACTCAGCAAGACTTACTCGTCTAAAAGAAAGACTTTACCTCTAGTTATGCAAGGCTTTTGGCTAGTTGGTTTGTTTGCCAAAAAGCTGCTAAGTAGTGGATCCTTACTTTCCATATTTTAGCTCAAGTTCTAGTTGAAGTAATTATTACTAGATGAGCGACTATTACAACCAAAGTTGTACAAGCTATTAATCAAAGTAATAATCTTCACAAAGTTCCATCATAAAGGGATATCATGGCCAGTAGGGTAAGTAGTCTCAGATAACGGTGAGAGGCCGACAATCGATTGCTTCATAACCTTGCAAGGTGGACCTAAACACATGGGAGGTGCCCTCACTAAGAGTTCACCAACCAGGCGGTTCCCGTCATTCCTCGGTTTGGGGATAATAGCTCACAGTCTTAAGTACAAGATTTATCTGGGTTATGCCACAAAGGTCACCCAGCCTAACGCATGCACTTGGACAGCAAGAAAAGGGTTTTAGCACCATTGAATTTAATACACCAAAAATAGGAGCATCCCTAAATAGCAAAAAGGGGAATAATGCATAACAAAATAAATAGGACAGAATTGATTCCCATCTTTCTCCTACGTTTACTCTGGCCCGAAACAAGCTTAAAGAACTAACAAACACACATATTGACTTTATGAAACATGCTACTCATATTTATGATAAAAAACATGCATAAATGAGGAAATAATATTTCTAACAGAGATAAAATCATGGTAAATTCACCAAAGGTGCTTTTTAACATAACAAGACTATAGCCAGAAGTTGGGCTCAAAAATAATTATGTATTCAGCTACAAAAATCATCTAGGCAGATTTACCAATATCACAAAACAATTTATTCAGGAAGATCCCTTCAGCAACTTTGTGCAAAGTTTGGCACAGAGTCTAGGCATACTAGTTACCACAACATATACAAAATCCAGCTCAAGAGCTTGGGTGGATTTTGCAGAAACACCAATCTAAGTATTTCACATTCCTATTTTTCAAGCAAAAACTAAAACTCAAAAGTATATACCCATTTGGACAAAGTTGTAGTTCTTGTTACACTGAGCTCAGCAAAATTGGGCTTGCTATTTTTGGATTTTTCTATGATTTTTAATCAATTTTACAAGGCGCTGGACTAATTCATAAAACAAGGAAGAATCTTCTTGCATTGGGGACCCTAAAACTTTTGAAATCTTCACAGATATACCCTCGGTCCCTCCCCCCTCGGGCCCGACGGCGGGAACCAGCTCATCGGCGAGGTGGGGCTCGGCCACGCAAACATGCGACAGGGATCGTCGATTGGACTCACCCGTGACCGATTGGCGGCGGTGGATCGATCGGGGGAGACTCCGGCGAGCGGCGGCGGCGGGAGCGGCGGCGGCGCGCCCGCGGGAAACCGGACGGCGGTGAGGGGAAGGCCTGGGCTCAACCACGTGCTGCACGGGGAGCTTCCATGTGACTCAAAGAAGGTGTTAGGCAGGTCACGGGGCTCGGAGAAGCGGCGGAGGAGCGACCTCGACGGCGGCGGTCCGGCGGCGGCCACAGGAACTCGGGTTCCGGCGAATGGGTGGCTCGACTTGCACAACAATTAGCTCGGGGAGGTGTTGAGGTGCACAGGGAAGGGTTGAATCTCTTGGGTGCGTGAGGAAAGCGACTGGGATATGGTGCTCACCGATCGACGGCAATGGCGGACGGCGGCGGCTCGGGTGGAAACGCGTGCGCGCGAGGGACGCCGGGGCTGGCTTATAAGCGCGCGGGAATGTCGGTTGGGGTAGGTAGGAACGTGCAGGTGCTACTAGAACGCGTAGGGAGGCCGAGGGCATGGCCGGCGACGTGCGCCGCTCCGGCGTCCAATGGCACGCCGCGGGGAGGTGCACCGGCCGACGGATCGGCGCCACCGGCCCGGCCCACTTGCCACGGACGACACGCACGAGTGCTCGCCGGCGGCCGCGCGGTGACCGGCGGTCACTCCGGCGCCTCGGCGTGCGCGCTCGAAGCGGGTATGGTGCGTACGGCGGTGGCCGACGTGGTCGCGCACGACGTCGCACCCAAACGCGCTCCGGCGTTCCCGGTGCTAAATGTATTTCACTGATCTGTTTTCAAAATTGTTTTTCTCCAATTTTTCAAACTAAACTGTACCTTAGGGTCTGAAGCAAAGTTGGAGATTAGGGATCCCTCTACAACTTTCACAAAGACTTGTAGGGGTTTTGCTCAAGCAATGGAGCAGGAACATCATGCCAACACAGCCAAAAACTCATCGCCTGTGAATAGGAACAGGGCACCTTCCAAGGCTTGTTTTACCAAGAATTCCTCCAAATTTCAAATGCCAATCAACAGCAAAGTTGTGTGCCTCAACAATCTGCACATTTTTCCCTTTGGGTGGTTTTGAAGTGTTTAGGGAAATTTTGGGGAACATGCCAAAGTTCTAGAATGGCATAAAGGGGTTAAGGGAATGAAGGGGTTTTGAGCTAGGGCTTTGACCAAGGGTTGACCGAATGTCCTCAAGGTTAGTTAGAGGAGTGATTAAGTGGGTCATTAGCACAATTTATCACCGAGCAAAAACACGGGGTGTTACACTTGTAGTCCTTCCGCTTCATGCCTCGGATGCACGCCGACCTTCGAACGGGAGTAGGGACCTTCTCCTCTTCGACGGGGTTGCGAGAGGCGATAGCTCCGATCGGGACACGCCCTCCGCAACGGATGCGCGCGGTCCTCTTGATCTCGACGAATAGCTTGAGCTCGCATCGCTTTACCTCCTCCATCGATGACTCCTTGGCACCTTGCTTCAACTCTAAGCTCCTCAGGGACGCCATGGCTGCTGCGTGGGTGCAAAAGTATGCTTGATGGGATGGATTCCCGAGCTCCCAATTCGGCCAAATAAAGAGTCTGAAAAGGAGAACCCTAGGAACCTCAATTTCCTTATTCAAACTTCCCTTAAAATTTTCTGACCAAAGAAGGAAGTCGAAAAGGAGCATTTTGGGGAAAAACCAGGGCAAAACGCTGTCGTGGCCCACCTGGGCCGATCGGACTGGGCCGGTCGGCCCACCCTGTTCCGGGGGCCGGTCTGGTCCAGTTTCTCGTGTACCACCCTTTTTCTCTTTCTCAGCCCATGAGAAAAAGTTGGCCCAGTAAATCTTCGTGAGAAACTCCAGAAAATTAAAAGAAAAAACTATTTACAAAAATCCATGCCTTGTTTTTCGTACTAGGTCGGACGTTCGGGCTCTTCTTCCATGGTGAAGACATCAACATGGTGAAGGGGCACAACGTCGGGTTCGTAGTAAACCTTAATCCGTTGACCATTCACCATAAATTGATCACCCTTCACATCCATAATGGTTACCGCTCCGTTGGAGAGCACCGAATGCACAACATAAGGTCCGTCCCACTTGCTTTGCAATTTCCCCTTTTCGAAGGTTTTAAACCTCGAATTGTAGAGGAGGAGCTTATCTCCTTCTTTAAACTCTCTTTGTATATGCTTGCATTTTCATATGCTTTCAACCTCATCTCCTCTAGCTCGCTTATTTGAATTCTTCGTTTCACCACCGCGGCATCGAGATCAAGGTTCATCTCTTTAATCGCTCAATAGGCTTTATGTTCCAACTCAACCGGAAGGTGGCAAGCTTTTCCATAGACGAATCGATAAGAGGTCATACCTATTGGTGTCTTGAACGCCGTTCGATAAGCCCACAAAGCTCCCTTCTCAATGGTTTTGTTGAGAATGCTCTTTAATTGCCTATTCGGTGTTTCCGCTTGTCCGTTGGTTTGTGGATGACAGGCCGTAGAGACCCTATGTTCAATTCCCAACTTGGACAAGCACTTTTTGAAATTCTTCCCGGTGAAGTGAGTTCGTCCATCGCTTATCAAGATTCTTGGTGTACCAAAACGAGAAAAAATCACGTTCTTGATCATAGTAATGGACTCCTCCGTGGAAGCTTTACGACATGGCATAGCCTCTACCCACTTGGATACATAATCAACCATGACTAAAATATACTCATATCCGTGTGAGTTTTTGAAAGGCCCCATGAAGTCTATACCCCACACATCGAATAAATCGATTTGTAGATTGTATTTCAAAGGCATAGAATTTCTTTGAGAGATGTTTCCGGTTCTTTGGCATTCGGGGCATGAGGCAACATGTCTTTTAGTATCCTCATGCATCTCCGGCCAATAGAATCCGCTAGAGCACACTTTTGCTTGGGTCCTAAAATGGCTATAGTGTCCACCATACTCCACCGAGTGGCACTTTCTCAAGATTTATAGCCTCTCTTCTCTTGGAACACATCTTCTCATGACTCCATCATTGCCAAGTTTGAAGAGGTATGGTGCATCCCAAAAGTACTTCTTACTTTCGGAGATTATCTTCTTTTGAGAGTTTTTATCAAGATGATCGAGAGGCATCTTCCAAATCGCTCGAATGATATCAATCATCCAAGTGTCTTTATCGAGCACTTGATAGAGGTGGTCATCTCTCATCTTGTCTTCTATGGGGTCTTTATCATCTTGTCTACGATTCATCCTAGACAAATGATCGGCCACAACGTTCTCCACCCCCTTCTTATCACGAATTTCAACATCAAATTCTTGGAGAAGAAGGATCCAACGGATCAAACGTGGTTTAGCCTCCTTAGCCAAGAGATACTTGATGGCTACGTAATCTTTGTAAACAATGACCTTCGAGTTCACAATGTAAGATCTGAATTTTTTGAAGGCGAATACCACCACTAGCAACTACTTTTCCATAGTGGCATAGTTTAATTGTGCCCCATTAAGAGTTTTGCTAGCGTAGTGAACGGTGTGAACTCGGCCTTCCTTTCTTTGACCCAAAACCGCGCCTACGGCGTAGTCACTCGTGTCACACATGATCTCGAAAGGTTGGCTCCAATCCGGAGGCTGAATAATGGGAGCACTCACCAACGCACTTTTCAAGGTCCGGAATGCCGCTAGGCACTTCTCATCAAAGTCTAAAGCCACATCCTTTTGAAGGAGATGCGTTGAAGGCTTAGTGATCTTTGAGAAGTCCTTAATACATCTTCTATAAAATCTGGCATGACCTAGAAAGCTCCTCAAGTACTTAACATCCGTCGGAGGTGGGAGTTGCTCAACCATCTCTACTTTAGCCTTGTCCAGTTCAATGCCCCTCTCGGATATGACATGTCCGAGCACTATGCCTTGCTTAACCATGAAGTGGCACTTTTCCCAATTTAACACCAAGTCTACCTCCGCACACATCGTGAGGACCTTATCCAAGTTTGCCAAGCAATCCATGAACGTCTTCCCATAAACAGAAAAATCATCCATGAACACCTCGACAATTTATTCGATGAATTCTGAGAGTACGGCCATCATGCAATGTTGAAAAGAGGCCGGAGCATTGCAAAGACCGAAGGGCAGCCTTCTATATGCAAACGTTCCATAAGGGCATGTAAACGTTGTTTTGTGTTGATCACCTGGGTGAATGGGAATTTGCATGAACCCTGAATATCCATCGAGAAAGCAAAAATAAGCGTGGTTTGCTAATCTCTCGAGCATCTCGTCGATGAACGGTAGGGGGAAGTGATCTTTCTTCGTCGCTTTGTTAAGCTTCGATAATCGATACACATCCGCCACTGTTGACGGTGTATTTTGGTGCACCTAGCATGTTCATTACACTTTGGTTTGGATTTGATTATGGAACTAACCCGCCACTAGGCACACTAATCATATAACAAGTTCATCTATGTGCATGCATTTGGAAGTGTTGTGTTTATGTAGGAAAACATGGACATAAAAGACGGATTCGCAACAAGTTCAAAGGAGCATTTACGGAGTCTTGTTCGTGTTCATGAGCTTGATGAAATCACTTCCAATGGTGGCAAGGACCGAAGTGCTACGTGGAACACCCCCGGGGATTGAAGCGTAAAAGACCGAACTTCACGCGAAGAGAACCTCCATCTTAGACGTGAGGATGACATCGTCAAAATCATGCAAGTGGAGGGGGCAAAGTGCATAATCACCTGAGGTCCCACGGGAACGAAGGGGCAACCGAACCGGGCCGAGGTGGGCCCAGGCCGGCCGGCCCAGCCCACTCTGGTGGCCGGTTCGACCCCCTTTCCTTGCACCTGAAGGATCTTTAACCCTAAAAGCTTGGAGGTGCCGCCATTCGACAGGGAGAGAGCCATTCGCACCAGGAGGCCATCCACAAGCTAGAGAGAGAGAGGAGGGAGATCTCCGGAGGGAGATCGTCCACCTCGAAGGAAGCAACCGCACGTGGAGAAGAAGGAAGACACCGTCGGAAGGGAAACCATGATCAACGGTGCCATGATCAGCACCTTGATGGGGTAATCTCCTTATTCGTCCATGGGTTGTAATCGATCTTAAGATGTAATCATACTTTGTCGGATTATCTATCTATCATCTTGTGTTGAATATACTTTAATGCTAAAGGTTAGCTACCATGCCGTAAAGGGAGTATGAGCTCCAATGCTTCCTTGGATCCATTCAATAAGTTGTGTCCATCATAGGTCTAGTCATGAATACCTTCGCGTAGTGACAGTACGAGAGGAGGGAAAGGGCGAAACCATGGTCACAACCCCCGATAGATTAGATTGGTTTAATGTCTTTAATTGATTGCATGATCGTAGACCCATGGGCGAGTGTCTCCTATCTTGATATCTTAATCATTCTCTCTAGTGTAGTTTAGTTGTTTTCTAGTTTAATCATAGTTAGAGTTTGAGTAGTTAGAGTGTGAAGGTAGATTGAACGCTTGTAATCCCCTTGCTCCGCGGATTGACAAGAACCTTGGGAATCCTGTGGTGAAAAAGGAGTGGGGTCTGTACGCTTGCGGATCGTAGAGGGATACGTCTTTTATCTGTCAACAGCCACCCGGTCATGGTTCTTTGCGATATCAACTCATTCTTCTCATTCTTCACCACGGTTAAACCTCCTTTCTTTGGTACACAATGTACCGGGCTCACCTATTCGCTATGCGGAACCGGGTAGATGATTCCGACATCAAGTAACTTGATGACCTTTTTCTTCACTACCTCTCGCATGGCATGAGTTAGCCTCCTTTAGTGGTCCACTACGGGCTTACATTAGTCTTCCATTGGTATACAATGAGTGTAAAAGGCAGGGCTAAGACCTTTGATATCATTAATCGAATATCCAATCACCTTCCTATGTTTTTTCAATAAAATCAGCAACTTCTCATTTTTTTCGGGATTCAACTCGTCGCTCACGATGACTGGATAAGTCTTGTCTGGGCCCAAAAATTCATACTTTAATCCTTTGGGCAAAGGTTTAAGGTCTACCTCGGGCACTTGTGGCTCCTCAGGTTTAATCTCTCCTATGTCCTCGAATTTTTCTTTCTCCACGCTTCCATCTTGTGGTTCTAAGCCTTTTGTTGCTTCTTCTAGCTCTTCATCTTGTTGATCACTAATTTGATTTTCCATCGCTCTTTGCAGCGGGTCTCTAAGGGTTTCAACAAAACAAAGACTATCTACCTCCTCTACTTCGTCATCTTCGGGAGGAAAGGGTGTAGGGTGTTTAGAAACGCGAAGAAAGTTATATGTGTACTTCTTTCCATTAAGGTTCATTGTTACTTTGCCTTTTCCGGCATCCAACATGACATCAACCAACTTAAGAAAGGGCCTACCTAAGATTATGTGATCATGATTACTATGGTAAGCATCAATAACAAAGAAATCAATTGGTATACATTTTCCAAAGATTTTTACATTCATGTTGCAAGCAATACCTAGAGGTCTAATAGTTCTACCATCTCCCATGATTAATTTCGTTGATGTTGGAGCTAAGTCTAGGTTGTGTTCTTGAACTTTATTGTAAATTTTAGAAGATAGGACACTTACTTGGGCTCTGATGTCGCATAAAGCTTTGCATTGAACTCCGTTGATCTCGCAACTCAAGTGTGGTGCCGTCTTCTCTTCTTCTTCGGATCCTATCGCGTAAACTTCAGCGAGTCGAGCATATGGCGATGGTTCGAGCTTGATCCCCATGATTCTTTTCACCTCGGCTATGTGTTCCGGATCCACTTCATCATCTCCAAAGAGTTTTTGAAAGATCTCACCAGTGATTTCAAGGTCGTATGAGTCTTCCTCTTTCTTTTCCGGTGGGAAATCCACTTCCAACGCTCTTGCCATCCCCTTTTGATTAGGGTACGGTCTTCTCTTATCAAATACTTCTCCGTAATCGATTGGAACCCAATCCATTGGTTCGAACTCCCTTAGTGGCTTCGCGCTTGACATGCTTCTCTTGTTTGTTTCATTTGATGCGGCGAAGTCAACCCTTGGGGTAGTTCTTGACTTGATGTGTTCTTCTTTAAGCTTTTCCGGGATTGGCTCCTCTTTTGTGACTTCCGGGGTTGCCTCTTTAGAAAATTCAGCACACTTCTTCATCCTTGAATTATATTCCGGCTCTTCATCCTTGAATTCTTCTGTGACACGGCGTATTGAATGGATCCAAGGAAGCATTGGAGCCGAAATACAATTCAAGGAAGAAGAAGTGTGCTGAATTTTCTAAAGAGGCAACCCCGAAAGTCACAAAAGAGGAACCAATCACAGAAAAGCTTGAACAAGAACACATCAAGTCAAGAACTACCCCGAGCATCGACTTCGCCGTACCAAATGAGACAAATAAGAGAAGCATGTCAAGCGCGAAGCCACTAAGGGAGTTCGAGCCAATGGATTGGGTTCCTATCGATTACGGAGAAGTATTCGACAAGAGAAGACCCTTCCCTAATCAAAAGGGAATGGCGAGAGCATTGGAAGTGGATTTCCCACCGGAGAAGGAAGCCGAAAATTCATACGACCTTGAAACCACCGGTGAGATCTTCCAAAAACTCTTTGGAGATGACATAGTGGATCCGGAACACATAGCCGAGGTGAAGAGAATTATGGGGATCAAGCCCAAAGCATCACCATACGCTCGCCTCGCCGAAATTTACGAGATAGGATCCGAAGAAGAAGAGAAGATGACACCACACTTGAGTTGCGAGATCAACGGAGTTCAATGCAAAGCTTTATGCGACATCGGAGCCCAAGTAAGTGTCCTATCTTCTAAAATTTACGATAAAGTTCAAGACCACAACCTAGACTTAGCTCCAACATCAACGAAATTAATTATGAGAGATGGTAGAACTATCAAACCTCTAGGTATTGCTTGCAACATGAAAGTAAAAATCTCTAGAAATTGTATACCAACCGATTTCTTTGTTATTGATGCTTACCATAGTAATCATGATCACATAATCTTAGGTAGGCCCTTTCTTAAGTTGGTTGATGCCGTGTTAGATGCCGGAGAAGGCAAAGTAACAATGGACCTTAATGGAACAAAGTACACATATAACTTTCTTCGTGCTTCTAAACACCTTACACCCTTTCCTCCCAAAGATGGAGAAGTAGAAAAGATAGATAGCCTTTGTTTTGTTGAAACCCTTAGAGACCCACTGCAAAGAGCGATGGAAAATCAAATTGGTGATCAACAAGATGAAGAACTAGAAGAAGCAACAAAAGGCTTTGAACCACATGATGGATGCGAGGAGGAAGGAAAATTCGAAGACATAGGAGAGATTAAACCCGAGGAGCCACAAGCGCCCGAGGTTGACCTTAAACCTTTGCCCAAAGGATTAAATTATGAATTTTTGGGCCCAAACAAGACCTATCCAGTCATCGTGAGTGACGAGTTGAGTCCCGAAGAAAATGAGGCGTTGCTGATTTTATTGAAAAAACATAGGAAGGTGATTGGATATTCGATTAATGATCTCAAAGGTATTAGCCCAGCCTTTTGCACTCATCGTATACCAATGGAAGATCAATGTAAGCCCGTAGTGGACCACCAATGGAGGCTAACTCATGCCATGCGAGAGGTAGTAAAGAAAGAGGTCGTCAAGTTACTTGATGCTAGAATCATCTACCCGGTTCCGCATAGCGAATGGGTGAGCCTGGTACATTATGTACCAAAGAAAGGAGGTTTGGCCGTGGTGAAGAATGAGAAGAACGAATTGATACCGCAAAGAACCGCGACCGGGTGGCGGATGTGTATTGATTATCGTAAGCTTAACAAAGCGACGAAGAAAGATCATTCCCCCTACCGTTCATTGACGAGATGCTCGAGAGATTAGCAAACCACGCTTATTTTTGCTTTCTCGATGGGTATTCAGGGTTCACGAAAATTCCCATTCACCCGAACGATCAACACAAAACAATGTTTACATGCCCTTACGGAACCTTTGCATATAGAAGGATGCCCTTCGGTCTATGCAACGCTCCGGCCTCTTTTCAACGTTGCATGATGGCCGTATTCTCGGAATTCATCGAAGAAATTGTCGAGGTGTTCATGGATGATTTTTCCATTTATGGGAAGAAGTTCATGGATTGCTTGGCAAACTTGGAAAAGGTCCTCATGAGGTGTGCGGAGGTAGACTTGGTATTAAATTGGGAAAAGTGCCACTTCATGGTTAGGCAAGGCATAGTGCTCGGACATGTTATATCTGAGAGAGGGATTGAAGTGGACAAGGCTAAGGTAGAGACAGTTGAGCAACTCCCACCTCCGACGGATGTTAAGTCCTTAAGGAGCTTTCTAGGCCATGCCAGATTCTATAGAAGATTTATTAAGGACTTCTCAAAGATCACTAAGCCTTTAACGCATCTTCTTCAAAAGGATGTGGCTTTCGACTTTGATGAGAAGTGCCTAGCGGCATTCCGGACCTTGAAAAGTGCGTTGGTGAGTGCTCCCATCATTCAACCTCCGGATTGGAGCCAACATTTCGAGATCATGTGTGACGCAAGTGACTACGCCGTAGGCGCGGTTTTGGGTCAAAGAAAGGAAGGCCGGGTTCACGCCGTTTACTATGCTAGCAAAACTCTTACTGGGGCACAATTAAATTATGCCACTACGGAAAAAGAGTTGCTAGCGGTGGTATTCGCTTTCGAAAAATTCAGATCTTGCATCGTGAACTCGAAGGTCATTGTTTACACCGATCACGCAGCCATCAAGTACCTCTTGGCTAATAAGGAAGCTAAACCACGTTTGATTCGTTGGATCCTTCTCCTCCAAGAATTTGATGTTGAAATTCGTGATAAAAAGGGGGTGGAAAATGTTGTGGCCGATCATTTGTCTAGGATGAATCGTGGACAAGATGATAAAGAGCCCATCGAAGATAAGATGAGAGATGACCACCTCTATCGAGTGCTTGATAAAGATACTTGGATGATCGATATCATTCGAGCAATTCGAAAGATGCCTCTCGATCATCTAGACAAAAACTCTTTTTTTTCTCGAATACGCGGAGAGCCGCGTATCTTTGCATTAAGAAGAAGAAAAATGGTCCCTTACAAAACGCACCATCTCGCTCCGGACCGGCTGCGAGGGGTGATAGATACATCAAGTTTGAAACTTATAAAACACTAACAAAGGCAAGGCCCGACCACACACACACTCCTAGTTAACCTCTTCGACCAAAGTTAGGTCGCGGAGAGATCGAGCTCCCGCCAGCTCCCAAAGGTGTTTCTCATTCTCAAATTCCCGGAGGATCGCATTGATGCAGGGACGTGCTCCATTAAAAACGCAGGCATTACGATGCTTCCACAAGATCCATCCACCTAGGATAATGAGACTGTTGAGGCCCTTCCTAGCGTCCTTCCGAACCTTCTTACGGGCCTTCTTCCACCACTCGGCAAAGCTTCCTTCGTGTCGACTCGGGACACATCTTATGAAATCCAAAGGTGCTAGAATTTTGAACCGAAATTGTCGGGCAAAAACACAAGTAGTTAAGATGTGCCTCGGACGTCCTCATCCTCTTGATCGCAGAGGGCGCAACCGCCGGGATGAGGGAGACCTCTGCCGGCAAGACGATCGGCGGTCCAACACTTGTTTTGTATGGCTAACCAAAGGAAGACTTTACATTTTGAAGGAGCCCAAGATTTCCATAATCGATGCCAAGGTTCAAAGCCCACCGAACCATGAAATAATGCCAAGTAAACCGACCCGGAGGTGAATTGACCGTAACTCTCAAACCGCCATATGTGTTTATCATCTTCATCGATCAATAGAATGTCCCGAAGTGCATCCCATAGATGGAAGAATTCATAGAGACCTATCATCGATAATCCGCCTTGGATGTCCCCGGTCCACCCGTGATTATTCGCAGCTTCCACAACCGTGCGCCGCCGTTGCGTTTTCATGGGTACAAAGAAGCAACAACGGTTGGAGCTAGGTCGCCGATGGAGCATCCCGGCAGCCCACTTATCATGCCAAAATAAAGTATTATCACCTCGACCAACCCGAGATTGTAGGGCGGTGTTGAAGAATGTAACCGAATTCTTGTGAACCGGTATATCCGACTCCATACCAAGGCCGACTAGGATCGGTTTTACCAAGCCAAAGCCATCGAACCCGAAGAGCCCAACACATGTACTCCGTATTTAACACGCCGAAAAAAAAAGATAATCTCCGAAAGTAGGAAATACTTTTGGGATGCACCATACCTCTTCAAACTTGGCAATGATGGAGTAATGAGAAGATGTGTGCCAAGAGAGGAGAGGGTAGAAATTCTAAGGAAGTGCCACTCGAGGGAGTATGGTGGACACTATAGTCATTTTCGAACCCAAGAAAAAGTATGGTCGAGCGGTTTCTTTTGGCTGGAGATGCATGAAGATACTAAAAGATATGTTGCGTCATGCCCCGAATGCCAAAGAACCAGAAACATCTCTCAAAGAAATTCTATGCCTTTGAAATACAACCTACAAATCGACATATTCGATGTATGGAGTATAGACTTCATGGGGCCTTTTAAAAACTCATTTGGATTTGAGTATATCCTAGCCATGGTTGATTATGTATCCAAGTGGGTAGAGGCTATACCATGTCGTAAAGCTTCCACAGAGGAGTCCATTACTATGATCAAGAACATGATTTTTCCTCGTTTCGGTACACCGAGAATCTTTATAAGTGATGGAGGAACTCACTTCACCGGGAAGTATTTCAAAAAGTGCTTGTACAAGTTGGGAATTGAGCATAGGGTCTCTACGGCCTATCACCCACAAACCAACGGACAAGCGGAAACGTCAAATAGGCAATTAAAAAGCATCCTCAACAAAACCATAGAGAAGGGAGGCAAAGATTGGTCAAAGAAATTAGACGGAGCTTTATGGGCTTATCGAACGGCGTTCAAGACACCGATAGGTATGACCCCTTATCAATTTGTCTATGGAAAAGCTTGCCACCTTCCGGTTGAGTTGGAACATAAAGCATATTGGGCGATTAAAGAGATGAACCTCGATCTCGATGCCGCGGTGGTGAAACGAAGGATCCAAATAAGCGAGCTAGAGGAGTTGAGGTTGAAAGCATACGAAAATGCAAGCATATACAAAGAGAGAATCAAAAGGTGGTATGATAAAAGATTGAAATATAAAGAATTCAAATAAGGGGATAAAGTTCTCCTCTACAATTCGAGGTTTAAAACCTTCAGAAAGGGGAATTGCAAAGCAAGTGGGACGGACCTTATGTTGTGCATTCGGTGCTCTCCAACAGAGCGGTAACCATTATGAATATAAAAGGCGATCAATTTATGGTGAATGGTCAACGGCTTAAGGTTTACTACGAACCCGACGTTGTGCCCCTTCACCATGTTGATGTCTTCACCATGGAAGAAGAGCCCGAACGTCCCGCCTAGGATGAAAAACAAGGCATGAATTTCTGTAAATAGTTTTTCTTTTAATTTTCTGGAGTTCCTCACGAAGATTTACCGGGCCAACTTTTTCCCATGGGCTAAGGAGGCGAAAAAAGGGTGGTACACGAAAAATTGAACCGGCCTGGCCCCCGAGACAGGGTGGGCCGACCGGCCCAGGCCGACCGGCCCAGCTGGGTCCCGGCGGCGGTCATCTTTGATTTTCATCCGAATTGCTCCTTTTCGACTTCCTTCTTTGGTCAAAAAATTTTAAGGGAAGTTTAAAAAAGGAAAATGAGGTTCCCAGGGCTTCCCTCTCTGGACTATTTATTTGGCCGAATTGGGAGCTCGGGAATCAACCCCTTCAAGCAATATTTTGCACCCTTGCAGCAGCCATTGTGTCCCCAAGAAGCTTAGCGTTGAAGCAAGAAGCCAAGGAGCCGTCGATGGAGGAGGCGATGCGAGCTCAAGCTACCCGTCAAGAGGACCGCCCACATCCGTTGCGGAGGGCGTGTCCCGACCGGAGCTCTTGCATCTCGCAATCCCGTCGAAGGAGAGAAGGTCCCTACGCCCGTTCGAAGGTCGGCACGCATCCAAGGCATGAAGCGCAAAGACTACAAGGAGATGTCGCCCGAGCCTAAGGATTATCGGGGTAGCGACTACTCCGACGATCGTAGCCCGAGCTCGTGGGCGGCCACCGGAAGAGATGATAACGACCTCTACATATGGGATGAGCAGCCCAAGGAGAGGACTCCCGAAGGCCCTAACGGTGACGGCAACGATGGCGGCGACAACGAAGGCGGCGACGACAATGGAGGTGGCGACGACGGCGGGGACGATGGTGGAGACAATGGCGACGACGACCCCTTCAGATTGCATCCGATGTGTTGTCGAGTTTGCCGTCAATCCATCGCGGATCTCTACGCGTCGGTCGATGAATGTCTCCAAGCCATGGAAGCGATGAAGCAGTGTATGGAGGACTTGGAGCGCGTAGTCGAAGACGACTACAAGTTCCTTAACTGTAACGTGCGCAAACTTTTTGGCATGGTTGGAAACATGAGAAGCAAGTGGTGCAATACTTGCTTGAAGTACCACTAGGTCTAGTTTTCCCCTTAGGAATTTTGTAAGATACGACGAGGACGTCATATGTTTTTAGCGTGGGGGAGAGCTAGCTAGCTAGCCTTAGCTTTTGAGTTTCAAAATTTAGGTTCAGTTTAATCTTTGAGCGAGAGTCTTAGAGTTTAATGAGTCTTAGTTTTCGAGTGTGTTTTTAAATTTTTGCAAGTGTCTTAAATTAGTGTTGAGTCAAAGAGAATCAAATAAAAAGAGTCTTTCTATATTTTTGTGTTTTGTGTATTGCTTATCTTTATTCACTTGTTTGTTTATCTTTGATTCTTGATATATGAACACAGGTGTGTGGTTTGAAAAACATTTACCGTGGTGCTTAGTGGAATTGCTACAACTTAAAGTACCCATACCACACTTCGATCTTGAGCTTCACATGTTGGTTGTGCTATGTTCAATGCTAAAAGTTGGAGGATTTCAGTTCTGAAAATTATCTAAAAACCCTTGTAATAAAGTTTAGCAAAACCTCTTTTTCCAAGTTGTGAGTAAGAAAGAATCCTATACAAAGCCAATTTATTTTTTGCTCCACCATAAGTGTGATTAGCACGATGCGTTAGGCTAGGATCCTTCTCTCTTGGGAGTTTTAATTTCGAGCAATGATCATGTTCTTGTGCTTATCTTTTGTTGCTAGCCTCGTCATACATTCGGTAATGAGACTTTCACATAGGAAGTCCCGTACATCGCCGAATTCCATACCCAACCCTATACATCTCTTTTGTACATCGCATTCCTTGAACACAACCTACTTTCAAAAGTTTCGTCTCGTCTCTAGCATGATTTATTTAAAATTTCAGATTGTATGCATGCGAGAAAGAGAGGAGTTGAGAGCTTTGAAAAGTTGTCAAGAGAGAAAAATAAAGAGAAAAAGTATGAGTATGGAAAAGAAAGAAAGAAAGAAAGAAAGAAAAAATATGTGAAAGAAAAATATGAGAATGAAAGAATGAAAAAGAAGAAAGAAAGAGGAGGTAGCAATAAAGATATGAGAGGGATGGATCAAGTGAAAGAAATGAAAAATAAAGTGTAAGGAAGGATGTCACGTTGTTGAGAGACGAAACTTCCATTCTTTTTCCAACCATGTGCAATCCGACAACGAGGACGTCATCGGTGCCTTGTAGTCACAATTTTCTTTTGCCCTTGCACATGTCCACCATTCTAAATCTTCTCATCCTTGATATCTTTACATATGGTTAATTCTCATGATCATTGGCTTTGAAAGGTAAACAACCATTAGAGGAAGTTCTTAGTTTGATGATACTTGTGTTGATCGCGCTAGCCCTACCTATAGCTTTACTTTACATGTTATATGAGAGACTTATGGGAGGTGAGAGTTTTATAAAATTGGTTTAGGATAGACACCTTATATGAGTGACTTGAAAGAGCTTGGAGAAAGGTTTTTGTCTAATACTTGTTGCAGGAATTTTGTTTTTAAAATCATAAAAACCCTCCGATGGAAGCAAAGAAGTAAGTATGGCTGAAATTGAAGACTTCAAGTGAAGAGTTTGAGTTGTGGGGTAAATCTTGACGTGGTAAAGATTCTAAACGCCCATGTTTATGTTTGATGATCATTACATTATGTTTATGTATTAAAGATGAAAGGATTGACTAACTTGTGAAGAAGGATAAGTGGTACACGATTACAACACTTTGGACGAAGTTCTTTTACGAGTACTTGCTCTAGGACGAGCAAGAGCTAAGCGTGGGGGAGATGTTGACGGTGTATTTTGGTGCACCTAGCATGCTCATTACACTTTGGTTTGGATTTGACTATGGAACTAACCCGCCACTAGGCACACTAATCATATAACAAGTTCATGTATGTGCATGCATTTGGAAGTGTTGTGTTTATGTAAGAAAACATGGACATAAAGGACGGATTCGCAACAAGTTCAAAGGAGCATTTATGGAGTCTTGTTCGTGTTCATGAGCTTGATGAAATCACTTCCAATGGTGGCAAGGACCGAAGTGCTACGAGGAACACCCCCGGGGATTGAAGCTGTTGACGCAAAATCCGCACCCTGCGTCAAGCACACAACAAGCCGAACAAGCTAGCTTCACACACGAGCAGATTCCAAAGCGTGCCAGTCAATTTTCCCTGAAAATTAACAAAAGATAAAGCAATCAAATACCAAAGCTTGGAACTTGCCGGGTGATACCAGACAGTTCCATATTTACGGCTAGAAAGCCATGTAAGATGACATATAGCTATGAGAAGCTATCTGCCAGCAGGTTAGAAACCGTTCGAGAACTTTAAAATGTAAAATGGGACATAGCCGAACGGATGACGCAAGCATTACGATAGATCGATCTTTATTTGGACAAAATTATACGCACACAAGAC
This sequence comes from Cenchrus americanus, assembly GCA_947561735.1. Lineage (NCBI taxonomy): Eukaryota > Viridiplantae > Streptophyta > Magnoliopsida > Poales > Poaceae > Cenchrus > Cenchrus americanus. The sequence continues at coordinate 248,175,250 of OX387241.1, forward strand.
CATGACCGATCCTCGAGAATAAATGACAATAAACAATGAGTGAAGCAAAAGCATGATTACAAATACGTAATGAACACGCATGCATAGGCCCCAAAGTACTAGTCTACCGCATGTCTAGGTACTTCGAAACCCGTCAAGCATGAAACTAAACAAGTTTATCCACCGCATGATACAACTTGTTTAATATCATACCACCAACCATAAATAGATCTATCCACCGCATGATACAATCTAAATATGGAAAGCTAAAAGCACACGTTATTTAAAACATAACTTATAAACACGTTTGCTCGTGAAAGCATAACCGAATACTGCTGAACAGCCGAATCGGGGTCCATGGAGAAGGAACAAACATTACCAAAGATGATAAACCTATCAGATTGAATTAAAAATCTAATCCACCGGATGATTAGCTCTAAGACAAACCAAAAACCTGCATCTACCGCATGATACCCGGTTCTGTCAAGATTCACGCAAAATTGACAAGCTTGAACCTGCAACACGTTACAACCTAGATTGGTTCGGTTTCGGCTATTTGGAAAATACATGATCCACGTGCATTTTGAGGCAAGATGTGAACATGCGATGTAAAGATCACCAAACAAGATAAAGCCGATCCAAATCAATCTAAATTGGGCAAAAGAGTGTTACATGAATTTAAACATAAATTAAAAACTCAAAACAACACATGGTAACTTAATGAATCTATTAGATCCTGCCAAAATCTAATAGAGCCGATAACTAGCTCCAAGCTAGATCTTAGCCCACCGCATGGCTCATGATCTAACAAGAAACCCTCTTGAACCAAGCTTAAATCCACCGTATGATACTAAGCATGGTAACAACACTACTTGCATCACGATCTAAATCCACCGCATGATACTAGACATGATACAAGGTTGCCGGTACTTACGGAGGTCGACGGATCGATGAACCCTCTCGAAGAACTCGACGAAACGACTAAAGGACTCGAGAGTTTGGCGTAAAGCCGGTTTGTTATGAGAATGTTTTCCGATTACAATTACATACATCCAGGGTTCATATTTGTACGCTGTCGTGGCATGACTCCTGGTGGACTACGAGCATAATATTGATACCTAATTTATCGCCCAAGTGCGAATGCTTATCCATCCATTCGTCCCTTCCGCTCGGGCCACGTCACCACGCAATCCTGCAAAATCAGTGCATACAGTCCCTTTGCCGAACGGAAGCAAACTGCCGACCGCAAGTTCCTCTGCCGAATCCTTTTGAAGAAACCTTCCTTCTCTGGACGGGATTTTTTACCAAGCTGGGCCCACAAATCAGACTCCTTCCTATACCAAGTTTTGGTGTTAACATATGCCCCTTCAATTACGGGATAAAAGTGATTTTATTTCAAAATTGACTCCAATTGCCGACGTCTTCAGGTTAAATCTGTTCAACACTACTCTCTCTCCTCGCAATCCATCGGAGCCTCCGTCCAGATCCAAACCCTAGGTCATCCTTCCCCAAAGCTCAAATCTTCAATGGCGGGTCAAAATCAAGCTGTTTAGGTAAATTTTATCCCTACAAGCTTCATTCGGCATTACCCTTTTCGATTTTTACTTCAGATTTTCTCCCTCCGCCTTTTCTTGACAGGAGCTTTCCACCGAGCTTTTGATTCGCACTGAGACCAATTCGACATCTTATTTCCTCAGACCGTGGGAACCTCCGATCCCCGCGAGTTCATTGTAGCCGAATCCCAAAGGATCCCTTTCAAGGAAGCTTTATCAGGACCTCCCCTGTGGCAAGACGCTATCAAGAACTAGCCTTTGCCCCTAATTGCCAGCTGGAGAAATTGGTATAAAAGGATACTTGTAGATAACAGCGCCAAGACCAGCAATTGGGACAACCTCCACATCGCTCAATGCTTGGAGTTATCCTTGGCCGAGACCCTAAAGAATGAAAATCTTTTGATAGCGGCTTGCCATTTTTTGTCAAACGGTGTCAATACCTTTCTCTTCGGTCATGGCCTAATGTCCCCAACTCTGGCCGATGTGTACATGATCACCGGCCTCGACATTTCAAGATCCGTGTACCCCTGGGAATTCAAAGGCTCCACAAGGCAGACAGGAGTGAAGTCAGGAAGTGGATACAAATCATATATTCAGAATCACATGAAATATGGCCCTCTGAGTGAAGTCGAATACAGGGCGTTCCTGAACATGTGGCTGTGCAGGTTCATTTTCTGTGGTAAAGCCAATGAGCCAACTTTGAATCATATTTCAATGGCTACACGTTTGGCCGCTGGTAATCGCGTTCCTCTTGGAAAATACCTCCTGGGGAGTGTGTATCATATGCTCCATCAGACTATCTCTCAAATGCACACTGGCCAGAAGATACTATGTGTCAACGGCCCTTGGTGGTTTGTGCAGATGTGGCTGCAACTGTATATGCACCAGATTGTCAACATTGACCTCAACAACCGGCTTTTCCCTTCATCCAGCTACAAAGAAGGGGAAGCTCAGATCACTAGAGGATGCCAAACCCATGGGGAAGCTGCTTCAACTGTTTCCACTGATCAAAATGTCAGTCAACTTTTTGAGCTCTTCTTCAGAGGCTTCCCTGATCCTCTTTGGCTCCCTTACCTGGACAATGACAACTTAACTATCCCCTGTGAATTCTCTTTTGAAACTGGATGTCGTGATGCAAGGTCTGTAGAAATCTTCAATATCTTCATCCATCCATGTCCTTTGCCAGCTGAATTTTGTGGAGGGAGATTAAATCACAGCACTTATGAATATTATCAGTCAAATATGACGGCCCGACAGCTTGGATGTGGCCAAATGCCCCCAAGATTATTTCTTCATGAATTCCTCAAACCCAGAGAGGAAATCAAGGACAACATACAAGCCAGAAGGGTTTTTGAGTATGAATGCAGCCCAACTCTTTACACCTGGCCTTTTACACCCATAATAATAGCTCATCCCACCTTCATCCCCTGGTGGCAAGAATTTCATGACCATATCTTCAGTGAGCCAGTGCACTCATTCTGTTTGGAGTTGATGCCTGATTTTCAGCCAACCTCAGAGGTAACACACTTGTCTTTTTCCTTTTGATCAGACATACCTTTCACCACTAATCATGATCTTGATCATTTCCTGCAGAATACAGTGCCTGCCCTCGAGCCAGGACAATTGCTTATAATGCGGTATATCCAATTTCGGCTCTAGGATTTAAATCCCCAACTCTGGCTCAGCTGATGGCCAGGTATGCTACAATAGACCCAATTCTCTTCAGCTCTACTGCAGATAAGAGAAAAGGCCTATCCCTGATTGCACCTCCAGCTGCCAAGAGGAAAAGAACCACCAAAAAGGTCCCTGTTGAGGTAAGATTTCCCCTTTCTTGAACACAAGATTACTCTTATTCTGACAAATTTCATCTTGTGCAATTTCAGACTAGAACCCAGCAGCCATCAGCTTCAGAACCTGCCAATGTTTCATCCACTGGTATGACCTTTATTACTTTCCTTTTTTCTTCAAAGATCACTACCCACACTGGCATTTACCCTTAATCTGTCTTTTGCAGAAGAAATATCGGTGAATCATCCTGTGGAAACCTCTCCCCCTCAGCATGCAAGTTCACCAAGGGCTGAACCATCTTTTGCTCAAGTGGAGATTTTATCTTCATCAGGGACCCAGTCACCCCCTTCTCAAATAGAAGTGCCAGCTTCACCAGAGATGAACCCATTAATTCAACTAGAAGCTTCAAGCCCTTTAAGGGTTCAATCTCCTCTTGACCAAGCAGAAATCCCAGTTTTAACAGAGGTAAATCCACCTTTACCTCATCCAGAAGCCTCAAATTTGCCAGAAACTGCACCAGTCCCCCCTCAAGTAGAAGCTTCAGCTTCACCAAGAGCTCTTCAAACTCCTCTTCCACCAGTGACCCAAGAAATCCCCTCTGAACCTGAACAAGTTCCTGCCCCAGTTCAGGGAATCAGGCATGAGGCAAGCGCGTGCACTCAACTCTGTTACCTTCTTTTAACAAACCATTCCTAACCCGGCAATCTTTCCTTTTCAGGACCAAACTCCATCATCACCAAGCTCATTAGTGGTTAATGATCCAGCTGCCGAAACAGGAGATGGAGGGACTCAAAATCAGGCTTTACCAGAGGAAATTCAGGCAAGGCTCAAAGAAATCTTTGCCTGGTTGCAAAAGGATGCTCGAGATCAAATTAGAGATGTCGATCATTTCGAGGAAATGCTCGAACCCATCAGCCAAAAACTCCCTGAAGACGTCAAGGCTTCATTGGAGCCCATCTCTGGTCTGGACATTCATTACGTGGCAATAAGGCGAGCCTTGAAAAGTCAATCTACCCGACCAGCTGTTGAGCAAAAGAAAGCCAAGGTTGAACAAGCTGCGAAGGGAGCACAAACCCAAACCGAGAGCCACAAGGAAATGCTGACCAATCTGCAATCTGCTCGCGAATTGAAAATTGCCGTAAAAACGCACTGGAAACAGAGCTGAAGAATTTGTCAGCTAAAATAAAAGCCGACGACAAGAAAATAGCCGAGCTTCCTGGACTGATAGAGAAAACCCAAGAGGAAGCATCATCGGCCATAACTGAAGTAAATCAGTGCGAGGCAGAGCTCACCGTCCTATCCAACACTCAGAAAGATTATCAGGAACGGATGAATAACATTAATCAGACAATATCAAATGCCTCTAATGTAATTGCAAAGTACTTGAACATTTAGTTGTACTGAGCAATGTGTGACCAAATGAACCGTCCTTGTAATATTTGCCTTCTATAAATCTTGTTTTCCTTCTGCCTGCATGATCTCGATTGCAACTCTGAACGATCCATTCAGTAACTAGTGGTCAAACAGTACTACACCCGAACAACACTCCGACCGCAACTCAGCCGAGCCAGTTAACCGAATATGACTCAGCTTTGAATCCCAAACGACCCGACGGTGAATCGGTTAAGGAAACCTCTCCACCTTCCAAGTTTCTCGGGATATGCACCACGATCTAAGGCCACGATCCTTTTCACCAGCCCTATAAATAAAACCGTAGGTGCCCCCAGCTCTTTACCAAGCCTTTAGCCTTCAAATCTTTGCCAGCCTCAAGCTTTCTTTTCCCAATCACCAGCGCAGCCCCAAGAACCATGGCGGGTAGCAACAACAGGCATCGCGCCGCCGACGAGGCGGAAGGAAGCCGTGCCGGCGCGCGTCGAAGGCAGTGATCGCCAACTTCCTTCATGATTTATCTTAGATTTGCCTCTATTTCTGACAATCCTCTCTATTTTAGGCTCATTCAATGGAACCCGTCCTCTGCGCCGGCCATGAATCAACCTCTGCCGGACGACTCCTCGGAGTCGGAGCACTACTCCCCCGTGCGCTACGGGGAACTTGACGCCCTCCGCTTCGAGGCGGAGCTTGAGGTGGCCCAGCGCGAGCTGGAAGACGTCTCCAAGAAGGCCGGCATCGCCGAACTTGAGTGGGAGGACCAGCGCAAATAGTTGCTGGCAACCATCGACGGTACATTCCTTAGATTGCTCCTCAACCCAATCCGGCTTTTGTTACTAATCATCGCCGCCTTGCATTTTGCAGCCCGTGACGCCGAGCTTAACCAGCTGAAAATGCTGGTGGAGCAATTGGCTGACAAGGTGAACGCCCGCGGAGACACGCCGGCGGAGCGCCTTGCCGCGGTGGAAAACCGCGTGGACGAGGTGGCTACTCACGGCATCCGCCTGGGCACCACTTTGGGCTTGGCCGCCATGGCGACGCATACCGGCGTCGACTACTCCATCCAGCTGCGTGGCTTCCAGGGCGGCGCACCAGAGGACATCGACGAGATCGAAGTCATCTTGGAGTGCCTAGATAGCCACGGCGACGCCATTGCCGAACTCACTCATCCTCAGTCTGTGCTGAACAGGCTTTTCGATTAGATTGTACTAGGGATGTTTGATCTTCGGCAATGAATAAAGAATTTCAATTTCCATGCTTGTATTGTGATGATTCCTTCGTGTTTGCAACTGCGAGCCTTATTCTTCTTAAACGCATTCGGGAACTTTGCTTAAGCCGAATACGTGAAAATAGGTGCCCCTTGGCGCAAAACCCGCAGAAAATCCTCAATTCGGGAATCCACAAGCACTGTTCAATGGAAACCTCTCGCATTTGGGAGAAAAAACCCTGCCGCTTGGTATTCCAATAACGCACGCCAACCAGTCATCACTCCCATTGCGCTCTCTCAGTCAATAAAATAGCCCCCTGGGATGCCCTGCAAATCCACTCGCACACTCATCCATCACTTCACATCTTCTCCCCTGCTCCAGAAGAGAAAACCCCAAGGCCATGGACAAAGGCAAGCAACCCATCAAAGAGGACAGCACCCCACCAAAGAAGCTCACCATTCGAGAGTGAGTTTTCTTTTAATCTGTTTCTTGCTCTCGTATGCAATGTCATGTTTACCCCTATTGGTTCTCCTCCAGCCTTGATCTGCTTCCTGAAGAAATCTTTGGGACCGAAGAAACGCCCGAGTACATCTCCTCTGACTCCTCCCTTGAAGCAGAGGACGCCACGCCAGAACAGAGGATCAACCACCAGTTGCGCTGCTGCGTTCGGCATCTGGAGCATGATCTTCGAGACATCACCGCTCGCTGCCAGGCCGAACGCGAACGTCGCATGGCCTTGGAGGCGCTGGTAGGAGGTAAAAATTTCCATCTTTATTTTGACTCCATGCTTGCGCTCAGATCTCTGTATCTAACAACTGTTCTTCTATCTCAGATGTTTCCGACAGGTACAGTAACCTGAAAGCTGCTTGGGACAGCTTGATGGAGGCTGCAAGCCATGGTCATCCCCAAAGCTTCCAAGTTGCCGTCACGGTGGTCCTGGAACAATTGAAGAGGGAGGAGCTGAAGAAGCAAAGAAAAAAGGATTGAAGCATACTTTCGCTTCTTACGCCAGGCCTTCTCTTCCCACCCCCTTGTAATCCTGAGCAACTAGGTTGTTAAATCAAAAACCTGCAAGAAGCATCTGTAATGTAGTTTTGTGCTAAGGGCAATACATCTGAGTATTGGCCATTTCCCCTGTTTAAGATTTTCGTTCTAGAGGCGGCTTCTTCCTTGAACGCCGGCTATTTATGTGTCAAATGCCTGTAATCCCGATGCTGGTGATTAACGATCAATTTCAATACTAGGGTAATATTTCTTCAAATATCTTCCATTTATTGCAGCAGAAAATTCTTCTTCTAGTAAAGTTTTCAACATGTAAGCATTACCAGGCACGCATCTGACCACCCGAAAAGGTCCTTCCCAGTTTGGGGACCATTTGCTGAATGCACTGTACTTGGTTCCAATCGGCAGTAATGCTTTCCGAACCAAATCCCCTTCTGCAAATTGCCTGACCTTCACTTTCTTGTTGTAATATTTAGCAACTCGCAGCTTGTTCTTTTCGATGTTTTCCAGGGCTCTAAGACGGATCATATGCAAATCTTCTAACTCATCCATCATTAAGCCGTTGTAATGTTTGGAGCTCAAATCCTTTTGCAAAACCACTCTCCTAGAGTCTGATTGCATTTCCCAAGGTAAAACACCATGGTGCCCATAAACCAATTCATAAGGAGAAGTCTTCATAGCCCCATGAGGAGCCATTCGGTAAGTCCACAAGGCTTCATTGAGTACCGAATGCCACCTCTTTGGCTTCTGGTCGATCTTCTTTTGTATAAGTTTGATCATGATCTTGTTAGAAGCCTCTGCCTGACCATTAGCTTGGGCATAATAGGGAAAAGAATTAAACAATTTGATCCCCATGCTTTCGGCAAACTCCCTAAACTCCAAGGACACAAACTGGGCTCCTTGATCAGTTGTCATTCTTTGAGGAATTCCAAACCTATAGATGATGTGTTCCTTAACAAACTCAACCATGTTCTCTGATGTTACCTTCTTCAATGGAATCGCCTCAACCCATTTGGTGAAGTAGTCCGTTGCTAAAAGCACAAATTTATGCCCCTTGCTAGATGGTGGGTTAATCTAGTCAATCAAGTCTATACCCCAACCTCTGAATGACCATGGCTTGATAATGGGATTCAGTGCTGACGCTGGGACCCTTTGAATATTTCCAAACTTCTGACAGTCTTGACATCCCTTGCAATACTCAAAGCAATCCTCCAACATCATCGGCCAAAAACATCCAGCTTGCCTAATAACCCATTTCACACGATAGACCGATTGATGTGCTCCACATATCCCATCATGCACCTCACTCATCATCTTCTTTGCTTCTTCTGGACCCAGGCATCGCAGCAACACCCCATCCAATGATTTGTAGAATATACTTCCATCCAGAAGAACAAATTTTATGGATTTGTACCTGAGCTTCCTAGAAATTTTTCGGGATGGATCTTCCAAATAATCAATGATTTCCTTTCTCCAATCATCCGCTGCGAGATCCCCTCCGAAAGCACACACCTCCATGGCAAACGCTTCTTGATTTTCTCTATAGCCTTAAGCACTTTGAGCCAACCTGTTTGCCTCTTCATTATGTTCTCTAGGAATATGCTGTAGAATTACTAACTGAAAACTCTTTAAGATTTCCCTGCATTCCTCGTAGTAATTCCTTAGGGCATCACTTTTGCACTCATATTGGCCGTTCAATTGTTTTATAACCAACTCTGAATCTCCATAAATCTCAAATGAAACAGCCCTGGCCTCTTTCAGATATTGAAGCCCTCTAAGCAATGCCTCGTACTCAGCTTGATTGTTTGTAACAGTGGGCTGAATAGGGATAGCAAATTCAAACATCTTGCCCCTGGGTGAAATTAATAGAATCCCTACTCCCCCACCTTTACCACATGATGATCAATCAAAGAACAAAGCCCAAGGAGTAATTTCAAGCAAATCAATCGATGGATCACGATGCTCAGTTATAAAATCGGCAATAATCTGACCTTTTATAGATTTCGACGATTCGAACTTCAACTCAAACTCAGACAAAGCTAAGATCCACTTGCCAATTCTGCCATTCAAAATTGGCATAGATAACATATGTTTTATTACATCAAACTTGGAGTATACAACGCATTCGGCATTCAACAAGTAGTGCCGAAACTTTGTACACGAGTAGTATACACATAAGCACAACTTTTCTGCAGCCGAATACCTGGTCTCAGGATCAAGTAATTTTCGGCTAAGGTACGCTACTACCCGCTCCTTTCCTTCAAATTCTTGTATAAGGGCCAACCCAATGGTTTGGGTATCGGCCGCCACGTACAACTTGAAAGGCTTGTTCAACTGCGGAGGCACCAGCACCGGTGGTTCCTTCATATATTGCTTGATTTCATCAAAAGCCTTTTGTTGTTCGTCGCCCCATATGAACTTCTGATCCTTCTTGTGCTTCAACAACAGAAAAAAGTGCAAAACCTTTTGCGACAGATTTGAAATGAACCTTCTCACAAAATTGATCTTGCCAAGCAGCGATTGCAACTCCTTGAGATTGGTTAGAGGGACAACTTCATCGATAGCTTTCATGCTTTTCTTGCCAAACTCAATCCTTCCTTCGTGTACCAGAAATCCCAAGAATTCTCTAGCTGATACTCCAAAAGCACATTTGTTTGGATTCATCTTCAACCCATGCTTTCGGGTGCATTCCAGAGTTCTCTTTACATCCTCCAAGTGTGAGTCATGATTCAAAGATTTGATCACGACATCATCAATGTAAATTTCAACAATTTTGCCGATCAACTCATGAAAGATATAATTCATGGCTCGTTGATAAGTTGCACCGGCATTTTTCAACCCAAATGTCATTACTATCCACTCGAACAGGCCTATGTGACCAGGACATCTGAAGGCTGTCTTCGATATATCCTCTATTGCCATGAAAATTTGGTTGTACCCTGCATTACCATCCATGAAGCTAATAACTTTATGTCTAGCAGCAGCATCAACCAACAAATCAACAACAGGCATTGGGTATCCATCCATAGGAGTAGCTCTGTTTAAATCTCTAAAATCTATGCAAACCCTCATCTTTCCATTTTTCTTGTAGACAGGGACGATGTTAGAGATCCACTCCGCATACCTACATGGCCGAATGAAGTCCGCATCAAGTAATCTCTCAACTTCCTTCTTCACATCGGCCAATACTTCGTCCTTGTAGATTTTCCGGGGAGGTTGCTTATAAGGTCTAAAACCAGGCTTGATTGGCAACCGATGCTCAACAATGGATCGATCCAAACCAAGCATCTCCGAATAATCCCAAGCGAAGCAATCCTTATAATCTTTTAACAGCTTAATCAACTCTTTTCTGAAACTCGACTCCAAGTTAGCACTAATAAATGTCGGCCTTGGCTTGTCACCATTTCCAATATCAACTTCCTCCAGTTTGTCAGCCGACATGAATCCTCGCCCCAACTTGCCATCAGTTCCATCAACAGGGTTGTCCATTAAAAATTACTATAAGTGCCGACTGCTTGAATCGGCTGTTGATCACTGTTGACAGGTTCAACGGGACCTTCAACCCAGTCTTTTCCCGAGAAACAATCGATGCCTTGATATTCCCAGAAAGCTGGTTCAACGTTTGCAACGTTCACTGAATCATCTGCTTGGACGACTTCAATATCGTCATCTACCCACTGAACGAGCTGTTGATGCATGGTAGATGGGATACAGCAGTTGGCATGGATCCAGTCCCGCCCAAGCAGCAAGCTATAGGCTCATTTGCCCTCGATAACACAGAAGGTCGTGAGCAATGTTTTGGACCCAATCATCAAGTCCACGTGCACGCAGCCCTTAGTATCTGAAGGATTTCCAGCAAAATCATTTAAAATTATGATTGTTGGCGTCAAATCCCCGGGGCCCATACCAAGCTTCCTGAAGGTAGTGTACGACATCACATTGACCGCAGCCCCGCCATCAACAAACATCTTGGTCAATGGCTTGCCATTGACGTATCCCTTCAAGTATAACGGCTTCATGTGTCGATTCTTGGCCGGTTTGTCGAAGGTGGCCTGCTTGGCTAATACCAGTTGCGCCATCAATCCCCCAAGCTGTTCATCATCATTGATATCCAGGGATGTTTCCTCCTGCACAACTTGGTTAGCGGGAGCCATGAATTCATTCGGCAAAAAGTATACCATGCACGCTGGAGCCAAACGACCTGATGCTTCAGGCTTGTCTTTTGGGCGCCATACTTGTTTTCTCTGTATCCCCGCCTGCTTCAATTCTCGGTTCCTCAAGCGCTGAACCCTTCTGTTTTGGCTTTTCCTCAAGCCAGGCGGGCACCACTGTCCTTCTGGCTAGATGTACTCGTGTTCTTCTTCTTCTTGATCAGCCCATCTCTGGTCAGCTTGCCTTTTCCTGGGTGACCAATGACCTCAATTATTTTTTGACGCCGATCGTAATTAGGATGCATCCTTCCAATTCTTTCATGGACGGATCGGCGATTGACAGTCTCCTGCCTATATTCAAAGTACTTGTCACTGCACTTAGGGCAATTTCTCAATGTGGCGAGTTTCAAACCCTCATTCTAGCAGTGTCTGAAGAATGCGCACCCCCAATGTGCACGCTCTTGTTCCCGCGTGTACTGCTCCATTTCTTTCCTGCGCGCCTCTTCCTCAAACCTGCGCCTCTCCTCCTCGTGTCTTTGCCATTGGTAGCGCTCTTTCTCCTGCTGACGCTGCCATTTGTTGAGGAGGATGCGCGTGGTGACTCTGGGCTTGGTCCTGGAAGATTCCCCAACTTCAACATGGCTTTTGAGGACACGTGGGGCGTCTCCGTGGACTTGTTCCAATGTCACTTGCCGCGCTGGATCCACTGCTCCACCTTGTTTTGCTCTAGCTGACGTCAGGACCTTGATCTTCCCCTTCCCCTCAGCAGTCACCATGTTAAGAGAAAAGCCAATCATATTTTGAGGGAAAGGATGGCCATCTAGTTTCATCTTATTATCAAATTTCAGGTGTCCCTCCTGGATAGCCTTTTGGATCTTCATCCTGAAGACCCTGCAGTCATTGATGGAGTGCGAGTTTCTATCATGGAAGCCGCAGTAACGTTTCTCTTTAACCCCATCGGGCCGAAGCATAGAATGCCCTTCGGGCAGCTTGATTCGGCCTTCTTTCACCAAGAACTCAAAAAGCTTGTCAGCTTTGGTGACGTCGAAGTCATATGTGCCATTAGTTTGCCTGATCCACCGCTGGTTCATAGTCAAAGGTTCCTTGCCCCACATAATCTCAGCGGCGGCCACTTCCTCATCATTATCAGAATCTCCCATCTGGTCGGCCCTTTCAAGGAACTGATTGTAGATGTCAGCTATGTCGTTGTGCTTGGCAAATCCAGTGTCCTTCTTAAACCCGTAAGCCTGGTTGCTCATCAGTGACAGCTTTTGAGACAATTGACCTAGGTTGTCAAATTCCATACCAAACAACTTCTCCCGTACAGCCGGCAACATTCCTGCAACGGCCATATCAGCCAACTGATCATCTGGTAGAGTCAAAGAGAAGCACATGCCCTTGACCTCCCTGAATCTCCTGAGGAACTCCAGAGGCGTCTCATTGTGCCTTTGTTTTAAGGTGGTCAGGTCGATCAGCTTCTTCTCTGTGCTACCACTGAAGTAATGTGCATGGAACTTTTGCTCTAGCTCCCTCCATGTGCCAACTGACTGGGGAGGCAAGGAAGTAAACCACTAGAACGTCGGGCCCGTCAATGACAGAGGGAAATATCTAACCCTGAACGCCTCATCAGCTGAGGCCTCTCCAAGCTACATCAAATAACGAGCAATGTGCTCCATTGTGCTCGTATCGTCCTGCCCAAAGAACTTCGTAAACTCCGTGGGAGGCTTTACCCTTGGTGGCAGGATCACTCTGTAGTACCATTCCGGGAAGGGAGGTGTGTAAGCTGGTCCTTGCATTTTATGTTTAAGGCCGAATTGATTTTGCACCAGATCGGCCATCTTCTGAACCAAAATATCAGCTTCCTGCACCCCTGCAGCTGTGCCGTACCCAGGATTCGGGAGAGCGTCAATGGCGCCATAATCCATGACTTCGTGGTAACCCCCACCGTACATGTTTCTCTGCAACCTGTTACTAGATGGAGCTATCTTGTAAGTGGAATTGAGCGGTACTCCAGACGAGCGGAATGCCATTTCCCCATATGTAGGCTGATATGGGTTTAGCTGTTGAACTGGTTGACCTGCATTGCCTTGTAGAGGTGGCTAGACTGGCTGTCCCCCCACGGCTCGCAGAGGAGGTTGCATTGGCTGACTTCTAGCGCTTTGTGGAGGAGGCTGGATTGGTTGGCTCCCAATGCTTTGCGGAGGAGGCTGGACTGGCTGGCTCTGCAATGGTGGTTCAGCTCCGGTTGGTTGAGCAAAGCTGCTCTCTCCGACCTCTGTGTAATATCCTTGAGGGGATACTCGACTGAATACCTTTTCCATGCCTGGGCAAAACACGCCAACCATCATCTGCTTGAACATGCCCAAGAAGGCCATATGATGCTTGCCCATGACAGTTTCCGCAGTTTCCCGAAAAGCCTGCAGAATCTCTTCTTTCTCTTGAAAGGATGTGGCGTCAGATTCCCCTGGCAACAGAACCATGGGCATTTCAGACTTAAGGTATGGAACGCCACTTCTGTTCTTCTTGAACGACATCAAGCGCTTCAATTGGAATTGGTCAGTAGCGTCTTTCAGCTGTTGCAGTTGCTCTGGAGATAGTTCATCAATGGGGACGTCCATAATGTCGACGATCTCAGGCATCTTGATTTCAGCTATAGATGTCCCACTGGGCGTGCCAAAAAGTGTGTTGACGCAAAATCCGCACCCTGCGTCAAGCACACAGCAAGCCGAACAAGCTAGCTTCACACACGAGCAGATTCCAAAGCGTGCAATCAATTTTCCCTGGAAATTAACAAAAGATAAAGCAATCAAATACCAAAGCTTGGAACTTGCTGGGTGATACCAGACAGTTCCATATTTACGGCTAGAAAGCCATGTAAGATGACATATAGCTATGAGAAGCTATCTGCCAGCAGGTTAGAAACTGTTCAGGAACTTTAAAATGTAAAATGGGACATAGCCGAACGGATGGCGCAAGCATTACGATAGATCGATCTTTATTTGGACAAAATTATACGTGCACAAGACCATGACCGATCCTCGAGAATAAATGACAATAAACAATGAGTGAAGCAAAAGCATGATTACAAATACGTAATGAACACGCATGCATAGGCCCCAAAGTACTAGTCTACCGCATGTCTAGGTACTTCGAAACCCGTCAAGCATGAAACTAAACAAGTTTATCCACCGCATGATACAACTTGTTTAATATCATACCACCAACCATAAATAGATCTATCCACCACACGATACAATCTAAATATGGAAAGCTAAAAGCATGCGTTATTTAAAACATAACTTATAAACACGTTTTGCTCGTGAAAGCATAACCGAATACGGCTGAACAGCCGAATCGGGGTCCATGGAGAAGGAACAAACATTACCAAAGATGATAAACCTATCAGATTGAATTAAAAATCTAATCCACCGGATGATTAGCTCTAAGACAACCCAAAAACCTGCATCTACCGCATGATACCCGGTTCTGTCAAGATTCACGCAAAATTGACAAGCTTGAACCCGCAACACATTACAACCTAGATTGGTTCGGTTTCGGCTATTTGGAAAATACGTGATCCACGTGCCTTTTGAGGCAAGATGTGAACGTGCGATGTAAAGATCACCAAACAAGATAAAGCCGATCCAAATCAATGTAAATTGGGCAAAAGAGTGTTACATGAATTTAAACATAAAGTAAAAACTCAAAGCAACACATGGTAACTTAATGAATCTATTAGATCTTGCCAAAATCTAATAGAGCCGATAACTAGCTCCAAGCTAGATCTTAGCCCACCGCATGGCTCATGATCTAACAAGAAACCCTCTTGAACCAAGCTTAAATCCACCGCATGATACTAAGCATGGTAACAAGACTACTTGCATCACGATCTAAATCCACCGCATGATACTAGACATGATACAAGGTTGCCGGTACTTACGGAGGTCGACGGATCGATGATCCCTCTCGAAGAACTCAACGACACGACTAAAGGACTCGAGAGTTTGGTGTAAAGCCGGTTTGTTATGAGAATGTTTTCCGATTACAATTACATACATCCAGGGTTCATATTTATACCCTGTCGTGGCATGACTCATGGTGGACTACGAGCATAACATTTCATACCTAATTTATCGCCCAAGTGTGAATGCTTATCCATCCATTCGTCCCTTCCGCTCGGGCCACGTCACCACGCAATCCCGCAAAATCAGCGCATACAGTCCCTTTGCCGAACGGAAGCAAACTGCCGACCGCAAGTTCCTCTGCCGAATCCTTTTGAAGAAACCTTCCTTCTCTGGACGAGAGTTTTTACCAAGCTGGGCCCACAAATCAGACTCCTTACTGTACCAAATTTTGGTGTTAACAGAAGCGTAAAAGACCAAACTTCACGTGAAGAGAACCTCCATCTTAGACGCAAGGATGACATTGTCAAAATCATGCAAGTGGAGGGGGCAAAGTGCATAATCACTTGAGGACCCACGGGAACGAAGGGGCGACCGAACCGGGCAGAGGTGCGCCCAAGCCGGTTCGACCCCCCTTTCCTTGCACCCGAAGGATCTTTAACCCTAAAAGCCTGGAGGCGCCACCATTTGACAGGGAGAGAGCCATTCGCACCAGGAGGCCATCCACAAGCTAGAGAGAGAGAGAGAGAGGAGGGAGATCTCCGGAGGGAGATCGTCCACCTCGAAGGAAGCACCCGCACGTGGAGAAGAAGGAAGACACCGTCGGAAGGGAAACCATGATCAACGGTGCCATGATCAACACCTTGATGTGGTAATCTCCTTATTCATCAATGGGTTGTAATCGATCTTAAGATGTAATCATACTTTGTCGGATTATCTATCTATCATCTTGTGTTGAATATACTTTAATGCTTAAGGTTAGCTAAAATGCCGTAAAGGGAGTATGAGCTCCAATGCTTCCTTGGATCCATTCAATAAGCCGTGTCCATCATAGGTCTAGTCATGAATACCTTCGCGTAGTGACAGTACAAGAGGAGGGAAAGGGCGAAACCGTGGTCACAACCCTCGATAGATTAGATTGGCTTAATGTCTTTAATTGATTGCATGATCGTAGAACCATGGGCGAGTGTCTCCTATCTTGATATCTTAATCGTTCTCTCTAGTGTAGTTTAGTTGTTTTCTAGTTTAATCATAGTTAGAGTTTGAGTAGTTAGAGTGCAAAGGTAGATTGAACGCTTGTAATCCCCTTGCTCCGCGAATTGACAAGAACCTTGGGAATCCCGTGGTGAAAAAGGAGTGGGGTCCGTACGCTTGCGGATCGTAGAGGGATACGTCTTTTATCCGTCAACACCACCCGGTCATGGTTTTCTCGCGATATCAACTCATTCTTCTCATTCTTCACCACGGTTAAACCTCCTTTCTTTGGTACACAATGTACCGGCTCACCCATTCGCTATGCGAACCGGTAGATGATTCCGACATCAAGTAACTTGATGACCTCTTTCTTCACTACCTCTCGCATGGCATGAGTTAGCCTCCTTTAGCGGTCCACTACGGGCTTACATTGGTCTTCCATTGGTATACGATGAGTGCAAAATGCTAGGCTAAGACCTTTGAGATCATTAATCGAATATCCAATCACCATCCTATGTTTTTTCAATAAAATCAGCAACTTCTCATTTTTTTCGGGACTCAACTCGTCACTCACGATGACCGGATAAGTCTTGTTTGGGCCCAAAAATTCATACTTTAATCCTTTGGGTAAAGGTTTAAGGTCTACCTCGTGCACTTGTGGCTCCTCGTGTTTAATCTCTCCTATGTCCTCGAATTTTTCTTTCTCCACGCTTCCATCTTGTGGTTCTAAGCCTTTTGTTGCTTTTTCTAGCTCTTCATCTTGTTGATGACTAATTTGATTTTCCATCGCTCTATGCAGCGGGTCTCTAAGGGTTTCAACAAAACAAAGACTATCTACCTCCTCTACTTCATCATCTTCGGGAGGAAAGGGTGTAGGGTGTTTAGAAACGCGAAGAATGTTATATGTGTACTTCTTTCCATTAAGGTTCATTGTTACTTTGCCTTTTCCGGCATCCAACACGACATCAACCAACTTAAGAAAGGGCCTACCTAGGATTATGTGATCATGATTACTATGGTAAGCATCAATAACAAAGAAATCAATTGGTATACATTTTCTAGACATTTTTACATTCATGTTGCAATCAATACCTAGAGGTCTAATAGTTCTACCATCTCCCATGATTAATTTCGTTGATGTTGGAGCTAAGTCTAGGTTGTGTTCTTGAACTTTATTGTAAATTTTAGAAGATAGGAAACTTAATTGGGCTCCGATGTCGCATAAAGCTTTGCATTGAACTCCGTTGATCTCGCAACTCAAGTGTGGTGCCGTCTTCTCTTCTTCTTCGGATCCTATCGCGTAAACTTCGGCGTGGCGAGCGTATGGTGATGCTTCGGGCTTGATCCCCATGATCCTCTTCACCTTGGCTATGTGTTCCGGATCCACTTCATCATCTCAAAGAGCTTTTGAAAGATCTCACCGGTGGTTTCAAGGTCGTATGAGTATTCCGCCTTCTTTTCCGGTGGGAAATCCACTTCCAACACTCTTGCCATGCCCTTTTGATTAGGGAATGGTCTTCTCTTGTCGAATACTTCTCCGTAATCGATGCGAACCCAATCCATTGGTTCAAACTCCCTTAGTGGCTTTGCGCTTGACATGCTTCTCTTGTTTGTCTCATTTGGTACGGCGAAGTCAACGCTCGGGGTAGCTCTTGACTTGATATGTTCTTCTTCAAACTTTTTCGTGATTGGCTCCACTTTTGTGACTTCCGAGGTTGCCTATTTAGAAAATTCAGCACACTTCTTCATCCTTGAATTATATTCCGGCTCTTCCGCAAGTCTTGTTTCCCAATCTCTTCGCATGGCAGCCGCTTTACTAATTTTTTGTAGAAGTTGAGCGGCTTCCTTGAGTGTTTTCTCCTTGAGATCCCCACCCGCACACATTTGGACGTGTTGCATGCAACTAGGGGTTAGGGAAAAGAAAATGTATGCAAGATTACGTCACCGGGAGAAGCCGAGTCTTGGTCCTTGTTCGATCAACTCATTAAACCTATTCCAAGCTTGGTCTATCCCTTCCTCTTCTCCTTGCGTGAAACCGATCACTTGCCTCCTTAAATGTTGAACCTTGCTAATTGGAAAGAACTTCTCACAAAACTTCTTTTTCAACTTGTTCCAATTGCCTTCAACTTCAAAGGACGCAAACGAGTACCATGTCTTTGCTTCACCGACAAGTGAGTAGGGAAAGAGATTCCATTTGAACCATTCATCGGGAACTCCGTCTTGACGCACCGTGTTGCATAGCGTCGAGAAATACCTTATGTGTCTATATGGGTTCTCCAAAACCATCCCTTCAAACGGGTATGCCGCCACCATCTCGATGATCTTGGATTTTAGCTCATACTTGGTCGCTTTGAGCTTCGAATCCGACTCTTGTACTCTTATGTCTTCACATCGAGGGCTAGCGTAATCCCTTAGTGATTTCTCCGGTTCTTCCACGGGTTGATTGATTAACACCATCTAGACAACAAGATAAAAACAAAAACAAAAACAAACAAAGTGGTTTTCTAGGCAATATGTGTTAGATATAGCAAACAAAAGACAAACTAAATATAAAACTAAGTTAAATGCAAACCAAACGATGTAAACTAGCTTCCTCCCCGGCAATGGCGCCGGAAAAAGGGGCTTGCCGACGGATAAAAGACGTATCCCTCTACGATCCGCAAGCGTACGGACCTACACCTTTTTCACCACGGGATTCCCAAGGTTCTTGTCAATCCGCGGAGCAAGGGGATTGCAAGCGTTTGATCTACCTCTACACACTAGCTACTCAAACCCTAACTATGATTAAACTAGAAAACGACTAAACTACACTAGATAGAATGATTAAGCTATCAAGATAAAAGACACTCGCCCATGGGTCTACGATACTAGAACAAGCAATCGCTTTAAACAAGAAAACCAATCTAATCTATCGGGGGTTGTGACCACGGTTTCGCCCTTTCCCTCCTCTCGTACTGTTACTACACGAAGGTATTCGTGACTAGACCTATGATGGACACGGCGTATTGAATGTATCCAAGGAAGCATTGGAGCTCTACTCCCTTTACGGCATGGTAGCTAACCTTAAGCATTAAAGTATATCCAACACAAGATGATAGATAGATAATGCAACAATGTTTGATTACATCTCAAGATCCATTACAACCCATGGACGAATAAGGAGATTACCCCATCAAGGTGCTAGACATAGCACCGTTGATCATGGTCACCCTTCCGACGGTGTCTTTTTTCTTCTCCACTTATGGGTGCTTCCTTCAAGGTGGTCGATCCCCCTCCGGAGATCTCCCTCCTCTCTCTCTAGCTTGTGGATGGCCTCCTGGTGCGAATGGCTCTCTCTCCTGCGAATGGCGGCGCTTCCAGGGTTTTAGGGTTGAAGATCCTTCGGGTGCAAGGAAAGGGGGGTCGAACCGACGCCCGAAGTGGGCTGGGCCGGCCGGCCTGGGCCGACCAGACCAGGCCCATTTCGGCCCGATTCGGTCGTCCCTTCGCTCCCATGGGTCCTCAGGTGATTATGCACTTTTCCCCTCCCACTTGGATGATTTTGACGATGTCATCCTCGCATCCAAGATGGAGGTTCTCCGTGCATGAAGTTCGGTCTTTTACGCTTCAATCCCCGGGGGTGTTCCTTCGTAGCACTTCGGTCCTCGCCACCATTGGAAGTGATTTCATCAAGCTCATGAACACGAACAAGACTCCATAAATGCTCCTTTGAACTTGTTGTGAATCCGTCCTTTATGTCCATGTTTTCCTACATAAACACAACACTTCCAAATGCATGCACATAGATGAACTTGTTATATGATTAGTGTGCCTAGTGGCGGGTTAGTTCTATAAACAAATCCAAACCAAAGTGTAATGAACATGTTTGGTGTACCATCTCCCCCACGCTTAGCTCTTGCTCGTCCTCGAGCAAGTACTCGTAAAAGAACTTCGTCCAAGGTGTTGTAATTGTGTTCCGCTAAATCCTTCTTCACAAGTTAGTCAATCTTTTATCTTTAATACATAAACATAAAGTAATGATCGTCATACATAAACATGAGTGTTTAGAATCTTTACCACGTCAAGATTTACTCCACAACTCAAACTCTTCACTCGAAGCCTTCAATCTCAGCCATACTTACTTCTTTGCTTCCATTAGAGGGTTTTTATGATTTTCAAAAACAAAATCCCTGCAACAAGTATTAGACAAAAACCTTTCTCCAAGTTCTCTCAAGTCGCTCATATAAAAGTGACTATCCTAAACAAATTTTATAAAACTCTCACCTCCCATAAATCTCTCATATGACATGTAAAGTGGAGCTATAGGTAGGGCTAGTGCAATCAACACAAATATTGTCAAACTAAGAACTTCCTCTAATGGTTGCTTACCTTTCAAAGCCAATGATCACGAGAATGAACCATATATAGGGATATCAAGGATCAGAAGATTTAGAATGGTGGACATGTGCAAGGGCAAAAGAAAATTATGACTACGAGGCACCGATGACGTCCTCGTTGTCGGATTGCACATGGTTGGAAAAAGAATGAAAGTTTCGTCTCTCAACAACGTGACATCCTTCGTTGCACTTTATTTTTCTTTCACTCGATTCATCCCTCTCATATCTTTCTTGCCATTCCTCTTTTCTCTTTCTCTTCTTTTTCTTTCATTCTTTCATTCTCATATTTTTTCTCTTTCTTTACTTTTCTATTATTTTTTTCTTTCTTTCTTTTCCAAACTCATACTTTTCTCTTTATTTTTCCCTCTCTTGTCATCTTTTCAAAGCTCTCAACTCTTCTCTTTATTACATGCATACAATCTGAAATTTTAAATAAACCATGCTAGAGACGAGACGAATTTGAGAGTAGGTTGTGTTCAAGGAATGCGATGTACAAAAGAGATGTATAAAGTTGGGTATGGAATTTGGCGATGTACGGGACTTCCGATGTGAATATCACATTACCGAATACATGACGAGGCTAGCAACAAAAGATAAGCACAAGAACATGAACATTGCTCGAAATTAAAACTCCCAAGAGAGAAGGATCCTAGCCCAACTCATCGTGCTAATCACACTTATGGTGGAGCAAAAAAAATAAACTTGCTCTGTATAGGATTTTTTTCTTACTCTTGACTTGGAAAAAGAGGTTTTGCTAACCTTTATTACAAGGTTTTTTAGATAATTTTCAAAACTGAAATCCTCCAACTTTTAGCATCGAACATAGCACAACCAACATGTGAAGCTCAAGATTGAAGTGTGGTATGGGTACTTTTAGAGTTAGCAATTCCACTAAGCACCACGGTAAATGTTTTTCAAACCACACACTTATGTTCATATATCAAGAATTAAAGATAAACAAACAAGTGAATAAAGATGAGCATCACACAAAACACAAAATTTAAAGGACTCTTTTTATTTGATTTTCCTTGACTCAACACTAAATTAAGACACTTCAAACTTGCAAAAATTGAAAAACACACTCAAAAACTAAAGACTCTTAAACTCTAAGACTCTCTCGAAAACTAAACAGAACCAAACTAAACTTGAAGCTCAAAAGCTAAAAGGCTAGCTAGCTAGCTCTCCCCCACGCTAAAATCATACGTTGTCCTCGTCGTATCTTACAAAAATCCTAAGGGGCAAAACTAAACCTAGTGGTACTCCCCGCAACTATTGCACCACTTGTCCCTCATGTTCCCGACCATGCCAAAAAGTTTGCGCATGTCGCGGTTCAGGAACTTGTAGTCGTCTTCAACCACACACTCCAAATCCTCCATGCGTCGCCTCATCGCCTCCATGGCCTGGAAACATTCGTCGACCATTGCGTAGAGCTCCGAGATGGAGTGACGGCAAGCCGCACAACACATCGGATGCATCCCGAAAGGGTCGTCATTGCCAGGGTCTCCTCCGTCGTCGCGGCCGTCGTCGCCATCACCATTGTCATCGCCGCCGCCGTCGTTGCCGCCACCGTTGGGGCCTTCCGGAGTCTTCTCCTTGGGCACCTCTTCCCAAATGTAAAGATCGTTATCATCTCTTCCGGCGGCCACCCACGAGCTCGGGCTACGATCGTCGGAGTAGTCGCTATCCCCATAGTCCTTAGGCTCGAGTGACACCTCCTTGTAGTCCTTCCGCTTCATGCCTCGGATGCGCGCCGACCTTCGAACGGGAGTAGGGACCTTCTCCTCTTCGATGGGGTTGCGAGAGGCGATAGCTCCGATCGGGACACGCCCTCCGCAATGGATGCGCGCGGTCCTCTTGATCTCGACGGGTAGCTTGAGCTCGCATCGCTTCACCTCCTCCATCGATGGCTCCTTGGCACCTTGCTTCAACTCTAAGCTCCTCAGGGACACCATGGCTGCTGCGTGGGTGCAAAAGTATGCTTAATGGGATGGATTCTCGAGCTCCCAATTCGGCCAAATAAATAGTCCGAAAAGGAGAACCCTAGGAACCTCAATTTCCTTATTCAAACTTCCCTTAAAATTTTCTAACCAAAGAAGGAAGTCGAAAAGGAGCAATTCGGGGAAAAACTTGGGCAAAACGCCACCGGGGCCCACCTGGGCCGATCGGACTGGGCCGGCCGGCCCACCCGTCGTATGGACCTCCCTAGGCCCACCATATCGGCGGGTACAAGGACCGACTACTCGGTGGGCCCCCGGGACTACCCGGCTTACGCCGCACGGCACCCGAAGGCGTGGAGCACAAGGACGGCAAAGGAGTAGTACTCGGTTAGGACTCGTACACGTTCCGCACCGTATAGAGGTTTCCTAGACGTACTCGACTAGTACTCCTTTCCTACTCCGACTTGTAACCCTGCCTCCCGGACTATATAAGGCGAGGCAGGGACCGATCTCTGGCATCCAATCTCAATCCCCTACAACTCACGGCGCACTATTGCACCATCTTGTAATCGTGCCCTATCAATCCAGAGCTACGCAACATACAGGACGTAGGGTATTACGCACCTCGCGGCCCGAACCTGTCTAAATTGTGTGCCACGTGTCTCTTCCTTCGAGTTACCGATCTCGGCGAGTCACGATCATCTACTTCGGGTACTCCCCGTAGTAGGTTGCCGGTCTAAAACACCGACAGCTGGCGCGCCAGGTAGGGGCTCTCGCTCGAGATCACATGGCGAACTCGACGGCTTCCGTCCACATCAAGCCAACCGTCGCCTTCAACCGCGGCGACACCTTCGTCTTCGGCGCACCGGGTCCGCATCGCCGATGGCGCGGGCTCCTTCCAGCGCCGCCTGACCATGCAGCCCAACCCGAGGACAGGCCTCGTGACGCTTCCCGAAGTCGTCACAGGCGAACTCGCCGGCAAGTTCGGCGAAATTTCGCTCTTCAACCATCATGCTGACTTCGAGCTCGAGTCCGACGCCAACTCGAACCCGATGTCGCCATGGGCCATCGCTTGCGAGCCGGCTGCTCAGCCATCGCAGACGGCCCCTTCACCACGCCAGCGCCCCGCGCGTGGCCCCCCGCGTCCTCGGCCGGCCCGCACAGGGGGGCTCCTACTCCGCGACGGGCCGGCAAGGAGCCCGTAACCGAGTACAACTCGGACTCCGACGCCGTCCCCGATCACGTCTCGGGCTCCAACCCTCTCTCCGAGTTCTATTCGAACCCGGACTACGAGTTCGACTTCGGGTCGGACCCCGAGGAGCCCGAGTCCGAAGACGACTCCACTGAGCTTCCCTTGTCAGGGCCAGCCTCTGGGCTGGTTATAAGATCAACACCGACCGGCAGATACGTCTACTGGCCGGACCGCAAGCCCGCTGACCTGGCAAAGGGAGACTCACGCTACGTCGCCTACATCGACTCACTGCCGTTCCGGAGGGAACACCACCGGCCCAGCCGACTCCAACACACCCACCGAAGTGGCGCCTTCGAGTCCGGCCCTCGGTACCCCCGATCGCCAAGTCTTCATGGCTGCCGGCGACACCCCCGGAACCTCGGCACGGCCGCGGACAAGTACCGGAGGACATCTCTCGCGGACGAGCCGTCCGCTCGATGCACCCGCAGCGAGACCGACGCCATCAGGGACGCCCGGCGCGAACGTAACAGGAAGCGCAACGAACGACGCCGGCGGCTCAGAGACAACCTCCCCATCCGCAACCTTGCGGAAGCTCTCGAGGCGGTCGAGAGCAGAGTCCACACCACCCCTGAGCAATGCCTCATGTCGATCACAACGATCGCACGACAGGCTCAGGGCATACGCGCTGGAGAGGTCATCGCCAAGCTCGCTGAAGAAGCCTACTTCATGCGGGTCGACAAGAGAGTCGCCCAACCTCTCCCGGCCCAAGCCTCGCGACAACGAAGCTACTAGTCGCGGCGCCGACCCCGGTCCCAACCGTACCCGGGCGACATCCCGGTCGACCCAAACCGTCGCCGCTCCACCGCCGGCGGACCTTCACGACAAGAACAAGGGAACCGAGAAGTCGTCCCCCACCGTGCTCCGGCCGGTGGCGGCGGCAACGACCCCGACGGCGGCGGCGCCGACGGCGGCGGCTCCAACCACGGGGCCAACAGAAAGCCGGGAGGCGGCGGCGCCGCGGCGGCCGCGGCCACGCGCATAGCCACGCCTCCGGCGCCTCTCATGGCGGGTACGATGCTCGCCGGAGGATCGAGGAGTTGCGACGAAGAAGTCGACCACCGCCGGCGAAGGCGACGGCTTCCCCGCCTTCTCACCCCGCTCCGCAACCTTGCTCCTCCCCGACAAATTCAAGCCTTTGGGGATCACCAAGTACGACGCGGCGCAGATCCCATCCAGTGGCTCCGATGCTACGCCCTCTCCATCGAGAACGCTGGCGGCAACAGCGACACCAAGTGCCTCTACTTTCCCTTCTGCCTGGACCAAGCTCCACTCACATGGCTCGAGTCGCTGGACAAGCACTCGATCGACAAGTGGGACCAGCTGAAGGAACAGTTCACGAGCAACTTCGCGGGCGCCATGGGCCGCTCGGGTACTCGCATGGACCTTGCCATGATCAAGCAGGAACAAGGCGAGACCCTCCGCAAGTACATGCGCCGTTTCTTCGACAAGCGCGCTACCGTCGTCGACGTCACCGACAAGGAGGTCATCGACCTCTTCCAGGACGGCCTCTACCATCGCCGCACCTTCGAGGACTTCGGTCGTCGCCGCCCCAAGTCCATTCCCCACCTCAAGTACATGATCACGTCCCGGGCGGACGAAGAGGACAAGGCCAACGCCAAGTACGACGCCATCCGCGGCAAGTCCAAGCGAGAACCGGGCGGCGGCGGCGCGGCAATACAAACCAAGGCGGCCGCGGCAACAACAACAACAATAACAACGAACTACTCGGGTCCCAACCGCAAGCGCAAGCCGGACAACACCGTCGCGGCTATCCAACGCCTTGCGAAGGGGAACTCGAAGAAGAACTACGGCGGGTTCAAGGACCCGCCGAAGGAGAAGTGCCCGTGGCATCCAAACGGCAATCACACTACCGAGCAAGTGCTACCGGCTCGGGCACGCACTCAAGGACACGCCGAGCCACCGCACCCTCACGATCGAAGGGCAAGAAGAAGGACAGCGACAACGACGACTTCTAGGAACCCGAGAAGACCGTCAACGTCCTCTTCGGCGGACGCCCCGCCAGGCGGGAGCGAGAAGGCTACCCGTCGCGAAGTGATGTCCATCGAGCCGACGGTTATGACCCCTCTCGGGTGGTCGAAGTACCCATCACCTTCTCCCGCGCGGACCAGTGGACTAGCTTCTCCGAGCCAGGACGGTTCCCTCTCGTCCCGAAACCAACGAGTGGCGGGTTCCAAGCTCAACAAGGTGCTCATCGACGGTGGAAGAGGGCTCAACGTCCTTTTCTCCAAGACCTTGAAGAAGATGAAACTCGACGTCACCCCCATGCTCAACAAGGGCGGCATGCCCTTCTACGGCATCGTCCCAGGCAACGCGGCTATCCCACTGGGCTCAGTGGTACTGCCAGTTACCTTCGGGGCGTCTCGGGATAACTACCGCACCGAGTACATCAAGTTCGAGGTTGCGGATTTCGAGACTTCCTACCATGCCATCCTCGGCAGACCGGCCATCGCCAAGTTCATGGCGGTGCCCCACTACACCTACTTGGTACTCAAGATGCCAAGTCCAGCCGGTGTGCTCTCCCTCCAGGGGGACTTGAAGATCTCCCACGACTGCGATACAGAGGCCGTGGTGATCGCTTCAACAAACCAAGTACCCACCCCAATGATGGAGGTCTACGCTGCGTCGAAGAAGCTCGCTATGAGCGAACTCGACATCCCAGAGAAGTCTGACAGCGCCAACAAGCCTCAGCCACCTGAGGAGGTACTCGTCAAGTCGGTCGACCTCGGAACAGGCGACCCCAGCAAGACCACCACCATCGGGGCCGGCCTCGACCCCAAATAGGAAGACGCGCTCATCAGCTTCCTTCGGGCTAACCGCGACATCTTCGCGTGGAAGCCAGCGGACATGCCAGGAGTGCCCAGGGAGCTGATCGAGCACTGCCTCAACGTCGACCCAAAGGCCACCCCTAAGCGACAACACCTCCGACGCTTTGCCGACGACAGACGGGACGCCATCAAGAAGGAGCTCGCCAAGCCGCTCGCCGCCGCTTCATCGAGAAGTCTTCCATCCCGAGTGGCTCGCCAACCCCGTCCTCGTCCGCAAGAAGAACTCGAACGAGTGGAGTATGTGCGTCGACTACACCGACCTCAACAAGCACCGCCCCCAAGGACCCCTTCGGGTTGCCGCGGATTGACCAAGTCATCGACTCCACGGCGGCCGCGACTCGCTCTGCTTCCTCGATCGCTACTCCGGTACCACCGGATCGCAATCAAGGAGGAAGACCGGAGAAGACCGCGTTCATCACCCCGTTTGGCGCGTGCATCGCTACACGACCATGTCATTCGGGTTGAAGAACGCCGGCGCCACCTACCAACGGGCCATCCAGGCTCGCTTCAAGCGGCAACTCAACAAGAACGTCGAGGCCTACGTGGATGACGTGGTTGTCAAAACCGGGGACTCCGGTACCCTCATCGACGACCTTGAAGAGACCTTCGCATCACTACGCGAGTACCGCCGGAAGCTCAACCCGAACAAGTGCGTCTTCGGCGTACCTTCGGGTAAACTACTCGGCTTCATCATCGGTCGGCGCGGCATTGAAGCCAACCCCCGAGAAGATCTCCGCCATCACCGCATGAAAGCTCCCACGAGCATCAAGGACGTCCCGTAGCCGACGGGGTGTATGGCGGCGGCGAACCGATTCATCTCGAGGCTAGGAGAACGAGGTCTCCCCTTCTTCAAACTTCTCAAGCATCACGAGAAGTTCGTGTGGACACCGAGAGGCGGATCAAGCCCTTGCCCGGCCTCAAGGACTTCTCGTCAAAGCCGCCGGTCCTCACGGCTCCCTACAAGGGCGAGCGACTCTTCGCTCTACCTTGCTGCGACTACTCACGTGGTCGCATCTGCCATCGTTGTCGAGCGGCGGGGAAGACGGCCACGCCTATCCGGTCCGGCGCCGGTCTACTTCGTCGGCGAGGTTCTATCGAGTCCAAGGCTCGCTACCGGCCCCGTGCGAAGCTTCGTACGCTCTACTCATCACCTCGCGGAAGCTACGGCACTACTTCCGGAGTACTCGGTTTCCGTCGTCACCGACTACCCGCTCGGCGACATCCCGAGGAACCCGGATGCCACCGGAAGAATCTCCAAGTGGGTCGTCGAGCTCGGCGCCCTCACCATCGACTTCAAGCCACGCACCGCCATCAAGTCGCAAGCACTAGTCGACTTCATGGCGCAGTGGCGGGAGAACCGGCTACCTACTCCCACCGTGCGGCCGAGCATTGGGTGATGTACTTTGACGGCTCACTCAACCTCGAGGGCGCGGCGCAGGGGGTACTCTTGATCTCTCCAACGGGCGAACAACTCAAGTACGTCCCGCGATATTCCGGAAGGTCTCGAACAATGAAGCCGAGTACGAAGCCCTCCCCGCACGGGCTCCGCCTCGCGGCTTCACTTGGCATCAAGCGGCTACTAGTCTACGGCGACTCCGCGGTGGTCATCAACCAAGTCAACAAGTCCCGGGACCGCAACAAGGAGAACATGGACGCCTACGCCTAGAAGTCCGCAAGCTTGAGAACAAGTTCTACGGTCTCGAGTTCCATCACATCATCCGCGACAACAACGTTGCGGCGGACGTCCTCTCGAAGCTTGGATCCACCCGCGCCCAAGTACCCGCGGGCGTCTTCGTCCATGAGCTTCACGCGCCATCCATCCCGGAGCCGGCGCCACCGACCACTGCCCCCCCCATCCACCACTCGGGCAGGAGGTCATGATGATCGACGTGGACTGGAGGCAACCCTTCATCGACTACCTCAGCGAGCAGAAGGTCCCCTCCGACAAGAACGCGGCCGAACAACTCGTCCGCCGTGCCAAGTCTTACGTCGTCGTCGGCGACAAGCTTTACAAGCGGGGCGCATCTTCTCGGAGTACTCATGAAGTGCGTCCCTCGTGAAGAAGGCAAGGACATCTTGGAGGAGATCCACAAGGGCGTCCGCGGCAACCACGCGTCTTCACGTACGGCCGGTCGGCCAAGGCCTTCCGGCGAGCTTTCTGCGGCCCCACGGCCCCGAGCGACGCCGAAGAACTCGTCGAAGGTGCCAAGGATGTCAATTCTTCGCCAAGCGGCAACACGTCCCGGCCTACAAGCTAGTCACCATACCGCCGACCCGGCCCTTTGCCTCGCCGGGGGCTCGACATGATTGGGCCACCGCCAACCGCGCCGGGGAGGATTCAACGGGGTGCCGGTGGCTATCGACAAGTTCACCAAGTGGATCGAGGTCAAGCCGGTCACATGCCCCAAGGGCGACGAGTACTCGACTTCTGGATGAACTCGTACACCGCTATGGGCTACCCCACCGCATTATCACGGACACCGGGGTCCAACTTCAACAACCACCGCTTCCGGGAGTACCGCGAGAACGACGGGATCGACGTCGGATACGTCTCGGTCGCCCATCACGGGCCAACGGACAAGTTGAGCGCGCCAACGGGATGGTGCTCGACGCCCTCAAGAAGCGGCCGCATGACGCCGCCAATTCTAAAGGGGGCAAGTGGATCAAGGAACTACCCAACGCACTCGGGGGCCGCGGACTCAACCATCCAAGCCGACGGGGCAATCCCCCCTACTTCCCGGTCTACGGCTCCGAAGCCATCCTCCCCGCCGACGTCATATGGAACTCACCGGCGGTGGAACACTACGACGAAGGCGTCTCGGAAGACGACGGACGAGTTGATATCGACAAGATCGAAGAAGCTCGCCGCGCCGCCCTCGTCCAATCGGCTAGGTACCCGGAGGGTATCCGACGCTATCATGATCGCAACGTCAAGGAACGCTCCTTCAACGTTGGAGATCTTGTCCTCCGTCGTATTCGGAACACGGAAGGACTCCACAAGCTCGCCTCCCCACGGGAAGGCCCCTTCACCGTGGCTAAGGTGACCGGGCCGGGCTCCTACCGCCTCCAAACACTTGAAGGCGAGGACGTCAACAACTCGTGGAACGTCGACCAACTCGTCGATTCTACGCCTAGTCTACACGACTACTCCGGGGTTCAAGTCTACACGACTACATCAACGCCCCCCGCCGCAAGCGACCCTCCCGGTCCCGGCTCCAAGTCTCGGACTACTCTCCTCCGGAGTCCGGCCCCGTGCGGCTACCTACGGACCCTGGGCTGCAACGAGCGTCAAGGACTCTAGCAGCGGTCTACCAAGAGACCACACTCCAAGATCCAGCCCCACGGCTACCTACGGATCTGCGGTCCAGCCTACACGGCTACTTACGGATCACCAGCTGCAAGCGGCTACCCGCTCCAGCTCCACTTAGCTGTAAGCGGCCTCCGGGTCCAGGCGACTACTTGTAACTACGGCCCTGGCCACCCAGGTGTACTCCTTCAAGTAATAAAGTTTGATCGTTCATCAACTTCTTTACTGTCTACTCCCTCCAACGGGACTACTAAAGCCGAGTACTACTACTCGCACCTACTCCACGATGGGCGCTCCGCACTCTGAGCTAGCGGTTACGAGTACTCATTGCTGGAAATTTCATTTCATTGATACATGAATAAGTTCATTACAACTGTTTCCTGTACAATCATGGCTACTAAGCTACCTATGCAGGGCTACTGGAGGTTCAGCTTCTCGGCTACCTGCTCCGCGATGGGAGCCATCTGCTCCAGCAGCTCTGCGTACTGCTCATCCGAGCAGTTGGCGGCTACCCCGCCGGCGACCACCTCCACTGGAGCCTTCGGGAAGTACGACTTCATGAAGGCCAGCACTTGCTTCGGGATCGACTTCGCCATGTGCTTGACGTAGGCGGCCAGCCGGCTTGGCGCTTCACGAAGTCGATCCGCCAGAGGAGCGATCTTGGGGCCTCCCGGGTGCGGCACCAGCAGCCTCGCGATCGGAAGGGCAGCCTCTTCAAGGTCCTTCAACCGGGCCCGGAGCGCCTCGCAATCTTCGTTCAACTTCTACAAAGATTTGTAGCAGTTGACGAGATCCCGGTCAGATGCAATCCGCAGCTCCATGTACTTCCCGCACTCGAAGGCGAGCTCCTTGTAGTCGAGCTCAAGTACCCCGGCGGGCTTCCTCGCTCCCGGTAGAAGAGGTTCTTCATGCCGACCTCCGAGGCTTTCGGCTGCTCCACCCGGTTTTCGAGTTCTTCAATACAACACAACAACGGGTCGGAGGCTATACGGCTTCCAACAAGTACCCAACAAGTCCAAGGACATACCTTTGTTCTTGTTGCGGAGGCCCTTGTTCTTCCGCACCGGAGTCGTCGCCCTTCGCCCGCGCCTCCATCACATCGTTGTGGTACTTGGCGAAGGCGGCGTCGAGCTTCGACTGCATCGCGGCCGCGTGCTTCCGCGACTTCACAAGCTGCTCCTCCAGGGCCTCGGCTCGGAGCACGGTGTCGCCGTAGCCTTGCAGCATGTTCGACTTCTCGCGGGATCGTTCCGCGACGTCCTGCACAAGACAAGTTCAAGTCAACAAAGTACTCAACGCGAAAGGATTGACTACTCGTGAAGCTTCGGCTACGTACCTTCATCCACTGCTCAGCACGCCGGATCGCCTCCGGATGCTTCGGGCTACCGTTGCCGGCTCGACGAGATCGTCGGCCGGCGGCTCAATCCCGCCACGGCTACTCGACGTAGCCTCCGTCATCGGCGCCGAGCGGATAGGCTCCGCGTCTTGGATGCGGGGGGATCGGATTGCCACCTCCCGGGGCAACCCCCGGCGGCGTGGTAGCCGCCTCCCCCTTGGCGGACTCCTCGGCGACTTCCCCCCTCGGGCTCGGGGGCTCCCTCCGCGGCCTCCCGGGGCCTGCGGTGTCGGCTCACCGCATGGGTACCCCTGCGGGGGATGTCACCCCCCTTCGGCCCCTTGTCAACAAGGAACATGCGCATCGGTGCCTACGACTACTCGCCACGGAGTTCTACGGCTTCAAGAAGGGTACTCACCTTCGACTATGGCCGCCTGCGGCGCGGCGCTTCGGCGGCCGGGGGCTCGGTCACGGCTTGGGCCTCGGGAGCGGGCTCCTCGATGGGCGGCACGGCTTTTCCCGCCTCCCGCCGTCGCGGGCTCTTCCCCGTCCCAGCTCAAATCCGTGGATTTTCTGCACAAGTGTTCACAGAAGTTTGTCAGGCAATCATCGACTACTGCAACGAATACTACTCATGAAGGTGGAGTACTTACAAGGTCGACCGGACGATAGTCACGGCCGGAGCACCGAGGATGCGGCGATGTCAACCGGTCCACCCTCGGCGGGCGTCTCTTCCTCCGCCTCTTCGGCTACTGCCTCCTCCACGGTGGCAGCGGCCGGCGCAGACGTCCTCTGCGTTCTGCGGCTTCCATCTCTCCAGCGGCGGCGGCCGCGGGTACTCTGCTCTCCACTGGAGCAGGGGGCTGGCGCTCCAGCTGCGCCAGAAGATCTTCGACAGTGGGGGCTGGACTTCGGCTTCCCGCCGGTTCCCCCACTGTGGGCCACGTGCCCTCGTCGCCCTCCTCCACGGGCTCTGCTGGCGGCACCTCCTGCACACAACAGACGACTACTCGTCAGCAAAGTACTCGACCACTGGGTACTCGACTACTCTGTTCAAGAACACTCACCTCCGGAGGAGTGGTCTCTGAGACCTTCAGCTTCTTCGCCACCCGTTTCTTGGTGGGGTTGCGCGGCTTCCGCGGCGGCGCAGCAAGGCTAGCCTCCAGGCTAGCCGGAGGGTCTTGGATGAGTGGCACGTGAGGCAAGCCCGGACGGCTAAACCTCGACCGCAGCTGGAAGCGGTCCTGAAGAGTCTCTTCGTCTTCATCGTCGTCATCGGAGGTATCCTCCACAATGACGGTGTCGTCGCCTTCTCCAACTTCGCGACGCTCTTTCACCTTCCCCACCGCCGGGATCTCGATTCCGCTCGGTGGCGGCTGCGGCTCGGAGACAAACCGCTTCACATCATCCTGCGCAAACAACCAAGGCGTCAGAAACTTCGCTACGGGTACTCACTACTCGACGAGGGGGTACGACTACTTACCTCGTTGGGCGGGCGCGCGGCGGAGTACTCCTCGACCGGACACGCCATGTACGGTGGCATGTCCTTGAAGATCCTCGACAACCTCTCGACGATGTCGTTGTCGTCCAGCTCGCCCCCTGGCATCCGCGACGTGTCGTTGTCGCCGGTGTACTCGAAGCCCATCGTATCCCGCGCCATCAGCGGCTGGATCCGGCGCTTCATGAAACTGAAGGCCACGTGCTCGGCCCTCAGTCCCGCATCTCTGAGCGTCTTGATGCGCGCCAGCAGCTCGGGGAGCTGGATCCCCTCTTGCATGGTGGGCTCTGTGTTCCACCAATCTTGGTGCCTGGGCTGCCGTCCGCTCGGCTTCGGTAGCTCGGGATGGTGGTTCGTGATGTAGAACCATCTCGTCTTCCAGTCGGTGTTGGAGTCCACGAGCTTGTACGCCAGGTACTGCTCCGCGGCGTCCTCCCTCAGCTGGATTCCGGCCCCTCCGACTACTCTAGGGTTGGAGGCGCTGGGCTGCGGCTTCACGCGGAAGAACTTCCGGAAGAGCACCCGGTGCGGCTTGATTCCCAAGAAGGCTTCGCGAAGTGTACGAAGACGGATGTATGGAAGATTCCGTTAGGGTTCAGATTGAGGTACTCGATGCCGTAGTACCTGAGCAACCCCTTGAAGAAGTCGCTTCTTTGGGAGCGCAAGCCCGCGCTCCACGAAGCGCGAGAACATTGGGATCTCGTCTTCGGCCTTCTCCATTGGATAGGGATCTCCTGCGGCGGATCTCCACATATCGATCTCCTTCTCCCTGATGAACCCGCTGTTCAACGGGGGTCGGCGAGTCTTCGTCTTGACCTTCGACTTTTTCCACTCGCGGCTCGGATCGGCGCGCGGTGGAGACGCGCGCGGCGGCGCCGTCTTCGGTGGCGGCCGCGGCGGCCTCTCGAACGGCCCCTCTTCTTTCCTCCGGCCTTCGGCGTCTTCGACGGCGACGGCTTCATTCTCCAAGTACAAGGAGTCTTCACTCGCATCCGCTCGGGGGCTACCCTAAATCCTTCGGGCGGCGATGCGCTCGGATCTACTACGGTGGCGGCGGGCGGCCGGAGTGGATCTACCTCAAGATTTAAAGGAAATGACTGCGGCTCACTTGGGTGAAAAAACCCTAAGGGTTTCGGCTTCTATTTATAAGCCAAATCGCTCCCGTAACGGGCGGTTGGATAAGTCCATGTGCGGGCGACTCGGCGGCCGCCGCGTGACTCTTCGTATTCTACTAGTCGACGCGCCTCACCTCGGGGGCTCGGCTACTTCTACTCGACTACCGGGACGCGGCTAGTCTCCGGGGCATCTCGAGACACATTCTTCAAGAAGACCCTTCAATTCGAGAGGAAGTACTCGACTCAAGGCTCGGGGGCTCCGTGCCACGTGTCCTTCGGTTTTTTCTCTCCGGATTTTTCGGGATTTTCTTGCCAAGACTTCAGATGGATCCTCAGCCAGAGCCCGCGGCTCGAGGCTCGGGGGCTACTCCATGTGGATTGCGGTTCTGCAAATCGCATCTCCACGACGGCTTCGGCTTCAAGACAAGACAGGCATTTCTTGAAGACCTTCGAAGGCAGATTTCAAGGACGCTTGGGACTACTCGAGAAGACTTCAAGATTGCTCAAACATCAGCTGGAGTACATTCCAGCCTCGGGATGCTTCGACTACTCTTGAGGACTTTTGACTTGTAGCCCTCGGGGACGCTTGGGGACTACTCGTTAAGGCCGTCAAGATTACTGGAAGCTATCCTTCTCGACTACAAAGTACTCGGGGGCTTGTCGTATGGACCTCCCTGGGCCCACCACATCGGCGGGTACCAGGACCGACTACTCGGTGGGCCCCTGGGACTACCCGGCTTGCGCTGCACGGCACCTGAAGGCGTGGAGCACAAGGACAGCAAAGGAGTAGTACTCGGTTAGGACTCGTACACGTTCCGCACCGTATAGAGGTTTCCTAGACGTACTCGACTAGTACTCCTTTCCTACTCCGACTTGTAACCCCGCTCTCCCGGACTATATAAGGCGAGGCGGGGACCGATCTCTAGCATCCAATCCCAATCCCTTACAACTCACGACGCACTATTGCACCATCTTGTAATCGTGCCCTATCAATCCGTAGCTACGCAAAGCATACGGGACGTAGGGTATTACGCACCTCGCGGCCCGAACCTGTCTAAATTGTGTGCCACGTGTCTCTTCCTTCGAGTTACCGATCTCGGCGAGTCACGATCATCTACTTCGGGTACTCCCCGTAGTAGGTTGCCGGTCTAAAACACCGACACCACCCTATTCAGGGGCCGGTCTGGTCCGGTTCCCCGTGTACCACCCTTTTTTCTCTTTCTCAGCCCATGGGAAAAAGTTGGCCCAGTAAATCTTCACGAGAAACTCCAGAAAATTAAAAGAAAAAACTATTTACAAAAATCCATGCCTTGTTTTTCGTCCTAGGCCGGACGTTCGGGCTCTTCTTTCATGGTGAAGACATCAACATGGTGAAGGGGCACAACGTCAGGTTCGTAGAAAACCTTAAGCCGTTGACCATTCACCATAAATTGATCACCCTTCACATCCATAATGGTTACTGCTCCGTTGGAGAGCACCAAATGCACAACATAAGGTTCGTCCCACTTGCTTTGCAATTTCCCCTTTCCGAAGGTTTTAGACCTCGAATTGTAGAGGAGGACCTTATCTCCTTCTTTAAACTCTTTTTTCTTTAACCTTTTATCATACCATATTTTGATTCTCTCTTTGTATATGCTTGCATTTTCATATGCTTTCAACCTCATCTCCTCTAGCTCGCTTATTTGAATTCTTCGTTTCACCACCGCGGCATCGAGATCAAGATTCATCTCTTTAATCGCCCAATAGGCTTTATGTTCCAACTCAACCGGAAGGTGGCAAGCTTTTCCATAGACGAATTGATATGGGGTCATACCTATCAGTGTCTTGAACGCCGTTCGATAAGCCCACAAAGCTCCGTCTAATTTCTTTGACCAATCTTTGCCTCCCTTCTTTATGGTTTTGTTAAGAATGCTCTTTAATTGCCTATTCGATGTTTCTGCTTGTCCGTTGGTTTGTGGATGATAGGCCGTAGAGACCCTATGTTCAATTCCCAACTTGGACAAGCACTTTTTGAAATTCTTCCCGGTGAAGTGAGTTCCTCCATCGCTTATCAAGATTCTCGGTGTACCGAAACGAGGAAAAATCACTTCTTGATCATAGTAATGGACTCCTCCGTGGAAGCTTTACGACATGGCATAGCCTCTACCCACTGGAATACATAATCAACCATGACTAGAATATACTCATATCCGTGTGAGTTTTTGAAAGGCCCCATGAAGTCTATACCCCACACATCGAATAAATCGATTTGTAGATTGTATTTCAAAGGCATAGAATTTCTTTGAGAGATGTTTCCGGTTCTTTGGCATTCGGGGCATGAGGCAACATATCTTTTAGTATCCTCATGCATCTCCGGCCAATAGAATCCGCTAGACCACATTTTTGCTTGGGTCCTAAAATGGTTATAGTGTCCACCATACTCCGCCGAGTGGCACTTTCTCAAGATTTCTAGCCTCTCTTCTCTTGGAACACATCTTCTCATGACTCCATCATTGCCAAGTTTGAAGAGGTATGGTGCATCCCAAAAGTATTTCTTACTTTCGGAGATTATCTTCTTTTGAGAGTTTTTATCTAGATGATCGAGAGGCATCTTCCAAATTGCTCGAATGATAATAATCATCCAAGTGTCTTTATCGAGCACTCGATAGAGGTGGTCATCTCTCATCTTGTCTTCTATGGGCTCTTTATCATCTTGTCTACGATTCATCCTAGACAAATGATCGGCCACAACGTTCTCCACCCCCTTCTTATCACGAATTTCAACATCAAATTCTTGGAGAAGAAGGATCCAACGGATCAAATGTGGTTTAGCCTCCTTCTTAGCCAAGAGATACTTGATGGCTATGTAATCGGTGTAAACAATGACCTTCGAGTTCACAATGTAAGATCTGAATTTTTTGAAGGCGAATACCACCACTAGCAACTCCTTTTCCATAGTGGCATTGTTTAATTGTGCCCCATTAAGAGTTTTGCTAGCGTAGTAAACGGCGTGAACTCGGCCTTCCTTTCTTTGACCCAAAACCGTTCCTACGGTGTAGTCACTCGCGTCACACATGATCTCGAAAGGTTGGCTCCAATCCAGAGGTTGAATAATGGGAGCACTCACCAACGCACTTTTCAAGGTATGGAATGCCGCTAGACACTTATCATCAAAGTCGAAAGCCACATCCTTTTGAAGGAGATGCGTTAAAGGCTTCGTGATCTTTGAGAAGTCCTTAATAAATCTTCTATAAAATCCGGCATGACCTAGAAAGCTGCTCAAGGACTTAAGATCCGTCGGAGTGGGAGTTGCTCAACCGTCTCTACTTTAGCCTTGTCCACTTCAATGCCCCTCTCGGATATAACATGTCCAAGCACTATGCCTTGCTTAACCATGAAGTGGCACTTTTCCCAATTTAACACCAAGTCTACCTCCGCAAACCTCGTGAGGACCTTATCCAAGTTTTCCAAGCAATCCATGAACGTCTTCCCATAAACAGAAAAATCATCCATGAACACCTCGACAATTTCTTCGATGAATTCCGAGAATACGACCATCATGCAACGTTGAAAAGAGGCCGGAGCATTGCATAGACCGAAGGGCATCCTTCTATATGCAAATGTTCCATAAGGGCATGTAAACGTTGTTTTGTGTTGATCGTCTAGGTGAATGGGAACTTGCATGAACCCCGAGTATCCATCGAGAAAGCAAAAAATAAGCGTGGTTTGCTAATCTCTCGAGCATCTCGTCGATGAACGGTAGGGGGAAGTGATCTTTCTTCGTCGCTTTGTTAAGCTTACGATAATCGATACACATCCGCCACCCAGTCACGGTTCTTTGCGGTATCAACTCATTCTTCTCATTCTTCACCACGGTTAAACCTCCTTTCTTTGGTACACAATGTACCGGGCTCACCCATTCGCTATGCGGAACCGGGTAGATGATTTCGACATCAAGTAACTTGATGACCTCTTTCTTCACTACCTCTCGCATGGCATGAGTTAGCCTCCTTTGGTGGTCCACTACGGACTTACATTGGTCTTCCATTGGTATACGATGAGTGCAAAAGGCTGGGCTAAGACCTTTGAGATCATTAATCGAATATCCAATCACCTTCCTATGTTTTTTAATCAGCAACTTCTCATTTTCTTCGGGACTCAACTCGTCGCTCACGATGACTAGATAAGTCTTGTCTGGGCCCAGAAATTCATACTTTAATCCTTTGGGCAAAGGGTTAAGGTCTACCTCGGGCACTTGTGGCTCCTCAGGTTTAATCTCTCCTATGTCCTCGAATTTTTCTTTCTCCACGCTTCCATCTTGTGGTTCTAAGCCTTTTGTTGCTTCTTCTAGCTCTTCATCTTGTTGATCACTAATTTAATTTTCCATCGCTCTTTGCAGCGGGTCTCTAAGGGTTTCAACAAAACAAAGACTATCTACCTCCTCTACTTCGTCATCTTCGGGAGGAAAGGGTGTAGGGTGTTTAGAAACACGAATAAAGTTATATGTGTACTTCTTTCCATTAAGGTTCATTGTTACTTTTCCTTTTCTGGCACCCAACACGTCATCAACCAACTTAAGAAAGGGCCTACCTAGGATTATGTGATCATGATTACTATGGTAAGCATCAATAACAAAGAAATCAATTGGTATACATTTTCCAGAGATTTTTACATTCATGTTGCAAGCAATACCTAGAGGTCTAATAGTTCTACCATCTCCCATGATTAATTTCGTTGACGTTGGAGCTAAGTCTAGGTTGTGGTCTTGAACTTTATTGTAAATTTTAGAAGATAGGACACTTACTTGGGCTCTGATGTCACATAAAGCTTTGCATTGAACTCCGTTGATCTCGCAACTCAAGTGTGCTGCCGTCTTTTCTTCTTCTTCAGATCCTATCACGTAAACTTCAGCGAGGCGAGCATATGGCGATGCTTCGGGCTTGATCCCCATGATTCTTTTCACCTCGGCTATGTGTTCCGGATCCACTTCATCATCTCCAAAGAGTTTTTGAAAGATCTCACCGGTGCTTTTAAGGTCGTATGAGTCTTCCGCTTTCTTTTCCGTTGGGAAATCCACTTCCAATGCTCTTGCCATCCCCTTTTGATTCGGGAATGGTCTTCTCTTATCAAATACTTCTCCATAATCGATTGGAACCCAATCCATTGCTTCGAACTCCCTTAGTGGCTTCGCGCTTGACATGCTTCTCTTGTTTGTTTCATTTGATGCGGCGAAGTCAACGCTTGGGGTAGTTCTTGACTTGATGTGTTCTTCTTCAAGCTTTTCCGGGATTGGCTCCTCTTTTGTGACTTCCGGGGTTGCCTCTTTAGAAAATTCAGCACACTTCTTCATCATTTAATTATATTCCGGCTCTTCCTCAAGTCTTGTTTCCCAATCTCTTCGCATGGCAGCCGCTTTACTAATTTTTTGTAGAAGTTGAGCGGCTTCTATGAGTGTTTTCTCCATGAGATCCCCACCTGCACACATTTGGACGTGTTGCATGCAACTAGAGGTTAGGGAAAATAAAAATGTATGCAAGATTACGTCACCGGAGAAGCCGAGTCTTGGTCCTTGTTCGATCAACTCATTAAACCTATTCCAAGCTTGGTCTATCGCTTCCTCTTCTCCTTGCGTGAAAGTGATCACTTGCCTCCTCAGATGTTGAACCTTGCTAATTGGAAAGAACTTCTCACAAAACTTCTTTGTCAACTTGTTCCAATTGCCTTCAACTTCAAAGGACGCAAACGAGTACCATGTCTTTGCTTCACCGACAAGTGAGTAGGGAAAGAGATTCCATTTGAACCATTCATCGGGAACTCCTTCTTGACGCGCCGTGTTGCATAGCTTCGTGAAATACCTTATGTGTCTATATGGGTTCTCCAAAACCATCCCTTCAAACGGGTTTGCCGCCAATATCTCGATGATCTTGGATTTTATCTCATACTTGGTCGGTTCGAGCTTCGAATCCGACTCTTGTACTCTTATGTCTTCACATCGAGGGCTAGCGTAATCCCTTAGTGATTTCTCCGGTTCTTCCATGTGTTGATTGATGAATGCCATCTAGACAACAAGATAAAAACAAAAACAAACAAAGTGGTTTTCTAGGCAATATGTGTTAGATATAGCAAATAAAAGATAAACTAAATATAAAACTAAGTTAAATGCAAACCAAACGATGTAAACTAGCTTTCTCCCCGGCAACGGCACCAGAAAAAGGGGCTTGTTGACGGATAAAAGACGTATCCCTCCATGATCCGCAAGCGTACGGACCTACACCTTTTTCACCACGGGATTCCCATGGTTCTTGTCAATCCGCAGAGCAAGGGGATTACAAGCATTTGATCTACCTCTACACACTAGCTACTCAAACCCTAACTATGATTAAACTAGAAAACGACTAAACTACACTAGAGAGAATGATTAAGCTATCAAGATAAAAGACACTCACCCATGGGTCTACGATACTAGAACTTGCAATCGCTTTAAACAAGAAAACCAATCTAATCTATCGGGGGTTGTGACCACGGTTTCGCCCTTTCCTCCTCTCGTCCTGTCACTACACAAAGGTATTCATGACTAGACCTATGATTGACCCGACGTATTGAATGGATCTAAGGAAGCATTGGAGCTCTACTCCCTTTACGGCATGGTAGCTAACCTTAAGCATTAAAGTATATCCAACACAAGATGATAGATAGATAATCCAACAAAGTATGATTACATCTCAAGATCGACTACAACCCATGGACGAATAAGGAGATTACCCCATCAAGGTGCTAGACATAGCACCGTTGATCATGGTCACCCTTCCGACGGTGTCTTCCTTCTTCTCCACTTGTGGGTGCTTCCTTCGAGGTGGTCGATCCCCCTCCGGAGATCTCCCTCCTCTCTCTCTAGCTTGTGGATGGCCTCCTGGTGCAAATGGCTCTCTCTCTCCTGTGAATGGCGGTGCCTCCAGGGTTTTAGGGTTGCAAGGAAAGGGGGGCCGAACTGACACCGAAAGTGGGCTGGGCCGGCCGGCCTGGGCCGACCGGCCCCAGCCCATTTCGGCCCTGTTCGGTCGCCCCTTCGCTCCCGTGGGTCCTCAGGTGATTATGCACTTTGCCCCTTTCCACTTGCATGATTTTGACGATGTCATCCTCGCGTCCAAGATGGAGGTTCTCTGTGCATGAAGTTCTGTCTTTTACGCTTCAATCCCAGGGGGTGTTCCTTCGTAGCACTTCGGTCCTCGCCACCATTGGAAGTGATTTCATCAAGCTCATGAACACGAACAAGACTCCGTAAATGCTCCTTTGAACTTGTTCTGAATCCGTCCTTTATGTCCATGTTTTCCTACATAAACATAACACTTCCAAATGCATGCACACAGATGAACTTGTTATATGATTAGTGTGCCTAGTGGTGGGTTAGTTCCATAAACAAATCCAAACCAAAGTGTAATGAACATGTTTGGTGTGCCAAAATACACCGTCAACAGTCCCACCATCTGAAATGCGAGCCTTTATTAGACACATAGCCAAATCTTACTTAGAAAATGATGACAAGTGCAATCATGCATGACAATAGTTCATTTGCATTCACGCGATGATGGCAGTAATAGTCGCAAGATATCTCGCAGCCAAATTAGATTCATAGAATCATTCTTCAACACCGTTTGAAGATACAATAACTCAAGTGCCTCGAGCTGGCTTTCCACCTCTCGGCGAATTTTCCATTTCGCGTGCCTAAAGAAGGCAATGTGCGGAAGGTTACCTAGCTGTTTTGGTAATCGACCGACACTCACCGAAACGCCGTAGTTGTCTCATTACATATGCAAAAATGCTGAGTTTTGGTGAGTGCGGTTATTGTAACATTTTGCACAACTTTGGTAATCAACACGTAACAAGATTCCAACAACGTGGTTGAACAAATCGAACTCAATTCAAATCACAATATGCTTAAGCATTCTTTGTTACAACAC
The DNA here is from genome assembly GCA_947561735.1 of Cenchrus americanus. Lineage (NCBI taxonomy): Eukaryota > Viridiplantae > Streptophyta > Magnoliopsida > Poales > Poaceae > Cenchrus > Cenchrus americanus. Next base: position 248,217,020 of record OX387241.1, read on the forward strand.
GACGGATAAAAGGGTCCGAAGACACTACAAAACTCACAGTCTGGAAACACCATGATACAACGGGGTTACAATGCAGTCACGCTGCATGAAAGCATACCCCTAAGCTGACTATCACAACCATCCCGATGGTGACCCTAGGAGCACAATTCTTCTTCTTCTTGTCGTTCCCTGGCAACCTAGTTGCCAACTGAAGCACCACTACCAGCAGGTGAAGCTGGTGGGGTCAGTAATGGCGATCCCGGCTTGACTCGTACGGTCCCGGACCCGGCTCGTCCCCGCTGCTCCTCCGGAGGTGCACACCTTGGAGGTAGCGGTAGCGTAAAGCCACTATGGCTTGCAAGGCTGCAACCTACACCTCGGCCTCCTCAACCTGCTGCTGCATCTCGGCAATGTTCTGTAACATCGTCAATCTCTCAATCTCGTGAACATTGGCATCCTCCTCGAGGTTATGAATCTCCGCCTCGAGATCCACGATTCTCTGAAGACGGTCACCTCTCTCTAACTCTAACTGGAATCTCTTGGCACGTAGCCGGTCATTCTCCTACTGCATCTGGGTAAGTGTAAAGTTCAGCTGCTAGTGAGCTGCTGAAAGTTGCTGCCAATCCCGACTAGCTGCCTCCAAACGTTGCTCGATTATTGTTGCGGTGTTGTAACATAGCCCCTGAAGTGTGAACACAACATTGAGACAACGTGCCAGCGTCTGAGTGACATCCAGTGGCTCGGCTAACAACAGCAGCTCCCGAAGGTGATCCATACGATCCAACCACGCCGGGTCATGAGGACTCACAACGGGGAATAACCCGAACAGAGAGAGAGAGCCACTACGTGTCACACCCAGTTTTAAAGGCAAAACCGAATGCATAGATCACGTGTGCGCCAAGATCAAGTTACACACACGCTTAGACATTGTGAATACCAAAATCAGTGCCACACGAATAAAGAGTTATTACAGACCATAGTCTTAAACGAAACTTAAATAACGAGTTCTCGCAGCGGACAAAATGCCTCCACAGGCAGCTGACTGAAGACTATGCACACCTAGAACTCCTGGAAATCTCCTGGAATGTCTTCAAAGTTCTCCCAGTCTGAGCAGCAATCCGGGTATTGTAGATGCAAGAAAGTAAACAAGCGTGAGCACATGACGTACTCAGCAAGAGAGAACAACATAACATGCAAGGCCATATGGTGGATGGCTATGGTTCAAGCAGTTTAGCATTTTAGTAGGTCAAGTTTTATTAGCAACCTGATTACTAAAGAGTGTAAGTTCATACCAACCCAATTAAGAAGATATAATCATCATAAATAAAGAATAAAACATCAATTAAACATTTAAATTGTCCAGGCCGCTCTTGACGTGAGCACGACTAATCGATTAGTTTAACACTCTGCAGAGGTTGTACACTTTCTCCACAAGCAGCGTAAAAACTCCGAAGAACTTTGGACCCAACCATGCGGTGTTTGCAAGGCACCATACCACACTTCCGAGGTGTGATTGCATAGGGACGCTACAAGGCCTTTACAAAGGTTCCCCAGCAAGTTATGACCCAAAAGGTCCGGATCAGTTAGCAAGGTATAAAGTCCCCTAGCAGGTCGATACCCCACCATAAAAAGAATAACTCACCCATCCCCTGCTAGAGCGAGTCTATACCCCACAGTGCCGCTGATCCCTTGTCCTTATCAGGTAAGACCACCCCAAACTAAAGTTCCTTATTATTCAGCCAAGACCATTGCCCATTAGTTCTTGTGGTTGTATTGTTTTCCTGGGTGGTTCTCCATGTTCCGATTAACCATAAAGTGGTCTTGTAAAGTAAAGAATATAAACGGAACATAGAATAATAAAATATCCAAGTTTTATTAATACCAATCCCAGTTGAGCATGCTAAGCCATAGCTACCACAAGATTAATTTAAATATCCCGATGACAAGGTAAAGGTAGTAAAAGACTAGGCATGATCCTTAATAGGTTCCCGTCAAGTTAATGCAAGCAGGAAAAGTAAATACTATGAATTTAAATGCATGTTATGTAGGACAAGTGGATATGCATCAAGGAAGACTTGCCTTCCACAAAACTCTGCTGCTCAAACTCTGACGCGTCTTGATCTTCAAATCCTTCGAACGCTTCACTCTCTACGGTCCACAATCATCAGATACAAGCATACAATAAGAATAAATAAGAAACAATCACCAAACAGATCAAATAGAGCAAAACAGTAGCATAAAACTAATCTACGGTTCAAGACGATCACGTGGACATAAACAACGCTAAAATCGGAGCTAAAATGACCAAGTTACGCCCTATTAAAGGTACAGGGACTAATCTGTAAAGATTTAAAAAGAAACTGAGCTAAAATAAAAGAAAAAGGACTAAACCGTAAAGGTTTTGTCTCTGCGGGAGGGTATATCTGTGAATATCAGAAAACGTGAGGGTTTTCTGCAAAAGTTCCAATGACTGCGGATGCATGCGGGTGAAGCGGGGCGGCTGGATTAGATCCGGCGTGTTAAATCTAGATCTAACGGCCACGGACGCACGCGAGCGGCTAGCGGCGGCGGGCGGCGGGGAGACGACGGCGGCCGGCGGCGGGCTCGCCGGCGAGACCCAATCCGGGGTTACGGGCCCCGGTTTGGCACGCGGAGAGCACCTATGCGCGGTGCGTGAAGCGGTAAAGCTACCAAGGGCGGCGGGCGCGGCGAGAGAGGCGACGGGGGCGGCCGGTCGGCGCGCGGCGCGGGTCGCGGTCTCCGGCGAGGCTTCCAGGGCAACGGGGTGCACGAGCTCGACAACAAACGGCGCGGGCGGGTTACTCACCTCCAGGCGCTGGTCTTGGACGGCTTCGCGACGATGAGACGGCGGTGGAGGCGGGGAAACAGCGGCGGCGGCAGGACGCTAGGGTTCCGGCGGCGGCGCAAGACGGCGGGTGGCTCAGATGGCTCGGGTGGAGGACCCTAGGGGCGCGGGCGGCTTTAAATAGCCTGGAGGAACCGACCTAGGCATGCGGGCCACGCGTTGGGGCGTGCGCGGCTCGGACTCGGCGGCGGCGGCGGAGTCGGGTCGGGGACGACTCAAGGTCGGGGATGACATGTGGGTCCCGGCCCCGTCGGCCTCAACGGGTGAGGGCGGACGCGGCGTGGGCTGGCGGCGGCTTGCTGGGCCGGTTGGGCCGGCTAGGGGCGCGGACGCGGCGCGCGCGAGCTGGGCTGCCACGCGAAAGGGAAGCGAACTGATGTGGCCTGCTGCTGCCGCGGGTTGGGCTGCTGCGGGTTGGGCTAGAAGGTAGGATAGGGGTAGATGGTTTAGGAATTAAAGGTTTGGGTTTCGAAAAAGGATTCACTACTAGTGGAATTCAAACTTTGAATTTGAATTCCAGCAATCAAAAGAAATGCTCCAGCATGTATGCAACATTTAATTCCTATGTTTCATTAATTTTATTTTAGAAAAATTTTAAATGCCTAAAAGAAAAAATAAAGCAACCTTATATTCCTTAAGCAAATAAATGTTTCTACCAAATTTTAATAAAGCCAAATTCTTAGTAAAATTAGGGTGTTACACTACGGTAGGGTTGTGGTCGCAGAAGTCCTTCAACACCCGAAGAGCGGCTGACTCGACGGTCTCGTGGCTACAAAAAACCCAGTAGACGAAGCTCAAGTCGAACCAGTCGGTGTGGTCCGGGTGTGGGAGCACGATGATGATCACCCTGCAACGGGGAACGCCTAAGCGCTCGAACTCGGACACCTCGTAGGTCGGCGGAGTGGTGTAGCCAGCGGTGCTGAGTGCCTCCCACGCGAGGCGTGGAAAACCCTCCCAGTGGAACCCGTTGGTACAGATCGTACCGTCAGCGTCGTACTTGTGAAACACGAGGAAAACCGTTTGTACAAAAAATGTAACACATGTCAGGTCTCAAAGAGAAGAACATGTCAAATGGTGAAGTTCTGGCAGTTGTGAATAAAATTCATAACTAAAAAATCCAGAGCCCCATAATTTCCCAAATTTTACAGGCTACTCTGCATGGTTTTTATACACACTTTGGTATTCAAAGGTTGAGTTGGATCAAAAAGGAACAAGGTGAAAGGATGCAAAGTCTAGGTGCTGATTCGGAAAAACAGCAAGACCTAGGTTCCCTTAGAAAGGTGCAACTCAAGGTTGAGAGAAGCTATGTGAGCAAAAACTGGATTAGGCATGGAGCAACTTTTGTTTAACACACCTATTTTAATTACTGATAAGACGCGGTGTAAAAACAAGACGAACAAGCTTTTACAAAATTTGGGCAGCATAACACCTAAGCATGAGAGGTACTCTAGTTTCTAGAAACACACACTAGCAAAATCTTCCTTAGAGAGCATATAGAAGTTCTGTTTTGGGTCCATTTTTGTTGTTTCGATTTTTAACATGCATGCAAGACGTCCTATTCGACCTCACACGGCAATCAAGCCAAAAATCGAAGTTAGTGTCGGTGGCAAGGCTTTATTCGTCTCTCCCTATAATATCTAGTCGAGAGCTATACATTACTCACTTAGCGACTAACGAAGCACTGTTATATACCTGCAAAAAAAGAACCTCCCGTGCCAGCACGTCACAGAAGCGTCCACATACATTAGCATTCACTATAGAAACGACACCCATGCATTAAGCCGCTGCATGGACAGCATCCAACCTCGGACACCCTCCGTTTGAATGGAGTGTATCCTTGCCTCGCATATTCGTCATGCGGAATGCTCACGTATCAAACACGTGGCGACAACAGAACTTATAACCAGACACGAAGATGGGATCTGTGGAATGGATCACTCTATCAACCCTCGCAATTCTCGTGATGCGGCACAGCACACGTATAAAACACATGGCTCATCTAGTTTGGTTGTGCAAGAAAGTAAGTCGGACACAAAGTAAATATGCTGGAAGTTAGCAAAATAAACCATAGGTTAATAAGCCACCTGAAAGATCCCAAAAATTCCCTCTAGGGCCTCTCGATCTAGTTTATCCTTAACGGACCAACGTGTTTTGTAAACTCAAACAATCTTGGCAAATTTTATTCAGAAACCAGTGATTCAGGTTTTTAATTAATATCTGGTGCATATAATTGCTCTGATGCCAGCTGTGACAACCCACCCAGGAAAATACCGTACTATCGCCTAAACCAATCCACTTTGGTCATTAAGGAATAATAAAGTATCATCTTGTCGTTAGTCGCCGGGTCAACGCCCGGTAAATCACTTGTATAGCAACAAGGATCGACATATATGCATTAAAACTCACACGAAGGCGAGTCCAGAGATACAACGTAATTAACAACAGAAATTCACCCCGAAGGGTTTAATTATTACAAAACGAAGTCTTTGACATGACAACGCAGTTCAGAGTTTTTAAAACAGCAGAAATAAACTAAGCAAAAAGCGGAAACACCACGGGAGGCCAGCCATGATGCCTTCATTCGTCGTCCTCCACCCACTCCAGCTCCCAGCAGGGCGGGATCTCACCGGGCCACACATCACCAAAGGCATTACCTGGAGCAACAGATTATAGCAAGGCTGAGTATACTAATACTCAGCAAGACTTACCCGTCGGTGATAACTACTTCACCAACTCTAGACATGATAGGCTTTTTGGGCCACTAGGTTTCTTTTGGTGAAAAGTAACAAAGAGTATGTCCTTACTTTCAAGATTTTAGCACAAGTTCTAGTGGGTTTATTCTTTTCTAAATGAGCCAATCTATTACAAACAAGGTTGTACACTACAATTAAACCAGCATAATATTCATCAACTTCCATCATTAGGGATCTCATGGCTAGTGGAGTAAGTAGTCTCAGATAACGGTGAGAGGCCGACGATCGATTGATTCAAACCTTGCAAGGAAGACCTAAACACACAGTGGGATGCCCCACGAGGAGAACCACCAAACGGTTCCCAAAAATCCACGGGTCGGGATACAAGGCCGCAGTATTTGGTGCCGGCTATCTGGACTACCCCGCGTGGCAACCAGACTAACACGTGCACCACCGGTAGCTAGCCGTGAGGCGCATCCCAAGAGTAGTGACAGTTAAATCCCTAACCGTCTCATTAAGGTACTAGGCTTACTGGTCCCATTCCCGACAAGTGCTTAGTACGTTCAAACACTTAACCCACGATAGCCATTGGACCAGAGTCCGCATCCCATGCTCTTACCATGTGAGCAATCCATTTAAGGAGATCTTATGATTTCAACATAAGAACCTAATCTCGCGAGTGAAAAGCATCACTCGACTTGTAACGGTCCTATAGCACAGCAGCTATCGACCTATTGTTGATGGTGATTTTCCGTCAACTTAGAGTACTTGTTATACATTAGTTTCGATTATGATTTGCAACTAACCCACCACTAGGCATACTAATGATGTAACAACCACACTTGCATGTCGATTTTGGAGTTTGTTGTTTACGCAGGAATTTAACGTTAAAGAGGAGACTTTCAAGAGAAGATCATGAAGCCCGACAAGAGTCAAGACACGTGATGAACATGACTCCAAATGACCCGAGGACCGAAGCGTCAACGTGCAAGTCTTCAGGGACTCAACCAGAAAACAGCGAAGCTTGCATAGCAAGGATTTAAGCCTTAACCATGAAGGAAACAACGTCAAAGGCCCACATGCAAGTGCACACAAATACGGAAATCGTGCAAGAAGCAACCGGGGAGGAACATGGTCCCGAACCAGCCCAAAAAGGGCCTGGGCCAGTCAGCCCAGACAGATCGGCCCAGGGGCTTTTTGGCCCGGTTCACGACGCCCTTTGCCCTAGGTGTTCGTCTATTTATTGCCTCCGCCGCCGTCGGCCGCCACATCGTACAAATCATTCTACCAACACCATTCACCAGAAAACTGCCGCCGCAAGATGAGGGAGAGAGTTAGATGAGCTCGCCGCAAGGATCAACGCCGGCGGAGAGAAGGAAGCAAGAGGAGGACTCCAAGCCGCTAGCCTAGGGGTGTTCCCAAGCTTCATCGTCGCCATCTTCATCGACGACGTTCTCCAGCGTCTCCATCACCCCTATGTGCTTCAATCTTTGTAAGATGATGGGGTAATGTCTCCGTTCATCCCTAGGGTTAGATGGATGCATGCTATGTGATCACCACTTGATTCGTGGTTTCAATCTATTGCTTTCATGTTGATGATGCTTTGATGATTAAGGTTAGCTACCGTGTTTTCGGGCATGTGATATCCGCTACTCCCATAGATTCCATCAACATACCATGTCCATCATAGGTCTAGTCACGATTACCTCCACGTAGTGACAGTACGAGGGGAGGGAAAGGGCGAAACCGTGGTCACAACCCCCGGTAGATTGGTTTACCACTCTCGTGTAGTAGATGCATATCCATGTTATCCTAGATCCTAGGGAGGGAACGCTTCTCTTTCTTAATCACTCTCTTGTGTCCACCCTTTACCATCTAGTTTAACCCTAGATTTGTTTGATCAACTTAGATTAACTTAGGTTATATTGTCTTTACTTTTAGATTAATACTCTCTTTAGTACTTGGTTAAGCGCTAGCAATCCCCTTGCTCCGCAAGATTGACAAGAACCTTGGGAATCCCTGTGGTGAAAAAGGTGTAGGTCCGTACGCTTGCGGATCGTAGGTGGATACAAGTTTTATCCATCAACAAGCCCCTTTTTCTGGCACCGTTGCCGGGGAGCAAGCTAGTTTGCTACGTTTAATCTAGTATTAATTTTGTTGATTACTAACATCTAACCCATATTTTCTAAAAAAAACTTTTTTGTTTTTCTTTCTACTTTTCTTGTGCCTAGATGGATTTGTTCACCTCACCATTGGAAGATGAAGAGATGTCGCTAAGGGAGCTAGTAATGCCGTCAATGGAAGACATTGAGATGCAAAAATCAGATTTGACGCTTGCTACAACCCACTATGAAGTGAAGCCTAGAATCATCAAGTTAGTGGCGACAAAACCATTTAGAGGATTGGAGGATGACAACCCATATAGACACATTAAGGAATTCACGATGATATGCAACTGTTAACACCAAAAAATGGTACAGGAGAGGGACTGACTTGTGGGCCGAGTTTGGTGACGAAATACCATTCGGCTAGAAAAAAATCTTCTCAGAGGATTCGGTAAAGGATGCTTGCGGTCGGCAATACGCCACCATTCGGCAGAAGGACTGTTTGCGCTTTTAAAGGAAAGTTTTCGGGAATGCGTGGTGACATTGCCCGATATAAGGAAGGAACGAGTTGATGGCGTATACGAGATGGACATTGGCGTCGGAGCATTAATTTAGACATTAAATGTTGTGTAGTCGACCAGGAGTCGTGTTAGGACAAGGGTATAAATATAAACCCTTGATGTCTGTAATAGGGATCGAACATCTACACAACAAAAACGGCCCCGTGCCAAATATCGAGTCCTTTAGTCGAGTCGTCGAGTTCTTCGAGAGGAGCCATCGCTCCGTCGACCTCCGTAAGTACCGACAACCTTGTATCATGTCTAGTATCATGCGGTGGATTTAGACCGTGATGCAAGTAGTCTTGTTACCTTTCTTAGTATCATGCGGTGGATTTAAGATTGGTTCAAGAGGGTTTCTTGTTAGATCATGAGTCATGCGGTAGGCTAAGATCTAGCTCAAAGCTAGTTATCAGCTCTATTAGATTTGGCAAGATCTAATGGATTCATTAAGTTACCACGTGTTGCTTTGAATTTTTGCTTTATGTTTAAATTCATGTAACACTCTTTTGCCCAATCTTGATCGATTGGTTTCGGCTTTACATCTTTGAGATCCGTGTGATGTACTTTCAATTCTTTGTTTATCATAAAGGATCAAGTGCTCTTAATAGCCGAATTTAGATCAATCTAGATTGTCACGTGTTTCGGGTTCAAGCTTTGACTTTTCAAATGTTTGATCCTTCTCCACGGAACCCGGATCGGCTGTACAACCGTATTCGGCAATGCTCCCATGAGTAAAATGTGCTCATAAGTTTGTTTTAGAAAAACACGTGCTTTTAGCCTTCCATATTTAGATCGTATCATGCGGTGGAATAATCTATTTATGGTTGGTGGTGTGGTTTCAAACAAGTCGTATCATGCGGTGGATTAACTTGTTTGTTATCGTGCTTGACGGGTTTGAAAGTACCTAGACATGCGGTAGACTAGTGCTTTTGGCCTATGCATGCTTGTTTATTTCATATTTATAATCATGCTTTTACCTTATTTGTCGTAATTGTTATTTATCCTCGAAAATCGGTCATGATCACGTGTGAACAATGATATTTAAACAAAGACCGATCTTTTGTCATGCTTACGTCATTCATTCGGCTATATCTTGTTTTCATGTTTTAAAACTCCCGAATGACATTTAAACTACTGACAGATAGCTTGTTGTAGCTGTATGTCATTTCAATTGGCTCTTTAGCCGTAAATACGGAACTGTCTGGTACCACCCGACAAGTTCCATGTTTTATCTAACTATTTTCATCCTTTGTCAGTTTCAGGAAAATTGACTGGCACGCTTAGGATCCGGCACGTGTTTAAGCCAGCTTCGTTCGGCTTGCTGTGTGCTTGGCGCGAGTTGCTGATTTTGCGTCAACACACTTTTTGGCATGCCTGGTGGGACACTCTAGCTGATTCAAGATGCCTGACATTCACGACGTCATGGATGTCGCCTTTGATGAACTATCTCCGGAGCAGCAGGTGCAGTTGAAGGATGCCATTGACCAGTTTCAACAGAAGTGCTTGATGTCATTTGGCAAGAACAGAAGTGGTGTGCCGTATCTCAAATCTGACATGCCAAGGGTTCTGCTACCGGGAGAGCTTGATACCACGTCTGCTCAGGAGAAACAGGAGGCCTTGAATGCTTTTCGAGAGACTATAGAAACCATAATGGTCAAACATCATACTGCTTTCTTGAACATGTTCAAGCTGATGATGATTGGAGTCTTTGGCCCAGGCATGGAAAGGACGCTCAGTCGAGTATCCCCTCAAACATCTACTGTGGAGGTTGGAGAAACTAGTACTGCTCAACCAGTTCGAGATGCGAGTGCTCAGCCGCCTTTACAGAGTATGGGAGGCCAACCAATCCAACCACCTCCGCAAAGCGTGGGGAGTCAACCGATCCAGCCACCTCTACAAAGCGCTGGAGGTCGCCCAGTCCAACAACCAAACCCATATTAGGCAATGCCCAATAGGCCTACATATGGAGATCTGGCGTTCGGTTCTTTTGGAGTTCCACCTAACTCCACTTATACGATAGCCCCAGCCAACAGCAGGCTGCAGAAGAATATGTATGGTGAGGAGTATTCAAAAGTCATGGACTATGGCGTCATTGATGCTTTCCCAAACCCTGGGTATGGTGCAGCTGCAGGAATGCTTAATGGACCTGTTGGAAGACCAGGGGACCAAGATGCTAATGTTGATCTCATGGTGCAGAAAATGGCCGATGTTTTGCAAAATCAATTCGGCCTTAAACCTAAGATGCAGGGACAAGCTTACACACCTCCTTTCCCAGAGTGGTACCACAGGGTGGTTTTGCCACCAAGGGTGAAACCTCCTGCAGATTTCACAAAGTTCTCTGGGCAAGATGATACAAGTACTGTGGAACACATAGCATGATACTTGATGCAGCTTGGGAAGCTTCAGCTGATGAGGCGTTCAGGGTCAGATACTTTCCTTTGTCGTTTACAGGCCCTGCCTTTACATGGTTTGCTTCTTTGCCTGCTCAATCGATCAGTACCTGGAAAGATTTGGAACAGAAGTTCCATGCTCATTACTTCAGTGGTAGTACTGAGAAAAAGCTAATTGATCTGGCTACCCTGAGACAAAGGCACAATGAAACACCCTTGGAATTTCTCAGAAGGTTCAGAGAGGTCAAAGGCATGTGCTTCTCTTTGAATCTGCCAAATGATCAATTGGCTGACATGGCTGTTGCGGGTATGTTGCCAGCTATTCGAGAGAAGTTGTTCGGCATGGAGTTTGACAATCTTGGTCAGTTGTCCCAGAGGTTGTCATTCATGAGCAATCAAGCTTACGGATTCAAGAAAGACTCCAGGTTTGCCACGCACAATGATATAACTGATATCTACAACCAATTCCTCGAAAGAGCTGATCAAGTGGAAGAGTTTGATGATGATGAGGAAGTAGCAGCAGCTGAGATCATATGGGGCAAAGAGCCGCTAACTGTGAACCAAAGGTGGATAAAATAAGCTATGGACACATATGATTTTGATGTGACCAAGGCTGACAAGCTCTTTGAGTTCCTTGTAAAGGAAGGCCGAATCAAGTTGCCAGAGGGGCATTCTATGCTTCGGCCTGATGGAGTTAAAGAGAAACGATACTGTGGATTTCATGACAGGAATTCTCACTCCATCAATGATTGCAGAGTTTTCAGGATGAGGATCCAGAAGGCTATCCAGGAGGGTCACTTGAAATTTGACAATAAGATGAAGCTGGATGGCAATCCTTTCCCTCAGAACATGGTTGGTTTCTCTGTTAACATGGTAAACGCTGAGGAGAAGGAGAAAGTAAAGGTGTTAACTTCAGCAAGAGCAAAGCAAGATGGATCAGTTGATCCTGCTCGGCAAGTGACAGTGGAACAGGTCCACAAGGAAGCACCTCGCATCCTAAAAAGCCAAATTGAAGTAGGGGAATCTTCCAGAACCAAACCCAGGGTGACTACATGCATCCTCCTTAACAAGTGGCAGCATCAACAAGAGAAGGAACTCTACCAAAAACAGAAATACGAGGAGAAAGCACAGAGGTTTGAGGAAGAAGCGCACAGAAGACAGCTAGAAGAACATGCACGAGAACAGGAGCGTGCACATTGGGGATGTGCGTTCTTCAGGCATTGTTGGAATGAGGGCTTGAAGCTTCCTACATTGAACAATTGCCCTGAATGCAGTGATAAATACACTGAGTATAGGCAGGATACTGTCAATCGCCGATCCGTCCATGAAAGAATTGGAAGGATTCATCCTAGTGACGGTCGGCGCGTAAAAATAAATGAGGACAATGATCACCAAAGGAAGAGATACACTGATCAAAGGTGGGTTGATCAAGAGGAACAGGAGCATGAATACATCTGCAAGAAGGATAGTGGTGCCCACCTGGGTTGAGGAGAAGCCAAAAGAGAAGGGTTCAACGCCTGAGGAATCAAGAGTTGAAACAGGCCGGAATCAAGAGAAAGCAGGTGTAGCGTCCAAAGGATAGGCCTGATGGATCGGGTCGTTCGGCTCCTACATGCATGGTGTACCTTTTGCCGAATGAGTTCATGGCTCCAACTAACCAAGTTGTGCAGGAAGAGGCGTCCCCAGACATCAATGAGGATGAACAACTTGGGCTAATGGCGCAGCTGGTGTTGGCTAAGCAGGCAACCTTTGACAAACCGGCTAAGAATCGACATATGAGGCCGCTGTACTTCAGAGGATACGTCAATGGCAAGCCATTGAACAAAATGTTTATTGATGGTGGAGCTGCAGTCAACGTGATGCCATACACCACATTCAGGAAGCTTGGCAAGGGCCCTAGAGATTTAATGCCAACAAGCATAGTTCTGAATGACTTTGCTGGGAATCCTTCAGATACCAAGGGCTGCGTGCACGTGGACTTGATGATCGGGTCCAAGACTCTGCTCATGACCTTCTTTGTCATTGAGGGCAAAGTGGCTTATAGCTTCCTGCTTGGACGGGACTGGATCCATGCAAACTGCTGCATCCCATCTACCATGCACCAACAGCTTGTTCAATGGGTAGATGATGATATAGAAGTAGTCCAAGCAAATGATTCAGTGAGCGTGGCTAACGTCGAACCAGCTTTCTGGGAGTATCAAGGCATAGATTGCTTCTCAGGAAAGGACTGGGGTGAAGGTCCTGTTGAACCAGTCAGCAGTGATCAACAGCCGATTCAAGCAGTCGGCTCTTATAGCAATTTTTAATGGATAATCCAATTGATGGAACTGATGGGAAGTTAGGGCGTGGATTCATGTCGGCTGACAAATTGGAAGAAATTGACATTGGAGATGGTGACAAGCCAAGGCCGACATTTATCAGTGCTAACTTAGATTCAAGTTTCAGAGAGGGATTGATCAAGTTACTGAAAGAATATAAAGATTGCTTCACTTGGGATTATTCGGTGATGCCTGGTTTGGATCGTTCCATTGTCGAGCATCGGTTGCCAATTAAGCCTGGTTTTAGACCTTATAAGCAACCTCCCCGAAAAATCTACAAGGATGATGTATTGGCCGATGTGAAAAAGGAAGTTGAAAGATTGATCGATGCAAATTTCATTCGGCCATGTAGGTATGCGGAGTGGATCTCAAACATCGTCCCTGTCTACAAGAAAAATGGGAAGTGAGGGTTTGCATAGACTTTAGAGATCTTAACAGAGCTGCTCCCATGGATGGATACCCAATGCCTGTTGCTGTTTTATTGGTTGATGCCGCTGCTGGACATAAAGTTATCAGTTTCATGGATGGTTGTCGGGGACAGCCCTAGGGGTCCCCTTAAACAACTGGGAAATCCCCATTTAAAACCCGCAACAAGCCAAAGCCAAACACGCCTCGCTTAAGCATGCAGGGCATGGCCCACGCCGCGGAGGCCCCAACGGCCCACCAAGGCGCCCCGCTCAAAGATCCCCTCGAGCAGGCTTCGCCTCGCTCGAGGATGCGCGCCTCCCTCGGGCGGGCTCCGCCCCGTTCGAGGGGGTGCGCTTACCTCGAGCGGGCTCCGCCTCGCTCGAGGGTCCGCTCCACCCTCGAATGGGGTCCACCTCGCTCGAGGGCGCTCCGCACGCGCGCGCGCTGCTCCCGTACGCGGGCATTTAATGCCCGACAACGGCGGGGCGGCGCCATCATGCGCCCGGGGCTCGCGCCCGGTGCGCGTCGCACCAACTCCCCGGAAGGGAACCCATCCCCGCCCGCGTGGGGGAGCGTGCGGCGTGGCCGGCGCTAGTCCGTGTGACGCCGCGCCGCCTACTCGGTGCGACTAACGCTCCAAGCCCTCGAAGGGGGCCGGCCGCACCCTCGATGCGCTTTCTTGTGACCTTGCGGGGGGTTACGTGGAGGCGCTAGGCCGGCGGGGGTGCCATCCCTGCCACTGTTAACGGCATGGCTGCCGCCCCCGCGCGTACGAACCCACGGCCGGGCGGCGTGGCGCGCGCTCCGGCCGCGGCGGAGCATGCGGGAACGGGACGCCGCCTTACACCGCCCCGCGTGCCCCGTACGGACCGACGTCAGCAACTCCCTCGAGCCCGTCTGAAGGCATCACAGCCGTCCGCTGCTCTTCTACCCTCGAAGCTGCTACTGTTTGGGTACAAGATACGCCATGATGGCCGGATCGCTGCAAGGACCGTCCAGGCGGCCACCTACTCTACGGCATAGCGCACCATGCTCCCTCACGTAGCCAAATAGCGCGGCACGCATGTGATTCGCTCTCTCCTTGGTCTATAAAAGGAGGACGAACTCCCCCGCCGCGTGGGGACGACGAACAACGACGCACGAAAAAGGACACAACAACACAACGCAAGATAGGTCGCACCACATACTTGCTCTCCAAATCTCCCACAACATCTTCAGCCACTCCACTAGGGACTTGGAGGCCACGCTTCCTCTCCCGTCTTGCTTGTAGCCGCCCCACTACAGGCACCCCCGGTGCTGAGCAATATAGTGCCTTGAGCACACCACTGCTGGACGTACGGCCCCTCGGCCGGAACCAGGATAAACTCTGTGTCTTTCATTGCTTAGCATCGACCATTGAGGGATAGACCTTGGCGCTTATTACTAGTTAGTGTCGGGACCACATTCCGACCGACAGTTGGCGCCCACCGTTGGGCAATTGAGCGCCTAAGGTCGATCCACCATCAACTCCCTCCATGGTGATCCGCACTGAGTACCGCGGTACACGTTACTGCATGGGCAGCTCGGACCCCCTCCCCACCGGGTTTGAAATCCGGTTCGGGGGCACGAACTTTCGGGCTACGGGGAACGGCTACTCGATGCGCCTCACCAACCGTGAGGAGCTCCGTGCGCGGCGCCGGGCCGGGTCCGCTCCGGTCCCCGGCCGCGCGCACCACCACGGCGCGGACGCCCGCCGGTGCGGATGCGCCGGGCCGTCGACGCCAAGACGCCGCCGCCGCTCGGCCGGCGCTCACGCCGGGCGCGGTGCGAGTGACGGCAAGGCGAACGCGCCGCCTCTCAACGCGGCGCACCCGTCGGCATGGCAACCACCGCCCGGCGGGCGGCGCACGGTCTCCGGGCCGCGCTTCCCCATCGGTCTGCGTGGTGCCACGACGGCCTACAACGCCAACGTCAACACCACGATGCGCAGGGTTCCCCATGGCCGTCACGTCTTCATCGCTAGGGATCCCGGCACCTCAGCGGGTGACGAATCGTCCCTGGGCTCCCTTGACGCGTTGCCACCCGCCAACCTCCATGGGTACGCGGAATGGGACTTCTCCGGAGTGCTAGACCCAGTCATGTTCAGGCGTTTTCTTGACGCCATGGACTCTTGGTTCGGGCCCCATTCCGATGACTCCCGGCACCGGAGTTACGACCCCGCGCGGGAATCTTTGCGTCGTCATCGCCAACGACCCGGCAAACACCACCGGCGCAATGGGCACCGGCGACGGGGAGGTCACGCCTGCCCCAGGGATCGCTCCGCGCCTGGCTGCAGGGCCAAGCACCCCTGCTGGGGCCTACACCGATGCACAGCTAGCCCAAGCTCGTGAGCTCGAGGCCAAGCTGGCGGAGGAGTATCGAACGGTGCGGCTGCTCCGCGCCTCGATGGCTGGGGAAGCCTCCGCGCGCGGCGAACGCGCGCGGGAGGGCGGGCAAACAGGCCCGCGACCGCATCAACGCCGACTTTAACGTCGACAACCCGGACGCCCTCCGCGGGCAAGTCAAAAGCTCATTGCCGTCGCGACACTGCTGCGAGCTATGCCGGCACCCTCGACCCCTGAGGCGCGGAACCTGCACCGTGAAGTGCAGGCTCTCATTGAGCAAGCGGCCGTCCAGCAGGCCGAAAGCTCAGCGTCGCGTATCCGCCAGCAGGGGAACGCACAGGGGGACGGGGCTGCACAGGGGGGCGAACCCTCGGTCCATGCAAGTGAAGCTGCGGGGCGACCCGCTAACCCGGGACGCGCGCCGGCCAAGGAGCGGCTCCTTGACATGCGCAGGGCGCTGGACGGTGACGCCTGCAACGTCATCAACGCCCGGCGCACGAGCAAGGTAGGTGCGCGAATAGCGGTAGGCTACCACCCTCGACGGGGTGGACGCTACGACAGCGAGGAAGACCGCTCTCCAACGCCGGAGCCCCCGGGGACCCGTGTGTTCAGCCGGGAGATCCGTGCGGCGACCTTCCCCCAACGCTTCCGCTAGCCCTCGACCATCGTCAAGTACAACCGGGAGACGGACCCCTGCGTGTGGCTCAACGACTACCGCCTGGCGTGCCAGCTGGGCGGGGCCACGAGTGACGAGGTCATCATCCGCAACCTGCCCCTGCACCTCGGCGATTCAGCCCGGACGTGGCTCGAGCACCTCCCCGCCAGCCAGATCCACAACTAGGACGATCTGGTCCGCACGTTCGTGGGTAACTTCCAGGGCACGTACGTGCGCCCTGGGAATTCCTAGGACCTGCGCTCCTACACCCAGAAGCCCGGCGAGTCGCTACGAGATTTCATACGGCGCTTCTCCAAGCGCTGTACGGAGCTCCCAAGCGTGGCGCAATCTGAGATTGTGCACGCCTTCCTCGAGGGCACCACGTGCCGGGACCTCGTGCCAGAGCTGGGACGCAGCCCGCCTGCGAACTCCAACGAGCTGTTCGACATCGCCACCAGCTTCGCCTCAGGAGAGGAGGCTGTGGGGGCGATCTTTGACGGCAAGAAGGGCAAGCGCTCGGGCGATGCGCCGCCGAGAGGGGCGACAAGTCCGGGGAGCCCCACCGGAAGGACAAGCGAGGTAAGAAAGGGAAGAAGCCGCGCCGCAAGGCGCGCGAGCGAGGCACGATGGCGATGATGCCGAGGCCCTTGCTTCGTCGACCGGCTCGACGAGGCCCTCGACCGGCCCCTCGAGGTCCGGGGGTGTTTGACGACATGCTGAAAAAGCCATGTCCTTACCACAAGACCCCAGCAAACCACACCCTTGAGCAATGCGACATGCTCAAGAAGTTCTACGGTCGCGCCGCCGCGAAGGAAGCGGAGGCCAAGAAGGACGGAGGAGATGGCGACGTCGGCGGCTTCCCCGCTGTGGAGAATGTGTTCCTCATCTTTGGGGGACCCACCGTCGACATGTCAACCCGCCAGCGCACGCGGGAGCGGCACGAGGTCCTCGCCGCAGAGAAGGCGCCCCCCTCCTTCCTCGATTGGTCGGAGGACGCCATCACCTTCGGCGGGAAGACCATCCGAACCGCATCCCCAACCCGGGCCAGTACCCGCTGGTGGTCGACCCAATCATTGGGAACGCGCGGTTCTCGAAAGTCTTGATGGACGGGGGCGGCGGCCTCAACGTCCTCTACGCACATACGCCTGTTGCGTACGGTTGGGGATCGGGTTGGACCAGCTGCAACCCAGCACGACGTCGTTCCATGGCGTCGCGCCCGGCAAGCGCGTCCAACCCCTCGGGCAGATCAACCTGCTGGTTTGGTTCGGCACCGCGAAGAATTTTCGCAAGGAAACGCTCACCTTCGAGGTGGTAGGGTTCAAGGGCGCCTATCACACCATACTTGGGCGGCCCTGTTACGCCAAGTTCATGGCGGTCCCCAACTACACCTACTTGAAGATGAAGATTGCGGGGCCAAACGGCATCATCACCGTGGGCTCGTCCATCGAGCACGCATTCGACTGCGACGTCGAGTGCGTGGAACATGCGGAAGCACTGGCGCTGGATGAAGCGCTGGTGACCACCTTGGAGAAGATGGTCAACGAGGACCTCGACTCCACCTCCAAGCACACCGGCAACTTCGAGGCCGCGGAGCAGACCAAGGAGGTGCCCCTCGACCCCGCCGCCCCCGAGGGCAAGGTGTTGAGGGTCAGCTCCACCCTCGATCCAAAATAAGAAGTGGTGCTCGTCGACTTCCTCCGCGCCAACGCCGACATCTCCGCGTGGAGCCCCTCGGATATGCCAGGCATCCCGAGGGAAGTCGCCGAGCACTCCCTTGACATCCTGCCTCATGCCCGCGCCGTGCAACAACGGCTCCGCCGCTTCGACGAGGAGCGGCGACGGGCTATCGGAGCGGAGCTGCGGAAGCTTCTCGAGGCCAGGTTCATCAAGGAGGTGTTCCACCCAACGTGGCTAGCAAACCCTGTACTTGTAAAGAAAAAGAACGGGAAGTGGCGGATGTGTATAGACTACACTAGTCTCAATAAAGCATGTCCTAAGGTTCCTTTTCCTTTGCCGCGCATTGATCAAATTGTTGACTCAACGGCTGGGTGTGAGCTGCTTTGCTTCCTTGATGCCTACTCCGGGTATCACCAAATAAAGATGAAGGAGTCCGATCAGCTCGCGACTTCGTTCATCACGCCGTTCGGGATGTTCTGTTACGTCACGATGCCGTTCGGCCTCCGAAACGCGGGTGCGACGTATCAACGCTGCATGCAGCATGTTTTCGGAGATCACATCGGGCGGACGGTCGAGGCGTACGTAGACGACATCGTCGTAAAAACCAGGAAGGCGGACGACCTGGTTGGCGACCTTGGCATCGCGTTCGGCTGCCTACGGGCCAATGGGGTCAAACTAAACCCCGAAAAATGTGTCTTTGGGGTGCCGCGAGGCATGCTCCTAGGATACATCGTCTCCCAATGGGGCATCGAGGCCAACCCCGAAAAGGTTGCGGCCCTCGAGTGGATGGGTCCAATTTGAGACCTCAAAGGGGTGCAAAAGGTGCTGGGGTGCCTTGCCGCCTTGAGCCGCTTCATCTCGCGGCTCGGCGAGAAGGGCCTGCCCCTCTACCGCCTCCTCAAGAAGCATGAACGCTTCTCCTGGACCGCCGAGGCCCAGGATGCGCTCGACAAGCTGAAGGCGTCCTTGACCCGCGCCCCGATCCTCACGCGCGCGGGGCGGCGAGCCCTGCGGCTCTACGTGGCCGCGACCACCCGGGTGGTCGGTGCGTAATCATGGTGGAGCGCACGGAGGAAGGGCACGCCACCGCCGGTCCGGCGGCCAGTCTACTACATCAGCGAGGTCTTGTCTGACACCAAGACGCGCTACCCTCAAGTCCAAAAGCTGTTGTATGCGGTGGTCCTCGCGCGGCGCAAGCTCCACCACTACTTCGAGGCCCACCCCATCACGGTTGTCTCCTCCTTCCCGCTAGGGGAGATCATCCGCAACCCAGACGCGACGGGCAGGATCGCCAAGTGGTCCGTGGAGCTGATGGGTGAGACGCTCGCCTACGCCCCGCGCAAGGCCATCAAGTCCCAGATCCTGGGGGATTTCGTCGCTGAGTGGACGGATGCGCGCCGCCACCGCCGCGGATCCAAGCGAGTGCTTGGACTCGTATTTCTACGGCTCGGTGATGAAAACAAGGGCGGGCGCGGGCCTGCTCTTTGTGTCACCCCTCGGGGAGCACATGCGATACGCGGTGCGCCTCCACTTCCCCGCGTCGAACAACATGGGCGAGTACGAGGCCCTCCTCTCGCGGCATCAAGATCGCCATCGAGTTGGCGTCAAGCGCCTCGACGTGCCGGGGGGATTCGCAACTCGTGATTGACCAAGTCATGAAGAACGCGAGTTGCCACGACGACAAGATGGAGGCCTACTGCAAGGCCGTGCGAGCCCTCGAAGACAAATTCTACGGCATCGAGCTCAATCACGTGCCCCGCCGGTACAACGAGGAGGTGGATGAGCTGGCCAAAATCGCGTCCGGGCGGATTACGGTCCCTCCAAACGTTTTTGCCCGCGACATCGCCCAGCCCTCGGTCATCTTCGAGCCTCACCCCTCGAGCCACAAGGAACCCTCGGGGGCTCCCTCGAATCCGACAGGCGCGGAGCCCATGGACGAGGACCCCTCGAACGAGGCGTATGTGCTCTCTCTCCTCGAGGGGTATGGCGCCTACGAAGCTGATGTGATGGATATCGAGCCAGCCCGATCAAGGCTGACTGGCGCGACAAGTATGTCGCCTGGATGGCTCGAGGGGAACTCCCCTCAGACCGGGCCGCGGCCAGGCGCATCGCCAGGATGGCCAAGTCCTTTACCCTTGTCGACGGCGAGCTGTACAAGAGCGCCGCCTCCGGCATCATGCAGCGGTGCATCCCCATTCCCGAGGGGCACGAGCTCCTGCGGGACATCCAAGCGGGGATCTGCGGCCACCACGCCGCGCCCCGTACCCTCGTTGGCAACGCTTTCCGCCAAGGGTTTTACTGGCCTACCGCGGTCGCGGATGCCAGCGAGATCATGCGCACCTGCGAAGGGTGCCAGTTTTACGCCCGCAAGTCCAACCTTCCCGCTCATGTCCTGCAGACCATCCCCATAACATGGCCATTCGCCGTGTGGGGGCTGGATATCGTCGGGCCCCTGCGGAAGGCGCCCGGGGGCTTCACCCACTTGTTGGTCGCGATCGACAAGTTTTCCAAGTGGGTGGAGGTCCGTCCCATTATGAACCTCAGGGCAGAGCAGGCGGTGACGTTCTTCACCGATATCATCCACCGCTTTGGAGTGCCCAACTCCATCATCACTGACAACGGGTCCCAGTTCACGGGCAGGAAATTCTTGGAGTTCTGCGACAATTTCCACATCCGTGTGGATTGGGCGGCTGTGGCACACCCGCAGACCAACGGCCAAGTAGAGCGTGCCAACGGCATGATCCTACAAGGCCTCAAGCCCAGAATTTTCGATCAGCTAAATAAATCTGGTCGGAAATGTCTCCAAGAGTTACCAGTGGTCGTGTGGAGCCTAAGGACCACCCCGAGCAGAGCCACCGGGTTCACCTCGTTTTTTCTAGTCCATGGCGCGGAGGCCGTCCTCCCCACGGACCTAGAATACGGGTCGCCCAGGGTTCGAGGCTACGACGAGGACGCCAACCAGCGAGCCCGCGAGGACTCACTGGACCAGCTAGACGAAGCGCGCCTCGTGGCCTTGATGCACTCTGCAAGGTATCAACAATCCCTCAGGCGCTACCAAGCACGCAAGATACGCCGGCGGGACTTCAGCGAAGGGGATTTGGTCCTAAGGCTACGCCAGGACAACCGAGGACGCCACAAGCTATCACCTCTGTGGGAGGGACCCTACGTCGTGGTGAAGGTACTCAAGCCCGGCACGTACAAGCTGGCCAACGAGGACGGTGAAGAACTCACCAACGCTTGGAACATCCAACAGCTACGTCGCTTCTATCCCTAGCTAGGATTTCCAAGTTTTGTTTATTGTATAATCACAAAACCAGCACCCCAGTTGGTGACAACTATGTAAACATCATAAGTCTAATGAAAAGGGCAACTCGGCTTTCCCCTGAAACCCAAGTTACCCTCGGGGGCTACTGCGGGGGGCACCCCCCCAAAATGGTCCCATTTTCGCGCGAAAACGAAACAACTCACACGCGCTAAGTTTGTTTTCTACTTCGGCCTCGAGCAAAGATTCGAACAGGGCGCAGGCAGCCTAGCGGAAGGAGCGCGCGAGCCAGAGATAGCCTACGCCTCCGCGAGGATACGGCCCTTCTCTCTCGCCTCCAACCCAGCAGGCCACCCGCGAAAATCGAACTCCCCTAACTAGAATCTACTCAGGAAGAAGGAGAAACAAAAAAGCGCAATAAACAAAAGACATCACTTCACATTGACAAATGTTTATGGCAAAGTAACATGTCTATCTACAAGGGCCGCACGGCCAGCGTACTGATATTTAAACAAAAACGGGCCCAGCGCCCGGCTGTCTTCAGGCTGGAGGAGCGGCGGCATCAGCAGCATCCTGGAAGAGGAACTCTTCGAAGGCCTAGGCGAGCGTCCCGGCGGCGTCGGCAGCGAGCGCATCCACGCGCTCCATCGCCACCTCATCGTCGACACCCTCGGGAACGACGTAGCCCTCCGCCAGCGCCTCGAAGTTGACCTCGTAGTGGGATCGCACCACCCCGAGGGCCTTCTGGACGCCAAGATGCAGCACCCGGCGCATCCGCCCGGTAACATGGCCGCCAAGGGCGCGCAGGCGGGCGGCCGGCGAGCTGCGGCCGCCCGCCTCGCCCTCCTCCACGGCCGGCGGGTCTCGAGGGCCGCATTGCGCAACTCTTGCGGCTCTTGCTCGGAGGAGTTGTAGGAGGTCTGCCGGCGCCTCGGCCCGCTCGGCCCGCGTGCCCCGGCGCGGTGCGCAAGCACAGGGTTGCCGGACGAAAAGAAACCGAAAAGGGTGCGAACCCTCAAGGAAAAAACTAGCAAGACAGGAGTCGAGCAGCGGCTTACCTTCGACTTGCTTCCTCTCCACCTCGAACGCGCGGCGCCCGGCCTCGATCGCCTGCTCGAGGCCCCTGACAGTCTCGCCTTGCTCCTGGAGGGCCAGCTCCTGGCTCGCGCTAGTGATGCTGAGCACCATCAGCTCGCCCTCGACCTTGGAGAACTCGACGTTCCGGTCCTCCCGGCGACATGCGCGCCGCCTCGCGGCGACGCGCTCCGCTCCCGGGCCGATCGAGCGTCGGCAAGAGCGGCTCTGCTCTCGCCGGAGCCGCCCCTCGGCCCTCTCTTCGCGGGGGGTCCCGCTCTGCGGGAGGCGGGTCCTCGGCGGCGGCGAGCGCGCGACCTTGGCGTCGAGGGCGGCCCTCAAGTCGTCGGCCTCCTTGGCCTTCGCTCGAGCGCGCGCGCTGCTCCTCGGCTGGCGGCTGGCGAGCTGCGCCCCCTGGAGCGATGAGCGGAGCTCCCGGTTGTCGTTGCGGACGCCGGCCACCTCCGCCTCCCAGTTGGCCGCCAGTGTGCGCATCTTCTCCAGATCCGAGCGCGCCTGCCGCATCGCCTCATCCCGGTCGATGAGGGCTGCGCAGACCCGCTCGAGGCTAGAAGGATGCGCCGGGTCCTGCCTTGCGCTCTCATGGAGTTGATCGCGCAGGGCCATGGCCCGGCACGACAGCTAGCCGTCCGGGGTCCTGAGGGCGTCGGCGAGTGTGTCGAAGGCGTCGCACCGCTCCCGGAGCCGGTGGAGCTCGGCGGTCACCTGGTCAAAGGCACTGTACTTGTCGCGGGCGCGGCGCTCGAGCTCGTGTCACCCACAAGCCAAAACCCGTGAGCATCATGCTACAAGGACAAGCGCGCAGAAACGAGGAAAAAGAGAAGCAAGCAAAGACACCTCACCTGAAAGACGCACCACGCGGGGCCGCCGTGGATCCTCAGCGCCTCGTTCAACGCTCGGTTGAGCGCGGCGCCGTGGCTACGGAGCTCTCCCCAGAGCTCCTGCTCCCCCTGGGTGTCGGCGAACGCGGGCGGGTCGCCAGCGATCCCCCTTTACACCGGCGGAGTGGCGGCGCGGGAAGACGAGGCCTCGGCGTTGTGCCCTCGGCCCCCTGCCACCATGTGGCCCTCGCGGCGCCTCACGAGGGCCCCCTCCTGGGACTCTGGGGAGAGCGTGGGGATGCTCGCCCACTGGTCCCAGCCCGGCGGCGGGGAGTCGTCGTCCGGGATCTCCACCACCACCGCCCGGGAGCCGCCGGCGGCCGCCGGCCACCTGCGTCGCCTCCGCCGGCGCCTCCGCTCGCGCCTCCGTGGCCGCGGGCACCGACGCGGCCGCGGCCACCGCTTCGGTTGTGCCTCCGCCACGACCGCGGGCGCCCGACCGCCCTCCTCGGCCGCCACCGCGGCCGCGCTTCCACCATGGCCGACGCCGCGGCCGCGCCTCGCCGCGGCCGGCGCCCGCCGCTCCTCAACGACCACCGACCGCGCCGCGGCCGGGCGGTCCGCCGGCCGGGGCCTCGAGGCCTCACCCGCGCCCTCGCGAGCTCTCGCCGGCCGCCGCCGCCGCGCTCGCCCCCGCCCGTGGCGCCCTCGACGAGCGCCGCCGGGTGGGAACGGACGCGTCCGCCCTCAACACCTTGGCTGGTGCGAGGGGAGGCACGGTCGGCACCACCCTGCATAAGCACAAACAAAAAATCAGAACGCCTGGTCGCCAAAAAACCCAACCCAGCAGAAGAGCAAGCCCCTTACCTCGAAGAGGAGAAGGCGCGATTCCTCTTCCTCGAGGCCTCGGTGGATGATTCCGGCGCGGCCGACGCGCCCATCGCCGCGCCTCCTGACACCTCCGCCGCGCGCGCGCGGTCCCACCCCGCGCACGGGCGCGCGCCCCCCGCGCACGCCTCGGTGGCGTGCGCCGGTGCCCCGGCGGCGACGCGCGCCGGCACCTCCGCGGCCCGCGCCGCTCCCCGGTGATTGCCGGCGGCGGGCGCGGCCGCGCCCGCCCCGAGCGATGCCGCCCTTGCCGCCGGAGCCGGCTCCGGCGGCGGCGGGGCGCGGGCTCCCACCTATCGGAGGGGCCTTGCCCCCCAACTTCTTCCTCTTCATCCTCCTCCGAGGAGCGAGTACTCCCTCGGTCCCCGGGGAGGAGAGTCCCTGCTGCTCGCGCGGCCGGTGCTCCTCGTTCCGCCGCTCGCGGTGCTCGCGGTGCCGCCTTGCGCGCTCCCTCTTGCGCGCCGCCCGCTCCCGCTCCCGTTGCTGCGCCGCCCGACCGAGTGCGCAGGAGTCAGGGGTGGGCGGAACGGATTTCGCGGCGCTCAGGCTCACCATCTGTAGGCGAAAACGTCAGAGATGCGTCGGAAACCAGGAGCATCATCAAGATCAAAAACAGGGCCAAGAATCCTACTTACCAGCGGGCCGGTGGGGAGCATCTCGAGGTCCCACGGGGACCGGTCTTGGCGCAGCATCCGAGTGTCGACGGTGCTCCGCGCCCGTGTGAGCGCATACCCCCGTTCGAGGGGGTCGGGAGCATCCGCGACCTCGCCAGCGCGACGGGGTCCGCCTCCTCCGTCATCTCGAAGATGCAGAGCGGCCTCTCCATCAGAGGCACGATCCGCCGGTGGTGGAGGAAGGTGAGGACGGTCGCCACGGTCAGCCCGCGCGTCGCCAGGCTCTTCAGCGCCGCCAGGGAGCGAGTCCGGCCCGCCTCCGATGCTTGGGCCGTGGACACCTCGTGGCCCCAGGAGTTGGGCTTCTCCCGGAGCACCAGACCGGTGTAGGGGGGAGGCCGGGCTCGGCATTGTGAAGGTAGAACCACCCCCGCTCCCAGCCGGTGTTGTTGGTCGTCATGGTACAAGGGATGTAGTCGTCCTTGTACTGCGTCCGCACGGCGAGCGACATCCCGCCGGCGCGCACCGCGCGGCGGGTCCTCTGCTTCATCGTCGGCTGGGTGAACAACTCCGCGCGGAAGAGGTGTACCCAGAGATACCAATTCACTGGGATCCCTAAGTACCCCTCGCAGACGCCCACGAACGTGGCCGCCTGCGAAATCACGTTCGGCGCGAAGTTGTGCAACTCCACGCTGTAGCGGTGGCAGAGCGCCCGCATGAAGCGGCTCGCCGGCGCGGCAAAGCCGCGCTCATGGAAGCGAGTGAAGCTCACCACGTAGCCTTCCAGTGGGTTGGGCGCGTGGTCCCCGCCGGCGGCACGATCCACTCCGCCGGCCGGGCCCTCCTCGTTCGCCGCCGGTGGCGGCGGAGACCAGGTCGTTGAGGGCCAGCCGGTTCACCGACGACCGCTCCCATCCGTACGGGTCAAGGATCGTGAGGGGCGGAAGCGGCGCCATGAGAAAGGACAAGGGATCCGAGAGCGGAGGACGGGAAGAAGAAGAAGAGCTCTAATGGCGAAGGGGCGTGGTGGCAAGAACAAAACGAAGGCGAGAGCGCAGGGGGCAAGATTGGTGGAACGCTAAGGTAAACACCGCCGTTTTCCCTCCCCTCAGATTTATAAGCCGTGGGCGTGCCCTCCGGGGCGCACGCCCGCGCGCGTGCTTGCGGGGAATCCTTTTCTCGCTGACGGGCGGGCCCCACCACAACCGCGACGGCCACGCCACTGCAAACAGGCCATCATCACAGCAAAGAATAGGGAGGGCCGTGGCAGGCGATCACGTCCGCCTGCCCACGCCGCCCACTACGCGCGCGGCCGCGGTGCCTAAAAAGGCGCGCCCACGACGCGAAATCACAGCCTCGACTGTGGAGCATTAAATGGCCCGGCTCCTTACCAAGTAAGGAGAACCCTCAAGCGACACGGGATCCTGGCTCGGGAAAAATCAACCCTCGAAAGGGTACAGGCGTGAGAAGGTCGCCTCGGGGCCCGTTTGAGATAAAACGAGCACTTGCGAGCACCAATGCCACGGCCGTATTGCGATCGGCGCCTCGAGGACCGGCTCGCCCAAGCCCCTCGATGGTCGCGGATGCCGGGCGGGAGCGCTTAGCCGCCGCCCCGCACCACCTTTGCGATCGGCGCCTCGAGGGCCGGCTCGCCCGAGCCCCTCGGTGGTCGCGGATGCCGGCCGGGAGCGCTTAGCCGCCGCCCCGCACCACTTTTACGATCGGCGCCTCGAGGGCGGCTCGCCCGTGCCCCTCGAAGGTTCGCGGATGCCGGGCGGGAGCGCTTAGCCGCCGCCCCGCACCACTGCGATCGGCGCCTCGAGGGCCGGCTCGCCCGGGCCCCTCGGTGGTCGCGGATGCCGGGCGGGAGCGCTTGGCCACCGCCCCGCACCACTTTTGCCGATCGGCGCCTCGAGGGCCGGCTCGCCCGAGCCCCTCGAAGGTTCGCGGATGCCGGCGGGAGCGCTTAGTCGCCGCCCCGCACCACCCGATCGGCGCCTCGAGGGCTGGCTCGCCCGAGCCCCTCGATGGTCGCGGATGCCGGGCGGGAGCGCTTAGCCGCCGCCCCGCACCACCCCTTGCGATCGGCGCCTCGAGGGCTGGCTCGCCCGGGCCCCTCGAACGGTTCGCGGATGTAAAGACGGGGCCGCCTAGGCACCACCCCCGCACGGCCCTGCGATCGGAGGTTCGAAGCGACCCTCGACGGGTTCGAACGGGCGCCCCCGGATCACCGAGTCGGGGACGATGAGGGCACGCGCATTCGAGCCGTTCCTCGAGCCCGCCAGCTCGAGGGTGCCCCACATGTCGTGTTCGAGAGCCAGCGAGGGCAGCTAGCGGGGGATCCTACCAAGGGGAGAGCTTCCGCGCCCTCGGTCCCTAGCGAACGGGACCGAGCCCCACCTAGCAAACCCACGCAAGCGCTTCAATGGACGTGTCTCTGGACCACGTAGCCTACCCTTATCGAACGGGGCATGGGCGTCCACTCGAACCACCCACTAACGACTCAACGAGGAATCCGCAATCCGCGACCCGGCCAGATGGGGGTTGCGGAAACCTCACCCTCCGTCCCGCGGAGGGACGGCGAGGGTGCGTTAAAAAACAAGTCGTAAAGCTCCACTCGATCGCCTTGAACGGGCCCAGGCTCGGGGGCTTGACGCACGGCTACACCTCCTTCGGATTGCACCCGCCGGCGCGGTGCCGGCGGCTCGTGTGTCACCGAAGCCGGCTGAGACATTGCCGACACCGGTTGAAACATGTATCACGCCCCCTGAACAAGTCTCGCGGTCAACCCCTACGGGGAGCACCCACGCTCTGCGCAGGGGCTTCGGGGGCTAGACCCGCGGGTCCGGCCGACGCGGCCCCACGGAAAGCGTTCGCAAGACCGGGGAGGGAAGAACGTCCTATCGCTAGGCTCCAGCATGCGCGGGAGCCTCGATGGCAAACCCACGGATGCTCGGGGGCTGCGTCGGGGACCGCCCTAGTGGTCCCCTTAAACAACTGGGAAATCCCCATTTAAAACCCGCAACAAGCCAAAGCCAAACACGCCTCGCTTAAGCATGCAGGGCATGGCCCACGCCGCGGAGGCCCCAACGGCCCACCAAGGCGGCCCGCTCAAAGATCCCCTCGAGCAGGCTTCGCCTCGCTCGAGGATGCGCGCCTCCCTCAGGCGGGCTCCGCCCCGTTCGAGGGGGTGCGCTTACCTCGAGCGGGCTCCGCCTCGCTCAAGGGTCCGCTCCGCCCTCGAACGGGGTCCGCCTCGCTCGAGGGCGCTCCGCACCGCCTTGCTCCCCGTGCGCGGGCATTTAATGCCACGACAACGGCGGGGGGCGGCGCCATCATGCGCCCGGGGCTCGCGCCCGGTGCCGTCGCACCAACTCCCCGGGGAGGGAACCCATCCCCGCCCTTTGTGGGGAGCGTGCGACGTGGCCGGCGCCGGTCCGTGGCCGGCCGCGCGCCGCCTACTCCGGTACGGCTAACGCGCCAAGCCCTCGAAGGGGGCCGGCCGCACCCTCGATCTGCTTTCTTGTGACCTTGCAGGGTTAGGTGGAGGCGCTAGGCCGGCGGGGGTGCCATCCCTGCCCCCCACTGTTAACGGCATGGCGCGCCCCCGCGCGTACGAACCCACGCCGGGCGCTGTGGCGACAGCTCTAGCGCTGTGGAGCTTGCGGGAAGGGACGCCGCCTTACCTGCCACAGTGCCCCGTACGGACCGACGTCAGCAACTCCCTCGAGCCCGTCTGAAGGCATCACAGCCGTCCGCTGCTCTTCTACCCTCAAAGCTGCTACTGTTCGGGTACAAGATACGCCATGATGGCCGGATCGCTGCAAGGACCGTCCAGGCGGCCGCCTACTCTACGGCATAGCGCACCACGCTCCCTCACGTAGCCAAATAGCGCGGCACGCATGTGATTCGCTCTCTCCTTGGTCTATAAAAGGAGGACGAACTCCCCCGCCGCGGGGGGACGACGAACAATGACACGCGAAAAAGGACACGACAACACAACGCGAGATAGGTCGCACCACATACTTGCTCTCCAAATCTCCCACATCATCTTCAGCCACTCCACTAGGGACTTGGAGGCCACGCTTCCTCTCCCGTCTTGCTTGTAGCCGCCCCACTACAGGCACCCCTGGTGCTGAGCAATATAGTGCCTTGAGCACACCACTGCTGGACGTACGACCCCTCGGCCGGAACCAGGATAAACTCTGTGTCTTTCATTGCTTAGCATCGACCATTGAGGGATAGACCTTGGCGCTTATTACTGGTTAGTGTCGGGACCACATTCCGCACCGACAATGGTAATCCAGGGTACAATCAAAATTTTATGGCAATAGAAGATATATCAAAGACAGCCTTTAGATATCCTAGACATAGGCCTTTTTGAGTGGATTGTCATGACATTTGGGTTGCAAAATGCCGGTGCAACTTATCAAAGAGCCATGAATTATATTTTTCATGAGTTGATCGGCAAAATTGTTGAGATATACATTGATGATTTCGTGATCAAATCTTTGGATCATGAATCACATTTGGAGGATGTGAAGAGAACTCTAGAGTGCACCCGAAAGCATGGGTTGAAGATGAATCCAAACAAGTGTGCCTTTGGAGTTTCAGCTGGAGAATTCTTGGTATTTCTGGTACATGAAGGGGGAATAGAAGTTGGCAAGAAAAGCATGAAAGCTATCGATGAAGTTGTTCCTCCAACCAATCTCAAGGAGTTGCAATCACTGCTTGGCAAGATCAATTTTGTGAGAAGATTCATTTCAAATTTGTCACAAAAGGTTTTGCCTTTCTCTCTGCTGCTGAGGATCAAGAAAGATCAAAAGTTTGTATGGGGTGACGAACAACAAAAAGCTTTTAATGAGATCAAGCGGTACATGAAGGAACCACCAGTGTTGGTGCCTCCACAGTTGAACAAGCCTTTCAAGTTGTACGTGGCGGCCGATACCCAAACTATTGGATCGACCCTTATACAAGAATTTGAAGGAAAGGAACGGATAGTAGCGTACCTTAGCCGAAAATTACTTGATCTGAGACCGAGTATTCGAGTACTGGGGAAGCTTTGCTTGTGTGTTTATTACTCGTGTACAAAGTTTCGGCACTACTTGTTGAATGCCGAATGCGTTGTGTACTCAAAGTTTGATGTAATTAAACACATGTTATCTATGCCAATTTTGAATGGAAGGATTGGCAAATGGATTTTGGCTTTGTCTGAGTTTGAGCTGAAGTTTGAATCGGCAAAAGCTATTAAAGGTCAGGTTATTGCTGATTTTATTACTGAACATCGTGATCCATCAATTGATTTGCTTGAAATTACTCCTTGGGCTTTATTCTTTGATGGATCTTCATGTGGCAAAGGTGGTGGGGTAGGAATTTTATTAATTTCACCCAGAGGTGAGATATTTGAGTTTGCTATCCCTATTCAGCCTACTGTCACAAATAATCAAGCTGAATATGAAGCACTGCTTAGAGGGCTTCAATATTTGAAAGAAGCAAAGGCCATTTCAGTTGAAATTTATGGAGATTCAGAGCTGGTTATAAAACAATTGAATGGCCAATATGAATGTAGAAGTGATATCCTGAGGAATTACTACGAAGAATGAAAGGAAATCTTGAAAAGTTTTCAGCTGGTAATTCTACAACATATTCCTAGAGAACACAATGAAGAGGCAAACAGGTTGGCTCAAAGTGCTTCAGGTTATAGAGAAAATCAAGAGGTGTTTGCCATGGAGGTGTGTGCTTTCGGGAGTGACCTAGCAGAGGATGACTGGAGAAAAGAGATTGTTGATTATCTGGAAAATCCGTCCTGAAAGGTGTCTAGGAAACTCAGGTATAAAGCCATAAAATTTGTTCTTCTTGATGGGCATTTGTTTTACAAATCATTAGATGGGGTGTTGCTGCAATGCCTGGGTCGAGAAGAAGCAAGGAAGATGATGAGTGAAGTGCACGATGGGCTATGTGGAGCGCATCAATCGGCTTACCGCATGAAATGGGTTATCAGGCACACTGGATGTTTTTGGCCGACGATGCTAGAGGATTGCTTTGAGTATTACAAAGGTTGTCAAGATTGTCAGAAGTTTGGGAATATCCAAAGGGTCCCAGCATCAGCTCTGAATCCTATTGTCAAGCCATGGCCATTCAGATGATGGGGTATAGATTTGATTGGCCAGATAAATCCTCAATCTAGCAAGGGGCATAAGTTTGTGCTTTTGGCAACAAATTATTTCACCAAATGGGTTGAGGCAATTCCATTGAAGAAAGTAACATCAGAAAACATGGTTGAGTTTCTTAAAGAACACATCATCTACAGATTTGGGATTCCTCAAACAATTACAACTGATCAAGGAGAACAATTTGTATCTTTAGAGTTCAGAGAGTTTGCTGGAAAGCATGGGAATCAGATTACTGAATTCTTCTTATGCCCAAGCTAATGGTCAAGCAGAGGCTTCTAACAAGATCATGATCAAGCTTATATAAAAGAAAATTGATCAGAAGCCAAAGAGGTGGCATTCGGTACTCAATGAGGCTTTGTGGGCTTACCAAATGGCTCCTCATGGAGCTACAAAAACATCTCCTTATGAGTTGGTTTATGGGCATCATGCTGTTTTGCCCTGGGAAATACAATCAGATTCGAGGAGAGTGGTTTTGCAAAAGGATTTAAGTTCCAAAGATTACAGTGGCTTGATGATGGATGAATTAGAGTATTTGCATATGATTCGTCTTAAGGCCCTGGAAAATATTTAAAAGAACAAGATGCGAGTTGCTAAATATTACAACAAGAAAGTAAAGGTCAAGCAATTTGTAGAAGGATATTTGGTTTGGAAAACGTTACTGCCGATCGGGACCAAGTACAATGCGTTCGGCAAATGGTCCCCGAATTGGGAGGGTCCTTTTCGGGTAGTCAAATGTACGCCTGGTAATGCTTACATATTGAAAACTCTACTAGGAGAGGAATTTACTGCTGCTATAAATGGGAGATATTTGAAGAAATATTATCCTAGTATTGAAATTGATCATTGATTACAAGCACCAGGATTACAGGCATCTGATACACAAAAATAGCCAGCGTTCGAGAAAGAAGCCGCCTTTAGAACAAAAAATCCTAACAGGAGATGGCCAATACTGGAATGTATTGCCCTTAGCACAAAAATACTCCACATTACAGATGTTTCTTGCAGGCTTTTATTTCACAACCCAACTACTTAAAATTACAAGAGGGTGGGAAGCAGAAGGCCTGAAGGAAGAAGCGGAAGTATGCTTCATTCCTGTGATTCCTTGTTTTTCCTCTTCAGCTCCTCCCTCTTCAATTGTTCCAGGACCACCGTAACGGCAACCTTGAAGCTTCGGGGGTTGCCATGACTTGCAGCTTCCATTAGGATGTCCTAGGAAGCCTTCAAGTTGTTGTACCTGTCAGAGACATCTAGGAGAAGGGAACAGTTGTTAGATGTGAAGATCTGGGTTTAAGCACGGGAGTCAAATAAAGATGAAGATCTTACCCCCTATCAACGCCTCCAAGCTCATGTGGCATTCGCGTTCGGCATTGCAGCGGGCAGTGATGTCCCGCAAGTTGTGCTCTAGATGCCGAATACGGCGGCGCAGTTGGTGGTTGACCCTCTGTTCCGGCGTGGCATTTTCTTCTTCAGTGGAGAAATTGGAGAGGATGTACTCGGGAACCTCTTCAGTTCCAAAGATCTCTTCAGGAAGCAGGTCAAGACTAAAAAAGCAGAGAGGGGTAAACCATGGGATTGCAAACAAGGGCAAGAAATGGATTGACAGAAAACTCACTCTCGAATGGTACGTCTCTTTGGTGGAGTGCTGCCCTCCTTGATGGGTTGCTTTCCCTTGTCTGCCATGGCTTTGGGGTCTTCTCCTCTGGAACAAGGGGAGAAGATGTGAGGTGATGGAAGTGTATGCGAGTGGATTTGCAGGGCACCCAGGGGGCTATTTTATTAGCTGTGAGAGTGCATTGGGAGTGATGACCAGTTGGCGTGCGTTATTGGAATACCAAGCGACAGGGTTTTCTTCCCGAATGTGAAGGGTTTTCATTGAACAGTGTTTATGGTTCCCGAATTGAAGATTTTCTGCGGATTTTGTGCCAAGGGGCAGGAGTTTTTGCGTGTTCTGCTAAGAAAAAGTTCCCGAATTCATTCAAAAACAGTAAAGTTCGCATTCACGAGCAGAAGGGAATCATCACAATACAAACACAGAAGTTAAAATTTCATTATTTATTGCTGAAAATCCAAACATCCCTAGTACAAACTAATCAAAAAGCCTGTTTAGCACAGACTGGGGATGGATGATTTCGGTAATGGCGTCGCCGTGGCCGTCGAGGCGCTCTAGGATGACTTCGATCTCATCGACGTCATCTGGTGCGCCGCCTTGGAAGCCGCGCGGCTGCGTGGAGTAGTCGACGCCGGTGTGCGTCGCCATGGCAGCCAGGCCCAGGGTGGTGCCCAGACGGACGCGTGGAGAGCCACCTCATCGACACGGTCTTCCACCGCGGCAATGCGGTCTGCCAGCGTGTCCCCGGGGGCGTTCACCTTGTCCGCCTGTTGCTTCACCAGCATCTTCAACTGGTTAAGCTCGGCGTCGCGGGCTGCAATGTTACAAAGCAATGGTGGTTAGTTCAAGGTTGAGTTGAATCAAAGTCAATCAAAGAAATTTACCATCAATGGTCTCCAGCAATTGCCTGCGCTGATGCTCCCATTCAAGCTCAGCGATGCCAGCTTTCTTGGAAACCTCTCCCAGCTCGCGCCGGG
The DNA here is from genome assembly GCA_947561735.1 of Cenchrus americanus. NCBI lineage: Eukaryota > Viridiplantae > Streptophyta > Magnoliopsida > Poales > Poaceae > Cenchrus > Cenchrus americanus. The sequence continues at coordinate 248,250,473 of OX387241.1, forward strand.
ATTCGTCACACTCCGCCTTAAAACGGAGGGCTCACGCTCGCCGTAGCGTGAGGGGGAGTAGTTGTACGACTCCGAGGAGTCGTCTGGCAGGGCTGGATTCACGGCCGGCGCAGGGGCCGGATTCCACTGGATGAGCCTGAAACAAAGAGGATCATCAGAAATAGAAAGAAATCTGGAAAGAATCATAAAAGAAATTGACGATCACTGCCTCCGATGAGCGTCGGCGCGGCTTCCGAGGACCATGTGTGGTTCGAGGACCGGTGGATGGTCGCTTCCTCGTGTGATGAGTGATTGACAACGTTGTGTGGACCGATTCTTGGCTAAGTATTGCGGGTGCGGGGTTGCGGCTTGACTCGTGTTGGTGCGGGTGAAGAACAAGCGCGAAAGGTCGTCGCCGTGAGGCCTCCGGGTGTGGAGAAGACAAGTAGGCTTCGTTCGAGGGACCGGTGGCCGGCGGGGTCAAGTGCGGGCCGCATGGTGGCATGAACGGCAAGATGAAGTCGGGGACGGTTTCTTGGTAGAGCCTCAAAACCAAGGTCGAGCCGGGACTACGTGGGAGCCGAGTCATGAGTGGAGATTGGCGGAGGCTACACCGAGTTCGCGGGGTTTGCGGTGGTTCACCCGAGAAAACCCCTGGGTTACTCGGTTGAGCCACAAAACCGAGGCCGAAGACTCGACGAGGAGGTGCGGCCACCCGGGCCGGTTCAACCGCCCGGGAGGGGCGGTCGGACCGCCCTGGGGTCGGTCGGTTCCCGGGGGCCGGTCTAGCCGCCCGGGGGGGCGGTCCGACCGCCACGGCCGCCGGCGCGAGAAGCTTCGAAGCGGAGGACACGCGTCGGGATCGCAAGGCTTGCGTCGAGGCTACGCGGGGTGCGGTTCTTTGGGCATCCGTCCGATGGTGAAGACATCAAGAATTCCAAATCCGCCCTTGAGGGGCATGTATCCCTAGTCATTAGTGAAGGGCATTTTAGACATTCGGTTGCCGCCTATATAACCCAAGAGGTGAGAGGTTGGCGACCAACTCTTGGAACCCTAGCCCATTTGTTTTTCCATTTTCGTTCTCTATTTTCTCTAGGATTTTAGTAGGCTAGCTTGAGAGCTTCATGTGAGATCTAGAGAGAGGGATGGATGTTTGGGTGGCAAGCTAGACCTTGTACGAACCATTCATGGCATGTATAGAAGGTTTGGCGTTGCTCATCATGGTGGTTTTCCGTCTCTTTGGTGTTGATTTTCGGAGCTCTTTTTGGCGGTGTTTTGAGAACGATTTCTTGGGGTTTTTGGTGGGTGTCACGTATGAGGATCTTGTGCCTCTTTGGTGGTGACTTTGCCCCCAAATCCCCTTTGAATCGGACTCGATTTGGTGGTTTTTCGAGTTGGGCGAGTTCTTGACCTAGAGAAGCGATTTCTTCGATTCCTCTTGATTGTGAGCGTTTCGGGTCGATTCCTTTGAGGTAGAGGTTGCCCGGGGAGGTAACCCGGCTATCCCCGAAGTTTGGCTGCAATCCGTGGAGTGATTCGGGAGATTGGGCGCGAGGAAGTTGAGGTTTGACCCGCGGGTTCGTGTTCCGGAAGGGGCGGTCTAACCGCCTACGAGGGCGGTCTAACCGCCGGGGTGTTCCGGGTCAAAGCTTTGTTTCGCCGGATTTTCCTCTGTGAGTTTGTTCGCCTTGATCGGAGGAGTGTACCGGGTGAAATTTGGAGTCGTTCTCGCGCGGTTGCTAGGTGTTCTTGGTTGGAGTTCGTTCTTTGGGTACGGGAGGTTAGACCGCCCCGGGTAGCCGGTCTAACCGCCCCTAGGCCCTTGGGTGAAGTTTTGGTTTTCGCCAAGATTTTACGGTAGCTAGCATGGCCTTGACCGGAGATCTCTCGTTGGTGAAACCGTGGTGTGTTTTGGTGCTCGGAAGAGGCGTTTCGGAGGATTTCTTGGTTGCCGGTGGAGGCGGTCTAACCGCCCCCTATACCCGGTCTAACCGCCCCCCTCGGTTAGCCGGCTTTCGAGTTGTTTCCGGCTCGGTCTTGCGTGTGTGTTGCGGTTCTTTGGTAGAGTTTGTTCCTAGGACCGGTAGCACTCCGGTGGCTACGTGGTTTTGGCAAACGGAAGGTAGAAGTGCGGAGCGTGTGATTTCGGGGGTCCGACCGAGGCTAGTTCGTCTTGTCGGAGTTTCAATCTCCCTCGAGAAGAATTTTTATCGGCTCCCATTCACTCCCCCCCTCTCTCGGTCGCCTTATCGGTCCTTCAAGTGGTATCGAGCCGGTTCGGGTCTTTGTTGACTCTAACCGGTCTAAGATCCAAGGATGGCGTACCGGGAACGGGGTTCGGGTCCTCCACACTTCGATGGAAAGAACTACCGGATGTGGAGCAAGCGGATGGGTGCGTTCCTCCGCGGAAAGGGTCGGACTCGTGGGATGTCACGGTGGACACGGGATATGTCCGGCCGATGGATTTCCTTGCTCCGGGGTCGAGGGACGGATTCGACGCCAACAATAAGGCGGTCGACTACTTGTTTCGTGCTTTGTGTCGGCCCCGAGTTCGATCGGGTGCACACCGAGCACTTGGCTTGTAGGATTTGGGCGGTGTTGAAGGAGGCTCATGTTGGGAACGCCCGGGTTCGAGGCACGGTTGTATGCGACCTACGGAGAGAGTACGAGAACTTCACTCATCTCCCCGGTGAGTCCATCGATGCCTTGTTCCGGAGGTTCACGGTGGTCGTGAACAACATGAGGGCCAATGTGGACGTGCTCCCGTACGATGATCATGATAGAGCGGTCAAGCTCTTACACTCTTTGGATCGTACGATATGGGGCGGAAAGTTCGAGGCCATAGTCGAGTCGAGAGGTACGATACTACGACGGTGAACGAGCTGTTCTCGAAGCTCAAGTCGGGCCGAGGTGGATAGGGGCATGACCGCCAAGCTCGAGGGACCGACCGACTCCCATAGTCTTGCCCTTGTTGGTGGTTCCAAAGGAAAGACTAACTCTAACCCATCCACCGGGATGTTCTCGTTTTCCTCTTTGATGTCTATGCCGGATGAGGAGTTTGATGACCTTGGAGAGGACGAGCGGCGGCGGTGACGAGGCGGTTCGAGAGGCCGCACGAGAACCGTGTGAACATGAGGAGGAACACGAGGACACCGCTTCCCGGTGCGGCAAGCGGGACACTTCGTCGCCGACCGCCGGAGAAGGCCGAGAGCAAGGACGGCTACAAGCACAAGCCGAGGAAGAACGACGACAAGTACCGTTCGAGGCGCGACCACAAGAGCAAGCACAAGAACAAGTACAAGGACGAGCGACGATCGAGGAAGAAGGAGGGCGAGGCAAGGCCGGCGATGGTTGGAGCGAGCGACGTCGACTCCGGTTCCGCGTACTCCACCTCGAGCTCGAGCGGCGGCGGCCGACGACGAGGGAGATCGCCGCAAGAACAAGAGGTCGTCCAAGAACTCCGAGCGGGGGTGAGGCGCCGCGAGAGACGGCCTCGTACCATGGCGGCGAGCTCCGGCGGCAAGAAGAGTACACGGAGCGACTCGGACTGCGAGTCCGACGACGAGGTGCGTGATGAACTTCCCTTCTTGCGCCGGGAGAATGAGAGGCTTGGCTCTTTGCTTGATAACCGTGATGACATGCTTAGAGAGGCCAAGAAAATGAGGAAAGAGCTTAGGGCTTCACTCGAGGATGCTAGGACTAGAGTGGGCCGAGCTAGAGACACGGGTGCTTGATAGCAAGCTTGAGATTGATTCGCTTAAGGCTAGCCACCGTTGTTGCCGATGAAAATGATTGTCTTGATTGCTCCATATTCCTTGCTTGATCTTGCTTTGTTCAAGGAGAAGCATGCCTCCAAGTGTGAGGAACTAGATGTGCTTAGGGTTGAAGTGGGCGAGCTTAAGTCTAGACTGCTTTGCTAGGTGCTTGCACTTCTTGCCTGTTTTGCATGCTAAGATTGATGAGTTGCATGCTTACACTAGTTCGCTCGAGGCTAAATTGAAGGAACCCATGCCTACATCTTTGCTCTACTTGTGAAATGCATGCATTGAAAAATTTGGAGCTTGCACATTATGTTGATCGTTTGCGGGATGAGAATGATGATTTGAGGAAGTTGATGGGTTGGTTGTCGGTCACGAGCCTCGGTTGAGGATGATGATCGAGGCCTTTAAGAGGCAAGATGGTGAGGGGCTTGGGGCAAACAAGGTTGGTGAAGGAAGTGGAGAGAATATCCCGGAGCCACCAAAAACCTACCACAAAAATGATTTCCCTCCAAAACCCAACCATCTTAGGAACCGACTAGACACAACCCCAGCTCCACCTATATTTCCTACACCCACAAATGATCTCCAAAAGCCCATCAAGTTTGTGAGCACTTCGGGGGAAAGTGTTCTTTGGGAAAGTGAAAGAGAAGGCAAGTGAGGAGAAATCGGTGGAGGAGTTGAGTGGAGAGAAACCAAGCGAGCGGCCCCAATCCAAGCCAAAACCTAAGCTTGTGAGGTTCCGTTGTGGCCATTGTGGGAAGGAAGGTCACAAGGATGAGTTTTGCTTCAAGAGGAAGCGGGAAGAGAGGATGGCAAAGGAGTGGGCGAACAAGGATAGGTACAACCCTTCCCATGGTGTACCTAAGCCTCGTATGCCCCTTGCCGGGGGTAAGCCGTGTGGTGAGAAGTGTTCGGCATGGGGAGATGCGAGTTCCCGCGGCCCGAGGAGCCGTTCCGGAGGGGGCGGTCGGACCGGCCCGGCTAGGCGGTCGGGCCGGCCCGGCCCGAGAGGGGGCGGTTAGGCCGGCCCGGCTAGGCGGTTTAACCCGGCCCCCCGAGTACGGGCGGAGTGGTTTTCGAGGTGGTGAGTCGAGAGGTCTCGGGTACGGAGGTGGAGTTACGGTGGTTGGTCCGGAAAGACGAGCGGGTGGTCGGTTGCTAGGCATTCTCCCCCTCGAGGTCACTACGGGGATGGGAGGAGTCGTAGCTTTGAGAAGGAGAGGAGGGACGTTCCACGGGTTGTCTTCCGTGGTTTTGGTCCTCCTCCGGGCGATGAGGGGTGGTTGCCTCGGAGTGGTTACCGAGGTGGTGTTCATGGAGGTAGTTTTGGTAGGAGAGATGCTATGGTTGGTGCTAACCCCACTTTCGAGCAAATGGCTCGGCCTTTGGTTTTCCTCTTTTGGTACTAACCCCGATCTTTGAGTCGTTTGTTCGCTCACGTGCTTGTTTTTGAATTTCGGGTGGGAGACTTGAAGAACATTTGGTTGATTGACTCCGGTTGTTCGAGGCATATGACCGGAGACGGGGGGTGGTTCTCAAGTCTCGTCCGGTGGTGACGAAGAGGTACATCACTTTTGGGGACAATGGGCGTGGGCGTGTGCTTTCGAAGGTGAGATAAAAGTGAGTGACAAGATCACTGCGAGGCGTGTTGCTCTTGTTCAATCGGCCGGGATACAATTTGCTTTCTACGTGTCTCGGTTGTTGGATGAGGGTTTTGAGGTGTTGTTTCGGCCTGGTGGTTCTCGGATTGTGGACTCTCGAGGGGACCTTGTTTGTATGGTCGTTCCCGAGGGTCGGGTGTTTCGTCTTGATTTTTCTCGGTCTTCGGGTGTTGAGCGTTGTTTCTTGGCGGGTTCTTCGAGTGAGTTGTGGAGGTGGCATAGGAAGTTGGGTCACTTGAGCTTTGACCTTCCGTCTCGCTTGAGTAAACTCAATTTGGTCCGAGGATTGCCACGTTTGAGGCTTGAGAAAGAGTTGGTTTGTGCTCCGTGTAGGCATGCCAAGATGGTGGCCTCTTCTCACCCGCCTCTCACCGATGTGATGACTGAGCGTCCATGCGAGCTGCTCCATATGGATCTTGTTGGCCCGGCTCGTGTGCGATCCGCGGGTGGGAAGTGGTATGTCCTTGTTGTGGTGGACGACTTTTCTCGGTATGCGTGGGTGTTCTTTCTTGAGGAGAAGGGGGAGACGTTTGGTTTTGTTCGAGATCTAGTCTTGAGGTTGAGGAACGAGAGGCACGGAGATGCCATACGAGCTATCCGCAGTGATAATGGCTCGGAATTCAGGAACTCTCGTTTTGAAACCTTTTGTCATGACTTAGGTCTTGAGCACCAGTTTTCGAGTCCGTATACGCCTCCCCGAATGGTGTTGTGGAAAGGAAGAACGGGACCTTGTGCGAGATGGCTCGGACGATGCTTGATGAGCATAGGACTCCGAGGAGGTATTGGGGGGAGGCGGTGAATACCGCATGCTATGTGTCGAACAGGATATACCTCAGAGTGCACAAGAAGAAGACATGCTATGAGTTGATGCATGGCCGCACACCCAAGGTGAGTCACTTCCATGTCTTTGGTTGTAAGTGTTTCATTCTGAAGAAAGGCAGGAAGTTGGATAAGTTTGAGGCTAGGTCTGTCGATGGCATTTTCTTTGGTTATGCATCTCATTCTAGAGCATATCGTGTGCTCAATCTTGAAACTAACCAAATCGTGGAGACTTGCGAGGTAACCTTCGACGAGACGAGCCACGTAGTCGGCTTGTCTTTGAGTGTGCGGGTGATGATGAGCTTGGCGAGGAGATCTTTCGGGAGGAGGAGCATGAACATGGAGATGATGAGGATGGTGGTGCGGTGCCCCCGGGCGAACATGTACCCACTACTTCGACTACGATGATGGATGGACCCTCTCGCTACACCTACAACGACAAATCAAGAACGAGGAGAAGGCGATGTTGAGGGGGAGGTAGCTTCGAGGCGAGAACCTCCCCGGCGAGTTCAAGTGGATCACCCGGCTTCGAGGATCATCGGCGACATGAATGAACGCACTACACGGTCGAGGGTTCGAAACAATTCCCATTTTGCTCATGCTGCATTTGTTGCTTCTTTCGAGCCCAAAGACATTGGACACGCACTATCGATCACAATTGGGTTAACTCGATGCATGAGGAGTTGGAGAACTTTGAGAGGAATCGGGTGTGGGAGTTGGTTGACCCTCCCCCGGGGTGTAAGCCGATTGGTACAAAGTGGGTGTGGAAAAACAAAGAGGGAGAGAAGGGTGAGGTTGTGAGGAACAAGTCGAGACTTGTTGCTCGGGGGGTTCGATCAAAAGGAGGGGATCGACTACGAGGAGACCTTTGCTCCCGTAGCCCGTTTGGAGGCGATTAGGATCCTTCTAGCCTTTTACGTGGCTAAAGGGTTCAAGTTACACCAAATGGATGTGAAGAGTGCTTTTACGAATGGAGTGTTGGAGGAAGAAGTGTATGTGAGGCGACCTCGGGGTTTGAGAGTGAGAAGTACCCCCACCGGGTGTACAAGTTGAGGAAGGCGGCGTATGGGTTGAAGCGGCGCCTAGAGCTTGGTATGGCGGGTTGAGGGGGTTCTTGTTTGAGAGAGGCTTTGAGATGGGGAAGGTCGATCGGACCTTGTTTTTGCCGAGGCGGGGCAAAGATATCCCGATTGTGCGGGTGTACGTGGATGATATTGTCTTTGGTGGCTCGTCTAACTCTCTTGTTGCGAGGTTTGCGGATGATATGAGCGGGGAGTTTGAGATGAGCATGATGGGTGAGTTGCGGTTCTTCCTCGGGCTACAAATCAAGCAATCAAAGGAAGGAACATTTGTGCACCGGAGGCTAAGTACACCAAGGACATTGTGAGAAAATTCAAGATGGAGGACTCCAAGGCTATGACGACGCCGATGAGTACGACTACAGCTCTTGATGCGGACGAGGAAGGTGAACATGTGGACCAGAAGGAGTACCGAAGCATGATCGGGTCACTCCTCTACTTGACGGCGACGAGGCCGGACATACAGTTCTCAGTGTGTCTGTGCGCTCGTTTTCAAGCGTCTCCGAGGACTTCGCATCGGCAAGCAGTGAAGCGAATTTTCGGTACTTGCGTCACACTCCCGACTTCGGCCTTTGGTACTCCGCGTCCTCTTCTTTGGCGCTTCATGGCTTTTCGGACGCGGATTTTGCCGGGTGTCGGTTGGATAGGAAGTCCACTTCGGGACTTGCCGAGTTTTGGGTTCTTCGTTGGTGTCTTGGTCTTCTCGTAAGCGGTCGAGTGTTGCTCAATCCACGACCGAAGCCGAGTATGTTGCCGTCGCTAGTTGTTGCTCTCGGCTCCTTTGGATCACCTACACCATGAGTGACTTTGGTGAGGAGTATACCCATGTCCCACTTCAATGTGATAGCACCGGTGCCATAAGCGTTGCTAAGAACCCGGTGCTTCATTCCAAAACCAAACACATAGAAGTGAGGTATCATTTCCCGAGAGACAACGTAGAGAAAGGGAAGATAGCTTTGATCCATGTACCCACACATGACCAACTAGCCGATATTTTCACCAAACCCCTAGATCAAGCAACTTTCACTCGTTTGCGGGGGGAACTTGGTGTGTGTCGATTTCTTGAGTTGTGTGTGTGGGGGCTTTCGTTTGCGGTGGTGTCGAGCCCGTTTTGCCTCCCCTCGAGGAGCCGGTTTGTAGCATATGTATAGCTCTTCTTTGTGCATTTCTTGCATTTGGCATGGCATATGTAACATGATGTATAGGCATCCTTGTATCTTAGATTGCATGCATTTTGTATCATATGCATCGGATAGGAAAAGCTTCTCCTATATACAATGTTTACCATGGGTTGCTACATATGTTCTTGTGAGTTTGTTTGATATGGTACGGTTAGTTTGGCTTAGCTCTTGATGATCTTGTTGAATGATCCATGGTTGATGGCTAATCTTTTGAAAAATGTCATATACATGCTCTCTCATGCGTAAATGCCTATATATGATCTTGACATGTCTTAGTGGCTTTGCTATGCTTACTTTGTGGTTGGATAGCTAGTTTATTGATCATATGGAGCCAAAGGCTCGTTTGCCATCATGAATGTTTAGCCCTCTTGCTTCATCTTGTGGAGGGGCATAAGTTCCTTTTTGTCGCAAAGACATTTCATGTACCATTTACAAATCTGAAAATGAAATGAAAAATGCTTGGAAAATATGTTCCCATGTCATATGTGCTGAAATTAATTTGCTTTGGGTGCTAAACCGTTGCATGATGCCTACCAATGAGAAGTCTCATACATAGAAGTAGGCACATGGCTCGGTGGCTTTGACATGACATGAGGTGCTTTTGGGTGTTTATGATGGTCTTGTGATTAGAATGGCTGTCCTAGCATGAAGTTTGAGTGGCTTGGCCATTTTGATATGTTTTGCTCATGTTTAGGTATTTGCTTGTGAGAGAGTAACTTTTCGCAAAATTACTCAAATCCTTTTTAGCATTGTCCAATGGTTGTGAAACTTGGTGATCACGTAGTTAACGTCATTACGAATCTGTCGAGTATCTAACTTGCTCATTTGGACTTGTGTAGCTCCTTGTGTTGAATTTTGTATATTCGAGAAGCTATTTGTTGCGAGTTTTCGCATTTTGCCTTGATTCATGCATTGTCAACAAGGGGGAGAAGTTTGTGCATGTTTTGGACACCTGGGAGTGTTTGGAAGGTGTTCCAATTGTTTCGGGAAATTTTTGAGCGAGTTTGGTGCGGGGCCGGTTTCTTTGGGCGGTCTAACCGCCCCCGTGCGGTCGGTTCGGGCGGGGGCGGTCTAACCGCCATGGGCGGGCGGTCTAACCGCCCGGGGCGGTGTGAGCAAGTTTTGCTCTTTGTTGCATTCCGAGTTGCATTGATGCATGTGTTCGGGGGGAGTGTCTTGTGGCTCGGTGGGAGCTTGCTTTTGTGCGGGGGGAGTTCTTTGTGGTGTTCGAGTTGTCTTGTGGTGGTTTCTCGCTCTTTGCTTGAGCCGTGTGTTTTGTCTCGGATGTGTCGAGCCGTTGCCCTTGCCTAAGGGGTCCGAGACTTGTCTTCTTCAAGTGATCTTGCTCTTTGCCTTTCTTTGGCTTTCGATCGCTTGTTGGGGTTTCCTTTTATTTTGTTTCTTTTCTTTTCTTTTTCTTTTCTCTTATGTTACTTCATGTGAGTGTGTTGTCAATGCACTCATCAAGGGGGAGATTGAGGACCATGTGTGGTTCGAGGACCGGTGGATGGTCGCTTCCTCGTGTGATGAGTGATTGACAACGTTGTGTGGACCGATTCTTGGCTAAGTATTGCGGGTGCGGGTTGCGGCTTGACTCGTGTTGGTGCGGGTGAAGAACAAGCGCGAAAGGTCGTCGCCGGTGAGGCCTCCGGGTGTGGAGAAGACAAGTAGGCTTCGTTCGAGGGACCGGTGGCCGGCGGGGGTCAAGTGCGGGCCGCATGGTGGCATGAACGGCAAGATGAAGTCGGGGACGGTTTCTTGGTAGAGCCTCAAAACCAAGGTCGAGCCGGGACTACGTGGGAGCCGAGTCATGAGTGGAGATTGGCGGAGGCTACACCGAGTTCGCGGGGTTTGCAGTGGTTCACCAGAAAACCACTGGGTTACTCGGTTGAGCCACAAAACCGAGGCCGAAGACTCGACGAGGAGGTGCGGCCACCCAGGCTGGTTCAACCGCCCAGGAGGAGCGGTCAGACCGCCTGGGGTCGGTCAGTTCCCCGGGGCCGGTCTAACCGCCCAGGGGGGCGGTCTGACCGCCACGGCCGCCGGCGCCGAGAAGCTTCGAAGCGGAGGACACGCGTCGGGATCGCAAGGCTTGCGTCGAGGCTACGCGGGGTGCGGTTGCTTTGGGCATCCGTCCGATGGTGAAGACATCAAGAATTCCAAATCCGCCCTTGAGGGGCATGTATCCCTAGTCATTAGTGAAGGGCATTTTAGACATTCGGTTGCCGCCTATATAACCCAAGAGGTGAGAGGTTGGCAGCCAACTCTTGGAACCCTAGCCCATTTGTTTTTCCATTTTCGTTCTCTATTTTCTCTAGGATTTTAGTAGGCTAGCTTGAGAGCTTCATGTGAGATCTAGAGAGAGGGATGGATGTTTGGGTGGCAAGCTAGACCTTGTACGAACCATTCATGGCATGTATAGAAGGTTTGGCGTTGCTCATCATGGTGGTTTTCCGTCTCTTTGGTGTTGATTTTCGGAGCTCTTTTTGGCGGTGTTTTGAGAACGATTTCTTGGGGTTTTTGGTGGGTGTCACGTATGAGGATCTTGTGCCTCTTTGGCTGGTGACTTTGCCCCCAAATCCCCTTTGAATCGGACTCGATTTGGTGGTTTTTCGAGTTGGGCGAGTTCTTGACCTAGAGAAGCGATTTCTTCGATTCCTCTTGATTGTGAGCGTTTCGGGTCGATTCCTTTGAGGTAGAGGTTGCCCGGGAGGTAACCCAACTATCCCCGAAGTTTGGCTGCAATCCGTGGAGTGATTCGGGAGATTGGGCGCGAGGAAGTTGAGGTTTGACCCGCGGGTTCGTGTTCTGGAAGGGGCGGTCTAACCGCCTACGGGAGCGGTCTAACCGCCGGGGTGTTTCCGGGTCAAAGCTTTGTTTCGCCGGATTTTCCTCCGTGAGTTTGTTCGCCTTGATCGAGGAGTGTACGGGTGAAATTTGGAGTCGTTCTCGCGCGGTTTGCTAGGTGTTCTTGGTTGGAGTTCGTTGCTTTGGGTACGGGAGGTTAGACCGCCCCGGGTAGCCGGTCTAACCGCCCCTAGGCCCTTGGGTGAAGTTTTGGTTTTCGCCAAGATTTTCTCGGTAGCTAGCATGGCCTTGACCGGAGAGATCTCTGTTGGTGAAACCGTGGTGTGTTTTGGTGCTCGGAAGAGGCATTTCGGAGGATTTCTTGGTTGCCGGGTGGAGGCGGTCTAACCGCCCCCTATACCGGTCTAACCGCCCCCTCCGGTTAGCCGGCTTTCGAGTTGTTTCCGCCTGTCGGTCTTGCGTGTGTGTTGCGGTTGCTTTGGTAGAGTTTGTTCCTAGGACCGGTAGCACTCCGGTGGCTACGTGGTTTTGGCAAACGGAAGGTAGAAGTGCGGAGCGTGTGATTTCGGGGGGTCCGACCGAGCTAGTTCGTCTTGTCGGAGTTTCAATCTCCCTCGAGAAGAATTTTTATCGGCTCCCATTCACTCCCCCCCTCTCGGTCGCCTTATCGGTCCTTCGGCTTCCTTTAGCCTCGTCGCTGGCACGGCGCCTGCTACTGCCCACCATCAAGTTTTTTGGGAATGCTAGTGCTGGAGGAAGAAAGCTTGGATTGGTAAAGGCTTGAAGGAAAAAGACTTAGTGAAAGGCTGGGGGCACCTACGGTTTTATTTATAGGGATGGCAAAGAGATCGTGGCCCTGGGTCGTGGTGCATATCCCGAGAAATTTGGAAGGTGGAGAGGCTTCCTTAATTGAATCGCTGTCGGGTCATTTGGAATTCAAGCTGAGTCATATTCAGTTGACTGGCTCGGTTGAGTTGCGGTCGGATTGCTGTTCGGGTCTAGCACTATTTGACTAAGAGTTGCCGAATGGATCGTCTAAAATTGCAAACAAGGTGAGACAGAAAATGGACAGTGAAGTTTGTGGTAAACAAAATTACAAGGATGATCAATCGTTCGGCTACAAATTGCCTGGCACGATCAAATGTTCAAATACTTTACAATTACACTAGAAGCATCTGATATCATTTTGCTGATATTCTCCAGCAGTTTCTGACCAGCTTCTTGAGTGTTGGACAGAAAGGAAATCTTTAACTTGAGCTGATTTGATTCAATCATGGCTTCTGAAGTTTCCTTTTGGATTTTTTCTGTTAATCCAGGGAATTCGGCTATCTTTTTCCTATCAGCTTCAATTTCAGCTGACAGATTCTTCAGTTCAATTTCTAATGCAGCTTTTCTAACAATCTTCAGCTCAAGTGCAGGCTGCAGTTCAGTTAGCAATTCCTTGTTGCTCTGAATCTGAGCCTGTGATTCTTTCACGAATTGCTTAACTTTGGCTCTCTTTTGCTCAAGAACTGGTCGAGAGGACTGATTCTTTAAAGCTCGCCTCACTGCTGTATAGTGATTGTCCAAATGAGAGATGGGCTCCAGGGAAGCTTTGATATTATTGGGAAGTTCTTGATCAATGGATTCAAGTACTTCCTCCAAACGATCGACATCTCTAACTTGATCCTGGATATCTCTTTGCAGCAAAGAGAAGACTTCTTTTAGTTTTGCCTGATTTTCCTCTGATAGAGCTTGATTCGATGATGCTTCATCTCCTTTTTCGGCAGTTGGGTCATTCGCAATAAATGGAGGGTTTGATGATGATGTAGCCTGGATTTTGAAAGGAGGAATTGCCGAATTAGGGATGATTTATTAAATGGAAATGAAAGTGCAGGTGTTTACACTTACCTCATTTCTGGTCTCCTGCATTGGAGAAGGGGTTTTTTCAGGCTCAGGGAGAATCTCTTGAGTGATCAGCTGAAGAGGAGCTTGAAGAGTGCCTATTAAAGCTGAAGCTTCTAACTGAGGGGAAGCTGGTGCAGTCCCTGGTAGATTTGAAGCTTCTGGCTGGGGTGAAGGTGGATTCATCCTTGGTGAAACTGGAGCTTCTGTTTGAGAAGGGGATGATTGAATCCTTGGTGAAGATGAAGTTTCTGCTTGAGGGGAAGATGTTTGAACCCTTGGTGAATTTGAATTTGAAGCATGTCGAGGAGAAGAAATCTCCACAGGTTGATTCACCAATGTTTCTTCTGCAAATGATAAATGAAGGGTAAATGCCAATGTGAATAATGGTCTTTAATAGGAAGTAAAATAGTAAGGATCGTACCAGTAGATGGAGCATTGGCAGGTTCTGAAGTTGTCGATGGTTGCTGAGTTCTGGTCCGAAATTGCACAAGATAAATTTGTCAGAATGAAGAATGGTCTTGTGTCCAAGAAGAAAGAGATATTACCTCAATAAGAACTCTTTTGCTGGTTCTTTTCTTCTTGGCAGCTGGAGGGGCAACCAGAGATGGAGCTTTCCTTTTATCAGAAGTTGAACTGATAAGATTTGGGTCTGATGTAGCATATCTGGACATCAGCTGAGCTAGAGTTGTGGATTTAAATCCTAAAGCAGAAATTGGGCCTGCAGCATTGTAAGAAATTGTCCTGGCTAGAGGGGCAGGCATTGTGTTCTGCAAGAAGTGACAAAAATCATGATCAGTAAAGAAGGACATGCTTGACAAAAGAAAAAGATAAGTGCATTACCTCTTAAGTTGGCTGGAAGTCAGGCATTAGCTCAAGGCAAAAAGAGTGCACTGGCTCACTGAAGATATGATCATGAAGCTCTTGCTACCAGGAAATGAAAAGAGGATGAGCTATTGATGTTGGTATAAAGGACCAAGGATAAATAGTTGGATTGCATTGATATTCAAAGACCCTTTTTGCTTGCAGGCTTTCTTTTATTTCCTCTCTGGGCTTGAGGAATTCATGAAGAAATAGCCTTGGAGGCACTTGGCCACATCCTAGCTGTCGAGCCATCATGTTTGGCTGATAATATTCATAGGTACTATGATTTTGCCTTCCTCCATAAAATTCTGCTGGCAAGATGCATGGATGGATGAAGATATTGAAAATTTCTATGAATCTTGCAGCATTGCATCCATTTTCAAAAGTGAATTCATAAGGGAGGGTCAGATTATCATTGTTCAAATAAGGAAGCCAAAGGGGATTGGTAAAACCTCTGAAGAAAAGCTCAAAGAGTTGACTGATGTTTTGGTCAATAATTATGGTTGAGGCAGCTTCACCATAGGTTTGACATCCTTTTGTGATCTGAATTTCTCCTTCTTTATAGCCAGATGAAGGAAAATGCCGATTGTTGAGATTAATACCAACGATCTGATGCATATATAGCTGCAGCCACATCTGTACAAACCACTAGGGACCATCGACACAAGAGATCTTTTGGCTGGTGTGCATCAGATGAGTTGTTTGATGAAGCATATGGTATACACTTCCTAAGAGGTACTTCCCGAGGGGAATGGAGTGACCAGTAGCCAAATCTTCAGCCATTGCAATATGATTCAAGGTTGGCTCATTGGCTTTGCCACAAAAGATAAATCTGCATAGCCACATGTTCAGGAAGGCCCTGTATTCAACGTCAGTTAGAGGACCATCAGACATATAGTTCTGGATATATTGTTTATATCCAGATCCTGTTTTTACTCCTCTTTGCCTGATGGAGTTTTTGTACTTGTAAGGGTACATGGATCCTGTGACATCAAGGCCAGTCATCATGTATACATCGACCAAAGTGGGGGACATGGGTCCATGACCAAAAAGGAAAGCATTGGCACCGTTTGACCAGAAATGACAGGCTGCAATTAGAAGACTCTCATTCTTGGGGGTTTCGGTCAGAGATAACTCCAAACACTGGGCAATACGAAGGCTATCCCAATTGCTGGTTTTTACACTTTTATCTTCGAGAATCCTCTTATACCTGTTTCTCCAACCTGCAATTGGGGGCAGGGGCCAGTTTTTGAAGGCGTCTTGCCACGCATGAGGTCTTGACAAAGCCGATTTGAAGGGTATTCTGTTGGATTCGGCTTCAATAAACTCAAGGGGGTTAGAGATTCCCACAGGTCTGAGGAAATACGATGATGATTTATCCTCGATGGGAATCAAAAGCTCAGTGATAGAGCCTATCAGGAAAAGACAGAGGAAGAAATCTAAGGTGGGGATCGAAAAAGAAATACCAAATGAGCCTTAAGGGGATGAGATTTACCTGAACAGCTTAAGTTCGGTCCGCCATTGTAGGTTTGAGCTTGAAGATTGATGATCTAGGGTTTGGATCTGAGCCGTGACTCCAACAGATTGCAAGAGGAAGGAATGGGTGTTAAACGGATTTAGCTCAAAGACGTTGGGCATTTATGGTAAATTTCAGAATAAAATCACTTTTATCCCGTAATTGAGGGGGCATATGTTAACACCAAAAAATGGTACAGGAGAGGGACTGACTTGTGGGCCGAGTTTGGTGACGAAATACCATTCGGCTAGAAAAAAAATCTTCTCAGAGGATTCGGTAAAGGATGCTTGCGGTCGGCAATACGCCATCATTCGACAAAAGGACTGTTTGCGCTTTTAAAGGGAAGTTTTCGGGAATGCGTGGTGACATGGCCCGATATAAGGAAGGAACGAGTTGATGGCGTATACGAGATGGACATTGGCGTCGGAGCATTAATTTAGACATTAAATGTTGTACTCGTAGTCGACCAGGAGTCGTGTTAGGACAAGGGTATAAATATAAACCCTTGATGTCTATAATATGGATCGAACATCTACACAACAAAAACGGCCTCGTGCCAAACATCGAGTCCTTTAGTCGAGTCGTCGAGTTCTTCGAGAGGAGCCATTGATCCGTCGACCTCCGTAAGTACCGGCAACCTTGTATCATGTCTAGTATCATGCGGTTGATTTAGACCGTGATGCAAGTAGTCTTGTTACCTTGCTTAGTATCATGCAGTGGATTTAAGCTTGGTTCAAGAGGGTTTCTTGTTGGATCATGAGTCATGCGGTAGGCTAAGATCTAGCTCGAAGCTAGTTATCGGCTCTATTAGATTTGGCAAGATCTAATAGATTCATTAAGTTACCACGTGTTGCTTTGAATTTTTGCTTTATGTTTAAATTCATGTAACACTCTTTTGCCCAATCTAGATCGATTGGTTTCGGCTTTACATCTTTGAGATCCGTGTGATGTACTTTCAATTCTTTGTTTACCATAAAGGATCAAGTGCTCTTAATAGCCAAATTTAGATCAATCTAGATTGTCACGTGTTGCGGGTTCAAGCTTTGACTTTTCAAATGTTTGTTCCTTCTCCACGGAACCCGGATCGGCTGTACAGCCGTATTCGGCAATGCTCCCATGAGTAAAACGTGCTCATAAGTTTGTTTTAAAAAACACGTGCTTTTAGCCTTCCATATTTAGATCATATCATACGGTGGATTAATCTCTTTATGGTTGGTGGTGTGGTTTCAAACAAGTCGTATCATGCGGTGGATTAACTTGTTTGTTATCATGCTTGACGGGTTTGAAAGTACCTAGACATGCGGTAGACTAGTGCTTTTGGCCTATGCATGCTTGTTTATTTCATATTTATAATCAAGCTTTTACCTTATTTGTCGTAATTGTTATTTATCCTCGAAAATCAGTCATGATCACGTGTGAACAATGCTATTTAAACAAAGACCGATCTTTTGTCATGCTTACGTCATCCATTCGGCTATATCTTGTTTTCATGTTTTAAAACTCCCGAATGGCATTTAAACTACTGACAGATAGCTTGTTGTAGCTATATGTCATTTCAATTGGCTCTCTAGCCGTAAATACGGAACTGTCTGGTACCACCCGACAAGTTCCATGTTTTATCTAACTATTTTCATCCTTTGTCAGTTTCAGGAAAATTGACTTGGCGCGAGATGCTGATTTTGTGTCAACAACAACACGGTGCAACAAGAAGGAGTTTCGGCCGCTTGGTTCAAGTGGAATCTTTTTCCATTCTCTCTCAAAGATGAAGCGCAAAGATGGTACACACTTGCGTCCGTTGAAGCAAAAGGAAATTGGGATGAGCTAGTGAAGAAATTTCTTTTGAAGTTCTTTCCAATAAGCAAGGTCCAAAACTTAAGGAGGCAAGTGCTCACTTTCAAGCAAGGAGAGGATGAAGGAATTGGTGAAGCATGGGACTGTTTTAATGAACTACTTGAGCAAGGCCCGAACTTGGGATTTTCCGGTGACTTGATGTTGCATACCTTTTATTTTTCACTAACCCCTAACTCATCTCGTTTTGTAAGCATGTGTGCAGGCGGTGATATAATGGATAAAACAATTAGTGAAGCTGCACAAATCTTACAAATGATAAGCAATGGACAAAGAACGCAACGAGATTGGCAAAGACGTTGTCGAGAGGAGCAAAATGACAAAAGAAAGCCCAAGGTGCTTGCTGAAATTTCTGAAAAAGATGAACTGAAGGTCAAGGAAGATGAACCGACCATACAAGAAATTGAAGATCCACTTCCCAAGGTAAGAGAAGTCATTTCGAATGTTGAAAATGTTGAAACTAACATGAATGTAGGCCGAAGTATGTGGAATGCTAGACCATTGGCGGAGTTCAATCAATCCGGTTGGATTCAAGTTGATTTTGCCCCATTAATCAACTACCGAAGAAAGGAGGAACGCCGACACGTTGCCAAACTAGTTGAAGATATATTTGATCAAGAGATGAGTGGAGAGTCGATCCAAAAGATATTTGAAGAAGAAAGAGAAGAAGGAGAAGAAGGATGGATTGACCGGTTTGACAACTCAAAGAAATCTGATGAAGAAAGAGAAGAGTACAACCGTGACGAGCCTAGTGACTCAAAGCATAAATGGGAGGAGAAAGGACTCAAGTTAGAAGGTTATAGCTTATGTTCTATTGAAGCCCACACAATAGCAAGGCAAGACATGGAAGTACTCAAAGATGAAGAAAAGAGTGAATCAACAATGAGCGATCTTGACGACATGTGGTACACGGGAGATAAAGAAAGCAACATACAAGGCTTTGAAGATGAAGATTTGATTGATAATGAAGACTTCAAAGAAGAGATGAATGCGAACATAATTGATGGATTACACATTCCACATGATGAGATGAAGGGGGTGCAAAAAGGTAACAAAGAGACACCTTCACTCGTTGAGATTGATTCGCCTTCAACACCGCTAGATGAACCAAATATCACTCTTATTGAAAAAGCTCTAAGGCCAAGGTATGTGCTGAAATCTCAGGATATTATTGGTATTGATGTTGATAAATTCAAATACTCATGCTCAACCAATAGTATGAATGATAGTTTAAATTCTATGCCTTGTTCCAATAATGATCATGTTGATAGGCTAGATTTTCTTGAGAATGAAAAAGAGGAAACATTTAAGTTTGATCCAATTAATCTCACACCTAAAGAACCTTTGCCTAATGATGAGCTAAGTGCTATACATGAAACATATGCTTCTTTTATTTACACCTTGACTTGTTGCTACAATTCACATGTGGTGTTAATTATGGACGCGTATGTTTACAATAAGTTTTGTAAATCTCGATCATGCTTTGCGCTTGGTCAAGATAATGACCTTGAAGAAGCACATGTCGGGAGAAGGCCCGATTTTCACTAACCATGTAGACAAGGCTTGAATAATGAAAAGAGAAGTCATGCTTAAAGAGTTGCAAGATAAATCATCAACCTCTCCAAATCCCGCAATGGATGCTGCTGTCTTCATCAATTTGAGAGCTTGTTCAGAGGTGTAAAAATGGAGAAAATGAGATATCCAGAAGCTCCATCAAGTTACCATTCCAACGCATCAAGAACCAATGAGTTTGAAGACCCGTGCAAGGAGTTATAGAGAAAACATTGAGCGTTGCGCGTTCTGAAATTTCAGGACAGATTTCATCGCAGAAGTAAAACGGACGTAACTCTCTTGTCCGGAGTCCGATTTGGGCAAATAAAGACTCGTTGGAAAGGAAATTTTGTGCACTGTACAATGGAGTAGAGCTTGGGTATACTTTCTGTTCTGGACATTAAATTAAAATTCATGGAATGAAGGAAGCATCAGAGGATAAAGAACGAGATAGCGATGAAACAAAAGGACGCTTTGGGCAAGTCTTCTATAAGTGATCAAGCACAACATGGGAAGTAAATTAAAGCTGCATTGGTACCTTTTCTTCTTGCATGAAGGGCCATGGCTATGCAACGAAAAGAAGGTATGTGAGAAAGTCGAGCTCTATGACTTTAAATGAAGCGCTTTTCGGGAGGCAACCCGTTTCTTTACGTTTTTATTCCTTTCTTAGAGAGAATAAAGAATGGCACCATCATATGATAATCAACTTGTGGTTATTAATCTAAGTTTAGTTTTCTTTTTAGAACCACCATCATGTTCATGCTCATATTTATTTATTTGCACGCATTGCATTTTGTTATCAACGTGATGATGCTTTGCGTATACATGTTTTGTACATAGTTGGCTTGGTTGTTTTATATACTTAATGATGTATGCTTCATTTTCCATGTTAATGCTTCATAAGGCCTAATGAGTATTTTCCTTTTGTGATCTTGTGTAAACGTGGTGTTTAAACATGATTGCAGACTATCATCGTTAAGTTTGATAAACCTAGCTAGCTTTTCATATGTTTTCATGTTGCATTGGTTAGTTTATAAGCTCTGCAATGCGCTTAATTTTTCTTGTGCTATAAGAGTTATTGATTTAGGGATAGACATGGTGTTTTAATCCTTGATAAATAAACCTTTATGGCTATGGAGAATTTCGGCAACCTAGTTGTAAACATTATCTTTGTTTATATGCTCTCCTCTCATGTGCATACACACCTTGCACCACATACACTCATTAGGTTTTTATCCTCATTAGACTAATTATGCCACAAGTTGAGAATCTTATGAGACATTGTTGGATTGTTGGCAATTCTATCTACTCTCAACCGTCACCTTGGTGGTAGAATGTGCGTTTAAAACGTCTTACAAGCAAGATAAAGACTCTCACTACAAAAAATTGAAGGATGGCTAAGATAAATATGCTTTGTCTTCTTCTTCCATGACTAGAAAAATGCTAAGCATGGGGGAGACCCTGAATCTTCAACACAGAGGTGCAACATGATGCTCTAGAAGATAGAATGATCAAGATCATCAACATCACCGGATCAATGCGCGAGAAGCCACTAATCTCATCAAAATTCTGCGTGGTCTGGAAGGGAAAACACTGGATATTTTTGGATATTTATAAGCCCCATGAAGCTATGATTCCAAAAAATCAAGAATCAAGACAATTGGAGGTTCCTACAAGAGGTTATGCCCGAATCACAGAGTGCAACACGTGCTGAAATCAGTTTTGGACAGCACACAGCACTGAAGTAAAACGGACATAGCTCCCTTGTTTGAACTCCGTTTTCGATGAATGACCACACGTTGGAAAGGTAATTTCATAAACTTTTTAATAGAGCTATATTTTGATATATTTTATGTTCTGGACACAGGGGGAATCCATTAAAAAGAGACAGCAAGGAAATGATGAGAACAAGAAAGAGGAGATGGTAATGACAACATTGAAGAGAAGGGCGCCAATGAATCCATTAAGCATACAAGATCAAATTCAGAAGTTTAGGAGCATTGATAAATCAAGACAAAAGCAAAAGCCACATTGATATATGGATATGTCGGAAGAAGGCAACGAAGAACTACAAAGGATGGTAACACCTCCATAGACCTTCTCTTTTCCAAACACAAATGCTTGGACTTGGGTGGTTTCCAATCCATCACCTCTTGGACTTTGCTAGGATCTATGGAGATACCATCCTTGGAAATAGTGTGGCCCAAAAATTTCACACTATTCAACCAGAATTCACATTTGGAGAACTTAGCATAAAGCTTATGATCTCGCAAACACTGTAGGACAATTCGGAGACGTTTGGCACGCTCTTTCTCATTTTTGGAATAGATAAGGATATCATCGATAAAGACCACTACGAATTTGTCAAGCTCCGTCATAAACACGGAGTTCATGAGGTACATGAAGTATGCTGGGGCATTTGTGAGACCAAAGGACATCACTAAGAACTTGTAAAGACCATAACGAGGAGAAGGCAGTTTTAGGAATGTCACAAGGTCAAATTTTGATTTGCTGGTAACCAGAACGAAGATCGATCTTGGAGAAAACTTTGGCTCCAGCCAATTGATCAAAAAGACATTCGATTCGGAGAAGAGGATATTTGTCCTTGATGGTCACTGCATTGAGCGGTCTGTAATCTACGCATAGCCTCAAGCTACCATCTTTTTTTTGACAAAGAGAGCAGGACAACCCCAAGGAGAACAGCCCGGGCGAATATAACCCTTATCTAATAGCTCCGGGAGTTGGTTTTTCAGTTTGACTAGCTCTTTGGGAGGCATACGGTAAGGTCGTTTAGAAATGGGTGCAGTACCCGGTTGGAGTTCAATTACAAACACGACATCTCTGTCTGGTGGACCCGACAATTCGTCAGGAAAGACATCTAGATACTCACAAACTACTGGAATTTCCTCAAGATGAGAGACAATGGTCACATAGGCACAAGAGTCTGTACCGTCCTTAAAAGGTAGGTATAAGGTAGTGTGCCCGACCGTAGGTGAATTGATCTCTACAACTCTATCTGATATATCTAGAACCACCTTATGCTGGGTCATCCAGTCCATACCCAAGATAACATCCATGCCCGCCAAATTTATGGCTATGAGGTTTGTTGGAAAGATTTTACTACCCAATCCCAAACATACTCCGCGACTTAAGGTACTAGAGCAGATTTGCCCTCCCAGAGTGATTATTTTATAAGCGGAATTGGTATGAGAACCCTTCAAACCCATTTTGCTTATTAGCTTTTCACTTATAAAACTGTGGGTAGCTCAAACAAAATCTTAACAGGAGTGTCATTGATAGAGAATGTACCCGTGAGTACTGCAGCTCCCTCTGGAATGTCACTCATGGTGGTGAAGTTCAGCTTGCCTTGGCGGACTTGCACCATAGGCTTCTTAGTCAGAGTGACATGCTTGTTCCATGCACCTTGATTCTGTGGGTTGGGCTTGATCTACTTAGGCTTGGGGAAATCACTGACGTAATGCCCTGGATGACCACAGTTGAAACAACCGCGATCACTGATGTTATGTGGGGGTGCATTAGGCTTTGGAGCCTACTGCTGAGTGTTGCAGAACTGGAAGTTCCCTGAAGGTTTGCCCTGGGATGGCTTCATCGTCCAGCGAACAGTTGAAGATGGCTGGGATGGGTGTGGACACTCTTTTTCACAAAGCAAAACTTCTTGTTAGTTCCGCTACCCGAAGTAAAATCAGACGGCCTCTTCTTGTTCCTGTGGGCCTTTTTCATAACATCCTCTTGGGATATAGCCTCGTTCACGAGCTCATGGAAATTCTCGGGCTCGAGTAGGTTAAGTTGCTCATACAACCTGCCATCTAGCCCATCACGGAACCTTTCCATCTTCTTTGCATTAGTATCTACGTGATGCCCACTATATTGGCAAAGGCTGTTGAACTTCTGGGTGTAACGGTACACCGTATCAGATCCCTGCCTGAGGGCCAATAACTCCTTCATCTTTCTATCCATTAATCCTTTAGGGATGTGATGGCTCTTGAAAGCTTGCTTGAAATCATTCCAAGTGACAGCACGCCCTTGCTGCATAGTCTTGAAGTGATCCCACCACATTAAGGCTTCTCCTCGCAGTTGCAAAGCTGCGAAGTTGGCTTTGTTCTCCTCAGAGCACGACATCACAAAGGCAGAGAACTTGGCCTCGATTGCCTTGATCCAAGCTTCAGCTTCTAGGGGGTCTTCCGCCTTGAAAATGTCGGTGGCTTCATCCCAATGAACTGAGCGTACGTGGTGACCTGATTAGGCCCCTCGTGATTGGCCCCATGTGGCGGCCCTCGGTTCTTCTGCTGGGTGATCTGCTGTTGCACCTGTAGGATCTGGCACAACACCTCGGTTCGAGTGGCCATGAAGGCCTCCGACGACGTCATGGGCGGTGGTGGCGGCAGGTCACTGCTACCCATCGCTCCAAACCTATTGGGAGAGCTGCGCGTGGGTCCACCATGTGAAATGCGAGCCTTTATTAGACACATAGCCAAATCTTACTTAGAAAATGATGACAAGTGTAATCATGCATGACAATAGCTCATTTGCATTCACGCGATGATGGCAGCAACAGTCGCAAGATATCTCGCAGGCAAATTAGATTCATAGAATCATTCTTCAACACCGTTAGAAGATACGATAACTCAAGTGCCTCGAGCTGGCTTTCCACCCCTTGGCAAATTTTCCATTTCGCGTGCCTGAAGAAGGCAATGTGCGGAAGGTTACCTAGATGTTTTGGTAATCGACCGACACTCACCGAAATGATGTAGTTCTCTCATTACTTATGCAAAAATGCTGAGTTTTGGTGAGCGCGGTTATTGTAACATTTTGCACAACTTTGGTAATCAACACGTAACAAGATTCCAACAACGTGGTTGAACAAATCGAACTCAAATCGAATCACAATATGCTTAAGCATTCTTTGTTACAACACGACAGATAAAAAGTTTAAAGACACTACAAAACTCACAGTCTGGAAACACCATGATACAACGGGGTTACAATGCAATCACGCTGCATGAAAGCATACCCCTAAGCTGACTATCACAACCATCCCGAAGGTGACCCTAGGAGCACAATTCTTCTTATTGTCATTCCCTGGCAACCTAGTTGCCAACTGAAGCACCACTACCAGCAGGTGAAGCTGGTGGGGTCGGTAACGGCGGTCCAGCCTGACTTGTCTGGTCCAGACCTAACTGTCCTTGCTGCTCCTCCGGAGGTGCCTGCACTGGAGGTAGCAGCTGTAAAGCCACTATGGCCTGCAAGGCTACAACCTGCACCTCGACCTCCTCAACCTACTGCTGCATCTCGGCAATGTTCTGTAACAGCGTCAGTCTCTCAATCTCGTGAGCATCGACATCCTCCACGAGGTTATGAACCTAAGCCTCGAGATCCACGATCCTCTGAAGACGGTCACCTCACTCTAACTCTAACTGGAATCTCCTAGCATGTACCCGGTCATTCTCCTACTACATCTTGGTAAGTGTAAAGTTCAGCTACTGGTGAGCTGCTGAAAGTTGCTGCCAATCCCGCCTAGGTGCCTCCAAATGCTGCCCGATTATTGTTGCGGTGTTGTAATGTAGCCCCTGAAGTGTGAACACGATGTTGAGACAATGTGCCAGCGTCTGAGTGACATCCAGCGGCTCGGCTAACAATAGCAGCTCCCGAAGGTGATTCATACGATCCAGCCTCACTGGGTCGTGAGGACTCAAAGCGGGGAACAACCCGAACGGAGAGAGAGCCACTACGGTAGGGTTGTGGTCGCAGAAGTCCATCAGCACCTGAAGAGCAGCTGACTCGATGGTCTCGTGGCTACAAAAACCCCAGTAGACGAAGCTCAAGTCGAACCAGTTGGCGTGGTCTGGGTGTGGGAGCACGGTGATGATCACCCTGCAACGGGGAACGCCTAAGCGCTCGAACTCAGACACCTCGTAGGTCGGCGGAGTGGTGTAGACAGCGGCGCTGAGTGCCTCCCACGCGAGGCGTGGAAAACCCTCCTAGTGCAACCCGTTGGTACGGATCGTACCGTCAGTGTCGTACTCGTGAAACATGGGGAAAACCGTCTGTACAAAAGATGTAACACATGTCAGGTCTCAAAGAGAAGAACATGTCAAATGGTGAAGTTCTGGCAGCTGTGAATAAAATTCATAACTAAAAAAAATCCAAAACCCCATAATTTCCCAAATTTTACAGGCTACTCTGCATGGTTTTTATACACACTTTTGGTATTCAAAGGTTGAGTTGGATCAAAAAGGAACAAGGTGAAAGGATGCAAAGTCTAGGTGCTGATTCGGAAAAACAGCAAGACCTAGGTTCCCTTAGAAAGGTGCAACTCAAGGTTGAGAGAAGCTATGATCAAAAATTTTTGCGAGCAAAAACTGGATTAGGCATGGAGCAACTTTTGTTTAACACACCTATTTTAATTACTCATAAAACGTGGCGTAAAAACAAGACAAACAAGCTTTTACAAAATTTGGGCAGCATAACACCTAAGCATGAGATGTACTCTAGTTTCTAGAAACACACACTAGCAAAATCTTCCTTAGAGAGCATATAAAAGTTCTGTTTTGGGTCTATTTTTGTTGTTCCGATTTTTAACATGCATGCAAGACATCCTATTCGACCTCGCACGGCAATCAAGCCAAAATCGAAGTTAGTGGCGGTGGCAAGGCTTTATTCGTTTCTCCCTATAATATCTAGTTGAGAGCTATAAGGTACTCACTTAGCGACTAACAAAGCACTGTTATGTACCTGCTAAAAAGAACCTCCCGTGCCAGCACGTCACGGAAGCGTCCACATACATTACCGTTCACTATAGAATCAGCACCCATGCGTTAAGCCGCTGCATGGACAGCGTCCAACCTCGGACACCCTCCGTTTGAATGGAGTGTATCCTTGCCTCGCATATTCGTCATGCGGAATGCTCACGTATGAAACACGTGGCGACAACACAACTTATAACCAGATGCGAAGATGGGATCCGTGGAATGGATCACTCCATCAACCCTCGCAATTCCCGTGATGCGGCACAACACACGTATAAAACACGTGGCTCATCTAGTTTGGTTGTGCAAGAAAGTAAGTCTAGCATAAAGTAATTGTGCTGGAAGTTAGCAAAATAAACCATAGGTTAATAAGCCACCTGAAAGAACCCAAAAATTCCCTCTAGGGCCTCTCAGTCTAGTTTATCCTTAACGGACAAACATTTTTTGTAAACTCAAACAATCTTGGCAAATTTTATTCAAAAACCAGTGATAAAGGTTATTAATTAATCTCCAGTGCATATAATTGCTCTGATGCCAGCTGTGACAACCCGCCCAGGAAAATACCATACTATCGCCTAAACCAATCCACTTCGGTCATTAAGCAATAATAAGTGGAAAGAGGAAACACCACAGGAGGCCAGCCATGATGCCTTCATTCGTCATCCTCCACCCACTCCAGCTTCCAGCCGGGCGGGATCTCACTGGGCTACACATCACCAAAGGCATTACCTGGAGAAATAGATTACAGCAAGGCTGAGTATACTAATACTTAGCAAGACTTACCCGTCGGTGATAACTACTTCACCAACTCTAGACATGATAGGCTTTTTGGGCCACTAGGTTTCTTTTGCTGAAAAGTAACAAAGAGTATGTCCTTACTTTCAATATTTTAGCACAAGTTCTAGTGGGTTTATTCTTTTCTAAATTAGCCAATCTAGTACAAACAAAGATGTACACTACAATTAAACAAGCATAATATTCATCAACTTCCATCATTAGGGATCTCATGGCTAGTGGAGTAAGTAGTCTTAGATAACGGTGAGAGGCCGACAATCGATTGATTCAAACCTTGCAAGGAAGACCTAAACACACGGTGGGATGCCCTCGCGAGGAAAACCACCAAACGGTTCCCAAAAATCCTCGGGTCGGGATAAAAGGCCATAGTCTTTGGTGCCGGCTATCTGGACTACCCCACGAGGCAACCAGACTCACACGTGCACCACCGGTAGCTAGCCGTGAGACGCATCCCAAGAGTAGTGACAGTTAAATCCCTAACCGTCTCATTAAAGTACTAGGCTTACCGGTCCCATTCCCGACAAGTGCTTAGTACGTTCAGACGCTTAACCCACGATAGCCATTGGACTGGAGTCCGCATCCCATGCTCTTACCACGTGACCATTTAATGAGATCTTATGATTTCAACATAAGAACCTAATCTCGCGAGTGACAAGCATCACTCGACTTGTAACAGTCCTATAGCACAGCAGCTATCGACCTATCATATTAGCAAGGACACAGGTACCTAGGGATCATGCATCTAAGGTTTCATACAACTCCCGAACGTAAATGCACAATCATCCATAGATAGTCGCAATATAATTTTGAAATACTAGGTTAAATGCTCTGGGGCTTGCCTTCGTCAACGGTGTTAGCCTGAGCACCCTCGGTGTCTTCGAGTACTTCCACGTACTGCAGTGCAGCTTCCGCTCCTCCTTCCTCGTCTTCCGGCACGAGCGAGTAGTCACCGTCGGGAAGGTCTACATGAAATGCAATGTAGGGTCCAGGTGATATGATAGATTACTTATCTTATCCAGCTCTTGTTGGCCACATTCACCTTAACAATTAATTAATTATTAATTCCTTTTCATGAAGGTTATTATCGATTTGTGTTTATTCTTTTAATTAAACACTTAAATATTCCCTTTTATAATTGTTATTTCATGTGAGGACTTATCATTCCATCTTTCAAAAGTAAAGGTGTGCACAAATTGTAATTAATTAAATTTAGTTCCTTAAACAGCAAGGGTGTCTTCCTAGATCATAAATAAACTTCACAATCATTTTATAAAGGAGCATGAGGAATAAAAGGGCATTTTCCTACTTAACCAAACATTAATCCTATAAAGGCTTCCAAGCTCTTATTTAAACAATAAATCATTAAAATTCAGTGGAGGGTTTCTTTAAGCACCAAAACACCTATACTAAGCCACTGAACACACATGCATGCTTGGAAGGGCAAGAAAATTAATTATATCAATAATTACAAAAGGTTAAACATATAAACAAGATAAAAGCATATAAAAATAAATAAGCATACAATTGCTCCAAACTTCCTCACACATGTTCTCTGGTCCAAAACAAGCCTAGGAAAGCAGCAAGAACACCTAGAACTACTACTGATCTTGCATTAATAAATTACAAAGGAAAACATGCATATATTAAGAATAAATACTTCTGTTCATTCAACAATTGTGATTAATTCACCAGAGCTGCAACCTGGCATAACAAGACCACATGCAGAAGTTGGGCACAAAAACATAATTATTTTTATCTACAAAAATCATCTAGACAGATTTCTGCATAAATGGAAAACAATTCATATAAAAAGATTTACATCATAACTTTGTGCAATTTTTGGTACAAGAGATAGTCATAACATAACACACAACATATCCAAAAATTAGATACAGAGGACTTAAGGATTTTGAGATATCACATATGTAGGTTTTCACATTTCTATTTTTCATGCCAAAAATATCAAGAAACAGCCTAGGTGAGTATAACAAAAGTTGTAGTGCTCCTCACCGGAAATCTAGCAAAATTGATTTTGCAATTTTCTGATTTTTCTATGATTTTGTAGAGAATTTACAAGATTCAGCAATATCCCTTTGACTATTGAAGTTCCCATTTTGCACCAGGACCCCTAGATCCTTTCCCACCTTCACAACTATACCCTTGGTTTGCACAAAACACCCCAGAAAGATTCGGGGGCTTGCAATCCTACCTTGGCCGTGGGGGCGGCACAGCTGGTCGGAATCCGGCGAGACCGGCGGCGCTCCCGGCTGGGGAAGGGGTCAGGCTCGACCATGTGCTCACCTAGGGCCAGGTGGTGGCCGTACTTGGGGCGGAGGGGTCGCCAGTGAGGGCGCGTGGCCAGCGGTGGTGGCCACGGCGGCTCGGGTTGACGGCGAGGGGAACTCTCGGCCGGGCAATGCGTGAGTGCTCGAGATTTAGCAAGGCCTAAGGAAGGGGGAAAGGTGTTTGGACTACTCAGGGGACTTGTGGAAGGTCGAGCTCGGCGCGAGGACGGCAATGGCGGCCGGCGGCTCAATGTTCGCCCGTGGGGATGCAAGGGCGCCTTTTATAGGCCGCGTGCGCGACCAGCGGTGACAGCGTTGTGACGACAGCTGAAATGCCATCGTGCTACGGCGCTCCTCGGCCGGCGCGCGTACGGGCCGGGACCGCGGACGGACCGGCGGTCCGCCGCATGCATGGCGCGCGTACAGCGCGGCGACGGGGAGGCGCATAGCGCGGGGCAATCCGAGGCATCTTGGGGCGCGGCGCGTGTTGACGGTCGATTTTGGTACACCTAGCTATAAGTTTACCGTCAACATTTGCACGTATTTGATATTCTAACCAATGGTACTAACCCCCCGGAGGTATCAAGTTCACTCTCGCATGGCGATTTTGGAGTTTGTTGTTTACGTAGGAAACTAGCGCTTAAAGGGAGACTTTCGGGATAAGTTCATCAAGCACTTCAAGAGACGATCATGAAGCCCGACACAAGTCAAGACACATCATGAACATGACTCCAAAGGGTCCAGGGACCGAAGCATGAAGTCGTGAAACTCCAGGGACCTGGACAGAAGATGCCGAAGCTTGCGCGACAAGGAGCTCTATCCAAACCGTGGAGAAGACGACGTCAACGGCCCACATGCATAAGGGAGCAAGTCAACAATTGATCGAGAAGCATCGGGGAGCGAGACGGGGCCGAACCGGGCCAAAATGGGCCTGGGCCGGTCAGCCCAGGCCGGCCGGCCCAGCCTGATCAAAGCCCGGTTCGCGCCCCCCTTTTGCCCTAGGTGCTTATCTATTTATTTCCTCTTCTCCGCCGGCCGCCACATCCATCCATTCATCAGAGAGCCACCGAGGCGAAGGAGAAGCACCGGGAGGAAGCCAACGGCCGCCGCGAGTCCTCGAGTTGCCTAGGAGATGGCTTAGGCCATGCCCTAGCCGCCATGGTTGGCCCTGCGTGGTGAAGCCATGGTGGAGTTCCGGAGCCGCGACTTGAATTCGTCAAGTCGTTTGTACCTTAAACATTCGGTGATGTAATCATATCTTGTTATACTTTGATCTACTACGAGTTATACTTATTCATGTGTGTAGCTACCATATGCCTTTAGTAGGACTAGATCGAATCATGGTGATTAGTCTTGTCTTGCGGATACACCGTAGGAGTGCACAGACCGAGGTTGTTGCTCGGTGATGATTATCCTCGTGTAGTGACAGTACAAGAGTGGAGAAAGCGGCGAGTGAACGTGCATCAGACCACTCCATATCGGGTTACTCCATATAGAGTGCAATCCTTATCATAGTATAGGTTTAGATTGGTTTATCACCTTGGCCGGAACGGCAATGAGAAGACGATAGGCTAGGTTTACCTTTGGTTTGCTACCTTTATGGCTAGGTGGATGTGATCCATACATCCCTTCGTGCTTGTATGTTATCTTTATGCAATCAATGCTTCACATAGGGTTAGACAGGTAGGTTAGATAGAGAACCTTGGTGGTTTGCTTCCGATCCTTGGATTGACAAATTTAGGGAGAACCCTCCTTGGTGAAAAAGGCACCAAGTCACCCGTAGGCTTGCGATGAACTTGAGCACGGTCTTGAACCGTCAACATGCCCCTTTTTCTGGCGCCATTGCCGGGGATCAGCAACTCAAACCCTAGGGCGATCTATCTTTCTTTTAACTAACCCTAATTTTTATCATTGCATATACACTTGCTTTCTTGTTTGTGTCCTTGAAAGTAGGTGGAAAACTAGACACAAAGCGATCGAGAAAAGTTCTCGATGTTCGGACTTCAACAAGTCCAACCTTGCTCAACCAAGTTTATGGCTACACATGTTTTGCTCTTTAGTGGTAGGTGCTAACCTTGGTTAGTGGACCAACATCCGCTATTGAGCCCCCACCCAAAGCAAACAAAGACGAACAAGGTATGCCTACATGTGTCAATTAAGTTTTTAGACTAATGTCTTTTGGAGGATTGTTTTTCCAAGCTATAGGTTTCGGAAATGATCATGTCAAGCACGATGGACAAAGGATGCATGACATGGTGCCCTAAAAGACTTCAAGATGAAGACCACACGTACATCTCCGGATCGATGAACGAAAGGATAATGATGTCATCACGATGTTTGCATGAGCCTCAGCAGAAAACAATTAGATATATTTGGATTTTCAGAAGCTGCATGAAGTCTACGCTCCAACGAATCAAGCGGCAAGGCAATCGGAGGTTCCTACAAGCGGATATGGCCGAATCACCGATGGTTGCACATGCTGAAATTCTGGACAGCAAGCAGTGCTGAAGTGAAACAGCCATAGCTCCCTCATTCGGACTCCGATTAAGGCGAATGAGTACCCGTTGGAAAGGTAATTTTATAAATTTTTCAATAGAACTATATTTTTGTATATGTTCTGTTCTGGATGCAGGGGTAAATCCACGAAGAAGAGGCAGCAACGAGGCGATGACGACAAGATAGAGGAGATGGGCACAATGATAATAAATAGAAGATGGGTCAACGATTCCACAACGCGTACATAATGAAATTCAGAAGCTAAGGACTAAAACAAACCCTCCGGAGCAGGGATGAATGAAGACACAAAAGGCACCACTCAACACATGATGATGTTGGAAGCGAACCACGACGGATTTCCTAAAGGCAACATCAAGCTGCATGGCTACTTTGGATTCTCGCACAAGTAACCATGGCTTCACGACAATAAAAAGGTACGTGAGAAAGTCGAGCTCTATGACTTTAAATGAAGCGCTTTGCGGGAGGCAACCCGATCTTTTTATATATCTATATAAACTATGACAAGTCTACATTGTGTTCTTTATTTGAAAACTTCAAGTAACATCGTACCATTGCTCTAATAAATGTCACAACCACATGTTGTATGCTTTAATATATATATACACACACATTGAGTGAGTACTTTGCTACTTGAATTTTGGAAAACTTGTAGACCCCTTTTTGTGTAGTGTTTAGAGTCTTTTTATTTGTGTCTTTAGAGAGAAATATGAAGCATGATCCCTTTTGATTCTAAACTTGTGGCTAGTTAACTTAGGCTAACTTTTGCTTTTGGTTTAGATCACCACCATATCATGTCATATCATTTTGTTCATTCATAATCATGTTGCACTTCTGTCCACTTTGTTCTCCACCTTTGCATTATGTTGCATGTTGCATCTCATCTTTTATAACCCTAAAAAGAAAATCTCATCTTTACCTAAACCTTCCTATCAAACTACACCTAGAACCTAGGCCAACAAAGGGAGGGATCGACTTATGTCAAGTCGACAAAGTATATCTCTATCCCTTTCTAATTAAAGTTTTGACTAGCCTCATCCTAAACCCTTAGAAAAAAAACCCTCATACCTTTAGTAATCCTAAAACCATAGGCTTGTTTTTCATCCGAAAATCTAACCCTTGCTTTTCTTCTTTTTCAAAACCACCTTAGATAGAATTTCTTCACCCGACTTATCTTTTTAAAATTCTTGTTTTAAGCCAAAAATGTAGGATACCCATAAGCCTTACCTTAAAACCTTGTTAGCACGTTTCATTAGGTCTTTTGATAAAAGGTGTTGACAAGACTCTACCTCTCATAAAGTGACTTGCTTGTCATTATCGAAGAACGACATCGAAAGCTTTTTCAAACATTGTTGCCCTTTTTACTAACTCCTTTGCATTTACATTTTGCATCAACCCCTTTGTTCTATTGTGCATAGGTTAGCTTAGCTTCTTCGCGAAACGTTTTGATGAATGCTTTAATTCCATAATGGTGCTTCGCGCGTGAGGCATTTTCTTTTGCAATCTTGTGTAAACGTGGTGTTTAGACTTGATTGCGTACAATCATCATTTGAGTTTTTAAATCCTTGTTAATTAATATTGCATAGGTTGGTTTATAAGCTTTGCAATGCGCTTTAACTTTCTTGCGGCATAAAGAGTTATTAACCTTGAAATGAACATGGTGTTTTGACCTTGGTTAAATCTTTATGGTTATATAGAAATAAAGCAATCTAGTTGTAAACATGGTGTTTAGAACTTGGTGCAAACATTGTAATTATTTATGTCCCTTCCTTTCATTTGCATTTTCACCTACATGCACGTACATCCATTAGATTCTTCTTTTCTTCTTGCTAGGTAAGCTTTGCCACAAGTTAAGGTCTTAGGGATGCATTTGGTTTGTTGGCAACTGTTTCTACTCCCGACCATCACCCCGGGGGTAGAATGTGGATTAGATTTGTTTTGTAGGCATGGAGAAGTGTTCCCATGAGTTCTTGACCAATTGCAATCAAGATCGTTAGTCATCTACAAGGCTTGAGAGGGGAGTTGCTGTTTCCATCAAGATTTGAGCACATGTTCAGAGATGTACAATGGAAGAAAATTTAATTTTCAGAAGCTCCGTCAAGCCTTCTTTCCAACGCATCAAGAATCATCAATTTTGAAGACCCTTACAATGAGATATGGCAAAACCATTGAGCACTGCGCAGTCTGAAATCAGCCTTGGACAGATTGCATCGCCAGAGTAAAATTGGCACAACTCTCTTGTTCGGAACCCGTTTCATGCATATGATGGCTCGTTGGAAAGATAATTTCATAAACTTCAACATGGAGGGGTGTTTCAGTACATTTTCTGTTCTGGAGGAAAAATAAAAATTGTGGAAGATGAGGCAGCGACAAAGGACGGCATTGAAGTCGGTGATGACGATATGATGAAGGATTGGAACCATGGCTTGATGATGACAAGAAAAAGTTGAGGGAAAATGAGCAACAAAGGCAAGGAAGTGAAGACGATTCTCAAACACATGGCGAATTACAAGCAATTCAAGTTCTTCCACACTTAGCAACATGCTAAGCATGGTGGAGGATTTGAAGGACGAAAGAGAAAGGCCACATGGAGTACAAGGATCACCTTCAACACAAGATGCTCATCATTCTTTTTCCATGCTAAGCACAATGCTTAAGCTTTGGGGAGGCATCGCTGCACTTCATTACGAGCCTCGAAAAGGACGGTAACTCGCCCTTAACTTTATCTTTGTTCATCGCCTTTTAAATGCTTGCACATATATGCTTTCAACCATAGACAACCTTTGTATTTATCTCTCTATCAATAACATGGCTACTAGGAGGACAACCTAGGTTAGTTAGTTTTTACTTTTCAATAAATAAATCACCATCTCTTTTGAGCTTACCACGATGATATTATTTGTATATCTTGATTATGGAAAAATGATGAAAGTTGCCGCCTTGTTTTACTTGCATGATGTTTTATATAACATGACTATTTGTTCTCTATTAAATAGAACTTAAATTGATTAAATACCGGCTCTTTCATTTGTGGAGGTTAAATGATTAATCTTTAGACCCACATACTTTATGTTGCTCTTTGATTTAAGTTTACCGATGACCTATGCCTTGTACTTGTTTTATTTAAAATTATTATGCTATCTACATTTGTGAATCTCTTGCAAGGCTCTACCTACCAAAGCCTATACACATGCAAGTACTTTAATGATATAACCTTTAGTTTGCAAACTTATATCTTGATGAGTTGGATTAGGATTGATTTCTGTGGTACGAGACTAAGAAGCTGGTCATTCCTTTGCGTATCTTTTTCATTCTAGCCATTCTTGTCCATGCATTGTGAGTTTCTACATTGGAAGTTTCACAAACTTCGTTGGGCATCCACCCTAAACCCAAAACATCTTTTTGTGATAACCTCCTTGACCACAACCCAAATTGAGTATGGATGATCTTTCAATGAATTTTCTGAAGATTTTCTGGCAAGATTTCAAGACATATAACATATGGAGGGACTCATCAGTGATTATGCGAGTTTCGACATGGAGGATGCCCTTGAAGACTTCAAAAGATTTATAAAGGAATACAAGGATTTTGTACTTGTTTAGCAGCCATAGGCCCCCTCACTTCTATGCTCGAGGACGAGCAATCATTTAAGCATGGGGGAGGACTGCTATAGCAAGTACTATGTTGCTTAAAAGTTCAGAGGAGCATAAAAAATGATGAATAATAAAATAATAAAAAAGAAAGAAAAAAGAAATAAATGAAGAAGAAAGAAAAAAATAAGAAAAGAAAAAAAAGAGAAAAATAAAAATGCTCCTCGGTTCTTTTTAGCTTCATTTAAATCTTAGAGAGCTTTGAAGACAAGTCCATACTCAAACTTTTTCAACCATGTGCAATCCGATAACGAGAACTTCATCCGTGTTTCGGGATCACCCATTTGCCACTTGCACATGTCCACCTTTCTAAATGTGTGTGTTCCATCTCTCTCCCTTTCCAACATTTATTTTCCATGACCTTTTTGACTAGTCTCGGTAATTCCAATAGATCTCTCTCTTAGTTTGACAATATTTCAAGTATAATGTTTTGCTAGGATTTTTTTTACCTACCAAGCTCCACATAAGCTTTCCACTTCCATATATGAGTAGAATAGGTTGAGAATAATCTAGTGTAGGCTTGAGTGACTTGACGAGATGAGTGTTTCCTTGAGCTTTTGCAAGAGAACCTCACTTATGTTAGATGTGCAACTTTTTGAAAACTCTTCACGATGCAACAAGGTTAAGGTTTGAAGTTTGCTTAAGTTCGAGAGCACTTGTTTTATTTTATTGTGGCATGATCTTTAATGGTAGTCTATCTTCCATAATGAAGTAGCCAGTCAAAACTTGAACATTAAATGCTAAATACTTGAGAGAGCAATATGTCTTGTTGTGTATAACTAAGTGCAGGGAAGACATTGAAGGGCAACACTGATTTCCAAATTAAGCAATGATCTTGGACTTGCTCGAGGACGAGCAAGGTTTAAGCATGGGGGTATGTTGACGGTCGATTTTGGTACACCTAGCTATAAGTTTACCGTCAACATTTGCACATATTTGATATTCTAACCAATGGTACTAACCCCCCGGAGGTATCAAGTTCACTCTCGCATGGCGATTTTGGAGTTTGTTGTTTAGGTAGGAAACTAGCGCTTAAAGGGAGACTTTTGGGATAAGTTCATCAAGCACTTCAAGAGACGATCATGAAGCCCGACATAAGTCAAGACACATCATGAACATGACTCCAAAGGGTCCAGGGACCGAAGCATGAAGCCGTGAAACTCCAGGGACCTGGACAGAAGATGTTGAAGCTTACGCGATAAGGAGCTCTATCCAAACTGTGGAGAAGACGACGTCAAGGGCCCACATGCATAAGGGAGCAAGTCAACAATTGACCGAAATGCATCGGGGAGCGAGACGGGGCAGAATCGGGCCAAAATGGGCCTGGGCCGGTCGACCCAGGCCGGCTGGCCCAGCCTGATCCAAGCCCGGTTTGCGCCCCCTTTTGCCCTAGGTGCTTATCTATTTATTGCCTCTTCCTCCGCCGGCCGCCACATCCATCCATTCATCAGAGAGCCGCCGAGACGAAGGAGAAGCACCGGGAGGAAGCCGACGGCCGCCGCGAGTCCTCGAGTTGCCTAGGAGATGGCTTATGCCATGCCCTAGCCGCCATGGTTGGCCCTGCGTGGTGAAGCCATGGTGGAGTTCCGGAGCCGCGACTTGAATTCGTCAAGTCGTTTGTACCTTCAACATTCGGTGATGTAATCATATCTTGTTATACTTTGATCTACTACGAGTTATACTTATTCATATGTGTAGCTACCATATGCCTTTAGTAGTACTAGATCGAATCATGGTGATTAGTATTGTCTTGCGGATACACTGTAGTAGTGCACGAACCGAGGTTGTTGCTCGGTGATGATTATCGTCGCGTAGTGACAGTACGAGAGGGGAGAAAGCGGCGAGTGAACGTGCATCAGACCACTCCATATCGGGTTACTCCATATCGAGTGTAATCCTTATCATAGTATAGGTTTAGATTGGTTTATCACCTTGGCCGGAACGGCAATGAGAAGACGATAGGCTAGGTTTACCTTTGGTTTGCTACCTTTATGGCTAGGTGGATGTGATCCATACATCCCTTCGTGCTTGTATGTTACCTTTATGCAATCAATGCTTCATATAGGGTTAGACAGGAAGGTTAGATAGAGAACCTTGGTGGTTTGCTTCCGATCCTTGGATTGACAAATCTAGGGAGAACCCTCCTTGGTGAAAAAGGCACCAAGTCACCCGTAGGCTTGCGGTGAACTTGAGCACGGTCTTGAACCGTCAACAACGCCAGCCTGGGGAGGGCGCGTGGCCTAGGCCGATGCGCGACCTCAGGCGGAGGGGCGTTGGGCGGCGCGCGGGCGTGGACCCGAGTGCGCGGGTGCGCGAGCGCGGTGTCGCGACCCGACGTCGCGGCGCAGAGCGCGGCCGGCCCGTTTTCAATTTGCTGAACCTCAGTTTGAACACGATTTACTCCAAAACTTTGAATAAAAGTGAACAAAACTTTGAATATGAAAATTGTAGATCTCACTAACCCCTACAACTTTCACAAGGGCCATATGGGGTTTTTCTCAACAGATTTTGCAGGAGTGGCTTGCCAACTTTGAATGCCACTCAGTTTCAGGGAACAGGGGGTACTGTCAGTTGACCAAGTGTTTCATCTCTTTCCCTTCCAAATTTGAAATGCCAATCTACATGAAAGTTGTGTCCCTCAACAAACTGGACAACTTTCATAAAGGTAGATTTTTAAGTGTTTAGGTGAATTTTGGAGAACGTGGCAAAAGTTCCGGAAGACATTCAGTGTCACTAAGGTTTAGGTGGGGTTTGATCATGACTTTGACCAAGGATTCACCACACATGTGTGTCAACTTGATCAATGGGGCACTAGGGTTGGTTGGTGAGATTTTCTAGGTGAGGACCTAGGTTGACCGTCGTTTGACTACCGTCAGCAGAGTTGATCGAAAATTAGGGTTAAATAAAAACCTGGGGCGTCACAGTCATGTTTACTTCATTGCTTGACTTGTACCGGGCTTCGAGGTCTTGTCATGAGGTGCTTAATGAACTTATCCCAGAAGTCTTGCTTTCAACACTAAAATCCTTTATAAACACTAAACTCCAAAACCGACATGCACAAAGGAACTTGTTATACCAAAAGGGTTAGTACCAATGGATAGGATATAAAATTCATGCCAACACTGAAGGTAAACTCATGGCTAGGTTGACGGAATTTCACCGTCAACAACCCGTCAACCGAGGTGGCAACTACTGACTATGGACTCTGTACGCCCGACCGCGAAGTATTCGTGGCGACCACGGAAGCCGGAACCTCGGAGGCTCGACCTCATCCGTACCTTGAGGACATCTCAGAAGACGAGGAATCAGCTAACGCACTCGCAAATGAGACTACTGAAGCCAAGAACGCCTGGCGCAACCAAAACAAAAAGCGAGCAGACCGACGTCGGCGGCTCCGGGAAGTTCCACCCATCTGGAACCTCAACGAGGCTCTGGACGAAATCGTCAATAGGAGTCACACCACCCCTGAGCAATGCCTTAGGTCCATCAACAAGATCGGGTGAGCCATTTAGGGGCATCGTGTAGGTGACCTCATCGCCAAACACGTTGAGGATGCCTACATCATGCGGGTCGACAATAGGATTGCTGAAGTCGCAAACCACAAAGCAACTAGTCACAACCGCACTCCAGCAGAAGTCAGACCTAATTGCGTCTGTGGTGACTACCAGCCAAACCCTAATCGCTCCAGAGCCTCACCCTCTCAGGGCAGTGCAAGCGGCGGCGGCGGTGGCAGCGGCGGCAGCAGTGGTAGTTCCTCACATGGCGCCGGCAAAAGAGGCGGCGACAGCAATCACGGAGGCCGAGGCCACACGAACAGCCATGCCAGTGGCTACGAACGCGGCGGGTATGATGCCCGCCATAGAATTGACGAGATACGCCACGCCAAGAAGACTACCGACGTTACTGACAACGACCCTGCGTACTCCAAACAACTTCGTGCTCTACTACTCCCCAGAAGTTCAAACCTCTCGGGATCACCAAGTACGACACGAAGCAAGACCCAGTTCAGTGGCTTAGGTGCTCGCGCTGGCCATTGAGAATGCTGGTGGCAACAATGACACCAAGTGTCTCTACTTCCCCTTCTGCCTGGGACTCACATAGCTCGAGTCACTCGACAAAAACTCAATCGACAACTGGGACCAGCTGAAGGTGCAGTTCACTAGCAACTTCGCATGCTCCATGGGGTGCTCGGGTACTCACATAGACCTGGTGATGGTCAAGCAGGAGCAAGGCAAGGCGCTCTGCCAGTACATGCGCCGCTTCTTCGACAAGCGTGCGACCGTAGTCGACGTCACTGACAAAGAAGTCATTGACTGCTTCCAAGATGGTCTCTACCACTGTCACACCTTCGAAGACTTCGGTCGCCACTGCCCAAGCTCAATCAGTAAGCTCAAAGACGTGATTACTTCATGGGCCGATGAGGAGGACAAGGCCAAGGCCAAGTACGACTCCAACCGCGACAACAACAAGAACAACATAGGAAGAACCAATAACAAGGATAAGGGGGTCGCATCAACAACAAAAACTACTACTACTCAAGTCCTAACCGCAAGTGCAAGCCAGAAAACACTGTCGTGGCTCTACAGTGCCCTGCGAAGGACAGTAGTAAGAAGACCTCCGTGGCATCAGGACATCAACCACACCACGGAACAGTGTTACCAGCTCCGGCGGGTGTCGACGGTGAATTTCCGTCAACCTAGCCATGAGTTTACCTTCGGTGTTGGCATGAATTTTATATCTTATCGATTGGTACTAACTATTGACGGTTGTTAATTACCACTTTTAGGCCATCAATACCTACATAGAATAAACAGAAAGTGATCATCAACACTAGAATAGGGGTTTATACTGACAATTTCCATAAGTGTTGGTGTTCTTATCCTTTGTTGCATGACACATCGAAATGCACGTGGAATGATACAATTGAGAGCAAGTGCATTGATGACATGAATATGGCATCATCATAAACAGTACCAAATTCCCATTTGGACTGCACCATTGTGATTGGCTCATCAAGACAATTGAAATGGATATATCATTTGCATACATCAGAGCCCGGATGAGAGAGATATGCACAGGCCATCATGTGGGCCCGGTGGGACCCACACCAGGCCACGTGGTGATGTGCTGGCACACAGGATGCCATGTGTCCATGACACCTCATCAATCCAAGAGAAGCACTTCTCGACGAATCAGACGCCGCCACGTGTACAGCACAAGGATTCAAGGGCCCACAACCCGAGCTAACTGCCTCCAAACTGCGTGGGCACCTAGAACCGTCATAAGGGGCCACATATTAGTCAGTGGGAGAAAGCACAACCCAAAACGTGGTGGGCCAAGGTCGGCCTACCCCACCTTGAGGCGGTTCACCTCCATCTTCCATGTGTCGTCTCCCCATTGGATCCTAAGGGTATTCCCGTGGTGCTTGAGGTGTTCTCGCGTAGTGACCCGGGCCTATAAATAGAAGGGGTGGGGTTAAGAATGAAGACACATCCCAAGTTCTTTCCTCTCTCATTTCCTTACTTGGAGAGGTGAGTCCTTACCTCTCCATGAGTAGTTGGGTGTAGGTGCTATGTAGGTGGTGGTGTGGGTGAGACTCCTATTTGTTCTTCATTTAGACCAAACTGAGAATTTATGTATTTCCCTTTTAGACTAAAGTGATATTCATGCATGGGCGACATGTCTTGAGTTCTTCGTCTATTCATCATTTAGAGGCTCGTGTTCTTCGTGACACGATCCTTTGATCTTGTTGATTAGATGAATAATTTTGCATTCCGTTTGTGTTAGTTATCTCATTAGATCTTGTTGGAATACATAAACTGGTGCTTAGTCATTTGACCTCACGCCACCTTGGTTCAATGATGGGCAAGGTCCGGCCGTTCTCACGGGTTCGACGCTCTGTATTTATACGGAGTGCTATAGTATGCTACGAGAGTGCCTAGATGTAGTCATATTATAGTAGTAATCGGTGGTGTAGACTGTGGTGTCTAGACTACGGGTTATCCTTCGATTGCCCTGTATCCCATGGTTTGTCTTGGGGTAGGCCGCAGTAGTGACAGCCGTTGTACCCTTATGGAACCCCCCATATTCGAATACAGGTGTAGGCAACCATGCATTTATCGTGAACCGACTGTTATAGCCAGGAGGGTCCGGTGTCTGAAGCGAAATCCTTTCCAGCTTGTACCACCTAGAACCAAACACCCCATCATCTCTCTACCCAAGCATGGGCTTGGTGTCCTTGGACCGACTATATGAAGGTAGTACACACACGTTCCCTTGGATTCGATACCCTTGGAATATTCTGACGTGAAAGCTACAACAGTATCCATGTGCTTGCGGATTTATTTCGTGTGTCGCTAAAATACCCAACACTAACCCCCTTGATATAACAAATTTGCTCGTGCATGTCGGTTTTGGAGAGGGTCGAAGTTGTTGTCTAAGGTTTCCCTAGCCGACGTGGGAACCTTGCAAGGAAGACCTCGTCAGAGTTCCAGGAGTTAGGAGCAAGATCAAAGTAGGATTCCGGTGGTGATCTTTTCCATGTATCGTTTATGATGTTGAATTATCAAGCTGCAATCCGATTTCTAGTGATCAAGTGCTTCTTCTACGACTTTGATTTCGATTGGATTTTCTTACTTTAAGATCTATTCTCGAGATAGATTATAGAGGGTGTTCTTGTAGCCATGGTCGCTAGAGGTGCATGCCTGACCTTTTAAGAGATTTCAACTTGTCCATTGGACTCAACCTAGGCTAACCCGCACAAATAGGAGTGCATTGTGAAAAAACGGTGGCTCCAAAGGGTGGGTTTCTTCGGAGTTGGACGGGAAGCCGCGATTTAAAAAACCTTTTTATGAGATTTGATTTGGTTTATTCATCTTTACTTGGAACTTCAACAAGAGCTTGATCCAATCTCTCAAGATTGGTTTTACCTATCCCTCTCTATCTCTTGCTACCTCCGGTTTCATAGATTAGATTCGTTTCTTTTAGTGTTCTTTAGATTAGATGCATAAGAGTTCCCATTGAAGATCTAAGTGTTCTCAGCTTTAATAGATTGGTTCTTGCATCATCAATTTATTCCACAAATTCAATACCTTAGGTTCACACTTGAGGGAAGAAGGGTCCCTTAACTACGACGGTGGATTTGTCCACTTGCAATCCAAACGAAGTTTGATAAGAATATAGATCGTCAACAGCGGACACTCAAGGAGACTCCCGAACCACGGCACCCTCACGACAAGAAGGGCAAGAAGAAAGTCGATGAAGGCAACGACGACTTCCAAGAACCCGACAAGACGGTGAGCGTACTCTTCAGCAGACTACCCACCAAGCGCGCAGAAGCTCACTCTGCGTGAAGTCTTGAACATTGAACCAACGGTGCCGACACCTCTTAGGTGGTCGGAGGTACCCATTACCTTCTCCCGCGCGGATCAATGGACAAGCTTCTCTGAGCCAGGACGTTTCCCACTCATCCTGAACCTAGTAGTCGCGGGCTCCAGACTCACCAAGGTACTCATCGACGGAGGGAGCGGACTCAATGTCCTATTCACCAAGACCAGGAAGAAGATGAAGCTCGACATCACCGACATGCCCACCAAGAGCATGTCGCCCTTCTACGACATCGTCCTAGGCAACACAACTATACCACTTGGCTCAGTGGTTATGCCCAATTACCTTTGGGACAAGGGAGAACTACCACACCGAGTACATCAAGTTTGAGGTTGCAAACTTTGAAACTTCCTACCACGCCATCCTTGGCAGACCAGCTCTCACCAAGTTCATGGCTATCCCCCACTATGTGTACTTGGTACTCAAAGTGCCAAGTCCTGCTGGAGTACTTGCGCTACAACGAGACTTGAAGTTTTCCTATGACTGCAACACCAAAACCGTGGAGCTTGCAGCAACCAATCAAGTACCCAACGCGACGATGGAGATCTTCGCTGCATCCGAGGCTCGCTCCAACCGAACTCGAGATACCCAAGCAGACCGACACCTCCAACAAATATCAACCATCAGAGAAAGTACAAGTGAAGGCCATCGACCTCGCGACCGACAACAACAACAATACTATTATGATCGGCACTGGACTCGACCCCAAATAGGAAGACAACTCGTCAGCTTCCTCCGAGCTAACCGAGACATCTTCACGTGGAAGCCAGTGGACATGCCAGGAGTGCCCAGGAGGCTGATCGAGCACTCACTCAACGTCGATCCTAAAGCTACACCCAAACGACTGAGGACCAGGAGCGTCCCGGTGGTCGATGGATGACAACGGGTGTTGGACTGACTCTTGGCTCACTGCGCAGGTGTAGGCTGCGACCTAGTTCGTGTTGTTGTAGGTGAAGAACGGGCGCGAAAGGTCTTCAGCCTTGAGGGGCCTCCGGGAGATGGAGAGACAAGTAGGCTCGGTTCGAGGGACCCGGTGGACGACGGGACTAGGTGCGGGCCACATGGTGGCGAGACGAGCAAGATGAAGTCGTGGACGATCGAGTCGGTGCACGGTGGCGGTCGAGTCAAGAGGTTTGCCGGGAGGCCGGGCCGAGTGTCACACCCGATTTTACAAGGAAAACCGAATGCATCTCACGTGTGCGCCAGGATCAATTTACGCACACATGATAGACAAAATGAGTGTAATACCATTGCAGTAACAAAACGTACGAGAGTTAAACCGATACAATATTCATTATTACACTCAGAGGGGTGGACTCGAAGGTCCAAACACAAACGATAACTAAACAACGAGCAGCTCCATCTTCAACTTCCACAGGCATGATGACTGGGGGATCCGCATGCCCTAGAACTCCTCGTAGTCGCTCCAGTACTCGTCCTCGCCTCCGATGTTCTCCTCTGAACATTGGTAAGCAAGGGTGAGCACACTTATGGTTGGTGCTCAGCAAGTGGGGGAAACAATGCAAGGCTATCAAGGATAGGCTATGGTTCACAGCGGTAAGCATTTTATAAGTTGATCAAGTTTTATGAGCAAGCACCTAATTACTAGGTGTAAGTGTATACCAACCCACTTATCATTAAAAGAAACCTCAAACCAAACCCACAAACCCACGATTTACATCTATCTTCAAGTTTGATTATCATGTGAGGGTCCAAGCCGCTCTTGACCGTGAGCACGGCTGATCGATCGGCTTTACACTGCGAGGTTGTACACTTTACCCACAGTTCGTGTTCCCCATTTTGCCCGGGTTAGCCAGACCCTTAAACTCCTCCAAGGTGAGTGGCTAGGGGTCCACTACGAAGCCTTTACAAAGGAAAGAAGAGAAACCAACGACCCGCAACGATTCTGACTCGGGCGGACCATAACCCTCCCTAGTGGTTAGCACCTTAGCCAAGGCTGCTACCCCAAAAGAACCGGGCTATACCCCTGCAACCCCAAGCCCCCTGTGCCCCTCTCGGAAAAAGACTATCAGCTAACCCACTCTCCTAATTACTTGGCTAAGTCAGAGCCATGTGGACTGTGGTTGTACTGTTATCTTGGGTGGTTCTCCATGTTCCATTTATATTTCAAGTTATCTTGTCTTAAGCACAAACACATTACTTAAACAGAACTGAGTTATATTTCATAAACAAAGCATAACCATACCCATGTAAAGCAAACTAAGCATTTATCTACCCAAGCATTTGTTAAACAGGGTTGATTAAGGTAATGAGGTAAAATATCTAGTCAAGTCCTTAACTAGGTGTTTGCCCATCAAGTTTATGCATAACAACAGGAATAGTAAACTTTGTTTTAACATGCAGTGACATAGGTTCAAAAAGATAATGCAGGGGGGAGCCACTTG
Source organism: Cenchrus americanus (assembly GCA_947561735.1). Taxonomy (NCBI): domain Eukaryota; kingdom Viridiplantae; phylum Streptophyta; class Magnoliopsida; order Poales; family Poaceae; genus Cenchrus; species Cenchrus americanus. The sequence goes on from OX387241.1 coordinate 248,295,226, forward strand.
CCTTCCTCTACAAGCTGGGTAAAGTCCTCTTCGAAAACAGGCCCTTCTTGATCACCTCCGATCGGGAGCTCATACGAAACAGGCACGATATCTACGAGTCAAACATGAACAACAAACAATAAATAAACAGTACACCAAACAGTAGCAAAACTGGAAAACTTGGTGTTTAAATGATTCTACTCATGGAGACGATCATTTCGGTATATAGAACGCTGAAATCGGAGTTAAAACGAGAAAGATATGATTAAAACAAGATACAGGGACCTTTCTGTAAGAAAACTAAGTTTACAAGGCCTTTTATAACTAAAACCAGGGCTAAAACATAATTTCATATTAAAATTGAAGGGTTAAAATGCTAAATCACAGGAAAAGGACCTCTAACAACATTATCCAGGGTAGACAGGGGCTTAACTGCAAAATTCAGGACCTAACTATAAAGATCTTGAAAGGTGGAAGGACCGGCATGCTAAACCATAAAAACTCAGGGGCTCTTTATCAAGATTGCCAACGCCGCACCGTGGATCTTGGATCCAATGGTCGCCGGCGCGCGCGTGTGCCGTGGACCGTGCCGTGAGCTTGGCTCACGGGTCCACGGTGGACCGCCCCTTTAAACGCGAAGGGGTATGCGATCCGAGCCGCCTGTGCAAGATCGGACGGCCCTGGACGTGTGCGTGCGCGATGCGGCGGCGAGCACGCCGAAGTGCGGCGGCGTGTAGCAGGGGCTCGCTGGCGTTGCCCCTGGGCGGCGCTCCCGGCCATCTTTTCGTGTGCGGATAGGTGCTACACGTAGCGGGGAGGTTCGTGTGCACGCCTAGGGGGTCAGAGGCGAAGCGCAGGAGTCCACGGCGGCCGGCGCCGGAAGGGGGCGGAGCGGTCGCTCCGGCGATCTTGTGAGCGCGCCGTTGAGCACAAAGAGAAGGGGAAACGAGCGGGGGTTATTGCTCACCGTGACGTATAGAACCAAAAGCGACAGCGGGAGTGGAAGGGGAAGCGAAGAAGCGGGCCCACATCGACGGCGATCCCGGCGGCGCTCCGGCGGACGGGGTAGGAGCTCCGGGAGGCGTCAAGGACGTGAACCTGCAGCAAGGGAAGCTCAGCGAGTGCCGGCTGAAACACCAGAGAGGAAGAAAAGGGAGAAGATGAACCCTTCACCGGCGACGGAAGCTTCACCGGCGGCAATGGCGGACAGTGGTGGCGGCGCCGGGGAAATTGGGGCTCAAGCGCGCGTGTTGGTGTGCTGAGGAGGCAAAGGGGAGAGTAGGAGCTTGAACGCGAGCTTAAATAAGCCTAGAGGGAGGAAGGCGAGGGGAGGCGGGAGGACCCCGGGCGGCGGCGCTTGCCAGTGATTGCCGTGGCCATCACGGCTAGGTGCTTAAGGAAGGGTAACGGCTCCAATTGATCGCGGGGGAGGTTAATTGCCTTAATTGGCCGGCTTGGTGAGGAGGGAAAGAAGGAAAGTGGCGGGGCGCGGCGGGGATCACGCGGCGGCGCCGGGTCGGCTGGGCAGCGGGGTGAGAAAGAAGAAAGGAAGGGGAGGGGAGAGACTGACAGGCAGGGCCCAGATGTCGGCGTCCGCGGGAAAAATAAAAAGGAGAGGAGGGTGACGGGCCGCTGCGAGAGGGTTTTGGTGGGCCGGCAGGCCGGCTGGGCCGAAGGGAAGGGAGGTAAGCTTTCTCTTTTTTTTCTTTTCTTTTTCAAACTCTTTTTAAAACAAACTTTTCTTTTCAAATTCAAACCAAATTCTTTCAAACTTTTTCTCAAAAATTTTATAAACTTTTTAGAAGTCACACAGCAACCAAAAACCATGCAAAGCCAAAAGATGATGCACAACCACTTGTTGTCTCTATATTAATTAAGTTATGTTTAATATTTTAGAGCTCAATTTTAAATGACAATTGAAATTTTAAAACCTTAAGGCTAAATTAACAGTTGCTAAGTAATTTTTAGTGATGGAATTTTAGGGTGTCACAAATCCTACCCCCTTAAAGAGAATCTCGTCCCGAGATTCAGAAGATTTAGAGAACAGCTGAGGAAAGTCTTCCTTAAGTTCATCCTCTCTTTCCCAAGTTGCTTCTTCTTCAGTATGGTGACTCCACTGTACTTTACACATCCTGATGATTTTACTCCTGGTAACCCTTTCCAATGTATCCAATATCTTAACAGGGTATTCCTTGTATGTCAAGTCATTCTCCATTTGAATATCCTCTAAATGTACCGGTTCTATCTTAACCTCACTTGTCCATTTCTTCAACTGTGATACATGGAACACATCATGAACTCCCGACAACTGTGCTGGCAACTCCAACTGGTAGGCTACTTCTCCTTTCCGTTCCACAATCTTGAAAGGTCTGATGAATCGAGGTGATAACTTCCCTCTGACATTAAACCTTCGTAAACCCCGAATAGGCGACACTCTGAGGTATGCATAATCACCGACTTCCAAAACCACCTCTCTTCTCCGAGGATCAGCATAACCCTTCTGTCGTGACTGTGCCGCTTTAAGATTCTCTCTTATAATTTCAACTTGCTTTCCGCTTCCCATATGCTATCTGGTCCAAAGAGTTGACTCTCACCAGTATGGTTCCAAAACAATGGTGTTCTACACTTCCTTCCATACAGAGCCTCAAAATGTGCCCTTTTAATGCTGGACTGATAACTGTTGTTATAAGCAAACTCTGCATAAGGCAAACTCTTATCCCAACTGCCACTGTTCTTCAATGCACAAGCCCTCAACATATCCTCAAGAATCTAATTTGTTCTCTCTGTCTGCCCATCTGTCTGAGGATGGTATGCTGAACTGAAATTTAGTTTCGTATCCATCGACTCATGCAGCTTCTGCCAAAACTGTGAAGTAAACTGTGTGCCTCGATTTGACACTATCTTCTTCGGTACCCCATGCAAACACACTATCCTTGAATTATACAACTCAGCTAGCTTAACTCCTGTATAGGTCGTCTTCACTGGAATAAAGTGTGCTACCTTGGTTAATCTATCCACAATAACCCATATAGAGTCATACCCATCACGAGTACGAGGTAAGCCCAATATGAAATTCATACCAATTTCTTCCCATTTCCACTCAGGTACCTTCAGAGGTTGAAGCAATCCTGCTGGTCTTTGATACTCAGCCTTCACTCTTTGACACACATCACACAAAGCTACATGAGCTGCTACATCTTTCTTCATTCCATACCACCAGTATCTCTGTTTCAAGTCCTGATACATCTTGGTACTTCCAGGATGAATTGAGTAAGCTGAATCGTATGCCTCCTTCAAGATAGTTTCTCATATTTCCTTAATCTCAGGTACACAGATTCTTTTCTTAAACCATACTGTTCCTTGCTCATCTTCTCTGAAATCCGGAACTTGACCCAACTTAATCAACTTCCTATACTCTGCAATCTTGTCATCAGTCAACTGCCCTTTCCTAATATCCTCCTCAAGTGTCGACTCAATTTCCAATGTCAAGTCTCACTTGAAGCGACTATTCCCAAGTTGAGTTGTGCCATTTCCCAACATAACTCCTGAGGTAGCAAGTGTCCTATCAACATGTTGGTCTGACCTTTCCGACTCAAGGCATCTGCTACAACATTTGCCTTTCCAGGATGATACTGAATATCCAAATCATAATCTTTAATTAACTCCAACCACCTTCTTTGCCTCAGATTCAAATCCTTTTGGGTGAAGATGTACTTCAGACTCTTGCGGTCAGTGAAAATCTGACACTTGTTCCCAATCATGTAGTGTCTCCAAATCTTCAATGCGTGAACAATTGTGGCTAGCTCAAGATCATGAGTAGGGTAGTTCTGTTCATGTTTCCTCAACTGTCTTGAAGCATAAGCCACTACCTTTCCTTCTTGCATCAACACACAACCCAATCCTTGCCGAGAGGCATCGCAATACAAATCGAATCCTTTGTGTATGTCTGGCATGATCAACACAGGTGTTGTGGTCAATCTCTTCTTCAATTCTTCAAAACTAGCCTGACACTTCTCATCCCATTTAAATTCTTTTCCTTTCTCAAGCAGAGTGGTAAGTGGCTTCACGATTTTAGAAAACCCTTCAATGAACCTTCGATAGTATCCTGCAAGTCCAAGGAAGCTTCTGATCTCCGATACGTTCTTAGGCGGACTCCAATTCAATACATCCCGAACCTTGCTTGGATCCACTGCAATCCCTCCATCTGTGATAATGTGTCCGAGAAAAGAGACCTCCTTCAACCAGAAAGCACACTTTCTGAACTTGGCATACAGCTGATGTTCCCGAAGCTTCTGCAACACAATTCTCAGATGTTCTTCATGTTCTTCCTCACTTCGAGAGAATACCAATATGTCATCAATGAATACCACAACAAACTTATCGAGATACTCCATGAATACCTTGTTCATCAAATACATGAAGTATGCTGGTGCATTGGTCAGGCCAAAGGACATTACAGTGAACTCATACAACCCGTATCTAGATGTGAATGTTGTCTTTGGTATATCCTCCACTCGGATTTTTAACTGGTGATAACCCAACTTAAGATCTATCTTAGAGAACGCCTTAACTCCTCTCATCTGATCAAATAAATCCTCAATCCGACGTAAAGGGTATTTGTTCTTGATAGTGACCTCATTAAGTGATCGATAGTCTATACACAACCTCCTTGATCCATCCTTCTTATCAACAAAGAGTGTGGGGGCTCCCCATGGTGATGAACTAGGACGGATAAACCCTTTACTAATTAATTCTTCAATTTTTTCTTTAATTTAGCTAAATCTTTAACATCCATTCTATAGGGTCTTTTAGATATGGGAGCAGTACCAGGTATAAGTTCAATACTAAATTCAATGTCACGGTCAGGTGGCATACCTGGCAAATCCTCTGGGAACACATCAGGGAATTCATTTACTACCCTTATATCCTCCAAGGCCTTGCCCTCAACTGAGTTCACAATTCCACTATTAGATGAGGGTGTACTCACATATTCTATTCTCTCTCCCTGAGGGCTGGTTAACAACACTGACTTCTTTCAACACTGGATAACTCCATCATGCTTTTGTAACCAATCCATCCCAAGAATGACATCTATTCCCCATGATTTTAGAACTACCAGATTAGCAAGAAAGTCTACCCCCATGATATTAATCTTTACTTGTGGGCATATACTACCAGTTTTCATTTCTCCTCCCGGGAGCTAACTATCGGTGGGTTCTTCATTGAGCTCATAGATAAGTTATATTTTGTCACAAATTGTTCGGTTATGAATGAATGTGATGCTCCCGAATCAAATAATACCGTAGCAAGTACGAGTTGACGAAAAACATACACAATACCATGCCGGCGTCATTCTGAGCTTGCTCCACTGATACATGATTAACCCGGCCACGCACATTATTCTGCTGGCCTCTCTTGCTAGGAGTCTGTGGAGTACGAGCCTGTGAAGATGACTGCCTAGTCCTGTTACCACTTTCTCTCTAAGGAGTTTGCATCACCCTCTTGGGACAATTGTTAGCATAATGCCCCAGCTCACCACACTTGAAGCATCCACCAGGCTGAACAGGGTTGGTGTTTCTGACAGGCGCCCCAGAGCTATTGTTAGGACGACTCAGCTGAGGGGTAGGAGCTCTGGGTGTCTGAGGATTGAAGCGTTGTGGCTGAAACGAACGCTGCAGCTGCATGTTCTGTGGGTACCTCCCACCATGACCACCAGGACGGTACGGAGTCAGGCTCAGCTGAGAACTGAAACGAGGATGGGTGTTGCTGCTAGACTGTCAATGCGACTGAAACTTGCGTTTCTGTTCACCCATTTCCTTTCTCTTGCTTTCCAGCCCAATTGCCTTGTTCACCAGTGTCTGAAAGTCTGGGAAGATGTGACTCTGCAGTTGATAGTTTAAAGGCCCAATCAAGCCATCCAGAAACCTTTCTTGCCTTTTTGGGTCAGTGTTCACCTCATCCGGTGCGTAACGAGACAGATGAGTGAACTTGTCCAGATACTCAGTCACTGACATATTGCCCTGCCTCAGTGACAAGAACTCCCTCTGCTAAAGCTTAATTACCCCTGAAGGGATGTGGTAAGTACGGAAGTTGTCACGGAACTCCTGCCAAGTGATATTCTGCCTATTGGGATGAGCAGTTGAATACGCATCCCACCAATCTGCAGCCTGTCCCACAAGTCTGCCAGCAGCATACAAGACCATTTCCCTGTCAGTACATTGCACAATCTCCAGCTTCTTAGTGATGGTTTTCAGCCAGTCGTCAGCATCCAGTGGATCAGACGAGTGAGAAAACGTAGGAGGATGGTGGCTCATGAACTCCTTGTGCCTGTCCCTAGGTGGCGGAGGTGGTAGAGGAATCGGCTGTGGTGGCTGGTTCTGCTGAGCTTGCATCTGCTGCACAGTGTTGGTGAGGTTTTGAATCAATTGCATCTGCGCCGCAAGAAACTGCTGCATAGCTGGATCCATTGCTTGATTGACCGGTGGGGGTGGTGCTGGATTCTGCTGATTCGCAATATGAGCACAGATCACAGGCGGTACGTCTTGACCTCCTCCGGACCTGGTGTTTACCATCTGACCGTTAGAAAAATCATATTTCAGATAGATGTACTTGAATCAATGCATAAGAAGATAACTCAAAATGAAATAGCAGCATGTTCTCCAACTAGGACAGATTCTGTTGACCTCAAATAATTATGTGTAACTTTCTGTATAATTATCCAAAGACCACGAATTTTTACCAGATTATGATGAATAAAATTATGGAACTATACCAACTGGAATCACCTCATTTGGACATCTACAACTCGAGATAAAATTCAAACAGTGCAGCTGTATCATCAGAAATTTACAGACTCTGACATGTTCATTACTTTGTGCATAACTCCCATAATATATACTGTATATCATTGAATTTTTGACAGAAAACCATCCTCTAAATTTTTGAACTAACCCAACTGGTTTCATGTCATTTGGAGTTCTGTAGCTCGAGATATAAACAAAACATTACTGGTATGTCATATGACTGCGAAAACAGATTTGATCCATTTCAAACTTGCATAGGAGATTAAGCAAAGACAACCGAATAGAAACCCAAACTAACTTTTAATTACTTAACAAATTTCTGATTGCATAGTGGCCATGGCTCCACCATACAATTCACAATCAAGCAAAGATCCAACTCAAACATGTTAGCAACCAACATTCATTATTACAAGCAATACGTCCTCGCAGGAACGATCTAACGGAAAAGTAAATGATAAAGGCAAGTATCCTAGGTTCCTAGCCAAGATGAGTAGTAGCTTCAGCAGTGCCGTAGCGGAGTCTCTTGCACGGAGGGGAGGTCGTGGTATGATATGGCACCACTTCTTGAGGAAGTCGCTGTCCTGCCAGCTGTGCTTCCAAACGTGCAATTTTCGCCTGGGCAGCCTGCAACTCTTCGTGGTACCTATCCATCTCAGTAGTTGCTCCCTCCAAATCAGTGTTCAAGGCAGCAGTCACACATGCCAGGATATCGATGCGATCATCACCTCGAGCTGGCACTACAGTCTCCTCTGTGCCACTCGCACGACGAGGCACATGACGATACTCCGAGTTGAACAGACGTGCCCGCTTCGCATTGCAGATTGACCAGAGTGCCCTCCTCGCTGCATCGTTCACTGCAGCATCATCCGTGGAGAAATGGGCTGTGCTGTGGTGAGATGAGCGGTACCTCCAGCCATCTGCATCATTCAAAGGCATCCGTATGTAGACTCTGCTGGTGTAGTAATCTCTCATCCCTGGTTCGCTGAAATGTTTCGTGATATAGAGGGGCTTCATGGTATAACCCAGGTGTTGTAGATCTTCCCGCAGGAGAATGCAAAACTGCCCGTTCTCATCTTCAGTGGAATGTTTGTGATACACTGCCCCATGATAGCGAGGATCTTCATCCTCCTCTTCCTCCGGGTTTCCATCAGCATTGTTACCACCATCATCATCTCCACTGTCATCACTAGAATCATCCGGGTCACCACCTTCAGCATCAGGCGCAGGATCAACATGTACAGGAGGTGCCTCATCATTTTCCACAGGCGCCGGTGGAATCACAATGTCCCCATCAGCGTCTGCCTCCAGCATGGTGCCATCATACAGCTGCGGCTGCTCCAATGGCTCTTCCTCCATTTCAGCCTCTGGCTGAAGCTCCTCTGGTTCCTCCTCAACATCCTCTAGACGATGGCGAGGAGCCAGCTGTCTAGTGGGAATGCGCCCACCAGTGCTCTTGCGGGCAGTCATGTAGGTTCTGGCCATCTGTCAAAGCAAAACTGATCTCAGAGTACAGAATAAATCAAAATGACAGAGTTTAGATAAACAAGATTAAATTAGATTTTTAATACGTAAAGAAGATGATTTGAAGCATGATAAGGTTTTCTAGAACATGAATCCTTAATTTCATCCATTTCTAACTAAGGCTGCGACCTACAGTCATCACGGCTCTGGTACCACTTTGTCACACCCGATTTTACAAGAAAAACCGAATGCATCTCACGTGTGCGCCAGGATCAATTTACACACACATGATAGACAAAATGAGTGTAATACCATTGCAGTAACAAAAGTACGAGAGTTAAACCGATACAATATTCATTATTACACTCAGAGGGGTGGACTCGAAGGTCCAAACACAAACGATAACTAAACGACGAGCAGCTCCATCTTCAACTTCCACAGGCATGATGACTGGGGGATCCGCATGCCCTAGAACTCCTCGTAGTCGCTCCAGTACTCGTCCTCGCCTCCGATGTTCTCCTCTGAACAGCGGTAAGCAAGGGTGAGCACACTTATGGTTGGTGCTCAGCAAGTGGGGGAAACAATGCAAGGCTATCAAGGATAGGCTATGGTTCACAGCGGTAAGCATTTTATAAGTTGATCAAGTTTTATTAGCAAGCACCTAATTACTAGGTGTAAGTGTATACCAACCCACTTATGATTAAAAGAAACCTCAAACTAAACCCACAAACCCACGATTTACATTTATCTTCAAGTTTGATTATCATGTGAGGGTCCAAGCCGCTCTTGACCGTGAGCACGGCTGATCGATCAGTTTTACACTCTGCAGAGGTTGTACACTTTACCCACAGTTCGTCTTCCCCATTTTGCCCGGGTTAGCCAGACCCTTAAACACTACCAAGGTGAGTGGCTAGGGGTCCACAACGAAGCCTTTACAAAGGAAAGAAGAGAAACCAACAGCCCGCAACAGTTACAGCTCAGGGCGGACCATAACCCTCCCTAGTGGTCAGCACCTTAGCCAAGGCTGCTACCCCAAAAGAACCGGGCTATACCCCTGCAACCCCGAGCCCCCTGTGCCCCTCTCTGAAGGACCGATACGGCGAACAAAAGAGGGGGGAGTGAATGGGAGCCGATAAAAATTCTTCTCGAAGGAGATGGAAACTCCAACAAGATGAACACGGCTTCCAACACACGTCTCCGACTCACTACCAAGGTTGGTCAAGCCCACGTAGCCACTGGAGTGCCACTGGACCTAGGAACCAACACACAATCTTCCGACCCGAGAACGCAGCGGAAAAACAAATTTCGAGTCTACAGACCCACACCGGTCAGACCGGTGAGCACCACCGGTCAGACCGGTCACTGCTGGTGCAACTGAGCAACTTTCACTAAGTGGCTCTACACCGGTCAGACCGGTGAGACACACCGGTCGGGCCGGTCCACGGCTGAAAGCCCCCAAGGCACCAAACGGCCAACCGACCACCAAGCCGACCCAAACTCGAAACGGCGGCAACACGGGACAACAACGAACACACCAAGACGTTCACCCGAGCAAAAACCCACAAGGGCTCGCACCGGTCAGACCGGTCAAGAGCACCGGTCAGACCGGTGTAGCCTGGGCAGCTCGGGATGAACAGCACCCGCGGGTCAACTCCCCCAAATCCAAATCTCGATCTCCCGAATCACTCCACGGACTTGAACAAGACTTTGGGGATATTATGAACACCTCATGAGGAGTCCATAGCCAAGTTTAATCCCACCAAAACTCGTCCAAAAAGGAGGAATCGAAGAAATCCCGCCGAGAGCACTTCCAACCCAAGAACTCAAGAAACCCCAAAATCGAGCACCTTTACTCACGGATTTGGGAGGGGAATCACAGCCCAAAGAACCACGAAGGGTTCCCACAAATTTCATGCATTGCCAACAAGGGGGGGAAGTTTGAGCTTGAAATGGCTTGCTCGAAACCACCTGAAAACCTTCTAAACACGTCCAGCAAGCCATTTCAAGCTCAAACTTCTCCCCCTTGTTGGCAATGCATGAATCAAGCCAAAAATGCAAAAATTTCAACCTAGAGCTTCTCAAATAGACAAAATTCAACAAAGAATGCTACACATGTCCAAATGAGCAAGTTAGATACTCTACAGCTTCGTATCAATCTCAACTACATGATCACCAAGGAACCCAGTGGTTTTCTGTTGAGCCACCGGAAACCCCGCGAACTCGGTGTAGCCTCCGCCAATCTCCACTCATGACTCGGCTCCCACGTAGTCCCGGCTTGACCTTGGTTTTGAGGCTCAACCAAGAAACCGTCCACGACTTCATCTTGCTGTTCATGCCACCATGCGGCCCGCACTTGACCCCCGCCGGCCACCGGTCCCTCGAATGAAGCCTACTTGTCTTCTCCACACCTGGAGGCCTCACGGGCGACGACCTTTCGCGCTTGTTCTTCACCTGCACCAACACCAGTCAAGCCGCAACCTGCACCTGCAATACTTAGCCAAGAATCAATCCACACAACGTTGTCAATCACTCATCACACAAGGAAGCGACCATCCACCGGTCCTCGAACCACACATGGTCCTCACTCTCGGAAAAAGGCTATCAGCTAACCCACTCTCCTAATTACTTGGCTAAGCCAGAGCCATGTGGACTATGGTTGTACTGTTATCTTGGGTGGTTCTCCATGTTCCATTTATATTTCAAGTTATCTTGTCTTAAGAACAAACACATTACTTAAACAGAACTGAGTTATATTTCATAGACAAAGCATAACCATACCCATGTAAAGCAAACTAAGCATTTATCTACCCAAGCATTTGTTAAACAGGGTTGATCAAGGTAATGAGGTAAAATATCTAGTCAAGTCCTTAACTAGGTGTTTGCCCATCAAGTTTATGCATAACAACAGGAATAGTAAACTTTGTTTTAACATGCAGTGACATAGGTTCAAAAAGATAATGCAGGGGGGAAAGCCACTTGCCTTCCTCTACAAGCTGGGTAAAGTCCTCTTCGAAAACAGGCTCTTCCTGATCACCTTGATGGGGAGCTCAGACGAAACAGGCACGATATCTACGAGTCAAACATGAACAACAAACAATAAATAAACAGTACACGAAACAGTAGCAAAACTGGAAAACTTGGTGTTTAAATGATTCTACTCGTGGAGACGATCATTTCGGTATATAGAACGCTGAAATCGGAGTTAAAACGAGAAAGATATGATTAAAACAAGATACAGGGACCTTTCTGTAAGAAAACTAAGTTTACAGGGCCTTTTATAACTAAAACCAGGGCTAAAACATAATTTCATATTAAAATTGAAGGGTTAAATGCTAAATCACAAGAAAAAGGACCTCTAACAACATTATCCAGGGTAGACAGGGGCTTAACTGCAAAATTCAGGACCTAACTGTAAAGATCTTGAAAGGTGGAAGGACCGGCATGCTAAATCGTAAAAACTCAGGGGCTCTTTATCAAGATTGCCAACGCCGCACCGTGGATCTTGGCAATCAAGCCAAAAATCGAAGTTAGTGCCGGTGGCAAGGCTTTTAATCGTCTCTCCCTATAATATCTAGTCGAGAGCTATACGGTACTCGCTTAACGACTAACGAAGCGCTCTTATGTACCTGCAAAAAACGAACCTTTCGTGCCAGCACGTCACGAAAGCGTCCACATACATTACCATTCACTATAGAAACGGCATCCATGCGTTAGGCTGCTGCATGGACAGCGTCCAACCTCGGACACCCTCCGTTTGAATGGAATGTATCCTTGCCTCGCATGAGCGACATGCGGAATGCACACGTATGAAACACGTGGCGACACACAACTCACAAACAGACACGAAGATGGGATCCGTGAAATGGATCACTCCATCAACCCTCGCAATTCCCGTGATGCGGAATAGCGCACGTATAAAACACGTGGCTCCTAGTTTGGTTGTGCAAGAATGTAAGTCTGACATAAAGTAATGTGCTGGAAGTTAGCAAAATAAACCATAGATTAATAAGCCACCTGAAAGAACCCAAAATTCTCTCTAGGGCCTCTCGGTCTAGTTTATCCTTAGCGGACCAACGTATTTTGGAAAATCAGACAATCTTGGCATATTTTATTCAAAAACCATTGATTAAGGTTTATTAATTAATCTCTGGTGCATATAAGCTCTGATGCCAACTGTGACAACCCGCCTAGGAAAATACCGTACTATCGCCTAAGACCGATCCACTTTGGTCATTAAGCAATAATAAAGTATCATCCTGTCATTAGTTGCCAGGTTAACGCCCGGTAAATCACTTGAAAAGCACAAGGATCGAATATATGCATTAAAACTCACTCGAAGGCGAGTCCAGAGATTCAACAACATTAATATCCAAATTCGTACCCCGAGGGGTGTAATTATTACAAACCATAGTTTTTTTGCAATTATGAAATAGTTCAGAGTTTTCGAAAGGCAGCGGAAATTAATTAACGGAAGCGAAGACACCACGGGAGGCCATCCATGATGCTTTCAGTAGTCGTCCTCCACCCACTCCAGCTCCCAGCCAGGCGGGATCTCTCCGGGCCACACATCACTGAAGGCATTACCTGGATCAACACATTATAGCAAGGCTGAGTATACTAATACTCAGCAAGACTTACCCGTCAGTGATATCTACTTCACCAAATCTGGACCATGAAAAGCTTTCTGGCTACTGGGTTGCTTTGGCTAAAAAGTAACAAAGAGTAGGTCCTTACTTTCAAGATTTTAGCACAAGTTCTAGTAGGTTTAATCTTTACTACATTAGCCAACTAGTACAATGTCACACCCGGTTTTAAAGGCAAAACCGAATGCATTGATCACGTGTGCGCCAGGATCAAGTTACACACACGCTTAGACATTATGAATACCAAAAACAGTGCCACACGAATAAAGAGTTATTACAAACCATAGTCTTAAACGAAACTTAAACAAACGAGTTCTCGCAACGGACAAAATGCCTCCACGAGCGGTCGACCGAAGACTACGCACACCTAGAACTCCCGGAAATCTTCCGGATTATCTTCAAAGTTCTCCCGGTCCCCGAGCGAAGAAATCCGGGTATTGTAGATGCAAGAGAATAAACAAGCGTGAGCACATATCGTACTCAGCAAGGAGAAACAACATAACATGCGAGGCCATATGGTGGATGGCTAAGGTTCAAGCACTTTAGCATTTTAGTTGGTCAAGTTTTATTAGCAACCTAACTACTATAGGTGTAAGTTCATGCCAACCCAATTAATAAGATATAAGCATCATAAATAAAGAAATAAACCACAATTTAAACGTTAAAATTCCATAACTTAATCATGTGAGTGTCCAGGCCGCTCTTGACCGTGAGCACGGCTAATCGATTAGTTTAACACTGCGGAGGTTGTACATCTTTACCCACAAGCGGCGTAAAAGCTCCGAAGAACTTTGGACCCAACCATGCGGTGTTTGCAAGACACCATATCACACTTCCGAGGTGTGATTGCATAGGGACGCTACATGGCCTTTACAAAGGTTCCCTAGCAAGTTATGACCCACAAGGTCCGGATCACTTAGCAAGGTATAAAGTCCCCTAGCAGGTCGATACCCCACCATAAAAAGAATAACTCACCCAACCCCCTGCTAGAGCGAGTCCATACCCCACGGTACCGCCGATCCCTTGTCCTTATCGGTAAGACCATCCCATGCTAAAGTTCCTAATTAATCGGCCAAGACCATTGCCCATTAGTTCTTGTGGTTGTCTTGTTTTCTGGGTGGTTCTCCATGTTCCGATTACACATTAAAGTGGTCTTGTAAAGTAAAAGATCATAAACGGAACATGAAATAACAAGAGGTAACCAAATAGATTAATACCAATTCCCGAGTTGAGCATGCTAAGCAATAACTACCACAAGATTAATTTAATTCCCCGTGTCAAGGTAAAGGTAGTCAAAACCTAGGCATGATCCTTAATAGGCTCCCATCAAATTAATGCAAGCGAAAAGTAAAAACGGTGAATTTAAATGCATGTTATGTAGGACAAGCGGGCATGCATCAAGGAATACTTGCCTTCAACAAAGCCTTGCTGCTCAAACTCTTGCACGACCGGATCTTCAAATCCCTCGAACGAATCGCTCTCTACGATCCACAATCATCACATACAAGCATACAATAGAAATAAATGAGAAATAGTCACCAAACAGATCAAACAGATCTAAACAGTAGCATAAAACTAATCTACGCTTCGAGACGAACGCGTGGACATAAAGAACGCTAAAATCGGAGCTAAAACGACCAAGTTATGGCTTTGGGAAGGTTTAGGGACTAATCGCGAAGATTTGAAAAGGTTTCGGGCTAAAACAAAGAAAAAGGACTAAACTGTAAGAAAACTTATACGGTGGAAGGGTATTTTTGTAAATAAAGAAAATCCGGGGTTTTTCCGCAAAATTGCCGGGGGCGGCGGCGGTTTGACCGGCTTGACTCGGGTTGACCGGATGCCGGGACCGTTGGATCGTCATCCGACGACCACGGTGGCGCGCAAGCGGCGGGGCGGCGGCGCGCGAAGGCGGCGGCGGCGGCGGCGGCGGGCGGCGGCGGGCTCGCCGGCGGGGGACCGGATTTGGGGTTCCGGCCACGAATCGAAGCGCGGACGGCACCTACTCGACGCGCGCGAGGCCGCGGAGCAATCTAGGGCGGCGGCTCGGGCGACGGTGCGGCGGAGCGGCGGGTCGACGCGGCGGCGCGGCGTGCGGGCTCCGGCGGCGGCGCTAGGGCGAAGAGGGGCTCGGGGTCGTCAACGAGTGGCACCGGGGTGCTCCTCACCTCCTCCGGCGCGGCTCTCCGGGCGACTCCTTGGCGGCGGAGTGGCGACGGCGGCGGGATTCCACGGCGGCGGCGGCGAGCTCCACACGGCGGCGCGGCTAGGGTTTCGGTGGGGCGCAAGACGGCGGCTTGGGCTCGGGTGGGAGGTCCAAGGAGGCGGCGGCGCGCTATAAATAGCCGGGCGGGGGTGCCTAGACGTGCGGGCCACACCGCAAGGCGTACGGGAGCCGGACTCCGAAGCGGCGGCGCACCGGTGTCCGGGTCGGGGACGACGGGGGAAGGGGATGACCCGCGGGCCCCCTTGGTCGGCGGCACGGGCGCGGGCGGGCTGCGGCCGGGCGCGTCGGATCCGGATCCGACGGCCCGGATCGAGAGCAGGCGGCGGGGCGCGGGCCGCCCGGGCCGGGCGGGCCGTAAGGCCAAGCGGGCCGGCACACGCGGCGGGTGCGGTGGCTGGCGGGCTAGGCCGGGCTGGGCCGGTGCGCAAGCGGGCTGCTGCGCAGGCCTTTGGCTGGGTTGGGCTTAGAAGATAGGAAAGGGTTTAAGGGAAAATAGTTTAGGAATTTTGGTTTTGGGTTTTGAAAGGGATTCAAACACAAAAAGAATTCAAACCTGAATTTGAATTCCAGCAGACAAAAGAAATGCACCAGCATGAATGCCACAAATAAATCCTATATTTCATTAACTTTATTTTAGAAAAGTTTTAAATGCCTAAAAATAAATAAAACAACCTTATATTCCTTAAGCAAATAAATGGTTGCTATCAAATTTTAATAAAGCAAAAATTTTTAATAGAATTAGGGTGTTACAAATCCTACCCCCTTAAGAAGAATCTCGTCCTCGAGATTCGGACGGATTGGGAAAAAGATGCGGAAACTCGCTTTCAGCTCATCCTCTCTTTCCCATGTTGCCTCATCTTCTGCATGATTACTCCATTGTACTTTGCACATCTTAATCACACTATTCCTGGTGACCCTTGTCATTGTTTCCAATATCCGAACGGGGTGTTCAACAATAGTAAGATCCTCTTCAACGTTTAGGTCATCCAAGGGTAACGGCTCTTTGTCATGGGGACCAAAACCCTTCTTCAACTGAGAGATATGGAACACATCATGCACATCGCCTAGCCGGACCGGCAACTCTAATCCGTAAGCCACTTCTCCCACTCTCTCAATGATCTTGAAAGGTCCAATAAAGCGAGGTGACAACTTTCCTTTAACTCTGAATCGACGCAAACCTCTGATAGGTGATACCTTTAGGTACACATAATCGCCTTCCTGAAAGACCACATCCCTTCGTTTGCCGTCTGCATAACTTTTCTGTCTAGACTGAGCAATCCTCAAATTTTCTCTGATGATCTGAACTTGTTTCTCTCGCTTCTCGATGATATCTCGCTCCAAATAATCGCCTTTCGCCTGTCTCACTCCAATATAACGGAGTTCTACACTTCCTTCCATATAGAGCCTCAAAGGGTGACATTTTGAGACTAGCTTGGTAGCTGTTGTTATAAGAGAACTCAGCATACGGCAAGCTCTTATCCCAACTACAACCATGCTTAAGCGCACACGCTCTCAGCATGTCTTCTAGGATCTGATTGGTTCTCTCTGTCTGTCCATCTGTCTGTGGATGATAAGCTGAGCTGAAATTTAGTTTAGTATCCAGAGATTCATGCAACTTCCCCCAGAAGCGAGAAGTAAACTGAGTACCTCTGTCGGACACGATCTTCTTTGGTACACCATGCAAACACACGATCCTGGACATGTATAGCTCTGCCAACTTAGCTCCTGTATAGGTAGTCTTTACCGGAATGAAGTGAGCTACCTTAGTCAAACGATCCACGATAACCCAAATCGAATCATAACCATCTCGGGTTCGGGGTAAACCCACTATGAAGTCCATTCCGATCTCTTCCCACTTCCACTCAGGCACCTTCAAAGGTTGAAGCAAACCAGCGGGTCTCTGATGTTCAGCCTTAACCCGGTGACAAGTGTCGCACAAAGCCACATGGGCGGCCACGTCTCTCTTCATACCGTACCACCAATACCTCTCGCTTGAGATCCCGGTACATCTTAGTACCGCTCGGATGGATAGAGTAAGCCGAGTCGTGAGCTTCTCTCAAGATCTTCTCTCGAGATCTCCCGTCTCCGGTACACACAACCGGTTCTTAAACCACACGGTTCCTTGCTCGTCTTCCGTGAAATCCGGGGCTTCTCCTTGTTGCATACTCTCTTTAATCTTTTGTATTCCGGCATCCTCTAACTGCCACTTGCGTATCTCTTGCTCCAGCAGTAGACTGTACTTCCAAAGTCACTCCTTCTGCATGTGCAACCACTTTCAAGTTGAGCCTTTCAAACTCTTTTACCAACTCATCAGGAAACTGAATGGTCATAACCATGTTAGTGTGGCCCTTCCGACTCAAAGCATCAGCAACCAGATTCGCTTTACCCGGATGATAGTGAATCTCTAGATCATAGTCCTTGATCAGTTCTAACCAACGACGCTGTCTTAGATTAAGATCCTTCTGAGTGAAGATATACTTTAGACTCTTGTGATCAGTATAGATCTGGCACTTAGTTCCCATGATATAGTGTCTCCATATCTTTAATGCATGAACCACTGCTGCTAACTCGAGATCATGCATAGGATAGTTCAACTCATGCTTCCTCAACTGACGAGATGCATAGGCTATAACATGACCTTCTTGCATCAACACACATCCTAGACCTTGTCGAGATGCATCACAATATATGTCAAAACTCTTTCGTAGATCGGCATTACTAGAACAAAGCCTTGTGGTTAACCGCTTCTTTAACTCTTCAAAACTGGACCGACATGCACTTGGTCCATTTGAATTCCCTGTCCTTCTCTAGCAATGTGGTGAGAGGCTTCACAATCTTGGAGAATCCTTCAATAAACCGACGGTAGTAACCAGCAAGTCCAAGGAAACTCCGAATCTCAGACACTGTACGAGGGGCTTCCCATTTCAACACATCACTAACCTTGCTAGGATCTACTGCAATACCTCCGTTGGTGATGATATGACCTAGGAAAGACACTTCCTTGAGCCAGAACTCACACTTGCTGAACTTCGCATATAACTCATGCTCTCTCGCCTTCGCAACACAAGTCTCAAATGCTCCTCATGGTCCTCCTCATTCTTGGAGTAGATCGAATGTCATCAATGAATACCACAACGAACTTGTCCAAATACTCCATAAAGATCTTGTTCATCAAGTACATAAAGTACGCGGGTGCATTGGTTAACCCAAAAGACATAACCGTGTACTCATAAAGTCCGTACCGGTAGTAAAAGGCCGTCTTAGGGATATCCCAAGGCCTAATCTTCAATCGATGATAACTCGATCGCAGATCGATCTTAGAAAACACTCGTTGCTCCTCTCATCCGATCAAACAAGTCTTCAATACGTGGCGAGAGGATACTTGTTCTTGATAGTAACATCATTAAGGGACCCGTAATCAACACACATCCTCTCGTGTGCCATCTTTCTTACCCACAAAGATAACGGTGTGCTCCCCAAGGTGATGAACTAGCACGAATGAACCCTTTACCCAATAATTCTTTAATCCGCGCTTTAAGTTCTTGTAACCGATCACTAGACATTCTATATGGGCGCTTAGAGATAGGAGCGATGCGGGTAAAAGATCAATAACGAACTCAACATCTCGGTCGGGGGCATACCTTGCAACTCCTCGGAAACACATCGGGATAATCGCACACTACTCGTATGTCTTCCAAGGCTGCTCCGTCAAGCTTATTCACGGCACCGGCATTTGATGGTGCGGATCTCGCCGCAAACTCAAACCTTTCACCACCTGGACTTGTAAGAAGGATTGACCTCTTAGCACACCGAATCACCGCATCACACGCGGTCAACCATCCCATTCCCAATATCACATCGATCCCCTTTGAATCCAAGATTATAAGGTTGGCACGGAAATCTCTCGCCCACAATCTTGAGGTGGACGTTATCACATTTATAGATAGCTTTCAATTCCCCCCCGTGTGAGGTAACTAACATGTGGCGAGACATGGGACTGATAGGTAGGTTATGTTGAGCTACGAACTGGGATGTAATGAAAGAATGGGATGCTCCAGAATCAAACAAAACTGAGGCAGGAGTAGAGTTGACTAGAAACATACCGAGCACTACTCTGGGGTTCTCCTGGGCGACTTCAGCATCAACGTGCATTGCCTTGCCTCGTGCGTAGCTCTGTTGTCCTTTGTTAGACTGCGGGGTTTGGCTTCCGCTCCTTGTCTGCTGCTGGGTCTGCACAGGGGTGTGTGGAGGGTTCCTCTTTGGGCAAGCATTGGCATAGTGACCAAGTTCTCCGCACTTGAAGCAAGTAGTGGTGGCAGGATTGGGCGGTGCCACGGTCCTTACAGGTGTGCCAACTGGGGCTCTCTGCTGACTCTGCTGGGAAGCTGGGCGGGGAGTCTGAGGAACGGGACGCCGAAACCGCCGAGCGGACCGCCGGAACCGCCGAGCGGACGCCGGGACTGCTGCCTGCCCAAAGTTTCCACCCGGTCCCCCATAGCGGAATGGGGTGTTCGGCGGTGGGTTGAAGCGCGGGCGAGACGCACTCCCAAACCGCCCGTAGCCGGCGGCCTTCCTCTTCTCGCTCTCCGAGCTCCTTGCGCTTGTGCTCCAAGCGGATAGCGGCATCAACTAGCCGCCGAAAGTTAGGAAAAGGATATGACATCGGCCGGTACCGCAGCGAACCAACCAATCCATCCAAGAACAGCTCCTCGCTTCTTCCTATCTTCGAGAACCTCCTCGGCCGCATAGCGAGATAGCTCGGTGAACTTGTCTCTATACTCAGCCACTGACATTCCTCCCTGCTTCAGAGAAAGGAACTCCTTCTTGATCTTCATGACTCCAGAGGGTATGTGACGGCTCCCGAAGTTGGTGGTAAACTCCTCCCAAGTGATAGTGTCCGGGGGCGGCATGAGCGGCGAGTACGCATCCCACCAAGCGGCCGCAGAGCCTTGAAGTCGTCCCGCAAACGGACCTTCTCTCTGTCGTCACACCGACGGATGGTGAGCATCTTCGGTATTGTCTTGAGCCAATCTTCAGCTTCCAATGGATCAGCGGCGTGAGTAAACACAGGAGGGTGATGACTCATGAACTCCCCGTGCTTGTTGCGAGGCGCGGGTGGCGGCACCGGCGGATTGTTGACCCGAGCTTGCGGGTTTGTCACGGTGGTGGTCAAGTTCGGAGGAGCCGGGTCCGTGCCTCCAAGAACTGCCGCATAGCGGGATCCATTTGTACCGGGCCGGGGTGCTCTTCCCGCTGGTTGATCAACACCTGATCCCGACCTCGGTGTTCACCATCTGAGTGTTAGGGACATTATTTTAGATGATTGCACCAAGGTTTAAACTTAGGAAGATAAGATAGCAATGATATTCAGATAAGACAGATTCTGTTGACTCCAAACAATCAGGCATAGCTCTCTGTACGAGTAACCAAAAATTATGGGTTTTGGACTGATAAAAGGTAATGAAATTACAAAACTACTCCAACCGGAATCACCTCAATCGGAGTTATGTAGCTCTGGTTATAAAATAAACAAGTCAGGTAGGTTGGCAGTGTTTAACAGGTTCGTGAGGCTGTAATGTTTTAGTCATAACTCTCTGGTTTTCCATCCAAATATTCTGAATTTTTCACAGAAAATCAGTCACAAAATTCTTGAACTTCTCCAATTGGTTTTACTGCAATCGGAGTTCTGTAGCCCGAGATAAAATTAAAACAGTGCTGCTGACTCAGAAAACTGTGCGAAAAGATTTTTGGGATCTCGAATTTGCATTAAGGGGAAACTTAAGGGGACAAAAAGATTAAGATAGATAACTAACTGAGACTGAAAGATAACCCCCACAAACTTACTACTAAACCAATGTCGTTGTGGTCATCACTCCACAACACATTGCACTCAACCAAAAATTCAACTCATACATCAAGCACAAAATCAAGCATTCAACCACACCTCTAAACTAAACACGCTTTACCGATCGCCTACTAACGATTACAAGGAAATCCTATCCTTAATCTTAAACCTAAGGACTATTTTCAGCCATAGCATCTGTGCGAGCGTCAGGGGAGTCGTAGTGTGGCCTCTTGGGTGATGGGGAGGTACATCCTTCTGTGGCTTCATGGGCTTCCGGCCGCTCCCCGTTCAAAAGTGCGGCTTCCAAGGCACGCCTCTGCGTCTCCGGTGTGAAGATTTGCTGCCGTGCTGCATATAGTGTGTTGTTGGTATCATCCAATGCGGTGTTCACGGCTGCAAGTAGACCCCGGACATTGTTGAGCGTCCCTTCATAGGTTGGTGCTTTGGGGCGATGTAAGTCTTGGCTTCCCCACTTGCCCCGAATGGTGTGTAGCGGCGGTGGGTATCCTCCAACCTCGTCACGCTCCTTGTGAGAGAGCACATAAAGCGCCCTCCGAGCTGACTCTGCTATCCCAGCATCCATAGTGGTCCTGTGAGCCACATCATGATGCTTGGACACCTCCTTCACTCCACGGCATGGAATGTACTCCTCCAAGATGGCAGCAACCTCCCAATGGGGCTCGAACCACGGATGGGTCCACAGCTCACAATGGTAGACAGGGGCCTTGTCATAGCCTAGGCGAAGTACCATTGCCCTCAGGTGGTCTGCCATGGGAATGCCTACTCCATCAGCTCTGTAGTGGTACACTTCCCAGATCGCTTCCCTCTCTTCCTCCTCTTGCTCTTGTTCCTCTATCTCTTGATCTGAGGAATCCTCATCTTCTTCTGGCGCTTGCTCCTCTAGGTTGGGTTGTTCAGCTAGCTCATCCTCCTCTGGGATCACCTCCTCCGGATCTTCCTCATCATCGGGCACCATGATAAGGTTAGGGAAAACCACAGGTGCTGGCTCCATCTCGATCTCCTCATCGGTATCTCCATCATGCAAGTCATGGTACTGTTCCTGTGGAGCATACTGGTGGACTGCTCCAGCCCGAGAAGTCTCCAAGCTACGAACCATCTGTAGTGTAGTGCAGAATGAGAAAGATGGTAAGGCAAAAAGGACGAGAGCTAAAGCAAGCACAAGATAAAGAATGCGGACAGCTCAAGAGTGAAGCAAAAAGGCAAGAGTAAGGTTAGTAAGAAATAAGCAAGCATGTGTAAGAAAGCTTCTATGAGTATAAAATCCTTAATTCGACCATTTTCTATCTAGGCTAGCGTTCCTACAGTCAACACAGCTCTGGTACCACTCTGTCACACCCGGTTTTAAAGGCAAAACCGAATGCATTGATCACGTGTGCGCCAGGATCAAGTTACACACACGCTTAGACATTATGAATACCAAAATCAGTGCCACACGAATAAAGAGTTATTACAAACCATAGTCTTAAACGAAACTTAAACAAACGAGTTCTCGCGACGGACAAAATGCCTCCACGGGCGGTGACTGAAGACTACGCACACCTAGAGCTCCTGGAAATCTTCTGGATTATCTTCAAAGTTCTCCCAGTCTGAGCAGCAAATCCGGGTATTGTAGATGCAAGAGAATAAACAAGCGTGAGCACATTTCGTACTCAGCAAGGAGAAACAACATAACATGCGAGGCCATATGGTGGATGGCTAAGGTTCAAGCACTTTAGCATTTTAGTTGGTCAAGTTTTATTAGCAACCTGATTACTAAAGGTGTAAGTTCATACCAACCCAATTAATAAGATATAAGCATCATAAATAAAGAAATAAACCACAATTTAAACGTTAAAATTCCATAACTTAATCATGTGAGTGTCCAGGCCGCTCTTGACCGTGAGCACGGCTAATCGATTAGTTTAACACTCGCAGAGGTTGTACTTCTTTACCCACAAGCAGCGTAAAAGCTCCGAAGAACTTTGGACCCAACCATGCGGTGTTTGCAAGACACCATATCACACTTCCGAGGTGTGATTGCATAGGGACGCTACATGGCCTTTACAAAGGTTCCCTAGCAAGTTATGACCCACAAGGTCCGGATCAGTTAGCAAGGTATAAAGTCCCCTAGCAGGTCGATACCCCACCATAAAAAGAATAACTCACCCAACCCCCTGCTAGAGCGAGTCCATACCCCACAGTACCGCCGATCCCTTGTCCTTATCAGGTAAGACCATCCCAAGCTAAAGTTCCTAATTAATCAGCCAAGACCATTGCCCATTAGTTCTTGTGGTTGTACTGTTTTCCTGGGTGGTTCTCCATGTTCCGATTACACATTAAAGTGGTCTTGTAAAGTAAAAGATCATAAACGGAACATGAAATAACAAGAGGTAACCAAATAGATTAATACCAATTCCCAGTTGAGCATGCTAAGCAATAACTACCACAAGATTAATTTAATTCCCGGTGTCAAGGTAAAGGTAGTCAAAAGCTAGGCATGATCCTTAATAGGCTCCCATCAAATTAATGCAAGCGAAAAGTAAAAACGGTGAATTTAAATGCATGTTATGTAGGACAAGCGGGCATGCATCAAGGAATACTTGCCTTCAACAAAGCCTTGCTGCTCAAACTCTTGCACGACCGGATCTTCAAATCCCTCGAACGAATCGCTCTCTACGATCCACAATCATCACATACAAGCATACAATAGAAATAAATGAGAGACAGTCACCAAACAGATCAAACAGATCTAAACAGTAGCATAAAACTAATCTACGCTTCGAGACGAACGCGTGGACATAAAGAACGCTAAAATCGGAGCTAAAACGACCAAGTTATGGCTTTGGGAAGGTTTAGGGACTAATCTGCAAAGATTTAAAAAGGTTTCGGGCTAAAACAAAGAAAAAGGACTAAACTGTAAGAAAACTTATACGGTGGAAGGGTATTTTTGTAAATAAAGAAAATCCAGGGGTTTTTCTGCAAAATTGCCAGGGCTGGCGGCGGTTTGACCGGCTTGACTCGGGTTGACCAGATCTGGGACCGTTGGATCGTCATCCGACGGCCACGGTGGCGCGCAAGCAGCGGGGCGGCGGCGCGCGAAGGCCGTCGGCGGCGAGCGGCGGCGGGCGGCGGCGGGCTCGCCGGCGGGGACCGGATTTGGGGTTCCGGGCCACGAATCGAAGCGCGGACGGCACCTACTCGACGCGCGCGAGGCCGCGGAGCAATCTAGGGGGCGGCGGCTCGGGCGACGGTGCGGCGGAGCGGCGGGTCGACGCGGCGGCGCGGCGTGCGGGCTCCGGCGACGGCGCTAGGGCGAAGAGGGGCTCGGGGTCGTCAACGAGTGGCACCGGGGTGCTCCTCACCTCCTGGCGCGGCTCCGGGCGACTCCTTGGCGGCGGAGCGGCGACGGCGGCGGGATTCCACGGCGGCGGCGGCGAGCTCCACACGGCGGCGCGGCTAGGGTTTCGGTGGGGGCGCAAGACGGCGGCTTGGGCTCGGGTGGGAGGTCCAAGGAGGCGGCGGCGCGCTATAAATAGCCCGGGCGGGGCGCCCAGACGTGCGGGCCACGCCGCAAGGCGTACCGAGCCGGACTCCGAAGCGGCGGCGCACCGGTGTCCGGGTCGGGGACGACGGGGGAAGGGGATGACCGGCGGGCCCCCTTGGTCGGCGGCACGGCGCGGGCGGCCGCGGCCCGGGCGCGTCGGATCCGGATCCGACGGCCGGATCGAGAGCGGCGGCGGGCGCGGGGGCTGCCGGGCCGGCCGGGCCGTAAGGCCAAGCGGGCCGGGCACACGCGGCGGGTGCGGTGGCTGGCCGGGCTAGCCGGCCGGGGCCGGTGCGCAAGCGGGCTGGCTGCGCGTGCCTTTGGGCCGGGTTGGGCTTAGAAGATAGGAAAGGGTTTAAGGGAAAATAGTTTAGGAATTTTGGTTTTGGGTTTTGAAAGGGATTCAAACACAAAAAGAATTCAAACCCGAATTTGAATTCCAACGAGACAAAAGAAATGCACCAAAGCATGAATGCCACAAATAAATCCTATATTTCATTAACTTTATTTTAGAAAAGTTTTAAATGCCTAAAAATAAATAAAACAACCTTATATTCCTTAAGCAAATAAATGGTTGCTATCAAATTTTAATAAAGCAAAAATTTTTAATAGAATTAGGGTGTTACATACAAACAAGTTGTACAAAACAATTAATCAAGCATCATCTTCATCAACTTCCATCATTAGGGATCTCATGACTAGTGGAGTAAGTAGTCTCGGATAACGGTGAGAGGCCGACAATCGATTGATTTAAACCTTGCAAGGTAGACCCAAACACACGGTAAGCTGCCCCCGCAAGGACAACTTTCCCAGGTCGTCCCTTGAAATCCTCGGGTCGGGATCGAATCTTACAGTCTTTGGTGCAGGCTATCTGGCATGTCCCACCCAGTACACCCAGAGTCACCATACACCACCGGTAGCTAGCCGTGAGAGCGAATCCCAAGAGTAGTAACGGTAGGATCCCTTGCCGTCTCATTAAGGTACTAGGCTTACCGGTCCCATACCCGACATGTGCTTAGTACGTTCAAAAACTTAACCCACATAACCACTAGACCGGAGCCCAGATCCCATGCTCTTACCACGTGAGCAATCCATTTGGGATATAATATGATTCCTATCTAGGAACCTATTCTCTCGAGTGACGTCATCACCCAACTTGTAACGGTCCTGTAGCTTAGCAGCTATCGACCTATCATACTAGTAGGGACAAAAGGTACCTAGGGATCATGCATCTAGGGTTTCATTCAACTCCTGAACGTAAATGCACAATCATCCATGGATAAATGAATAAAGAATTTGAAAACTGGGTTAGATGCACCAGAGCTTGCCTTCGTCAGCTAGGTTAGCCTGGGCACCCTCGGTGTCGAGTACTTCCACGTCGCGCGGCGACGCTTCCGCTCCTCCTTCCTCGATTTCCGGAACAAGGGAGTAATCTCCGTCCGGAAGATCTACACCGAATGCAATGCAAGTTTAGGTGATGTGATTGTTCGTTGTCTTATCCAACTCTGGGTTGGTCATATTCACCTTAACAAGAATTTAGATAGTGTTTCTCTTTTAGGAAGGTTACTGGTTGTACATAGGTTATTCTTTTATTGAATATTTGGATAAAGGTTTTTATTATACTTGTCATTTCATGTGAAAGCTTTAATTCCTTTTACCTTCACAAGGAGAGGTATAAATAATATTTTTATTTATGAATTAATTTCTTATCAGCGATGATATTTAATTATCTTTTAATTAAATTAGGAAATACTTTCAAAAAGGAAAAAATAATTAAATAAGGGCTTTTCTTTATTTAATTTCTCTTTATAATTAAAAGGCTTTTAAGCTTTCTATTAAGCAATTAAATTACCAAAAATTAAAGGAGTGTTTCTTAAGCCTACTAGCACCTATCCTAGTCCATTGGACCCACATGTAAGTGTTGGATGCTAGGAAATTAAATATTATGGAAAATAACAAAGGCTAGCTAGTGATTCAAAGTAAATGCATACAAAAATAAATAAGTATCAATTTGCTCCAAACTTTCTTGTGCAAGCTCTCTGGTCCTAAACAAGTCTAAAGAACCAGCATGTTCACATGGAATCTCTACTGAACTTGGTTTATTAATTTACAAAGGAACACATGCATAAATCAAGAATAATTATTTATGTTAATCCAAATTTCATGATTAATTCACAAGATGTGTATTTTGGCATTACAAGACAGTGTGCAGAAGTTGAGCTCAAGGACATAAATATATTTAACAGGAACAATCATCTAAGCAGTTACTGTAGGAATGGAAAAGCATTTATCTAGCAAGATCTACTACATAACTTTATGCAATTTTTGGCACAACATCTAGTTATATCCTCACACACAACATATCCAAAATTGGGCTACAGAGAAGTTATGGATTTCAAGTTATGACAGATCTAGGTTTAACACATTTGTATTTTCCTGCTACAACTATTTGGAATCTAGCCATGAGTATATAACAAAAGAGGTGGGATTTATCATCCTGAACCCTACAAAATTGGTTTGGGATTTTTCTGATTTTTCTGTGAATTTCTAGGAATTTTCTAAGGCTCTAGACTAATCTGTAAGAAAAGCTAGTTAGGTTTCTTCGCAACTCAGCCCTGAACTTTTACTCTAAGGACCCTACAAAGGTTTAAATCTAAGCAATCAGGCCCTTGGCCGGGGCGGGCGGCGCGGGCACGGCCAACGCCGGCGGGCCGGCGGCCGCCGGCCGGCAAGCGGCCCTACTCGACCACAAGCTCACCTAGGGGCCGTGGGTGGCCGGAGTGGAGGCGAAGAGGTGACCGGCGACGGGGTTCCGCGGCGGCTGGCGGCGGTGGCCGCGGAGGCTCGGGGAAAACCGGCGAGGATGCACGGTGCTGGGCAATTGGCAAGCGCGCTAGCTACACTGGGAGCTAGGGAAGCTAGCAGGGCAGTTGGACGGCGGCGAGCTCTAGCTCCGTGCGGCAGCGGCAATGGCGGGGAGGAGCACGCAGCGTCGCGCGGAGGGGCGCGAGGGGGGGGATTTAAATAGGCGCTTGAGCTCGGGGTGACGAAGGATGACGGCGCGAGATGCTCCCGGCCGTGCTACGGCGCTCGGGGCTCGCACGTACGGCGGCGGCGTCGGCCGACGGACCGCCGGTCCGTGGAGCGCGCGCGCGCGTACGGTGGCGTGGCCGGCGCGGACTCGGTGTGCCTCGGGGGCGGGGGCGCGTCGGGGCGCGGGCGGCTCGGGCGGCGCGTGCCTTGGGCCGTGCGCGGCCTCGGGAGGCGCGGGCGCGGACGCCGGGGCCGGCGGCACGCGGCCGGCGACGGGCGGCGCACGGGCGCGCGCGACGCGCGCGCGCGACGCGCTCTGGCCCCAACTGTTTCACTGGTGCTGTATTTGAAATGCAATTGCTCCAAAAATTTGTATAAAAGTCGACCAAGTGAAGAATACCAAAGTTGTAGATCTAACTACCAACAATATTTTCAACAAAGGCTATATAGGATTTTTCTGCCTAGATTTGAAAATATTTGATTGCCAACTTTAAATGTCAGCCTGTTTTGGCAAACAGTGTTTTCTGCCTTGCAATGGATTTTTCAAGTTTTTCCCCTGAAAATTTGAAATGCCAATCTACATGAAAGTTGTGTCCCTCATCAAGATCTACAACTTTCATAAAGGTAGAATTTTAAGTGTTTAGGTGAATTTCGGAGAACGCGGCAAAAGTTTCGGATGACATTCGCTGACGTCAACGGTTAAGCCGGTTTTGACCGTGCCTTTGGCCAAGGGTTGACTACGGGTGTGTGTAGGCTTGGTCAAGGGGTTCATTGGGGTTCATTGGCGAGGTTTTCGGGGTGATGACCCAGGTCGACCTAGGTTTGACCGATGTTTGACCGGTGTTTGACCGGTTTGACTCGGCCGATCCGGTCATTAGCGTTAATGACGGTAATTAAAAACCTGGGGCGTCACAGTCTACCCCCCTTAAACAGAATCTCGTGCCGAGATTCGAAAGTAAAAGACAAAGTAGGGAGGGTTCCCGAATAGAGAGGTTACTTATGAATTTCGGTTGGCTTTGCTTCACTGGAAAGCTTGGCTTCTTGTTGCGGTTGCCCTTAGCGGATCCGAGGTTCTGCTTCCGCCGCCGGGGCTTCGCTCGTCTGGGGTTCGGGCACTCATTGGCAAAATGCCCAGGCTGTCTACAATTGTAGCATATGCGGGGCGGGAGTTCCTTAAGCTTGGGCACATGCTGTGGATTCTTTTGGTACTGGGGATTTCCCGAAGGCTTGTCCTAGAGTGGGGTCCTTCTCCACTACCTAGATGGCGAAGATTGCGAAGACCCATGAGTACGCTTCTTGACAAAGCAGAACTGCTTGCTCAATTCACTGCCGAAAGTGAAATCAGCTTGTCGCTTCCTATCTTCCTGTGCCTTCTTCATGGCATCCTCCTGAGAGATAGCTTTGTTTACTAACTCATGATAGCTATTGGGTTCCAACAGAATTAGCCTTTCGTACAAGTCACCATCGAGACCGTCAAAGAAACGTTCCATCTTCTTGGCGTCAGTGTCCACGTGATGTCCTCCGTACTAGCAGAGACTATTGAACTTTTGTGCATATTGGTACACGGTGTCAACTCCTTGCTTCAGAGCCAACAACTCTCTCATTTTTCTGTCCATAAGTCCTTTAGGAATATGGTGGTCCTTGACAGCTTGCTTGAATTCAACCCAAGTGACTTCATGTCCAGCAGGTTGCATAGACTTGAAATGTTCCCACCACATCAGTGCTTCACCCCGAAGTTGTAAGGTTGCAAAGGTCGCCTTGCGCTCCTCGGAGCAAGGAAGGGCAAAAGCAGAAAACTTGGCCTCTATGGCCCTGACCCATGCATCAGCTTCAAGCGGTTCTTCTGCCTTAGTGAACGTTGGAGGCTTCATCCCAATAAACTAGGTGTAGGTAGTGACCATATGGGTCCCTCATGATTGGCCCCGTGTGGAGGCCTCTGTTCCAACAGCTGCACGCGCTGGTCCATCTGTTGTTGCATCTGCAGGAGCTGGCGCAATAAGTCGGTTTGTGTGGTCAGAAGTGCCTCTGTCGGTGTCACAGATGGTGGCAGGGGTGGGTCATTACTACTTGAGGCACCAAAACCATTGGGAGTGTTGCGTGTCGGTCCGACCATCTGAAAAATTGAGTTTTCATTAAACACACATTCATAAGCTTGTTCATAATATTGACAAGTAGAATATGTACGACGAAAGCTCATTTATGGTAAGTTTTACGGAACCGAATAACACAGTAGCCATAAGCATCAATTTCAGGAATCGATGCTTAGGCACCGAAAATCCTCATTCAAGGTCCGTAGACGTACTTCAAGTTGGTATTCCACCCGGGATCAAGAATGAACACACGATGGATGACTTCTCCATATTGACTATTCGAGAACCTTGACTGCTCAAGAGAGTTTCTATGTCTAAGGCTTCAACATGTTTAAGGATAAAAGGGGTTGGAGGGAAAATTCAAGTCGATGAAGATAACAAGTTGGTAGGTGAAATCACCATTGAAGATTGAGTTTTATGATCAAGACATTCCCTCTGACATATTAGAATAGCATAAATTCTCTTTTCTCATGCTGGGCAATACTGGGTATTCATGTGCGCAAAGGCACAGTCGTATATCAGAACTCGAAGCGAGCTCACATACATAATGACATGAGGTCTGGCAGTTGTGAACAAAAATTCATAACCAAAAATCCAGAACACCCTCAAATCTTTCCCGAGTTTTCCCGGTTCACAATAAATTCCTTAACACCTATTTAATTTTTAAGGTTGAGCATCGAACAAGAAAAACAAGGTGGATGGTCCTGAACCTAGATGTGCCTAGGAAAGTGTGAACCAACCCAACGAACTAGGATTGAGACTTGCTATTACAATATGGCTAGTTGAGGAGCAATTATTTTTAACAATTTGGGTTAATTAACTTATTACAAGGTAGCAACTTTTTCAAAATTTCGGCAGCATGACGGCTAGGTATGAGAGGTACTTCTAATTTATAAAAAGCACACACTAGCATAAACTTCCTTAGAGAGCATATGGAATTTCGATTTTTGGGTCCATTTTAGTTGTTTCGATTTTTTTAACATGCATGCAAGACGTCCTATTCAACCTCACATGGCAATCAAGTCAAAAATCGAAGTTAGTGCCGGTGGCAAGGCTTTTAATCGTCTCTCCCTATAATATCTAGTCGAGAGCTATACGGTACTCTCTTAACGGCTAACGAAGCGCTGTTATGTACCTGCAGAAAATGAACCTTTCGTGCCAGCACGTCACGAAAGCGTCCACATACATTACCATTCACTATAGAAACGGCATCCATGCGTTAGGCCGCTGCATGGACAGCGTCCAACCTCGGACACCCTCCGTTTGAATGGAGTGTATCCTTGCCTCGCATGAGCGACATGCGGAATGCACACATATGAAACACGTGGCGACACACAACTCACAAACAGACGCGAAGATGGGATCCGTGGAATGGATCACTCCATCAAACCTTGCAATTCCTGTGATGCGGAACAGCGCACGTATAAAACACGTGGCTCCTAGTTTGGTTGTGCAAGAATGTAAGTCTGACATAAAGTAATGTGCTGGAAGTTAGCAAAATAAACCATAGATTAATAAGCCACCTGAAAGAACCCAAAATTCTCTCTAGGGCCTCTCGGTCTAGTTTATCCTTAGCGGACCAACGTATTTTGGAAAATCAAACAATCTTGGCATATTTTATTCTAAAACCATTGATTAAGGTTTATTAATTAATCTCTGGTGCATATAAGCTCTGATGCCAACTGTGACAACCCGCCCAGGAAAATACCGTACTATCGCCTAAGACCGATCCACTTTGGTCATTAAGCAATAATAAAGTATCATCCTGTCGTTAGTTGCCGGGTTAACGCCTGGTAAATCACTTGAAAAGCACAAGGATCGAATATATGCATTAAAACTCACTCGAAGGCGAGTACAGAGATACAACAACATTAATATCCAAATTCGTACCCAAGGGCTTTAATTATTACAAACCATATTTTTTTGCAATTATGAAATAGTTCGAGTTTTCGAAAGGCAACGGAAATTAACTAACGGAAGCGAAGACACCACGGAGGCCATCCATGATGCTTTCGGTAGTCGTCCTCCACCCACTCCGGCTCCCGGCCCAAAGGGATCTCTCCGGCCACACATCACCGAAGGCATTACCTGGATCAACACATTATAGCAAGGGCCGAGTATACTAATACTCGGCAAGACTTACCCGTCGGTGATATCTACTTCACCTAATCCGGACCATGAAAGGCTTTCGGCTACTCGGTTGCTTTGGAAAAAGTAACAAAGAGTAGGTCCTTACTTTCAACATTTTCGCACAAGTTCCAGTAGGTTTAATCTTTACTACATTAGCCAACTAGTACAAACAAGTTGTACAAAACAATTAATCAAGCATCATCTTCATCAACTTCCATCATTAGGGATCTCATGACTAGTGGAGTAAGTAGTCTCGGATAACGGTGAGAGGCCGACAATCGATTGATTTAAACCTTGCAAGGTAGACCCAAACACACGGTAAGCTGCCCCCGCAAGGACAACTTTCCCAGGTCGTCCCTTGAAATCCTCGGGTCGGGATCGAATCTTACAGTCTTTGGTGCAGGCTATCTGGCATGTCCCACCCAGTACACCCAGAGTCACCATACACCACCGGTAGCTAGCCGTGAGAGCGAATCCCAAGAGTAGTAACGGTAGGATCCCTTGCCGTCTCAACCTGAACCCGAACGGCATCTTCCACACCTCGGTCTTCGTCCACTTCTGCGAGGCCTTCCTCGGAATCAAGCCGCACTGGGTGCTCTTCCGGAAGTTCTTCCGCGTCAAGCCGCAGCCCAGTGCCTCCAACCCCAGAGTAGTCGGGGGAGCCGGGATCCAGCTGAGGGAGGACGCCGCAGACCAGTACCTGGCGTACAAGCTCGTGGACTCCAACACGGACTGGAAGACGCGGTGGTTCTACATCACCAACCACCACCCAGGCCTGCCGAAGCCGAGCGGACGGCAGCCCAGGCATCGGGAGTGGTGGAACACAGAGCCCACCATGCAGGAGGGGATCCAGCTCCCTGAGCTGCTAGCACGCATCCGGGTGCTCACAGAAGCCGGACTGAGGGCCGAGCACGTGGCCTTCGGTTTCATGAAGCGCGAGGATCCGGCCCGCCGATGGCGAGGGATACGCCGGGCTTCGAGTACACCGGCGACGACGACACGTCGTGGATGCCGGGGGCGAGTTGGACGACAACGACATCATCGAGAGGTTGTCGCGCATCTTCAAGGACATGCCGGAGTACACGGCGTGCCTCGTCGAGGAGTACTCCGCCGCGCGCCCGCCCAACAAGGTGAGTAGCCGTACCCCCCTCGTCGAGTAGTGAGCACTTGTAGCAGAGTTGCTGACGCCTTGTGTCTTTGCGCAGGATGATGTGAAGCGGTTTGTCTCCGAGCCGCGGCCGCCACCGAGCGGGATCGAGATCCCGGCGGAGGGGAAGGTGAAGGAGCGCCGTGAAGTCGGTGAAGGCGACGACACCGTCATCGTGGAGGATACCTCCGATGACGAAGAAGACGAGGAGACGCCGCAGGGACCGCTTCCGGTGCGCGGTCGAGGTTTAGCCGTCCGGCGGCCTCATGTGCCACTTGTACAAGACCCTCCGGCTAGCCTGGAGGCTAGCCTAGCTGCGCCGCCGCGGAAGCCGCGCAACCCCACCAAGAAGCGGGTGGCGAAGAAGATGAAGGTCTCGAAACCACGCCTCCGGAGGTAAGTTATCTTGAACAGAGTAGTCGAGTACCCAGTAGTCGAGTACGGTGCTGACGAGTAGTCGTCCTCGTGTGCAGGAGGTGCCGCCAACGGAGCCCGTCAAAGAGGGCGACGAAGGCGTGTGGGACCCGGTGAGGGAACCGGCCGGAAGCCGAAGTCCGGCCCCCCACCGTCGAAGAACTCTCGGCGCAGCCTCGGAGCGCCGCCCCCCGCTCCGGAGGAGAGCGAGTACTGCGGCCGCCGCCGTTGGAGAGATGGAAGCCGCAGGGACGCAGGGAGACATCCGCGCCGGATGCCGCCACCGCGGAGGAGGCGATAGCCGAAGAGGCGGAGGAGGAGACGCCCGCCGAGGGTGGATCGGTTGACATCGCCGGCATCCTCGGTGCTCCGGCCGTGACTATCGTCCGGTCGACCTTGTAAGTACCACACCTTCATGAGTAGTACTCGTTGCGTAGTCGATGATTGCTCGACGATCTTCCCGCGAACACTTGTGCGGGAAAATCCACGGATCCGAGCCGGGACGGGGAAGAGCCCGCAACAGCGGAGCGGGGAGAGGCCGTGCCGCCCGTCGAGGAGCCCGCTCCCCGAGGCCCAAGCCGCGACCGAGCCCCCGGCTGCCGAAGCGCTGCTGCCAGAGGCGGCCGTAGTCGAAGGTGAGTGCCCTTCCTGAAGCTGTAGAACTCCAGGACGAGTAGTCGTAGGCACTGATGCGCGTGTTCCTTGTTGACAGGCGCTGAAGGAGGTGACATCCCTGCAGGGGTGCCCATACAGGAGGTGACACCAGAGGCCCCAGAGGCTGCGGAAGGAGCCCCCGAGCCCGTGGGGGAAGTCGTCGAGAAGTCCGCCGAGGGGGGAGGGCGGGCGCCACGTTGCCAGGGGTTGCCCTGGAGGTGGCAATCCGATCCCCCGAGATCCAAGACGCGGAGCCTATCCGCTCGGCGCCGATGACGGAGGCTACGTTGGGTAGGCCGTGGCGGGATTGAGCTGGCCGGCCGACGATCTCGTCGAGCCGGCAACGGTAGCCCGGCACACGGAGGCGATCCGGCGGGCCGCGCAAAGTGGATGAAGGTACGTAGTCGTAGCCTCCCGAGTAGTCAATCCTTTGTGTTGTTACTCTTCTTGACTTGAGCTTGTCTTGTGCAGGACGTCGCGGAGCGATCCCGCGAGAAGTCGAATCTGCTGCAAGGCTACGGTGACACCGTGCTCCGAGCCGAGGCCCTGGAGGAGCAGCTCGTGAAGTCGCGGAAGCACGCGGCCGCGATGCAGTCGAAGCTCGACGCCGCCTTCGCCAAGTACCACAACGATGTGATGGAGCTGCAGGCGAAGGGCGACGACTTGGTGCGGAAGAACAAAGGCTTCCGCAACAAGAACAAAGGTATGTCCTTTGACTTGTCGGGTACTTGTTGGAAGTCGTCTAGCCTCGACCCGTTGTTGTGTTGTGTTGCGAGAACTCGAAGGCCGGGTGGAGCAGTGAAAGCCTCGGAGGTCGGCATGAAGAACCTCTTCTACGGGAGCGAGAAGCCCGCCGTGTACTTGAGCTCGACTACAAGGAGCTCGCCCTCGAGTGCGAGAAGCATATGGAGCTGCGGATTGCCTCTGACAGAGATCTCGTCAACTGCTACAAATCTTTGTAGAAGTTGAACGAAGATTGCGAGGCGCTCCGGCCCCAGCTGAAGGACCTTGAAGAGGCTGCTCTCCCGATCGCGAGGCTCCCGGTGCCGCACCCGGCGGCCCCAAGATCGCCCCTCTGGCGGATCGACTTCGTGAAGCGCCAAGCCGGGCCGGTCGCCTACGTCAAGCACATGGCCAAGTCGATCCCGAAGCAAGTACTGGCCTTCATGAAGTTGTACTTCCCGAAGGCTCCAGTGGAGGTGGTCGCCGGCGGGGTAGCCGCCAACTGCTCGGATGAGCAAGACGCGAGCTGCCGGGAGCGGATGGCTCCCCATCGCGGAGCGCGTAGCCGAGAAGCCGAACCTCCGGTGCCCACGCATAGGTAGCTTAGTAGCCACAGTTGTACAAAAAACACTTGTAATGAACTTATTCATGTATCAATGAAATGAAGTTGTTCCATCAATGAGTACTCGTAACCGCGATCTCAGAGTGCGGAGCGCCCATCGTGGAGTAGGTGCGAGTAGTAGTACTCGGCTTTAGTAGTCCCGTTGTAGGGAGTAGACAGTAAAGAAGTTGATGAACAATCAAACTTTATTACTGAAGAAGTACACCTGGGTGGCCAGGGCCGTAGTTACAAGTAGTCGCCTGGACCCGAAGGCCGCTTACAGCTAAGTGGTGCTGGAGCGGGTAGCCACTCGTAGCCGGTGATCCGTAGGTAGCCGTGGAGGCTAGATCGCAGATCCGTAGGTAGCCGCGCGGGGCTGGATCTTGGAGTGTGGCCTCTTGGTAGACCGCTGCTAGAGTCCTTGACGCTCGTCGCAGCCCCGGTGGTCCGTAGGTAGCCGCACGGGCCGGACACGGATGAGAGTAGTCCGGAGACTTGGAGCCAGGACCCGGGAGGGTCGCTTTGTGGCAAGGGGTGTTGATGTGGTCGTGTAGACTTGAACCCCGGAGTAGTCGTGTAGACTAGGCGTAGAATCGACGAGTTGGTCGACGTTCCACGAGTCGTTGACGTCTTCGCCTTCAAGTGTTTGGAGGCGGTAGGAGCCCGGCCCGGTCACCTTAGCCACGGTGAAGGGGCCTTCCCGAGGGGGAGCGCGAGCTTGTGGAGTCCTTCCGTGTTCCGGATACGGTAGAGGACAAGATCTCCAACGTTGAAGGAGCGTTCCTTGACGTTGCGATCATGGTAGCGTCGGATACCCTCCGGTACCTAGCCGATTGGACGAGGGCGGCGCGGCCGAGCTTCTTCGATGCTTGTCGATATCAACTCGTCCGTTGTCTTCCGAGACGCCTTCGTCATAGTGTTCCACCGCCGGTGAGTTCCATATGACGTCGGCGGGGAGGATGGCTTCGCAGCCGTAGACCAGGAAGTAGGGGGGATTGCCCCGTTGGCTTGGATGGTTGAGTCCGTAGCCCCCGAGTGCGTTGGGTAGTTCCTTGATCCACTTGCCCCCTTTAGAGTTAGCAGCGTCATGTAGCCGCTTCTTGAGGGCGTCGAGCACCATCCCGTTGGCGCGCTTGACTTGTCCGTTGGCCCGTGGATGGGCGACTGAGACGTATCCGACGTTGATCCCGCCGTTCTCACGGTATTCCCGAACCGGTGGTTGTTGAAGTTGGACCCCGTGTCCGTGATGATACGGTGGGGTAGCCCGTAGCGGTGTACGAGTTCATCCGGAAGTCGAGTACTCCGTCGGCCTTGGAGCATGTGACCGACTTGACCTCGATCCACTTGGTGAACTTGTCGATAGCCACCGGTACCCCGTTGAATCCTCCCGGCGCGGCTTGGCGGTGGCCCAATCATGTCGAGCCCCCGGCAGGCAAAGGGCCGGGTCGGCGGTATGGTGACTAGCTTGTAGGCCGGGACGTGTTGCGCTTGGCGAAGAATTGACATCCTTGGCACCTTCGACGAGTTCTTCGGCATCGCCCGGAGCCGTGGGCCGCAAAAGCTCGCCGAAGGCCTTGCTGACCAACGTGCGTGAAGACGCGTGGTTGTCGTAGATGCCCTTGTGGATCTCCTCCAAGATGTCCTTGCCTTGTTCACGAGGGACGCACTTCATGAGTACTCCAGAAGATGCGCCCCGCTTGTAAAGCTTGTCTCCGACGAGGACGTAAGACTTGGCACGGCGGACGAGTTGTTCGGCCGCGTTTTTGTCGGAGGGGACCTTCTGCTCGCTGAGGTAGTCGATGAAGGGCCGCCTCCGGTCCACGTCGATCATCATGACCTCCCCCCACCGGTGGATGGGGTGGGGCGGTGGTCGGTGGCGCCGGCTCCGGGATGGATGGCGCGTGAAGCTCATGGACGAAGACGCCGCGCGGTACTTGGGCGCGGGTGGATCCGAGCTTCGAGAGGACGTCCGCCGCAACATTGTTGTCGCGGACGATGTGGTGGAACTCGAGACCATAGAATAAGTTCTCGAGCTTGCGGACTTCTAGGCGATGGCGTCCATGTTCTCCTTGTTGCGGTCCCGGGACTTGTTGACTTGGTTGATGACCACCTGCGGAGTCGCCGTAGACTAGTAGCCGCTTGATGCCAAGTGAAGTCGCGAGGCGGAGCCCGTGCGGGAGGGCTTCGTACTCGGCTTCATTGTTCGAGACCTTCTAGAAGATGGCGGGACGTACTTGAGTTGTTCGCCCGTTGGAGAGATCGGGGAGTACCCCTCGCGCTCGCGCCCTCGAGGTTGAGTGAGCCGTCGAAGTACATCACCCAATGCTCGGTCGCACGGTGGGAGTAGGTAGGCGGTTCTCCCGCCACTCGCCATGAAGTCGACCGGTGCTTGCGACTTGATGGCGGTGCGTGGCTTGAAGTCGATGGTGAGGGCGCCGAGCTCGACGGCCCACTTGGAGATTCTTCCGTGGCGTCTTGGTTCCTCGGGATGTCGCCGAGCGGGTAGTCGGTGACGACGGAAACCGAGTACTCCCCGGAAGTAGTGTCGTAGCTTCCGCGAGGTGATGAGTAGAGCGTACGGGGAGCTTCGTACGGGCCGGTAGCGAGCCTTGGACTCGATAGGACCTCGGCCGACGAAGTAGACCGGGCGCCCGGACCGGGTAGGCGTGGCCGTATTCCCGCCGCTCGACAACGATGGCGATGCGACCACGTGAGTAGTCGCGGCTAGGTAGAGCGATGGTTGCTCGCCCTTGTGAGGAGCCGTGAGGATTGGCGGCTTTGAGAGGAAGTCCTTGAGCTGGGAAAGGGCTTGATCCGCCTCTCGGAGTCCACACGAACTTCTCATGATGCTTGAGTAGTTTGAAGAAGGGAAGACCCCCGTTCTCCTAGCCTCGAGATGAATCCGTTCAACGCCGCCATGCACCCCGTCGGCTTCTGGACGTCCTTGATGCTCGTGGGAGCTTTCATGCCGGTGATGGCGGAGATCTTCTCGGGGTTGGCTTCAATGCCGCGCCGGGCGATGATGAAGCCGAGTAGTTTGCCCGAAGGTACGCCGAAGACGCACTTGTTCGGGTTGAGCTTCCAGCCGGTACTCGCGTAGTGATGCGAAGGTCTCTTCAAGGTCGTCGATGAGGGTACCGGAGTCCCTAGTTTTGACAACCACGTCATCCACGTAGGCCTCGACGTTCTTGTTGAGTTGCCGCTTGAAGCAGCCCGGATGGCCCGTTGGTAGGTAGCGCCGGCGTTCTTCGGCCCGAATGACATGGTCGTGTAGCAAGACGCGCCAAACGGGGTGATGAACGCGGTCTTCTCCCGGTCTTCCTCCTTGATTGCGATCCGGTGGTACCGGAGTAGCGATCGAGGAAGCAGAGCAGTCGCGGCCCGCCGTGGAGTCGATGACTTGATCAATCCGCGGCAACCCGAAGGGGTCCTTGGGGCGGTGCTTGTTGAGGTCGGTGTAGTCGACGCACATCCTCCACTCGTTCGATTTCTTCTTTCGGACGAGGACGGGGTTGGCGAGCCACTCGGGATGGAAGACTTCTCCCGATGAAGCCGGCTACGAGTAGTTTGGCAAGCTCCTTCTTGATGGCGTCCCGTCCGTCGTCGGCAAAGCGTCGGAGGTGTTGTCGCTTGGGGGTGGCCTTTGGATCGACGTTGAGGCGTGCTCGATCGGCTCCCCGGGCACTCCCCGCATGTCCGTCGGCTTCCACGCGAAGATGTCGCGGTTAGCCCGAAGGAAGCCGATGAGCGTGTCTTCCTATTTGGGGTCGAGGCCGGCCCCGATGGTGGTGGTCTTGCTGGGGTCGCCTGTTCCGAGGTCGACCGACTTGACGAGTACCTCCTCAGGTGGCTGAGGCTTGTTGGTGCTGTCAGACTTCTCTGGGATGTCGAGTTCGCTTGTGGCAAGCTTCTTCGACGCAGCGTAGACCTCCATCATCGGGTTGGGTACTTGGTTTGTTGAAGCGATCACCACGGCCTCTGTATCGCAGTCGTGGGAGATCTTCAAGTCCCCCTGGAGGGAGAGTACCCGGCCGGACTTGGCATCTTGAGTACCAAGTAGGTGTAGTGGGGCACCGCCATGAACTTGGCGATGCCCGGTCCGCCGAGGATGGCGTGGTCGGAAGTCTCGAAATCCGCGACCTCGAACTTGATGTACTCGGTGCGGTAGTTATCCCGAGACGCTCCGAAGGTAATCGGCGCACCACCGAGCCCAGTGGGATAGCCGCGTTGCTCCGGGACGATGCCGTAGAAAGGCATGTTGCTCTTGTCGAGCATGGGGGTGACGTTGAGGTTCATCTTCTTCAATGTTTTGGTGAAGAGGACGTTGAGCCCGCTTCCACCGTCGATGAGCACCTTGTTGAGCTTGGAGCCCGCCACCGTTGGTTTCAGGACGAGAGGGAACCGTCCCGGTTCGGAGAAGCCGGTCCACTGGTCCGCGCGGGAGAAGGTGATGGGTACCTCTGACCACCTGAGAGGGGTCATAACCGCTGGCTCGATGGACATCACTTCACGACGGGTAGCCTTCTCTCGCTCCCGCCCGCCGGGCGATCCGCCGAAGAGGACGTTGACGGTCTTCTCGGGTTCTTGGAAGTCGTTGTTGTCGCCGTCCTTCTTCTTGCCCTTTTGGACGTGAGGGTGCGGTGGCTCGGCGTGTCCTTGAGTGCATGCCTGAGCTGGTAGCACCGCTCGGTAGTGTGATTGCCGTTCGGATGCCACGGGCACTTCTCCTTCAGCAGGTCCTTGAACCCGCCGGAGTTCTTCTTCGAGTTCCCTTTCGCAGGGCGCTGGATAGCCGCGACAGTGTTGTCTGGCTTGCGCTTGCGGTTGGGACCCGAGTAGTTGCTGTTGTTGTTGTTGTTGTTGCGGCCGCCTTGGTTTGCATTGCTGCCGCTGCCGCCGCCGCCCGGTTCTCGCTTGGACTTGCCGCGGATGGCGTCGTACTTGGCGTTGGCCTTGTCCTCTTCATCCGCCCAGGACGTGATCATGTCCTTGAGGTGGGGAATGGACTTGGGGCGGCGACGACCGAAGTCCTCGAAGGTGCGGCGATGGTAGAGGCCGTCCTGGAAGAGGTCGATGACCTCCTTGTCGGTGACGTCGACGACGGTAGCGCGCTTGTCGAAAAAGCGGCGCATGTACTTGCGGAGGGTCTCGCCTTGTTCCCGCTTGATCATGGCGAGGTCCATGCGAGTACCCGAACGGCCCATGGCGCCCGCGAAGTTGCTTGTGAATTGTTCCTTCGGCCCGGTCCCACCGGTCGATCGAGTGCTTGTCCGGCGACTCGAGCCATGTGAGCGGAGCTTGGTCCGGACGAAGGGGAAGTAGAGGCATTTGGTGTCGCCGTTGCCTCCGGCCGTTCTCGATGGAGAGAGCGTAGCATCGGAGCCACCGGATAGGGTCTCGCTTCACGTCGTACTTGGTGATCCCCAAAGGTTTGAACTTGTCGGGGAGGAGCAAGGTTGCGAAGCCGGGGTGAGAAGGCGGGGAAGCCGTCGCCCTCGGTAGTGGTCGACTTCTTCCGCCGCGGCCTCCTCGATCTTCCCGGCGAGCGTCCGTACCCGCCGTGCGAGGCGCCGGAAGCGTGGCCGTTCGCGTGGCCTCGGCCGCCGCGACCGCCGCCGCCGCCGGCTCTCTGTTGGCCCCGTGGTTGGAGCCGCCGCCGTCGGCCGCCGCCGCCATCGTGGTCGTTGCCGCCACCACCGGCCGGAGCGCGGTGGGGGACAACCTCTCGGTTGCCTTGGTCCTGCGAAGGTCCGCCGGCATGGGAGCGGCGACGGTTTGGGTCAGCTGGTATGTCGCCTCGAGTACGGTTGGGGCCAGCGTTGCCGCTGCGACTAGTAGCTTCGTTGTCGCGCGGCTTAGCTGAGGGAGGTTGGCTGACTCGCTTGTCGACCCGCATGAAGTAAGCTTCTTCAGCGAGCTTGGCGATAACCTCTCCAGCGCGTATGCCCTGAGCCTGGCGTGCAATCGTTGTGATCGACATGAGGCATTGCTCAGGAGTGGTGTGGACTCTACTCTTGACCGCCTCGAGAGCTTCCGCAAGGTTGCGGATGGGAAGGTTGTCTCTGAGCCGCCGGCGTCGTTCGCTGCGCTTCCTGTTACGTTCGCGCCGGGCGTCCCTGTTGGCGTCGGTCTCGCCTGCAGGCGCATCGGCGACGGCTCGTACGTCGCGGAGATGTCCTCCGGGTACTTGTCCGCGGCCGTGCACCGAGGTTCCCGGGTGTCGCCGGGCAGCCATGAAGACTTGGCGATCGGGGGTGCCAAGGCCGGGACTCGAAGGTGCCACCTCGGTGGGTGTGTTGGAGTCGGCCGGGCCGGTGGTGTTCCGTCTCCCGGAACGGTAGTGAGTCGATGTAGGCGACGCGGCGTGAGTCTCCCTTTGCCGGGTCGGCGGGCTTGCGGTCCCGGCCGCAGACGTATCGCCGGTCGGTGTTGATTTTATAACCGGCCCGCAGGCCGGCCCCGACGGGGGAAGCTCGGTGGAGTCGTCTTCGGACTCGGGCTCCTCAGGGTCCGACCCGAAGTCGAACTCGTAGTCCGGGTTTGAGTAGAACTCGGAGAGAGGGTTGGAGCCCGAGACGTGATCGGGGACGGCGTCGGAGTCCGAGTTGTACTCGGTTACGGGCTCCTTGCCGGCCCGTCGTGGAGCGAGGAGCCCCCGTGCGGGCCCGGCCGAGGACGCGGGGGCCACGCGCGGAGCGTTGATGTGGTGAAGGGGCCGTCTCGGATCGGCAGGCGCGGCTCGCAAGCGATGGCCCATGGCGACGTCGGGTTCGAGTTGGAGACGGACTCGAGCTCGAAGTCAGCGTGATGGTTGAAGAGCGAGATTTCGCCGAACTTGCCGGCGAGTTCGCTCCGTGACGACTTCGGGAAGTGTCACGAGGCTCGTCCTCGGGTTGGGTTGCATGGTCGGGCGGCGGCCCGGAAGGAGCCCGCGCCATCGGCGGTGCGGACCCGGAGCACCGAAGACGAAGGTGTCGCCGCGGTTGAAGGCGACGGTTGGCTTGATGTGGACGGAAGCCGTCGAGTTCGCCATGTGATCTCGAGCGAGACCCCCTACCCGGCACACCGAGTTTGTCGGTGTTTTAGACCGGCAACCTACTACGGGGAGTACCCAAAGTAGATGAATGTGACTCGCCGAGATCGGTAACTCGAAGGAAGAGACACGTGGCACACAATTTAGACGAGGTTCGGGCCGCGAGGTGCGTAATACCCTACGTCTCGTATGCCGCGTAGCTCGGATTGATAGGGCACGATTACAAGATGGTGCAATAGTGCGCCGTGAGTTGTAGGAGATGAAGATGATCCCGAGATCGGTCCCTGCCTCGCCTTATATAGTCGGGAGCGGGGGTTACAAGTCGGAGTAGGGAAGGAGTACTAGTCGAGCACGTCTAGGAGACCTCTATACGGTGCGGAACGTGTACGAGTCCTAACCGAGTACTACTCCTTGTGTAGTCCCCGTGCTCCACGCCTTCGGGTGCGGGTGTAGCGCAAGCCGGTAGTCCCGGGGGCCCACCGAGTAGTCGGTCCCGGTACCCACCGAGGTAGT
The DNA here is from genome assembly GCA_947561735.1 of Cenchrus americanus. Lineage (NCBI taxonomy): Eukaryota > Viridiplantae > Streptophyta > Magnoliopsida > Poales > Poaceae > Cenchrus > Cenchrus americanus. The sequence goes on from OX387241.1 coordinate 248,338,063, forward strand.
GGGCCCCGGGAGGTCCATACGACCGCTAGCTAGTGATTCAAAGTAAATGCATACAAAAATAAATAAGTATCAATTTGCTCCAAACTTTCTTGTGCAAGATCTGCGGTCCTAAACAAGTCTAAAGAACCATCATGTTCACATGGAATCTCTACGAACTTGGTTTATTAATTTACAAAGGAACACATGCATAAATCAAGAATAATTATTTCTGTTAATCCAAAATTCATGATTAATTCACAAGATGTGTATTTTGGCATTACAAGACAGTGTGCACAAGTTGAGCTCAAGGACATAAATATATTTAACAGGAACAATCATCTAAGCAGTTACTGCAGGAATGGAAAACAATTTATCTAGCAAACTGCATAACTTTGTGCAATTTTTGGCACAGCATCTAGTCATATCCTCACACACAACATATCCAAAATTGGGCTACAGAGAAGTTATGGATTTTAAGTTATGACAGATCTAGGTTTAACACATTTGTATTTTTCCTGCTAAAACTGTTTGGAATCTAGCCATGAGTATATAAGAAAAGAGGTGGCATTTATCATCCTGAACCCTACAAAATTGGTTTGGGATTTTTCTGATTTTTCCGTGAATTTCTAGGAATTTTCTAAGGCTCTGGACTAATCTGTAAGAAAAGCTAGTTAGGTTTCTTCACAACTCAGCCCTGAACTTTTACTCTAAGCACCCTACAAAGGTTTAAATCTAAGCAATCAGGCCCTTGGCTGGGGCGGGCGGCGCGGGCACGGCCAACGCCGGCGAGCCGGCGGCGCCGCCGGCCGGCAAGCGGCCCTACTCGACCACAAGCTCACCTAGGGGGCCGTGGGTGGCGGAGTGGAGGCGGAGAGGTGGCCGGCGACGGGTGTCGGTGGGGAAAGTGGTCCCGACACTAACCAGTAGATAACGCCTAGGTCTATCCCTCGATGGTCGATGCTAAGCAACAAATGACACAAGGATTTATCCTGGTTCCGGCCGAGGGGGCCGTACGTCCAGCAGTGGTGTGCTCGTGGCACTATATTGCTCAGCACCGGGGGTGCTTGTAGTGGGGCAAATACAAGCAAGGCGGGAGAGGAAGCGTGGCTCCCAAGTCCCTGGTGAGTAGCTGAAGATATTGTGGGAGAATAAGAGAGTGAGTGCACAGTGCGCTGTGTTCTTCCGGGTTCGTCCGAACTCGTCCCCCTCCACCCCCCTCCGCGGCTGGGGGCTCGCCTCCCCTTTTATAGGCCAAGGGGGCGGCGAGTTACATGCACGCCGCGCTGCCTAGCTACGTGAGGGAGCACGTCGCGCTATGGTGTAGAGTGGGCGGCCGTCCGGTCGATCTTCGCTGCGATCCGGCCATGATGGCCTACCTTGTACCCGAACAGTGGCGGTTCGAGGGTAGGAGGCGGCAGATGGCGATGGCGCCCCCTGATAGGCTTCGAGGGAGATGCGATGATGGGCGGTACGGGGTACGGGAGCGGGCGAACGGCGTTCCTTCCCAATGAGCTCGCGGTGGTGGAGTGGTTGCCTTGCAAGTGTTCGGGCGTGCGCCCGCGGAGTCGAGGGCGTGCGCCCGCGCGCGTGGGTACGGCGGCCGCGCCGTTACGGTGGCGGGATGGCCGCCCACCGGCCTAGCGCCCTTCACCTAACTGCGGGGTCACGGGAAAGTGGGATCGAGGGTGCGCCCCGGCCCCTTTCGAGGGTCGGGCGCGTTAGTCGTACGGTAGCGTGCGCGCGGTGTTATGGGACCGACACCGGCCGTACCGCACGTCCACCCCACGGTGGCGGGGATGGGCTCCTCCCCCGGGGAGTTGGTGCGGCGGCACGGGCGTGAGCCCCGGCGCATGATGGCGCCGTCTCGCGGCGTCGGGCGTTAAATGCCCGGGTACGGGGCCGGCGCACGCGTGCGGGGCGCCCGTGAGCGTGGCGGGCCCGCCGAGGGTGGAGCGAACCCTCGAGCGAGGCGAGGGCTCGCCGAGGGGGAGCGGGCCCTCGAGCGGGGCGGGACCGCTCGAGGGAAGGGTCGCCCCTCGAACGGGGCGGAACCTCGTTCGAGGAGGGGGTTGCCCCTCGAGCGGGGCGGAGCCCGTTCGAGGAGGAGCGTACCCTCGGCGCGGCGGGGGCTCGCTCGAGGGGTCTCGCGGTCGGGCTATCTTGGCGGGGCCTCCGAAGTCCTCGCTCGCGTGGGCCACGTCCCGCATGGTTAGTTCCCCGCATGGTTAGGCCCGAGCTCATTTGATGCGAGAATTTAAGTGAGGGTTCCCCCATCGTTTGAGGGGACCCCTAGGGGCGGTCCCCGACGCAGCCCCCGAGCATCCGCGGGTTTGCCATTGAGGCTCCCGCAGTGCCGGAACCTACCGATAGGACGTTCTTCCCTCCTTGTTTGCGAACGCTTTCCGTGGGGCCGCGCTAGCGGACCCGCGGGTCTAGCCCCGAAGCCCCGGGGAGTGTGGGCTCTCTGCGAGGGTTAACCGCGAGCAATTCGGTCGAAAGGCGTGGCACATATGCCAACCGGCATCGGCGGTATTTCGGCCGGCATCGGGGGTGCACGCTCCCCCGTCACCGTCTCGGGCGGGTGCAATTCCAAGGAGGTGTAGCCGTGCGTCAAGCCCCCGAGCCTTGGCCTCGTTCGAGGCGATCGGGTCGAGCCCGACGACTTGTTTTTTATCACGCCCTCGCCGTCCCTCCGCGGGTCGGGGAGGTGAGGTTTCCACGACTCCCATCGAGCGGGTCGCGAATCGCGGATTCCTCTTCGAGCCGCTAGCGGGTGGTTCAAGTGGACGTCCATGCCCCGTTCGATAAGGGTAGGCCGCGCGATCCGAGACACGTCCATGGAAGCGCTTGCGTGGGTTTGCTAGGTGGGGCTCGGTCCCGTTCGCTAGGGACCGAGGGCGCGCGAAGCTCTCCCTCGGTGGGATCCCCCGACTAGCCGCCCTCGGCCGGCTCTCGAACACGACATGTGGGGCACCCTCGAGCCGACGGGCTCGAGGGACGGCTCGAATGCGCGTGCCCTCGTCGTCCCTAACTGCGTGATCCGGGCGCCCGTTCGAACCCGTCGAGGGTCGGGCTTCGAACCTCCGATCCGCAAGGGCCGTGCGGGGCCGTGCCTAGGCCAGCCCCCGTCTTTTCGCGTTTGCGGCCGTCGAGGGGGTCCGGGCGTGCCGACCCTCGAGGTGTGGTTGGTGGCATGGCGCGGTATGAGTGCTTTCGGTGTCGCTCTATTTCAAGCGTGACCCGGGCGATCCTCTTATGCGCGTGCCTTCTTTAGGGGGTCGACATCGTCTCGAGTTGGGGGTCATGCCGCTCGAGGGTCCTACGTGGCATGGGTGCCCGCGGCCGCCCGCTCTACACCGAGCAGTCCCGGCGACCTTCTCACGCCGATATCCCATCGAGGGTCGCCTTGTTTCGAGTTGGGGGTCATGCCGCTCGAGGGTCCTACGTGGCATGGGTGCCCGCGGTGGCTCGCTCTACATCGAGCAGGTCCCGGCGACCTTCTCACGCCGATATCCCATCGAGGGTCACCCTCCCGTCTCGAGCCGAGGATTCGCCTCGCTCGAGGGCTCTCCTTGCTTGGCAAGGGGCCCGGCATTTAATTGCCTTGCGGGCGTGGCCGCGGGGTTTTGCAGCCGCCGGCGCGCTTTTTAGGCGCCGCGGCTCGCGCGCGCGCGTAGTGGGCGGCGGCTGGCCGGCGGATGTGACGGTTTCACCTCGGTTCGCCGGTCTCGCCGTAATGATGACCCGCCCGCAAGGTTAGAGCCGCCGCGGTCGTGGTGGGGCCCGCTTGCCGACGCGACGGAAAGATTCCCCGCCGGTAATCGCCGGCGGGGCGTCCGCTCCGAGAACTCGCCCGTTGCCTATAAACCGCGGGAAGGAGTAGGCGGCGGTTTTTTACCTTGGCTCCTCACCGTTTTAGTCCTCCGCCTCTTCGCCTTCGTCTCACCCTTGCCGTCGCGCGGGCTCGCTTGCTTAGAGCTTTCTCCTCGTTCCCTCGTCCTCCACCTTCGTACTCGTTCGTCCTCCCTCATGGCGCCGCCTCGGCCTCCGATCGGGGTCCCGGGGCCGTACGCCCGGGAGAAGTCGACCGTGACCCGGCTCGCCCCGGGCGAGCGGTCGCCGCCGCCGGCTCTCGGCCAACGAAGAAGGGCGCCGGCGGAGTGGATCGTGCCGCCGGCGTCGCACCACGAGCCCAATCCGCCGGAGGGTTACGTGGTGAGCTTTCTCCGCTACCACGAGCGCGGCTTCAACGCGCCGGCGAGCACGTTCATGCGGGCGTTGTGCTACCACTACGGGGTGGAGGCGCACAACTTCGCCCCCAACGCTATCTCGCGGCGGCCACATTCGTGGGCGTCCGCGAAGGGTACCCGGGGGATCCCGCCAATTGGGAGCTCGGGTACACCTCTTCCGCGGGGAGCCGATCACGCAGCCCACGTCGGAGCCGAGGACCCCGCGCGCGGTGCGCGCCGGCGGGATGTCGCTTGCCCCGCGAGGGCAGCTCAAGAACTTCTACATCCCCCGCACCATGACGACGAACAACGCCGGGCCGGGAGCGGGGATGGTTTTATCTGCGCAACGCCGAGCCCGGCCTCCCTCCCTACACCGGGCGGTGTTCAAGGAGAGGCCGGACCGCCCGGGGCTACGGGTTGCCTACGGCCAACCACCGGCGCGCCAGAGTCCGTCCTCGCCGCCCCGCCGCCGGCGGGCGAGGGAAGGGCTCAACGCGATGGGCGTCCTCGCCTTCCTTCATCACCGCAAATCGTGCCGTTGATGGAGAGGCCGCTCCGCATCTTCGAGATGACGGAGGCGGCCAACCCCGTCGACCCGGCGAGGTCGCGGATGCTCCCGACGCCGCCGGAGCGGCCGTACGCGCTCACCCGGGCGCGGAGCACCGTCGACACCCGACGCCGGCGCCGCGGGTCGGACCCCCGTGGGATATCGAGATGCTTCCCACCGGCCCGTTGGTGAGTGTGGTTTTCTGACTCCGTTTTGGTCCTCGTTCTCGCTTATGTTTCTTGACGCGCCATTGTCACTCTTGCGCGCGCTGGTGCGATTCAAGATCGCCAAGTCCGTTCCACCCACCCCCGACTCCCCGTGCGCTCGGCCGGCGGCGCGGCGGGAGCAAGCAGAGCGGGCGCGCGCGCCGAGGGAGCACGCAAGGCGGCGCCGGGGCGCGGCGCGACGCACGGTCCGCCGAGCACGGCGGCGGGAGGAGCCGGGGGCTCTCCTCCCCGACATCGAGGAGCCCTCGTCCTCGGATCGAGGACGAGGAGGAAGAGTCCGAGGGGGAGGGCCCCTCGCACGGTGGCGCCCGCGCCCCGTCGCCGGATCTCGCGCCGGCGTCGGGGGCGGCTTCGTCCGGGGCGGGCGCGCCGGCGTCCGCCGCCGGGCGTCGTCGTCGGGGGCGGCACGCGCCGCGGAGGTGCCGGCGCGCGCCGCGAGGCGCGCGCGGCGGACGGCCGCGCGCGCGTCGAGCGTGCCCGCACGCGGCGGGAGTGCGTCCGCGCGAGCGGCGTCGTCGTCGAGGGGCGCGTCGGGAGGCGTGCCCGCGCGGGGGACAAGCGTGCCCCCGCGCACCGTGGCGCCGTCGGGGGTGCGGCGTCGGGTGCGCCCGCGCACGGGGCGGGCGTGCCCGCGCGTGCGGCGGCGCCATCAGGAGGCGCTGCGTCAAGCGCGACCGCTACGCCGGCCCCGTCCGAGGCCTCGAGGAATTCCTCTTCCCGGACACCGCCGACGCTGCCGCTCCCTCTACCTGAAAGCATCTGGGCGCTAGGCCCGTTTTTTGTTTGTGTGTATCAGAATTCTGGCCTCGTGGCCTCTTGTAAATAAACAAGTAGTTTCGTGAACATGGTCAGTTTGTAAATGAAATCGCTTGCTTATTGCGCTTTTTGCTTCTTCTTCTTCCTGAGTAGATTCTAGTTAGGGAAGTCCGCCTTCTCGCGGGGCCCGCCGGGTTGGAGGCGAGAGAGACGGGCCGTAGCCACGCGGCGTAGGGCCGTCCGGCTCGCGCGCTCCTTCCGCGCCGTGCCGCCTACGCCCTGTTCAAATCGTGGCTCGTGGTTGAAGTAGGAAACAAACTTAGCGCGTGTTATTACGTTTTTTGCACGAAAAAATGGGACCATTTGGGGGGGGGTGCCCCCCCGCAGTAGCCCCCGAGGGTAACTTGGGTTTCAGGGGAAAGCCGAGTTGCCCTTTTATTGGATTCGGAGTATTTACATAGGTGACGCCAACTGGGGCGTTGGCCGTGCGTTTTTACAACGGAAAATACTTGGAAATCCTAGCTAAGGGTAGAAGCGACGTAGCTGTTGGATGTTCCAAGCGTTGGTGAGTTCTTCGCCGTCCTCGTTGGCAAGCTTGTACGTGCCCGGCTTGAGCACCTTCACCACGACGAGGGTCCCTCCCATGGGGGCGATAGCTTGTGGCGCCCTCGGTTGTCTTGGCGTAGCCTTAGGACCAAATCCCCCTCGCTGAAATCCCTGCGACGTATCTTGCGCGCTTGGTAGCGTCGTAGGGACTGTTGATACCTTGCGGAGTGCATCAACGCCACGAGGCGTACTTCGTCTAGCTGATCCAGTGAGTCCTCGCGGGCTCGCTGGTTAGCGTCCTCGTTGTAGCCCCGAACTTTGGGTGAACCGTATTCCAGATCCGTGGGGAGGATGGCCTCCGCGCCATGGACTAGGAAAAACGGGGTGAACCCGGTGGCTCTGCTTGGGGTAGTCCTTAGGCTCCACACGACTGCTGGGCAGTTCTTGGAGCCATTTTCGGCCGCATTTGTTGAGCTGGTCGAAAATTACCGGGTTTGAGGCCTTGTAGGATCATGCCGTTGGCACGTTCCACTTGGCCGTTAGTCTGCGGGTGCGCCACAGCTGCCACTCCACTCGGATGTGGAACTTGTCGCAGAATTCCAAGAACTTCCCGCCCGTGAACCGGGACCCGTTGTCTGTGATGATGGAGTTTGGCACTCCGAAGCGGTAGACGATGTCGGTGAAGAACGTAACTCGCTCGCTCGGCCCTCAAATTCGTAATGGGGCGCACCTCCACCCACTTGGAGAACTTGTCGATTGCGACGAGCAGGTGGGGTGAAGCCCCCCGGCGCCTTCCGCGGGGGCCCGACGATGTCCAACCCCCACACGGCGAACGGCCATGTGACGGGGATTGTTTGTAAGGCGTGAGCGGGCGGGGTTGGTCTTGCGGGCGTAGAACTGGCACCCTTCGCAGGTGCGCACGATTTCGTTGGCGTCCGCGACCGCGGTAGGCCAATAGAAGCCCTGGCGGAACGCGTTGCCAACGAGAGTGCGTGGCGCGGCGTGGTGGCCACAGATTCCCGCGTGTATGTCCCGCAGGAGCTCGCGCCCCTCGGGGATGGGTATACACCGCTGGAGGATGCCCGACGCGGCGCGCTTGTACAGCTCGCCGTCGACGAAGGTGAATGACTTGGCCATCCTGGCGACACGCCTGGCTGTGGCCCGGTCTGCGGGGAGCTCCCCTCGAGCAATCCAGGCGATGTACTTCTCCCGCCGGTCCGCCTGGACGGGAGCCGGCTCGATGTCCATTGCGACAGCCTCGTGGGAGCCGTACCCCTCGAGAAGGGAGAGTACGTACGCCTCGTTCGAGGGGTCCTCTTCCATGGGGTCCGCACCCGCTGGATTCGAGGGAGCCCCCGAGGGTCCGTCGTCGCTCGAGGGGTAAGGCTCGAAGGTTACCGAGGGCGCGCGACGTCGCGCGCGAAAACGTTCGGGGGAACGGTGATCCGCCCGGACGCTATCTTTGCCAGCTCGTCTGCTTCTTCGTTGTACCGGCGGGGTACATGATTAAGCTCGATGCCGTAAAATTTGTCCTCGAGGGCCCGCACGGCTTTACAGTAGGCCTCCATCTTGTCGTCGTGGCAGCTCGCGTTCTTCATGACTTGGTCGATCACGAGCTGCGAATCCCCTCGCACGTCGAGGCGCTTGATGCCCAACTCGATGGCGATCTTGAGGCCGCAGAGGAGGGCCTCGTATTCCGCCATATTGTTGGATGCGGGGAAATGGAGACGCACCGCGTAGCGCATGTGCTCCCCGAGGGGTGACACGAAGAGCGAGGCCCGCGCCCGCTCCCCGTCTTCATCACCGAGCCGTCGAAGAACAGAGTCCGAGCCTCGCTTGGATCCGAGGGGGGGCGGCTCGCGTGTCCGTCCACTCCGCGACGAAATCGGCAAGGATTTGTGATTTGATGGCCTTGCGCGGGGCGTAGGCGAGCGTTTCGCCCATCAACTCCACGGACCACTTGGCAATTCCCCGCCGCCGCGTCGGGGTTGCGAATGATCTCTCCTAACGGGAAGGAAGAGACCACTGTAACTGGGTGGGCCTCGAAGTAGTGGCGGAGCTTGCGCCGCGCGAGGACTACTGCATACAACAGCTTCTGGACCTGGGGGTAGCGCGTCTTCGTGTCCGACAGGACCTCGCCGATATTAGTAGACCGGCCTCTGCACGGGCAAGGCATGCCCTTCTTCCGTGCGCTCCACGACGATCACGGCGCTGACCACCTGGGTGGTTGCGGCCACGTAGAGTTGGAGGGGTTCGCCGTCTCGCGGCGGCGTAAGGATTGGGGCGTGCGTCAGCGATGCCTTCAGCTTGTCGAGCGCTTCCCCGGGCCTCGGCGGTCCAAGAGAAGCGCTCGTGCTTCTTGAGCAGCCGGTAGAGGGGCAGGCCCTTCTCACCGAGCCTCGAGACGAAGCGGCTCAAGGCGGCGAGGCACCCCAACACTTTCTGCACTCCTTTGAGGTCCCGAATTGGACCCATTCGCTCGAGGGCCGCGACCTTTTCAGGGTTGGCCTCGATACCCCGCTGGGAGACGATGTATCCTAGGAGCATGCCCCGCGGCACTCCAAAGACACATTTTTCGGGGTTGAGCTTGACCCCGTTGGCCGCGAGCGGCTGAATGCGATGCCAAGATTGCTGACCAGGTCGTCCGCCTTCCTGGTTTTGACGACGATGTCGTCTACGTAAGCCTCGACCGTCCGCCCGATATGGTCCCCAAAAACGTGCTGCATGCAGCGCTGATATGTTGCGCCCGCGTTTCTGAGGCCAAAAGGCATCGTGACGTAACAGAACGTCCCGAACGGTGTGATGAACGAAGTCGCGAGCTGGTCGGACTCCTTCATTTTTATTTGATGATATCCCGAATAGGCATCAAGGAAACAGAGTAGTTCACACCCAGCAGTGGAATCAATGATCTGATCTATGCGCGGCAAAGGAAAAGGAACTTTTGGACATGCTTTATTGAGACTGGTGTAGTCAATACACATCCTCCACTTCCCATTTTTCTTTTTTACAAGCACAGGATTAGCTAACCATGTCGGGTGGAACACTTCCTTGATGAATCCGGCCTCGAGGAGCTTCCGCAGCTCCACTCCGATCGCCCGTCGCCGTTCCTCGTCGAAGCGGCGCAGCCGCTGCTGAACAGCGCGAGCATTAGGCAGGATATCAAGGGAGTGCTCGGCGACCTCCCCTCGGAATGCCTGGCATGTCCGAGGGGCTCCACGCGAAAACGTCGGCGTTGGCGCGGAGGAAGTCGACGAGCACTCGCTTCCTATTTAGGATCGAGGGTCGTGCCGACCCTCAATGCTTTGCCCTCGGGGCCGATGGGTCGAGAGGGACCCCTTTGGTTTGCTCGGCGGCCTCGAACGTGCCGACGTGCTTGGTGGCGGAGCCGAGGTCGTCGTTGATCATCTTCTCCCGCCGTGTTTACCGCGCTTCATCCGGCCGCTAGCGCCTCCGCATGTTCCACGCACTCGACATCGCGCTCGAATGCATGCTCGATCGATGACCCGACGGTGATGACGCCGTTTGGACCCGGCATCTTCATCTTCAGGTACGTGTAGTTGGGGACCGCCATGAACTTGGCATAGCATGGTCGCCCAAGGATGGCATGGTAGGCCCCTTTGAATCCCACCACCTCGAAGGTGAGGGTTTCCTTGCGGAAATTCTTGGGGGTCCCGAACCAGACGGGCAGATCGATCTGCCCAAGGGGTTGAACCTGCTTTCCGGGCGCGATGCCGTGAAACGGCTTCGTGCTGGGCCGCAGCTGGTCCAGCCCAATCCCCATTAGGCGCAATGTATGCGCGAAGAGGATATTGAGGCTACTGCCTCCGTCCATAAGGACCTTCGAAAACCGGGCGTTCCCAATGATGGGATCGACCACCAGGGGGTACTGGCCCGGGTTCGGGATGCGGTTTGGGTGATCATCCCGGCTAAAGGTGATGGCATCCTTCGACCGCCTGAGAAAGGCCGGAGGTGCCCTCTCCCGCGGCGAGGACTTCGTGCCGCTCCTTCTTGCGCCGCCGGGTTGACATGTCGACAAAGTGGGTCCCCCAAAAATGAGGAACACATTTTCGACAGCGGGGAAACCACCCGCGTCGCCGTCGCCCCCATCCTTCTTGGCCTCGGCCTCCTTCGCGGCGGCACGGCCATAGAACTTCTTGAGCATGTCGCACTGCTCAAGAGTGTGATTCACGGGGGTCTTGTGGTAGGGGCATGGCTTCTTCATCATGTCGTCGAACACCCCCGGGCCTCGAGGAGCCGGTCGAGGGCCCCGCCGGGCCGGGTCAACAGCGAGGGCCTCGGCGTTGCCGCCGTTGCGCCCTCGCTCGCGCGCCTCGCGGCGCGGCTTCTTCCCCCTTCTTGCCCCGCTTGTCGTTGCGGCGCGGCTCCTTGGACCCGCCGCCCTCCGCGGGCGTGTCCTCGGAGCGCTTGCCCTTCTTGCCATCGAAAATTGCCCCCACGGCCTCCTCTCCCGAGGCGAAGCCGGTGGCAATGTCGAACGGCTCGTTCGAGTCCGTGGGCGGGCTGCGTCCCGGCTCGCGCACAAGGTCCCGCACGTGGTGCCCTCGAGGAACGCGTGCACGATCTCGGATTGTGCCACGCTGGGGAGCTCTGTGCAGCGCTTGGAGAAGCGCCGTATGAAGTCCCGCAGCGATTCGCCCCGGCCTCGCGTGCGGGGAGCGCGGATCCCAGGAGTTCCCGGGGCGCACGTATGTGCCCTGGAAGTTGCCCACAAAGGTGTGGACCAGATCGTCCCAGTTGTGGATCCGGGCCGGCGGGCAAGTGCTCGAGCCATGTCCGGCCGCGTCGCCCGGATGCGGGGGCAAGTTGCGGATGATTACTTCGTCGTTGGTGGCCCCGCCCAGCTGACAGGCCAGGCGGTAATCGTTGAGCCAAACACGAGGGTCCATCTCCCCGTTGTATTTGATGATCGTCGAGGGCCGACGGAAGCGCCGGGGGGAACGCCGCCGTGCGGATCTCCCCGACCGAACACGCGGGTGCCCGGGGCTCCGGCGTTGGGGAGCGATCCTCACCGCCGTCGTAGCGTCCACCCCTTCGAGGGTGGTAGCCCCCGGCCGCTCGCGCGTCCGCCTTGCCGGGTGCGCCCGGCGTTGATGACGTTGCGGGCGTCACCATCCGCCGCCTGCGTGTGTCGAGGAGGCGTTCCTTGGCCGGCGTGCGTCCCCGGTCGGCGGGTCGACCCGCATGCACCGAGGGTTCGCCCCCGGTGCCGGATCATCACCCCGCGCGTCCCCCTGTTGGCGGATGCGTGAGGCCGAGCTTTCGGCTTGCTGGACGGCCGCTTGCTCAAGGAGGGTCTGCACCTCGCGGTGCATGTCTCGAGCCTCGGGGGTCGAGGGTGCCGGCATGGCGCGCAGCAGTGTTGCGGCGGCGATGAGCTTTTGGCTCGCCCGCGGCGGAGTATCCGCGTTGTCGACGTTGGGGACGGGGTTGAGGCGGTCTCGGACCTTCGGCCCGGCCTCCCGCGCGCGTTCGCCGCGCGCGCAGGCCTCTCTCCGCCATCGAGGCGCGGAGCGCGCCCGCACGGTCCGTACTCCCTCTGCGCCGCCTTGGCCTCGAGCTCGCGAGCTTGGGCCGCCCGCGCATCGACGTCGGCCCCGCGGGAGCGCTTGGCCCCGCGGCCGGGCGCGTGGCGATCCCGGGGCCGGCGTGACCTCCCCATCTCCGGCGCCCGCCGCACCGGCGGCGTTGGCCGGGTCGTTGGTGATGACGGCGCGGCATTCCCGCGTGGGGTCGTAGCTCCCGTGCCGGAGTCGTCGGAGCGGCCGAACCGCAGTCCGTGGCGTCGAGGAAGCGCCCGAACGCGACCGGGTCCGCACACCGTAGAAGTCCCACTCCGCGTACCCATGGCGGCTGGCGGGTGGCATCGTGTCGACGGAGCCCAGGGACGACTCGTCCGTCGCCGAAGTGCCGGGATCCCCGGCGACGAAGATGCGCCGACCGCGCGAACCCCCGCGCATTGTAGTGTTGACGTTGGCGTTGTAGGCCGTAGTGGCGCCACGCAACCCGATGGGGACGCGTGGTCCGGAGACCGCACGCGGTCCCGCTGGGGCGGTGGCGGTCGTCGTGGCGGTGGACGCTCCGCGTTGGGCGGCGGTGCGCTCGCCCGCCGCCGCCGCTCGGACCGTGCCCGTCGCGAGCGCGCCCGCAGCGACGACGACGTCGCGGTGTCGACGGTCCCGCGCATCCGTGCCTGCAGTGCCCGCGCCGGTGTCGTGCGTGCGGCGGTGACCCGGGGCGGACTCCGGCCTCCCGCCGCGCGCGTAGCTCCTCACGGTTGGTGAGGCGCATGAGATAGCCATTCCCCGTGGCCCGGAAGTTCAAGTCCCCGAAGCGGATCTCGAACCCGGCCGGAAGGGGGTCCGAGCTACCCATGTTGTAGCGGGTGCTACGGTACTCGGTGCGAATCACCATGGAGGGAGTTAGCGAAATGACCTTAGGCGCTCGTTTGCCCCACCCGTGGGCGCCAACCGTCGGTGGGGAAAGTGGTCCCGACACTAACCGCAGATAACGCCTAGGTCTATCCCTCGATGGTCGATGCTAAGCAACAAATGACACAAGGATTTATCCCGGTTCCGGCCGAGGGGGCCGTACGTCCAGCAGTGGTGTGCTCGTGGCACTATATTGCTCAGCACCGGGGGTGCTTGTAGTGGGGCAAATACAAGCAAGGCGGGAGAGGAAGCGTGGCTCCCAAGTCCCTGGTGAGTAGCTGAAGATATTGTGGGAGAATAAGAGAGTGAGTGCACAGTGCGCTGTGTTCTTCCGGGTTCGTCCGAACTCGTCCCCCTCCACCCCCCCTCCGCGGCTGGGGGCTCGCCTCCCCTTTTATAGGCCAAGGGGGCGGCGAGTTACATGCACGCCGCGCTGCCTAGCTACGTGAGGGAGCACGTCGCGCTATGGTGTAGAGTGGGCGGCCGTCCGGTCGATCTTCGCTGCGATCCGGCCATGATGGCCTACCTTGTACCCGAACAGTGGCGGTTCGAGGGTAGGAGGCGGCAGATGGCGATGGCGCCCCCTGATAGGCTTCGAGGGAGATGCTGATGATGGCTGGTACGGGGGTACGGGAGCGGGCGAACGGCGTTCCTTCCCAATGAGCTCGCGGTGGTGGAGTGGTTGCCGCAAGTGTTCGGGCGTGCGCCCGCGGAGTCGGGCGTGCGCCCGCGCGCGTGGGTACGGCGGCCGCGCCGTTACGGTGGCCGGGATGGCCGCCCACCGGCCTAGCGCCCTTCACCCAACCTCGCAGGGGTCACGGGAAAGTGGGATCGAGGGTGCGCCCGGCCCCCTTTCGAGGGTCGGGCGCGTTAGTCGTACGGGAGCGTGCGCGCGGTGTTATGGGACCGACACCGGCCGTACCGCACGCTCCACCCCACGGTGGCGGGGATGGGCTCCTCCCCGGGGAGTTGGTGCGGCGGCACCGGGGCGTGAGCCCCGGCGCATGATGGCGCCGTCCTACGGCGTCGGGGCGTTAAATGCCCAAGTACGGGGCCGGCGCACGCGTGCGGGGCGCCCGTGAGCGTGGCGGGCCCCCGCCGAGGGTGGAGCGAACCCTCGAGCGAGGCGAGGCCTCGCTCGAGGGGGAGCGGGCCCTCGAGCGGGGCGGGACCGCTCGAGGGAAGGGGTCGCCCCTCGAACGGGGCGGAACCCGTTCGAGGAGGGGGTTGCCCCTCGAGCGGGGCGGAGCCCGTTCGAGGAGGAGCGTACCCTCGGGCGAGGCGGGGCCCTCGCTCGAGGGGTCTCGCGGTCGGGCTATCTTGGCGGGGCCTCCGAAGTCCTGCCGCGTGGGCCACGTCCCGCATGGTTAGTTCCCCGCATGGTTAGGCCCGCGTTCATTTGATGCAGAATTTAAGTGAGGGTTCCCCCATCGTTTGAGGGGACCCCTAGGGCGGTCCCCGACAACGGGGTTCCGCGGCGACCGGCGGCGGTGGCCGCGGCGGCTCGGGGAAAACCGGCGAGGATGCACGGTGCCGGGCAATTGGCAAGCGCGCTAGCTACACCGGGAGCTAGGGAAGCTAGCGGGCGGGCGGCTTGGACGGCGGCGAGCACGAGCGAAGAGCTCTAGCTCCGTGCGGTGGCGGCAATGGCGGGGAGGAGCACGCGGCTACGCGCGCGAGGGGCGCGAGGGGGGGGGGGTTAAATAGGTGCTTGAGCTCGGGGTGACGAAGGATGACGGCGCGAGATGCTCCCCGGCCGTGCTACGGCGCTCGGGGCTCGCGCGTACAGGCGGCGGCGTCCACCGACGGACCGCCGGTCCGTGGAGCGCGCGCATACGGCGGCGTGGCCGGCGCGGACTCGGTGTGCCTCGGGGTAGGGGGCGCGTCGGGGCGCGGGTGGCTCGGGTAGCGCGTGCCTTGGGCCGTGCGCGGCCTCGGGAGGCGCGGGCGCGGACGCCGGGGCCGGCGGCGCGCGGCCGGCGACGGCGGCGCACGGCGCGCGCGCGGCGCCGCGGCGCGACGCGCTCTGGCCCCAACTGTTTCACTGGTGCTGTCTTTGAAATGCAATTGCTCCAAAAATTTGTATAAAAGTCGACCAAGTGAAGAATACCAAAGTTGTAGATCTAACTACCAAGAATATTTTCTACAAAGGCTATATAGGGTTTTTCTGCCTAGATTTGAAAATATTTGAATGCCAACTTTGAATGTCAGCCTGTTTTGGCAAACAGTGTTTTCTTCCTTGCAATGGATTTTTCAAGTTTTTCCCCTGAAAATTTGAAATGCCAATCTACATGAAAGTTGTGTCCCTCATCAAGATCTACAACTTTCATAAAGGTAGAATTTTAAGTGTTTAGGTGAATTTCGGAGAACGCGGCAAATGTTCCGGATGACATTCGCTGACGTCAACGGTTAAGCCGGTTTTGACCGTGCCTTTGGCCAAGGGTTGACTACGGGTGTGTGTAGGCTTGGTCAAGGGGTTCATTGGGGTTCATTGGCGAGGTTTTCGGGGTGATGACCCAGGTCGACCTAGGTTTGACCGATGTTTGAACGGTTTGACTCGGCCGATCCGGTCATTAGCGTTAATGACGGTAATTAAAAACCTGGGGCGTCACAGGATGCGGCGGCGAGCACGCCGGAGTGCGGCGGCACGCAGCAGGGGTTCGCCGGCGTTTCCCCTGGGCAGCGCTCCTGGCCATCTTTTCGAGCGCGGATAGGAGCTACACGTAGCGGGGAGGTTCGTGCGCACGCCTAGGGGGTCAGAGGCGAAACACAGGCGTCCACGGCGGCTGGCGTCGGAAGGGGGCGGAGTGGCCGCTCCGGCGATCTTGTGAGCGCGCCGTTGAGCACAAAGAGAAGGGGAAACGAGCGGGGGTTATTGCTCACCGTGACGTACAGAACCAGAAGCGATAGCGGGAGTGGAAGGGGAAGCGAAGGAGCGGGCCCGCATCGACGGCGATCCCGGCGGCGCTCCGGCGGACGGGGTAGGAGCTCCGGGAGGCGTCAAGGACGTGAACCTGCAGCAAGGGAAGCTCAGCGAGCGCCGGCGGAAACACCAGAGAGGAAGAAAAGGGAGAAGATGAACCCTTCACCGGCGATGGAAGCTTCACCGGCGGCAATGGCAGACAGTGGTGGCGGCGCCGGGGAAATTGGGGATCAAGCGCACGTGTTGGTGTGCTAAGGAGGCAAAGGGGAGGGCAGGAGCTTGAACGCGAGCTTAAATAAGGCCAGAGGGAGGAAGGCGAGGGGAGGCGGGAGGACCCCGAGCGGCGGCGCTTGCCATTGATGGTCACGGCCATCACGGCTAGGTGCTTAAGGAAGGGTAACGGCTCCAATTGATCGCGGGGGAGGTTAATTGCCTTAATTGGCCGGCTTGGTGAGGAGGGAAGGAAGGAAAGTGGCGGGGCGCGGTGGGGATCGCGCGGCGGTGCCGGGTCGGCTGGGCAGCGGGGTGAGAAAGAAGAAAGGAAGGGGAGGGGAGAGGCTGACAGGCGGGCCCGGATGTCGGTGTCCGCGGAAAAAGAAAAAGGAGAGGAGGGTGACGGGCCGCTGCGAGAGGGTTTTGGTGGGCCGGCAGGCCGGCTGGGCCGAAGGGAAGGGAGGTAAGCTTTCTCTTTTTTTCTTTTCTTTTTCAAACTCTTTTTAAAACAAACTTTTCTATTCAAATTCAAACCAAATTCTTTTAAACTTTTTCTCAAAAGTTTTATAAACTTTTTAGATGTCACACAAGCAACCAAAAACCATGCAAAGCCAAAAGATGATGCACAACCACTTGTTGTCTCTATATTAATTAAGTTATGTTTAATATTTTAGAGCTCAATTTTAAATGACAATTTAAATTTTAAAACCTTAAGGCTAAATTAACAGTTGCTAAGTAATTATTAGTGATGGAATTTTAGGGTGTCACACTGAGCACGCTGGGTTTGGTGGTTTGCCCACAAAACCATCGGAGGACGGTTTCTTGGTTTGGGCCTCAAACCAAGACCGAAGGCCCAACACGACGGAGACGGGATCCGGGCATGTCGGGAAGCTTCGAAGCGGAGGACACGTGGCGGGATCGCATGGCTTGCGTCAGGAGGACGTGAGGTGCGGCGAAGGCGTGGCCGTCCGATGGGAAGACCCACAAACATTACATAAATGCCCCTGCGTGGGTTGTATCGCCAGTAGTTGAGTTAGGGTTAGTCGAGTCATTTACCACACCGGCGGGACCCCATATATAAGCCATGAGTGTGAGTGGATGGCTTCCTCTCTCCGAGACTTAGGGTTTCATTCCCCCCCCCCTCCCATTTCTCATTTTCCCGAGATATTTTCTTGCCCATTTCTTGTCTAGGCTAGATTGAGAGCTTCATGAGAGATTTGTTCAGAGGGATGGATGCTAAGGCGGCAAGCTAGACCTTGTGAATCTTTCCTGGTTTGTATAGAAGATTCGGCGTTGTGAATTCCGTGGTCTTTTTCGTGCTTGTTTTTGGTGCCTTTGTTCTTGGTGTGTTTTCGCGGATTTGAGTGGGTTTCTCCCCGGATTTCTTTGAGGGAAACATGGATGGATGTCTTGTGCATCTTTGTGATTGATCTTGTGCCCTCAAACGCCGGGAAACCCCTTCGATTCAAGTATTTTCGTTCGGAGCTCTAGTTTTTGGAGTTGTTCAAAGGATCCGTGATTCCCGGTGTTTTAGGGAGTTAGGAGGCAAAATTTTTGGGGTATAGCATCCTTGTTTGACGCTTATCATGTCCCCAAACTCTTGTCTCAACAGCTTCTACCGTTTGGGAGATCCGGTGATGAGTTGGGAGAGTTGACCTTCGAGGTCGGGCTGTTTCTGGGTCTGTTCGTGAAGCGTGGACAATCCGCAGGTGTCTGGCAGACGGTCCGTGAGGCCAGTGTTCTTCGTGTTCTTCCTCGTCTTTGTTTTCGATCCGCTTTGATTTTGAGCTTTGGTTGGAAGAGGTTTCGGACAGTCCGCTGCAGCGGCGCGGACAGTCCGTGGGTGCCTGGCGGACGGTCCGCGTGCTCCTCGCGGACGATCCGTTATTCGGGGTTCGCTACTGGAGGTTCTGTTAGCTTTTTCGGACAGTCTGCGACTCAGGGCCGGACGGTCCGCGGTACGGGTGCGGACGGGCCCACGCAGCGGGCGGACGGTCCCGCGTGGCCCGTGCGGACGAGTCCTCCGCCCCTCCTAGCCGGACGGTCCGCCGCAGCCTCGGTCGCTTTGTTCCTTAGTTCGATTCCTCCCTCCTTCTTTCGTGCTTCCGCGTGTGCTTCAAGGAATCATTCCTAAGACTTGAGGTTGATCCATAACCCCGTTGTCTTGGCGATTGGTGTGTGATTCGATCCATCACTCGTGTGTGACCGGGATTTGTCTAGGGTATAGGTCGGGTTCTTTGAGAAGAATTTTTACCGACTCATATTCACTCCCCCCTCTCTAGTCGCCATCCGTTCCTTCAATTAGTATCAGAGCTTGGTGCCGGATTCGTGGTGACTTTGACAAGTCTTGAATCCTAAGATGGCGTACGTTGAGCGGGGCGGTCCGCCACACTTCTATGGGAAGGGTTAGCACAAGTGGGCGGCTCGTATCATGATCTTTCTTCGTGGCAAGCTGTTGGATTTCATTGTGCTTGACAAGACCTATGCTATTCCGGTGGAGATCCACACTCTTATGGTGACTGATGCCGGTGCTAAGGCCAAGTATGAGGCAAATGCAAAAGCCGTTGATCACTTGGTCCGAAGTTTGTGTGATCCTGAGTTTGAGCGTGTTCGCCATTTGAATCTTGCCTGGCAAATTTGGGAGAAGTTGTTGGTTGCTCATGGTGGTGATAACCATGTGAAGGCTCGCCTCTTTGTTTCTTACCGCATGCAATATGAGAACTTTACTCAACTTCCCGATGAGGACATTGATGCGATGTTTCAGAGGTTCACCGCCATCATGAACAACATGAAGGCCAATGTTGAGGATTTCCCTTATACCGAGCATGATAAAGCTTTGAAGCTTTTACATATCTTGGACCCAAATGTTTGGGGTGCTAAGGTTGAGGCCATCAAGGAGTCCGGGCAATACTTGACTATTGAGTTGGATGATCTCTTTTCTAAGCTCAAGTCGGCTGAGGTTGACAGGAAGTTGCAATCCAAGCATGAGGGCTCGACTGATCATAGTCTTGCTCTTGTGGGTGGATCAAAGGGCAAAGCTAACACTAACCCTTCCTGTGGACAGTTGTGATGCCCCAGGTTTTTAATTACCGTCATTAGCGCTAATGACCGGATCAGCCGGGTCAAACCAGTCAAACCCCGGTCAAACTTAGGTCAACCTGGGTCATCACCCGAAAACCTCACCAATGAACCCTAATGGACCCCTTGACCAAGCCTACACACACCCGTAGTGGACCCTTGGTCAAAGACACGGTCAAAACCGGCTTAACCGTTGACGTCAGCGAATGTCGTCCGGAACTTTGCCGCGTTCTCCAAAATTCACCTAAACACTTCCAAATCTACCTTTATGAAAGTTGTCCATCTTGTTGAGGGACACAACTTTCGTGTAGATTGGCATTTCAAATTTTGGGTGGAAATTGGTGAAAAACTTGATTGGCTGACAGTACCCCCTGTTTTCCAGAATAGGCCGGCATTCAATATTGGCATGACGTTCCTGCAAAATCCGTTGAGAAAAACACTATATGGCCTTTTTGAAAGTTGTAGAGGGTAGTTAGATCTACAACTTTCCTATTCATTGCTTTGTGCACTTTTATTCAATTTTTGAGAGAAAAACGTGCTTGAACTGGGCCGGCCCCCGAAAGGTATAGCGCCGGTGCACGGCCGCGCCGCGACGCCGCGCCGGCCGCGCGCGCGCGGCGCGCGCGCGCGCGCGCGCGCCACGGCCGCCGCCGCCGCCCTCGGCTTCGGATGCGCGCGAGGCCGAGGCCGCGCGCCTTCCCAAGGCGTCGCGCGCCCTAAAGACCCCTCGATGTCCTCCCCCTATCCTCGCACCGTGTGCCCGCCGTGCGCCACGTCCGACGGCCGGACGGACGCCGTCGGACCGCCGGCCGCCGCGGTGTGCCGTCCCCGCGCGCCGTACAAACGAGTTAAGTGTCGTCCTTGCTTCGACGCGACGGCGAGAAACCCCCCCCTCGCTATTTAAGCGGCCGTCGGCTCGCCCGCGTAGGCCGCAGCCCTCCACCCCGCCATGGTGCCGCCGCAAGAGAGCCGCCGCCCCCACCCGCCTCCACGGCCAATTGACGCCCCGCGAGTCCCCTTGGACCCCGTGAGCCGCGCGTGCCCCCTAGTCCCCTATCCCCGGCCGTGGGCTCACCGCGCGCCGGGACCGCCGTGTCCGCCGGCGCAGCCGCCGCCGCGCCCTACCCCCGGAGCCGCCCCGACCTAAACTCCGGCCAAAAACCTAGACGCCAATGACCCTTGCCCCTCCTCACGCCCTTCCCCCCGGCCGAGACTCCGGCGGACCTCGCCGGATTTTGCCACCGCGCCGGCCACCGCCCCCATAGGGGTGACATTGCAAGGTTGGGTTTCTTTCCAGGGGGTCAACTGTAAAGTAGGGGCCTCCGCGTAAGAATCTAGAAGTAACAAGGGTCTGTCCGCAAAGTTGCAACTTAAATAGTACTTGGGGTTTGCTGATTCTTGTAAATTGCGTAGAAAATCACAGAAAAATCAGAAAAATGCAAAGCCAATTTTTCTGGTATCATGGTGAATTATCCTACAACTTTTGTTTTTCTGGCCTGAGTTAATTCCCGTTAGTGTTTGCATGAAAAATACAAATGTGAAAACCCTAGATCTGCAATATCTCAAAAACCATAAATCCTCTGTAGCTTATTTTTGGATATGTTGTGTGCTAGATCATTACTAGCTCCTATGCCAAAAAATGCACAAAGTTATGATGTAAATCTTTTTATAAAAATGTTTTTCTATTTCTGGCAGATCTGCATAAATGATTTTTCTTGCTAAGAATTTTTATGTTTTTGAGCTCAACTGGTGCACACTGTCTTGTAATACCAAAATACACATCTTGTGAATTAATAATGATTTTTGGATCAACAGAAATAATTATTCTTGAATTATGCATGTTTTCCTTTGTAAATTAATAAGCTAAGATCAGTAGAGTTTTTATGTGAACATGCTGGTTCTCTAGGCTTGTTTAGGACCAGAGGGAATGCATAAGAAAGTTTGGATCAATTTGGTGCTTATTTATTTTTGTATGCATTTAAAATGGAATCACTAGCTAGCCTTTAATATTTTCCATAATATTTAATTTCCTAGCATCCAACACTTACATGTGGGTCCAATGGACCAGTATAGGTGCTAGTAGGCTTAAGAAACACTCCTTTAATTTTTGGTAATTTAATTGCTTAATAAAAAGCTTAAAAGCCCTTTTTCTATTAAAGAAAAAATAAATAAAGAGAAGCCCTTATTTAATTCTTTTTCCTTTTCAAAAAGTATTATCTAATTTTATTAAAAGATAATTAATTCTCATTGCTGATGAGAAATTAATTCATGGATAAAAATATTATTCGTATCTTTGCTTGAGAAAGGAAAAGGATTAAAGCTTTCACATGAAATGACAAGTACAAAGAAACCTTTATTCAATTGTGCAATAAAAGAATAACCCATGTACAACCAATAACCTTCCTAAAAGAGAAATCACCAAACCACCCCTATTAACTTGAGTGTGGTTGCAAATCATGTTAAAAAGGTTAAATATACCTACCCACTACTCTTGGTGAATTTAAATTAAATTATTTACATATATATGTACACAATCACCATCAAAAAGAATGATTAATAAAGAGTTGCATATTGTTCCTTTGTGGAAGAGTATGCTGAATGTATTCTTATCTAGGCGAATGTGCCCAACAAATACACCCCTTGATTGTCAATATGGTTTGTAAGTGATTAAAGTAAAAACCATCGAATAAATCTTGCATTTGCATCTTCGTGTAGATCTTTCCGCCGCAGATGTACGCTCGTGCCGAAGGAGGAGACGAAAGTGCCGACAAAGAGCCGCCGTGCGTGAACGTAACTCAAGATCCGGACCCAAGTCCGGAAGGGCCCAAGGCCAACCTTGCCGCCGAAGGCTAGCCCCGAATCATTAACCCCGTCTTTTAAAATTATGCAATTATGTTTGCTATTATTGTGCATTTACATTCAGGAGTTGAATTGAAACCCTAGATGCATGATCCCTAGGTACCTATGCTCTATCACTAGTATGCTAGGTTGATAGCTGCTATGCTATAGGACCGATAGAAGTCGAGTGATGTTCGTCACTCGCGAGAATAGGTTCCTAGTTAGGAATCATAAGATATCCTCAAATGGATTGCTCATGTGGTAAGAGCATGAGATTGGGCTCCGGTCCAGTGGTCATGTGGGCTAAGCTTTTGAACGTACTAAACATTCGCCAGTTATGGGGCCGGTAAGCCTAGTACCTTAATGAGGCGGCGCGGGATCCTACTATTACTACTCTTGAGAAATCCCCTAACCGGCTAGCTACCGGGAAGGGTGGTGTATGGTGACTCCGGTATCTCGCGGGGGTATGTCGGATAGCCCGCACCGTGGATCGTAAGATTCGATCCCAACCCGAGGATTTTTGGGGACGGCCCGGGGAAAGTTGTCCTCGCGGGGACAACCCCTACCATGTGTTTGGGTCTACCTTGCAAGGTTTAAATCAATCGATTGTCGGCCTCTCACCGTTATCCGAGATCGCTTAATCAATCGGCCATGATATCCCATAATGATGGAACTCGAGAAATATTGTTGTATGAATTAATGGCTTGTCCAAATTCTCGAGTGAATTAGTTGGCACATTTAGAAATGGTAATCAACTAGAACTTGTGCTAAAATTTTGAAAGTAAGGATCTACTCTTAGCAGCTGATTCAGCAAAAGAAGCTCCTCCGGCCAAAAGCCTTTCATGTCTAGAGGTTGGTGATGTAGTTATCACCCGACGGTTAAGTCTAGCTGAGTATTAGCATACTCAGCCTTGCTGTAAAAACTGTTGTTGCAGATATGCTTGATCGGAAGGGTGACGACGAGTGATGACATCACGGATGGCCTCCTGTGATGTTCACCGTTGCGCTAGTTTAAATTATTTCCGCTGTATTTTCGAACTCTGAACCTTTACTCCATGTTAGGAACAGTGGTTTGTAATAAAATGTTTAATCCATGTTGTACTCTGGACTCGCCTTCGCGTGAGTTTTAATGCATGTGTCGATCCTCTGTTCGATGTCCAAGTGATTTACCGGGCGCTAACCCGGCAACCAACGACAGGATGATACTTTACTATGGCTTAATGACCAAAGTGGATCGGTCTTAGGCGATAGTACGGTATTTTCTCGGGCGGGTTGTCACAACCGGTATCGTAGCGACCGCATGCACCCGTAGTTTAATTAACAACTCTAATCACATGATTTTCGAATAAAATTTGCCAAGATTGTTTGATTTGCAAAACACGTTGGTCCGTTAAGGATAAACTAGACCGAGAGGCCCTAGAGGGAAATTTTTGGGTTCTTTCAGGTGGCTTATTAATCTATGGTTTATTTTGCTAACTTCCAGCACATTACTTTTAGGTCAGACTTACTTTCTTGCACAACCAAACTATGAGCCACGTGTTTTATACGTGTGCTGTTCCGCATCACGGGAATTGCGAGGGTTGATGGAGTGATCCATTCAACGGATCCCATCTTCGCGTCTGTTTATGAGTTGTGTGTCGCCACGTGTTTCATACGTGAGCATTCCGCATGTCGGTCATGCGAGGCAAGGATATACTCCATTCAAAGGAGGATGTCCGAGGTTGGACGCTGTCCATGCAGCGGCTTAACGCATGGATGTCATTTCTATAGTGAACGGTAATGTATGTGGACGCTTTCATGAGTGCTGGCATGAAAGGTTCATTGTATTTTGTGATCTTCTGCAGGTACACTAACCTCGTTTCGTAAGTCGCTAAGTGAGCCTCGACTAGATCTCGACTAGTTATTATAGGGAGACACGTGTATGTGCCATGCCACTAGCGCTAACTCCGAGTTTTGGCTTGAATGCCATTGTGAGGACGAATAGGACGTCTTGCATCATGTTAAAAATCGTGAAGAAACCTAAACTGAACTCACGTCCGTTTCCGTGCTCTCTGAGGTAAAATAGTGATAGCGTGTTTTGTTCTGTTTAGTATCTTGAAGTGTAGATGTATTGTCATGCTTGAGTTATTAGAGTTGTTGCTTAAATTGCTGTCCTTGTCCAAGAACCTTTCGTCTAGGTGATCTTAACCTAGGTCGCTTCAATCTAATCCAGTTTCTGCTCGTCGAAGTTCATGATCATAACTTAGGTTTACCGCAAGTTATGCTCGGCCAGTCAACCCTTGTCTTTCCATCTTCCTAGAACCTTTTGAAACCTTGCTTGGTTAAGCACCTTCCTAATCCTCTGGCTCAACTTTGCGTACCCAACCGTGAGTCTCGAAACATTGCTAAGTTGCTGCGCAAAAATTAAGAAGTGTTGGACGTTGGTTCAAGATTAGGGAGTCCAGTTTCTGGTTGCCAGACCTGGTACCATTTGGTATGCCTGCTCGTTCGAGTTCAGCATACGATGGTAATTAAGTATGCATAATTACCCCATACCTTGACCTTACCTGTACTCGTGGATCAAGTTACCTTTGTACACTCGCACCCGCTTGATTCTCACTTTTGACGTTATGTCCAGATGGACAACGCTGGCTCTACGTCCGCTGATGTGGAATCATGGACTCTCGTGGACTACCTCGAGGAGGGTGGTTTTCCTGCACTTTTGTGGGACACCCTGAAGGACTTTGGGTACACCACTTACTCGGAGTACTCGACACGTGAGGTCATGACCACAGGCCAACTCCTTCGTTGTGAAGTGAAGGTGAGGATTTCAGCGTGCCCGACCAATCCTGCTTGGGATGAGTGGGAATGTATGGCACACGGAAGAAACTTGTCCGACACAGTGCAAAAGGCTGCTCTCGAGGCACTCACCACTTTCTGTGGAAAGCACCCTGCCGAGATAGCCAACGCTGCAGCCAAAGTCATTCCGGTACCCGAGCGACACATTGCGCCGGGTGGTGAACGTGAAACTATCCTTCCAGCCCAGAACAACTCTCACTATAGTCCTGACCTTGTCACCTCAGTCCACTTTTCGGAAGCCATGTACGACACCTACCAACGAATGGTGGGAGAAAGCGTATTCTATAGACATCAGATCTATAGATACAAAGTTAAGGGAGTGGAGTGTTCAGCTCAGGCGTTGAAGGAAGCCCGAGCAATGATCGTTACTCTCAAGAAGGAAAGACGCAAGGACAAGGCAAAGATACGAGAGTTAACCGGGATCATACATGAGCAGAATTTCTTGTTGCAGCATAACGATCAATATATGCTTGAACTAGAAAATCAACTGGAAGCTCTAGCTGTTCCACCCCCAGAACCTGTCATTCCTGGACCAGCGCAAGAAGAAGATGTTGAGGATATCCAAGGTGAATCTGGAATTGAGTCTGGACCCGAGTCACCGTAGTCCTTCAGCATGGAAGATCCCACCCTTGGAAGTTGGTCCGTTGGAAATAAAGCTCTAAGTCGTAAGAGTGTAGTGTTGTAAGAAACCCTAGTGTACCACAACCGCTCTTGGTTAGTTTGCGGTTAGTTGAACTGGGAACTTTGTCATTGCAGCTAGCCTGCATTGTAATTCCAAATGTTGTTTGGTAATTCTGAAAACCCCCATCGATGTAATGCCTGGAACAAATATCTCTTTCAGCAATAATGTTCGTAAGGCATTAGTTATGCTAGTTGTGATCAATCAAGATCCGTGCTCCACGAATTTTGTGCCAGTCAACGATCCACTCGATTCCTAAATCCTGAACTTGTTTCTTTTCGGTCTTGCTCAAAACCTTGTGTTCTAAATTAAAATGTTGCTATTGAGCATGCGCAGCATAGCATATGCATCTGGGAAGCATGGGTATACTAATGTGCATTCGCATGAAACTTCGTACCCCTACTCTACCTCTCTTGATTGATGACAATGTTATTCCATAGTCAAAGGTGCCGCGACGGAACCTAGGGTATCGTGTGTGCTGCAGCCACACGACTGCCACTAGGAGCGCGCTAGGTATCTTGGTTGTGAGATAGCAACTCGTCACACAGATCCTCTCCCTACTATTGGTTGCCCTTCCAATCATCAACGCATATGGGTAACCGAGTCATTCTAACGTGTATCATGAAGGACCGATTAGGCGACCAGAGAGGGGGGGGGGAGTGAATGGGAGCCGATAAAAATTCTTCTCGAGGGAGATTGAAACTCCGACAAGACGAACTAGCTCAGTCGAACCCCCGAAATCACACCCTCCGCGCTTCTACCTTCCGTTTGCCAAAACCACGTCGCCACTGGAGTGCTACTGGTTCTAGGAACAAACTCTACCAGCAACCACAACACACACGCAGCAACGACAACGGAAACAACTCAAAAGCCAGCTAACTAGAGGGGGGCGGTTAGACCGGGTATAGGGGGGCGGTTAGACCGCCTCCACCCGGTAACCAAGAAATCCTCTCGAAACGCCTCTTCCGAGCACCAAAACTCACCCCGGTTTCACCAACAAAGATCTCTCGGTCAAGGCCATGCTAGCTACCAAAAAATCTTGGCGAAAACCAAAACTCCACCCGGGGGCCTAGGGGTGGTTAGACCGGCTACCGGGGGCGGTCTAACCTCCCGTACCCGAAGAACGAACTCCAGCCAAGAACACCTAGCAAACAAAGACGAGAACGACCCCAAATTTCACCCGGACGCTCCTCCGATCAAGGCGAACAAACTCACGAGAGGAAAATCCGGCGAAACAAAACTTCGACACCGGAAACACCCAGGGCGGTTAGACCGCCCCCTGCAGGCAGTTAGACCGCCCCTTCCAGAAAACGAACCCGCGGGTCAAACCTCAACTTCCTCATGCCCGATCTCCCGAATCACTCCACAGATTGCAGCAAAACTTCAGGAATAGCTGGGTTACCTCCTGGGCAACCTCTAACTCAAAGGAATCGACCCGAAACGCTCACAATCAAGAGGAATCAAAGAAATCGCTTCTCTAGGTCAAGAACTTGCCCAACTCGAGAAACCACCAAATCATGTCCGATTCAAAGGAGATTTGGGGGCAAAGTCACCAGCCAAAGAGGCACAAGAACCTCATACGTGACACCCACCAAAAACCCCAAGAAATCGTCCTCAAAACACCGCCAACAAAGAGCTCCGAAAATCAACACAAAAGAGACGGGAAAACCACCATGATGAACAACGCCGAACCATCTATACATGCCATGAAAGGTTCGTACAAGGTCTAGCTTGCCACCCAAACATCCATCCCTCTCTCTAGATCTCACATGAAGCTCTCAAGCTAGTCCTCTAAAATCCTAAGGAAAATGGAGAACGAAAATGGAAAAACAAATGAGCTAGGGTTCCTAGAGTTGGCTGCCATCCAACCATTCAATGAGTATATATGGAGGCACCCAAAAGACTAAACTACCCTTCACTAATAACTAGGATGCCCCTCGAGGGCGGATTTGGAAGTCTTCATGTCTTCACCATCGGACGGATGCCCGGCGACCGCAACCTCGCTTAGCCTCGACGCAAGCCTTGCGATCCCGACGCGTGTCCTCCGCTTCGAAGCTTCTCGACGCCGGCGGCGGGGCGGTCGAGACCGCACCCCCGGGCGTTTAGAACGGCCCGGGAGATCTGACCGGCCCCAGGCGGTCTGACCGCCCCTCCTGGGCGGTTGAACCGGCCTGGGTGGCCGCACCCCCTCGTCGAGTCTTCGGCCTCGGTTTTGTGGCTCAACCGAGTAACCCAGTGGTTTTCTGGTGAACCACTGCAAACCCCGCGAACTCGGTGTAGCCTCCGCCAATCTCCACTCATGACTCGGCTCCCACGTAGTTCCGGCTCGCCCTTGGTTTTGAGGCTCTACCAAGAAACCGTCCACGACTTCATTTCGCCGTTCATGCCACCATGCGGCCCGCACTTGACCCCCGCCGGCCACCGGGTCCCTCAAACGAAGCCTACTTGTCTTCTCCACACACGGAGGCCTCACCGCAACGAACTTTCGCGCTTGTTCTTCACCCGCACCAACACGAGTCAAGCCGCAACCCGCACCCGCAATACTTAGCCAAGAATCAGTCCACACAACGTTGTCAATCACTCATCACACAAGGAAGCGACCATCCACCGGTCCTCGAACCACACATGGTCCTCAATCTCCCCCTTGATGAGTGCATTGACAACACACTCACATGAAGTAACACAAGAGAAAAGGAAAAGAAAAGAAACAAATAAAAAGAAACCTCAACAAGCAATCGAAAGCGAAAGAAAGGCAAAGAGCGAGATCACTTGAAGAAGACAAGCCTCGGACCCCTTATGCAAGGGCAACGACTCGACACATCCGAGACAAAACACAGCTCAAGCAAAGAGCGCAAACCACCGAAACAGAGCTCGAACATCACAAAGAGCTCCCCCTGAGGCAAAGCACACTCCCCCTGAACAAATGCAACAATGCAACACGGGAATGCAACAAAAAGCAAAAACATGCTCACTCTGCCCAGGGCGGTTAGACCGCCTGTGCCACATCTGACCGCCTGGGGGGCGGTTAGACCGCCCCAAGAGACCGACCCTGCACCAAACTGCTCAAAATTTTTCCGAACCAATTGGAACACCTTCCAAACACTCCCAGGTGCCCAAAGCATGCACAAACTTCTCCCCCTTGTTGACAATGCATGAATCAAGGCAAAATGCGAAAACTTTCAACGTATAGCTTCTCAAATATACAAAATTCATCACAAGGAGCTACACAAGTCCAAATGAGCAAGTTAGATACTCGACAGGTTCGTACTGACCTTAACTACGTGATCACCAAGTTTCACAACCATTGGACAAGGCTAAAAAGGATGTGAGTAATTTTGCGAAAAGTTACTCTCTCACAAGCAAAAACCTAAACATGAGCAAAACATATCCAAATGGCAAAGCCACTCAAACTTCATGCTAGGACAGCCATTCTAATCATAAGACCATCATAAACACCCACAAGCACCTCATGTCATGTCAAAGCCACCGAGCCATGTGCCTACTTCTATGTATGAGACTTCTCATTGGTAGACATCATGCAACGGTTTAGAACCCAAAGCAAATTAAATTCAGGACATATGACATGGGAGCACATTTTCCAAGCATTTTTCATTTCATTTTCAGATTCATAATTGGTACATGAAATGTCTTTGCGACAAAAAGGAACTTATGCCCCTCCACAAGATAAAACAAGAGGGCTAAACATTCATGATGGCAAATGAGCCTTTGGCCCCATATGATCAATAAACTAGCTATCCAACCACAAATTAAGCATAGCAAAGCCACTAAAACATGTCAAGATTATATAAAGGCATTTACACATGAGAGAGCATATATGTGACATTTTTCAAAAAAATTAGCCATCAACCATGGATCATTCATCAAGATCATCAAGAGCTAAGCCAAACTAACCATAGCATACCAAACAAGATCACAAGAACGCATATAGCAACCCATGGTGAACAATGTATATAGGAGAAGCTTTTCCTATCCAATGCATATGATACAAAATGCATGCAATCTAAGATACAAGGATGCCTATACATCATGTTACATATGCAATGCCAAATACAAGAAATGCACAAAAGAAAGCTATACATATGCTACAAAGGAGCTCCCACACACCCAACTCAAGAAATCAAACACACACCAAGTTCCCCCCGCAAACGAGTGAAAGTTGCTTGATCTAGGGGTTTGGTGAAAATATCGGCTAGTTGGTCATGTGTGGGTACATAGATCAAAGCTACCTTTCCTTTCTCTACGTTGTCTCTCAGAAAGTGGTACCTCACTTCTATGTGCTTGGTTTTGGAATGGAGCACTGGGTTCTTTGCAACGCTTATGGCACTGGTGCTATCACATTGAAGTGGGACATGGGTATACTCCTCACCAAAGTCACTCATGGTGTATGAAATCCAAAGGAGCTGAGAGCAAAAACTAGCAGCGGCAACATACTCAGCCTCGGTCGTGGATTGAGCAACACTCGACTGCTTACGGGAAGACCAAGACACCAAAGAAGAACCCAAAAACTGGCAAGTCCCAGAAGTGGACTTCCTATCCAACCGACACCGGCAAAATCGTGTCTGAAAAACCATGAAGCGCCAAATAAGAAGACGCGGAGTACCAAAGGCCGAAGTCGGGAGTGTGACGCAAGTACCTGAAAATTCGCTTCACCGCTTGCCGATGCAAAGTCCTCGGAGACGCTTGAAAACGAGCGCACAGACACACCGAGAACTGTATGTCCGGCCTCGTCGCCGTCAAGTAGAGGAGTGACCCGATCATGCTCCGGTACTCCTTCTGGTCCACGTGTTCACCTTCCTCGTCCGCATCAAGAGCTGTAGTCGTACTCATCGGCGTCGTCATAGCCTTGGAGTTCTCCATCTTGAACTTCCTCACAATGTCCTTGGTGTACTTAGCCTGGTGCACAAATGTTCCTTCCTTTGATTGCTTGATTTGTAGCCCGAGGAAGAACTGCAACTCACCCATCATGCTTATCTCAAACTCCCCGCTCATATCATCCGCAAACCTTGCAACAAGAGAGTTAGACGAGCCACCAAAGACAATATCATCCACGTACACCCGCACAATCGGGATATCTCTCGCCCCGCCTCGGCAAAAACAAGGTCCGATCGACCTTCCCCATATCAAAACCTCTCTCAAACAAGAACCCCCTCAACCTCGCCATACCAAGCTCTAGGCGCCCGCTTCAACCCATACGGCGCCTTCCTCAACTTGTACACCCGGTGGGGGTACTTCTCACTCTCAAACCCCGGAGGTCGCCTCACATACACCTCTTCCTCCAAAGACACCATTCGGAAAGCACTCTTCACATCCATTTGGTGCAACTTGAACCCTTTAGCCACGGAAAAGGCTAGAAGGATCCTAATCGCCTCCAAACGGGCTACGGGAGCAAAGGTCTCCTCGTAGTCGATCCCCTCCTTCTGACTGAACCCCTGAGCAACAAGCCTCGACTTGTTCCTCACAACTTCTCCTTTCTCTCCCTCTTTGTTTTTCCACACCCACTTGGTACCAATCGGCTTACACCCTGGGGGGAGGGTCAACCAACTCCCACACCTGATTCCTCTCAAAGTTCTCCAACTCCTCATGCATCGAATTAACCCAATTGTGATCAGATAGTGCGTGTCCAATGTCTTTGGGCTCAAAAGTAGCGACAAATGCAGCATGAGAGAAATGGGAGTTGTTTCGAACCCTCGACCGTGTAGTGCGTTCATTCATGTCGCCGAAGATCCTCGAAGCTGGGTGATCCACTTGTACTCACCGGGGAGGTTCTCGCCTCGATGCTACCTCCCCCTCAACATCAGCTTCACCTCGTTCTTGATTTGTCATTGTAGGTGTAGAAGAGGGTCCATCCATCATCGTAGTCGAAGTAGTGGGTACATGTTCAGTCGAGGGCACAACACCACCATCTTCATCATCTCCATGTTCATGCTCCTCCTCCTGAAAGATCTCCTCGCCAAGATCATCATCACCTGCACACTCAAAGACAAGCTGACTACGTGGCTCTGTCTCGTCGAAGGTTACCTCGCAAGTCTCCACGATTTGGTTAGTTTCAAGATTGAGCACACGATATGCTCTAGAATGAGATGCATAACCAAAGAAAATGCCATCGACAGACCTAGCCTCAAACTTATCCAACTTCCCCGCCTTTCTTCGAATGAAACACTTGCAACCAAAGACATGGAAGTGACTCACCTTGGGTGTGCGACCATGCATCAACTCATAGCATGTCTTCTTCTTGTGCACTCGAGGTATATCCTCGTTCGACACATAGCACGCGGTATTCACCGCCTCGCCCCAATACCTCCTCGGAGTCCTATGCTCATCAAGCATCGTCCGAGCCATCTCGCACAAGGTCCCGTTCTTCCTTTCCACAACACCATTCCGGGGAGGCGTATACGGACTCGAAAACTCGGTGCTCAAGACCCAAGTCATGGCAAAAGGTTTCAAAACGAGAGTTTCGAATTCCGAGCCATTATCACCGCGGATAGCTCGTATGGCATCTTCGTGCCTCTTGTTCCTCAACCTCAAGACTAGATCTCGAACAAAACCAAACGTCTCCCCCTTATCCTCAAGAAAGAACACCCACGCATACCGAGAATAGTCGTCCACCACAACAAGGACATACCACTTCCCACCCGCGATCGCACACGAGCCGGGCCAACAAGGTCCATATGGAGCAGCTCGCATGGACGCTCGCTCATCACATCGGTGAGAGGCGGGTGAGAAGAGGCCACCATCTTGGCATGCCTACACGGAGCACAAACTAACTCTTTCTCAAGCCTCAACCGTGGCAATCCTCAGACCAAATTGAGTTTACTCAAGCGTGACAAAAGGTCAAAGCTCAAGTGACCCAACTTCCTATGCCACTTCCACAACTCACTCGAAGAACCAGCCAAGAAACAACGCTCCACACCCGAAGACTGAGAAAAATCAGCACGAAACACCTGACCCTCGGGAACGACCATACAGACAAGGTCCCCTTGAGAGTCCACAATCCGAGAACCACCGGCCGAAACAACACCTCAAAACCCTCATCCAACAACCGGGACACGAAAGAAAATTGTACCCCGGCGATTGAACAAGAGCAACACACCTCGAGTGATCTTGTCACTCACTTTGATCTCACCTTCGAAAGCACACGCCCACGCCCATTGTCCCCAAAAGTGATGTACCTCTTCGTCACCACCGGGACGAGACTTGAGAACCACCCCCTCGTCTCCCGGTCATATGCCTCGAGCAACCGGAGTCAATCAACAAAATGTTCTTCAAGTCTCCCACCTGAAATTCAAAAATGAGCACGTGAGCGAACAAACGACTCGGCAGACCGGGGTTAGTACCAAAAGAGGAAAACCAGTGCCGAGCCATTTGCTCGAAAGTGGGGTTAGCACCAACCAAAGCATCTCTCCTACCAAAGCTACCTCCACGAACACCACCACGGTAACCACTCCGAGGAAACCACCCCTCACTGCCTGGAGGAGGACCAAAACCACGGAAGACAACCCGTGGACCGTCCCTCCTCTCCTTCTCAAAGCTACAACTCCTCCCATCCCCGTAGTGAACTCGAGGGGGAGAATGCATAGCAAACTGACCACCTGCCGTCTCTCCAGACCAACCACCAGCAACTCCACCTCCGGACACCGAAACCTCTCGACTCACCACCTCGAAAACCACTCCGCCCGGAGCGGGGGGCGGTTAAACCGCCTAGCCGGTCCGGTCTAACCGCCCCCTGCGGGTTGGGCCGGTCCGACCGCCTAGCCGGGCCGGCTCGACCGCCCCTCCCAGAATCGCTCCTCGGCGGCGGGAACTCGCATCTCCCCATGCCGGGAACACTTCTCACCACGGCCTTACCCCCGGCGGTGGCATACGAGGCTTAGGTACACCATGGGAAGGGTTGTACCTATCCTTGTTCGCCCACTCCTTTGCCATCCTCTCTTCCCGCTTCCTCTTGAAGCAAAACTCATCCTTTTGACCCTCTTTCCCACAATGGCAACAACAAAACCTTACAAGCTTAGGTTTAGGCTTGGATTGGGGCTGCTCGCTTGGTTTCTCTCCACTCAACTCCTCCACTGATTTCTCCTCACTTGCCTTCTCACTCACTTTCTGTTGACGGTGAAAATCCGTCAACCTAGCCATGAGTTTACCTTCGGTGTTGGCATGAGTTTTATACCTTATCCATTGGTACTAACCCCCGTGGTATAACAAGTTCACGTGTGCATGTCGGTTTTGGAGTTTAATGTTTATGCAGGGTTTTAGTGTTGAATGCAAGACTTTCGGGATAAGTTCATCAAGCACCTCATGACAAGACCTTGAAGCCCCCGTACAAGTCATGCACTCGAAGCGAACTTAACTCCAAGAAGCCGGGGGACTTGATCCGAGAAGACGACGGACTCCGAGGACCCGACCGTAAAAGTGCTTCGAATCTTGCAAGACAAGGAGTTGAGTCCAATTCGGAGAGAACCGACGACATGGACCTACATGCGAAGGGGGAAACATCCGGGAAGCAAGGGAACCGACGTAGAGCAAAGGAGGCCTCGGGGCCGGGCCTCGAATGGGCCCGGGCCGGCCGGCCCGGTCCGGTCGGCCAAGGCCCATCCGGGGCCCATTTGCCCCCCTCCTTTGCCCTAGCCGCCAATCGGGCTATTTATAGCCCCCTGACCGAGAGCCACGCAGAGAAGAATTCGTCATCGGCCGCCGAGGAGCGAGAGAAGAGAGGGACACCATCTCGGAGAGGAGAGGGTCGAGCTAGTTGACTAGGGTTCCCCTAGCCGATGTGGGAACCTTGAACGGAAGACCACGTCGGAGTTCCGGAGCTAGAAGCAAGATCAAGGAAGGATCCCGGTGGTGATCTTGTGTATGTATCATTGTCATAGTTGAATTATCAAGTTGAATCTTTTCTTAGCGATCAAGTGTTTCCTCGAAGATTTCGTTTTTCGATCGGCTTTGCTTATTCCAATTCTATTCGCACGATAGATTACATAGGGTGTTCTTGTAGCCGCGGTGGCTAGAGGTACACGCCGAATCTTCCGAAAGAATCTCGACTTGTCTTTTGACTTGCCCTAAGCTCCCCGCATGAATAGGGATACGTTGTGACAGAACGGGGGTTCCGAAAGGCGGATGTTTTCGGATTTGGACGGGAAACCACGATTTAAAGATGCTTCTTATAAGATTCGATTTGCTACTTCTTCTCTTGCTTGGAACTTCAACAAAAGGCTTACCCCGATCTCTCTAGATCGGTTTATCTACCCAATCTTAGTTTGTTTTCTCCGGTCTTTAGTAGATTAGATTAGTTTTGTGTCTTTTACCTAGATGCATTAGGGTTTCTTTTACCAAAGATTGAAGTTACTTGGCTTTACTAGATCAACTCTTGCGTCACACATTTGTTCCACGGATTCGATACCTTGGGTTCACCACTCGAGGGAAGAAGGGTCCCTTGACTACGACGGGAGACTTGTCCGCTTGCAAGTCACAAACGAACTTTGATACAATTATTAACCGTCAACAAGCCCCTTTTTCTGGCGCCGTTGCCGGGGAACAAGTGATCAAGATTTGATTTTTATTGCCTTTTCGTAATTTTCAGTTTTCTTTTTGTTTTTATTTTTGCATCTACTAAACTTTGATCATCCTCAAAATACATCTAATCTAGTTTGTCTAACCCTAGTTTACATAGATTTATTTTTACTTTCTAGTTTTTGCATACTTTGTTTATTGCTAACCCTAACCGGAGATGGTTGGCTACCTCTCCAAGAAACCCAAACTTTTTTGTGGATGATCCAGGAAAACTTTACAGGCAAAGGAGACGTGCAACACAAGCTAAAGGGTTGGAAACCCTAGATTCAAAAGAAGGACCGCCGGAATCTCCAAGGGAATCACCACCTCCAAGTCCAAAGGAAGATCAACCTAAACCGACATCGTTGATCTACCTATCATAAACCTTCAAGATGCGGAAGGCCGTTCAAGATCAAGGTCTCAACTATCCGCATGACGATTGCGGGAGCTTTGGAGCGTTTCAATGAATACATATGAGCCGGATTCCTTGAGTGGCAAATCGGTTTACTTAAGAGGAGGATGGAGAAGATGGAGATAGAGAAAGAAGCTCAACACCTAAAGGCGCCAAGGAAAGATCCACATGTGAGGATTGAAGTGTTCATCGTGATGAAGATGCTAGAGACGCAAGTGGGACAACTTGTCGGGCGCCCGATGGGTAACAAAGAAGAATATCCGAGACAACTCCAAGGTCCCAAGACGGCGAAGGCTACTCAAACTCATTCGGGAGAGAAGGATCACAACCGAAGGACCGAGTTCAAGATGCCGAGCCACTACATGAAGGAAGTTGTTGCATCCGTCAAGACCAAAAGACAAAGCCAGCCTGTGAAGACCAAAAAAATTGACCAAGCCGAAGAAGAAGCCCGTGCCCAAGATGGTGCGGAAGTGGGTACCCAAGATTGCAACGCCCGCAAAGAGCGTTGATCCGAAGTAATCAAGTGAAGAAGTCTAGCTATAGACTATAAACGAAGCGCTAGGCGGGAGACAACCCGTTTCGTCGAGTCAAGAATAAGCTACCGGGAGGACAACCCGATTCCAGGTTTTTCGAGTATTTTTAATAATTTAGTTTTTGAGTTTTATTACGCAAAGACATTAGACTTAGAAGTGGTTGAACAATATTAGAGACATAATTCTTGATTGAATGTTTGCTTTATCATAAACCCTTTGCATGAGCCCTCCTATGTGCTTGTTTGTTCTTTTCTTTTCGAGAAACCTCAACCAAATAATTTCAGAACCTAACTCAACCTTTCACCCTCATTATGGTGCTGAGGTTGACTTATTTTTCGTGCTAAAACCACACGAGTAGAGCCACGATTTATATTTAGGTGTTAAAAAAATTCAGCACGTGGTAGAACTCGCGTGAACCTAGAAATCAAAACTTTTGGTTGGTTTTAAAAATCTATATCCTTGGTTTCTCTAGGATTAGAATTTTTCTAAGCCTATTCTAATTTTGTTTTATTCAAAATCTTTCTTATTTAGCCAAAGTTAGAACCTAAACCTATGCCCCCACGATCAAGCCGGAAAAAGTCCGCTCTCAACCGATGAAGGCAAACTATACCGGTGAGACCGAAATCGACGTAGTCGAAAAATATTTTCAACTTACATTTGTTTTTAATGGTTTAAAAACTTCTCTAAAATTGTGTTTGAGCTCTTGCATGGCTCTGAAAAATATTTTAAATTTCGAATTAGAGGAGTGCTTAACCTTAAACATACCTAAATGGAGGCAATCTAGTTTGAATTAATCATGCATGCACCATTGGATTCCCTTTCATCAACTTTCACCAATTCCACATGCAAAGGACAAGCATGGTGGGCAGCAAGCATCAACTTTGCAGGAATTTCATGGTGGCATGTGAAGCAAGTGGAGCTAGGGAGCATGGACATGACCCAAAGCATGAAGCATCAAGTGGAAGGACCAATAATGCAAGAAAAGGAGTGGACGAGAGCATTTGGGCGGTGCAACTCGTGGAGCACGCGGGCGGGGAAAGTTGCGAGAGGCGAAATGATCGTGCTGGAAGAAAGACGAGGCGGGGAGGTGCACCGAGGACCCCAGGCCGGTCGGCCCGGCGCCGGCCGGCCTCACCTACATAAGGAGCCCCCGGCTCCCGTTTTCGGAGCAAGCTTCCCTCTCCTTCCTTTGTTTGTGTGTTCAAGTTTGTGTGCTCAAAACCTCCGTAGACATAGCCAACCTTCCCAAGCTTGATAGCTCAAGAAAAAATCCACATCCTTAATCCACTCAAAGTCCACATCCGAATCAAAGAGTTTAAGTGCCTAGTTACCGGTTGCAACTCGGAGTTTTAGTTGAAGAAAAGAGTGCAGCAACCATGTGGAAGAAAACCACAAGTCTCTTCTCCAAGAAGAAGAGTTCGTCGTCGTCCAAGCCGTCATCAACCACGTCTTCGAGAAGGCATTCGGTTTCCGAGTCTCCCGGGGAGCATGGAGACGGATACGGCACCACCGAGGAGGAACGATGCTCTCCTCCTTGGTGGTATGAGGGCTGCAAGAAGCACGTCCATGAGGTTTACCGAACCTTGTGGGCACACGGAGGAGCAGCCCGTGCCACCACGACGATCGACCCGTTCAACCGCGCCACCTCCTTACACCCCGACATACTCTTCGTACGGCTTCATCATCTTGTCGGCGGAGGAGGAGGAGAGGCTCTCTAATCTTGAGAAGAGGCTTGTGCCCAACGTCGAATTCGACGACCAAGCACTCTACACCTTGGGTTTTGGCACCGACATATACTATATGTTGGGGCACCTTGGATGGGTGCAGTTCTCCAACGGAGCATCGGTGGACACCCACTTGGGGTTCGCCTTGGAAATTTTAATGACTATTGCACCTATCCTTGATGATGATGGGGTGCAAAGCTTGTCATTCCGTTTGGAGTGAGTCACCAAGTGGTTCCCTACGAGCACGTTAGGGAGCTGCTTGGATTCCACAAGGGAGCTCCGGAGAAAGTTGACGTGCCACCCGGCATGTTAGCGGGATTTTGGAATATGATCTCCGGGAAGCCCATCAACAACGCAATTGCATCCGCAACCCCATTATCCGGACATTTCACTCTTGGATGTGCAAGAGGGTATTGGGGAGGATGAAGGAAACGAAGGTGACCGACACGGAGTTGAATTGGCTATACTCGGCTTTAATTGCCAGGCAGCCAATAGACCCCTCTTACCTTATGATCAACCGTTGGTGTTGTGAAGAAACATCGGGGGCGGGTAATATTGGTTCGGGGTGCTACCTCTCCATGTTGGCCTTCTCCTTACGGCCGGGGATCGCAAGAAACCCCGACCATCTTTTGCGTGGTACCTCTCTCGGCATTGAATATTTGCGGCAAGGCAAATACATTAGTGGAGATGAGAGAGGAGGTTATCGGTTGGCCATAGTGAACCTACCCCTTCCTAATGAGAGGCTTAGGCTTTTCACCGAAGGAAGAGAAGATTGGTTGGAAGAGGGACTCCTTGTCCCCGCAAGGAAGAACAAAAGAGGAAGAATCGTAGAGGAGGGAACATCCTCCGCACAAGCGAGTGGAGCACAACCCAATGTGCAACCATCCGGCGGGATCCCTCCTCCGCCAAGTTATTACGGAGGGCCACAAGAGCAAGCATGGCGGTGGTGCACCGGTACCCCCACCAAATTATGTTGTGCCCAACGCTAACTTCGCGGAGTCCTACGCTCATCATCCCCAACCACAACAAAGCATGGTCATAATTGGAGGGTATGCTGCAAGAAACGCTCAAAACATTGCAGCCATCCAAGCTAACGCAGCTCAACTTGGTGAAGGAAATGCAAATATTGCCTTTGAGCTCGGACGCCTTCACCTTGTGGAGCCAAATCAATTCGTCGGAGGGAATGTCCAATCATATTATGAGCAAGGGTATTACTATCAAGATCA
Organism: Cenchrus americanus; assembly: GCA_947561735.1. Taxonomy (NCBI): domain Eukaryota; kingdom Viridiplantae; phylum Streptophyta; class Magnoliopsida; order Poales; family Poaceae; genus Cenchrus; species Cenchrus americanus. Next base: position 248,376,824 of record OX387241.1, read on the forward strand.
TCAACATCGACCACCGGCGGAGGACTAGAAGATTTAGGAACTTTAGCTTTCTTTTCTTTTCTTTTTCTCTGTAATTTTCAGCTTTTGCTTATGTGTGTTTGCGTAGTATTTTCTGTTTTTATTTAAATTTAAGCAAGCATGTTTGTTTATTTTCAGTTTGTATTTCAACTTGATGTCATCATTAATAAAGACACCACCTTGATTATATCATTGGAAAAGATAAAAAAATTTGTGCCATGATGATATATGATTAAAATTGCAGCTTTGTTCATCTTTGTAATTGATTTATGCATGTTAAAGCTAGTGCTCTCTTAAAAATACAAATCTGAATTTATTTAAATGCTAGATTAATTTTCAGCGGAGGTTATGATTAAAATAAAGACCCATAGTGTTTTATGTGCTCTCAAGTTATGAATAGATTAAAGATGTCTTTTATGCTAAAAAATATCGCTAACCTTGTCGCAAATATGACTTGTGCGTTGCTCAACCTATCCAAAGCCTAATACATATTTGAGTGCATAAACCTTAGTGTACAAGATTTATTTTTGAGTGAGTTATTGCAGGCCATGATTTCTCTGGCCCGAGACTAAGAAGCTAGTCATTCCATTTTTGCGTATCTATCTTTTTGCTAGCCTTTTATCCGTGCATTGTGTATCCCCGCATCGGAGATCTCACAAACCTCGCCGGATATCCACCCTTAAACCAAATATCATCTTTTGTGATTACCTCCTTGACCACAACCTATCGTTGAGAATGGATCATCAATTCAAGGAAGATTGCAAGACGGTGCCAACATTGAAGATTTCAAGTATCTCTCCAAGGAAAATTATTTCCGGTACCTACCTTATTTTTCACCTCTTTGCTCGAGGACGAGCAACGTCTAAGCATGGGGGAGGAGGTAGGTGCGGTGCGGTTTTAGAGTTCAAAGGGGAGTATTTTTAAAGAAAAAAATAATAAAATATATATAATGATGAAAGAAAAAAATGACTTTTAAGGTGAAGGTCTCACAAGAAGAAAGAAAAAAATATATATATAATGAATGAAAGAAAGAAAGAAAGAAAAGAATGAGAAATATGAGAAAGAGAAAAAAAAATATGCGTAAAGTGAACTCCCTAGGTTCTCTAAGAGTGCATTCAAGGCTTCAAGTTTAAAAGATCCATTCTCATTTTCCAACCATGTGCAATCCGATAACGAGGAATTCCTTTGTGCCTTGGGATCACTCTTTGCCATTTGCACATGTCCACTTATCTAAAGTGTGCGTATTTTTCTCTTTCCCCTCATTGATTTAACATTATTTTCCAATGACCTTTTTGACGAGTCTCGGTAAGACCATGAGAAGCTTGTCTTGTTTTGACAACACCTCATTTATAAAATCTTGTTAGGACTAAACTTTCCCAAAGCTCCATATAAAGCCTACCACACATATATGTTATGAGAGGGAAAGGAGTAGAATATATAGGCTTGAGAGACAAGTGAGATGAGAGTTCATGAGCAATATACAAGATGATTTAAATTTGTGAACTTGGTCTAGCTTTTCTTTATCTCGTTCTTTATTTCAAAAATTCTGAGATCTATTTAAACTTTGTGAGCATGTTAATACTTGTGGGATAAGCTTAATAAGAATCTACTAAGAATCTACCCTCCGTAGAGATGAAGGCTAGTACATTATGGAACTTTAACGAATTAAAATTTTGAGAGCATTATGTTTTCTCATGTATGATCAAGTGCAAGGTTTAAACATTGTTTGGCAATGATGATATCCATCGAAGGCTTACTCGAGGACGAGCAAGGTTTAAGCATGGGGGAGATGTTGACGGTGAAAATCCGTCAACCTAGCCATGAGTTTACCTTCGGTGTTGGCATGAGTTTTATACCTTATCCATTGGTACTAACCCCCGTGGTATAACAAGTTCACGTGTGCATGTCGGTTTTGGAGTTTAATGTTTATGCAGGGTTTTAGTGTTGAATGCAAGACTTTCGGGATAAGTTTATCAAGCACCTCATGACAAGACCTTGAAGCCCCGTACAAGTCATGCAATGAAGCGAACTTAACTCCAAGAAGCTAGGGACTTGATGCGAGAAGACGACGGACTCCGAGGACCCGACCGAGAAAAGTGCGTCGAATCTTGCAAGACAAGGAGTTGAGTCCAATTCGGAGAGAAACCGACGACATGGACCTACATGCGAAGGGGGAAACATCCGGGAAGCAAGGGAACCGACGTAGAGCAAAGGAGGCCTCGGGGCCGGGCTCCGAATGGGCCCGGGCCGGCCGGCCCGATCCCGGTCGGCCCGGGCCCATCCGGGGCCCATTTTCCCCCTCCTTTGCCCTAGCCGCCAATCGGGCTATTTATAGCCCCCCGACCGAGAGCCACGCGAGAGAAGAATTCGTCATCGGCCGCCGAGGAGCGAGAAGAGAGGGACACCATCTCGGAGAGGAGAGGGTCGAGCTAGTTGACTAGGGTTCCCCTAGCCGACGTGGGAACCTTGCACGGAAGACCACGTCGGAGTTCCCGAGCTAGAAGCAAGATCAAGGAAGGATCCCGGTGGTGATCTTGTGTATGTATCATTGTCATAGTTGAATTATCAAGTTGAATCTTTTCTTAGCGATCAAGTGTTTCCTCGAAGATTTCGTTTTTCGATCGGCTTTGCTTATTCCAATTCTATTCGCGCGATAGATTACATAGGGTGTTCTTGTATCCGCGGTGGCTAGAGGTACACGCCGGATCTTCCGAAAGAATCTCGACTTGTCTTTTGACTCGCCCTAAGCTCCCCGCATGAATAGGGATACGTTGTGACAGAACGGGGTTCCGAAAGGCGGATGTTTTCGGATTTGGACGGGAAACCACGATTTAAAGACGCTTCTTATAAGATTCGATTTGCTACTTCTTCTCTTGCTTGGAACTTCAACAAAAGGCTTACCCCGATCTCTCTAGATCGGTTTATCTACCCAATCTTACTTTGTTTTCTCTGGTCTTTAGTAGATTAGATTAGTTTTGTGTTTTACCTAGATGCATTAGGGTTTCTTTTACCAAAGATTGAAGTTACTTGGCTTTAGTAGATCAACTCTTGCATCACACATTTGTTCCACGGATTCGATACCTTGGGTTCACCACTCGAGGGAAGAAGGGTCCCTTGACTACGACGGGAGACTTGTCCGCTTGCAAGTCACAAACGAACTTTGATACAATTATTAACCATCAACAAGCCCCTTTTTCCGGTGCCGTTGCTTGGGAACAAGTGATCAAGATTTGATTTTTTATTGCCTTTTCGTAATTTTCAGTTTTCTTTTTGTTTTTATTTTTCCATATACTAAACTTTGATCATCCTCAAAATACATCTAATCTAGTTTGTCTAACCCTAGTTTACATAGATTTATTTTTACTTTCTAGTTTTTGCATACTTTGTTTATTGCTAACCCTAACCGGAGATGGTTGGCTACCTCTCCAAGAAACCCAAACTTTTTTGTGGATGATCCGGGAAAACTTTACGAGCAAAGGAGACGTGCAACACAAGCTAAAGGGTTGGAAACCCTAGATTCAAAAGAAGGACCGCCGGAATCTCCAAGGGAATCACCACCTCCAAGTCCAAAGGAAGATCAACCTAAACCGACATCGTTGATCTACCTATCATAAACCTTCAAGATGCGGAAGGCCGTTCAAGATCAAGGTCTCAACTATCCGCATGACGATTGCGGGAGCTTTGGAGCGTTTCAATGAATACATACGAGCCGGATTCCTTGAGTGGCAAATCAGTTTACTTAAGAGGAGGATGGAGAAGATGGAGATAGAGAAAGAAGCTCAACACCTAAAGGCTGCCAAGGAAAGATCCACATGCGAGGATTGAAGTGTTCATCGTGATAAAGATGCTAGAGACGCAAGTTGGACAACTTGGCTTGGGCGCCCGATGGGTAACAAAGAAGAATATCCGAGACAACTCCAAGGTCCCAAGACGGCGAAGGCTACTCAAACTCATTCGGGAGAGAAGGATCACAACCGAAGGACCGGAGTTCGAGATGCCGAGCCACTACATGAAGGAAGTTGTTGCATCCGTCAAGACCAAAAGACAAAGCCGACTGTGAAGACCAAAAAAATTGACTAAGCCGAAGAAGAAGCCCGTGCCCAAGATGGTGCGGAAGTGGGTACCCAAGATTGCAACGCCCGCAAAGAGCGTTGATCCGAAGTAATCAAGTGAAGAAGTCTAGCTATAGACTATAAACGAAGCGCTAGGCGGGAGCCAACCCGTTTCGTCGAGTCAAGAATAAGCTACGGGAGGACAACCCGATTCCGGGTTTTTCGAGTATTTTTAATAATTTAGTTTTTGAGTTTTATTACACAAAGACGTTAGACTTAGAAGTGGTTGAACAATATTAGAGACATAATTCTTGATTGAATGTTTGCTTTATCATAAACCCTTTGCATGAGCCCTCCTATGTGCTTGTTTGTTCTTTTCTTTTCGAGAAACCTCAACCAAATAATTTCAGAACCTAACTCAACCTTTCACCCTCATTATGGTGCTGAGGTTGACTTATTTTTCGTGCTAAAACCACATGAGTAGAGCCACGATTTATATTTAGGTGTTAAAAAAATTCAGCACGTGGTAGAACTCGCGTGAACCTAGAAATCAAAACTTTTGGTTGGTTTTAAAAATCTATATCCTTGGTTTCTCTAGGATTAGAATTTTTCTAAGCCTATTCTAATTTTGTTTTATTCAAAATCTTTCTTATTTAGCCAAAATTAGAACCTAAACCTATGCCCCCACGATCAAGGCCGGAAAAAGTCCGCTCTCAACCGATGAAGGCAAACTATACCGGTGAGACCGAAATCGACGTAGTCGAAAAATATTTTCGACTTACATTTGTTTTTAATGGTTTAAAAACTTCTCTAAAATTGTGTTTGAGCTCTTGCATGGCTCTGAAAAATATTTTAAATTTCGAATTAGAGGAGTGCTTAACCTTAAACATACCTAAATGGAGGCAATCTAGTTTGAATTAATCATGCATGCACCATTGGATTCACTTTCATCAACTTTCACCAATTTCACATGCAAAGGACAAGCATGGTGGGCAGCAAGCATCAACATTGCAGGAATTTCATGGTGGCATGTGAAGCAAGTGGAGCTAGGGAGCATGGACATGACCCAACGCATGAAGCATCAAGTGGAAGGACCAATAATGCAAGAAAAGGAGTGGACAAGAGCGTTTGGGCGGTGCAACTCGTGGAGCACGCGGGCGGGGAAAGTTGCGGAGAGGCGAAATGATCGTGCTTGGAAGAAAGACGAGGCGGGGAGGTGCACCGAGGACCCCGGGCCGGTCGGCCCGGCCGGCCGGCCTCACCTACATAAGGAGCCCCCCGGCTCCCGGTTTTACTGCAGGCAAGCTTCCCTCTCCTTCCTTTGTTTGTGTGTTCAAGTTTGTGTGCTCAAAACCTCCGTAGACATAGCCAACCTTCCCAAGCTTGATAGCTCAAGAAAAAATCCACATCCTTAATCCACTCAAAGTCCACATCCGAATCAAAGAGTTTAAGTGCCTAGTTACCGGTTGCAACCCGGAGTTTTAGTTGAAGAAAAGAGTGCAGCAACCATGTGGAAGAAAACCACAAGTCTCTTCTCCAAGAAGAAGAGTTCGTCGTCGTCCAAGCCGTCATCAACCACGTCTTCGAGAAGGCATTCGGTTTCCGAGTCTCCCGGAGCATGGAGACGGATACGGCACCACCGAGGAGGAACGATGCTCTCCTCCTTGGTGGTATGAGGGCTGCAAGAAGCACGTCCATGAGGTTTACCGAACCTCGTGGGCACACGGAGGAGCAGCCCGCGCCACCACGATGATTGACCCGTTCAACCGCGCCACCTCCTTACACCCCGACATACTCTTCGTACGGCTTCATCATCTTGTCGGCGGAGGAGGAGGAGAGGCTCTCTAATTTTGAGAAGAGGCTTGTGCCCAACGTCGAATTCGACGACCAAGCACTCTACACCTTGGGTTTTGGCACCGACATATACTATATGTTGGGGCACCTTGGATGGGTGCAGTTCTCCAACGAGCATCGGTGGACACCCACTTGGGGTTCGCCTTGGAAATTTTAATGACTATTGCACCTATCGTTGATGATCATGGGGTGCAAAGCTTGTCATTCCGTTTGGAGGGAGTCCAACAAGTGGTTCCCTACGAGCACGTTAGGGAGCTTCTTGGATTCCACAAGGGAGCTCCGGAGAAAGTTGACGTGCCACCCGCATGTTAGCGGGATTTTGGAATATGATCTCCGGGGAAGCCCATCAACAACGCAATTGCATCCGCAACCCCATTATCCGGATATTTCACTCTTGGATGTGCAAGAGGGTATTAGGGAGGATGAAGGAAACGAAGGTGACCGACACGGAGTTGAATTGGCTATACTCGGCTTTAATTGCCAGGCAGCCAATAGACCCCTCTTACCTTATGATCAACCGTTTGTGTTGTGAAGCAACATTGGGGGCGGCTAATATTGGTTCGGGGTGCTACCTCTCCATGTTGGCCTTCTCCTTACGGCGGGGATAGCAAGAAACCCCGACCATCTTTTGCGTGGTACCTCTCTCGGCATTGAGTATTTGCGGCAAGGCAAATACATTAGTGGAGATGAGAGAGGAGGTTATCGGTTGGCCATAGTGAACCTACCCCTTCCTAATGAGAGGCTTAGGCTTTTCACCGAAGGAAGAGAAGATTGGTTGGAAGAGGGACTCCTTGTCCCCGCAAGGAAGAACAAAAGAGGAAGAATCGTAGAGGAGGGAACATCCTCCGCACAAGCGAGTGGAGCACAACCCAATGTGCAACCATCCGGCGGGATCCCTCCTCCGTCAAGTTATTACGGAGGGCCACAAGAGCAAGCATGGGGGGTGGTGCACCGGTACCCGCACCAAATTATGTTGTGCCCAATGCTAACTTCGCGGAATCCTACGCTCATCATCCCTAACCACAACAAAGCATGGCCATAATTGGAGGGTATGCTGCAAGAAACGCTCAAAACATCGCAGCCATCCAAGCTAGCGCAGCTCAACTTGGTGAAGGAAATGCAAATATTGCCTTTGAGCTCGGACGCCTTCACCTTGTGGAGCCAAATCAATTCGTCGGAGGGAATGTCCAATCATATTATGAGCAAGGGTATTACTATCAAGATCATCAACATCGACCACCGGCGAAGGACTAGAAGATTTAGGAACTTTAGCTTTCTTTTCTTTTCTTTTTCTCTGTAATTTTCAGCTTTTGCTTATGTGTGTTTGCGTAGTATTTTCTGTTTTTATTTAAATTTCAGCAAGCATGTTTGTTTATTTTCTGTTTGTATTTCAACTTGATGTCATCATTAATAAAGACACCACCTTGATTATATCATTGGAAAAGATACAAAAATTTGTGCCATGATGATATATGATTAAAATTGCAGCTTTGTTCATCTTTGTAATTGATTTATGCATGTTAAAGCTAGTGCTCTCTTAAAAATACAAATTGAATTTATTTAAATGCTAGCTTAATTTTCAGCGGAGGTTATGATTAAAATAAAGACCCATAGTGTTTTATGTGCTCTCAAGTTATAAATAGATTAAAGATGTCTTTTATGCTCAAAAATATCGCTAACCTTGTCGCAAATATCACTTGTGTGTTGCTCAACCTATCCAAAGCCTAATACATATTTGAGTGCATAAACCTTAGTGTACAAGATTTATTTTTGAGTGAGTTGTTGCAGGCCATGATTTCTCGGCCCGAGACTAAGAAGCTAGTCATTCCATTTTTGCGTATCTATCTTTTTGCTAGTCTTTTATCCGTGCATTGTGTATCCCCGCATCGGAGATCTCACAAACCTCGCCGGATATCCACCCTTAAACCAAATATCATCTTTTGTGATTACCTCCTTGACCACAACCTATCGTTGAGAATGGATCATCAATTCAAGGAAGATTGCAAGACGGTGCCGACATTGAAGGTTTCAAGTATCTCTCAAAGGAAAATTATTTCCGGTACCTACCTTATTTTTCGCCTCTTTGCTCGAGGACGAGCAACGTCTAAGCATGGGGGAGGAGGTAGGTGCGGTGCAGTTTTAGTGTTCAAAGGGGAGTATTTTTAAAGAAAAAAATAATAAAATATTTATAATGATGAAAGAAAAAAAATCCGGCGACGATCGTGACTTTTAAGGTGAAGGTCTCACAAGAAGAAAGAAAAATATATATATAATGAAAGAAAGAAAGAAAGAAAGAAAGAAAAGAATGAGAAATATGAGAAAGAGAAAATAAATATGCGTAAAGTGAACTCCCCGGTTCTCTAAGAGTGCATTCAAGGCTTCAAATTTAAAAGATCCATTCTCATTTTCCAACCATGTGCAATCCGATAACAAGGAATTCCTTTGTGCCTTGGGATCACTCTTTGCCATTTGCACATGTCCACTTATCTAAATTGTGCGTATTTTTCTCTTTCCCCTCCTTGATTTAACATTTTTTTCCAATGACCTTTTTGACGAGTCTCGGTAAGACCATGAGAAGCTTGTCTTGTTTTGACAACACCTCATTTATAAAATCTTGTTAGGACTAAACTTTCCCAAAGCTCCATATAAAGCCTACCACACATATATGTTATGAGAGGGAAAGGAGTAGAATATATAGGCTTGAGAGACAAGTGAGATGAGAGTTCATGAGCAATATACAAGATGATTTAAATTTGTGAACTTGGTCTAGCTTTTCTTTATCTCGTTCTTTATTTTAGAAATTCTGAGATCTATTTAAACTTTGTGAGCATGTTAATACTTGTGGGATAAGCTTAATAAGAATCTACCCTCCGCAGAGATGAAGGCTAGTACATTATGGAACATTAACGAATTAAAATTTTGAGAGAATTATGTTTTCTCATGTATGATCAAGCACAAGGTTTAAACATTGTTTGGCAATGATGATATCCATCGAAGGCTTACTCGAGGACGAGCAAGGTTTAAGCATGGGGGAGATGTTGACGGTGAAAATCCGTCAACCTAGCCATGAGTTTACCTTCGGTGTTGGCATGAGTTTTATACCTTATCCATTGGTACTAACCCCCGTGGTATAACAAGTTCACGTGTGCATGTCGGTTTTGGAGTTTAATGTTTATGCGGGGTTTTAGTGTTGAATGCAAGACTTTCGGGATAAGTTCATCAAGCACATCATGACAAGACCTTGAAGCCCCGTACAAGTCATGCAATGAAGCGAACTTAAATCCAAGAAGCCGGGGACTTGATCGAGAAGACGACGGACTCCGAGGACCCGACCGGAAAAGTCTTGAATCTTGCAAGACAAAGAGTTGAGTCCAATTCGAGAGAAACCGACGACATGGACCTACATGCGAAGGGGGAAACATCCGGGAAGCAAGGGAACCGATGTAGAGCAAAGGAGGCCTCGGGGCCGGGCCCGAATGGGCCCGGGCGGGCCGACCCGGTCCGGTTGGCCCGGGCCCATCCGGGGCCCATTTGCCCCCTCCTTTGCCCTAGCCGCCAATCGGGCTATTTATAGCCCCCTGACCGAGAGCCACGGAGAGAAGAATTCGTCATCGGCCGCCGAGGAGCAGAGAAGAGAGGGACACCATCTCGGAGAGGAGAGGGTCGAGCTAGTTGACTAGGGTTCCCCTAGCCGACGTGGGAACCTTGCACGGAAGACCACGTCGGAGTTCCCGGAGCTAGAAGCAAGATCAAGGAAGGATCCCGGTGGTGATCTTGTGTATGTATCATTGTCATAGTTGAATTATCAAGTTGAATCTTTTCTTAGCGATCAAGTGTTTCCTCGACGATTTCGTTTTTCGATCAGCTTTGCTTATTCCAATTCTATTCGCGCGATAGATTACATAGGGTGTTCTTGTAGCCGCGGTGGCTAGAGGTACACGCCGGATCTTCCGAAAGAATCTCGACATGTCTTTTGACTCGCCCTAAGCTCCCCGCATGAATAGGGATACGTTGTGACAGAACGGGGGTTCCGAAAGGCGGATGTTTTCGGATTTGGACGGGAAACCACGATTTAAAGACGCTTCTTATAAGATTCGATTTGCTACTTCTTCTCTTGCTTGGAACTTCAACAAAAGGCTTACCCCGATCCCTCTAGATCGGTTTATCTACCCAATCTTACTTTGTTTTCTCCGGTCTTTAGTAGATTAGATTAGTTTTGTGTCTTTTACCTAGATGCATTAGGGTTTCTTTTACCAAAGATTGAAGTTACTTGGCTTTACTAGATCAACTCTTGCGTCACACATTTGTTCCACGGATTCGATACCTTGGGTTCACCACTCGAGGGAAGAAGAGTCCCTTGACTACGACGGGAGACTTGTCCGCTTGCAAGTCACAAACGAACTTTGATACAATTATTAACCGTCAACACTTTCCCAAAGAACACTTTCCCGGAAGTGCTCACAAACTTGATAGGCCTTCGGAGATCATTTGTGGGTGTAGGAAATATAGGTGGAGCTGGGGTTGTGTCTAGTCGGTTCCTAAGATGGTTGGGTTTTGGAGGGAAATCATTTTTGTGGTGGGTTTTTGGTGGCTCTGGGATATTCTCTCCACTTCCCTCACCAACCTTGTTTGCCCCAAGACCCTCACCATCCTGCCTCTTAAACGCCTCGATCATCATCCTCAATTGAGGCTCATGACCAGACAACCAACCAATCAACTTTCTCAAGTCATCATTCTCATCCTGCAAACGATCAACATAATGTGCAAGTTCCAAATTTTTCAAAGCATGCATTTCACAGGTAGAGCATGATGTAGGCATGGGTTCCTTCAATTTAGCCTCAAGTGAACTAGTGTAAGCATGCATCTCATCAATCTTAGCATGCAAAACGGGGCAAGAAGTGCAAGCACCTAGGAAAGCGAGGTCTAGACTTAAGCTCGGCCACTTCAACCCTAAGCACATCTAGTTCCTCACACTTGGAGGCATGCTTCTCCTTAAACAAAGCAAGATCAGCAAGGAATATGGAGCAATCAAGCACAATCAACCTCATCCGAAACAACGGGGCTAGAATTAAGGGAATCAATCTCAAGCTTGCTATCAAGCACCCGTGTCTCTAGCTCGGCCACTCTAGTCCTAGCATCCTTGAGTGAAGCCCCGAGCTCTTTTCTCATTTTCTTGGCCTCTCTAAGCATGTCATCACGGTTATCAAGCAAAGAGCCAAGCCTCTCATTATCCCGGCGCAAGAAGGGAAGTTTATCACGCACCTCGTCGTCGGACTCGCAGTCCGAGTCGCTCCGTGTGCTCTTCTTGCTGCCGAGCTCGGCGCCACGGTGCGAGCAGCCGTCTCTCGCGAAGCGGCCTCGGCCCGCTCGGGTTCTTGGATGACTTCTTGTTCTTGCGACGATCACCTTCGTCTTCACTGCTACTCGAGCTCGAGGTGGAGTACACGGAACTGGAGTCGACATCGCTCGCTCCCACCATCGCTCGGGCCTTGCCTCGGCTCCCCTTTTTCCTCGATCGTCGCTCGTCCTTGTACTTGTTCTTGTGCTTGCTCTTGTGGTCGCGCCTCGAACGGTACTTGCCGTCCATCCTCGGCTTGTGCTTGTAGCTGTCCTTGTTCTCGGCCTTCTCCAGGCAGTCGGCGACGAAGTGTCCTGGCTTGCCGCACTGGAAGCATGTTCTCGTGTTCCTCCTCATGCTCACGCGGTTCTCGTGCAGCCTCTCGAACCGACTCGTCAGGAGCGCCAGCTCATCCTCTCCAAGCTCGTCGAACTCATCATCTGGCATAGACATCAAAGAGGAGAAAGAGAACATCCTGGTGGATGGGTTAGAGTTAGGCTTTCCTTTGGAACCACCAACGAGGGCGAGACTATGGGAGTCAGTCGGACCCTCGAGCTTGGCAGTCATGCCCCTATCCACCTCAGTCGACTTGAGCTTTGAGAACAGCTCGTTCACGGTCAGAGTGTCATACTTCTCCGACTCCACAATGGCCTCTTACTTTCCGCCCCATATCGTACGATCCAAAGAGTGTAAGAGCTTGACCGCTCTATCATGATCATCGTACGGGAGCATGTCCACATTGGCCCTCATGTTGTTCACAACCACTATGAACCTCTGAAACAAGGCATCGATGGACTCACCGGGGAGATGAGTGAAGTTCTCGTACTCTCTCCGGTAGGTCGCATACATCCGTGCCCTCGAACCCGGGCGTTCCCAACATGAGCCTCCTTCGACACCGCTCAAATCCTACAAGCCAAGTGCTCGGTGTGCACCCGATCGAACTCAGGCTGACACAAAGCACGAAACAAGTAGTCGACCGCCTTGTTGTTGGCGTCGAATCTGTCCCTCGATCCTGGAGCGAGGAAATCCATTGGCTGGACATAGCCTGTGTCCACCGTGACATCCCAAAGAATCTGACCCTTTCCGCGGAGGAACGCACCCATCCGCTTGCTCCACATCTAGTAGTTCTTGCCATCGAAGTGTGGAGGACCCGAACCCCGTTCCTGGTACGCCATCCTTGGATCTTAGACTGGTTAGAGTCAACAAAGACCCGAACCGGCTCTGATACCACTTGAAGGACCGATTAGGCGACCAGAGAGGGGGAGAGTGAATGGGAGCTGATAAAAATTCTTCTCGAGGGAGATTGAAACTCCGACAAGACGAACTAGCTCGGTCGAACCCCCGAAATCACACGCTCCGCGCTTCTACCTTCCGTTTGCCAAAACCACGTAGCCACTGGAGTGCTACTGGTCCTAGAAACAAACTCTACCAGCAACCACAACACACACGCAGTAACAACAACGGAAACAACTCAAAAGCCGGCTAACCAGAGGGGGGCGGTTAGACCAGGTATAGGGGGCGGTTAGACCGCCTCCACCTGGTAACCAAGAAATCCTCCGAAACGCCTCTTCCGAGCACCAAAACTCACCCCGGTTTCACCAACCAAGATCTCTGGTCAAGGCCATGCTAGCTACCAGAAAATCTTGGCGAAAACCAAAACTCCACCCAGGGGCCTAGGGGCGGTTAGATCGGCTACCAGGGACGGTCTAACCTCCTATACCCAGCAACAAACTCCAGCCAAGAACACCTAGCAAACAGCACGAGAACGACCCCAAATTTCACCCAGACGCTCCTCTTATCAAGGAGAACAAACTCACAGAGGAAAATCCGGCGAAACAAAACTTCAACCTGGAAACACCCGGGGTGGTTAGACCGCCCCCCGCAGCGCTTAGACCGCCCCTTCCAGAAAACGAACCCGCGGGTCAAACCTCAACTTCCTCGCGCCCGATCTCCCGAATCACTCCACGGATTGCAGCAAAACTTCGGGAATAGCTGGGTTACCTCCTGGGCAACCTCTACCTCAAAGGAATCGACCCGAAACGCTCACAATCAAGAGGAATCAAAGAAATCGCTTCTCTAGGTCAAGAACTTCCAGAACTCGAGAAACCACCAAATCGAGTCCGATTCAAAGGAGATTTGGGGGCAAAGTCACCAGCCAAAGAGGCACAAGAACCTCATACGTGACACCCACCAAAAACCCCAAGAAATCGTCCTCAAAACACCGCCAACTAAGATCTCCGAAAATCAACACAAATGAGACGGGAAAACCACCATGATGAACAACGCCGAACCATCTATACATGCCATGAAAGGTTCGTACAAGGTCTAGCTTGCCACCCAAACATCCATCCCTCTCTCTAGATCTCACATGAAGCTCTCAAGCTAGTCCTCTAAAATCCTAAGGAAAATGGAGAACGAAAATGGAAAAACAAATGAGCTAGGGTTCCAAGAGTTGGCTGCCATCCACCCATTCAATGAGTATATATGGAGGCACCCAAAAGACTAAACTACCCTTCACTAATAACTAGGGATACATGTCCCTCGAGGGCGGATTTGGAAGTCTTCATGTCTTCAACATCGGACAGATGCCCGGCGACCGCAACCTGCTTAGCCTCGACGCAAGCCTTGCGATCCCGACGCGTGTCCTCCGCTTCGAAGCTTCTCGGCGCCGGCGGCCAGGGCGGTCAGACCGCACCCCCTGGGCGGTTAGACCGGCCCGGGAGATCTGACCGTCCCCAGGCGGTCTGACTTCCCCTCCTGGGCGGTTGAACCGGCCTGGGTGGCCGCACCCCCTCGTCGAGTCTTCGGCCTCGGTTTTGTGGCTCAACCGAGTAACCCAGTGGTTTTCTGGTGAACCACTGCAAACCCCGCGAACTCGGTGTAGCCTCCGCCAATCTCCACTCATGACTCGGCTCCCACGTAGTTCCGGCTCGCCCTTGGTTTTGAGGCTCTACCAAGAAACTGTCCACGACTTCATCTTGCTGTTCATGCCACCATGCGGCCCGCACTTGACCCCGCTGGCCACCGGGTCCCTCGAACGAAGCCTACTTGTCTTCTCCACACCTGGAGGCCTCACCGGCCACGAACTTTCGCGCTTGTTCTTCACCTGCACCAACACGAGTCAAGCCGCAACCTGCACCTGCAATACTTAGCCAAGAATCAGTCCACACAACGTTGTCAATCACTCATCACACAAGGAAGCGACCATCCACCGGTCCTCGAACCACACATGGTCCTCACATCATGAGCACCATACCGCACCAGCATATGCATTGCATCAACCTTGAAAAGTATTGCACTTTCAAAAGAATGAGTTGTCCAAAACCTCAAAATTTGCGAAATAAGTAAGGGTGAGCAAGATTATTCCTTGAAGTTTCCACTTGAAGTCATCTTCGTACAGGAGATTATGGAACTTTGTCATTAGCCTTCTTTTCTTTGTAATGGTCTATTGGAAATCTCTGTCGAATTGGTCCCTTTCCGTGAATCTCAATGACCTTGTAGCATCGATTCCTTTTCCTGCTAGCCAAGTGGAAACAGTAGAAGTAGAAACTTTTCTCTTGAGCAGTCAAGGTTCTCGAATAGTCAATGAGGAGAAGTCACCCATCGTGTATTCATTCTTGGTCCGTGCTCATAACCTTCAAATCCTCAGAATCAAGCAAGGAAGTACGCCCAGGATCGATCGAAGCTTTATGCTACGCTCCTCTGTGTTGCTATCGCAAACATAAAGTGTAGTACACTAAGCTTTTCTCGTTTTGCTCCCCATCACGGTCGATTATTTAGACCGTTGAGCCCCATCGTCATCAGTGTCACGGTCATACGACGCCATGACATCGCTCTACCATCAATTTCCGCAACCGTATTCACGACGCCGAAGCCTCACGGGCTGACTATTGTCGAGCTCCGTATTGTATACACCAGATACCCGACTGGGTCAACTGACCGTTACAGCCCCGCATCGGTTATAAAATGGAACCTTTTATTAGAACCGCCGATACGAAAGCTCCATTTCCATCAGAGATCGGCATTATCACTGTTTTTGTTCTTCTTCTAGCTAGCCTGGCTACTTGCCACTAGAGCAACTCTCCCAGCTACTTCAATCTTCCCGAGCAAACTGTTCTCCGTCTTCATTTCCGACGTCAAGAAGAAGCTCGGAGTAGACCGAAAGCAGAAATCAATCCAAGCTGCCACCCATGACTCCGTCTTCGGAAGAGCTCGAGTCGTTTCGCTGGACATTGTTAGGGATGTACCTCTGTATCGTAGGAGGATTATGTCTGCTATTAGTTGTGCATGTGCACATTCATCGTCCGCTTCCTCATGAACGGCGATGAGGTAGTAAGAGGACACACCTTGTACCTTTTGTTCCAGCTGCATTCCCGATCATGAGATGTGTGTAGACAAGCTTTACCAATTTGATATTGTGACTGTTGGGATGTCCGGTTTGCATTGCTTACCGTGAACGAGTCTCGTAGAATATGTTCGAATTATAAGCTTATGGGTGAGATTCTGAGCATGTGCTAATTAGGGACTTAAATTTTCAGATGTTCCGACCGGCATGGAATAACCCCAATGGTTTTGATGCATTGGGCAGTGGTGATCTTACGCTACCGCCGCCCACGATGTTGACCGAAGCTTTCGTAGCAGCATATACCGAAGTGTTGTGCCAGCTCCTGCAGACACAACATCAAATGGCTCAACAACTACAACAAATGCCACCGATGCAATCGAAGCTTCAACCTTCCAAGCCCTGTTCACCCGAAGTACCCACCCAGAGGGACATAAACGCCATTGTCGGCATAACTGAGCTGTTAGAAGGGCAGAATTCCATGTTGAACCAGATGGTGTACGATACCATCCAAGGACGTTATGGAAAACCATATCAGAATAGTTTGGCAGACAGTCTCTCTCAGTCCTTATCTGCCTCTATGGTCGAACAAGCCCGTTTGTTCAATCTGTTGGAGGAGTATGTTAATCAAAACCAACCCCAAGCCTCCGACTCAATATTACCACCCTCTCGACTACCAATGGATCTTAGAGCAGAAGAGAGGGCAAACCGAGGCAACAAACGAGTATTATCTGAAATAGATGTAAGTGAGTGGGAAATTACCTGTACGGAGACCCATCTGCACAAGGACAAACGAAGTTGTAACCCTAGCAAAGCCACTCAACTCCCCGTAGGTAAAACACCGTCGCAAGCCACGAAGTCAGCAAGGAAAAAGGAGAGGAAGATGCTCCGCCTTATCAAGGAAGCCCAGCAACTGATCTCCAAGCCCAGAGACATTCCACCCCGTTTGTGCTACCATTGTGGACAACCCGGGCATTTCAGACGTGATTGCCCAAATCTCTCGCATCAGAATCAGAACCTCGGAGCAGCTAAGTGTGCTCCCGGCGAGAACCCAATTTTTCCAGAAAAGCCAGACCGGCTGAATGCTATGGGTAACACCTCCATCCCAAAATCACTTCCCCACTCCTCTTGTAGTTCGAATCTCGGGACGAGATTCTTCTTAAGAGGGGTAGGCTGTGACGCCCCAGGTTTTTAATTACCGTCATTAACACTAATGACCGGATTAGCCGGGTCAAACCAGTCAAACCCCGGTCAAACTTAGGTCAACCTGGGTCATCACCCGAAAACCTCGCCAATGAACCCTAATGAACCCCTTGACCAAGCCTACACACACCCGTAGTGGACCCTTGGTCAAAGACACGGTCAAAACCCGCTTAACCGTTGACGTCAGCGAATGTCGTCCGGAACTTTTGCCGCGTTCTCCAAAATTCACCTAAACACTTCAAAATCTACCTTTATGAAAGTTGTCCATCTTGTTGAGGGACACAACTTTCGTGTAGATTGGCATTTCCAATTTTGGGTGGAAATTGGTGAAAAACTTGATTGACTGACAGTACCCCCTGTTTTCCAGAACAGGCCGGCATTCAATATTGGCACGACGTTCCTGCAAAATCCGTTGAGAAAAACACTATATGGCCTTTTTGAAAGTTGTAGAGGGTAGTTAGATCTACAACTTTCCTATTCATTGCTTTGTGCACTTTTATTCAATTTTTGGGAGAAAAACGTGCTTGAACTGGGTCAGTCTGAAAGGTGTAGCGCCAGTGCATGGCCGCGCCGCGACGTCGCGCGGCCGGCGCGCGCGCGCGCGCGCGCGCGCGCGCGCGCCACGGGCCGCCGCCGCCCTCGGCTTCCGGCCGCGCACGGCCGAGGCCGCACGCCTTCCCAAGGCGTCGCGCGCCCCAAAGACCCCACGAAGTTCTCCCCCTATCCTCGCACCGTGTGCCCTCCGTGCGCCGCGTCCGACGGCGGGACGGACGGCCGTCGGACCGCCGGTCGCCGCGATGTGCTGTCCCTGCGCGCCGTACAAACGAGTTAAGCGCCGTCCTTGCTTCGACGCGACGGCGAGAAACCCCCCCCCTGCTATTTAAGCGGCTGTCGGCTCGCCCGTGTAGGCCGCAGAGCCCTCCACCCCGCCATGGCGCCGCCGCAGTAGAGCTGCCGCCCCACCCGCCTCCACGGCCAATTGACGCCCCCGGCGAGTCCCCTTGGACCCTGTGAAGCTGCGCGTGCCCCCCGCTCCCCTATCCCGGCCGTGGGCTCACCGGCGCCGGGACTGCCATGTTTGCCGGCGCAGGCCACCGCCGCTCCCTACCCCCGGAGCCGCCCCGACCTGAACTCCAGCCAAAAACCTAGACGCCAGTGACCCTTGCCCCTCCTCACGCCCTTCCCCGGCCGAGACTCCGGCGGACCTCGCCGGATTTTGCCACCGCGCCGGCCACCGCCCCCATAGGGGTGACATTGCAAGGTTGGGTTTCTTTCCAGGAGGTCAACTGCAAAGTAGGGGCCTCCGCGTAAGAATCTAGAAGTAACAAGGGTCTGTCCGCAAAGTCGCAACTTAAATAGTACTTGGGGTTTGCAGATTCTTGTAAATTGCGTAGATAATCAAAGAAAAACCAGAAAAATGCATAGCCAATTTGGTTGGATTCAAGGTGAATTATCCTACAACTTTTGTTATTCTGGCCTGAGCTAATTCCTGTTAGTTTTTGCATGAAACATACAAATGTGAAAACCCTAGATCTTCAATATCTCAAAAACCATAAATCCTCTGTAGCTGATTTTTGGATATGTTGTGTGTTAGATCATGACTAGCTCCTATGCCAAAAATTGCACAAAGTTATGATGTAAATATTTTTATAAAAATGGTTTTCTATTTCTGGCAGATCTGCATAAATGATTTTTCTTGCTAAAAATATTTATCTTTTTGAGCTCAACTTGTGCACACTGTCTTGTAGTACCGAAATACACATCTTGTGAATTAATCATGATTTTTGGATTAACAGAAATAATTATTCTTGAATTATGCATGTTTTCCTTTGTAAATTA
Organism: Cenchrus americanus; assembly: GCA_947561735.1. Classification (NCBI taxonomy): domain Eukaryota; kingdom Viridiplantae; phylum Streptophyta; class Magnoliopsida; order Poales; family Poaceae; genus Cenchrus; species Cenchrus americanus. Next base: position 248,395,470 of record OX387241.1, read on the forward strand.
ATAAGCTAAGATCAGTAGAGTTTTTATGTGAACATGCTGGTTCTCTAGGCTTGTTTAGAACCAGAGGGCATGCATAAGAAAGTTTGGATCAATTTGGTGCTTATTTATTTTTGTATGCATTTAAAATGGAATCTCTAGCTAGCCTTTAATATTTTCCCTAATATTTAATTTCCTAGCATCCAACACTTACATGTGGGTCCAATGGACCAGTATAGGTGCTAGTAGGCTTAAGAAACACTCCTTTAATTGTTGGTAATTTAATTGCTTAATAAAAAGCTTAAAAGCCCTTTTTCTATTAAAGAAAAATTAAATAAAGAAAAGCCCTTATTTAATTCTTTTTCCTTTTCGAAAAGTATTATCTAATTTAATTAAAAGATAATTAATTCTCATTGCTGATGAGAAATTAATTCATGGATAAAAATATTATTCATATCTTTGCTTGAGAAAGGAAAAGGATTAAAGCTTTCACATGAAATGACAAGTACAAACAAACCTTTATTCAATTGTGCAATAAAAGAATAACCCATGTACAACCAATAACCTTCCTAAAAGAGAAATCACCAAACCACCCCTGTTAACTTGAGTGTGGTTGCAAATCATGTTAAAAAGTTTAAATATACCTACCCACTACTGTTGGTGAATTTAAATTAAATTATTTACATATATATGTACACAATCACCATCAAAAAGAATGATTAATAAAGAGTTGCATATTGTTCCTTTGTGGAAGAGTATGCTGAATGTATTCTTATCTAGGCGAATGTGCCCAACAAATACACCCCTTGATTGTCAATATGGTTTGTAAGTGATTAAAGTAAAATCCATCGAATAAATCTTGCATTTGCATCTTCGTGTAGATCTTTCCGCCAGTAGACGTACGCTCGTGCCGGAAGGAGGAGGCGAAAGTGCCGACAAAGAGCTGCCGTGCATGAACGTAACTCAAGACCTGGACCCAAGTCCAGAAGGGCCCAAGGCCAACCTTGCCAGCGAAGGCAAGCCCCGGATCATTAACCCCGTCTTTTAAAATTATGCAATTATGTTTGCTATTATTGTGCATTTACGTTCAGGAGTTGAATTGAAACCCTAGATGCATGATCCCTAGGTACCTATGCTCTATCACTAGTATGCTAGGTCGATAGCTGCTATGCTATAGGACTGATAGAAGTCGAGTGATGTTCGTCACTCGCGAGAATAGGTTCCTAGTTAGGAATCATAAGATATCCTCAAATGGATTGCTCATGTGGTAAGAGCATGGGATTGGGCTCTGGTCCAGTGGTCATGTGGGCTAAGCTTTTGAACGTACTAAACATTCGCCGGTTATGGGGCCGGTAAGCCTAGTACCTTAATGAGGCGGCGCGGGATCCTACTATTACTACTCTTGAGAAATCCCCTAACCGGCTAGCTACCGGGAAGGGTGGTGTATGGTGACTCCGGGTATCTCGCGGGGTATGCTGGATAGCCTGCACCAGGGCCTGTAAGATTCGATCCCAACCCGAGGATTTTTGGGGACGGCCTGGGAAAGTTGTCCTCGCGGGGACAGCCTACCGCGTGTTTGGGTCTACCTTGCAAGGTTTAAATCAATCGATTGTCGGCCTCTCACCGTTATCCGAGACTGCTTAATCAACTGGCCATGATATCCCATAATGATGGAACTCGAGAAATATTGTTGTATGAATTAATTGCTTGCCCAAATTCCTGATTGAATTAGTTGGCACATTTAGAAATGGTAATCAACTAGAACTTGTGCTAAAATTTTGAAAGTAAGGATCTACTCTTAGCAGCTGATTCAGCAAAAGAAGCTCCTCCGGCCAAAAGCCTTTCATGTCTAGAGGTTGGTGATGTAGTTATCACCCGACGGTTAAGTCTTGCTGAGTATTAGCATACTCAGCCTTGCTGTAAAAACTGTTGTTGCAGGTATGCTTGATTGGAAGGGTGACGACGAGTGATGACATCACGGATGGCCTCCTGTGATGTTCACCGTTGCGCTAGTTTAAATTATTTCCGCTGTATTTTTGAACTCGAACCTTTACTCCATGTTAGGAACAGTGGTTTGTAATAAAATGTTTAATCCATGTTGTACTCGCGACTCGCCTTCGCGTGAGTTTTAATGCATGTGTCGATCCTCTCGTTCGATGTCCAAGTGATTTACGGCGCAAACCCGCAACCAACGACAGGATAATACTTTACTATGGCTTAATGACCAAAGTGGATCGGTCTTAGGCGATAGTACGGTATTTTCCTGGGTGGGTTGTCACAACAGTTTTCCTTGTCTTCTCCCATGTCTATTCCAGATGAAGAGTTCGATGTGCTGGGCGAGGAGGAATTGGCCTTGCTCTCAAAGAGGTTTGATCGACTACATGAGAACTGGAGGAATGCAAGGCGAAGCTCGGAGACATGCTACAAGTGTGGCAAGCGTGGACACTTCATCGCCGAATGCCCGGAAGCAGAGGAGAACAAGTACAAGATGTGCGAGTACAAGGCGCACCCGAGGCGTGAAGACAAGTACTCCTCCAAGGGCAAGCACTACGGCAAGTCCAAGAGCAAGGACAAGGACAAGCGGCGATCGAGCAAGGGCGGCTACAAGAAGGACAAGGCAAGAGCCATGGTGGCCGGTGCAAGCGACGTCGACTCAAGCTCAAGCGACGCGCATTCAAGCTCAAGCAGTGAGGATGAAGACGCCGGGAGGCGCAAGGGCAAGAAGAATGCAAGCCGGAACCTCAGTGGTTTGAGCTGTGTGGCGCTTGGAGGCTTTTGTGGCATGGCCCATAGCTCAAGCAGCAAGAAGGACGAGAAGGAAGACACCGACTCCGACTCAGAGGATGAGGTAAACCGTGACCCTGACGCTTTGCTTGCTGAGATCACTAGGTTGAATGGCTTGATTGACAACCGTGATAGTGTGTTGACGGATGCTAAAAAGATGAGGAAAGATCTTAGGGCTCAACTTGAGAATGCTAGTGAGAGAGTAGGAGAGTTAGAGTCTAAATTGCTTGAATTGAAACTTGAGAATGACTCTTTGAAACTTACTCCTACCATTTCTGATGATGTTGATTGTCCTGAATGTGATGCATGGTTGAATGAAATCAAATTGCTTAATGAGAAGAATGCTTCCACTTTGGCTAAACTAGATGCTCTTAGGACTGAGTATGATGAACTTAAGGCTAGACCCACTTTGCTTGGTTCTTGTAAATCATGTCCTACTATGCATGCTAATCTTGTTGATGCTCGTTCCACCATTAGCACTTTGGAAGCTTCTTTGAAATCTCTTGTTGTCAATGCATGCACTAGCTGTGATGAAGTTACTTTGCGCAATCTTGAACTTACTTCCCGTTTGGATGTCATCTATGAGGAGAATGATTATTTGAGGAAGGTGTTGGGTTGGTTGTCTGGGCAGGAACCTCAATTGAAAATCATGATTCAGGAGTTCAACAGAGCGGATGGTCGTGGTTTTGGTTTTGAGAAGTTGCGTGAGAAAGTGGGAGAAAACAGTGGGGAGAGTGTGTATGAGAAGTGTGTTGAGTCTAACCCCGAGTTTGAGGTGATCGGAGACATTCAAGTTCCACTTCCAAAAGCACCCAAGAACTCTTTCACTCCAAATCTCAACCACCTTTGCAACAAGCTTGACACAACCCAAGATCCACCCAAATTCCCACCCAAAACAAATGACTTCCAGAAACCCATGAAGTTTGTGAGTGAGAAGGGTAAGAAGCCTAGAGAGAAGCCAGAGACAAAACCAAAACCCATCCCCTTCAGGTGTGAGTATTGTGGCAAGGAGAGGCATCTAGCAGAGTTTTGCTACAAGAGGAAGAGGGATGAGAGGCTTGCTAGGGAGCAAGCAAACCAGGACAGGTATCACCAGTCTCATGGTATTCCTGAGCCTAGAGTGCCACTTCCACGGGGTGTGGGAAGTGTGAGGAATGTTGATATAGTTGGAGCTCAGGGTGGTAGGTTCCCACAGAGAGGTGGTGGTGAGAGGTTTGATAGGAGAGATGATGGTGTGCGTGCTGGTGAGAGGTTTGGTCGGGCTCGTGGTGGTTTTGCTGGACGTCCCCCTACTCGTCCTCAATACGGGTTCAGGGGAGATGGTCACAGCTTTGGGTTCCAGAGGAACTATGGACCATGTTTTCCCCCTCGTAGTGCTTGTACTCCCTCCATGGGACATGGGAAGTTTGGTGGCAAGGGAATGATGTTTGCTAACCCCTCTTTTGAGTAGATGGCTCGACACTGGTTCAACTTTCTTTGTGCTAACCCCAGTGTCGAGTCGTTGGCTCATTCTCGTTCTTGTTTCTGACTACAGGCAGGAGGCTTGGAGAACATTTAGTTGATCGACTCCGGATGTTCCCGACACATGACCAGAGATAAGAAGTGGTTCTCCAGCCTCACCCCAGTGAAGGAAAGATGTACATCACGTTTGGGGACAATGGATGAGGAAGGGTGATTTCTGAGGGTGTAGTGCATGTGAGTGAAAAGGTAACATTGAAGAGGGTTGCTCTTGTGAAGTCTTTGGGCTTTAATTTGCTTTCGGTTTCTTAGTTTCTTGATGAGGGCTTTGAGGTGCATTTCAAGTCTGGTGAGTCTCGTTTGCTTGATTCTCGAGGTGATCTTGTTTGTATGATCATCCCCGAGGGTCAGATTTTCAGGGCTGATTTCTCTCGTTCTTTGGGTCCTGCTCGCTATTTGATGGCCGGTCCTTCTTCTAATTTGTGGAAATGGCATAGGCGGTTGTGTCACTTGAGCTTTGATTTGGTTTCCCGCTTGAGTGGTCTTGACCTTGTCCGAGGATTGCCTAGGTTGAAGTTTGAGATGGATTTGGTTTGTGCTCCGTGTAGGCATGGCAAGATGGTAGCCACTCCCCATCCACCCCTGACCGATGTCATGACCGAGCGTCCGACAGTGCTGTTGCATATGGACCTTGTTGGGCCAGCTCGAGTTCGCTCGGTGGGTGGGAAGTGGTATGTCCTTGTTGTGGTGGACGATTACTCTCGCTACGCCTGGGTGTTTTTCTTGGAGGACAAAAGTGAGACATTTGGTTTTGTTCGAGATCTGATCGTGAGGTTGAAGAACGAGAGGCATGGAAATGCTATTCGAGCTATCCGTAGTGATAATGGCTCAGAGTTCAAGAACTCTCGTTTTGATGCCTTTTGTCGTGATCTAGGTCTTGAACATCAGTATTCGACCCCTTTTGTGCCCCCTCAAAATGGAGTTGTGGAAAGGAATCGGACTCTTTGTGAGATGGCTAGGACGATGCTCGATGAGCACAGGACTCCTAGGAGGTATTGGGCTGAGGCGGTCAATATGGCCTGTCATGTCTCCAACAGAATTTTATTGCGAGCTTTCAAGAGGAAGACCTGTTATGAGCTTATGCATGGACGGGCACCCAAGGTGAGTCATTTCCGAGTCTTTGGCTGCAAGTGCTTTATTCTTAAGAAGGGAAAACTCGACAAGTTTGAGGCCAGGTCTAGTGATGGGATTTTCTTTGGATATGCTAACCATTCTAGAGCCTATAGAGTGCTTAATCTTGAGACTGACAAAATCATGGAGACTTGCAAGGTAACCTTCGACGAGACAATGCCATGTACCTCTCTTGGCTTTGAATGTGCAGGTGATGAAGAGATGGCTGAGGACCTTTTTGAAGAGGAGAAGGATGAAGCTGGAGATGATGATGGAGAGAACCATGCGCCTGAAGCTGAGTGTGTTCCCACTACTTCCCCTACGACCACTACGGAGGGTGGACCGTCTACTTCATGGACAACGACGGTGCGACAAGAGGACCAGGCGAGAGAAGCTGAAGTTGAGGGGGAGGTAGTCTCGAGGCGTGAGGCTCCCCGACAGATTCAAGAAGTGCATCCCCTATCGAAGATCATTGGGGACATCGACGAACGTACCACGCGGTCAAGGTCCAGAAATTCCTCTCATTTTGCTCATGCTGCATTTGTTGCCACCTTTGAGCCCAAGGACATTGGACACACTTTATCCGATGCAAACTGGGTCGGTTCTATGCATGAGGAGTTGGAAAATTTTGAGAGGAACCAGGTGTGGGAGTTAGTTGAACCACCTCCAAATTGCCATCCTATAGGAACCAAATGGGTTTGGAAGAACAAAGAGGGTGAGAATGGGATGGTTGTGAGGAACAAGTCTAGACTTGTTGCTCAGGGATATAGTCAGAAGGAGGGGATCAATTATGAGGAGACCTTTGCTCCTGTGGCCCGTCTTGAGGAAACTCGGATCCTTCTAGCCTTTGCCGTGGCTAAAGGGTTCAAGTTGCATCAGATGGATGTGAAGAGTGCCTTCCTGAATGGGGTCATAGAGGAGGAGGTGTATGTGAAGCAGCCACGGGGTTCGAGAGTGAGAAATATCCACACAAGGTGTACAGGTTTAAATGGGCTCTGTATGGGTTGAAACAGGCGCCCCGGGCTTGGTATGGGAGATTGAGAGGTTTTCTGTTGAGTTGAGGGTTCTTGATGGGTACCGTGGATAAAACCTTGTTTCTCCTCAAGCATGCAAATGACTTGTTGGTTGTGCAGATATACGTGGATGATATTGTCTTTGGTGGCTCGTCACATAACTTTGTTGCCAAGTTTGCAGATGAGATGAGCAGGGAATTCGAAATGAGCATGATGGGCGAGCTGCAGTACTTTCTGGGGTTGCAGATCAAGCAAGTGAAGGATGGAACATTCGTGCATCAGACCAAGTACACGAAAGACATGCTGAGGAAGTTCCAGATGCAAGACGTGAAGCCTGTGTCGACACCCATGGGGAGTACGGCTACTTTGGATGCGGACGAGGACGGAGAACCAGTGGACCAGCGAGAATACCAGACCATGATCGGCTCCCTCCTCTACCTGACAGTGACGAGGCCAGACATACAGTTCAGTGTGTGTCTGTGCGCTCGTTTTTAGGCCTCGCCGAGGACATCACATCGACAGGCCATCAAGAGGATCTTCAGGTACCTACAGTCTGCCCCTGGTCTTGGCCTTTGGTATTTGACCTCCTCGACTCTTTCACTTCATGGTTTTTCTGATGCGGATTTCGCTGGTTGCCGAGTCGTGAGGAAGTCTACTTCTGGTTCTTGCCAGTTTCTTGGGTCTTCGTTGGTTTCGTGGTCTTCCCGCAAGCAGTCTAGTGTAGCTCAGTCCACCATCGAGGCAGAGTATGTTGCGGTGCGAGTTGTTGTTCCCGACCTGTTGTGGATTTCATACACTTTGAGAGACTTTGGTGAGGAGTGCACCCAGATCCCACTTCTTTGTGATAGCACCAGTGCCATAAGCGTAGCGAAAAACCCAGTGCTTCATTCTAGAACCAAATACATAGAAGCGAGGTATCATTTCTTGAGAGACAATGTGGAGAAAGGGACCATCGTGTTGACCCATGTCCCTACCCAAGATCAGCTTGCAGACATTTTTACAAAGCCTCTCGACCAAGCTACATTTGTGCGCTTGCGGGGGGAACTTGGGGTTTCTTGCCCTTTCTAGTTGATTCTTGGGGATTTACTTTTGTACCATATGTATCATACCATGTTTCCTTTGATGTATATACATGCTTTGCTTGATGTATAAACCATGGTAGGATAGCCATCTTGTTACATATCATGTTGCATTTGTATCATATTGCACTTTAGGATGATGAGCTTCTTTCATATGCCTTATCTGAGTTTCTTTGGCTACTTGTGAGATATTGGTCATGTGTGTGGAGAAATGGCTATGTGAGGCTATGCTCTTGGAATATTTGAGATATATGTGTTGTGAGATAGCCTTTTTGAACCAAATGCTAATCTTGACTAAATTTGATGAAATGTGCTCCAAGTAGTGTATCCATGTCACTTTTTGGTCTAAATGTGCCTTTCATGCTTAGATTGTGCTTGGATGTCTCTTTCTTGCATTTGGGCCAAAGGCCGATATCATTGTGAATGTTTAGCCTATGTTGCATTCATGGAGGAGCATAAGCTTCTTTTTGCCGCAAAGGCACTTCATGTACATGAAATGAAATAATCTTGAAAAGAAGTGTGTATGCTTGAAAAATGCTCCATCCATCATGTTTATGCTTAAAATGTCTTATCTTCACACATGGGTGCAAAACATGTTGCATGATGTTCACCAGTGGAGAAGTCTCCCTGAAGTGGACACATGGCTCATGAGCTTTAACATGACATGCTTTGCTTTATGGGTATTTGCAATGATCTCTTGTTGAGAATTTGATATCCTTGTATGATCTCTGGATGATATACATGTTTTTGGCTAGAATATGACATGGATAGGCCTTTAAATTCGAAGTGAGCCATCTTTTGATAAAACTGCTCAAATCTGAAAATTTGCTTTGTCACATGCCTATATTTCCATATATTACTTGTGGCAATGCTTTGACTATGTTATGATCCATATGTGTGCTCTTTGTCTCATTTCTAACCTTTGACACTAGATTTGGCCTATTTGAGAAGCTCATGTAGATGTTTATATGCTTTGCCTTACATTCCTGCATTTTCACCTTGATTCATACATTGTCAACAAGGGGGAGAAGAGGTAAGCTTAATGAAAATTTCAGAAAAATGCATCTAAAATTTGGAACTTTGCATCCACATCTTCAGGGGGAGCTTGCATTTGTTCAGGAGGAGTTTTCTTGCGGTTTTCAGTGTGGAGTTTGTGCTTTGCTCGGCTTGTGACCTTTCTTTGCCTTTCTTTGGTTTTGGTCATGAGTTGAGCTTCTTTGTTTTTCTGTCTTCTTACTTTTTTCTCTGAAGTTCATTTCGCGTTGTGTGTTGTCAATGCACTCATCAAGGGGGAGATTGAGGACCAGGAGCGTCCTGGTGGTCGATGGATGACCGCTCCTCAGTGATGAGTGATTGACAACGGGTGTTGGATTAACTCTTGGCTCAGTGCGAAAGTGTAGACTGCGGCCTAGTTCGTGTTGTTGCAGGTGAAGAACGGGCGCGAAAGGTCTTCAGCCTTCAGGGGCCTCCGAGAGATGGAGAGACAAGTAGGCTCGGTTCGAGGGACCCGGTGGACGACGGGACTAGGTGCGGGCCACATGGTGGCGAGACGAGGAAGACGAAGTCGTGGACGATGGAGCCGGTGCACGGTGGCGGTCGAGTCAAGAGGTTTGGCGGGAGGCCGGGCCGAGCACGCGGGGTTTGGTGGTTTGCCCACAAAACCATGGGAGGATGGTTTCTTGGTTTGGGCCTCAAAACTAAGTCCGAAGGCCCAACATGACGGAGACGGGATCCGGGCGTGTCGGGAAGCTTCGAAGCGGAGGACACGCGGCGGGATCGCATGGCTTGCGTCGGGAGGACGCCGGGTGCGGTGAAGGCGTGGCCGTCCAATGGCAAGACCCACAAACATTACATAAATACCCCTGCTTGGGTTGTATCGCCAGTAGTTGAGTTAGGGGTAGTCGAGTCATTTACCACACCGGCGGGACCCGATATATAAGCCATGAGTGTGAGTGGATGGCTTCCTCTCTCCGGGACTTAGGGTTTCATTGCCCCCCTCCCATTTCTCATTTTCCCTAGATATTTTCTTCTCCATTTCTTGTCTAGGCTAGCTTGAGAGCTTCATGAGAGATTTGTTGAGAAGGATGGATGCTAGGGCGGCAAGCTAGACCTTGTGAATCTTTCTTGGTTTGTATAGAAGATTCGGCGTTGTGAATTTCGTGGTCTTTTTCGTTCTTGTTTTTGGTGCCTTTGTTCTTGGTGTGTTTCTGGGGATTTGAGTGGGTTTCTCCCCGGATTTCTTTGAGGGAAACATGGATGGATGTCTTGTGCATCTTTGTGATTGATCTTGTGCCCTCAAATGCCGGGAAACCCTTTCGATTCAAGGATTTTCGTTCGGAGCTCTAGTTTTTGGAGGTGTTCAAAGGATCCGTGATTCCCGGTGTTTTAGGGAGTTAGGAGGCGAAATTTTTGGGGTATAGCATCCTTGTTTGACACTTATCATGTCCCCAAACTCTTGTCTCAACAGCTTCTACCGTTTGGGAGATCCGGTGATGAGTTGGGAGAGTTGACCTTCGAGGTCGGGCTGTTTCTGGGTCTGCTCGTGAAGCGCGGACAGTCCGCAGGTGTCTGGCGGACGGTCCGCGAGCCCAGTGTTCTTCGGGTGTTCTTTGTGTTCTTGCTCGTCTTTGTTTTCGATCCGCTTTGATTTCGAGCTTTGGTTGGAAGAGGTTTCGGACAGTCCGCTGCAGCAGCGCGGACAGTCCGTGGGTGCCTGACGGACGGTCCGCGTGCTCCCCGCGGACGGTCCGTTATTCGGGGTTTGCTACTGGAGGTTCTGTTAGCTTTTTCGGACAATCCGCGGCTCAGGACCGGACGGTCTGCGGTACGGGTGCGGACAGTCCACGGCAGCAGGCCGGACAGTCCGCGTGGCCCGTGCGGACAGTCCGCCCCTCCTGGCCGAATGGTCCGCCAGAGCCTGGCTGCTTTGTTCCTTAGTTCGATTCCTCCCTCCTTCTTTCGTGCTTCCGCGTGTGCTTCAAGGAATCGTTCCTAAGACTTGAGGTTGATCCATAACCTCGTTGTCTTGGCGATTGGTGTGTGATTCGATCCATCGCTCGTGTGTGACCGGGATTTGTCTAGGGTATAGGTCGGGTTCTTTGAGAAGAATTTTTACCGGCTCCTATTCACTCCCCCCCTCTCTAGTCGCCATCCGTTCCTTCAACGACAACACCTCCGTCGTTTTGCTGATGATCGACAAGACACCATCAAGAAGGAACTCTCCAAACTACCCGCGGCTGGCTTCATCAGAGAAGTATTCCATCCTAAGTGGCTCGCCAACCCTGTCCTCGTACATAAGAAGAACACCAGCGAGTGGAGAATGTGCGTCAACTACACTGACCTCAATAAGAACTACCCCAAAGACCCCTTCGGGTTGCCACGGATTGATCAAGTCATCGACTCCACGGTGGGCTGCGACCTGCTCTGCTTCCTCGACTGCTACTCCGGGTACCACCAGATCGTAATCAAGGAAGAAGACTAGGAGAAGACCGCGTTCATCACCCCATTCGGCACCTACTTCTACACGATGATGTCGTTCAGGTCGAAGAACGCCGGTGCTACCTGTCAACGAGCTATCCAGGCCTCCTTCAAGGAGCAGCTCAACAAGAATGTTGAAGCCTACGTGGATGACGTGGTCGTCAAGACTAGAAACTCTGATACACTCATCGCCGATCTTGAAGAGACTTTCGCATCTCTGTGAGAGTACCAGTGGAAGCTCAACCCCCACAAGTGTGGCTTCGGCGTACCCGCGGGGAAACTACTCCACTTCATCATCAGCCATCGCGGCATCGAAGCCAACCCCGAGAAGATCTCTGCCATCACCAACATGAAAGCTCCAACCTGCATCCAAGATGTCCAGAAGCTGACCGGGTGCATGGCGGCCCTAAACAGATTCATATCGAAGCTCGTAGAACAGGGACTACCCTTCTTCAAGCTACACAAGCACCAAGAGAAGTTCGCGTGGACCACGGAGGCCAATCAAGCTCTGACGCAGCTTAAAGACTTCCTGTCCAAGCCATCGGTCTTCACAGCTCCTCACAAAAATTGAGCAACTACTGCTCTACCTCACCGCGACTACTCATGTGGTCAGTACTACCATCATCATCGAGCAGCAGAAAGAAGGACACGCTTATCCAGTCCAGCTGCCAGTCTACTTCGTCAGTGAGGTCATGTCCGAGTCCAAGGCACGGTATCAATCGGTCCAGAAGCTATTGTACTCAGTACTCATCACCTCGCGAAAGATACGACACTACTTCCAGGAGTACTTGATCACCGTCATCACTAACTACCGGCTTGGCAACATACTCCACAACCAAGATGCTACCGGGAGAATCTCCAAGTGGGCGGTTGAGCTTGACGCCCTCAACATCAACTTCAAGCCACACACCGCCATCCAGTCACAAGCCCTAGTCGACTTCATGGCAGAGTGGCGAGAAAATCAACTACCCACACCAACGGAGTGACCAGAGCAATGGGAGATGTACTTCGACGGCTCACTCAAGCTCGAGGGCACAGGCGCGGGGGTACTCTTGATTTCTTCAAATGGCGAACAACTCAAGTACGTCGTGCAGATCTTCTGGAAGGTCTCAAACAAAGAAGCCAAGTACGAAGCTCTTGAGGACCATGTGTGGTTTGAGGACCGGTGGATGGTCGCTTCCTTGTGTGATGAGTGATTGACAACGTTGCGTGGACTGATTCTTGGCTAAGTATTGTAGGTGCAGGTTGCGGCTTGACTGGTGTTGGTGCAGGTGAAGAACAAGCGCAAAAGGTCGTCGCCGATGAGGCCTCCAGGTGTGGAGAAGACAAGTAGGCTTCGTTCGAGGGACCCGGTGGCCAGCGGGGTCAAGTGCGGGCCGCATGGTGGCATGAACAACAAGATGAAGTCATGGACGGTTTCTTGGTAGAGCCTCAAAACCAAAGTCGAGCCGGGACTACGTGGGAGCCGAGTCATGAGTGACGATTGGAGGAGGCTACACCGAGTTCGCGAGGTTTCCAGTGGTTCACCAGAAAACCAATGGGTTCCTTGGTTGATCCACAAAGCCAAGACCGAAGAACCGAAGACGGTGCTACAGCAGTGCGAGACCGGTCTGACCGGTGGGTCTGACCGGTCTGACCGGTGGCTACCGGTCTGACCGGTGAGGAGAACCGGTCTGACTGGTGTGCGACGACGCAGTTCGGAATCTTCGAAGCGGAGGACACGCGTCGGGATCGCAAGGCTTGCGTCGAGGCTAAGCAGATTGCGGTCGTCGGGCATCCGTCCGATGGAGAAAATCTGAAGACTTCCAAAACCGCCCTTGAGGGGCTTGTTTCCCTAGTTGTTAAATAAGGATATTTTAGACTTTCGGTTGCCTCCTATATAACCCAAGAGGTGAGAGGATGGCAGCCATCTCTTGGAACCCTAGTTCATTTGCTTTTTTATTTTCCCTTCCTATTTTCTTAGGATTTCCATAGGACTAGCTCGAGAGCTTCATGGTGAGATTTTGTGAGAGGGTTGGATGATCGGGCAGCAAGCCAGACCTTGTATGAACCTCTTTGGTATGTATAGATGATTCAGCGTGGTTCCTCAAGGATTTGTTGTGTTGTTCCCGGTTGTTCTTGGTGGTGATTTTCGGAGCCCTCTCTTGGTGGTTTTCTCGGTGTGTTTTTGGGACCTTGCTCTTGTGAATTTGGTGGGGGAAATTCGTGTGAACCCTTCGTGGTTCTTTTGCCTTTGATTCCCCTCCCAAATCCGTGAGTTAAGGGGCTCGATTTTGGGGGTTTTGGTGTTCTAGGATTGGAGGAATTCTTGGTGGGATTTCTTCGATTCCTCTTGATTTGGCAAGATTTGGTGGAAAAAATCATGGCTATGGACTCCTCATGAGGTGTTCTTATTATCCCAAAGTCTTGTTCAAGTCCATGGAGCGATTCGGGAGATCGAAGTTTGGATTTGGAGGAGTTGACCCGCGGGTGCTGTTCATCCCGAGCTGCCCAGGCTACACCGGTCTGACTGGTGCTCTTGACCGGTCTGACCGGTGCGAGTCACTTGTGGGATTTGCCTCGGGTGAACTGCTTGACTCGTGTGTCTTTGGGTCTTGGTGCTGCTGGTCAGTTCTTGGTCTGTTTGGAGTTGTTTTGTTATGTTTTGTGTAGGGTTTTCCTTCAGTGCAGGTTGTGTTTTGAGGGTGTTCTTGGTCCAGGGCCTAGAGAAGTCACTGAGGCTTTCTGGAACGCTTGTTGTGCAGCTGCTATAGCCATCGGCCTGACCGGCTCTGTCCACCAGTTTGACCGGCGCAAGCCATCGGTCTGACCGGTGCAACACAGGCAGCAAGCCGTGCAAGTTTCCGCTGTGCGTGTTGGTGTGTTTTGGCTCAGAAGGCTGGTTGTTGGTTCCTAGGTCCAGTAGCACTTCAGTGGTTGTGTGGACTTGGCCAACTTGGGTAGTGAGTCAGAGACGTGTGTTGGAAGTCGTGTTCGTCTTGTAGGAGTTTCCATCTCCTTCGAGAAGAATTTTTATCGGCTCCCATTCACTCCCCCCTCTCTGGTTCGCCATATCGGTCCTTCAAGTGGTATCAGAGCAGGTTTGGGTCTTTATTGAATCTAACCTGTCTAAGATCCAAGGATGGCGTACCAGGAACGGGGTTCGGGTCCTCCACACTTCAATGGCAAGAACTACCAGATGTGCAGTAAGCAGATGGCGGCGTTTCTCCGCGGAAAGGGTCAGATCCTTTGGGATGTCACAGTGGACACAGGCTATGTCCAGCCAATGAACTTCCTTGCTCCAGGATCGAGGGACATGTTCGACGCCAACAATAAGGCGGTCGACTACTTGTTTCGTGCTCTGTGTCAGCCTGAGTTCGATCGGGTGCACACCGAGCACTTGGCTTGTAAAATCTGGTTGGTGTTGAAGGAGTCTCATGTTGGGAATGCCCAAGTTCAAGATTGGATGTATGTGACCTACCGGAGAGAGTATGAGAACTTCACTCATCTCCCGGTGAGTCCATCGATGCATTGTTTCAGAGGTTCATGGTGGTTGTGAACAACATGAGGGCCAATGTGGACGTGCTCCCGTACGATGATCATGATAGAGCTGTCAAGCTCTTACACTCTTTGGATCATACGATTTGGGGCAGAAAGTTCGAGGCCATTGTGGAGTTGGAGAAGTATGACACTCTGACGGTGAACGAGCTGTTCTCGAAGCTCAAGTTGGCTGAGGAGGATAGGGGCATGACAGCCAAGCTCGAGGGCCCGACTGACTCTCATAGTCTTGCCCTCGTCGGTGGTTCGAAAGGAAAGGCTAACACTAACCCATCCACCAGGATGTTCTCTTTGTCCTCTATGATGTCTATGCCTGATGAGGAGTTCGATGTGCTTAGAGAGGACGAGCTGGCGTTGCTGACGAGGAGGTTTGAGAGGCTGCACGAGAACCGAGTGAACATGAGGAGGAACACGGGGACATGCTTCCAGTGCGGCAAGCCGGGACACTTCATCGCCGACTGCCCGGAGAAGGTCGAGAACAAGGATGGCTACAAGCACAAGTCAAGGACGGATGGCAAGTACTGGTCGAGGCGTGACCACAAGAGCAAGCACAAGAACAAGCACAAGGACGAGCGACGATCGAGGAAGAAGGACAGTAGAGGCAAGGCCCGAGCGATGGTTGGAGCGAGCGACGTCGACTCCAGTTCCACGTACTCCACCTCGAGCTCAAGCAGCAGTGAAGATGAAGGTGATCGTCGCAAGAGCAGGAAGTCGTCCAAGAACCTGAGCGGGCTGACCTACTTCGCTAGAGACGGCTTCTGCACCATTGCGCTGAGCTCCAGCAGCAAGAAGAGCACACAGAGCGACTCGGACTCTGATTCCGACGACAAAGTGCGTGATGAACTCCCCTTCGTGCGTCAGGAGAATGAACGACTTGGCTTGTTGCTTGATATCGTGATGACATGCTTAGAGAGGCTAAGAAAATGAGGAAAGAGCTTAGGGCTTCACTCAAGGATGCTAGGACTAGAGTGGTTGAGCTAGAAACTCAGAATTTGGATGCTAAGCTTGAAATTGACTCTCTAAAAGCTTCACCTTTTGTCTCTGATGATGTTGAATGTGCTGATTGCTCTATTTTCCTTGCCGATCTTACCTTGTTTAAGGAAAAGCATGCCTCCAAGTGTGAGGAACTAGATGTGCTTAGGGTTGAAGTGGCTGAGCTTAAGTCTAGATCTGCTTTACTAGGTGCTTGCACTTCTTGCCCTATCTTGCATGCTAAAATTGATGAGATGCATGCTTACACTGTTTCTCTTGAGGCTAAGCTGAAAGAACCAATTCCTACGATTTGCTCTACCTGTGAAATGCATACTTTGAAGATCGTTTGCAGGATGAGAATGACGAGCTTAGAATGTTGATGGGTTGGTTGTCTGGTCATGAGCCTCAGTTGAGGATAATGATCGAAACATTCAAGAGGCGGGATGGTGAGGGACTTGGGGCAAACAAGGTTGGTGAGAAGTGGAGAAAACATTCCAGAGCCACCGAAAACCCACCACAAAATAATTTCCCATCCAAACCTAACCATCTTAGGAACCGACTAGATACAACCCCAGCTCCACCCGTGTTTCCCCCATAAACAAATGATTTCCAAAAGTCTATCAAGTTTGTGAGCACTTCGGGGAAAGTGTTCTCTGGGAAAGAGAGTGAGAAGGCTAGTGAGGAGAAACCCGTGGAGAAGTCTAGTGGAGAGAAACCAAGTGAGCAGCCCCAACCTGTCGGTGTTTTAGACCGGCAACCTACTAAAGGGAGTACCCGAAGTAGATGAATGTGGCCTCACCGAGATCGGTAACTCGAACGAAGAGACACGTGGCACAAAATTTAGACAGGTTCGGGCCGCGAGGTGCGTAACACCCTACGTCCTGTATGTTGTGTAGCTCTGGATAGATTGGGTACGATTACAAGATGATGCAATCTTACGCCGTGAGATGAGATGATGGAGAGAGGGGTCCCTGCCTCGCCTTATATAGTCCGGGAGGCAGGGTTACAAGTCGGTTCAGGGAGAGAGTACTAGTCGAGTACGTCTAGGAGTCCTCTATACAGTGCAGGACATGTACAGCTTCCTAACCGAGTACTTCTCCTCTGTAGTCCTTGTGCTTCACGCCAGCAGGTGTCGTGCAGTGCAAGTCGGGTAGTCCCAGGGGCCCACTGAGTAGTCGGTCCTAGTACCCACCGAGGTAGTGGGCCCAGGGAGGTCCATACGACAAGCCCCCGAGTACTTGTAGTCGAGAAAGATAGCTTCAAGTAGTCTTGACGGCCTTAACAAGTAGTCCTCAAGCGTCCCTGAGTACTACAAGTCAAAGGTCCTCAAGAGTAGTCGAAGCATCCCGAGGCTGGAATGTACTCCAGCTGATGTTTGAGCAATCCTGAAGTCTTCTCGAGTAGTCCCAAGCGTCCTCGAGTGCTGCCCTTGAAGGTCTCCAACAATGCCCGTGTTGTCTTAAAGCCGAAACTGATATGGAAGTTCGATTGCAAAATCGCACTCCATATGGAGTAGCTGAGGACCAGGAGCGTCCCAGTGGTCGATGGACGACCGCTCCTCAGTGATGAGTGATTGACAACGGGTGTTGGACTGACTCTTGGCTTAGTGCGCGGTGTGTAGGCCGCGGCCTAGTTCATGCTTGTTGCGGGTGAAGAACGGGCGCGAAAGGTCTTCGGCCTTGAGGGGCCTCCGGGAGATGGAGAGACAAGTAGGCTCGGTTCGAGGGACCCGGTGGACGGCGGGGCGCGGTGCGGGCCACATGGTGGCGACACGAGCAAGACGAAGTCATGGACGGACGAGCCGGTGCACGGTGGCGGTCAAGTCAAGTGGTTTGGCGGGGAGGCCGGACCGGGCACGCGGGGTTTGGTGGTTTGCCCACAAAACCATCGGCGGACGGTTTCTTGGTTTGGGCCTCAAAACCAAGTCCGAGGGCCCAACATGACGAAGACGGGATCCGGCGTGTCGGGAAGCTTCGAGGCGGAGGACACGCGGCGGGATCGCATGGCTTGCGTCGGGAGGACGCGGGGGTGCGGCAAAGGCGTGGCCGTCCGATGGATAGACCCACAAACATTACCTAAATGCCCCTACGTGGGTTGTATCGCCAGTAGTTATGTTAGGGGTAGTCGAGTCATTTACCACTCCCGGCGGGACTCCGATATATAAGCCATGAGTGTGTGTGGATGGCTCTCTCTCTCCGCGACTTAGGGTTTCATTTCCTCCCTCCTCTTTCTCATTTTTCGTAGCTATTTTTCCTTCCATTTTCCCTAGGCTAGCATGAGAGCTTCATGAGAGATTTGTGGAGAGGGATGGATGCTAGGGCGGCATGCTAGACCTTGTGAATCTATCCTGGTTTGTATAGAAGATTCGGGGTTGTTTTTCGTGGCTTTTTGTGCTTGTTTTCGTGCCTTTGTTCCCGGTGTGATTCCGCGGATTTGAGTGGGTTTCTCCCCGGATTTCTTTGAGGGAAACATGGATAGATGTCTTGTGCATCTTTGTGCTTGATCTTGTGTCCTCAAACGCCGGGAAACCACTTCGATTCGTGAGTTTTCGTTCGGTGCTCTAGCTTTTGGTGGTGCTCAAAGGATTCGCGATTCCCGGTGATTTAGGGAGTTAGGAGGCAAGATTTTTGGGCTATAGCATCCATGTGTGACGCTTTTCAAGTACCCAAACCCTTGTCTCTACAGCTTGAACCGTTTGGGAAATCCGATGATGATTTGGGGAAGTTGACTTTCGGGGTCGGGCGTTTTCAGCTCTGTCCGCACCTGGCGGACGGTCCGCGAGGACCAGGCGGACGGTCCGCGCGGCTAGGGTTCGTCCCGTGTTCTTCGTGTTCTTGCTCGTCTTTCGTTTCGATCCGTCGCGTTTTTGGTTTTCGGTTGGACGGAGTTTCGGACGGTCCGCGGTGTTGGGCGGACGGTCCGCGGGTGCTTGGCGGACGGTCCGCGTGCTCCCCGCGGACGGTCCGTGGTTCGTGGTGTGCCACTGGTGGTTCTGTTGGCTTTAACGGACGGTCCGCGGCTCGGGCGGACGGTCCGCGGCTCGGGTGCGGACGGTCCGCGGTACCCGGCCGGGACGGTCCGCGCGGCCCTTTGCGGACGGTCCGCCCTGTCTGGCCGGACGGTCCGCCTGAGGCTGAGCGCTTTGCTTCTTGGTTCGATTCCTTCCCCCCTTCTTTCGTGCTTCCGCGTGTGCTTCAAGGAATCGTTCCTAGGACTAGAGGTTGATCCATAACCTCGTGGTCTTGGCGATTGGTGCGTGATTCGATCCATCGCTTGTGTGTGACCGGGATTTGAGTAGGGCATAGGCCGGGTTCTTTGGAAAGAATTTTTACCGGCTCCTATTCACTCCCCCCTCTCTAGTCGCCATCTGATCCTTCAATTGGTATCAGAGCTTGGTGCCGGATTCTTTGCAACTTTGACAAGTCTCGAATCCTAAGATGGCGTACGTTGAGCGGGGCGGTCCGCCGCACTTCGATGGCAAGGGTTACCACAAGTGGGCGGCTCGTATGATGATCTTTCTTCGTGGGAAGCTGTTGGATTTCATTGTGCTTGACAAGACCTACGCTATTCCGGTCAACATCCATACTCTTATGGTGACCGATGCCGGTGCTAAGGCCAAGTATGAGGCTAATGCAAAAGCTGTTGATCACTTGGTCCGGAGCTTGTGTGATCCAGAGTTTGAGCGTGTTCGCCATTTGAATCTTGCTTGGCAAATTTGGGAAAAGTTGTTGGTTGCTCACAGTGGTGATAACCATGTGAAGGCTCGCCTCTTTGTCTCTTACCGGATGCAATATGAGAATTTCACTCCTCTTCCCGGTGAGTACATTGATGCGATGTTTCAGAGGTTCACCGCCATCGTGAACAACATGAAGGCTAATGTTGAGGATTTTCCGTGCACCGAGCATGATCAGGCTTCGAAGCTCTTGCATGTCTTGGACCCAAATGTTTGGGGTGCTAAGGTTGAGGCCATCAAGGAGTCTGGGCATTACTTGACTATTGAGTTGGATGACCTCTTTTCTAAGCTCAAGTCGGGCCGAGGTTGACGGGAAGTTGCAATCCAAGCATGAGGGCTCGACCGACCATAGTCTTGCTCTTGTGGGAGGATCAAAGGGCAAATCTAACCCTTCCCGTCGACAGCTTTTCCTTGTCCTCTCTTATGTCCATTCCAGATGAGGAGTTTGATGTGCTGGGCGAGGAGGAGCTGGCCTTGCTCTCAAGAAGGTTTGAACGACTACACGAGAGTCGGAGGAATGCAAGGCGGAGCTCAGGGACGTGCTACAAGTGTGGCAAGCGTGGCCACTTCATTGCCGAGTGCCCGGAAGCGGAGGAGAACAAGTACAAGGTGAACGAGTACAAGGCGCACCCGAGGCGTGAAGACAAGTACTCCTCCAAGGGCAAGCACTTCAACAAGTCCAAGAGCAAGGACAAGGACAAGCGGCGACCGAGCAAGAGCGGCTACAAGAAGAACAAGGCAAGAGCGATGGTGGCCGGTGCGAGCGACGTCCACTCAAGCTCAAGCGAGGAGCGATCAAGCTCAAGCGGCGAAGATGAAGACGCCGGGAGGCGCAAGGACAAGAAGAGAGCAAGCGGAACCTCGGCGGGGCGAGCCGTGTGGCGCTTGAGGGCTTTTGTGGCATGGCCCATAGCTCAAGCAGCAAGAAGAGCGAGAAGGAGGACAGCGACTCCGACTCGGAGGATGAGGTAAACCGTGACCCCGACTCTTTGCTTGCTGAGATTGCTAGATTGAATGGCTTGCTTGATAACCGTGATAGTGTGCTTAGAGATGCCAAAAAGATGAGGAAAGATCTTAGGGCTCAGCTTGAGAATGCTAGCGAGAAAGTAGGAGAGTTAGAGTCCAAATTGCTTGAATTGAAACTTGAGAATGACTCTTTGAAACTTGCTCCTACTACTCCTGATGATGTCGAATGTGTTGAGTGCGATGCTTGGTTGAATGAGATCAAACTTCTCAATGAGAAGAATGCTTCCACTTTGGCTAAACTAGATGCTCTTAGGACTGAGTATGATGAGCTTAAGGCTAGACCTACTTTGCTTGGTGCTTGCAAATCATGTCCTACTATGCATGCTAAGCTTGTCGATGCTCGTTCTACCATTAGTTCTTTGGAAGCATCTTTGAAATCTCCTGTTGTCAATGCATGCACTAGCTGTGATGAAGTTACTTTGCGCAATCTTGAACTTACATCCCGTTTGGATGTCATCTATGAGGAGAATGACTATTTGAGGAAGGTGTTGGGTTGGTTGTCTGGGCAGGAACCTCAATTGAAAATCATGATTGAGGAGTTCAAGAGAGCTGATGGTCGTGGTTTGGGGTTTGAGAAGTTGGGTGAGAAAGTGGGAGAGAACAGTGGGGAGAGTGTGTACGAGAAGTGTGTGGAGTCTACCCCGAGTTTGAGGTGATCGGAGAGATCCAAGTCCCACTCCCAAAAGCACCCAAGAACTCTTTCACACCAAAGCCCAACCACCTTTGCAACAAGCTTGACACAACCCAAGATCCACCCAAATTCCCACCTAAGACAAATGATTTCCAGAAACCGGTGAAGTTTGTGGGTGAGAAGGGTGAGAAGCCTAGAGAGAAGCCAGAGCCAAAACCAAAACCCATCCCCTTCAGGTGTGAGTATTGTGGCAAGGAGAGGCATCTTGCAGAGTTTTGCTACAAGAGGAAGAGGGATGAGAGGCTTGCTAGGGAGCAAGCAAACCAGGACAGGTATCGCCAGCCTCATGGTATTCCTGAGCCTAGAGTGCCACTTCCACGGGGTGTGGGAAGTGTGAGGAGTGTTGGCAAGTTCCCACAGAGAGGTGGTGGTGAGAGGTTTGTCAGGAGAAAGGATGGTGTGCGTGCTGGTGAGAGGTTTGGTCGGGCTCGTGGTGGTTTTGCTGGACGTCCTCCTACTCGTCCTCAGTACGGGTTTAGGGGAGATGATCGCAGCTTTGGGTTCCAGAGGAACTACGGACCACGTTTTCCCCCTCGTGGTGCTCGTACTCCTCCCATGGGACATGGGAAGTTTGGTGGCAAGGGAGTGATGTTTGCTAACCCCTCTTTTGAGCAGATGGCTCGACACTGGTTTAACTTTCTTTGTGCTAACCCCAGTGTCGAGTCGCTAGCTCACTCTCGTTCTTGTTTTTGACTACAGGCAGGAGGCTTGGAGAACATTTGGTTGATCGACTCCGGGTGTTCTCGACACATGACCGGAGATAAGAAGTGGTTCTCCAGCCTCACCCCAGTGAAGGAAAAGCAGTACATCACATTTGGGGACAATGGACGAGGAAGGGTGCTTTGTCGAGAGGGTGTTGTGCATGTGAGTGACAAGGTAACGTTGAAGAGAGTGGCTCTTGTGAAGTCTTTGGGTTTTAATTTGCTTTCGGTTTCTCAGTTGCTTGATGAGGGTTTTGAGGTGCGTTTCAAGTCTGGCGAGTCTCGTTTGCTTGATTCTCGAGGTGATCTTGTCTGTATGATCATCCCCGAGGGTCGATTTTCGTGGCTGATTTCTCTCGTTCTTTGGGTCCCCTTTCGCCGTTTGATGGCCGGTCCTTCGTCTGATTTGTGGAAATGGCATAGGCGGTTGGGACACTTGAGCTTTGATTTGGTTTCCCGCTTGAGTGGCCTTGACCTTGTCCGAGGATTGCCGAGGTTGAAGCTTGAGAAGGATTTGGTTTGTGCTCCTTGTAGGCATGGTAAGATGGTAGCCACTCCCCATCCACCCCTGACCGATGTCATGACCGAGCGTCCGACGTAGCCGTTGCATATGGATCTTGTTGGGCCAGCTCGAGTTCGCTCGGTGGGTGGGAAGTGGTATGTCCTTGTTGTGGTGGACGATTACTCACGCTATGCCTGGGTGTTCTTCTTGGAGGATAAGAGTGAGACATTTGGTTTTGTTCGAGATCTGATCGTGAGGTTGAAAAACGAGAGGCATGGGAATGCTATTCGAGCTATCCGCAGTGATAACGGCTCTGAGTTCAAGAACTCTCGTTTTGATGCCTTTTGTCGTGATCTAGGTCTTGAACATCAGTATTCGACCCCTTATGTGCCCCCTCAAAATGGAGTCGTGGAAAGGAAAAATCGGACTCTTTGTGAGATGGCTAGGACGATGCTCGATGAGCACAGGACTCCTAGGAGGTATTGGGCTGAGGCGGTCAATACGGCTTGTCATGTTTCTAACAGGATTTTATTGCGAGCTTTCAAGAAGAAGACCTGTTATGAGCTTATGCATGGTCGGGCACCCAAGGTGAGTCACTTTCGAGTTTTTGGCTGCAAGTGCTTTATTCGCAAGAAGGGAAAACTCGACAAGTTTGAGGCTAGGTCTAGTGATGGTATTTTATTTGGATATGCTAACCATTCTAGAGCCTATAGGGTGCTTAACCTTGAGACTAACAAAATCATGGAGACTTGCGAGGTAACCTTCGACGAGACAATGCCATGTACCTCTATTGGCTTTGAATGTGCAGGTGATGAAGAGATGGCCGAGGTCCTCTTTGAAGAGAAGAAAGATGAAGCCGGAGATGATGATGGGGAGAACCATGCGCCCGAAGCCGAGCATGTACCCACTACTTCCCCTACAACCACTTTGGAGTATGGACCGTCTACTTCATGGACAACGACGGTGCAACAAGAGGACCAGGCGAGAGAAGGCTGAAGTTGAGGGGGAGGTAGTCTCGAGGCGTGAGGCTCCCGGCGGATTCAAGAAGTGCATCCCCCCGTCGAAGATCATTGGGAACATCGATGAACGCACTACACGGTCAAGGTCCGGGAATTCCTCTCATTTTGCTCATGCTTCGCTTTTGTTGCCACTTTTGAGCCCAAGGACATTGGACATGCTTTATCTGATGCAAACTGGGTCAATTCTATGCATGAGGAGTTGGAAAACTTTGAGAGGAACCAGGTGTGGGAGTTAGTTGAACCACCTCCAAATTGCCATCCCATAGGAACCAAGTGGGTTTAGAAGAACAAAGAGGGAGAGAATGGGATGGTTGTGAGGAAGAAGTCCGGACTTGTTGCTCGGGGGTTTAGTCGAAGGAGGGGATCGACTATGAGGAGACCTTTGCTCCCGTGGCCCGTCTTGAGGCAATCCGGATCCTTCTAGCCTTTGCCGTGGCTAAAGGATTCAAGTTGTTTCGGATGGACGTGAAGAGTGCTTTTCGAATGGGGTCATAGAGGAGGAGGTGTATGTGAAGCGACCACACGGGTTTGAGAGCGAGCTGTACCCACACGGGGTATACGGGTTGAAAAGGGCTCGTATGGGTTGAAACGGGTGCCCCGTGCTTGGTATGGGAGATTGAGAGGTTTTCGTTGTTGAGCGAGAGGGTTTGTGATGGGTACCGTGGATAAGACCTTGTTTCTCCTCAAGCATGGAAATGACTTGTTGATTGTTCGGATATACGTAGATGATATTGTCTTTGGTGGCTCGTCACATAACCTTGTTGCCAAGTTTGCGGATGAGATGAGCAGGGAGTTCGAGATGAGCATGATGGGCGAGTTGCGGTATTTTCTCGGGCGCGCATCAAGCAAGTGAAGGACGGTACATTTGTGCACCAAACCAAGTACACGAAAGACATGCCGAGGAAGTTCCGGATGCAAGATGTGAAGCCGATGTCGACTCCCCATGGGGAGTACAGCCACTTTGGATGCGGATGAGGACGGAGAACCGGTGGACCGGCGGGAGTACGGGGAGCATGATCGGCTCCCTCCTCTACTTGACGGCAACGAGGCCGGACATACGGTTCGGCGTGTGTCCGTGCGCTCGTTTTCGAGCTTCGCCAAGGACATCACATCGACGAGGCCATCAAGAGGATTTTCGGTACCTACGGTCTGCCCCCTTGGTCTTGGCCTTTGGTATTCTTCCTCCTCGACTCTTTCCCTTCATGGTTTTTCCGATGCGGATTTTGCTTTGGTTGTCGAGTCGAGAGGAAGTCTACTTCGGTACTTGCCGCGTTTCTTGGGTCTTCGTTGGTCTCATGGTCTTCCCGCAAGCGCCTAGTGTAGCTCGGTCTACCACGGAGGCGAGTATGTTGCTGCCGCGAGTTGTTGTTCCCACTTGTTGTGGATTTCATACACTTTGAGAGACTTTGGTGAGGAGTGCACCCAGATCCCACTTCTTTGTGATAGCACCAGTGCCATAAGCGTAGCCAAAAATCCAGTGCTTCACTCCAGAACCAAGCATATAGAAGTGAGGTATCATTTCTTGAGGGACAATGTGGAGAAAGGAACCATTGTGTTGAGCCATGTCCCTACCCAAGATCAGCTTGCAGACATTTTCACAAAGCCTCTCGACCAAGCTACATTTGTGCGCTTGCGGGGGGAACTTGGGGTTTGTTGCCCTTTCTAGTTGATTCTTGGGGGATTTCCTTTTTGTACCATATGTATCATACCATGTTTTACTTTGATGTATATACATGCTTTGCTTGATGTATAAACCATGGTAGGATAGCCATCTTGTCATATATCATGTTGCATTTGTATCATATTGCATTTTAGGATGATGAGCTTCTTTCATATGCCATATTTGAGTCTCTTTGGCTATTTGTGAGATATTGGTCATATGTGTGGAGAAATGGTGATGTGAGGCTATGCTCTTGGAATATTTGAGATATATGTGTGGTGAGATAGCCCCTTTTGAAATAAATGCTAAACTTGACTAAATCTTGATGAAATATGCTCCACTCGTGTGTAGTTGTGTATCCATGTCACAGTTTGGTCTAAATGTGCTTTTCATGCTTAGATTGTGCTTGGATGCCTTGTTCTTGCATTTGGGCCAAAGGCCGAATATCATTGTGAATGTTTAGCCTATGTTGCATTCATGGGGGAGCATAAGCTTCTTTTTGCCGCAAAGGCACTTCATGTACCATAAAATGAATTAATCTTGAAAAGAAGTGTGAATGCTTGAAAAATGCTCCATCCATCATGTCTATGCTTAAAATGTATTATCTTTCACATATGGGTGCTAAACATGTTGCATGATGTTCACCAGTGGAGAAGTCTCCCCGAAGTGGACACATGGCTCATGAGCTTTGACATGACATGCTTTGCTTTATGGGTGTTTGCCATGATCTTTTGCTGAGAATTTGCTACCCTGTATGATCTTTGAATGGTATGCATGTTTGTGGCTCAAGTGTGACATGGATAGGCTTTTACATGTGAAGCGAGCCTTCTTTTGGTAAAATTGCTTAAATCTGAAAATTTTGCTTTGTCACATGCTTGTATTTTCATATATTACTTGTGGCAATGCTTTGACTATGCTATGATTCATATGTGTAATCTTTGTCTCACTCTTAGCCTTTGACACTAGATTTGGCCTATTTGAGAAGCTCATGTAGTTGTTTATATGCTTTGCTTTGCATTTCTGCTTTTTCACCTTGATTCATACATTGTCAACAAGGGGGAGAAGAGGTGAGCTTAATGAAAATTCAGATGAAGTGAGCTGAAATTGGGAAGGTTGCATCCACATGTTCAGGGGGAGCTTGCATTTGTTCAGGGGGAGCTTTCTTGCTGTTGTCGGTGTGGAGTTTGTGCTTTGCTTGGCTTGTGACCTTTCTTCGCCTTTCTTTGGTTTTGGTCATGAGTTGAGCTTCCTTGTTTTTCTTTCTTCTTCTTTTCTCTTTTTCTCTGAATTTCATTTCGCGTTGTGTGTTGTCAATGCACTCATCAAGGGGGAGATTGAGGACCAGGAGCGTCCCAGTGGTCGATGGACGACCGCTCCTCAGTGATGAGTGATTGACAACGGGTGTTGGACCGACTCTTGGCTTAGTGCGCGAGGTGTAGGCCGCGGCCTAGTTCGTGCTATTGCGAGGTGAAGAACGGGCGCGAAAGGTCTTCGGCCTTGAGGGGCCTCCGGAAGATGGAGAGACAAGTAGGCTCGGTTCGAGGGACCCGGTGGACGACGGGACCGGGTGCGGGCCACATGGTGGCGACACGAGCAAGACGAAGTCATGGACAGACGAGCCGGTGCACGGTGGCGGTCAAGTCAAGTGGTTTGGCGGGGAGGCCGGACCGGGCACGCGGGGTTTGGTGCTTTGCCCACAAAACCATCGGCGGACGGTTTCTTGGTTTGGGCCTCAAAACCAAGTCCGAGGGCCCAACACGACGGAGACGGGATCCGGGCGTGTCGGGAAGCTTCGAGGCGGAGGACACGCGGCGGGATCGCATGGCTTGCGTCGGGAGGACGCGGGGTGCGGCAAAGGCGTGGCCGTCCGATGGATAGACCCACAAACATTACCTAAATGCCCCTACGTGGGTTGTATCGCCAGTAGTTATGTTAGGGGTAGTCGAGTCATTTACCACTCCGGCGGGACCTGATATATAAGCCATGAGTGTGTGTGGATGGCTCTCTCTCTCCGCGACTTAGGGTTTCATTTCCTCCCTCCTCTTTCTCATTTTTCGTAGCTATTTTTCCTTCCATTTTCTCTAGGCTAGCATGAGAGCTTCATGAGAGATTTGTGGAGAGGGATGGATGCTAGGGCGGCATGCTAGACCTTGTGAATCTTTCCTGGTTTGTATAGAAGATTCGGGGTTGTTTTTCGTGGCTTTTCGTGCTTGTTTTCGTGCCTTTGTTCCCGGTGTGATTCCGCGGATTTGAGTGGGTTTCTCCCCGGATTTCTTTGAGGGAAACATGGATAGATGTCTTGTGCATCTTTGTGCTTGATCTTGTGCCCTCAAACGCCGGAAACCACTTCGATTCGTGAGTTTTCGTTCGGTGCTCTAGCTTTTGGTGGTGCTCAAAGGATTCGCGATTCCCGGTGATTTAGGGAGTTAGGAGGCAAGATTTTTGGGCTATAGCATCCTTGTGTGACGCTTTTCAAGTACACAAACTCTTGTCTCTACAACTTCAACCGTTTGGGAAATCCGATGATGATTTGGGGAAGTTGACTTTCGGGGTCGGGCGTTTTCGGCTACGTCCGCACCCGGCGGACGGTCCGCGAGGACCAGGCGGACGGTCCGCGCGGCTAGGGTTCGTCCCGTGTTCTTCGTGTTCTTGCTCGTCTTTCGTTTCGATCCGTCGCGTTTTTGGTTTTCGGTTGGACGGAGTTTCGGACGGTCCGCGGTGTTGGGCGGACGGTCCGCGGGTGCTTGGCGGACGGTCCGCGTGCTCCCCGCGGACGGTCCGTGGTTCGTGGTGTGCCACTGGTGGTTCTGTTGGCTTTAACGGACGGTCCGCGGCTCGGGCGGACGGTCCGCGGCTCGGTGCGGACGGTCCGCGGTACCCGGCCGGACGGTCCGCGCGGCCCTTTGCGGACGGTCCGCCCCCGTCCGGCCGGACGGTCCGCCTGAGGCTGAGCGCTTTGCTTCTTGGTTCGATTCCTTCCCCCCTTCTTTCGTGCTTCCGCGTGTGCTTCAAGGAATCGTTCCTAGGACTAGAGGTTGATCCATAACCTCGTGGTCTTGGCGATTGGTGCGTGATTCGATCCATCACTTGTGTGTGACCAGGATTTGAGTAGGGCATAGGCCGGGTTCTTTGGAAAGAATTTTTACCGGCTCCTATTCACTCCCCCCCTCTCTAGTCGCCATCCGATCCTTCAGTAGCCCCCGAGCCTTAGGTTGAGTTGTAGACTCTAGCTGAGGGTCCATCTGAAGTTTTAGCAAGAAAATCCCGAAAAATCCGGAGAAAAAACCGAAGGACACGTGGCACGAAGCTCCCGAGCCTTGAGTCGAGTACTTCCTCTCGAATTGAAGGGTCATCTTGTAGAATGTGTCCTGAGTTGCTCCTGAGTCTTGTCGCTTCCCAGGAAGTCGAGTTGGAGTAGCCGAGCCCCCGAGGTGAGGCGCGTCGACTATTAGAAGTTGAAAGGTCACGCGCTGCCGCTGAGTCAGCCGAGCGCAGACTTATCCATCTGTCCGTTGAGGGGCCGCGTTGACTTATCAATAGAAGCCAAAAACCTTAGGGTTTTTCACCCTACGCAGCTGCAGCCATTCCTAGCAGATCTAGCCAGGAATCACCACTGGTGCGCACCACCGCTATTGAGTAGAGCGTAGATCCGAGTGCGCCACCGTAGGAAGCCACCACAGTAGCCTCCGAGCGAATGCGTGTGAAGACACCGTGCACCTGGAGAATGAAACCGTCACCGTCGAAGACCACGAAGGCCGCCGGCGGGAAGAAAAGGGCTCGTGAAGAGGCCGCCGGATCCGCTGCGGGGACATCGCCGTCGGTGTCTCCGCCGCGGCCAGATCCAAATCGCGAATGGAAGAAATCCAAGGCGAAGACTGAAGACTTGCTGGCCCTTCTCAACAGTGGGTTCCTGCGGGAGAAGGCGGTGGATATGTGGAGAGCCGCCGCCGGGGATCCGTACCCCATGGAGAAAAATCCGGACGAAATCCATATGTTCGCGCGGTTCGCGGAGTGCAAACTGTCTCTCCCAGTGAGCGACTTCTTCAAGGGGCTACTGGGGTACTACGGCATCGAGTACCTCAACCCCAACGGTATCTTCCACACCGCCGTCTTTGTTCATTTTTGCGAAGCCTTCCTGGGGATCAAGCCCCATTGGATCTTGTTCCCGAAGTTCTTCCGGGTGAAGCCTCAACCCAGCGCTAGCAATCCCCGAGTAGTCGGAGGAGCGGGGATCCAGATGAGAGAGGACGCGGCAGAGCAGTACCTCTCCTGCAAGTTGATAGATTCCAATCAAGATTGGAAGGCCAAGTGGTTCTACGTCACGAACCACCACCAGGAGCTGCCGAAGCCCAGCGGGAAGCAGCCCAAGCACCGGCCATGGTGGAACTCGGAGCCGACGATGCAAGAAGGACTCCAGCTGCCCGAGTTGTTGGCGAAGATCAAGACGCTGAGGGAAGCCGGGCTGAGGGCCGAGCATGTGGCCTTCAGCTTCATGAAGCGAAGGGTGCAGCTGCTGATGGCCCGCGACACCCTGGGATACGAGTACACCGGCGACGACGACACGGCGCGGATGCCTGGAGATGAAGTCGACGACGACGACATTGTTGATAGGCTGGCCCAGATCTTCAAAGATATCCCGGCGTACACGCCGTGCCCAGTACCAGAGTTCTCCGCCGCGCGCCCACCAAAAGAGGTTAGTAGCCGCATCCGTTGTCGAGTACTCATTACATAAGAGTAGTCGCACTGATGAGTTGTGCTTCTTGCAGGACGACTTGGTGAAGTTCGTCTCCGAGCCGGCGTCGCCTCCTCAGCTGGTCGAGGTCCCAGAGGAAGGGAAAGCCAAGACCAAGGAGCGGCGCGAAGTTGGCGAGGGAGACGACACAGTTGTCGTTGAAGACACGTCCGATGAGGACGACGACGAGGAGACGCTGCAGGACCGCTTCCAGCTGCAGTCGAGGTTTAGCCGCCCTGGCTTGCCTCATATCCCTCTCGTTCAGGATCCACCGGCTAGGCTAGAGGCTAGTCTGCCCGCGCCGCCAAGGAAACCGCGCAATGTGGCCCGCAAGCGCGTGGCCAAGAAGTTGAAGGTCACGGAGACCACATCCTGAGAGGTAAGGCATATTGAAGAAGGTAGTCGAGTACTGATGTCTCGAGTTCATGTGTTGACGATGAAGTTTCCTTGCTTGCAGGAGATGCCACCTTCCGAGCCCGTTGAGCAGGGCGACGAAGGCGACTGGGACACGGTGGGGGAGGCAGCTGGGGGTAGTCGTAGCCCAGCCCCCACCGTAGAAGAGCTCTTGGCGCAGATGGAGCGCCAGCCCCCTGTTGCTCAGGGGAGCACAGAACCCGCCGCTGCTGCTACTGAAGAGGCAGCGGCCACAGAGGCGCAGGAGGAGGCGCCTGCCGAGGCGGGACTGGTCGACATCGCCAGTATCCTCGGCGCCCCAACCGTGACGGTGGTCCGGTCGAGCTTGTAAGTATTGATCCTTCCCGAGTAGTACTTGGATGTGGTAGTCGTACTTGATTGACAACCGGCTTGTGTACTCTGCAGGAAATCGACGGACCTGTCCTGGGAGGGGGATGAACCCGCTGCAGAGGTGGCAGAAGAAAAAGCCGCGCAGCCTGCTGAGGAGTCCGCTCCCGCCCCTCCGGCAGAGCCTGAGGCACCGGCCGCTGAGGCTACGTTGCCTGAGGCCAGCGTCGTTGAAGGTGAGTACTCTCTCAGGTGCATTTAGCCCCGAAGAGTAGTCGTAGTCGCCAGGTTTGACTGATACACTTGTCTTCTTGTTGACAGGTGCTGAGGCCGAGGGAAGCGATATCCCATCGGCAGTGCCCGTTGAGGGTATGGCACCAGAGACTCAAGAGGCTGCCGGAGAAGCCCCCGAGCCGATGGAGGTGGCCGCCGGAGAAGCCGCCGCGGTGACTGGAGGAGAGGGCGACGACGCGTTGCCAGAACCCGCTCTGGAGGTGGTCGTCCGCTCACCAAAGATCCAGGACGCGGAGCCAAATCCGCTCGGCGCCAATGATCGAAGCCGCGACGAGTAGTCGTGGCGGGATCGAGTTGTTGGCGGATGATCTAGTCAACCTGGCAACGGTGGCTCGGCACCTGGAAGCGGTGCGCCAAGCCG
This sequence comes from Cenchrus americanus, assembly GCA_947561735.1. Taxonomy (NCBI): domain Eukaryota; kingdom Viridiplantae; phylum Streptophyta; class Magnoliopsida; order Poales; family Poaceae; genus Cenchrus; species Cenchrus americanus. The sequence continues at coordinate 248,426,396 of OX387241.1, forward strand.
AGCAATGGATGAAGGTGAGTAGTCACAACCCTTGAGTAGTCAGTCCTTTCGTGTTGAGTACCCATTTGATGTGTGTTGTCTGTGCAGGACGTCGCTGAGAGGTCCCGCCAGAAGTCGGAGATGCTTCAAGAATACGGCGACACGGTGCTCCGGGCCGAGACATTAGAGGAGCAACTCGTGAAGTCTCGGAAGCACGCCGCCGCCATGCAGTCAAAGCTGGACACCGCCTTTGCCAAGTACCACAACGACGTCCAAGAGATGCAGGCGAAGAGCGACGATCTCATGCGGAAGAACAAGTCTCTCTGCAACAAGAACAAAGGTACACCATTGTCTTGTTGAGAACTTATTGGAAGCACCTTGAAGTAGTCTGACCCGCCGTGCCTTGTTGATTGCAGAGCTTGAGACTCGAGTAGATTAGCTGAAGGCTTCGGAAACTGATCTGAAGAACCTCTTCTACCGGGAGCAGGAGGCCCGCCAGGTACTAGAGTACGATTATAAGGAGCTTGCTTACGAGTGCGACAAGCACATGGAGCTCCGTATTGCATCAGATCGTGACCTCGTCAACTACTACAAATCATTGCAGAAGCTGAACGAGGACTGCGAGAAGCTGTGGGCCCAGCTCAAGGAGCTTGAGGAAGCCGCGCTCCCCATCGCGAGGCTGCTGGTGCCTCACCCTGGCGGTCCGAAGATAGCACCACTGGTGGACCGGTTGAAGGAAGCCCCCAGCCGCCTGGCGACCTACGTGTAGCACTTGGCGAAGTCGATCCCGAACCAGGTGCTGGCCTTCATGAAGTCGTACTTCCCAAAAGCTCCCGAAGATGTAGTCGCCGGCGGGCTAGCCGCCAACTGTACTGACGAGCAGTACGCGGAGCTGCTGGAGCAGATGGCGCCTATTACAGAACAAGTCGTCGAGAAACTCGATCTCCAGTAGTCCTGTAATAGTTAGCTTGTAGCAGTGGGTGTACAAAAACAATTGTAATGAAATTGTTTAAGTATGGATGAAGAAAAAACTTCCATGAATGAGTACTCGTTATCGCGATCTTTGAGCGGAGTCCCATCGTGGAGTTGTCGCGAGTAGTCGTACTCGCCAGTAGTCCCGTTGAGGGAGGAAGACAGTAAAGTGGTTGATGAATAATCGAACTTTATTACTGAAGAAGTACACCTGGATGGCCAGGGCCGTTGTTACAGAGTAGTCGCCAGGACCCGGAGGCCGCCTACGGCTAAGTAGTGCTAGGGCGTGTAGCCGCTTACAGCAGTAGATCCATAAGTAGCCGTATAGGCTGGATCTAGGAGTACATGGTCTCTGAGTAGACCGCTGCTAGAGTCCTTTGTCGCTCGTCGCAGCCCAAGATCCGTAGGTACTCGCATGGGCTGGATTCTGGAGAGTAGTCCGGAGACTGGTGCCTGGACCCGGAGGCCGCTTACGGTGAAGGAGTAGTCCGGAGACTGGTGCCTGGACCCGGAGGCCGCTTACAACGGAGGGGTCTTGATGTATTCGTGTAGACTTGAGCCACCGAGGTAGTCGTGTAGACTAGGCGTAGAACCGATAGAGTTGGTCGACGTTCCACGAGTTGTTGACATCTTCGCCTTCAAGCGTTTGGAGGTGGTAGGAGCCTGGTCCGGTCACCTTTGCAACTGTGAAGGGACCTTCCCAGGGCGAGCTGAGCTTGTGTAGTCCTTCGGTGTTCTGGATGCGACGGAGGACAAGATCACCAACGTTGAAGGAGCGTTCCTTGATGTTGCGATCGTGGTAGCGTCGGATACCCTCCAGGTACCTTGCTGATTGGACGAGGGCAGCGCAGCGAGCTTCTTCGAGTCCATTGATGTCGACTCGTCTGCTGTCTTCAGAGACGCCTTCGTCGTAGTCTCCACTGCTGGTGAATCCCACATGACATCAGCAGGGAGGATTGCTTCGGAGCCGTAGACCAGGAAGTATGGAGATTGCCCTGTTGGCTTGGAGGGCTGAGTACGTAGCCCCCAGAGTGCATTGGGTAGTTCCTTGATCCACCTGCCTCCTTTAGAGTTAGCAGCGTCGTGTAGCCGCTTTTTGAGAGCGTCAAGCACCATCCCGTTGGCACGCTCGACTTGTCCGTTGGCCCTAGGATGGGCGACTGAGACATATCGGACGTCGATCCCGCTGTTCTCGCAGTACTCCCCGAAATGGTGGTTGTTGAAGTTGGAGCCCAGGTCTGTGATGATGCGATGGGGTAGTCCGTAGAGATGCACGAGTTCATCCAGGAAGTCGAGTACTCTGTCAGCCTTGGGGCATGTGACCGACTTGACCTCGATCCACTTGGTGAACTTGTCGATGGCCACCAATACTTTGTTGAATCAACCTCGGCGCGCTTGGTACTGGCCCAATCATGTTGAGCCCCCAGCAGGCGAAAGGCCAGGTTGGCGGTATGGTGACTAGCTTGTAGGTTGGGACGTGTTGCTGCTTAGCGAAGTATTGGCACCATTGGCACCTTCTGACGAGTTCTTCAGCGTCGCCCAGAGCTATGGGCCAATAGAAAGCTCGTCGGAAGGCCTTGCTGACCAGCGTGCGAGAGGACGCGTGTTTGCCGCAGACGCCATTGTGGATCTCCTCCAAGATGTCCTTGCCTTCTTGTCTGGGGACGCACTTCATGAGTACTACGGAAGATGCGCCCCGCCTGTAGAGCTTGTCTCCGACGAGGACGTAGGACTTGGCGTGACGGATGAGTTGCTCCGCCAAGTTCTTGTCCGAGGGAACCTTCTGCTCGCTGAGGTAGTCGATGAAGTGCTGCCTCCAGTCCACGTCGATCATCTTGACCTCCTGGCCAGCTAGGGGATGCACTGGGACAGTGGTCGATGGCGCTGGCTCCGGAATGGCTGGCGCGTGAAGCTCGTGGACGAAGACACCCGCTGGTACTTGAGCGCGAGTAGAACCAAGCTTCGACAGGACGTCTGCTGCAACGTTGTTGTCGTGGACGACATGGTGGAACTCAAGACCATAGAACTTGTTCTCGAGCTTGCGGACTTCTAGGCAGTAGGCATCCATGTTCTCCTTGTTGCGGTCCCAGGACTTGTTGACTTGGTTGATGACCTGAGGACCATGTGTGGTTCGAGGACCGGTGGATGGTCGCTTCCTTGTGTGATGAGTGATTGACAACGTTGTGTGGACTGATTCTTGGCTAAGTATTGCAGGTGCAGGTTGCGGCTTGACTGGTGTTGGTGCAGGTGAAGAACAAGCGCGAAAGGTCGTTGCCGGTGAGGCCTCCAGGTGTGGAGAAGACAAGTAGGCTTCGTTCGAGGGACCCGGTGGCCAGCGGGGTCAAGTGCGGGCCGCATGGTGGCATGAACAGCAAGATGAAGTCGTGGACGGTTTCTTGGTTGAGCCTCAAAACCAAGGTCGAGCCGGGACTACGTGGGAGCCAAGTCATGAGTGGAGATTGGCGGAGGCTACACCGAGTTCGCGGGGTTTCCAGTGGTTCACCAGAAAATCACTGGGTTCCTTGGTTGATCCACAAAGCCAAGACCGGAGAACCGAAGACGGAGCCGCAAAGAGCGCTGCGCGGTCCGGTCGACCGGTGGGTCCGACCGGCCTTGACCGTGGGGACCGGTCCGACCGTGCGGAGCACCGGTCCGACCGGTGTGCGACGACGTAGTCCGGAATCTTCGAAGCGGAGGACACGCGTCGGGATCGCATGGCTTGCGTCGAGGCTACGCAGGGTGCGGTCGCCGGGCACCCGTCCGATGGTGAAGACATCAAGAATTCCAAATCCGCCCTTGAGGGGCTTGTATCCCTAGTTAGTAGATAAGGGAGTTTTAGACATTCGGTTGCCTCCATATAACCCAAGAGGTGAGAGGATGGTAGCCAACTCTTGGAACCCTAGCTCATTAGTTTTCCTATTTTTCCACCTATTTTCCTTAGGTTTTCTCTAGGACTAGCAAGAGAGCTTCACGGAGCGATCTTGTAGAGAGGGATGGATGATCGGGCGGCTTGCTAGACCTTGTACGAACCTTTGTTTGATGTATAGATGATTCGGCGTGGTTCCTCAAGGTTTGGATGTGTTTTCCCCGGTTGTTCTTGGTGGTGATTTTCGGAGCCCTCTCTCGGTGATTTCTTTGGTTTGTTTTCGGAACTTTTCTCTTGGGGATTTGATGGGGGAAATTTGTGGAAACCCTTTGTGGTTCTTTGGGCTGTGATTCCCCTCCCAAATCCGTGAGTAAAAGTGCTCGATTTTGGGGTTTCTTGAGTCCTTGGGTTGGAAGTGCTTTCGGCGGGATTTCTTCGATTCCTCCTTTTTGGACGAGATTTGGTGGGATTAAACTGGGCTATGGACTCCTCATGAGGTGTTCCTGATATCCCCAAAGTCTTGTTCAAGTCCGTGGAGTGATTCGGGAGATCGAGTTTTGGTTTTGGGGGAGTTAACCCGCGGGTGCTGTTTATCCCGAGCTGCCCAGGCTACATCGGTCTGACCGGTGCTCTTGACCGGTCTGACCGGTGCGAGCCCCTGTGGGATTTTGCTCGGGTGAACGTCTTGGTGTGTTCGTTGTTGTCCCGTGTTGCTACTGTTTCGAGTTTGGGTCTGTTTGGTGGTCGGTTGGCCTGTTTGGTGCCTTGGGGGCTTTCGTGTCGCCATCGGTCCGACCGGTGTGTCTCACCGGTCTGACCGGTGTAGAGCCACTTAGTGGAAGTTGCTCAGTTTCACCAGCAGGGACCGGTCTGACCGGTGGTGCTCACCGGTCTGACCGGTGTGGTTCTCGTAGGCTCGAGGTTTGGTTTTTCCGCCGCGTTTCTCGGGTCGGAAGGTGGTGTGTTGGTTCCTAGGTCCGGTGGCACTCCGGTGGCTACGTGGGCTTGACCAACCTTGGTAGTGAGTCGAGACGTGTGTTGGAAGCCGTGTTCATCTTGTTGGAGTTTCCATCTCCTTCGAGAAGAATTTTTATCGGCTCCCATTCACTCCCCCCCCCCTCTCCCGGTTCGCCGTATCGGTCCTTCAAGTGGTATCGGAGCCGGTTCGGGTCTTTGTTGACTCTAACCGCTCTAAGATCCAAGGATGGCGTACCGGAACGGGGTTCGGGTCCTCCACACTTCGATGGCAAGAACTACCGGATGTGGAGCAAGCGGATGGGTGCGTTCCTCCGCGGAAAGGGTCGGCTTCTTTGGGATGTCACGGTGGACACAGGCTATGTCCACCGATGGATTTCCTTGCTCCGGGGTCGAGGGACGGTTTCGACGCCAACAATAAGGCGGTCGACTACTTGTTTCGTGCTTTGTGTCAGCCTGAGCTCGATCGGGTGCACACCAAGCACTTGGCTTGTAGGATTTGGGTTGTGTTGAAGGAGTCTCATGTTGGGAACGCCCAGGTTCAGGCACGGATGTATGCGACCTACCGGAGAGAGTACGAGAAATTCACTCATCTCCCCGGTGAGTCCATCGATGCCTTGTTTCATAGGTTCACGGTGGTTGTGAACAACATGAGGGCCAATGTGGACGTGCTCCCGTACGATGATCATGATAGAGCGGTCAAGGTCTTACACTCTTTGGATCGTACGATATGGGGCGGAAAGTTCGAGGCCATAGTCGAGTCGGAGAGGTATGATACTCGACGGTGAACGAGTCGTTCTCGAAGCTCAAGTCGGCCGAGGTGGATAGGGGCATGACCGCCAAGCTCCGGGGACCGACCGATTCCCATAGTCTTGCCCTCGTTGGTGGTTCGAAAGGAAAGACTAACTCTAACCCATCCACCAGGATGTTCTCGTTTTCTCGTTTGATGTCTATGCCGGATGAGGAGTTTGATGACCTTGGAGAGGACGAGCCGGCGCCGTTGACGAGGCGGTTCGAGAGGCCGCACGAGAACCGCGTGAACATGAGGAGGAACACGAGGACTTTCTTCCGGTGTGGCAAGCCGGGACACTTCGTCGCCGACCGCCCGAGAAGGCCGAGAACAAGGACGGCTACAAGCACAAGCCGAGGATGAACGATGGCAAGTACCGTTCGAGGCGCGACCACAAGAGCAAGCACAAGAACAAGTACAAGGACGAGCGACGATCGTGGAAGAAGGAGAGCCGAGGCAAGGCTCGAGCGATGGTTGGAGCGAGCAACGTCGACTCCGGTTCCGCGTACTCCACCTCGAGCTCGAGCAGCGGTGAAGATGAGGGTGATCGTCGCAAGAACAAGAAGTCGTCCAAGAACCCGAGCGGGGCCGAGCCGCCCGCGAGGGATGGCTTCGCACCATGGCGCCGAGCTCCGACAGCAAGAAGAGCACACGGAGCGACTCGGACTGCGAGTCCGACGACGAGGTGCGTGATGAACTTCCCTTCTTGCGCCAGGAGAATGAGAGGCTTGGCTCTTTGCTTGATAACCGTGATGACATGCTTAGAGAGGCCAAGAAAATGAGGAAAGAGCTTAGGGCTTCACTCGAGGATGCTAGGACTAGAGTGGCTGAGCTAGAGACACATGTGCTTGATAGCAAGCTTGAGATTGATTCACTTAAGGCTAGCCCTGTTGTTTCAGATGAGAATGATTGTGCTGATTGCTCCATATTCCTTGCTGATCTTGCTTTGTTTAAGGAGAAGCATGCCTCCAAGTGTGAGGAACCGGATGTGCTTAGGGTTGAAGTGGCCGAGCTTAAGTCTAGACTCGCTTTGCTAGGTGCTTGCACTTCTTGCCCCGTTTTGCATGCTAAGATTGATGAGATGCATGCTTACACTAGTTCGCTCGAGGCTAAATTGAAGGAACCCATGCCTACATATTGCTCTACCCGTGAATTGCATGCATTGAAAAATTTGGAGCTTGCACATTATGTTGATCGTTTGCGGGATGAGAATGATGACTTGAGGAAGTTGATGGGTTGGTTGTCCGGTCATGAGCCTCGGTTGAGGATGATGATCGAGGCCTTTAAGAGGCAAGATGGTGAGGGGCTTGGGGCAAACAAGGTTGGTGAAGGAAGTGGAGAGAATATCCCGGAGCCACCAAAAACCCACCACAAAAATGATTTCCCACCAAAACCTAACCATCTAAGGAACCGACTGGACACAACCCCAGCTCCACCCGTGTTTCCTACACCCACAAATGACCTACAAAAGCCTATCAAGTTTGTGAGCACTTCGGGGAAAGTGTTCTTTGGGAAGGAGAGTGAGAAGGCTAGTGGTGAGAAACTGGTGGAGGGATTGAGTGGAGAGAAACCAAGTGAGCAGCCACATTCTAAGCCTAAGCCTAAGCTTGTGAGGTTCCATTGTGGCTATTGTGGGAGAGATGGCCATAAGGAGGAGTTTTGCTTCAAGAGGAAGCGTGAGGAGAGAATGGCAAAGGAGTGGGCTAACAAGGACAAGTACCACCCTTCCGATGGTGTACTTGAGCCTCGTATGCAGATGCCCAGGGGCAAGGCGAGTGTGAGGACGAGTTCGGGCTTGGGGAGAGAAGAAGGGCCGCAGTGGTGCTGCTTGCCCGTCACACCGGTCGGACCGGTGTGGGGCACCGGCCGGGACGGTGCGGGCAGACGGACGGACAATGTTCGGGTTTCGAGCTCGTACGGTGCGAGGGTTGTTTCTGGTGGTCGTGGTTCTGGTGGTTGGGCTGGAAAGGGTGCAGGTGGTCAGTTTGCTAGGCGTTCTCCCCCTCGAGTTCACTACGGGAATGGGAGGAGTCGTAGCTTTGAGTTGGAGAGGAAGGACGTTCCACGGGCTTTCTAACGTGGATTTGGTCCTCCTCCAGGCAGAGAGGGGTGGTACCCTCAGGGTGGTTACCGTGGTGGTGTTCGTGGAGGTAGCTTTGGTAGGAGAGATGCTTTGGTTGGTGCTAACCCCACTTTCGAGCAAATGGCTTGGCACTGGTTTTCCTCCTTTGGTACTAACCCCAGTGCTGAGTTGTTTGTTCGCTCACGTGCTTATTTTTGAATTTCAGGTGGGAGACTTGAAGAACATTTGGTTGATTGACTCCGGTTGCTCGAGGCATATGACCGGAGACAGGGGGTGGTTCTCAAGTCTCGTCCCGGTGGTGACGAAGAGGTACATCACCTTTGGGGACAATGGGCGTGGGCGTGTGCTTTCGAAGGTGAGATAAAAGTGAGTGACAAGATCACTGTGAGGCATGTTGCTCTTGTTCAATCGCTGAGGTACAATTTGCTTTCTGTGTCCCAGTTGTTGGATGAGGGCTTTGAGGTGTTGTTTCGGCCAGGTGGTTCTCGGATTGTGGACTCTCGAGGGGACCTTGTCTGTATGGTCGTTCCCGAGGGTCAGGTGTTTCGTGCTGATTTTTCTCAGTTTTCGGGTGTGGAGCGTTGTTTCTTGGCTAGTTCTTCGTGTGAGTTGTGGAAGTGGCATAGGAAGTTGGGTCACTTGAGCTTTGACCTTTTGTCTCGCTTGAGTAAACTCAATTTGGTCCGAGGATTGCCACAGTTGAGGCTTGAGAAAGAGTTGGTTTGTGCGCCGTGTAGGCATGCCAAGATGGTGGCCTCTTCTCACCCGCCTCTCACCGATGTGATGACTGAGCGTCCATGCGAGCTGCTCCATATGGACCTTGTTGGCCCAGCTCGTGTGCGATCTGCGGGTGGGAAGTGGTATGTCCTTGTTGTGGTGGACGACTATTCTCGGTATGCGTGGGTGTTCTTTCTCGAGGAGAAGGGGGAGACGTTTGGTTTTGTTCGAGATCTAGTCTTGAGGTTGAGGAACGAGAGGCACAGAGATGCCATACGAGCTATCCGCAGTGATAATGGCTCGGAATTCAGGAACTCTCGTTTTGAAACCTTTTGCCATGACTTGGGTCTTGAGCACCAGTTTTCGAGTCCGTATACGCCTCCCCGAATGGTGTTGTGGAAAGGAAGAACGAGGACCTTGTGTGAGATGGCTCGGACGATGCTTGATGAGCATAGGACTCCGAGGAGGTATTGGGGCGAGGCGGTGAATACCGCGTGCTATGTGTCGAACGGGATATACCTCGCAGTGCACAAGAAGAAGACATGCTATGAGTTGATGCATGGTCGCACACCCAAGGTGAGTCACTTCCATGTCTTTGGTTGCAAGTGTTTCATTCGAAGAAAGGCGGGAAGTTGGATAAGTTTGAGGCTAGGTCTGTCGATGGCATTTTCTTTGGTTATGCATCTCATTCTAGAGCATATCGTGTGCTCAATCTTGAAACTAACCAAATCATGGAGACTTGCGAGGTAACCTTCGACGAGACGAGCCACGTAGTCGGCTTGTCTTTGAGTGTGCGAGGTGATGATGAGCTTGGCAAGGAGATCTTTCGGGAGGAGGAGCATGAACATGGTGATGATGAAGATGGCGGTGTGGTGCCCCCCCTGAACATGTACCCACTACTTCGACTACGATGATGGATGGACCCTCTGCTACACCTACGACGACAAATCAAGAACGAGGAGAAGGCCGATGTTGAGGGGGAGGTAGCTTCGAGGCGAGAACCTCCCCGGCGAGTTCAAGTGGATCACCCAGCTTCGAGGATCATCGGCGACATGAATGAACGCACTACACGGTCGAGGGTTCGAAACAATTCCCATTTCGCTCATGCTGCATTTGTTGCATATTTCGAGCCCAAAGACATTGGACACGCACTATCTGATCACAATTGGGTTAACTCGATGCATGAGGAGTTGGAGAACTTTGAGAGGAATCAGGTGTGGGAGTTGGTTGACCCTCCACCAGGGTGTAAGCCAATTGGTACAAAATGGGTGTGGAAAAACAAAGAGGGAGAGAAGGGTGAGGTTGTGAGGAACAAGTCGAGACTTGTTGCTCAGGGGTTCAGTCAGAAGGAGTGGATCGACTACGAGGAGACCTTTGCTCCCCTAGACCGTTTGGAGGCGATTAGGATCCTTCTAGCCTTTTCCATGGCTAAAGGGTTCAAGTTGCACCAAATGGATGTGAAGAGTGCTTTCCGAATGGTGTCTTTGGAGGAAGAAGTGTATGTGAGGCGACCTCCCGGGGTTTGAGAGTCAGTGGTACCCCCACCGGGTGTACAAGTTGAGGAAGGCGCTGTATGGGTTGAAGCAGGCGCCTAGAGCTTGGTATGGCAGGTTGAGGGGGTTCTTGTTCGAGAGAGGTTTTGAGATGGGGAAGGTCGATCAGACCTTGTTTTTGCTGAGGCAGGGCAGAGATATCCTGATTGTGCAGGTGTACGTGGATGATATTGTCTTTGGTGGCTCGTCTAATCCTCTTGTTGCGAGGTTTGCAGATGATATGAGCAGGGAGTTTGAGATGAGCATGATGGGTGAGTTGCAGTTCTTCCTCGGGCTACAAATCAAGCAATCAAAGGAAGGAACATTTGTGCACCAGGCTAAGTACACCAAGGACATTGTGCGGAAGTTCAAGATGGAGGACTCCAAGGCTATGACGACGCCGATGAGTACGACTACGGCTCTTGATGCGGACGAGGAAGGTGAACACGTGGACCAGAAGGAGTACCGGAGCATGATCGGGTCACTCCTCTACTTGACGGCGACGAGGCCGGACATACGGTTCTCGGTGTGTCCGTGCGCTCGTTTTCAAGCGTCTCCGAGGACTTCGCATCGGCGGGCGGTGAAGCGAATTTTCGGGTACTTGCGTCACACTCCCGACTTCGGCCTTTGGTACTCCGCGTCCTCTTCTTTGGCGCTTCATGGTTTTTCGCACGCGGATTTTGCCGGTGTCGGTTGGATAGGAAGTCCACTTCGGGACTTGCCGCTTTTGGGTTCTTCTTTGGTGTCTTGGTCTTCCCGCAAGCAGTCGAGTGTTGCTCAATCCACGACCGAGGCTGAGTATGTTCCCGCTGCTAGTTGTTGCTCTCAGCTCCTTTGGATCACCTACACCATGAGCGACTTTGGTGAGGAGTATACCCATGTCCCACTTCAATGTGATAGCACCAGTGCCATAAGCGTTGCAAAGAACCCAGTGCTCTATTCCAAAACCAAGCACATAGAAGTGAGGTACCATTTTCTGAGAGACAACATAGAGAAAGGAAAGATAGCTTTGATCCATGTACCCACACATCACCAACTAGCCGATATTTTCACCAAACCCCTAGATCAAGCAACTTTCACCCGTTTGCGGGGGGAACTTGGTGTGTGTTTGATTTCTTGAGTTGGGTGTGTGGGAGCTCTCTTTTGCCGGTGGTGTCGAGCCCGTTTTGCCTCCCCTCGAGGAGCCGGTGGTAGCATATGTATAGCTTTTCTTTGTGCATTTCTTGCATTTGACATGGCATATGTTGCATGATGTATAGGCATCCTTGTATCTTAGATTGCATGCATTTTGTATCATATGCATTGGTTAGGAAAAGCTTCTCTCATATACATTGTTCACCATGGAATGAGATATATGTCTTTGTGAGCTTATTTGGTATGCTACAGTTAGTTTGGCTTAGCTCTTGATGATCTTGATGAATAATCCATGGTTGATAGCTATGCTTTTGAAAAATGTCACATGTATGCTCTCTCATGTGTAAATGCCTTTACATGCTCTTGACATGTTTGTGTGGCCTTGCTATGCTTAATTTGTGGTTGGATAGCTAGTTTATTGATCATATGGGGCCAAAGGCTCATTTGCCATCATGAATGTTTAGCCCTCTTGATTTATCTTATGGAGGAGCATAAGTTCCTTTTTGTCGCAAAGACATTTCATGTACCATTTACAAATCTGAAAATGAAATGAAAAATGCTTGAAAAATATGCTCCCATGTCATGTGTGCTGAATTTAATTTGCTTTGGGTGCTAAACCGTTGCATGATGCCTACCAATGAGAAGTCTCATAAATAGAAGTAGGCACATGGCTCGGTGGCTTTGACATGATATGAGGTGCTTGTGGGTGTTTGTGATGGTCTTATGATTAGAATGGCTGTCCTAGCATGAAGTTTGTGTGGCTTTGCCATTTTGATATGCTTTGATCATGTTTAGGACTTTGCTCATGAGAGGCAAGTTTTTCGCAAAATTGCCAAAATCCATCTTAGCTTCGTCCAATGGTTGTGAAACTTGGTGATCATGTAGTTGAGATCGATACGAAGCCGTAGAGTATCTAACTTGCTCATTTGGACATGTGTAGCATTCTTTGTTGAATTTTGTCTATTTGAGAAGCTCTAGGTTGAAAGTTTTGCATTTTTGGCTTGATTCATGCATTGCCAACAAGGGGGAGAAGTTTGAGCTTGAAATGGCTTGCTGGTCGTGTTTAGAAGGTTTTCAGGTGGTTTTGAGCCATTTCTGGGCTCTGTTGTGCACCGGTCTGACCGGTCAGGGTCACCGGTCTGACCGGTGTGAGTGCTGGTTCTGTACACATGTTGCACACCGGTCTGACCGGTGGTGTGGACCGGTCTGACCGGTCAGGGCTGTTTTGTTGCAGCTGCCCTGTTTCAAGTGGTGTCTTGCATGCATTCGTCCAGGGGGAGGTGCATTGGTTCAGGGGGAGCTTGCATGTGTGCAGGGGGAGCTCTTTGTGTTGTTTGATCTTTGTTTTGGTGGTTTGCGCTCTTTGCTTGAGTCTTGTTTTGTCTCGGATGTGTCGAGCCGTTGCCCTTGCCTAAGGGGTCCGAGATTGGTCTTCTTCAAGTGATCTTGCTCTTTGCCTTTGTTCGGCTTTCGATCGCTTGTTGGAGTTTCTTTTTGTTTGTTTCTTTTCTTTTTCTTTTCTCTCTAGTTACTTTCATGTGGGTGTTGTCAATGCACTCATCAAGGGGGAGATTGAGGACCATGTGTGGTTCGAGGACCGGTGGATGGTCGCTTCCTTGTGTGATGAGTGATTGACAACGTTGTGTGGACTGATTCTTGGCTAAGTATTGCAGGTGTGCAGGTTGCGGCTTGACCGGTGTTGGTGCGGTGAAGAACAAGCGCGAAAGGTCGTTGCCGGTGAGGCCTCCAGTGTGTGGAGAAGACAAGTAGGCTTCGTTCGAGGGACCCGGTGGCCGCGGGGTCAAGTGCGGGCCGCATGGTGGCATGAACAAGAAGATGAAGTCGTGGACGGTTTCTTGGTTGAGCCTCAAAACCAAGGTCGAGCCGGGACTACGTGGGAGCCAAGTCATGAGTGGAGATTGGCGGAGGCTACACCGAGTTCGCGGGGTTTCCGTGGTTCACCGTAAAATCACCGGGTTCCTTGGTTGATCCACAAAGCCAAGACCGAGAACCGAAGACGGAGCCGCAGCAGAGCGCCGCACCGGTCTCGACCGGTGGGGACCGGTCCGACCGGGAGGAGCACCGGTCCGACCGGTGTGCGACGACGCAGTCCGAATATTCGAAGCGGAGGACACGCGTCGGGATCGCATGGCTTGCGTCGAGGCTACGCAGGGTGCGGTCGCCGGCATCCGTCCGATGGTGAAGACATCAAGAATTCCAAATCCGCCCTTGAGGGGCTTGTATCCCTAGTTAGTAGAGAAGGGCGTTTTAGACATTCGGTTGCCTCTATATAACCCAAGAGGTGAGAGGATGGCAGCCAACTCTTGGAACCCTAGCTCATTAGTTTTCCTATTTTTCCACCTATTTTCCTTAGTTTTTTTCTAGGACTAGCAAGAGAGCTTCACGGAGAGATCTTGTAGAGAGGGATGGATGATCGGGCGGCTTGCTAGACCTTGTACGAACCTTTGTTTCATGTATAGATGATTCGGCGTGGTTCCTCAAGGTTTGGATGTGTTTTCCCCGGTTGTTCTTGGTGGTGATTTTCGGAGCCCTCTCTCGGTGATTTCTTTGGTTTGTTTTCGGGACTTTTTTCTTGGTGATTTGATGGGGGAAATTTGTGGGAACCCTTCGTGGTTCTTTGGGCTGTGATTCCCCTCCCAAATCCGTGAGTAAAAGTGCTCGATTTTGGGGTTTCTTGAGTTCTTGGGTTGGAAATGCTTTCGGCGGGATTTCTTCGATTCCTCCTTTTTGGACGAGATTTGGTGGGTTTAAACTTGGCTATGGACTCATGAGGTGTTCCTGATATCCCCAAAGTCTTGTTCAAGTCTGTGGAGTGATTCGGGAGATCGAGTTTTGGTTTTGGGGGAGTTGACCCGCGGGTGCTGTTCATCCCGAGCTGCCCAGGCTACACCGGTCTGACCGGTGCTCTTGACCGGTCCGACCGGTGCGAGCCCCCCGTGGGATTTTGCTCGGGTGAACATCTTGGTGTGTTCGTTGTTGTCCCGTGTTGCCGCCGTTTCGAGTTTGGGTCCGTTTGGTGGTCGGTTGGCCCGTTTGGTGCCTTGGGGGCTTTCGGCCGCCATCGGTCCGACCGGTGTGTCTCACCGGTCCGACCGGTGTAGAGCCACTTAGTGGAAGTTGCTCAGTTTCACCAGCAAGGACCGGTCTGACCGTGGTGCTCATCGGTCCGACCGGTGTGGTTCCGTAGGCTCGAGGTTTGGTTTTTCCGCCGTTTTTTTCGGGTCGAAGGTGGTGTGTTGGTTCCTAGGTCCGGTGGCACTCCAGTGGCTACGTGGGCTTGACCAACCTTGGTAGTGAGTCGGAGACGTGTGTTGGAAGCCGTGTTCATCTTGTTGGAGTTTCCATCTCCTTCGAGAAGAATTTTTATCGGCTCCCATTCACTCCCCCCCTCTCTGGTTCGCCGTATCGGTCCTTCATGACCACTGCGGAGTCGCCGTAGACTAGTAGCCGCTTGATGCCCAGTGAAGCCGCGAGGCGGAGCCCGTGTAGCAGAGCTTCATACTCGACTTCGTTGTTTGAGACCTTCCAGAAGATCTGCAGGACGTACTTGAGTTGTTCGCCCGTTGGAGAGATCAAGAGTACTCCTGCACCTGCGCCCTCAAGGTTGAGTGAGCCGTCGAAGTACATCACCCGCGTGCTCGGGCGCTCGGTTGGAGTAGGTAGGCCGATTCTCCCCGCCACTCCGCCATGAAGTCGACTAGTGCCCGTGACTTGATGGTCGTGCGTGGCTTGAAGTCGATGTTGAGGGCACCGAGTTCGACCGCCCACTTGGAGATTCTTCCGCAGCATCTTGGTTCCGCAGGATGTCGTTGAGCGGGTAGTCGGTGACGACGGAGATCGAGTACTCCTGGAAGTAGTGTCATAGCTTCCGCGAGGTGATGAGCACTGGGTACAAAAGCTTCTGTACTGGCTGGTAGCGTGCCTTGGATTCTGACAAGACCTCGCTGACGAAGTAGACTGATCGCTGGACTGGGTAGGCGTGGCCGTCTTCGTGCCGCTCGACGATGATGGCAGTACTGACCACGTGAGTAGTCGCAGCGAGGTAGAGCAGTAGCTGCTCGCCTTTGCGAGGAGTCGTGAGGACTGGAGGCTTCGATAGAAAGTCCTTGAGTTGGGCAAGGGCTTGGTCTGCCTCTGTGGTCCACGCGAACTTCTCTTGGTGCTTGAGTAGTTTGAAGAAAGGGAGCCCCCGTTCTCCAAGCTTCAAGATGAATCGTTCGTGGCCGCCATGCACCCGTCGCCATCGGATGTCTTTGATGCACGTGGGAGCTTTCATGCTGGTGATGGCGGAGATCTTCTTAGGATTGGCTTCGATGCCGCGGTGGCTGATGATGAAGCTGAGTAGTTTGCCCGAAGGCACGCCGAAGACGCACTTGTTCGGGTTGAGCTTCCAGCGGTACTCGTGCAGAGATGCGAAAGTCTCTTCAAGATCGTCGATGAGGGTGCTGGAGTTTCTGGTCTTGACGACCACGTCATCCACGTAGGCTTCGACGTTCTTGTTGAGTTGCCTCTTGAAGCAGGCCTGGATAGCTTGTTGGTATGTGGCGCCGACGTTCTTCAACCCGAAGGACATGGTCATGTAGCAGTACGCGCCAAACGGGGTGATGAACGCGGTCTTCTCCTGGTCTTCTTCCTTGATCGCGATCTGGTGGTACCCGGAGTAGTAGTCGAGGAAGCAGAGCAGGTCGCAGCCCGCCGTGGAGTCGATGACTTGGTCAATCCGCGGCAACCCGAAGGGGTCCTTGGGGCAGTGCTTGTTGAGGTCGGTGTAGTCGACGCACATCCTCCACTCGTTCGAGTTCTTCTTGCGGACAAGGACGGGGTTGGCGAGCCACTCAGGATGGAAGACTTCTTTGATGAAGCCGCCCGCGAGTAGTTTGGCGAGTTCCTTCTTGATGGCGTCCCGTCCGTCGTCGGCCGAAGCGGCGGAGGTGTTGTCGCTTCGAGGTAGCTTTAGGATCGACGTTGAGGGAATGCTCGATCAACTCCCCGGGCACCCCCCCGGCGTGTCCGTCGGCTTCCACGCGAAGATGTCGCGGTTAGCCCGCAGGAAGTTGATGAGCGCGTCTTACTATTTGGGGTCGAGACCCGCCCCGATGGTGGTGGTCTTGCTCGCTTGTCGCTCGTCCCGAGGTCAATTGTTTTGACCCGTAACCTCCTCGCCTTGGCCGAGGCTTGTTAGCTTTGTCCGACTTCTCCGGGATGTCGAGTTCACTTGGGGCAAGCTTCTCCGACGCAGCAGATCTCCATCATTGCATTGGGTACTTGATTTGTGGAGGCAATCTCCACAGCCTTCCGTGTCGCGCCGTGCGAGATCTTCAAGTCCCCTTGCGAGTGAGAGTACACTCCGCCGGACTTGGCATCTTGAGTACCAAGTAGGTGTAGTGGGGTACCGCCATGAACTTGGCGATAGCCGGTCTGCCGAGGATGGCATGGTAGGACGTCTCGAAGTCCGCGACTTCGAACTTGACGTACTCGGTACGATAGTTGTCCCGAGATTCCCCAAAGGTAATCGGGGAGACCACTGAGCCCAGTGGGATAGCCGCGTTCCCGGGGACGATGCCGTAGAAGGGCGAGGTGCTCTTGGTGAGCATGTGGGTTATGTCGAGCTTCATCTTCTTCAAGGTCTTGGTGAAAAGGACGTTGAGCCCGCTTCCATCGTCGATGAGGACCTTGTTGAGCCTGGAGCCTGCGACCACCGGCTTCAGGACGAGAGGGAACCGCCCTGGTTCGGAGAAGCTAGTCCATTCATCCGCGCGGGAGAAGCTAATGGGTACCTCCAACCACCTGAGAGGGGTCGGAACCGCTGGTTCAATGCTAATGACTTCTCGACGGGTAGCCTTTTTTTCCCGTCTGCTGGGTAGTCCACCGAAGAGGACGTTGACAGTCTTGTCGGGTTCTTGGAAGTCGTCGTTGCCGTCGTCGTGCTTCTTCTTGCCCTTCTTGTCATGAGGGTGCGGTGGCTCTGGAGTACTCTTGAGTGCTCGTCTGAGTTGGTAGCACTGCTCGGTGGTGTGGTTGCCGTCCAAATGCCACGGGCACTTCTCTTTCAGCAAGTCTTTGAAGCCGCCAGAGGTCTTCTTCGAGTTCTCCTTCGCAGGGCGCTGGATAGCCGCGACAGTGTTGTCTGGCTTGCGCTTGCGGTTGGGACCCGAGTAGTTGTTGTTGTTGCGACCACCTTGGTTCCCGTTGTTGCTGCTGCCACCGCCCGTGTTCTGTTTGCTCTTGCCACGGATGGCATCGTACTTGGCGTTGGCTTTGTCTTCTTCATCCGCCCAGGACGTGATCATATCCTTGAGATGGGGGATGGACTTGGGGCGGCGGCGACCGAAGTCTTCGAAGGTGCGACGGTGGTAGAGGCCGTCTTGGAAGAGGTCAATGACCTCCTTGTCGGTGACGTCGACTACGGTGGCGCGCTTGTCGAAGAAGTGGCGCATGTACTTGCGGAGTGTGACAGAACCGCTCAAATTACTTCCATATTATCGCCTAAACCCCTCCTCTGGGCCATTAAGACATAATACAGAAGTAACTCGTCGTCTCTACCGGGTCGTACCCGGTAAATCACTTACATCACAGGATCGACATTTGTACAACAAACTCACACAAAGGCGAGTCCAGAGGTAAACAAGTCACCATTTATCACATAACATCCTTCATAGGTTCATTATTACAAACCAAGTCTTTTGCATAAAGGTAAACAGTTCAGAGTTCGAAACACAGCGGAAATAAACACTACACGACATAAGTAACATCACACGAGGCCATCTGTGATGCCATTAAGCACTGTCATCCTCCAACTCGTATTCCCAACCGGGTGGAAGAGAACCAGGCCACGGAGAGCCATCATCACACAGATCATCACCTGAAAATCAGCAACAAAAGCAAGGCTGAGTATGCTAATACTCAGCAAGACTTACCCGTCGGGTGATTAGAAAAATCACCAACCCTCTAGACATGCATGGCTTTATAGCTGGTGGTTTGTTTGCTGAAAAGTAACAAAGAATATGTCCTTACTTTCAAGTTTTAGCTCATATTCTATTCTTTTAACCATTACTAGGTTAGCCAACTAATTCAAGCAAAAGTTGTACAATACAAGTTAACAAGTACACAAGTTCCTTCTCAATTCCATCATTAAGGGACATAGAGTGAATGGTTAAGCAGTCTCAGATAACGGTGAGAGGCCGACGATCGATCGGTTAGTAACCTTGCAAGGTGGACCTAAACATACGGGAGAATGCATACCCCAAGAATGCCAAATAAAACCAAAGGGTGGGGTATACACCAACCAGGCGGTTCCCAACCGTCCTCAGTTTGGGATCAAGTCCACAGTCCCTGGTACGAGGTTATCCAGCCACGGTATCTGACCGTCCGGATCCACCTATGCACCACTGCCTAGTATCTGGGGATCTCTCCCGGGTGTTGTGGTAGAGAGTTCCCTTGCTGGATCAGGAAAGTACTAGGCTTACCGGTCCCATTCCCGACAAATGCTTAGTACGTTCAAAAGCTTAACCACAGACATCCACTGACCGGAGTCAGTCCCATGCTCTTACCACATGAGCAGATAAGTTCAACAATCTTATGATTCCAACATAAGAGACCTACAGCTCGCGAGTGACGGTCATCACTCGACTTCTACCGTGGCCCTAAGCATGGCAATAGCGACCTAACAGGCTAGTATAAAACATAGGAACCTAAGCTTGGCGGAAGACGGCTCCGGCGATGGTCTGCGGCGATGGGTGTGGCGGACGGCCGCGGCGGCCGCAATGCCGGCGAGTTGGTGGGCTCGGCCGACCAATGCGCGTGCACGGGAGCATTCCGAGTGTGTGTGGAGGCTAGGGTGGAGCTTGGGCTCGAGGGGAGGCGGTGGATGGCGGGCGCACCGGCGAGCTCGGCGCGGCGGCGGCGGCGGATGCGGGGAGCGGCGCGGTTCGGCGCACCGAGCCATGCGAGCGCGGGGGAGTTGCGTGGGGCGTCGGGGGTGCCTAAGGGCGTGCATGCGGTGCCGCCCGGCGCGAGAGGGCCGGGCCCGGCGCGCGGGCACGGCGCGTGGCCGCGGCGACGGCGACGACGCACACGGCGCGGCTCGGCCGGCGGCGGCGCGCGTGCGATCGCGCGGGCGCGGGGGCGTGGGCCCGCCACTATGGCCTACGCGTGTCCCTCGCCGTGACGCGCGCGTACGGACGGCGGGCGATGTGGGCCCGGCGCAATGAGCCGGCGGGCGACGTCGCGCGTAGGGCGCGCTCCGGCGTTCCACCCACAATCGTTTCAATGTACTCCACTTTGACCGATTCGAACTCAAAAATTTTGAACTAAAGTTCAAAACCGCCAAATATGAAAGTTGTAGAACAGCTTAACCCTTTCCAACTTTCATTGAGACCGGTCGGTCTAATTCTCAACGGATTGGGAGATAATCCCCTCCAAAGTTACGATTTGTATGAAATGGTCAAATTGTGCGGTAGGGCTTTGAAACCTCAGAATTTGAAATGCCAACAATGGAATGAAATGTGTTCCCAGAAAAACTAAGAAACTTTGCTGTTGGTCGATTTTGAAGTTCTGTAGGAAAAGTTTGAGAACGCGCAAGAAAACTAATCCAGCCTTAAGAAGCACTTGGGCTTTGACAACAGATTAGGGAGTTGACCAAGGTTCTTTGTGCAAAAGTGTGACTCCCTATGCTAAACATGATTAGAGGCTACTCAAACTTGGTTATTAAGGCCAGGTGATGTCATAAGCAAAAATAAACATCAGGGATGTTACAGCCTACCCCCCTTAACAAGGATCTCGTCCCGAGATCGAAATTTAAAAGCAAGGGTTAGGGGGCAAGGTCACTTATGGTTCTGGACTTGTAGAAAGCCTGGATAATGAGTGTTAAGATAGTGTTCAGTTTCCCATGTGGCTTCCTCCTCTGTATGATGACTCCACAAGACTTTGTACATGGTCGCCGACTTTCTCCTCGTCTTCCTCTCCTTTGTGTCAAGAATCCGCATCGGATGTTCCACTAGTGAAAGATCTGGTTGTATCCATGCGTTGGCTTCATTGACAACGCTCATTTCAGGTTCATGGGCGCACTTTCTCAATTGAGACACGTGGAACACATCGTGTATAGCAGCAAACCGCTCGGGTAGGCGAATGCGATAAGAAACAGGTCCACAAATTTCAGTAATTTCATAAGGGCCAATGTATCTTGGAGCTAACTTCCCCTTGACTCCAAATCTTTGTACTCCTTTTGTTGGTGAAACTCTCAAATACACTTTTTCGCCCACTTGGTATTCCCTTACAGTTTTCCCCTTGTCATGGTAACTCTTTTGTCTCATTTGTGCGGCTTTCAAGTTTTCTTTTATTACTTCGACTCTCTCCTCGGCTTCTTTAACTAAAATGGGTCCAAAGAACTTTCGCTCTCCTACTTGCGACCAGTTTAGAGGGGTGCGGCATCTTCGCCCAAAAGAGCCTCAAAAGGTGCCATCTTCAAGCTAGCTTGATAGCTGTTGTTATAAGAAAATTCTGCCAAGGCTAAGCATTTGTCCCAGCTCTTGTCGAAGTGAATGATGCAGGCTCGAAGCATGTCTTCTACAATTTGGTTGACTCTCTCCGTCTGTCCATCCGTCTGAGGATGATAGGTGGATCTACGGATTAGCTTTGTTCCCAAACTTTCGTGTAATTGTTCCCAAAAACGAGATATGAATTGCGGACCTCAATCAGAAATGATGGTCTTAGGAATCCCGTGTAGTCGCACTACGCGGTCAAGATATATCTCTGCATAGTCTTTGGCTGAGTAGGTGCTGTTAACTGCGATGAAGTGTGCAGTTTTGGTTAACCTATCCACCACGACCCAGATAGAATCGTGATTTCTGGATGTGAGCGGCAATCCCACAATAAAATCCATGCTGATGTCATCCCACTTCCAAGAAGGTATGGGCAAAGGTTGGAGAGTACCCGCCGTTTTTAAATGGCTTGCCTTGATTCTAGAACATGTGTCACACTCGAAACATACTTTGCTATGTCGACCTTCATGTTGGACCACCAGAAATTCCCTTTCAAATCTTGGTACATTTTACTACTCCCGGGTGGATTGAGAATTTGGAGAGATGAGCCTCATCCATAATTTCCTTCCGGAGGGTAGGATCTTCCGAACAACTAGTCGCCGCCCGAACCCGCCCATCGTACCATTGGTGTCTTGTCGAAAACACGTGTATTTCGGATCATTTTGAGACAACCTCTGTTTAATGGTTTTGATTCCCTCGTCCCTGGCTTGAGACATTACTAACTTATCCCACAAGACAGATTCTACCGAGATGGTACTCAACATGCCCTGAGGAACAATTTCCAGGCGTAATTTACTTAGCTCGCTGCACAAGGTATCCCTATACGATTCGGTGAACAAGCAGTAGCAGTGACTCTTACAACTGAGAGCATCCACGACTACATTTGCCTTGCCGGGGTGGTAGTGCACTTCAAGATCGTAATCCTTAATCAGTTCCAACCACCTCCTTTGCCGCATATTTAAATCAGCTTGGGTAAAGATGTATTTGAGACTTTTGTGATCGGTATAGATATTGCATCGGGTTCCCATTAAATAATGCCTCCAGATTTTCAAGGCACGAACAACTGCTGCTAACTCGAGATCGTGAGTTGGGTAATTCTTCTCGTGAGGGCGGAGTGATCGGGAAGCATAGGCGATTACTCCGTTTTCTTGCATAAGGACACGGCCCGGACACGTGCCGAGGCATCACAAGAAACTTCATATGGCTTGGAGTTATCAGGTTGAGCTAACACTGGGGCGGAAGTTAGGTACTGTTTCAGAGTTTGGAAAGCATTTCTCGCATTTCTCGTCCCACACGAATTTGACTCCTTTCTTCAATAATTCAGTCATAGGTTTGGCAATTCTAGAAAAATCCGGGACAAAACGACGATAATACCCAGCCAATCCAAGAAAGCTTCTGATCTGTATGACAGACTTTGGCGGTTTCCACTCCATCACTTCTTGCACTTTACTCGGATCTACAGATATACCTTCATTAGATATGGCGTGCCCTAAGAACATGATACTGTCCAACCAGAATTCGCATTTGGAGAATTTGGCATAAAGTTTATGATCTCTCAAACGTTGAAGAACAATGCGGAGATGTTCCGCATGCTCCTCTTCGTTCTTGGAATAGACCAAGATATCATCGATGAAAACCACCACGAATTTATCCAGTTCAGTCATTAGGTACATGAGGTACATGAAGTAGGCGGGTGCATGAAGTAGGCAGGTGCATTAGTGAGACCGAAGGACATAACCAGATATTCATACAGTCCATAACGTGTGGAGAAGGTAGTCCTAGGAATATCACAAGGCCGAATTTTTATCTGATGATAACCCGACCTAAGATCAATTTTGGAGAAGACTCTGGCTCCAGCCAGTTGATCAAACAGCACGTCAATGCGGGGAAGGGGGTACTTATTTTTGATGGTGACCGCATTGAGAGGGTGGTAGTCTACGCACAGTCTCAAACTACCGTCTTTCTTCTTGACAAAGAGAGCTGGACATCCCCAAGGAGAAGAACTCAGGCGGATAAAACCCTTGTCCAATAACTCCTGAAGTTGGGTTTTCAGCTCTGCCAGCTCCTTGGGAGGCATACGGTAAGCTATTTTCGAAATAGGTGTCGTACCAGGTTGTAGCTCAATCACGAACTCAATGTCCCGATCCGGTGGCATGCCCGACAGATCATCAGGAAAGACATCCGGGTAATCACACACCACTGGGATCTCCTCTAAGCTTGTGGCTATCGAGGCATAGGCACTGGGGTCAGCAGATCCCCTCAAAGGTAAGTAGAGAGTTGAGACACCTACAGCGGGTGAAGCGATTTCTATCCTTTGTTTAGCAATATCCAAGAGCACTTTATGATGTGACATCCAATCCATTCCCAAAATGACATCTATTCTATCTAACCCCAAGGTTAAGAGATTGGTCTGGAAGATCTTGCTACCTAGCTGCAACGGGACACTCTTGACTAGTGTGTTGGAGGATACTTTCCTCCCGGGGTTGCAATCTTAAATTCATTCTTAACTCGAAGCACATTTAGACCCAAGTTGACTTGTGTACTTTGGTTCCTAAAGCTATGTGTAGCACCGGAATCAAACAAAATCTTAACAGGTTTGCCATGGATAGAGAAGGTACCTGTCATAACTGCTTCTCCCACAGGAATTCCCACCATCGTGGTGAAGTTAAGACGACCCTGCTTGACTTGCACGGTCTGCTTCTTCCCTTTGTCCTTGTTGTTCTGGGGCTGTCCCCGTCCTTGATTCTGCTGCCTGGGTTGAGGGCAGGCATTCATGAAATGCCCGGGCTTCCCACAATTGTAGCAACGTCCTTCATTAGGGGTGTGGGCTGGTGGGGGTGCATTGGGCCTAGCATTCCGCTGCTGAAAGTTCGGGGAACGGAAATTCCCTTGCTGCTGATTTTGGGGAGGTTTTGCCACCCATCGCCCAGAACGTTGGTTCCGCTGGAAGTTTTGCTGTGGCTTCCAAACTATGTGGAACTGGCGCTTAGGCGCGTTGCTAGAGTTGAACGCAGCCTTCCTTTTCTTTGCATTCTGCACCTTCTTCATTGCATCCTCCTGGGATATGGCCAGGTCCACTATCTCATGATAGTTGTTGGTTTTGATGGGGTTCAGCTTTTCATATAGCTTAGGATCAAGACCCCTGCGAAAGCGATCCATTTTCTTGGCATCTGTATCAACATAGTAGTCACCATACTGACACAGGTTGTTGAACTTCTGGGCGTACTGATATACAGAGTCAGAACCCTGCCTCAAGTTCAAGAGCTCATTTAACTTCCTCTCCACAATCCTCTTAGGAATGTGGTGATTCTTGAATGCAGTTTTAAATTCAGCCCATGTGATCTCATGGCCATTTGGCTGCATCATCTTGAAATGATCCCACCATAGCAGTGCCGGACCACGGAGATACATTGCAGCAAACTTAACCTTTCTCTCCTCGGAGCATGGCGAGGTGAGAACATCCAACTTGGCTTCAATAGCACGCAGCCAAGCATCAGCCTCCAATGGTTCCTCCGCCTTGTGGAAAAGCGGCGGTTTCAGCGCAGAGAACTGAGCATAGGTTGCCACTCGAGGATCTTCTTCTAACTGGTCATTGCGCCGCTGATTCATCTGCTGTTGATTTTGCAGAATCTGGCGCATCATATCAGCTTGAGCAAGGAGGAAGGTCTCCATAGGCGTCATGTTCGGTGGGGGAGGTGGTGGTGGTAGATTGCTACCACTAGCCTCACCAAACCCATGGGGATTTCCGCGTGTTGCTCCCACCATCTGAAAAATTTGGTAATGGAGGTTAGCCACATATCCATAATCTTGCCAAGATGAGCATAAACAAGAAGAACATGTGTAAAGCGTTTCCTCCATGCACAAATTTCAGAAACAAGACAGCCAAGTACTCTGCCGTATAAAATTCATATCTTTCTGCTCGGTTATCGAACGTTGCTAAATTTTGGTCAGTAGCAGCAAAATTTCATTCACTACAACTTTGGTATTCAACCGAACTCTGAATTTCGATGTTAACATGCCCGAAAAATTAAAGTCCCACTGATCTGTCCAATCTGAATTTCAGACTGCAGTCAGTTACAGAAAAATTCGTAACTCCAAAACCGTAGAAGCAACGAGGCTGAAATTTTACGAGCATGCACACAAAGTAATTTCCAACAACTTTGTTATTCATTTCACAGCCCAGATCATGCCATAAAGAGGTTCAAACAGCCATTACATACTGCTGCATTCAGACCGCAGCATTCACTAGCAGACTTATTTACAACACATTAGCCTAACTTTCAACAAGTCTTCACCCTAGTTACATAGGGGTCAATGGTAGCATCAGGCTACCCAAAAGAATACTCATCCTACGTCAGCCTATCCCATTCACGGACCAAAATCAGGCCACCCGTATGAGTATGGACACTAGTCTATCAACATCTAGTAAGTATCATCACCGCCCGAGGCGGCACTAGCTGCAGGCGAACCCTCGACCATCGGGTCCAGCGGCGGAGCCTCGGTGTCGTCCACCATGGACTGAGCGTCGTCCTGGTCACCCTCCATAGCTCCCGGGGCTGGCGGGGGAGCCGGCTGCTGCAACATCTGGATCAGCTCGTTGGCCGCCTCCAGATCCTGGTCCATGGCCTCAAGCTGCCCATCCATATCTATCAGTGCCTGGAGGTGCACAAACCTCTCGTCCTTCAGCTGCTCCATCTGCTCTCTCTCTCTCTCTGCTGCTCCATCTCCTCTCTCTGCTGCTCCCGCTGCTCCTGCAGTCCCACGATGGCGTGGAGACGGTCAGTGAGGATGTTGACCCACTGAGCGTCATGTGCCACCCAGTTGGCCTCGTGGGCCTCCAGCTGTCCAACCCGAAGTCGTGCCTCGGCGAGGTCCCTCTCAAGGCCCATGTAGCCAAAAGAGAGAGAGCACAGGTGGTGGGTGCGCACTCCCAGCTCTCCGGCGGAGTCGAGAGCGGTAGCAGTCACCGCGGTGGACTCAGCGCTGCGAAGAGCCTGAAGACGGTACAGCGCACCCTCGCGCCGAACCATCTCCTGCAGCACGTCGAGTGGGCGCATGCCGGCCAGAAGGTCGGCCATGTGCCCCATACGGTGCCTCCACGCGGGGTCCTCGGGGTCCACTGCCGGTAGCAGTCCCACCAGTGAGGTGGACACCTCGTCAGGGTGCTGGGCGCAGAAGGAGTTAAGCACTCCCAAAGCAGCCACCTCCAGCGTCTCCAGCAACTGGACGCTCACCACGTCCATGCTCAGGTCGGCCCACTCCAGGTGGTCAGGGTGGAGCGGCACAGACACCCGAACACGGCAGCGGGGCACTCCCAGCTGCAAGGTCTCCATCGCCTCGTACGTCGGAGGCGTCGGGTACCCAGACGAGCGGAGGGCATCCCACAAGATGCGGGCGAAACCCTCAAGGTGCAGCCCGTCAGTACGGACTGAACCGTCCGGACGAACCTCCCAGAAAAGCCGTCCAGCCATCTGCATCACAAAACTCCCACTGGTTAGCGTGAGTTGAGAAATGACAGATTCTGTACAATGCACAAAAATGCATGTAACTCAAAAACTATTGAGCCAAAAATTCCCAAATTTCACTAGATTCATGCTGAGATACTA
The DNA here is from genome assembly GCA_947561735.1 of Cenchrus americanus. Classification (NCBI taxonomy): domain Eukaryota; kingdom Viridiplantae; phylum Streptophyta; class Magnoliopsida; order Poales; family Poaceae; genus Cenchrus; species Cenchrus americanus. The sequence continues at coordinate 248,452,610 of OX387241.1, forward strand.
AGACACAAGTTTGGTATTCAAAAGTCGAGCCAAAAACGAAAGGAAAGTGGCCAAAAAGCTACAAGTTCAGGTTGCTGTCACCCAGAAATTCCAGCCAACAGCACTGCACTAAACAGAGAATAACTTCAACTCCCTTTACCCAAACTTCTTGAATTTTCCACAGAAGATCCACAACAAGATTTAGAGCAACTTTTGTAACTAGCACTTTTGCTGGAAACTAGATTTTGGGGGTCTAAATTTTTCGGAACCGAACTGCTGCTAAAAGACAGCTAGAACAACCTTAGGAAGAAATCCTAACTCGAGTTTGGTTAAACCAAGTTTTATGAAATTTTTACGGTATATTCTTTGGAAGATTTAGAACCTCTTTCTTAGATGATTTCTGAAGAAAGACTTGTTATATTGATCGAGAAAATATTTCCCGACCAGCAGCTTATTCACACGTTAGCTAGTTGGATCTTACATGTCTTTTGACAGATTGTTGGTCAAGTCTTGACTTCAAGTTTTAATTGTAGGGTTGCTGTTCACTTGTGATTTTTAACATGATGCAAGCACACCTAAATGTCCTCACAGACAATTTCTTGTCAACACGAAGTTAGTGCCGGTGGCAGGGCAATTAATCTCTCCCTATAATAGCTAGTCGATAGCTAAACCAAGAAGTTACCGGATCTAACGATTCGCGGTTAACGTACCTGCAGAAAATCATAGAACATTCCGAACCTTTCATGCCAGCACTCATGAAAGCGTCCCAATACATTACCATTCACTATAGAAACGGCATCCATGCATAAAGCTGCTGCATGGACAGCATCCTATTTAAGACTCTGACGCGACGTGAGTGCCCCTTGGAATAGGCCTCACTCATCCCTCACGGACTTCCCGTGGTACCATCACGTATAAGACACGTGACGAGACTCAGACGCGACGTGGCACCCATTGGAATAGGTCCCACTATTCCCTCACAGGACTTCCCTGTGGTACCACCACGTATAAGACACGTGATGAACTAGTATGGTTGTGCAAGAAAGTAAATCTTGACTGAAAGTAATGTGCTGGAAGTTAGTCTAGATAAACCATAGTTAACTAGCCACCAGAAAAACCCAAAAACCACTAGGGCCTCTCGGACTAAACCATCCTTAGCGTCTCTAAGGTACTTTGGAAAACACACCTTACTCTTGCAAGTTTTATTCTAAAACATGTTGTTAAGGGTGTATTAAGACCTCTGGTGTACAAATCAAGCTCGATGCCACCGTGATGTGAGAACCGCTCAAATTACTTCCATATTATGGCCTAAACCCCTCCTCTGGGCCATTAAGCAATAATACAGAAGTAACCCGTCGTCTCTGCCGGGTCGTACCCGGTAAATCACTTACATCACAGGATCGACATTTGTACAACAAACTCACACGAAGGCGAGTCCAGAGGTAAACAAGTCACCATTTATTACATAACATCCTTCACAGGTTCATTATTACAAACCAAGTCTTTTGCATAAAGGTAAACAGTTCAGAGTTCGAAACACAGCGGAAATAAACACTACACGACATAAGTAACATCACACGAGGCCATCTGTGATGCCACTAAGCACTGTCATCCTCCCACTCGTATTCCCAACCGGGTGGAAGAGAACCAGGCCACGGAGAGCCATCATCACACAGATCATCACCTGAAAATCAGCAACAAAAGCAAGGATGAGATGCCAATACTCAGCAAGACTTACCCGTCGAGTGATTAGAAAAATCACCAACCCTCTAGACATGCATGGCTTTATGGCTGGTGGTTTGTTTGCTGAAAAGTAACAAAGAATATGTCCTTACTTTCAAGTTTTAGCTCATATTCTATTCTTTTAACCATTACTAGGTTAGCCAACTAATTCAAGCAAAAGTTTTACAATACAAGTTAACAAGTATACAAGTTCCTTCTCAATTCCATCATTAAGGGACATAGAGTGAATGGTTAAGCAGTCTCAGATAACGGTGAGAGGCCGACGATCGATCGGTTAGTAACCTTGCAAGGTGGACCTAAACATACGGGAGAATGCATACCCCAAGAATGCCAAATAAAACCAAAGGGGTGGGGTATACACCAACCAGGCGGTTCCCAACCGTCCTCAGTTCGGGATCAAGTCCACAGTCCTTGGTACGAGGTTATCCAGCCACGGTATCTGACCGTCCGGATCCACCTACGCACCACTGCCTAGTATCTGGGGATCTCTCCCGGGTGTAGTGGTAGAGAGTTCCCTTGCTGGATCAGGAAAGTACTAGGCTTGCCGGTCCCATTCCCGACAAATGCTTAGTACGTTCAAAAGCTTAACCACAGACATCCACTGACCGGAGTCAGTCCCATGCTCTTACCACATGAGCAGATAAGTTCAACAATCTTATGATTCCAACATAAGAGACCTACAGCTCGCGAGTGACGGTCATCACTCGACTTCTACCGTGGCCCTAAGCATGGCAACTAGCGACCTAACAGGCTAGTGTAAAACATAGGAACCTAGGATCATGCATCTAAGGTTTCAAGTCAACTCCTGAACGTAAATGCACAGACATTGCATAAAAAGGAAAAGTTGCAGGAGTTTAACAAAAGTAGGTTATGCTCCGGGGCTTGCCTTCGCTGGCAAAGTCAGAAGCGAGATCCTCCGAACTTTGGTTCGGGTCTTGCTGCACTTCCACCACGTTCACGTCTCCCTCGGCTGGTTCTCCTTCAGACTCAGGCACCAGCTCGTAGTTCCCGTCAGAAAGTTCTATACGACATGCAGATGCATCAAGATTCAAGTATACAACTTAAGTAGGTGAATTCAGTTCTGAATTTGGAGATAAACTCAGGGGTTCTTGTTGGTCATATTCACCTTAACAAGTTTTCAATTAGATGTTTTTCACTAGAACAATGGATGGGTGTGAAGGTTCATTCTTGTTTGATGGTGATTGTGTGCACATCTAAGTTCATTAGCTAAGTGAACTTCATTAAAGTGTTTTGGGGCAGTTCAGATATGGTTTCACAAGTTTCAAGCTTGGAATTCAAATTGCACATGGAGTCAAGTTTGATTTCCCTTTATTTGACCGATGTTAAGCTTGTGGACTTAGGAAATTAATTCTGGCAAAAATATACCTAAACTAATCATAAATTTTCACCAGCATGCACACATCAGCAAGACATATATTTCTGACCAAAATTAGGCAAAACAACATTACCAAGCAATTATGACAAAAATAACAAACTTAAGCTAGTAGAAGCATGAATAAATCATAAAGCACAAGATACTCAGAATCTGAAGCTATAACTTGGCACACAGCATGATCGGGGCATATTTAGCTCACACACCAAAAATCACATCCATAGCTGCAGTAGAATTATGGATTTGAATTTAACTCAAAATAGCAACCATAAATTAGCAGGGCATTTTACACAAGCCTAAAATTCATCTCTGATTTATGAAACACACTAATGAGCATTGCAAAGCTACAGGAGAAAGTTTAAAGGCATTTGATTAACAGATAATTCTAAACAATTCATAAATGGAGAACAGGCTGAAATCAATATAAATTCATAACTGAAGTTTCACACATGATTTCAGTGCCATTTTTATACACAAGGTCAGGAATGCTATTATTGACAAAATATCCAAAATTCACATGCAGATCATTTATACATTTCAAGTTATTTAAAATTTACTCAAACTGATCAATTCAAGTTCATTAAAAAATTACACTGAAATTTAAAAACTTCCTTTCTAGAAAAGTTAGGTTTCTTCACAAGGATTCCAGAACAGTTGAGTTTGCATTTTTACGATTTTCCTGTGATTTTATATTGATTTTACAAGGTTCAGCTTGTTAACCCTAAATCTATAGATGTCTTTTTGCAAACAGGCCCTCCGATCGAAAACTAAGATTGCAATCAAGTCCCTGGCGGCGGCGAGGGGCGGCCGGACTCCGGCGAGCAAGCGGCTAGGGTGGGGTTTGGACTCACCCTCAGTCGTTTGGCGGGGTTGGCTTGGCGGAAGACGGCTCCGGCGATGGTCGGCGGTGAGGGGTGCGGCGGACGGCCGCGGCGGCCGCAATGCCGGAGAGTTGGCGGGTCGGCCGACCAATGCGCGTGCACGGGAGCGTTCCGGGGGTGCGTGTGGAGGCTAGGGTGGAGCTTGGGCTCGAGGGGAGACGGTGGATGGCGGGCGCACCGGCGAGCTCGGTGTGGCGGCGGCGGACGCGGGGAGCGGCGCGGTTCGGCGCCCGAGCAATGCGAGCGCGGGGAGTTGTGTGGGGCGTCGGGGTGCCTAAGGGCGTGCATGCGGCGCCGGCCGGCGCGGAGGGCCGGGGCCCGGGCGCGCGGGCACGCGCGCGTGGCCGCGGCGACGGCGACGAGTGCACACGGCGCGGCTCGGCCGGGCGCGGCGCGCGCGCGATCGCGCGGGCGTGCGGGCGCGCGGGGGCGTGGGCCCGGCCACTATGGCCTACACGTGTCCCTCGCCGTGACGCGCGTACGGACGGCGGGCGGATGTGGGCCCGGCGCAATGCGTCGGCGCGGCGCCGACGGGCGACGCGCGCGCGGGCGCGCTCTGGCGTTCCAGCCCACAATCGTTTCAATGTAGTCCACTTTGACCGATTCAAACTCAAAAGTTTTGAACTAAAGTTCAAAACCGCCAAATAGGAAAGTTGTAGAACAGTTAACCCTCTCCAACTTTCGTTGAGACCGGTCGGTCTAATTCTCAACGGATTGGGAGATAATCCCCTCCAAAGTTACAGAATTGTATGAAATGGTCAAACTGTGCAGCAGGGCTTTGACTGGGTTTTTGAGCATTTAAACCTCAGAATTTGAAATGCCAACAATGGAATGAAATGTGTTCCCGGAAAAACTAAGAAACTTTGCTGTTGGTCGATTTTGAAGTTCTATAGGAAAATTTTGAGAACGCGCAAGAAAACTAATCCAACCTTAAGAAGCACTTGGGCTTTGACAACAGATTAGGGAGTTGACCAAGGTTCTTTGTGCAAAAGTGTGACTCCCTATGCTAAACATGATTAGAGGCTACTCAAACTTGGTTATTAAGGCCAGGTGATGTCATAAGCAAAAATAAACATCAGGGATGTTACACGGAGGGTCTCGCCTTGTTCCTGCTTCACCATAGCTAGGTCCATGCGAGTACCCGATCGGCCCATGGCGCCCACGAAGTTGCTGGTGAACTGCTCCTTCAGCTGGTCCCACTTGTCGATCGAGTGCTTGTCCAGCGACTCGAGCCATGTGAGTGGGGCTTGGTCCAGGCAGAAGGGGAAGTAGAGGCACTTGGTGTCGTTGTTGCCGCTAGCGTTCTCGACGGAGAGGGCGTAGCACCTGAGCCACTGGATGGGATCCTGCTTCGCGTCGTACTTGGTGATTCCTAGAGGTTTGAACTTGTCCGGGAGGAGTAAGTTGCGAAGCCGAGGAGCGAAGGCGGGGAAGCCGTCGTTGTCGCCTGCAGTGGCGGACTTCTTCCGCCGTAGTTCTTCAATCTTCTGGCGGGCGTCGTAGCCGCCCTGTGAGGCTCCGGAGGCGTGGCTGTTCGCGTGGCCTCGGCCGCCGAGATCGCCCCCGCCACCGGCCCTCCTGTTGGCGCCATGGTTGGAGCTTCCGCCGTCGCTGCCTCTGCCGCCAGGGTCGCGGTGGGGGATGATCTCACGACCACCAGCAGCAGCTGCGGCGCTGTTGCCACCTTGTGAGGGTCCGCCGGCGTTTGCACGAGTACGGTTGGGCTGAGTCGGCAGCTCGGCTCGAGTACAGTTACGGCCGAGGTCCGCGCTACGACTTGTAGCTTCGTTGTCGCGGTTCCTGGCGGGAGGAGGCTGGTTGACACTGTTGTCGACTCGCATGAAGTAAGCGTCTTCTGCGAGCTTGGCGATGACTTCTCCGGCGCGTATCCCCCCGAGCTTGGCGTGCGATCACCGTGATCGACATGAGGCATTGCTCGGGGGTAGTGTGTACCCTGCTCTCGACTTGTTCGAGGGCCTCCGCAAGCTTGTGGATGGGTAAGATGTCTCGGAGACGCCGGCGCTATTCGTTCTGTCTTCTGTTGCGCTCACGTCGAGCGTCCCTGTTGGCGTCGGTCTCATCCGCGGGTGCTTCAGCAGACAGCTCGTCTGCGGAGATGTCTTTGAGGTACTTGTCATGTGCCGTCCCCGAAGTTCTTGGCGTGTCGCCGGCAGCCATGAAGACTTGGCGATCGGGGTTACCAAGACTGGAGTCGGAGCTCGCCACCTCAGTTGGAGTGTACTCCTCAGCTCGAGCGAGTGGTGTTCCCTCCTGGAACGGAAGCGAGTCGAGGTAGACGACGTAGCGTGAGTCCCCGCCGAGGACCATGTGTGGTTCGAGGACCGGTGGATGGTCGCTTCCTCGTGTGATGAGTGATTGACAACGTTGTGTGGACCGATTCTTGGCTAAGTATTGCAGGTGCGCGGTTGCGGCTTGACTCGTGTTGGTGCGGGTGAAGAACAAGCGCGAAAGGTCGTCGCCCGTGAGGCCTCCGTGTGTGGAGAAGACAAGTAGGCTTCGTTCGAGGGACCCGGTGGCCGGCGGGGGTCAAGTGCGGGCCGCATGGTGGCATGAACAAGAAGATGAAGTCGGGGACGGTTTCTTGGTAGAGCCTCAAAACCAAGGTCGAGCCGGGACTACGTGGGAGCCGAGTCATGAGTGGAGATTGGCGGAGGCTACACCGAGTTCGCGGGGTTTGCGGTGGTTCACCGTAAAACCACTAGGTTACTCGGTTGAGCCACAAAACCGAGGCCGAAGACTCGACGAGGAGGTGCGGCCACCCGGGCCGGTTCAACCGCCCGGAGAGGGCGGTCGACCGCCCGGGGCTCGGTCGGTTCCCGGGGCCGGTCTAACCGCCCGTGGGGGGGCGGTCTGACCGCCCTGGCCGCCGGCGCCGAGAAGCTTCGAAGCGGAGGACACGCGTCGGGATCGCAAGGCTTGCGTCGAGGCTACGCAGGTGCGGTTGCCGGGCATCCGTCCGATGGTGAAGACATCAAGAATTCCAAATCCGCCCTTGAGGGGCATGTATCCCTAGTCATTAGTGAAGGGCATTTTAGACATTCGGTTGCCGCCTATATAACCCAAGAGGTGAGAGGTTGGCGACCAACTCTTGGAACCCTAGCCCATTTGTTTTTCCATTTTCGTTCTCTATTTTCTCTAGGATTTTAGAAGGCTAGCTTGAGAGCTTCATGTGAGATCTAGAGAGAGGGATGGATGTTTGGGTGGCAAGCTAGACCTTGTACGAACCATTCATGGCATGTATAGAAGGTTTGGCGTTGCTCATCATGGTGGTTTTCCCGTCTCTTTGGTGTTGATTTTCGGAGCTCTTTTTGGCGGTGTTTTGAGAACGATTTCTTGGGGTTTTTGGTGGGTGTCACGTATGAGGATCTTGTGCCTCTTTGGTCGGGTGACTTTGCCCCCAAATCCCCTTTGAATCGGACTCGATTTGGTGGTTTTTCGAGTTGGGCGAGTTCTTGACCTAGAGAAGCGATTTCTTCGATTCCTCTTGATTGTGAGCGTTTCGGGTCGATTCCTTTGAGGTAGAGGTTGCCCGGAGGTAACCCAGCTATCCCCGAAGTTTGGCTGCAATCCGTGGAGTGATTCGGGAGATTGGGCGCGAGGAAGTTGAGGTTTGACCCGCGGGTTCGTGTTCGGAAGGGGCGGTCTAACCGCCTACGGGGGGCGGTCTAACCGCCCGGGTGTTTCCGGTCAAAGTTTTGTTTCGCCGGATTTTCCTCTCGTGAGTTTGTTCGCCTTGATCGGAGGAGTGTCCGGGTGAAATTTGGAGTCGTTCTCGCGCGGTTTGCTAGGTGTTCTTGGTTGGAGTTCGTTGCCGGGTACAGGAGGTTAGACCGCCCCGGTAGCCGGTCTAACCGCCCCTAGGCCCTTGGGTGAAGTTTTGGTTTTCGCCAAGATTTTCCGGTAGCTAGCATGGCCTTGACCGTAGATCTCTCGTTGGTGAAACCGTGGTGCGTTTTGGTGCTCGGAAGAGGCGTTTCGGAGGATTTCTTGGTTGCCGGTGGAGGCGGTCTAACCGCCCCCTATACCCGGTCTAACCGCCCCCTCCGGTTAGCCGGCTTTCGAGTTGTTTCCGCCGTCGGTGCTGCGTGTGTGTTGCGGTTGCCGGTAGAGTTTGTTCCTAGGACCGGTAGCACTCCGGTGGCTACGTGGTTTTGGCAAACGGGAGGTAGAAGTGCGGAGCGTGTGATTTCGGGGGTCCGACCGAGCTAGTTCGTCTTGTCGGAGTTTCAATCTCCCTCGAGAAGAATTTTTATCGGCTCCCATTCACTCCCCCCCCCTCTCCGGTCGCCTTATCGGTCCTTCAAGTGGTATCGAGCCGGTTCGGGTCTTTGTTGACTCTAACCGCCTAAGATCCAAGGATGGCGTACCGGAACGGGGTTCGGGTCCTCCACACTTCGATGGAAAGAACTACCGGATGTGGAGCAAGCGGATGGGTGCGTTCCTCCGCGGAAAGGGTCGACTCGTGGGATGTCACGGTGGGACACAGGATATGTCCACCGATGGATTTCCTTGCTCCGGGGTCGAGGGACGCATTCGACGCCAACAATAAGGCGGTCGACTACTTGTTTCGTGCTTTGTGTCGCCTCGAGTTCGATCGGGTGCACACCGAGCACTTGGCTTGTAGGATTTGGGCGGTGTTGAAGGAGGCTCATGTTGGGAACGCCCGGGTTCGAGCACGGTTGTATGCGACCTACGGAGAGAGTACGAGAACTTCACTCATCTCCCTAGGTGAGTCCATCGATGCCTTGTTCCGCAGGTTCACGGTGGTGGTGAACAACATGAGGGCCAATGTGGACGTGCTCCCGTACGATGATCATGATAGAGCGGTCAAGCTCTTACACTCTTTGGATCGTACGATATGGGGCGGAAAGTTCGAGGCCATAGTCGAGTCGAGAGGTACGATACTCGACGGTGAACGAGCCGTTCTCGAAGCTCAAGTCGGCCGAGGTGGATAGGGGCATGACCGCCAAGCTCGAGGGACCGATCGACTCCCATAGTCTTGCCCTTGTTGGTGGTTCCAAAGGAAAGACTAACTCTAACCCATCCACCAGGATGTTCTCGTTTTCCTCTTTGATGTCTATGCCGGATGAGGAGTTTGATGACCTTGGAGAGGACGAGCCGGCGCCGTTGACGAGGCGGTTCGAGAGGCCGCACGAGAACCGTGTGAACATGAGGAGGAACACGAGGACTCGCTTCCGGTGCGGCAAGCGGGACACTTCGTCGCCGACCGCCCGAGAAGGCCGAGAGCAAGGACGGCTACAAGCACAAGCCGAGGAAGAACGACGACAAGTACCGTTCGAGGCGCGATCACAAGAGCAAGCACAAGAACAAGTACAAGGACGAGCGACGATCGAGGAAGAAGGAGGGCCGAGGCAAGGCCCGAGCGATGGTTGGAGCGAGCGACGTCGACTCCGGGCCCGCGTACTCCACCTCGAGCTCGAGCAGCGGCCGACGACGAGGGGAGATCGCCGCAAGAACAAGAGGTCGTCCAAGAACCCGAGCGGGGCCGAGCCGCTTCGCGAGAGACGGCTTCGTACCATGGCGCCGAGCTCCGGCAGCAAGAAGAGTACACGGAGCGACTCGGACTTCGAGTCCGACGACGAGGTGCGTGATGAACTTCCCTTCTTGCGCCAGAGAATGAGAGGCTTGGCTCTTTGCTTGATAACCGTGATGACATGCTTAGAGAGGCCAAGAAAATGAGGAAAGAGCTTAGGGCTTCACTCGAGGATGCTAGGACTAGAGTGGCCGAGCTAGAGACACGAGTGCTTGATAGCAAGCTTGAGATTGATTCGCTTAAGGCTAGCCCCGTTGTTGCTCGATGAAAATGATTGTGCTTGATTGCTCCATATTCCTTGCCGATCTTGCTTTGTTTAAGGAGAAGCATGCCTCCAAGTGTGAGGAACTAGATGTGCTTAGGGTTGAAGTGGCCGAGCTTAAGTCTAGACTCGCTTTGCTAGGTGCTTGCACTTCTTGCCCCGTTTTGCATGCTAAGATTGATGAGTTGCATGCTTACACTAGTTCGCTCGAGGCTAAATTGAAGGAACCCATGCCTACATCCTCGCTCTACTTGTGAAATGCATGCATTGAAAAATTTGGAGCTTGCACATTATGTTGATCGTTTGCGGGATGAGAATGATGATTTGAGGAAGTTGATGGGTTGGTTGTCCTGGTCACGAGCCTCGCTGAGGATGATGATCGAGGCCTTTAAGAGGCAAGATGGTGAGGGGCTTGGGGCAAACAAGGTTGGTGAAGGAAGTGGAGAGAATATCCCGAGCCACCAAAAACCTACCACAAAAATGATTTCCCTCCAAAACCCAACCATCTTAGGAACCGATTAGACACAACCCCAGCTCCACCTATATTTCCTACACCCACAAATGATCTCCAAAAGCCCATCAAGTTTGTGAGCACTTCGGGGAAAGTGTTCTTTGGGAAAGTGAAAGAGAAGGCAAGTGAGGAGAAATCGGTGGAGGAGTTGAGTGGAGAGAAACCAAGCGAGCAGCCCCAATCCAAGCCAAAACCTAAGCTTGTGAGGTTCCGTTGTGGCCATTGTGGGAAGGAGGGTCACAAGGATGAGTTTTGCTTCAAGAGGAAGCGGGAAGAGAGGATGGCAAAGGAGTGGGCGAACAAGGATAGGTACAACCCCTCCCATGGTGTACCTAAGCCTCGTATGCCACCGCCCGGGGGTAAGGCCGTGGTGAGAAGTGTTCCGGCATGGGGAGATGCGAGTTCCCGCGGCCGAGGAGCCGTTCGGAGGGGGGTCGGGGGCCGACCGGCCCGGCTAGGCGGTCGGCCGACCGCCCAGCCCGCAGGGGGGCGGTTAGACCGCCCGGCTAGGCGGTTTAACCGGCCCCCCCCACTCGGGCGGAGTGGTTTTCGAGGTGGTGAGTCGAGAGGTCTCGGGTCCGGAGGTGGAGTTACCGGTGGTTGGTCCGGAAAGACAAGCGTGGTCAGTTTGCTAGGCACTCTCCCCCTCGAGGTCACTACGGGGATGGGAGGAGTCGTAGCTTTGAGAAGGAGAGGAGGGACGTTCCACGGGTTGTCTTCCGTGGTTTTGGTCCTCCTCCAGGCAGTGAGGGGTGGTTTCCTCGGAGTGGTTACCGAGGCGGTGTTCGTGGAGGTAGTTTTGGTAGGAGAGATGCTTTGGTTGGTGCTAACCCCACTTTCGAGCAAATGGCTCGGCACTGGTTTTCCTCTTTTGGTACTAACCCCGATCTTCGAGTCGTTTGTTCGCTCACGTGCTTGTTTTTGAATTTCGGTGGGAGACTTGAAGAACATTTGGTTGATTGACTCCGGTTGTTCGAGGCATATGACCGGAGACAGGGGGTGGTTCTCAAGTCTCGTCCCGTGGTGACGAAGAGGTACATCACCTTTGGGGACAATGGGCGTGGGCGTGTGCTTTCGAAGGTGAGATAAAAGTGAGTGACAAGATCACTCGAGGCGAGTTGCTCTTGTTCAATCGCCGGGATACAATTTGCTTTCCGTGTCTCGGTTGTTGGATGAGGGTTTTGAGGTGTTGTTTCGGCCTCGGTGGTTCTCGGATTGTGGACTCTCGAGGGGACCTTGTCCGTATGGTCGTTCCCGAGGGTCGTGTGTTTCGTGCTGATTTTTCTCGGTCTTCGGGTGTGGAGCGTTGTTTCTTGGCCGGTTCTTCGAGTGAGTTGTGGAAGTGGCATAGGAAGTTGGGTCACTTGAGCTTTGACCTTTTGTCACGCTTGAGTAAACTCAATTTGGTCCGAGGATTGCCACGGTTGAGGCTTGAGAAAGAGTTGGTTTGTGCTCCGTGTAGGCATGCCAAGATGGTGGCCTCTTCTCACCCGCCTCTCACCGATGTGATGACCGAGCGTCCATGCGAGCTGCTCCATATGGACCTTGTTGGCCCGGCTCGTGTGCGATCTCGGGTGGGAAGTGGTATGTCCTTGTTGTGGTGGACGACTATTCTCGGTATGCGTGGGTGTTCTTTCGGAGGATAAGGGGGAGACGTTTGGTTTTGTTCGAGATCTAGTCTTGAGGTTGAGGAACGAGAGGCACGGAGATGCCATACGAGCTATCCGTAGTGATAATGGCTCGGAATTCGGGAACTCTCGTTTTGAAGCCTTTTGTCATGACTTGGGTCTTGAGCACCCGTTTCTCGAGTCCGTATACGCCTCCCCGGAATGGTGTTGTGGAAAGGAAGAACAGGACCTTGTGCGAGATGGCTCGGACGATGCTTGATGAGCATAGGACTCCGAGGAGGTATTGGGCCGAGGCGGTGAATACCGCATGCTATGTGTCGAACAGGATATACCTCGCAGTGCACAAGAAGAAGACATGCTATGAGTTGATGCATGGCCGCACACCCAAGGTGAGTCACTTCCATGTCTTTGGTTGCAAGTGTTTCATTCTGAAGAAAGGCAGGAAGTTGGATAAGTTTGAGGCTAGGTCTCGTCGATGGCATTTTCTTTGGTTATGCATCTCATTCTAGAGCATATCGTGTGCTCAATCTTGAAACTAACCAAATCGTGGAGACTTGCGAGGTAACCTTCGACGAGACGAGCCACGTAGTCGGCCTTGTCTTTGAGTGTGCGGTGATGATGAGCTTGGCGAGGAGATCTTTCGGGAGGAGGAGCATGAACACGGAGATGATGAGGATGGTGGTGCGGTGCCCCCGCCGAACATGTACCCACTACTTCGACTACGATGATGGATGGACCCTCTGCTACACCTACAACGACAAATCAAGAACGAGGAGAAGGCCGATGTTGAGGGGGAGGTAGCTTCGAGGCGAGAACCTCCCCGGCGAGTTCAAGTGGATCACCCAGCTTCGAGGATCATCGGCGACATGAATGAACGCACTACACCGGCCGAGGGTTCGAAACAATTCCCATTTTGCTCATGCTGCATTTGTTGCTTCTTTCGAGCCCAAAGACATTGGACACGCACTATCTGATCACAATTGGGTTAACTCGATGCATGAGGAGTTGGAGAACTTTGAGAGGAATCAGGTGTGGGAGTTGGTTGACCCTCCCCCCGGGTGTAAGCCGATTGGTACAAAGTGGGTGTGGAAAAACAAAGAGGGAGAGAAGGGTGAGGTTGTGAGGAACAAGTCGAGACTTGTTGCTCGGGGGTTCGATCAAAAGGAGGGGATCGACTACGAGGAGACCTTTGCTCCCGTAGCCCGTTTGGAGGCGATTAGGATCCTTCTAGCCTTTTCTCGTGGCTAAAGGGTTCAAGTTACACCAAATGGATGTGAAGAGTGCTTTTCTCGAATGGAGTGTTGGAGGAAGAAGTGTATGTGAGGCGGCCTCTCCGGGTTTGAGAGTGAGAAGTACCCCCACCGGGTGTACAAGTTGAGGAAGGCGCCGTATGGGTTGAAGCAGGCGCCTAGAGCTTGGTATGGCGAGGTTGAGGGGGTTCTTGTTTGAGAGAGGCTTTGAGATGGGGAAGGTCGATCGACCTTGTTTTTGCGAGGCGGGCGGGGGAGATATCCCGATTGTGCGGGTGTACGTGGATGATATTGTCTTTGGTGGCTCGTCTAACTCTCTTGTTGCGAGGTTTGCGGATGATATGAGCAGGGAGTTCGAGATGAGCATGATGGGTGAGTTGCGCTTCTTCCTCGGGCTACAAATCAAGCAATCAAAGGAAGGAACATTTGTGCACCGTGCTAAGTACACCAAGGACATTGTGAGAAAATTCAAGATGGAGGACTCCAAGGCTATGACGACGCCGATGAGTACGACTACGGCTCTTGATGCGGACGAGGAAGGTGAACATGTGGACCGGAAAGGAGTACCGAAGCATGATCGGGTCACTCCTCTACTTGACGGCGACGAGGCCGGACATACGCTTCTCGGTGTGTCCGTGCGCTCGTTTTCAAGCGTCTCCGAGGACTTCGCATCGGCAAGCGGTGAAGCGAATTTTCGTGTACTTGCGTCACACTCCCGACTTCGGCCTTTGGTACTCCGCGTCCTCTTCTTTGGCGCTTCATGGCTTTTCGCACGCGGATTTTGCCGGTGTCGGTTGGATAGGAAGTCCACTTCGGGACTTGCCGCTTTTGGGTTCTTCGTTGGTGTCTTGGTCTTCTCGTAAGCGGTCGAGTGTTGCTCAATCCACGACCGAAGCCGAGTATGTTGCCGCCGCTAGTTGTTGCTCTCGCCTCCTTTGGATCACCTACACCATGAGTGACTTTGGTGAGGAGTATACCCATGTCCCACTTCAATGTGATAGCACCGGTGCCATAAGCGTTGCTAAGAACCCGAGTGCTTCATTCCAAAACCAAACACATAGAAGTGAGGTATCATTTCCCGAGAGACAACGTAGAGAAAGGGAAGATAGCTTTGATCCATGTACCCACACATGACCAACTAGCCGATATTTTCACCAAACCCCTAGATCAAGCAACTTTCACTCGTTTGCGGGGGGAACTTGGTGTGTGTCCCGATTTCTTGAGTTGGGTGTGTGGGGGCGTTCGTTTGCCGGTGGTGTCGAGCCCGTTTTGCCTCCCCTCGAGGAGCCGGTTTGTAGCATATGTATAGCTCTTCTTTGTGCATTTCTTGCATTTGGCATGGCATATGTAACATGATGTATAGGCATCCTTGTATCTTAGATTGCATGCATTTTGTATCATATGCATCGGATAGGAAAAGCTTCTCCTATATACAATGTTTACCATGGGTTGCTACATATGTTCTTGTGAGCTTGTTTGATATGGTACGGTTAGTTTGGCTTAGCTCTTGATGATCTTGTTGAATGATCCATGGTTGATGGCTAATCTTTTGAAAAATGTCATATACATGCTCTCTCATGCGTAAATGCCTATATATGATCTTGACATGTCTTAGTGGCTTTGCTATGCTTACTTTGTGGTTGGATAGCTAGTTTATTGATCATATGGAGCCAAAGGCTCGTTTGCCATCATGAATGTTTAGCCCTCTTGCTTCATCTTGTGGAGGGGCATAAGTTCCTTTTTGTCGCAAAGACATTTCATGTACCATTTACAAATCTGAAAATGAAATGAAAAATGCTTGGAAAATATGTTCCCATGTCATATGTGCTGAAATTAATTTGCTTTGGGTGCTAAACCGTTGCATGATGCCTACCGATGAGAAGTCTCATACATAGAAGTAGGCACATGGCTCGGTGGCTTTGACATGACATGAGGTGCTTTTGGGTGTTTATGATGGTCTTGTGATTAGAATGGTTGTCCTAGCATGAAGTTTGAGTGGCTTTGCCATTTTGATATGTTTTGCTCATGTTTAGGTATTTGCTTGTGAGAGAGTAACTTTTCGCAAAATTACTCAAATCCTTTTTAGCATTGTCCAATGGTTGTGAAACTTGGTGATCACGTAGTTAACGTCATTACGAATCCGTCGAGTATCTAATTTGCTCATTTGGCCTTGTGTAGCTCCTTGTGTTGAATTTTGTATATTCGAGAAGCTATATGTTGCAAGTTTTCGCATTTTGCCTTGATTCATGCATTGTCAACAAGGGGGAGAAGTTTGTGCATGTTTTGGGCACTCGGGAGTGTTTGGAAGGTGTTCCAATTGTTTCGGGCAATTTTTTGAGCGCTTTGGTGCGGGGCCGGTTTCTTTGGGCGGTCTAACCGCCCCCGTGCGGTCGGTTCAGGCAGGGGCGGTCTAACCGCCATGGGCAGGCGGTCTAACCGCCCTGGGCAGTGTGAGCAAGTTTTGCTCTTTGTTGCATTCCAGAGTTGCATTGTTGCATGTGTTCAGGGGGAGTGTGCTGTGGCTCAGTGGGAGCTTGCTTTTGTGCGGTTCCCGAGTTGCATTGGTGCATGTGTTCGGGGGGAGTGTGCTTGTGGCTCAGTGGGAGCTTGCTTTTGTGCAGGGGGAGTTCTTTGTGGTGTTCGAGTTGTGCTGTGGTGGTTTCTGCTCTTTGCTTGAGCTGTGTTTTGTCTCGGATGTGTCGAGCCGTTGCCCTTGCCTAAGGGGTCCGAGACTTGTCTTCTTCAAGTGATCTTGCTCTTTGCCTTTCTTTGGCTTTCGATCGCTTGTTGGGGTTTCCTTTTATTTTGTTTCTTTTCTTTTCCTTTTCTTTTATGTTACTTCATGTGAGTGTGTTGTCAATGCACTCATCAAGGGGGAGATTGAGGACCATGTGTGGTTCGAGGACCGGTGGATGGTCGCTTCCTCGTGTGATGAGTGATTGACAACGTTGTGTGGACCGATTCTTGGCTAAGTATTGCAGGTGCGGCGGCTTGACTCGTGTTGGTGCGGGTGAAGAACAAGCGCGAAAGGTCGTCGCCCGTGAGGCCTCCGGGTGTGGAGAAGACAAGTAGGCTTCGTTCGAGGGACCCGTGGCCGGCGGGGGTCAAGTGCGGGCCGCATGGTGGCATGAACAAGAAGATGAAGTCGGGGACGGTTTCTTGGTAGAGCCTCAAAACCAAGGTCGAGCCGGGACTACGTGGGAGCCGAGTCATGAGTGGAGATTGGCGGAGGCTACACCGAGTTCGCGGGGTTTGCGGTGGTTCACCGTAAAACCACTAGGTTACTCGGTTGAGCCACAAAACCGAGGCCGAAGACTCGACGAGGAGGTGCGGCCACCCGAGCCGGTTCAACCGCCCGGAGGGGCGGTCGACCGCCCGGGGTCGGTCGGCTTCCCCGGGGCCGGTCTAACCGCCCGTGGGGGGCGGCTCCGACCGCCCGGCCGCCGGCGCCGAGAAGCTTCGAAGCGGAGGACACGCGTCGGGATCGCAAGGCTTGCGTCGAGGCTACGCAGGTGCGGTTGCCGGGCATCCGTCCGATGGTGAAGACATCAAGAATTCCAAATCCGCCCTTGAGGGGCATGTATCCCTAGTCATTAGTGAAGGGCATTTTAGACATTCGGTTGCCGCCTATATAACCCAAGAGGTGAGAGGTTGGCGCCAACTCTTGGAACCCTAGCCCATTTGTTTTTCCATTTTCGTTCACTATTTTCTCTAGGATTTTAGAAGGCTAGCTTGAGAGCTTCATGTGAGATCTAGAGAGAGGGATGGATGTTTGGGTGGCAAGCTAGACCTTGTACGAACCATTCATGGCATGTATAGAAGGTTTGGCGTTGCTCATCATGGTGGTTTTCCCGTCTCTTTGGTGTTGATTTTCGGAGCTCTTTTTGGCGGTGTTTTGAGAACGATTTCTTGGGGTTTTTGGTGGGTGTCACGTATGAGGATCTTGTGCCTCTTTGGCTGGTGACTTTGCCCCCAAATCCCCTTTGAATCGGACTCGATTTGGTGGTTTTTCGAGTTGGGCGAGTTCTTGACCTAGAGAAGCGATTTCTTCGATTCCTCTTGATTGTGAGCGTTTCGGGTCGATTCCTTTGAGGTAGAGGTTGCCCGGGAGGTAACCCGCCTATCCCCGAAGTTTGGCTGCAATCCGTGGAGTGATTCGGGAGATTGGGCGCGAGGAAGTTGAGGTTTGACCCGCGGGTTCGTGTTCGGAAGGGGCGGTCTAACCGCCTACGGGGGGCGGTCTAACCGCCCGGGGTGTTTCCGGTCAAAGTTTTGTTTCGCCGGATTTTCCTCTCGTGAGTTTGTTCGCCTTGATCGAGGAGTGTCCGGGTGAAATTTGGAGTCGTTCTCGCGCGGTTGCTAGGTGTTCTTGGTTGGAGTTCGTTGCCGGGTACAGGAGGTTAGACCGCCCCGGTAGCCGGTCTAACCGCCCCTAGGCCCTTGGGTGAAGTTTTGGTTTTCGCCAAGATTTTCTCGGTAGCTAGCATGGCCTTGACCGGAGATCTCTCGTTGGTGAAACCGTGGTGCGTTTTGGTGCTCGGAAGAGGCGTTTCGGAGGATTTCTTGGTTGCCGTGTGGAGGCGGTCTAACCGCCCCTATACCCGGCCTAACCGCCCCTCTCGGTTAGCCGGCTTTCGAGTTGTTTCCGCCGTGTCGGTGCTGCGTGTGTGTTGCGGTTGCTTGGTAGAGTTTGTTCCTAGGACCGGTAGCACTCCGGTGGCTACGTGGTTTTGGCAAACGGGAGGTAGAAGTGCGGAGCGTGTGATTTCGGGGGTCCGACCGAGCTAGTTCGTCTTGTCGGAGTTTCAATCTCCCTCGAGAAGAATTTTTATCGGCTCCCATTCACTCCCCCCCCCCCCCTCTCGGTCGCCTTATCGGTCCTTCACCCGCTTATCAGGTCGGCGGGCTTGCAATCTGGCTAGTAGACGAATCTCCCGGCGGGTGTGGACGTTACAACTAGTGTTGACGGTTAATAGTTGTATCGAATTTCGTTTAGACTTGCAAGCGGAACAGTCTCCCGTC
The DNA here is from genome assembly GCA_947561735.1 of Cenchrus americanus. Taxonomy (NCBI): domain Eukaryota; kingdom Viridiplantae; phylum Streptophyta; class Magnoliopsida; order Poales; family Poaceae; genus Cenchrus; species Cenchrus americanus. Next base: position 248,470,854 of record OX387241.1, read on the forward strand.
ATAGTCAAGGTACCCTTCTTCCCTCAAGTGGTGAACCCAAGGTATCAAATCCGTGGAACAAATGTGTGACGCAAAAGTTGATCTAGTAAAGCCAAGTAACTACAATCTTTGGTAAAACCCTAATGCATCTAGATAAAAGACACGAAACTAATCTAATCTACTAAAGACCGGAGATAACAAAGTAAGATTGGGTAGATAAACCGATCTAGAGAGATCGGGATAAGCCTTTTGTTGAAGTTCCAAGCAAGAGAAGAAGTAGTGAAGGACCGATACTGCGAACCAGAGAGAGGGGGAGTGAATGGGAGACGATAAAAATTCTTCTCGAAGGAGATGGAAACTCCTACAAGATGAACACGGCTTCCAACACACGTCTCCGACTCACTACCCAAGTTGGTCAAGCCCACGTAGCCACTGGAGTGACACTGAACCTAGGAACCAACACACAACCTTCCGACCCGAGAACGCAGCGGAAAACCAAACCTCGAGTTTACAGACCAACACCGGTCAGACCGGTGAGCACCACCGGTCAGACCAGTCCCTGCCGGTGAAACTGGGCAACTCTCACCAAGTGGCTCCACACCGGTCAGACCGGTGAAACACACCGGTTAGACCGGTCACAGCCTGAAAGCCCCCAAAACACCAAACAGGCCAACCGACCACCAAACAGACCCAAACTCGAAACAGCAGCAACACAGGACAACAACGAACACACCCAGACGTTCACCCGAGCAAAAACCCACTGAGGGTTGCACCGGTCAGGCCGGTCAAGAGCACCGGTCGGATCGGTGTAGCCTGGGCAGCTCGGGATGAATAGCACCCGCGGGTCAACTCCCCCAAATCCAAACCTCGATCTCCCGAATCGCTCCACGGACTTGAACAAGACTTTGGGGATATTAGGAACACCTCATGAGGAGTCCATAGCCAAGTTTAATCCCACCAAAACTTGTCCAAAAAGGAGGAATCATGGAAATCCCGCCAAGAGCACTTCCAACCCAAGAACTCAAGAAACCCCAAAATCGAGCACCTTTACTCACGGATTTGGGAGGGGAATCACAGCCCAAAGAACCACGAAGGGTTCCCACAAATTTCCCCCATCAAATCCCCAAGAGAAAGGTCTCGCAAACAACCCAAAGAAATCACCAAGAGAGGGCTCCGGAAATCACCACCAAGAACAACCGGGAAAACACATCCAAACCTTGAGGAACCACGCCGAATCATCTATACATGCAACAAAGGTTCATACAAGGTCTAGCTTGCCGCCCGATCATCCAACCCTCTCACAAGATCTCACCATGAAGCTCTCAAGCTAGTCCTATGCAAATCCTAAAGAAAATAGGAAGGAAAAATAGGAAAACAAATGAGCTAGGGTTCCAAGAGTTGGCTGCCATCCTCTCACCTCTTGGGTTATATGGAGGCAACCAAATGTCTAAAATGCCCTTTCCTAATAACTAGGGATACAAGCCCCTCAAGGGCGGATTTGGAAGTCTTCATGTCTTCACCATCGGATGGATGCCCGGCGACCGCACCCTGCGTAGCCTCGACGCAAGCCATGCGATCCCGACGCGTGTCCTCCGCTTCGAAGTTCCGGACTGCGTCGTCGCACACCGGTCAGACCGGTGCTCCCCACAGGTCAGACCGGTCAGACCCACCGGTCAGACCGATCTGGCACTGCTGCAGCACCGTCTTCGGTTCTTCGGTCTTGGCTTTGTGGATCAACTAAGGAAGCTAGTGGTTTTCTGGTGAACCACCCGAAAGCCCGCGAACTCGGTGTAGCCTCCGCCAAACTCCACTCATGACTCGGCTCCCACGTAGTCCCGGCTCGACCTTGGTTTTGAGGCTCAACCAAGAATCCGTCCACGACTTCATCTTGCTGTTCATGCCACCATGCGGCCCGCACTTGACCCCGCGGCCACCGGGTCCCTCGAACGAAGCCTACTTGTCTTCTCCACACCTGGAGGCCTCACCGGCGACGACCTTTCGCGCTTGTTCTTCACCTGCACCAACACCAGTAAAGTCGCAACCTGCACCTGCAATACTTAGTCAAGAATCAGTCCACACAACGTTGTCAATCACTCATCACTCAAGGAAGCGACCATCCACCGGTCCTCGAACCACACATGGTCCTCAAGTAGCAAATCGAATCTTATAAGAAGCCTCTTTAAACCGTGGTTTCCCGTCCAACTCCGAAAACATCCGCCTTTTGGAACCCCCGTTCTGTCACAACGTATCCCTACTCATGCAGGGAGTCTAGGGCGAGTCAAAAGACAAGTCGAGATTCTTTCGGAAGATCCGGCGTGTACCTCTAGCAACCGCGGCTACAAGAACACCCTATGTGATCTATCGCGTGAATAGATCTAGAATAAGCAAACCGATCAAAAAACGAAATCTTCGAGGAAACACTTGATCGCTAAGAATAGATTCAACTTGATAATTCAACTGTGACAATGATACATACACAAGATCACCACCGGGATCCTTCCTTGATCTTGCTTCTAGCTCCGGGAACTCCGACGTGGTCTTCCATGCAAGGTTCCCACGTCGGCTAGGGAAACCCTAGCCAACTAGCTCGACCCTCTCCTCTCCGAGATGGTGTCCCTCTCTTCTCTGCTCCTCGACGGCCGATGACGAATTGGATGATGCGTGGCTCTCGGTCAGGGGGTTATAAATAGCCCGATTGGCGGCTAGGGCAAAGGAGGGGACGAATGGGCCCTGGACTGGGCTGGGCCGACCGGCCTGGGCCGGCCGGCCTGGGCCCATCCGAGGCTCGGCTCGCGGCCTCCTTTGCTCTACGTCGGTTCCCTTGCTTCCCGGATGTTTCCCCCTTCGCATGTAGGTCCATGTCGTCGCTTCTCCGAATTGGGCATAACTCCTTGTCTTGCAAGATTCAGCACTTTTCTGGTTAGGTCCTCGAAGTTTGTCATCTTCTTGGATCAAGTCCCTGACTTCTTGGAGTTAAGTTTGCTTTATTGCATGACTTGTACAGGGCTTCAAGGTCTTGTCGTAAGGTGCTTGATGAACTTATCCCTAAAGTCTTGCATTCAACGCTAAAATCCTGCATAAACACTAAACTCCAAAACCGACATGCACACGTGAACTTGTTATACCACGGGGGTTAGTACCAATGGATAAGGTATAAAACTTATGCCAACACCGAAGGTAAACTCATGGCTAGGTTGACGGATTTTCACCGTCAACATCTCCCCCATGCTTAAACCTTGCTCGTCCTCGAGTAAACCTTCGATGGATATCATCGTTGCCCATCAATGCTTAATCCTTGCACTTGATCATACATGAGAAAACATAATGCTCTCAAAATTTTAATACATTAAAGTTCCATAATGTACTAGCCTTCATCTCTACGGAGGGTAGATTCTTATTAAGCTTATCCCACGAGTATTAACATGCTCCCAAAGTTTAAATAGATCTTAGAATTTTTGAAATAAAGAATGAGATAAAGAAAAGCTAAGCCAAGTTCACAAATTTAAATCATCTTGCATATTGCTCATGAACTCTCAACTCGCTTGTCTCTCAAGCCTATATATTCTACTCCTTTCCCTCTCACATATATGTGGTAGGCTTTATATGGAGCTTTGGGAAAGTTTAGTCCTACCAAGATTTTATAAATGAGATGTTGTCAAAACAAGACAAGCTTCTCATGGTCTTACAGAGACTCGTCAAAAAGGTCATTGGAAAATAATGTTAAATCAAGGAGGGGAAAGAGAAAAATACGCACACTTTAGATGAGTGGACATGTGCAAATGGCAAAGGGTGATCCCGAGGCACAAAGGAAGTCCTCGTTATCGGATTGTACATGGTTGGAAAATGAGAATGAATCTTTTAATCTTGAAGCCTTGAATTTCCTAATGCACTTTCGAGAACCGGGGAGTTCACTTTACGCATACTCATATTTTTTTCTTTCTTCTCTTCTTTCTTTCTTTCTTTCATTCTTTTTCTCATTCATTCATTTTTTTGTCATACATTCGGTCCGAGACTTTCACATCGGAGTTTTGATTTTTTTTCATTTGCAACCCTTTTGAACTTTTTTTTTAATTGCTCCCCTTTGAACTCTAAAAATTGCATCGTACCTACCTCCTCCCCCATGCTTAGATGTTGCTCGTCCTCGAGCAAAGAGGCGATAAATAAGGTAGGTACTAGAAATATTTTTCCTTGGAGAGATACTTGAATTCTTCAATGTTGGCACCGTCTTGCGATCTTCCTTGAATTGACGATCCATTCTCAACGATAGGTTGTGGTCAAGGAGGTAAATACAAAAGATGATATTTGGTTTAAGGGTGGATATCCGGCGAGGTTTGTGAGACCTCCGATGCGGGGATACACAATGCATGGATAAAAGGCTAGCAAAAAGATAGATATGCAAAAATGGAATGACCAGCTTCTTAGTCTCGGGCCAGAGAAATCATGGCCTGCAATAACTCACTCAAAAATAAATCTTGTACACTAAGGTTTATGCACTCAAATATATATTAGGCTCTGGAAAGGTTGAGCAACACACAAGAGATATTTATGACAAGGTTAGCGATATTTTTGAGCATAAAAACCATCTTCAATCTATCTATAACTTGAAAGCACATAAAACACTATGGGTCTTTATTTTAATCATAACCTCCGCTAAAGATTAAGCTAGTATTTAAATAAATTCAGATTCATATTTTAAGAGAGCACTAGCTTTAACATGCATAAATCAATTACAAAGATAAACAGAGCGGCAATTATAATCATATATCATTATGGCACAAATTTTTGTAACTTTTCCAATGGTATAAACAAGGTGGTATCTTTATTAATGATGAAATCAAATTGAAATACAAACTGAAAATAAACAAACACACTTGCTGAAATTTAAATAAAAACAGAAAATATTACGCAAACACACACAAACAAAAGCTGAAAATTGCGAGAGAAAGGGAAAAGAAAAGAAAACTAAAGTTCCTTAATCTTCCTAGTCCTCCGCCGGGGTTGGTGTTGATAATCTTGATAGTAGTACCCTTGCTCGTAGTAAGGTTGGACATCCCCTCCAACGAATTGATCCGGCTCCACTAGGTGAAGGCGTCCAAGCTCATAGGCAATATTTGCATTGCCCTCACCAAGTTGAGCCGCGTTGGCTTGGATGGCTGCGACGTTTTGTGCATTTCTCGCAACATACCCTCCAATTATGGCCACGCCTTGTTGTGGTTGAGGATATTGCGCGTAGGGCTCCGCGAAATTTACGTTGGGCACCATATAATTTGGTGGGGGTACCGGTGCACCACCCCCCCATGCTTGCTCTTGTGGCCCTCCGTAATAACTTGGCGGAGGAGGGATCTCGCCGAATGGTGGCACATTGGGTTGTGCACCACTCGCTTGTGCGGAGGATGTTCCCTCCTCTACGATTCTTCCTCTTTTGTTTTTCCTTGCTGGGATAAGGAGCCCCTCTTCCAACCAATCTTCCCTCCCTTGGATGAAAAGCCTAAGCCTTGCATCCGGAAGGGGTAGGTTCACCGTGGCCAAACGAAAACCTCCTCTCTCATCTCCACTAATGTATTTGCCTTGTCGCAAATATTCAATACCGAGAGGTACCACGCAAAAGATGTTCGGGGTTTCTTGTGATCCCCGGCCGTAGGGAGAAGGCCAACATAGAGAGGTAGCACCCCGAACCAATATGTCCCGCTCCCGATGTTGCCTCGCAACACCAACGGTTGATCATAAGGTATGAGGGGTCTATTGGCTGCCTGGCAATTAAAGCCAAGTAGAGCCAATTCAACTCCATGTCGGTCACCTTCGTCTCCCTCATCCTCCCTAATACCCTCGTGCACATCCAAGAGTGGGATACTCGGATAATGGAGTTGCGGATGCAATTGCGTTGTTGGTGGGCTTCTCCGGAGATCAAATTCCAACATCCATCTAACATGCCGGGTGGCACGTCAACTTTCTCCGGAGCTCCCTTATGGAATCCAAGTAGCTCCCTAACGTGCTCGTAGGGAATCACTTGTTGGACTCCCTCCAAACAGAATGATAAGCTTTGCACCCCATCATCAAGGATAGGTGCAATGGTCATCAAGATTTCCAAGGCGAACTCCTTGTGGGTGTCCGCCGACACTCCGTTTGAGAATTGCACCCATCCAAGGAGCCCCAACATGTTGTATATGTCGGTGCCGAAACCCAAGTTGTAGAGTGCTTGGTCGTCGAACTCGACGTTGGGCACAAGCCTCTTCTCAAGACGAGAGAGCCTCTTCTCCTCCTCCTCCGACAAAATGATGAAGCCATACGAAGAATATATTGGAGTGTATGGAGGTGGCGCGGTCGAACGGGTCGATCGTCGTGGTGGCACGGGCGGCTCCTCCGTGTGCCCTTGAGGTTCGGTAAACCTCATGGACGTACTCCTTGCAGCCCTCATACCACCAAGGAGGAGAGCATCGTTCCTCCTTGGTGGTGCCGTATCGGTCTCCATGCTCCGAGGAGACTCGGAAACCGAGTGCCTCCTCGAAGACGTCGTCGACGACGGCTTGGATGACGACGAACCCTTCTTCTTGGAGAAGAGACTTGTGGTTTTCTTCTACATGGTTGCTGCACTCCTCTCTCCACTAAAACTCTGGGTTGCAACAGGTAACTAGGTACTAAAAATCTTACTTCGGGATGTGGACTTTGAGTCGATTAAGGTGGTGGATTTTTTTGAGCTATCAAGCTTGGGAAGGTTAGCTATGTCTACGGAGGTTCTGGGCACACAAACTTGAACACACAAACTAAGGAAGGAGAGGGAAGCTTGCCTGCAGAAAACGGGCGCCTGGGGGCTCCTTAAGTAGGGGAGGCCGGCCGGCCTGGGGTGCTTGGTGCTCCTCCCCCACCTCGGCTTTCTTCCAGCACGATCATTTCTCCTCTGCAACTTTCCTGCCCGCGTGCTCCATGAGTTGCACCGCCCAAACGCTCTCGTCCACTCCTTTTCTTGCATTATTGGTCCTTCCACTTGATGCTTCATGCTTTGGGTCATGTCCATGCTCCCTAGCTCCACTTGCTTCACATGCCACCATGAAATTCCTGCAAAGTTCATGCTTGCTACCCACCATGCTTGTCCTTTGCATGTGGACTTGGTGAAAGTTGATGAAAGAGTATCCAATGGTGCATGCATGATCAATTCAAACTAGATTGCCTCCCTTTAAGTGTGTTTAAGGTTAAGCACTCCTCTAATTTCGAAATTTAAAAATATTTTTCAGAGCCATGCAAGAGCTCAGGCATAAATTTAAAGAAGTTTTTAAACCATTAAAAACAAATGTAAGTCGAAAATATTTTCCGACTACGTTGATATCGGTCTCACCGGTATAGTTTGCCTTCATCGGTTGAGAGCAAACTTTTCCCGGCTTGATCATGGGGGCATAGATTTAGGTTCTAATTTTGTCTAATGAGAGAGATTTTGAATAAAACAAAATTAGATGAGACTTAGAAAAATTCTAATCCTAGAGAAACCAAGGATATAGATTTTTAAACCAACCAAAAGTTTTGATTTATAGGTTCACGCGAGTCCTACCACGTGCTGAAATTTAAATAACACCTAGGTATAAGTCGTGGCTCTACTCGTGTGGTTTTATAATGAAAAATAAATCAACCACAGCACCATAATAGGGGTGAAAGGTTGAGTTAGGTTCTGAAATTATTTGGTTGTGGTTTCTCAAAAAGAAAAGAACAAACAAGCACATAGGAGGGTTCATGCAAAGGGTTTATGATAGAGCAAAATATTCAACCAAGAATTATGTCTCTAATATTGTTCGACCACTTCTAAGTCTAATGTCTTTGCGTAATAAAATTCAAAACTAACTTATTATTAAAAAGACTCAAAAAACCTGGAATCGGGTTGTCCTCCCGGTAGCTTATTCTTGACTCGACGAAACGGGTTGCCTCCCGCCTAGCGCTTCGTTTATAGTCCATGGCTAGACTTCTTCACTTGATTACCTCGGATCAACGCTCTTTGCGGGCGTTGCAATCTTGGGTACCCACTTCCGCACCATCTTGGGCACGGGCTTCTTCTTCGGCTTAGTCAATTTTTTTGGTCTTCACAGGCTGGCTTTGTCTTTTGGTCTTGACGGATGCAACAACTTCCTTCATGTAGTGGCTCGGCATCTCGAACTCCGGTCCTTCGGTTGTGATCTTCATGGTCTCCTTAGTGTGATCCTCCTTTTCTCCCGAATGAGTTTGAGTAGCCTTCGCCGTCTTGGGACCTTGGAGTTGTCTCGGATATTCTTCTTTGTTACCCATCGGGCGCCCGGCAAGTTGTCCCACTTGCGTCTCTAGCATCTTCATCGCGATGAACACTTCAATCCTCGCATGTGGATCTTGCCTTGGCAGCCTTTAGGTGTTGAGCTTCTTTCTCTATCTCCATCTTCTCCATCCTCCTCTTAAATAAACCGATTTGCCACTCAAGGAATCCGGCTCGTATGTATTCATTGAAACGCTCCAAAGCTCCCGCAATCGTCATGCGTATAGTTGAGACCTTGATCTTGAACGGCCTTCCGGCGTCTTGAAGGTTTATGATAGGTATATCAACGATGTCGATTTAGGTTGATCTTCCTTTGGACTTGGAGGTGGTGATTCCCTTGGAGATTCCGGTGGTCCTTCAACTTCGGCTTTTGAATCTAGGGTTTCCAACCCTTTAGCTTGTGTTGCACGTCTCCTTTGCCCGTAAAGTTTTCCTGGCTCATCCACAAAAAAGTTTGGGTTTCTTAGAGAGGTAGCCAACCATCTCCGGTTAGGGTTAGTAATAAACAAAGTATGCAAAAACTAGAAAGTAAAAATAAATCTATGAAAACTAGGGTTAGACAAACTAGATTAGATGTATTTTGAGGATGATCAAAGTTTAGTAGATGCAAAAAGAAAAACTAAAAGAAAACTGAAAATTACAAGAAAAGGCAATAAAAATCAAATCTTGATCACCTGTTCCCCGGCAACGGCGCCAGAAAAAGGGGCTTGTTGACAGTTAATAGTTGTATCGAATTTCGTTTAGACTTGCAAGCGGACAAGTCTCCCGTCGTAGTCAAGGGACCCTTCTTCCCTCGAGTGGTGAACCCAAGGTATCGAATCCGTGGAACAAATGTGTGACGCAAAAGTTGATCTAGTAAAGCCAAGTAACTTCAATATTCGGTAAAACCCTAATGCATCTAGATAAAAGACACGAAACTAATCTAATCTACTAAAGACCGGAGATAACAAAGTAAGATTGGGTAGATAAACCGATCTAGAGAGATCGGGATAAGCCTTTTGTTGAAGTTCCAAGCAAGAGAAGAAGTAGCAAATCGAATCTTATAAGAAGCCTCTTTAAACCGTGGTTTCCCGTCCAACTCCGAAAACATCCGCCTTTCGGAACCCCTGTTCTATCACAACGTATCCCTACTCATGCGGGGAGTCTAGGGCGAGTCAAAAGACAAGTCGAGATTCTTTCGGAAGATCCGGCGTGTACCTCTAGCCACCGCGGCTACAAGAACACCCTATGTGATCTATCGCGCGAATAGATCTAGAATAAGCAAACCGATCGAAAAGCGAAATCTTCGAGGAAACACTTGATCGTTAAGAATAGATTCAACTTGATAGTTAAACTATGACAATGATACATACACAAGATCACCACTGGGATCCTTCCTTGATCTTGATTCTAGCTCCGGGAACTCCGACGTGGTCTTCCATGCAAGGTTCCCACATCGGCTAGGGAAACCCTAGTCAACTAGCTCGACCCTCTCCTCTCCGAGATGGTGTCCCTCTCTTCTCTGCTCCTCGGCGGCCGATGACGAATTGGATGATGCGTGGCTCTCGGTCAGGGGGCTATAAATAGCCCGATTGGCGGCTAGGGCAAAGGAGGGGACAAACGGGCCCCGGATCGGGCCGGGCCAGGCCGGCACAGGCGGCCGGCCCGGGCCCATCCGAGGCCCGGCCCGCGGCCTCCTTTGCTCTATGTTGGTTCCCTTGCTTCCCGGATATTTCCCCCTTCTGCATGTAGGTCCATGTCGTCAGTTTCTCTCTGAATTGGGCATAACTCCTTGTCTTGCAAGATTCAGCACTTTTCTGGTTAGGTCCTCGGAGTTTGTCATCTTCTCGGATCAAGTCCCTGACTTCTTGGAGTTAAGTTTGCTTCATTGCATGACTTGTACAGGGCTTCAAGGTCTTGTCATAAGGTGCTTGATGAACTTATCCCTAAAGTCTTGCATTCAACGCTAAAATCCTGCATAAACACTAAACTCCAAAACCGACATGCACACGTGAACTTGTTATACCACGGGGGTTAGTACCAATGGATAAGGTATAAAACTTATGCCAACACCAAAGGTAAACTCATGGCTAGGTTGACGGATTTTCACCGTCAACAACTAGCCCGGAAGCCGGCCCTGATAAGGGTTGCTCAGTGGAGTTGTCCTCGGACTCGGGATCCTCAGGGTCCGACCCGAAGTCGAACTCTTACGCGGAGTCCGAGTAGAAGCCGGAGAGGGAGTTGGAGTCCAAGGCGTGGCCGGGGGTGGCGTCGGAGTCCGAGTTGTACTCGGGTACGGGCTCCTTGCCGGCCCGGCGCGTAGAGGGAGCCTCCGTTCGGGCCCTGCTGAGGTTGCGGGGGCCACACGTGGAGCGCTCGCAGGGTGGGGAAACCACATGCGATGGATGGGTAGCTGGCTCGCATGCGATAGCCCACGGAGACGTCGAGTTCGAGTTGGAGGTGGATCCGAGCTCGAAGTCGGCGTGTTGGTTGAAAAGCGAAATTTCACCGAACTTGTTGGCGAGTTCGCCCGTGACTACTTCGGGAAGCGTCACGAAGCCGGTCTCCGGTTTGGGCGGCATGGTGAGGCGGCGTTGGAAGGATCCAGCGCCGTCAGCAATGCAGACCCAGGCGCCGAAGACGAAGGTGTCACCGCGGTTGAATGCGACGGTTGGCTTGATGTAGACAGGAGCCGTCGAGTTCGCCATGTGATCTCGGACGAGAGCCCCTACTTGGCGCGCCAGCTGTCGGTGTTTTAGACCGGCAACCTACTAAGGGGAGTACCCGAAGTAGATGAATGTGGCCTCGCCGAGATCGGTAACTCGAAGGAAGAGACACGTGGCACACAATTTAGACAGGTTCGGGCCGCGAGGTGTGTAACCCTACATCCTCTATGTTGCGTAGCTCTGGATTGATTGGGTACGATTACAAGATGATGCAATCTTACGCCGTGAGATGAGATGATGGAGAGAGGGGTCCCTGCCACGCCTTATATAGTCCGGGTGGCAGGGTTACAAGTCGGTTCAGGGAGAGAGTACTTGTCGAGTACGTCTAGGAGTCCTCTATACAGTGCGGGACATGTACAGCTTCCTAACCGAGTACTTCTCCTCTGTAGTCCTTGTGCTTCACGCCAGTAGGTGCCGTGCAGCGCAAGTCGGGTAGTCCCAGGGGCCACCGAGTAGTCGGTCCTGGTACCCACCGAGGTAGTGGGCCCAGGGAGGTCCATACGACACAACCCAAGCCTAAACCTAAGCTTGTGAGGTTTCATTGTGTCTATTGTGGGAGAGATGGCCATAAGGATGAGTTTTGCTTCAAGAGGAAGCGAGAGGAGAGAATGGCGAAGGAGTGGGCTAACGAGGACAAGTACCACCCTTCTGATGGTGTACTTGAGCCTCGTGTGCAGATGCCCAGGGCCAAGGCGAGTGTGAGGACAGTTTCGGCTTGGGGAGAGCGAAAGGCTGTTGGAGGTACTTCTGGCCAGGCTACACCGGTCAAACCGGTGAGGGGCACCGGTGTAGGCCTGGACAGGCAGCAGTTCGGGTTTCATGCTCGTACAGGTGCGAGGTTTGGTTCTGGAGGTTGTGGTTCTGGTGGTTGGGTTGGAGAGTTTGCCAGAGGTCAGTTTGCTAGGCGTTCTCCCTCTCGTGCTCAATACGGGGATGGGAGGAGTCGTAGCTTTGAGATGGAGAGGAGGGACAGTCCACGGGCTTTCTTTCATGGTTTTGGTCCTCCTCTAGGTAGAGAGGGTTGGTTCCCTCATGGTGGTTACCGTGGTGGTGTTCGTGGAGGTAGCTTTGGTAGGAAAGATGGTTTTGGTTTGTGCTAACCCCACTTTCGAGCAAATGGCTCGGCACTGGTTTTACTCGTTTGGTACTAAGCCCAGTGTTGAGTCATTTGTTCGCTCACATGCTCGTTTTTGAATTTTAGGTGGGAGACTTGAAGAACATTTGGTTGATTGACTCCGGTTGCTCGAGGCATATGATTGGAGACAAGGGGTGGTTCTCAAGTCTCGTCCCGGTGGTGACAAGGAGGTACATCACTTTTGGGGACAATGGGCGTGGGTGTGTGCTTTCAGAAGGTGAGATTAAGGTGAGTGACAAGATCACTCTCAGGCGTGTGGCTCTTGTTCAATCGCTTGAATACAATTTGCTTTCTGTGTCCTAGCTGTGGGATGAGGGTTTTGAGGTGTTGTTTCGGCCTGGTGGTTCTCGGATTTTGGACTCTTGAGGGGACCTTGTCTGTATGGTCATTCCCGAGGGTCACGTGTTTCGTGCTGATTTTTCTCAGTCTTCTGGTGTTGAGCATTGTTTCTTGGCTGGTTCTTTGAGTGAGTTGTGGAAGTGGCATAGGAAGTTGGGTCACTTGAGCTTTGACCTTTTGTCTCGCTTGAGTAAACTCAATTTGGTCCGAGGATTGCCACGGTTGAGCTTGAGAAAGAGTTGGTTTGTGTGCCATGTAGGCATGCCAAAATGGTAGCCTCTTCTCACCCGCCTCTCACCGATGTGATGACTGAGCGTCCATGTGAGCTGCTCTATATGGATCTTGTTGGCCCAGCTCGTGTGCGATCTGCAGGTGGGAAATGGTATGTCCTTGTTGTGGTGGACGACTACTCTCGGTATGTGTTGACGGTGTATTTTGGTGCACCTAGCATGTTCATTACACTTTGGTTTGGATTTGATTATTGAACTAACCCGCCACTAGGCACACTAATCATATAACAAGTTCATCTTTGTGCATGCATTTGGAAGTGTTGTGTTTATGTAGGAAATCATGGACATAAAGGACGGATTCGCAATAAGTTCAAAGGAGCATTCATGGAGTCTTGTTCGTGTTCATGAGCTCGCCGAAATTACTTCCAATGGTGGTGAGGACCGAAGTGCTACGAGGAACACTCCCGGGGATTGAAGCGTAAAAGATCAAACTTCATGCAAAGAGAGCCTCCATCTTGATCGCGAGGATAACGGCGTCAAAATCATCCAAGTGGAAGGGGCAAAGTAGATAAGTGCACGAGGACCCACGGAGCAAAAAGGGCGACCGAACCGGGCCGAAACCGGGCTCGGGCCGGCCGGCCCGGTCGGATCGGCCCGGCCCACTTCGGGCACCGGTTCGGTCCCGTCTTCCTTGCCCTCGAAGGATCTTCGACCCTAAAACCCCCGACGCGCCGCCAACACGGAAGGAGGAGTTATTCACACCGAAGGCCATCTACAAGCTAGAGAGAGAGGAGGAGGATCTCCGGCTGGAGATCAACCACCTCGAAGGAAGCACCCTCTCGTGGAGAAGGAGGAAGACACCGGCGGAAGGGAAACCATGATCAACGGTGCCATGATCAGCACCTTGATGGGGTAATCCTCTCATTCGTCCATGGGTTGTAATCGATCGTGAGATGTAATCGCACTTTGTTGGTTTCTCTATCTATCATCTTGTGTTGAATATATTTTAATGCTTAAGGCTTGCAACCGTGCCGTAAAGGGAGTATAGGCCTCAATGCTTCCTTGGATCCATTCGATACGCCGTGGCCATCAAAGGTCTAGTCATGATTACCTTCGCGTAGTGACAGTACGAGAGGAGGGAAAGGGCGAAACCGTGGTCACATCCCCGATAGATTAGATTGGTTTTTCATGTCTTTAAGCGATTGCATGCTCTAGTATCGTAGACCCGTGGGCGAGTGTCTTCTCTCTTGATCGTTTATCATTCTCTCTAGTGTAGTTTAGTGTTTTTCTAGTATAATAGTAGTTAGGGTTTTAGTAGCTAGTGTGTCGTTGTTGATCGAACGCTTGTAATCCCCTTGCTCCGCGGATTGACAAGAACCTTGGGAATCCCGTGGTGAAAAAGGTGTGGGTCCGTACGCTTGCGGATCGTAGAGGGATACGTCTTTTATCCGTCAACAAGCCCCCTTTTCTGGCGCAGTTGCCGGGAGCAAGCTAGTTTACATCGTTTGATTTGCATTTAACTTAGTTTTATATTTTAGTTTATCTTTTGTTTGCTATATCTAACATATATTTTCCGGAAAAACACTTGTTTCTTTTTTGTTTTTGTTTTTATCTTATTGTCTAGATGGAGTTCGTTAATCAACCCGTGGAAGAACCGGAGAAATCATTAAGGGATTACGCTAGCCCTCGATGTGAAGACATAAAGGTACAAGAGTCGGATTCGAAGCTCGAAGCGACCAAGTATGAAATTAAATCCAAGATCATGAAGATGGTGGCGGAAAACCCATTTGAAGGGATGGTTACGGAGAACCCATATAGACACATAAGGGATTTCACGACAATATGCAACACGGTGCGTCAAGAAGGAGTTCCCGATGAATGGTTCAAATGGAATCTCTTTCCCTACTCACTTGCCGCAAAGCAAAGACATGGTATTCGGTTGCGTCCTTTGAAGTTGAAGGCAATTGGAACAAGTTGACAAAGAAGTTTTGCGAGAAGTTCTTTCCAATGAGCAAGGTTCAACATCTAAGGAGGCAAGTGATCAATTTCATGCAAGGAGAAGAGGAAGGGATAGACCAAGCCTGGGATAGGTTTAATGAATTAATCGAACAAGGACCAAAACTCGGCTTCACCGGTGACGTACTCTTGCATACATTTTTCTTTTCCCTAACCCCTAGTTGCATGCGACACGTCGAAATGTGTGCGGTGGGGATCTCATGGAGAAAACACTCACGGAAGCCGCCCAACTTCTACAAAAAGTTAGCAAAGCGGCTGCCATGCGAAGAGATTGGGAAACAAGACTTGCGGAAGAGCCGGAATTCAATTCAAGGAAGAAAAAGCTTGCTGATTTTTCTAAAGAGGCAACCCCGGAAGTCACAAAAGAGGAACCAATCATGGAAAAGCTTGAACAAGAACACATCAAATCAAGAACTACACCAAACGTCGACTTCGCCGCACCAAATGAGACGAACAAGAGAAGCATGTCAAGCGCGAAGCCACTAAGGGAGTTCGAGCCAATGGATTGGGTTCCTATTGATTACGGAGAAGTATTCGACAAGAGAAGACCGTTCCCTAATCAAAAGGGAATGGCAAGAGCATTGGAAGTCGATTTCCCACCGGAGAAGAAAGCTGAAAATTCATACGACCTCGAAACCACCAGTGAGATTTTTGAAAAGCTCTTTGGAGATGACGTGGTGGATCCGGAACATATTGCCGAGGTAAAGAGTGAAGGATCAGATGGCGACTAGAGAGGGGGGAGTGAATAGGAGCCGGTAAAAATTCTTCCCAAAGAACCCGGCCTATGTCCTACTCAAAACCCAGTCACACACAAGCGATGAATCGAATCACGCACCAATCGCCAAGACCACGAGGTTATGGATCAACCTCTAGCCTTAGGAACGATTCCTCAAAGCACACGCGGAAGCACTAGAAAGGGAGGAGGGAATCGAACCAAGTAGCAAAGCACACGAGCTCGGCGGACCGTCCGCGCAGAGGGGGCGGGACCGTCCGCAAGAGCCGCGCGACCGTCCGGCCGGGTATCGCGGACCGTCCGCACCCGAGCCGCGGACCGTCTGTTAATTTACACAGAACGACCCAAAGACACCCCCGTGCCACGAACCGTCCGCGGGGGAGCACGCGGACCGTCCGCCAAGCACCCGCGGACCGTCCGCCCGACACCGCGGACCGTCCGAAACTCCGTCCAACCAAAAACCAAAAACACGACGGATCGAAACAAAGGACGAGCAAGAACACGAAGAACTCGGGACGAACTCGAGCGGCGCGGACCGTCCGCCAGGAGGGCGCGGACCGTCCGCGAGGCTCGGACGAGCGAAAAACGCCCGACCTCGAAAGTCAACTCCCCCAAATCATCATCGGATTTCCCAAACGGTTGAAGCTATGGAGACAAGGGTTTGGGGACTTGAAAAGCGTCACACAAGGATGCTATAGCCCAAAAATCTTGCCTCCTAACTCCCTAAATCACCGGAATCGCGAATCCTTTGAGCACCACCAAAAGCTAGAGCACCAAACGAAAACTCACGAATCGAAGTGATTTCCGGCGTTTGAGGACACAAGATCAAGCACAAAGATGCACAAGACATCTATCCATGTTTTCCTCAAAGAAATCCGTGAAGAAACTCACTCAAATCCGCGGAATCACACCGGGAACAAAGGCACGAAAATAAGCACAAAAAGCCACGAAAAACAACCCCGAATCTTCTATACAAACCAGGAAAGATTCACAAGGTCTAGCATGCCGCCCTAGCATCCATCCCTCTCAACAAATCTCTCATGAAGCTCTCATGCTAGCCTAGAGAAAAATGGAAGAAAAATGGCTACGAAAATGAGAAAGAGGAGGGGAGAAATGAAACCCTAAGTCGCGGAGTCCAGCAGCCATCAACACACACTCATGGCTTATATATCAGGTCCCGCCGGAGTGGTAAATGACTCGACTACCCCTAACTACACTACTGGCGATACAACCCACGTAGGGGCATTTTGGTAATGTTTGTGGGTCTTGCCATCGGACGGCCACGCCTTTGCCGCACCCCGCGTCCTCCCGACGCAAGCCATGCGATCCCGCCGCGTGTCCTCCGCTTCGAAGCTTCCCGACACGCCCGATCCCGTCTCCGTCGTGTTGGGCCCTCGGACTTGGTTTTGAGGCCCAAACCAAGAAACCGTCCGCCGATGGTTTTGTGGGCAAACCACCAAACCCCGCGTGCCCCGGGCCGGCCTCCCGCCAAACCACTTGACTTGACCGCCACCGTGCACCGGCTCACTTGTCCATGACTTCGTCTTGCTTGTGTCGCCACCATGTGGCCCGCACCCGATCCCCGCCGTCCACCGGGTCCCTCGAACCGAGCCTACTTGTCTCTCCATCTCCCGGAGGCCCCTCAAGGCCGAAGACCTTTCGCGCCCGTTCTTCACCCGCAACAACACGAACTAGGCCGCAGCCTACACCCGCGCACTAAGCCAAGAATCGGTCCAACACCCGTTGTCAATCACTCATCACTAAGGAGCGGTCATCCACCGACCACCGGGACGCTCCCGGTCCTCAATCTCCCCCTTGATGAGTGCATTGACAACACACAACGCGAAATGAAATTCAGAGTGAAAGAGAAAGAAAGAAGAAAGAAAAACGAAGAAGCTCAACTCATGACCAAAACCGAAGAAAGGCAAAGAAAGGTCACAAGCCAAGCAAAACACAAAATCCACACTGAAAACAACAAGAAGGCTCCCCCTGAACAAATGCCTCCCCCTGAACATGTGGATGCACACTTCCAAATTTCAGCTCACCTTTTTCTGAATTTTCATTAAGCTCACCTTTTCTCCCCCTTGTTGACAATGTATGAATCAAGGTGAAAAATGCGAAATGCAAAGCAAAGCATATAAACATCTACATGAGCTTCTCAAATAGGCCAAATCTAGTGTCAAAGGCTAAAAATGAGACAAAGATCACACACATGAATCATAGCATAGTCAAAGCATTGCCACAAGTAATATATGAAAATACAAGCATGTGACAAAGCAAAATTTTCGGATTTAAGCGGTTTTACCAAAAGAAGGCTCGCTTCACATGTAAAAGCCTATCCATGTCACATTTGAGCCACAAACATGCATGCCATTTAAAGATCATACAAGGATATCAAATTCTCAAAGCAAAAGATCATGGCAAACACCCATAAAGCAAAGCATGTCATGTCAAAGCTCATGAGCCATGTGTCCACTTCGGGGAGACTTCTCCACTGGTGAACATCATGCAACATGTTTTGCACCCATATGTGAAAGATAAGACATTTTAAGCATAGACATGATGGATGGAGCATTTTTCAAGCATTATGTACTTCTTTTCAAGATTAATTCATTTCATGGTACATGAAGTGCCTTTGCGGCAAAAAGAAGCTTATGCTCCCCCATGAATGCAACATAGGCTAAACATTCACAATGATATTCGGCCTTTGGCCCAAATGCAAGAACAGGCATCCAAGCACAATCTAAGCATGAAAAGCACATTTAGACCAAACTGTGACATGGATACACAACTACACATGAGTGGAGCGTATTTCATCAAAAATTAGTCAAGATTAGCATTTATTTCAAAATGGCTATCTCACCACACATATATCTCAAATATTCCAAGAGCATAGCCTCACATCACCATTTCTCCACACATATAACCAATATCTCACAAATAGCCAAAGAGACTCAAATATGGCATATGAAAGAAGCTCATCATCCTAAAATGCAATATGACACAAATGCAACATGATATATGACAAGATGGCTATCCTACCATGGTTTATACATCAAGCAAAGCATATATATACATCAAAGTAAACATGGTATGATACATATGGTACAAAAAGGAAATCCCCCAAGAAACAACTAGAAAGGGCAACAAACCCCAAGTTCCCCCGCAAGCGCACAAATGTAGCTTGGTCGAGAGGCTTTGTAAAGATGTCGGCTAGCCGATCTTGGGTAGGGACATGGCTCAAAACAATGGTTCCTTTCTCCACATTGTCCCTCGGAAATGATACCTCACTTCTATATGTTTGGTTCTGGAGTGAAGCACCGGGTTTTTGGCTACGCTTATGGCACCGGTGCTATCACAAAGAAGTGGGATCTCGGGTGCACTCCTCACCAAAGTCTCTCAAAGTGTATGAAATCCACAACAACTGGGAGCAACAACTAGCGGCGAAAGAACATACTCCGCCTCTGTGGTAGACTGAGCTACACTAGACTGCTTGCGGGAAGACCATGAGACCAACGAAGAACCAAGAAACTGACAAGTACCAGAAGTAGACTTCCTCTCGACTCGACAACCAGCAAAATCCGCATCAGAAAAACCATGTAGAGAAAGAGTCGAGGAGGAAGAATACCAAAGGCCAAGACCAAAAAGATCGTAGGTACCCGAAAATACTCTTGACGGCCCGTCGATGTGATGTCCTCGGCGAAGCTCGAAAACGAGCGCACGGACACACGCCGAACCGTATGTCCGGCCTCGTCGTCGTCAAGTAGAGGAGGGAGCCAATCATGCTCCCGTACTCCCGCCGGTCCACCGGTTCTCCGTCCTCATCCGCATCCAAAGTGGCCGTACTCCCCATGGGAGTCGACATCGGCTTCACATCTTGCATCCGGAACTTCCTCGAGCATGTCTTTCGTGTACTTGGTTTGGTGCACAAATGTACCATCCTTCACTTGCTTGATCTGCAGCCCGAGAAAATACTGCAACTCGCCCATCATGCTCATCTCGAACTCCCTGCTCATCTCATCTGCAAACTTGGCAACAAGGTTATGTGACGAGCCACCAAAGACAATATCATCCACGTATATCTGAACAATCAGCAAGTCATTTCCATGCTTGAGGAGAAACAAGGTTCTATCTACGGTACCCATCACAAACCCTCTCGCTCAAAAGAAAACCTCTCAATCTCCCATACCAAGCACGGGCGCCCGTTTCAACCCATACGAGCCCTTTTCAACCCGTATACCCCGTGAGGGTACAACTCGCTCTCAAACCCAGTGTGGCTCGCTTCACATACACCTCCTCCTCTATGACCCCATTCGAAAAGCACTCTTCACGTCCATCCGAAACAATTTGAACCCTTTAGCCACGACAAAGGCTAGAAGGATCCGAATTGCCTCAAGACGGGCCACGGGAGCAAAGGTCTCCTCATAGTCGATCCCCTCCTTCGACTAAACCCCCGAGCAACAAGTCCGGACTTGTTCCTCACAACCATCCCATTCTCTCCCTCTTTGTTCTTCCAAACCCACTTGGTTCCTATGGAATGGCAATTTGGAGGTGGTTCAACTAACTCCCACACCCGGTTCCTCTCAAAATTTTCCAACTCCTCATGCATAGAATTGACCCGGTTTGCATCGGATAAAGCATGTCCAATGTCCTTGGGCTCAAAAGTAGCAACAAAAGCAAAGCATGAGCAAAATGAGAGGAATTCCCGGACCTCGACCGTGTAGTGCGTTCATCGATGTTCCCAATGATCTTCGACGGGGATGCACTTCTTGAATCCGCCGGGGAGCCTCACGCCTCGAGACTACCTCCCCCTCAACTTCAGCTTCTCTCGCCCGGTCCTCTTGTTGCACCATCGTTGTCCATGAAGTAGACGGTCCATGCTCCAAAGTCGTCGTATGGGAAGTAGTGGGTACATGCTCGGCTTCGGGCGCATGGTTCTCCCCATCATCATCTCCACCCTTCATCTTTCTCCTCTTCAAAGAGGTCCTCGGCCATCTCTTCATCACCTGCACATTCAAAGCCGAGAGAGGTACATGGCATTGTCTCGTCGAAGGTCACCTCGCAAGTCTCCATGATTTTGTTAGTCTCAAGGTTAAGCACCCTATAGGCTCTAGAGTGGTTAGCATATCCAAAGAAAATACCATCACTAGACCTAGCCTCAAATTTGTCGAGTTTTCCCTTTTTCAGAATAAAGCATTTGCAGCCAAAAACTCGGAAGTGACTCACCTTGGGTGCCCGACCATGCATAAGCTCATAACAGGTCTTCTTCTTGAAAGCTCTCAATAAAATCCGGTTGGAAACATGGCAAGTCGTATTGACCGCCTCGGCCCAAAACCTCCTAGGAGTCCCGTGCTCATCGAGCATCGTCCTAGCCATCTCACAAAGAGTCCGATTTTTCCTTTCCACGACTCCATTTTGAGGGGGCACAAAAGGGGTCGAATACCGATGTTCAAGACCTAGATCACGACAAAAGGCATCAAAACGAGAGTTCTTGAACTCGCAGCCATTATCACTTGCGGATAGCTCGAATAGCATTCCCATGCCTCTCGTTTTTCAACCTCACGATCGGATCTCGAACAAAACCAAAAGTCTCACTCTTATCCTCCAAGAAGAACACCCGGCATAGCGAGAGTAATCGTCTACCACAACAAGGACATACCACTTCCCACCCACCGAGCGAACTCGAGCCGGCCCAACAAGGTCCATATGCAACGGCTACGTCGGACGCTCGGTCATGACATCGGTCAGGGGTGGATGGGGAGTGGCTACCATCTTACCATGCCTACAAGGAGCACAAACCAAATCCTTCTCAAGCTTCAACTTCGGCAATCCTCGGACAAGGTCAAGACCACTCAAGCGGGAAACCAAATCAAAACTCAAGTGTCCCAACCGCCTATGCCATTTCCACAAATCAGAAGAAGGACCAGCCATCAAACAGCGAGCAGGACCCAAAGAACGAGAAAAATCAGCCCTGAAAATCTGACCCTCGGGGATGATCATACAGACAAGATCACCTCGAGAATTAAGCAAACGAGACTCGCCAGACTTGAAACGCACCTCAAAACCCTCATCAAGCAACTGAGAAACCGAAAGCAAATTGAAACCCAAAGACTTCACAAGAGCCACTCTCTTCGAGCGTTACCTTGTCACTCACATGCACAACACCCTCGACAAAGACCCTACCTCGTCCATTGTCCCCAAATGTGATGTACATCTTTTCCTTCACCGGGGTGAGGTCGGAGAACCACTTCTTATCTCCGGTCATGTGTCGAGAACACCCGGAGTCGATCAACCAAATGTTCTCCAAGCCTCCCCCGCCCGCAGTCGAAACAAGAACGAGAATGAGCTAGCGACTCGACACCGGGGTTAGCACGAGAGAAAGTTAAACCGAGTGTCGAGCCATCTCGCTCAAAAGAGGGGTTAGCAAACATCACTCCCTTGCCACCAAACTTCCCATGTCCCATGGGAGGAGTACGAGCACCACGAGGGGGAAAACGTGGTCCGTAGTTCCTCTGGAACCCAAAGCTGCGATCATCTCCCCTAAACCCGTACTGAGGACGAGTAGGAGGACGTCCAGCAAAACCACCACGAGCCCGACCAAACCTCTCACCAGCACGCACACCATCATCTCTCCCGACAAACCTCTCACCACCACCTCTCTGTGGGAACCTGCCAACACTCCTCACACTTCCCACACCCCGTGGAAGTGGCACTCTAGGCTCGGGAATACCGCGAGACCGGCGATACCGTCCCGGTTTGCTTGCTCCCTAGCAAGCCTTTCATCCCTCTTCCTCTTGTAGCAAAACTCCGCAAGATGCCTCTCCTTGCCACAATACTCACACCGAAGGGGATGGGTTTTGGTTTTGGCTCGGCTTCTCTCTAGGTTTCTCACCCTTCTCACCCACAAACTTCACCCGGGTTTTGGAAATCATTTGTCTTAGGTGGGAATTTGGGTGGATCTTGGGTTGTGTCAAGCTTGTTGCAAAGGTGGTTGGGCTTTGGTGTGAAAGAGTTCTTGGGTGCTTTTGGGAGTGGGACTTGGATCTCTCCGATCACCTCAAACTCGGGGTTAGATTCAACACACTTCTCGTACACACTCTCCCCACTGTTCTCTCCCACTTTCTCACCCAACTTCTCAAACCCCAAACCACGACCATCAGCTCTCTTGAACTCCTCAATCATGATTTTCAATTGAGGTTCCCGCCCGTACAACCAACCCAACACCTTCCTCAAATAGTCATTCTCCTCATAGATGACATCCAAACGGGAAGTAAGTTCAAGATTACGCAAAGTGACTTCATCACAACTAGAACATGCATTTGCGACAGAAGATTTCAAAGATGCTTCCAAAGAACTAATGGTAGAACGAGCATCGACAAGCTTAGCATGCATAGTAGGACATGATTTGCAAGCACCAAGCAAAGTAGGTCTAGCCTTAAGCTCATCATGTTCATTCCTAAGAGCATCTAGTTGAGCCAAAATAGAAGCATTCTTCTCATTAAGCAGTTTGATCTCATTCAACCAAGCATCACATTCAACACATTCAACATCATCAGGAGAAGTAGGAGCAAGTTTCAAAGAATCATTCTCAAGTTTCAATTCAAGCAATTTTGACTCTAAGTCTCCTACTTTCTCACTAGCATTCTCAAGCTGAGCCCTAAGATCTTTCCTCATCTTTTTGGCATCTCTCAGCACACTATCACGGTTATCAAGCAAACCATTCAACCTAGCAATCTCAGCAAGCAAAGAGTCGGGGTCACGGTTTACCTCATCCTCCGAGTCGGAGTCGCCGTCTTCCTTCACACTCTTCTTGCTTGCTCGAGCTATGGGCCATGCCACAAAAGCCCTCAAGCGCCACACGGCTCGGCCCCGCCGAGGTTCGGCTTGCACTCCTCTTGCCACCGCGCCTCCCGGCGTCTTCATCTTCGCCGCTTGAGCTTGATCGCTCCTCGCTTGAGCTTGAGTCGACGTCGCTCGCACCGGCCACCATCGCTCTTGCCTTGTTCTTCTTGTAGGTGCTCTTGCTCGGTCGCCGCTTGTCCTTGTCCTTGCTCTTGGACTTGTTGAAGTGCTTGCCCTTGGAGGAGTACTTGTCTTCACGCCTCGGGTGCGCCTTGTACTCGTTCACCTTGTACTTGTTCTCCTCCGCTTCCAGGCACTCGGCGATGAAGTGGCCACGCTTGCCACACTTGTAGCACGTCCCTGAGCTCCGCCTTGCGCTCCTCCGACTCTCGTGTAGTCGTTCAAACCTTCTTGACAGCAAGGCCAGCTCCTCCTCACCCAGCACATCAAACTCCTCATCTGGAATGGACATAAGAGAGGACAAAGAAAACTGTCGACAGGAAGGGTTAGATTTGCCCTTTGATCCTCCCACAAGAGCAAGACTATGGTCAGTCGAGCCCTCATGTTTGGATAGCAACTTCCTCGTCAACCTCAGCCGACTTGAGCTTAGAAAAGAGGTCATCCAACTCAATAGTCAAATAATTCCCAGACTCCTTGATGGCCTCAACCTTAGCACCCCAAACATTTGGATCCAAGACATGCAAGAGCTTCAAAACCCGATCATGCTCGGAATACGGAAAATCCTCAACATTTGCCTTCATGTTGTTCACGATGGCGGTGAACCTGCGAAACATCGCATCAATGTCCTCACCGGGAAGTGGAGTGAAATTCTCATATTGCATCCGGTAAGAGACAAAGAGGCGAGCCTTCACATGGTTATCACCACCGTGAGCAACCAACAACTTATCCCAAATTTGCCAAGCAAGATTCAAATGGCGAACACGCTCAAACTCGGATCACACAAGCTCCGCACAAGTGATCAACGGCTTTTGCATTAGCCTCATACTTGGCCTTGGCATCGGCATCGGTCACCATAAGAGTATGGATGTTGACCGAATAGCATAGGTCTTGTCAAGCACAATAAAATCCACTTGTGGTAACCCTTGCCATCGAAGTGCGGCGGACCGCCCCGCTCAACGTACGCCATCTTAGGATTCGAGACTTGTCAAAGTTGCAAAGAATCCGGCACCAAGCTCTGATACCAATTGAAGGATCAGATGGCGACTAGAGAGGGGGGGGAGTGAATAGGAGCGGTAAAAATTCTTCCCAAAGAACCCGGCCTATGTCCTACTCAAATCCCGGTCACACACAAGCGATGGATCGAATCACGCACCAATCGCCAAGACCACGAGGTTATGGATCAACCTCTAGCCTTAGGAACGATTCCTCAAAGCACACGCGGAAGCACTAGAAAGGGAGGAGGGAATCGAACCAAGTAGCAAAGCACACAGGCTCGGCGCGACCGTCCGCGCGGAGGGGCGGACCGTCCGCAAGAGCCGCGCGGCCGTCCGGCCGGAGTATCGCGGACCGTCCGCACCCGAGCCGCGGACCGTCCGGCCTTAGCCGCGGACCGTCCGTTAATTTACACGAACGACCCAAAGACACCCCCCGTGCCACGGACCGTCCGCGGGGAGCACGCGGACCGTCCGCCAAGCACCCGCGGACCGTCCGCCCGACACCGCGGACCGTCCGAAACTCCGTCCAACCAAAAACCAAAAACACGACGGATCGAAACAAAGGACGAGCAAGAACACGAAGAACTCGGGACGAACTCGAGCGGCGCGGACCGTCCGCCGGGAGGGCGCGGACCGTCCGCGAGGCTCGGACGGAGGAGAAAAACGCCCGACCTCGAAAGTCAACTCCCCCAAATCATCATCGGATTTCCCAAACGGTTGAAGCTATGGAGACAAAGGTTTGGGGACTTGAAAAGCGTCACACAAGGATGCTATAGCCCAAAAATCTTGCCTCCTAACTCCCTAAATCACCGGGAATCGCGAATCCTTTGAGCACCACCAAAAGCTAGAGCACCGAACGAAAACTCACGAATCGAAGTGATTTCCCGGCGTTTGAGGACACAAGATCAAGCACAAAGATGCACAAGACATCTATCCATGTTTTCCTCAAAGAAATCCGGAAGAAACTCACTCAAATCCGCGGAATCACACCGGGAACAAAGGCACGAAAATAAGCACAAAAAGCCACGAAAAACAACCCCGAATCTTCTATACAAACCAGGAAAGATTCACAAGGTCTAGCATGTCGCCCTAGCATCCATCCCTCTCAACAAATCTCTCATGAAGCTCTCATGCTAGCCTAGAGAAAAATGGAAGAAAAATGGCTACGAAAATGAGAAAGAGGAGGGGGGAAATGAAACCCTAAGTCACGGAGTCCAAGAGCCATCAACACACACTCATGGCTTATATATCGAGTCCCGCCGGAGTGGTAAATGACTCGACCGCCCCTAACTACACTACTGACGATACAACCCACGTAGGGGCATTTTGGTAATGTTTGTGGGTCTTGCCATCGGACGGCCACGCCTTTGCCGCACCCCGCGTCCTCCCGACGCAAGCCATGCGATCCCGCCGCGTGTCCTCCGCTTCGAAGCTTCCCGACACGCCCGGATCCCGTCTCCGTCGTGTTGGGCCCTCGGACTTGGTTTTGAGGCCCAAACCAAGAAACCGTCCGCCGATGGTTTTGTGGGCAAACCACCAAACCCCGCGTGCCCGGTCCGGCCTCCCGCCAAACCACTTGACTTGACCGCCACCGTGCACCGGCTCACTTGTCCATGACTTCGTCTTGCTTGTGTCGCCACCATGTGGCCCGCACCCGGGCCCCGCCGTCCACCGGTCCCTCGAACCGAGCCTACTTGTCTCTCCATCTCCCGGAGGCCCCTCAAGGCTGAAGACCTTTCGCTCCCGTTCTTCACCTGCAACAACACGAACTAGGCCGCAGCCTACACGTGCGCACTAAGCCAAGAGTCAGTCCAACACCCGTTGTCAATCACTCGTCACTGAGGAGCGGTCATCCATCGACCACTGGGACGCTCCTGGTCCACAAAGAGGATCATGGGGATCAAGCCCGAAGCATCACCATACGCTCGCCTTGCTGAAATTTATTCGATCGGATCCGAAGAAGAAGAGAAGATGACGCCGCACTTGAGTTGCGAGATCAACGGAGTTCAATGCAAAGCTTTATGCGACATCGGAGCCCAAGTAAGTGTTCTATCTTCTAAAATTTACGATAAAGTTCAATACCACAACCTAGACTTAGCTCCAACATCAACGAAATTAATTATGGGAGATGGTAGAACTATCAAACCTCTAGGTATTGCTTGCAACATGAAAGTAAAAATTTCTAGAAACTACATACCAACCGATTTCTTTGTTATTGATGCTTACCATAGTAATTCCGATCATATAATCTTAGGTAGGCCTTTTCTTAAGTTGGTTGATGTCGTGTTAGATGCCGGAGAAGGCAAAGTAACAATGAACCTTAATGGAACAAAGTACACATATAACTTTCTTCGTGCTTCTAAACACCTTACTCCTTTTCCTCCCGAAGATGAAGAAATAGAAGAGATAGATAGTCTTTGTTTTGTTGAAACCCTTAGAGACCCGCTGCAAAGAGCGATGGAAAATCAAATTAGTAATCAACAAGATGAAGAACTAGAGGAAGCAACAAAAGGCTTAGAGCCGCATGATGGTAGCGTGGAGGAAGAGAAGTTCGAAAACATAGGAGAAATCAAACCCGAGGAGCCACAAGTTCCCGAAGTAGACCTTAAACCTTTGCCCAAGGGATTAAAATATGAATTTTTGGGCCCCGGACAAAACTTATCCAGTCATTGTGAGCGACGAGTTGAGCCCCGAAGAAAATGAAGCGTTGCTGATTTTATTAAAAAAACATAGGAAGGTGATTGGATATTCAATTAATGATCTCAAAGGTATTAGCCCAGCCTTTTGCACTCATCGTATACCAATGGAAGACCAATGTAAGCCCGTAGTGGACCATCAAAGGAGGCTAACCCATGCCATGCGAGAGGTAGTAAAGAAAGAGGTTATCAAGTTACTTGATGCCGGAATCATCTACCCGGTTCCACATAGCGAATGGGTGAGCCCGGTACATTGTGTACCGAAGAAAGGAGGTTTGACCGTGGTGAAGAATGAGAAGAACGAATTGATACCGCAAAGAACCGTGACCGGGTGGCGGATGTGTATTGATTACCGTAAGCTTAACAAAGCGACGAAGAAAGATCACTTCCCCCTACCGTTCATAGACGAGATGCTCGAGAGGTTAGCAAACCACGCTTATTTTTGCTTTCTCGATGGATACTCGGGGTTCATGCAAATTCCCATTCACCCGGAAGATCAACATAAGACAACATTTACGTGTCCTTACGGAACGTTTGCATATAGGAGGATGCCCTTCGGCCTATGCAACGCTCCGGCCTCTTTTCAACGTTGCATGATGGCCGTGTTTTCGGAATTCATCGAAGAAATTGTTGAAGTGTTTATGGATGATTTTTCCGTTTACGGGAAGACGTTCATGGATTGCTTAGCAAACTTAGAAAAGGTCCTTACAAGGTGTGCGGAGGTAGATTTGGTTTTAAATTGGGAAAAGTGCCACTTCATGGTTAAGCAAGGCATAGTGCTCGGACATGTTATATCCGAGAGAGGAATTGAAGTGGACAAGGCTAAGGTAGAGACGGTTGAGCAACTCCCACCTCCTACGGATGTTAAATCCTTAAGGAGCTTTCTAGGCCATGCCGGATTCTATAGAAGATTTATAAAGGACTTCTCGAAGATCACTAAGCCTTTAACACACCTTCTTCAAAAGGATGTGGCTTTCGACTTTGATGAGAAGTGTCTAGCGGCATTCCGGACCTTGAAAAATGCGTTGGTGAGTGCTCCCATCATCCAACCTCCGGATTGGAGCCAACCTTTCGAGATCATGTGTGACGCAAGTGACTACGCCGTAGGCGCGGTCTTGGGACAAAGAAAGGAAGGCCGAGTTCACGCCGTTTACTACGCTAGCAAAACTCTTAGTGGGGCACAATTAAATTACGCTACTACGGAAAAAGAGTTGCTAGCGGTGGTATTCGCTTTCGAAAAATTCAGATCTTACATCGTGAACTCGAAGGTCATTGTTTACACCGATCACGCAGCTATAAAGTATCTCTTGGCTAAGAAGGAAGCTAAACCACGTTTGATTCGTTGGATCCTTCTTCTCCAAGAGTTCGATGTTGAAATTCGTGATAAAAAGGGGGTGGAAAATGTTGTGGCCGATCATTTGTCTAGGATGAATCGTGGGCAAGATGATAAAGAGCCCATAGAAGATAAGATGAGAGATGACCACCTCTATAGAGTGCTTGATAAAGATACTTGGATGATCGACATCATTCGAGCAATTCTAAAGATGCCCCTCAATCATCTAGACAAAAACACTCAAAGGAAGATAATTTCGAAAGTAAGAAATATTTTTGGGATGCACCATACCTCTTCAAGCTTGGCAATGATGGAGTGATGAGAAGATGTGTGCCAAGAGAAGAGAGGCTTGAGATTCTAAGGAAGTGCCACTCGGCGGAGTACGGTGGGCACTATAGCCATTTTCGAACCGAAGCCAAAGTATGGTCGAGCGGATTCTATTGGCCGGAGATGCATGAAGATACTAAAAGATATGTTGCGTCATGCCCCGAATGCCAAAGAACCGGAAACATCTCTCAAAGAAATTCTATGCCTTTGAAATACAACTTGCAAATCGACATATTCGACGTATGGGGCATAGACTTCATGGGGCCTTTTAATAACTCATTTGGATTCGAGTATATACTTGTTATGGTTGATTATGTATCCAAGTGGGTAGAGGCTATACCATGTCGTAAAGCTTCCACGGAGGAGTCCATCACTATGATCAAGAACGTGATTTTTCCCCGTTTCGGTACACCGAGAATCTTGATAAGTGATGGAGGAACTCATTTCACCGGAAGAACTTCAAAAAGTGCTTGTCCAAGTTGGGAATTGAGCATAGGGTCTCCACGGCCTATCACCCACAAACCAACGGACAAGCGGAGACGTCAAATAGGCAATTAAAAGGCATACTTAACAAAACCATAGAGAAGGGAGGCAAGGATTGGTCAAAGAAATTAGACGGAGCTTTATGGGCTTATCGAACGGCGTTTAAAACACCGATAGGTATGACCCCTTATCAATTCGTCTATGGAAAAGCTTGCCACCTTCCGGTTGAGTTAGAACATAAAGCCTATTGGGCGATTAAAGAGATGAACCTTGATCTCGATGCCGCGGTGGTGAAACGGAGAATTCAAATAAGCGAGCTAGAGGAGTTGAGGTTGAAAGCTTATGAAAACGCAAGCATATACAAGGAGAGAATCAAAAGGTGGTATGATAAAAGATTGAAGAAAAAAGAATTTAAAGAAGGAGATAAGGTCCTCCTCTACAATTCGAGGTTTAAAACCTTCGGAAAGGGGAAATTGCAAAGCAAGTGGGACGGACCTTATGTTGTGCATTCGGTGTTCTCCAACGGAGCGGTAACCATTATGGATATAAACGGCGATCAATTTGTGGTGAATGGACAGCGGCTTAAGGTTTACTACGAACCCGACGTCGTGCCCATTCATCATGTTGACGTCTTTACCATGGAGGAAGAGCCCGAACGTCCCGCCTAGGACGAAAAACAAGGCACCAACTTCCGTAAATAATTTTTCTTTTAGCTTTCCGGAGTTTTTCGCGAAGATTAACCGGGCC
The DNA here is from genome assembly GCA_947561735.1 of Cenchrus americanus. NCBI lineage: Eukaryota > Viridiplantae > Streptophyta > Magnoliopsida > Poales > Poaceae > Cenchrus > Cenchrus americanus. Next base: position 248,500,860 of record OX387241.1, read on the forward strand.
AACTTTTTCCCATGGGCCGAGGACGAAAAAAATAGGGCGGTTAAACCGGACCGGCCGGCCCCCGAGGCGGGGGTGGGGCCGGCCGGCCCGGCCGGATCGGCCCGGGGGTGGCCCGACGCCCGATGTCCCCGAATTTCGCCCGAATTGCTCCTTTTTGACTTCCTTGTTTGGTCGGAAAATTTTAAGGGAAGTATAAAAAAGGAAAATAAGGTTCCCGGGGCTTTTCTCTCGGGACTATATATTTGGCCGAATTGGGAGCTCGAGAATCAAACCCTTCAAGCAATGTGTTGCACCCTTGTAGCACCATTGAGCCTCCAAAAAGCTTAGAGTTGAAGGTAGAAGCCAAGAAGCCATCGATGGAGGAGGCGATGCGATGCGAGGTCAAGCTACCCGTCAAGAGGACCGCACGTATCCGTTGCGGAGGACGTGTCCCGACCGGAGCTCTTGCATCTCGCAACCCCGTCAAAGGAGAGAAGGTCCCTACACCCGTTCGAAGGTCGGCACGCCTCCAAGGCATCAAGCGCAAAGATTACAAGGAGGTGTCGCCGGAGCCTAAGGATTATGGGGATAGCGACTACTCCGACGATCGTAGCCCGAGCTCGTGGGCGGCCGCCGGAGAGACGATGATGATTGGGGCGAGCGGCCCCTATGAAAGGACTCCCGAGGGCCCCAATGGCGACGGCAACGGCGGTGGCGAAGGCGACAACAATGGAGGTGGTGACGACGGTGGTGACAACGGTGGAGACTATGGCGACGACGACCCCTTCGGATTGCATCCGGTGTCTTGTCGAGTTTGCCGTCAATCCATCGCAGCTCTCTACGCGTCGGCCGATGAATGTCTTCAAACCATGGAAGCGATGAAGCGGCGTATGGAGGACTTGGAGCGCGTAGTTGAAGATGACTACAAGTTCCTTAACCGTAACGTGCGCAAACTTTTCGGCATGGTTGGAAACATGAGAGGCAAGTGGTGCAAAGCTTGCTCGAAGTACCATTAGATCTAGTTTTCCTCTTTGGTTTTTGTAAGATACGACGAGGACGTCGTATGTTTTAAGTGTGGGGGAGAGCTAGCTCGCTAGCCTTAGCTTTTGAACTTCAAGTTTAGGTTCGGTTTAATCTTCGTGTGAGAGTCTTAGTGTTTTAATGAGTCTTTAGTTTTTGAGTCTCGTTTTAAAATTTTCCGCAAGTGTCTTAAATTAGTGTTGAGTCAAGAAAACCAAATAAAAAAGTCTTTATATACATCTTTGTGTTTTATGTATTGTTTATCTTTATTTACTTGTTTGTTTAATCTTCGATTCTTGATATATGAGCACAAGTATGTGGTTTGAAAATCGTTTACCGTGGTGCTTAGTGGAATCGCTACTACTTAAAGTACCCATACCGCACTTCGATCTTGAGCTTCACATGCTAGTTGTGCTATTTTCGATGCAAAAAATTGGAGGATTTCAGTTCTGAAAATTATATTAAAACCCTTGTAATAAAGGTTAGCAAAACCTCTTTTTCCAAGTTGAGAGTAAGAAAAAATTCCTATCCAAAGCCAAGTTTATTTTTTCGCTCCACCATAAGTGTGATTAGCACGATGAGTTAGGCTAGGACCCTTCTCTCTTGGTGAGTTTTAATTTCGAGCAATGATCATGTCCTTGTGCTTATCTTTTGTTGCTAGCCTCGTCATGTATTCAGTTCATGACTTTCACAACGAAAGTCATGTATATCACTGGATTCCATACCCAACCCTATACATCTCTTTTGTACATCGTATTCCTTGAACACAACCTATTTTCAAAGTTTCGTCTCGTCTCTAGCATGATTTATTTAAAAATTTCAGATTGTATGCATGCGAGGAAAGAGAGAATTGAAAGCTTTGAAAAGTTGTCAAGAGAGAGAAAAATAAAGAGAAAAAGTATGTGTATGGAAAAGAAAGAAAGAAAGAAAGAAAAATCATATGTGAATGAAAGAAGAAAAGAAAAAGAGAGAAAGATGAGTTAGCAATGAAGATATGAGAGGGATGGATCAAGTGAAAGAAAAGAAAAATAATAAAGTGTAAGGAAGGATGTCACGTTGATTGTGAGACGAAACTTTTACTCTACTTCCAACCATGTGCAATCCGACAACGAGGACATCATTGGTGCCTTGAAGTCACAATTTTCTTTTGCCCTTGCACATGTCCACCATTCTAAATCTTCTCATCCTTGATATCCCTACATATGGTTAATTCTCATGATCATTGGCTTTGAAAGGTAGACAACCATTAGAGGAAGTTCTTAGTTTGACAATACTTGTGTTGATTGCGCTAGCCCTACCTATAGCTCCATTTACATGATATATGAGAGATTAATGGGAGGTGAGAGATTTATAAAATTTGGTTAGGATAGCCACTTCATATGAGTGACTTGAGAGAGCTTGGAGAAAGGTTTTTGTCTAATACTTGTTGTAGGAATTTTTGTTTTGAAAATCATAAAAACCCTCCGATGGAAGCAAAGAAGTAAGTATGGCTGAAATTGAAAGCTTCGAGTGAAGAGTTTGAGTTGTGGGGTAAATCTTGACGTGGTAAAAATTCTAAACGCCCATGTTTATGTTTGATTATCATTACTTTGTGTTTATGTATTAAAGATGAAGGGATTGACTAACTTGTGAAGAAGGATAAGTGGTACACGATTACACACCTTGGACGAAGTTCTTTTACGAGTACTTGCTCGAGGACGAGCAAGAGCTAAGTGTGGGGGAGATGTTGACGGTGTATTTTGGTACACCTAGCATGATCATTACACTTTGGTTTGGATTTGATTATTGAACTAACCCGCCACTAGGCACACTAATCATATAACAAGTTCATCTTTGTGCATGCATTTGGAAGTGTTGTGTTTATGTAGGAAATCATGGACATAAAGGACGGATTCGCAATAAGTTCAAAGGAGCATTCATGGAGTCTTGTTCGTGTTCATGAGCTCGCTGAAATTACTTCCAATGGTGGTGAGGACCGAAGTGCTACGAGGAACACTCCCGGGGATTGAAGCGTAAAAGATCAAACTTCATGCAAAGAGAGCCTCCATCTTGATCGCGAGGATAACGGCGTCAAAATCATCCAAGTGGAAGGGGCAAAGTAGATAAGTGCACGAGGACCCACGGAGCAAAAAGGGCGACCGAACCGGCCGAACCCGGGCCCCGGCCGGCCGGCCCGGCCGGATCGGCCCGGCCCACTTCGGGCACCGGTTCGGTCCCGTCTTCCTTGCCCTCGAAGGATCTTCGACCCTAAAACCCCCGACGCGCCGCCAACACAGAAAGGAGGAGTTATTCGCACCAGAAGGCCATCTACAAGCTAGAGAGAGAGGAGGAGGATCTCCGGCTGGAGATCAACCACCTCGAAGGAAGCACCCTCTCGTGGAGAAGGAGGAAGACACCGGCGGAAGGGAAACCATGATCAACGGTGCCATGATCGCACCTTGATGGGGTAATCCTCTCATTCGTCCATGGGTTGTAATCGATCGTGAGATGTAATCGCACTTTGTTGGTTTCTCTATCTATCATCTTGTGTTGAATATACTTTAATGCTTAAGGCTTGCAACCGTGCCGTAAAGGGAGTATAGGCCTCAATGCTTCCTTGGATCCATTCAATATGCCGTGGCCATCAAAGGTCTAGTCATGATTACCTTCGCGTAGTGACAGTACGAGAGGAGGGAAAGGGCGAAACCGTGGTCACATCCCCGATAGATTAGATTGGTTTTTCATGTCTTTAAGCGATTGCATGCTCTAGTATCGTAGACCCGTGGGCGAGTGTCTTCTCTCTTGATCGTTTATCATTCTCTCTAGTGTAGTTTAGTGTTTTTCTAGTATAATAGTAGTTAGGGTTTTAGTAGCTAGTGTGTCGTTGTTGATCGAACGCTTGTAATCCCCTTGCTCCGCGGATTGACAAGAACCTTGGGAATCCCGTGGTGAAAAAGGTGTGGGGTCCGTACGCTTGCGGATCGTAGAGGGATACGTCTTTTATCCGTCAACGGTATGCGTGGGTATTTTTCTTGAGGATAAGGGGGAGACGTTTGGTTTTGTTCAAGATCTTGTCTTGAGGTTGAGGAACGAGAGGCACAGAGATGCCATACGAGCAATTCGCAGTGATAATGGCTCGGAATTCAAAAACTCTCATTTTGAAACTTTTTTCCATGACTTGGGTCTACAACACCAGTTTTCGAGTCCGTATACGCCTCCCCAGAATGGTGTTGTGGAAAGGAAGAATAGGACCTTGTGTGAGATGGCTCGGATGATGCATGATGAGCATAGGACTCCGAGAAGGTTTTGGGCTGAGGCGGTGAACACTGCATGCTATGTGTCGAACAGGATCTACCTCACAGTGCATAAGAAGAAAACCTGCTATGAGTTGATGCACGGTCGCACACCCAAGGTGAGTCACTTCCATGTATTTGGTTGCAAGTGTTTCATTCTTAAGAAAGGGAAGAAGTTGGATAAGTTTGAGGCTAGGTCTGTCGATGGTATTTTCTTTGGTTATGCATCTCATTCTAGAGCATATCGTGTGCTCAATCTTGAAACTAACCAAATCGTGGAGACTTGCGAGGTAACCTTCGACGAGACATAGCCACGTAGTCAGCTTGTCTTTGAGTGTGCAGGTGATGATGAGCTTGGCGAGGAGATCTTTCAGGAGGAGGAGCATGAACATGGGGACGATGAAGATGGCGGTGTGGTGCCCCCGGCTAAACATGTACCCACTACTTCGACTACGGTGGTGGACGGACCCTCTCCTACACCTACGACGACGAATCAAGATCGAGGAGAAGCTACAGTTGAGGGGGAGGTAGCATCAAGGCGAGAACCTCCCCGGCGAGTACAAGTGGATCTCCCAGCTTCAAGGATCATCGGCGACATGAATGAATGCACTACACGGTCGAGGGTTCGAAACAATTCTCATTTCGCTCATCCTGCATTTGTTGCTACTTTTGAGCCCAAAGACATTGGACACGCACTATCTGATCACAATTGGGTTAATTCGATGCATGAGTAGTTGGAGAACTTTGAGAGGAATCAGGTTTGGGAATTGGTTGACCCTCCCCCAGGGTGTAAGCCGATTGGTACAAAGTGGGTGTGGAAAAACAAAGAGGGAGAGAAAGGTGAAGTGGTGATAAACAAGTCAAGGCTTGTTGCTCAGGGGTTCGGTCAGAAGGAGGGGATCGACTACGAGGAGACCTTTGCTCTCGTAGCCCGTTTGGAGGCGATTAGGATCCTTCTAGCCTTTTCCGTGGCTAAAGGGTTCAAGTTGCACCAAATGGATGTGAAGAGTGCCTTTCTGAATGGTGTGTTGGAGGAAGAAGTGTATGTGAGGCAACCACCGGGGTTTGAGAGGAAGGCGCTTTATGGGTTGAAGCAGGCACCTAGAGCTTGGTATGGTAGGTTGAGGGGGTTCTTATTTGAGAGAGGTTTTGAGATAGGGACGGTTGATCAGACCTTGTTTCTACTTAGGCAGGGCAGAGATATCCTGATTGTGCAGGTGTACGTGGATGATATTGTCTTTGGTGGCTCGTCTAACTCTCTTGTTGCAAGGTTTGCAGAGGATATGAGCAGGGAATTTGAGATGAGCATGATGGGCGAGTTGCAGTTCTTCCTCGGGCTACAAATCAAGTAATCAAAGGAAGGAACATTTGTGCACCAAGCTAAGTACACCAAGGACATTGTGCGGAAGTTCAAGATGGAGGACTCCAAGGCTATGGAGACGCCGATGAGTACGACTACAGCTCTTGATGTGGACGAGGAAGGTGAACACGTGGACCAGAAGGAGTACCGAAGCATGATCGGGTCACTCCTCTACTTGACGGCGACGAGGCCGGAAATCCAGTTCTCGGTATGTCTATGTGCTCGTTTTCAAGCGTCTCCGAGGACTTCGCATCGGCAAGCGGTGAAGCGAATTTCTAGGTACTTGCGTCACACTCCCGACTTCGGCCTTTGGTACTCCGCGTCCTCTTCTTTGGCGCTTCACGGTTTATCGGATACGGATTTTTCCGGGTGTCGGTTGGAAAGGAAGTCCACTTCTGGGACTTGCTAGTTTTTGGGATCTTCTTTGGTGTCTTGGTCTTCCTGCAAACAGTCGAGTGTTGCTCAATCCACTACCGAGGTAGAGTACGTTGCCGCTGCTAGTTGTTGCTCTCAGCTCCTTTGGATTACATACTGAGGACCATGTGTGGTTCGAGGACCGGTGGATGGTCGCTTCCTTGTGTGATGAGTGATTGACAAAGTTGTGTGGTCTGATTCTTGGCTAAGTATTGTAGGTGCAGGTTGCGGCTTGACTGGTGTTGGTGCAGGTGAAGAACAAGCGCGAAAGGTCGTCGCCGGTGAGGCCTCTAGGTGTGGAGAAGACAAGTAGGCTTCGTTCGAGGGACCTGGTGGCCAGCGGGGTCAAGTGCGGGCCGCATGGTGGCATGAACGAGAAGATGAAGTCGTGGACGGTTTCTTGGTTGAGCCTCAAAACCAAGGTCGAGCTGGGACTACGTGGGAGCCGAGTCATGAGTGGAGATTGGCGGAAGCTACACCGAGTTCGCGGGGTTTCCGGTGGTTCACCAGAAAACCACTGGGTTCCTTGGTTGATCCACAAAGCCAAGACCGAAGAACCGAAGACGGTCTTTGCAACGGTGCGGACCGGTCGACCGGTGGGTCCGACCGGTCTGACCGGTGGGTACCGGTGTGACCGGTGAGGAGCACCGGTCTGACCGGTGTGCGACGACGCAGTACGGAATTTCGAAGCGGAGGACACGTGTCGGGATCGCAAGGCTTGCGTCGAGGCTAAGCAGGTTGCGGTCGCCGGGCATCCGTCCGATGGAGAAAGCTTCAAGTGTTCCAAAACCGCCCTTGAGGGGCTTGTATCCCAAGTTGTTAGAGAAGGGTATTTTAGACTTTCGGTTGCCTCCATATAACCCAAAAGGTGAGAGGATGGCAGCCAAGCCTTGGAACCCTAGTTCATTTGCTTTCCTATTTTCCCTTCCTTTTTCTTAGGATTTCCATAGGACTAGCTTGAGAGCTTCATGGTGAGATCTTGTTGAGAGGGTTGGATGATCGGGCGGCAAGCTAGACCTTGTAAGAACCTTTGTTGCATGTATAGATGATTCGGCGTGGTTCCTCAAGGTTTGAATTTGTTGTTTCTGGTTGTTCTTGGTGGTGATTTTCGGAGCCCTCTCTTGGTGATTTCTTTGGGTTGTTTTCGGGACCTTTCTCTTGGGGATTTGATGGGGGAAATTTGTGCGAACCCTTCGTGGTTCTTTGGGCTGTGATTCCCCTCCCAAATCCGTGAGTAAAGGGGCTCGATTTTGGGGTTTTCCGAGTTCTAGGGTTTGTGGTGTTCTTGGCGGGATTTCTTCGATTCCTCCTTTTTGGACAAGTTTTGGTGGGATTAAACTTGGCTATGGACTCCTCATGAGGTGTTCCTAATATCCCCAAAGTCTTGTTCAAGTCCGTGGAGCGATTCGGGAGATCGAGGTTTGGATTTGGGGGAGTTGACCCGCGGGTCTTGTTCATCCCGAGCCGCCCGGAGCTACACCGGTCGACCGGTGCTCTTGACCGGTCTGACCGGTGCAACCCTCGGTGGGTTTTTGCTTGGGTGAACGTCTGGGTGTGTTCGCTGTTATCCTGTGTTGCAGCTGTTTCGAGTTTGGGTAAGTTTGGAGGTCGGTTGGCCTGTTTGGTGCTTTGGGGGCTTTCAGGCTGTGACCGGTCTGACCGGTGCGTCTCGCCGGTCTGATCGGTGCGAAGCGACTTAGTGAAAGTAGCCCAGTTTCACCAGCAGGGACCGGTCTGACCGGTGGTGCTCACCGGTCTGACCGGTGTTGGTCAGTGGACTCGAGGTTTGGTGTTCCGCTGCGTTCTCGGGTCGGAAGGGTGTGTGTTAGTTCCTAGGTCCAGTGGCACTCCAGTGGCTACGTGGGCTTGGCCAACTTGGGTAGTGAGTCGGAGACGTGTGTTGGAAGCCGTGTTCATCTTGTAGGAGTTTTGGACTTGAAGATATCCTTCGACTGCGACACAGAGGCTGTGGAACTCGCAGCTACGAATCAAGTACCCAACGCAATGATGGAGATTTATGCTGCATCGAAGAAGCTTGCCCCAAGTGAACTCGACATCCCAGAGAAGTCGGACAAAGCCAACAAGCCTCAGCCAGCTGAGGAAGTTCTAGTCAAGACAATTGACCTTGGGATAGGCGACAGCAGCAAGACCACCACTATCGGGGCGGGCCTCGACCCGAAATAAGAAGACGCGCTCATAAACTTCCTCCGGGCTAACCGAGACATCTTCGCGTGCAAACCAGCGGACATGCCAGGGTGCCCAGGGAGCTGATCGAGCATTCACTCAACGTCAACCCTAAAGCTACCCCGAAGCGACAACACCTTCGCCGCTTTGCCGACGACAGACAGGACGCCATCAAGAAGGAACTCGCCAAACTACTCGCGGCTGGCTTCATTAGAGAAGTCTTCCATCCTGAGTGGCTCGCCAACCCCGTCCTCGTCTGCAAGAAGAACTCAAACGAGTGGAGGATGTGTGTCGACTACACCGACCTCAACAAGCACTGCCCCAAGGACCCCTTCGGGTTGCCGCGGATTGATCAAGTCATCGACTCCATGGCGGGCTGCGACCTGCTCTGCTTCCTCGACTGCTACTCCGGGTACCACCAGATCGCAATCAAGGAAGAAGACCAGGAGAAGACCACGTTCATCCCTCGTTCGGCACGTACTACTACACGAACATGTCCTTCGGGTTGAAGAACGCCGGCGCTACCTACCAACGAGCCATCCAGGCCTGTTTCAAGAGGCAACTCAACAAGAACGCCGAAGCCTATGTGGATGACGTGGTTGTCAAGACCAGAAACTCCAACACGCTCATCGCTGATCTTGAAGAGACTTTCGCATCCCTGCGAGAGTACTGCTGGAAGCTCAACCCGAACAAGTGCGTCTTCAGTGTACCGTCGGGCAAACTACTCGGCTTCATCATCAGCCAACGTGGCATCAAAGCCAATCCCGAGAAGATCTTCGCCATCACGAGCATGAAAGCTCCCACGTGCATCAAAGACGTGCAGAAGCTGACCGGGTGCATGGTGGCTCTGAATAGATTCATCTCGAAGCTTGGAGAACGAGGGCTCCCCTTCTTCAAACTACTCAAACATCAAGAGAAGTTTGTGTGGACTCCAGAGGCAGACCAAGCCCTTGCCCAGCTCAAGGACTTCCTATCGAAGCCACCAGTCCTCACGACTCCTCGCAAAGGCAAGCAGCTGCTGCTCTACCTCGCTGCGACTACTCACGTGGTCAGTACTGCCATCATCGTCGAGCGGCAGGAAGACGGCCACGCCTATCCAGTCCAGCGACCAGTCTACTTTGTCAGCGAGGTCTTATCAGAATCCAAGGCATGCTATCAGCCGGTACAGAAGCTTCTGCACGCAGTGCTCATCACCTCGCGGAAGCTACGACACTACTTCCAGGAGTACTCGATCTCCGCCGTCACCGACTACCCGCTCGGCGACATCCTGCAGAACCAAGATGCTACTGGAAGAATCTCCAAGTGGGCAGTCGAACTCGGCGCCTCAACATCGACTTCAAGCCATGCACAGCCATCAAGTCGCAGGTGCTAGTAGACTTCATGGCGGAGTGGCGGGAGAATCAGCTACCTACTCCAACCGAGCGCCCAGAGCACTGGGTGATGTACTTCGACGGCTCGCTCAAGCTCGAAGGCGCAGGTGCAGGGGTACTCTTGATCTCTCCAACGGGCGAACAACTCAAGTACGTCCTGCAGATCTTTTGGAAGGTCTCAAACAACGAAGCCGAGTACGAAGCTCTGCTACACGGGCTCCGCCTCGCGGCTTCACTGGGCATCAAGCGGCTACTAGTCTACGGCGACTCCGCAGTGGTCATCAATCAAGTCAACAAGTCCTGGGACCGCAACAAGGAGAACATGGACAACTACTGCCTAGAAGTCCGCAAGCTTGAGAACAAGTTCTACGGTCTCGAGTTCCACCACGTCGTCCGCAACAACAACGTTGCAGCGGACGTCCTGTCGAAGCTTGGTTCTACTCGCGCTCAAGTACCAGCGGGTGTCTTCATCCACGAGCTTCACGCGCCATCCATCCCGGAGTCGGCGCCACCGACCATTGATCCAGCACATCCCCGGGTTGACCAGGAGGTCATGATGATCGACGTGGACTGGAGGCAACCCTTCATCGACTACCTCAGCGAGCAGAAGGTACCCTCGGACAAGAACATGGTCGAGCAACTCATCCGTCGCGCCAAGTCCTACGTCCTAGTCGGAGACAAGCTCTACAGGCGGGGTGCATCTTCTAGAGTACTCATGAAGTGCGTTCCCTGAGAAGAAGGCAAGGGCATCTTGGAGGAGATCCACAAAGGCGTCTGTGGCAACCACGCGTCCTCTCGCACGCTGGTCAGCAAGGCCTTTCGACAAGCTTTCTATTGGCCCACAGCTCTGGGCGACGCCGAAGAACTCGTCAGAAGGTGCCAAGGGTGCCCATACTTCGCCAAGCAACAACATGTCCCGGCCTACAAGCTAGTTACCATACCACCAACCTGGCCCTTCGCCTGCTGGGGGCTCGACATGATTGGGCCACTCCCGACTGCGCTAGGTGGATTCAATAGAGTACTGGTGGCCATCGACAAGTTCACCAAGTGGATCGAGGACAAGCCGGTCACATGCCCCAAGGCCGACGGAGTACTCGACTTCTTGGACGGACTCGTACATCGCTACGGACTACCCCATCGCATCATCACAGACCTGGGCTCCAACTTCAACAATCACCAGTTCTGGGAGTACTGCGAGAACAGCGGGGTCAACGTCCAATATGTCTCAGTTGCCCATCCTCGGGCCAATGGACAAGTCGAGCGTGCCAATGGGATGGTGCTCGACGCTCTCAAGAAGCGGCTACATGACGCTACCAACACCAAAGGAGGCAAGTGGATCAAGGAACTACCCAACGCGCTCTAGGGGCTACGCACTCAACCCTCCAAGCCAACGGGGAAATCGCCATACTTCCTGGTCTACGGCTCCGAAGCAATCCTCCCTGCTGATGTCATGTGGGACTCACCAGCAGTAGAGAAATACGACGAAGGCATATATGAAGATAGCAGACGAGTTGACATTGATGGACTCGAAGAAGCTCGCTGCGCTGCCCTCGTCCAATCAGCAAGGTACCTCGAGGGTATCTGACGCTACCATGATCGCAACGTCAAGGAATGCTCCTTCAGCGTTGGTGATCTTGTCCTCCGCCACATCCAGAACACAAAAGGACTACACAAGCTCAGCTCGCCCTGGGAAGGTCCCTACACAGTTGCAAAGGTGACCGGACCGGGCTCCTATCGCCTCCAGACGCTCAAAGGTGAAGACGTCAACAACTCATGGAATATCGACCAGCTCTGTCGATTCTACACCTAGTCTACCGACTACCACAGGGGCTCAAGTCTACACGACTACTCCAAAACCCCTTCGTTGTAAGCGGCCTCCGGGTCCAGGCACTAGTCTACGGACTACTCTACTCCAAGATCCAGCGTTAACGGCTACTAACGGATCTTGGGCTGCTCCGAGCAACAAAGGACTCCAGCAGCGGTCTATTGAGAGACCATGTACTCCTAGATCCAGCCTACACGACTACTAACGGATCTACTGCTGTAAGCGGCTACACGCCCTAGCACCACTTAGCTGTAGGCGGCCTCCGGGTCCTGGCGACTACCCTTGTAAAACGGCCTTGGCCATCCAGATGTACTTCTCTCAGTAATAAAGTTTGATTATCTATCAACTGATTTACTGCTTTTTCCATAAACGGGTCTACTGGCGAGTACGACTACTCATGACAACTCCACAATGAGAACTCCGCATACACACCTTGCGACAACGAGTACTCATTTCTTAGAAGTTTTCTCATTTCATACTTAAACAATTTCAATACAACTCTATTTATACAATTATTGCTACAAGCTAACCCTACAGGACAACTGGAGGTTAAGCTTCTCGGCGACCTGCTCAGCAATTGGCGCCATCTGCTCCAGCAGCTCCGCGTACTGCTCGTCCGTGCAATTGGTGGCTAGTCCACCGGCGACTACATCCACCGGAGCCTTCGGGGAGTACGACTTCATATATGCCAAGATCTGGTTGGGGATCGACTTCGCCAGGTGCTTGACGTACGTCGCCAGACGACTGGGAGCTTCTCTCAGCCGGTCCACCAAGGGAGCTATCTTCGGCCCGCCCGGATGAGGCACCAGTAGCCTCGCAATGGGAAGTGCGGCTTCCTCGAGTTCCTTCAGCTGGGCCCGCAGCTTCTCGCAGTCCTCGTTTAGCTTCTGCAGAGATTTGTAGCAGTTGACGAGGTCACAATCCGAGGCAATTCGAAGCTCCATGTGCTTATCGCACTCGTAAGCCAACTGCTTATAGTCATATTCAAGTACCTCACGGGCCTCCTTCTCCCAGTAGAAGAGGTTCTTCATGTCGACTTCTGAAGCCCTCAGTTGCTTGACACGAGTCTCAAGCTCTGCAATCAACAAGCAAGGCGGGTCAGACTACTGCAAGGTACTTCCAATGGGTACTCGACAAGACAACACGTACCTTTATTCTTGTTGCAGAGCGACTTGTTCTTCCTCACCAGCTCGTCGCTCTTCGCCTGCATATCCTGGATTTCGTTGTGATATTGGGCGAAGGCACCGTCCAGTTTTGATTGGAGCATGGCGGAGTGCTTCCGGGCCTTCACGAGTTGTTCCTCCAAGGCCTCCGCCTAAAGCACTGCGTCGCCATACCCCTAGAGCATGCCAGACTTCTGTCGGGATCTCTCTGTGACATCCTGTAGCAGACAACAGCTGTCAACTGGGTACTCAGCATTCTACGGCAGATTGACTACTCAAGGCATCGACAACTCACCTTCATCCACTGCTCGGCCTGGCGCATCGCTTCCAAGTGACGAGCTATCGCCGCCGGGTCGACAAGGTCGTCTGCCAGGAGTTCAACCCCACCACGACTATTCGTGGTGGCTCCAGACATTGGCGCCGAGCGTATTGGCTCCGCATCCTGGATCTCCGGCGAACGGACGACTACTTCCAGGGTTGATTCTGGCAGTACATCGTCGCACTCCTCTCCGGCCATCGCGGGGGCTTCTCCGCTGGCTACCTCCGTCAGCTCGGGGGCTTCTCTGGCGGCTCCTTGGGTCTCCGACACCTGGCCTTCAACGGGCACCGCCTCGGGGATGGTGCTTCCCTCGGCTTCGGCCCCTGTCAACAAGAAGACAACTGGATTAGTCACCCTTGGCGGTTACGACTACTCCTCGAGGATACCTGCGCTCGTGCAGTATACTCACCTTCTACAATGTTGGCCTCTGGTAGCGTAGCCTCCACGGCCGGCGCCTCGGACTCTGCTTGAGGGCGGGAGCGGACTCCTCAGCGACTGGCGCGAATTCCTTTTCAGCCACCGCTGCGCTGGGTTCATCCCCATCCCAGGTCAGGTCCGTGGATTTCCTACAGAGTACGCAACTGGTTGTCAACCAAGTACGACTACCAAACCAAATGTACTACTCGGGAAAGATCTTCACTTACAAGCTCGACCGGACTACTGTCACGGTTGGGCGCCGAGGATGCTAGCGATGTCGACCAGTCCAGCCTCAGCAGGCGCCTCCTCTTGGGCCTCAGTAGCCGTTGGCTCTTCCGCAATAGCCACGGCCGGTTCAGTACTCCCCTCAGCAACTGGGGGCTGGCGCGTCAGTTGCGCCACAAGTTCTTCTACGGTGGGGGCTGGGTTGCCGCTGGCTCCAGCCGGCTCTCCCACCGTATCCCAATCGCCTTCGTCCCCTTGGTCTACGGGGTCGGAAGGCAGAATCTCCTGCAAGCAGTGGAATTTCGTCGTCAGCATACACAACATCGAGAAACAAGTACTCGACTACCCTACTCAAGGATGGCTTACTCAAGGAAGCTTACCTCTTGGGATGTGGTCTCCGTGACCTTAAGCTTCTTGGCCACGCGCTTGCGGGCCACGTTGTGCGGCTTCCTTGGCGGCGTAGGCAAACTAGCCTCCAAGCTAGTTGGTGGATCCTAAACGAGAGGAACTGCTCTTGAAGCGTCTCCTCGTCATCCTCGTCCGATGTGTCTTTGACGACTACTGTGATGTCTCCTTCACCGACTTCGCACGCTCCTTGGCCTTGCCCTTCCCCTCATCTGGGATTTCAACAAGTAAAGGAGGTGACGCCGACTCGGAGACAAACTTCACTATGTCATCCTGCAAGAAGCACATTGGGTGAGCACGACTACTACTACATAATCAGTACTCGACATTGAGTACGGCTACTGACCTCGTTCAGTGGACGCGCTGCAGAGTACTCAGGCACGAGGCATGGCGTGTACGCCGGCATGTCTTTGAAGATTCTCCCCAGCCTGTCGACGATGTCGTCGTCGTCGATTTCATCCCCGGGCATCCGTGACGTGTCGTCGTCGCCGGTGTACTGGTAGCCCAAGGTGTCGCAAGCCATCAGCGGCTGCACCCTCCTCTTCATGAAGCTGAAGGCCACATGCTCGGCCCTCAGCCCGACTTCTCTTAAAGCCTTGATCTTCGCTAGCAGTTCAGGTAGCTGGATACCCTCCTGCATCGTCGGCTCGGAGTTCCACCAGGGCCGGTGCTTCGGCTGCTTCCCGCTGGGCTTCGGCAGCTCCGGGTGGTGGTTGGTGATGTAGAACCACTTTGATTTCCAATCTTGGTTGGAGTCGATCAGCTTGTACGCAAGGTACTACTCCGTGGCGTCCTCGCGCATCTGGATGCCGGCTCCTCCAACTACTCAGAGGTCGTTGGCACTCGGCTGGGGCTTCACTCAGAAAAACTTCTGGAAGAGTACCCAGTGGGGTTTGATCCCCAAGAAGGCTTCACAAAAGTGGAAAAAGACGGAGGTGTGGAAGATACCGTTGGGGTTGAGGTTGAGGTACTCGATGCCGTAGTACTCCAAGAGCCCCTTGAAGAAATCGCTCGCTGGGAGAGCCAACCCGCGTTCCGCGAACCAAGTGAACATCGGGATCTCATCTGGATTCTTCTCCATGGGGTACGGATCTCCCACGGCAGCGCGCCACATATCAACTTCCTTCTCCCGAAGAAATCCACTGTTCAGCAGTGCCAGTAGATCCTCAGTCTTCGCCTTTGACTTCTTCCACTCTTGGTTGGGATTCGGGCGCGGCGGAGACACTGGCGGAGATGACCCTGCGGCAGATCCGGCGGCTTCCTCTCCGGATCTCTTCTTCCCGCCGGTAGTCTTCAAGCTCTTGGACGGCGAGGGCTTCATTCTCCAAGTGCACCGGGTTTTCACTCGCATTCGCTCAGGGGCTACGGCGGTGGCTTCCGGCGGCGGCGCGCTTGGATCTGCGATCTACTCTGAGGTGGCAGTGCGCACTGGCGGTGGATTCTAGGCACGATCTGCTCAGAATGGCTGCAAGTGCGTGGGGTGAAAAAACCCTAAGGGTTTCAGCTTCTATTTATAAGTCAACGGGTGGCTCCTCAACGGTCGGACGGATAAGTCTTCAGACAGCTGACTCAACGGTAGCGCCTCACCCTTGAACTTCTAGTAGTCGACACGCCTCATCTCGGGGGCTCGGCTATATCTAATCAATTCCCTGGGTAGCGACAAGACTAAAGAGAAACTCAGGACACATTCTACATACAAGATGACCCTTCAATTCGAGAGGAAGTACTCGACTAAAGGCTCGGGGGCTCCATGCCACGTGTCCTTCGGTTTTTTTCTCCAGATTCTTCGGGATAATCTTGCTAGAACTTCAGATGGACCCTCAGCCAGAGTCTACAACTCAACCTAAGGCTCGGGGGCTATTCCATATGGAGTGCGATTTTGCAATCGCACTTCCATATCAGCTTCGGCTTCAAGACAATACAGGTATTTTTGAAGACCTTCAAGAGCAGCACTCGAGGACGCTTGGGACTACTCGAGAAGACTTCAGGATTACTCATATATCAGCTGGAGTACCTTCCAGCCTCGGGATGCTTCAAATATTCTTAAGGACTTTTGGCTTGTAGTACTCGGGGACGCTTGAGGACTACTCGTCAAGGCCGTCAAGACTACTCAAAGCTATCCTGCTCGACTACAAAGTACTCGGGGGCTTGTCGTATGGACCTCCCTGGGCCCACTACCTCGGTGGGTACTAGGACCGACTACTCGGTGGGCCCCTGGGACTACCCGACTTGTGCCGCACGGTACCTGATGGCGTGAGGCGCAAGGACTACGGTGGAGATGTACTCAGATAGGAAGCTATACATAAAATTGAAGGACCGATTCGAGCGACCAGAGAGGGGTGAGTGAATGGGAGCCGATAAAAATTCTTCCCTTTGGTTGAATTCGGCCTATACCCCAATCGCAACTCCACGAACCCACACGCACAAACAAGATCCCAAACAAGGCTCAGAAAACCTCAAAGGAACCACCAAGAAGCCTAGGGACAAGAAGCGGAACCAAACAAACAAGAACCAAAGCACAAGCTCTGAATTGCAAAAGCCTGGGCAGACTGTCCGTGTGGGACTGGCGGACCGTCCGCGAAGGGGTCGCGGACCGTCCGGCCACCACACGAAAGCACTCCGAACCAACAGAGTCGCACCCCGAAAAATCGGACTGTCCGTGATTGAACCGCGGACTGTCTGCACGGAAAATCTTCTCGCGGACTGTCCAAGGGTCTCTCGCGGACCGTCCGCAAACCACGTGCAAAACGGAAATCAAAATCCAATCGATCGAACAACGAACTCGTGAAGAACTCGATGAACTCGCGAAGAACAGCCCAGTCCGTAGACCGTCCACCACGAGCTCGCGGACCGTCCGCCCCTCACCCAGAAACAAAAACGCGAGCTTCACAAAGACAACTCCAACTTACAATCGATGGATCTCCTAAACCGTTGGACGGATTGACCCCAAATTTTGGGTAGATGAAAAGCGTCACTACGTGAAGCTATGCCCAAAATCATGGAACCCTAAACCAATCCAATCAACTGAAATCGCAAATCTCGTGCACAAAAATCGAGCCCGATTCCCGGTGTTTGAGGGGTCAAGATCATCACCCAAGGTGCGCAAGGCATCCATCCATGATCCCCTCAAAGAAATCCGGAGCCAAACGACCTAGAAACGACGAATCGAGCCAAGCACGAAAAAAGCACAAAAAGAGCTCCGAAAAAGCAATAAAAGAAACTCGGGAATAGAAAGATTGGCACAAGATTTAGAGGATGAATTCACTATGAATATTTTGTCCAATCGATTACAAGCCATTCCTAGAATCCAAATCTAAGATAGTAAAAAGCTCCAGTCAAAGAGCCACTCTCTCCCTCTCTCCCAAAGCACTCCAAAATAAAAGAGTACCACAGCCTACTAGCCCAAGAGGTGGCTGAAAATTCAGCCCCCTCCTCCTATATATAGGCCCTCTGGAAAAGACCGAAGTGCCCCTACACTAGGAGTACAACACAAGCCCTCACAGAGGCATTTTGGTCAACACATGAAGTTCACCATCGGACGGCCACGCATCCATCAGGCCTTCACGTCCTCCCGACGCAAGCATCTCGATCATGCCGCGTGTCACCCGCCTCGAAGCTTCCCGACGCACCCGGATACCATCTCCATCACGCCAGGCCCTCGGGCTCGGTTTTGAGGCCCAAACCGAGAAACCCTCCTCCGATGGTTTTGTGGCCAAACCACCAAACCCGCGTACACGGCCCGGCCTCACCACGCCAAGCGTCGAGCCCGCTAAGCCTTTCACCTCCGGCGCCCGAACGGTCTACTCAGTCTTGCCTCGTTCCTTGACTTGGCCACCACCGATGCACCGGCTCCATGTCCACGACTTCGTCTTGCTCTTTTTGCACCATGCGGCTCGCACTTGATCTCGTCGGCCACCGGGTCCCTCGAACCAAGACTACTTGTCTCTCCACTCCTCGGAGGCCCCGCAAGGCTAAGACCTTTCGCGCCTGTTCTTCACCTGCACCAACGCAAACCAAGCCGCAACCAACACCTACAATACTAGGCCAAGAGTCAGTCCACACAACGTTTTCAACCACTCCTCATGAGTGCATTGACAACACACCACATAAACGATAAGGTAAATACACAAAATAAAACACACACAACACAACTCAACACTACACACACAAAGCTTCAAACCATCCGGTCAATCACTCATCACACACAGACCAAGGTGCTTCTCAACTTGGTTCCTCAACCATGTACCGTGTAGAGGACTCCTAGACGTACACGACTAGTACTCTCTCCCTAAACCGACCTGTAACCCTGCCTCCCAGACTATATAAGGCGAGGGAGGGACACTTCTCTCAGGGATGACGCATCATCTTGTAATCACATCCAATCAATCCAGAGCTACGCAGCATACAGGACGTAGGGTATTACGCACCTCGCGGCCCGAACCTATCTAATTCACTAGTAGGGATGTTGTCATCAATGACGTTGCATTATCGTCATTGAAGACGCCAGAATGGTCACAATTAGTCTTTTATGACATTTTTGTGACGATTTTGGTTTGGTCACTATGGTGGCGTCACATTTGATCATCGGTGACGAAATTGGTTTTTTCGTCATAGATGTGACTCTAATCTGTGACGAATTTTGTGTCATCATGGATTTGAATTCATTCTATGACGAATGTTTTTGGTCATAGATTATACCCTGTTTTCGTCATAATTTCACGTCTGCCTGGCTAACTGACGTCGCCGTTAACGCGGTTAATGCATTTTGTGATGATCCTTTTTCGTCACAATCTTCCGTTCGCCTGGATAACGGATGGCGTCGTTGCAGTAGTGTGACGATCCGGTTTCGTCACAAATGTAGTCTTGTGTTGGTCATAGGCTGCCGTATGCCACGCTGGCAGATGACGAGGCTGTGATGTCATCAATGACGTGGCTGCTGAGATCATCATCTTGCAACCGTCATGGATGTCATGTTTAAATTGTCACAGATTGGTATTTGGCATTGTCACGGTTTGATATAATAAGGCCACTGATTTGCCAGCACTTTTGTCACACCCTGAAATTTCCAAATTTCAGGATGTGAATAAAAAGAATAATTAAATAGCGATTTTCTCATAATTTTAAATTTTTTTCCAACATTTATTTTTCTTTACAGGAAATACAGTATAGGAAAAATCCTTTGTTTGGTTTTCCGAATTTAAAACAAAGTTGAGAGTGTTGCATTCATGCCGATGCATCTAGTGGTTCCTGAGTGCTTAAGGTTTCAAAAATGTGTTTAGAGGCTGTTCAAACCCTTCCGAGAATTTTCTGGATTTTTCTGAAATTTATTCGCATTTTCCTCGGGCTATTTCTATTGATTAGAAGGCTCTAAAATCTTTTTCATGAGCTCCAAATACTTTATTTGGATTGTTCATACTCCAATCTAGCTTTGGGAATTTTCCTAGAATTTTGGGAATTTTCTAAATATTCTTCGTGCTTCAAAACATTTTCTAGAATTTCCTAGAATTGTTTTCACACTTAGAATATTTTCAGAAAAATAATAAATCAATTCCTATTCTTTTAGCCCGCTCAGCAGTTGCTTGTGGCCCAGTAGCCGGCCTAGCTCCCTTCAAGCAACAGCCTCGGAAGTCTGAAGGACCCCCCTGAGTTCTTCACCCTAGCTCGTTCGGCCACCCTAGCTTCGTCTTGGCCCAGCTAGCCAAACAGCTCGGCTTGGCCCAAGCCAAGCCCATCCGCGGAAGTCCGCCGGTCCACCCTCATTTCTTTCGCCAGCCATTTTTTTGCACCGTAGTGGGCCACCGCCCCACACTCTTCCGGCCCAGCCGCAGCCCACTCCACCTCCCCCCACTCGCGGTCGCCGACAGGTGGGCCATACCTGTCATCTCCTACCTTCAGGCGTGCCCAAGCTGGACACGAGCCCGAGCTCGAGTCCCGGCCGCGCCCGACCCGGTGCCGCGCCCGTGCCGCCTTCCTACGCGTGCACGCCACGCCAAGGCGGGGCCTCGGCCCCATTTAAAGCGTCGCTACCCGTGCCCGAAACCCTAGATTGGCCACCGCCGACGGTCCGCGCCACCGCCCTTGCGGGCGAGCCGAGCCGCCGCCGAGAGCCTCGACAAGGCCATCCCGGAGCAAGCCAGCGACGCCATGAGCTCCGTGACGACGAGCTGAAGCCGTAGCGCCGCTTCCCGTCGCGAGTTGGCCACCGAAGCATCGGCGCCGTGACGAAGTCCGGCCGCCTCCAAGCTCGACCGCCGGCCCCGTCGACTTCGATTTTCTGCCGTCTCCCTTCATCCCCGCCGCAAGTGAGCACCTCCTAGACTTCTCCTCTCCCTCCTCCCTTCGTTTTGCGTTTCAATCAGACCTCTAAGCCGCCGGGACACCGCTGATTTGGACCGGTATGGCCGCCATCTACCCTGTCTCTGGATCGAGCAGAGGTAGAAGATGAGGCCGCCGTTTTGCACATAGCCCCCTACAGACCTTTGTTATCCCCAGATCTAAATCTGAGTCTTGGCAACCTTCCATAAAACCCCCTAAAAAGATCCCCCTTTCACACATAAATCCACCCTGGACCTTTTGCAAGATGACCCTCGGGTTTGCATACATAATTATGTATATGCCCTTGTCTTTTTGCAGTTAAGCCCGGGAAGTTTCCAATATCTGCAACTAGGTCCCTGAACCTTTGAACAATCATATCTTTCTTGTTTTAGCTCCGATTTCATCCGTTCAAGTTGCGTTAGATTCATAACAATGCAAAAGCACGCGTTAGTGGTGTGTTTTCACCATGTTTTGTTTTCTGAAAATAAAATTAATATTAATTTTGATTAATGTCTAGTTATGCATGCCTTTTATAAATAAAAGCAATATAGATCTATACACTGTTTTTAATAATCAAATTTACTTTGATTAATGATTCCTTTACATGTTTTTTCAAATAAAATCTAACTAGATCTTTTACTCAGTTTTCCATAAGTCAAATATTAATTTGCTTAATGATTAATTAACTTTTATAATTAAAAGTTGATTAGGCTTTTACTCTGGCTTTATAAATAAATGTTAATTAATACCAATGTAATGATGTTTTCAATAATAACATGATCTACTACAAAGTTTCGTTTAGATTGTTCCTATAGTCTAGTTTTTCTAAATTAAATATTTAATTGATTAATTCTTATATGAATCTTTATAAATAAAACTTGACTAGTTCTTTACACCAGTTTTGCAAATAAAGTTTAATTTATTTTAATTCCAACATGGGGTATTTTATTTATGAAATATCCTTGCATATATTTTTGTTAATTAAAATAAATCTAGCTCATAGCCTTGTTCTCTTATAAATGCAAATAATTCGTTAGATGTTCGGTGTCAGCTCTATATTAGTATCTCTTTTGATCAAGTTTATCAGAAGCTCTACGCCTTTCTAGTGTTAGCCCAAGCTAAATCATGTGCATCCAATCAAGCCTTAGAGTTTCTACTTAACTTAGTAGCTTTATCTGTGTGAGTAGTTTGCACTGCTCAATTGCCTATCAAGTAATCTTATCACTCTTGTTTCATGTTTATCATAGAATCTTGTTTATCAGCATCTAGCTAGTTGATGTCTATTCCATCTCTGTTAGGTTAATCAGCTATGTTCTTATGCCCAATCTTTCACAGCTATACCTTTCTTTAGAGCTAATCTGGTTATCCGTTCCTTTACCAACTAGTCTAGCTTACCTTTTGTTCAGTTCGTTGCTACCCGTCTAGTTCGTTTCACAGTAACCTGTACGTTAGCATGTGTATCACCTGTTACTTGTTTTAACACTAAAACTGCATGTTAATCTTGACTAATTCTTATTCCAATGCTTTTATAAATAAAAGTGATTATGTTCTAATCCGGTTTTCTTTAATCATGATGTAATTGGTTAATCCCTATTCATAACTAGTTTTTATAAATAAAAGATGTTAGAGTTAAACATCGGTTTTTATAATAAAGTTAATGTGCCTAATGACATCATAAATGCCTTTTCAATATTAAATATGTTTAGTTGAACACGTGACATAAAGTTACTCGCCTAGATATCTTATACTTGCTTTATCTTTATAAAGTAATTGTTAATTTGACATAACTTCTACTCGAATGTTATAAATAAAATATGATTAGGTTTATCGTGATTTTTTTAATTAAATGTAACTTGTTTAAATGGTAACATAGAGTATTTCTCTGAAATATTCTTTCACATGATTTCTTAATTAAAATATGCCAAGTGTAGTCTCTTGTTGTATGATTATAATCTCACGATAGTTTCAAGCTTAGTTCTGTTCAGCGATTCTGGCGCCTGCGTAACCTATATAATCAAGCTCTATCTCAGTATGATCTTTCCGGTCCTTGCTCAATCTTCCGCAATCATCTCTTCAAAGTTAACCAAGCCTTTCTCTTCCAAGCACACTTTGTGTTCTTTAGCGATCCATCCAATCGAGCCTGTCCTTTAGTGTGTTCTTTTAAAGTTTCCCTTTTGATTGGTGCGTTGTTCTTAGTTGTTTGTTTGTCTGCTTTGTATGTTTGTACTTGATGATTGATGCGAGTAGAATGAACGTTGTTCGAGAATCGAGAGCTTGGAAGAGCGTGAAGGTGAAGATATTCTGAGCAACTACTCTGGTTAAAGGCAAGTGTGTCCTTGATCTTTTGTCCCAACAATTTTATTAATCACTGTTGCATGTGCCTTGCATTAACTTTGACGGGTTCCTATTAAGGATGACTAGCCTTTTTTGACCATTATCTTGAACCTGGTTTTAATTAATTAATTTTGATGGTAGATATTGCTTAGTGTGCTCAATTGGGTTGGTAATAATCAACATGGTTATCATTTTATGCTCTATGTTCCTTTATGATAATTTTAATACAAGATCACTGTGCATTAATCGGAACATGGAGAACCACCCAGGAAAACAGTACAACCACAAGAACTAAACGGGTAATGGTCTTGGCTGAATAATTAGGAACTTTAGCTTGGGGTGATCTTACCTGATAAGGACAGGGGATCAGCGGTACTGCGGGGTATGGACTCTCTCTAGCAGGGGGTTGGGTGAGTTATTCCTTTTATGGTGGGGTATCGACCTGCTAGGGGACTTTATACCTTGCTAACTGATCCGGACCCTGTGGGTCACAACTTGCTGGGGAACCTTTGTAAAGGCCATGTAGCGTCCCTATGCAACCACACCTCGGTAGTGTGGTATGGTGCTTGGCCGGCATCGCATGGTTGGGTTCAAAGTTCTTCGGAGCTTTTACGCTGATTGTGGTGAAAGTGTACAACCTCTGCAGAGTGTAAAACTAATCGATTAGCCGTGCTCACGGTCAAGAGCGGCCTGGACCCTCACATGATTAATTGAACTTGAAGATGGACTTAAATTATGATATGTGTTATGGTTATGCTTGCCATATTCTTATGGCGTATCTCTTATCTTTATGCTTAATTGTGGGATGGTATATACTTATACTTGCTAGTAAATAGTTGCTTAATAAAATTTGACCAACTAAAATGCTAAATGCTTATAGCCCAGTCCACTATAAAGCCTTTGCATTCATCCTTTCCCCACACTTGCTGAGTACGACAAGTGCTCACCCTTGCTATAAACAATGTTGCTCAGAAGGAGGAAGCTACCCTGACGTCTGAAGATGTTGCTAGTTCTAGGCGTACGCAACCCCCAGTCGACTGCCTGTGATGTTTGGTGTCTTCGTTTCCAGGATTAAGCGTAAATCTCTAATAATCTCCCTTTTTCTTACGTGATATTGTTTCTGTTATTCACTTATGTCAACTATATGCATGAAAATTGATCCTGGCATGCATATGGGTTTGCACTTGGTTTTCTTTGGAAAAACAGGTGTGACAACTTTGGTCACAAATATAACATCTTTTGGTCACAGATTTGAAAGTAGTTTGGTCACAGATACACCATGCATTTGGTCACAGGTTTGGAAATAATAATATAATTGGAATTTGCAATTGATACTATAATGGGCACACAGTTCCATTAGGTTTGCATCAAGTATTCCAGTGTGCATATACAACAGATGCACACCACTAGACATTGCAAATTCAGTAAATATGTTGTTGAAACTGTACCAAGTACCATAAAAAGTTGCACACACGACCAAGTACTAGATAGGCAAAGTGACAAAAATAGAAAGGAAAGCTGAGCAGCAGCTAAGTTGAAGTCGATGACGAAGCATTTCCCTGGAGGGAGAAGAGCTTCTTGAGGAGCAAATTGGTCTCCGCCATCTCCTTGATGTTCTTCTCTGTAAGCTTCTTGTACTCCTCCAGCTCCTTCTGTGTCCTTGCCCGGTCTTCCTCTGCATCTTGAATTTTCTTCCTGAGGTCATCCAGTTCACCTTGAACAGCTGTAGTCGCTTCGGTACCGCAAGTTGCTCCCTAAGCTGACTTTCATTTGATGATACTGACTTGGAGGATGGCGGTGTTTGGAAGCCAACATTCTTCAGGAATAAGTTGGAGCTGTTCTGAGAGAGCACCTTCGACACAACTTGCACACCGGATGCCGGCATCTCACCTTCGAGAAACGAGTTCGATCCTCAAAGCTTCCATTTGGGACTGAAATATTATCAAGGTAAAAGAGTTACAAGTATTTGACGAAGAGTAGCATGACAATGTTTAATAAATGCAATAAAGTAGAGGCAAGTAAAAGAACCAGATTATTGAAAACCTACTACTATGTATGCATAAAGTCCACACATGATTTATGTGAAATGGCAACTAGTAGGCATATAATCTGTGCACTTACAAGTGCCTCTCTTGCAGGGTTACTTAGGCCACGTTTGGAGCTAGTGTGGCACGTCTCGAAGGCTTCCACTGCGTCTACTTCTACAGACTGATCTAGGCTTGGTTCATCGAGGATTCTTGTTTGTTTCTGTGTAATGGAAAAATGACAACAAAGTAGGCACAGATGAAAGGGAAAATAATTAGTTGAGTCCAAATGTGCAGGTAAGTGAACAAGGTAATGTTTTACTTACGTATGCATGTAAGTGTGCCACATAGCAGCGAGAACCCGTAGCCTGATGATACTTGACTTTGCTGCGATTTTCCTTGTTCTTCTCACATGTTTGCTAAAAGAGGATGAACATGTTAGTTGATATCACATGTTTAAAATAAGGGACTTTGTAAACTGATAGTGAATGTATGAATTGATGCCCATACCATGTTCTTTGGATCTAACCACCTTGCAACAAGTGCCCTCCATTCGACATCAGTCATGTAGCGAACTGGAGAAGTTGTACGAATCTGATTTGCAGGAACACCATTGAAGTATCTCTTCTTGAGTCGATAGCGTTGGTTCTTTATCGCAACACGCATCAGATCAGTCATAGCTTCCCTTGTTGGTGCATGATTTGTGTTAATGGCCAAGCGACCCTAGGCATATGATAGTTAGATATTTAGTTAGTCAAATAAGCTTAATGAACAATAGTTTCATATGGCTACAGTAATGCACTTACAGCTAGCTGTCCCTCAAAGGCTTTGTAGTGTACGTCGTCTTTCTTGTAATCTTTCCAATGTGGGAGGACAGAATATTTTCCCGAATGATGACGCCGGCCTCTCGAAGCTAATTTGGCGGCTTGGACAGGATCTTGAGGTCTTTTTTTTCCTTCTCGAACAACTATGGGCAATCTCCTTCCCATAGCTTTGGTCATCCTATCTAGTCGCTTTCCAACAAGAGGTGGTCCGGGCCTCCTAGGAGCTCGGCTTGTGGAGGACCTACATCATAGAATTTAGATTCGGTTTTTTTATTTTATTGATGCAAAATCAACTAAATAGATGTCAAAACTCGCATGAAAAAAAGAGCTTGCCTTCGCCTAGTGTGTTGTCATCATTAGCGAGTGCGATGTGTGCCTCAAAAGCCGCATTGTCATGACCAACTGATACACCGCCATCCTCCGATGGTGTGTTCTCATCAACAACCGGTCCATTGGATTCCTCTGCACTGGATTGTCATCATAAGGGGTCTGTAGGATCTGTACAAGAAGCCTTTTTGATGCTCTTGTTTCGCATTCGGAAGGTGGACATCTGACTGAGTTGATGCCCTCACTCTCTTACTGTTCCTAACTCCAGGAGCCATTCTGCCAACAAATTTCTTGATCTTTGGAGAGATGATTTTGCGACTATGCGGTTGGAGAAGCTGTGAGGAAAAAAAGCTCATGTAAGTCATGTGCATTAATAATGAAAACCATATATTCAACATCACCTTAGTTTGAAAGAATTTGCATATAAATCGGAGATCAAAATGCAGATCGGAAACAGTAAATTGCAATCAACTATATTAACAATAACTACCAATGCAATCTAAGTCCTAAAGCATACTTCAGAGTAGAAACATTTAATCCTAGATTATATATTAATAATGAATACAATGTAGTAAACAAGTTGTATATTCCAAGTATGCCCTATTCACTACTGTGAAGATAGAAGAAGCACCTTAAGTTGTGGCTGCTCATTAGATTCAATGTCTTTATCATCAGTTTTATCTCCTTGATCATCCTCATCAAGGAGATACTCCGATGATGATGAATCTTCGTTATCGGTTCCCTAGTTTGCTGATTTTCCCCCCTTCTTTTTTGCGAAGTTGAGGCAAGGATGTAATAATTTCGAAGCTAAGGTATTCAATCCAAGCTCTTCAAGCATCTTTTGATTTTCCGCCACGCGTCTATCTCGGCATCGCTCATAATCGCTTATCATAGGTTCTTTCAAGGACAAGAAATTGGGTGTATTAGAATTTTTAAAAGGCTTGAACTAATAGGTTAGAGTTAACAAAACTACATGAAAGATAGATAAGAGGTCTAAGATATGAGATAAGACCTACAACTATGTGTGGACTCCTAGATTAGAAAACCCCAGGGTATTACAGTGAATCAGAAACTGATATAACTACATAAGTAACTATGAATATAGAATGGAGTGAACTACAATCTTCCTATCAACAAAAAATCAGGCAATATTACAGTACCAAACCGTGACATGATAATGGTCTCATCAATCAAAAAAAACATTTCAAATTGACATACATATACGACAGCATCAAAATTGTAGATCTACTCTCAGAAATATAGTTGAATTTTTTGACAGACCTGCAGGCCCGTTCCTCTTTTGCCCCCTTGTTGCCAACATTGAAACCTACAAATGAGCTTTGGGTTAGGTTGGGGAACAAAAGGAGGTGCATGGGCAGAGAAATGTACGTGAGAGAGAGGGATTGGGGAGGCGTGAATTTAAATCAGGTTATTGACGGAGGTACTCGTCGCTGACGGTTGTGGTTAGGGTTTCGTTGATGTGACTGAGTGGTTGATGGGAAGATTTAGGTAGGTGGGGCATTGAGAGAGAGGGTTAGGTTGAGGCGTCGCGGCCTGGAAACTACCAACCTAGGGTGAGGGAGCACCTCGTCGTCGGCGATGGGTGTTGTGGTGGCGGCGGCTTCTGTGGTTCCAGGGGAGGTGTCGAATAGATGGGAATAGGAAGTGGGGAGGTTTGACGAGTTGTGGGGAGGCATGTAAATAAGTCCGCCTTTTTTCGTGAAAGAATGGTGCCGAAAAGTTTGGCGCAATTCCTCCCGCGTTGCCGCTGAAGCGTCAGTTACTCGAATCATATAAAACTATTTCGATTACTGAACGAACATCCTCGAGTAGTGCAGTGGTAAGGCCCATTTACTGGAACCCTTGGGTCGCTGGTTTGATTCCTATGGGGCTCAGATCTTTTTACTTTGTTCCTTTTTTTAAACATCAGTTGCCTCTATTTCTTTATATTTTTTTCATCGACACCTCCGTGCTTACGTCCAATAACACGCTCAATGATAGTTTCTCATGATTTCGAGATACTTGTGATGCACATATCTCACATGTGGAGACGTCCCTTGCATAGGCACATTGGTCGTAGTGGGCATGTATTCCATCGTAGCACCGTGCACCGCCACTTTGGTATAATGAATTGAATATTATTTTGGCATGACTCCACACCAAATTGGTGTCTCCTTGCAAGTTTTTACATTTTTCTATCATGGTTTGGTAATTTTCACATTTATTCTTTATTAAATCATCAAAAATTTAAGATAATAGGTAAAAATGCTACGAAAATTGCACAATTGCACGAAACCTCCTTGTTTACCTCCAATAACACGCTCTGATAGTTTCACATGATTTCGAGATACTTGTGATGCACATATCTCACATGTGTAGACGTCCCTTGCATAGGCACATTGGTCGTAGTGGGGCATGCCTCACATATACTCAATGTGTGCAAGGGAGACTTTAGTCTAATGAGTGGGATCTTTAGTTACTCGTTGAGGAAATTATTACAGTTATATTACTGCCATTGTCACCTACTAAAAAAGTAGAAAACAAATGAAATAAAATGTTAATATCAAAACAAGTTAAAAATGTTTATATGAAAAGTTTAAAAAAAGCTCCCACAGGGTTCAAACCCGTGAGCTGTGGACTAACAATCAGAGCGCGTTACCAGTGGGCTACGAAGGTGTATTCGTTGGATGTGAAGATCCATTTTATTTAAAATCATAAAGTGCCGCCTTGCTGTGCAGATCTATATAGCAGTCGCCACGACGGTTTCCCCCAAATCGTCCCCAAAATCGTCACGCCTCCTCGTCTTCTCCTCTTCGCCTTCTGCCACCCGCCATCTCTGCCCCTTGCGCCACCACCACCTCTGCCCCTTGCGTCGCCGCAGTCGCCGGCGATTGGAAGATGAGGAAGCGGTGAAGAACCGGGAGCAGTCGGAGCATGCGAATAACCAGAAGCGGGACCCGAGGACCGGGATATTCACCCGCGCTTCCCATGGCGTGGTGGTGCGCCGAGCCTCCGCCGCCTCCGCCGACGTCGTTCCTGACGTCCCACCAGGCTTCGAAAGGATCGCTCCTAATCTGAATCGCGCTGGGGGATCAGCATTCCCATCTTTTTAGTTGAACTACTCAGTGACTATATATGGCATATATTTAAATTTTGACTGGATTCTTTAAATCTTTTTTAGTTGGAGTACTCACTGTCTATATATGTGTTGTTAAATCTTCACACTTAAACTGGCATAACTGAATTCACTTAATTTTCGTTAGCACTTGGTGCAAATGAATTGTGATTCACTTAATTTTCAGGCCACCGCACGCGGGGGGCTCTCCACCAAGGCCGCAGAGCGCGCTCTGAGAGTCAGCGAGCGCCACAGGAAGAAGGTCTGCATGAAAACCCGGTACCTAGTGAGTGCTTCTAGTAGTGCTGGCACTGCTGAGTCTACAACTGAAGAATCAAGCGGCGAAACTTATGTGAACCCAGTGCAGCGGCTGAAAGGGAAGAAGAAGGTGAGTTTACTACTATTGACGATTTTGAGATAATCTGATTTGAGATCATTTAGGCCTTAACAGTGCTCATTTTCATAACAGCTGGACTTCTGGGAGTTACAGAAGGAGCTGGGGACTTCACAGGAGAACGTGATGCTGCTGGAGGTTCAGCTGAACAGGGAGAAGAACAGGTACACCAGACTCAAGGCTGCTCTGAAAGCTGTTGCTGACAAGGCGAAGAAGACGAAGTGCATTCGAGAAGAGTGATGGTTAAATGTCAAAGCTGCTGTTGTCTGCAATCTTTTGAAAGTTTGGCTAATCTATATGGCCATGTGATGAAACTAGTAGAACTGCATGCATGTCAAGTATGAACCTATATGGTTGCATGCTTTTGCTTTTGTGAGTGATGCAAGACAGTAACTTAGTTTTGTCGTAGCAGGCTGGAAGGCAAGAAGATTTTGTGCCTTGCTTGCTTTATCTTGTAAATACATATGGTCAGTGCAATGTGCCTAGTTAGTAGTGCCTTATGTGGCAACAAGACAAGTAACTTTCATCTGCTGGCATGTACATGCCCTACAAATATTTGGTAATGGCACGTTAAAGTATCATTTGTGGTAGTCAATCTGGTATACTTTTTTATTGAGATAACAGTAATCACCAATCTATATTATTGTAACAAAGTTTTCATATCTCTAAACTGATGAGACATGTCATCTTCATGTGGAGACATATATGGTTTGGAAAAACATATATTCAAACTAGTAATCTTCATCTTCGTCATTTGGAGACATGTCATCGTTGTTATCATTGGCATCGTCACTACAGTATTGCAGCACTGTCTCCTCCTCCTCCTCCTCCTCCTCCTCCTCCTCCTCGCTATCGACATCAATAATTGCAGCTTCCTTCTTGTTTCTTATTAATTCTTGCAAATTGCCTTCAATTATAGTGGCTTCCCCACCTTGAATATTTGGTAATGGCACGTCGTCGCCACCTTCTTGCACCACATGCTCAGTATCAAAATGGTAATCATCCTGATGCACATCATGGCTGCCCTCATCTTTTTCTGCCACATCATAAATGTTTCTATGTTCAAACTTCTGCACAACTCGCCAATCTTTATCTAAAGATGTGTCTTGAATGTAAAATATTTTTTTCGCTTGAGAAGATAGGATGAAAGGATTTGTCTTGTACCATAATGACTGCACATTGATAGATTTGAAATGTCCGTCATCTTGAAGGCCTTTCCCCATGCCTTCTTGGTCGTACCAATTGCATCAAAATATAACCACAGTTCGACAAACTTGAAGATTCGAGTTATACAACAACTCAATCACCTCTTGAAGTTCTCCATAAAAATCTATAATGTTGTTATTATGTTCACCTGGAGTCATGACACCACTATTTTGTGTCTGCAGGAACTTTTCGCGATCCGTTGTGCTATACCGAACACCATTAATCTTGCAAGCTGCAGAAAACTTAACTCGTAGACATGGTCCACAAGACAGTGCCCACAATCC
The DNA here is from genome assembly GCA_947561735.1 of Cenchrus americanus. Classification (NCBI taxonomy): domain Eukaryota; kingdom Viridiplantae; phylum Streptophyta; class Magnoliopsida; order Poales; family Poaceae; genus Cenchrus; species Cenchrus americanus. The sequence continues at coordinate 248,531,636 of OX387241.1, forward strand.
TTCGCTAACCGACCCTGGATTCTCCTTGCGTTGGTGCTCAATCTATTGCAACAAAAATAATCATTAGCAAAAATACGTATCCACTTAATATCTAAATAGTTGTAGTTACTAACGTGGTGCCTGAACCACTTGGCAAATCCTTGGTCAACCATTTTATCAACATTATTTTGTTGTGCACCTTACTGCAACAGCTCGTCTCTGTACAACCTGCAAAGACAAGTTTATTTAAATTAATTTTTTTAAAATTAAGTAACAAATCAGCAAGTCTTAAAAACCATACTTACTCCTTATATTCATCAGCTTCTTCACAATTATGTAGCACATACCAAACTAACTTATCCATTAGATCATATTCAATGTACTGGACCCTATTGTCCCCAACAAGAGTAACACCATGCTGAAAAACAGAGATGTCATCAGGCAATGGTACCTCTCCACCACTATCATCCTCCAAGTTGAATCTAGTGTCCATATCCTCCATGTACCTAGAACAAAATGTCAAGGTGTCACTTGCCACATATGCCTCAGCAATTGATCCTTCTGGCTTCGCCCTGTTCCTTACAAAATTCTTCAAAGTGCCCAGGCGTCTTTCTATTGGGTACATCCATCCATATTAAACAGGACCTCTTAGCAGTGCCTCATCAGGTAGATGGACACACAAGTGAACCATGACATCAAAGAAGGCAGGGGGAAAGATTTTCTCAAGCTTGCATAAGATCAATGGAATCTGTTCTTTCAGCCGTTTGACAACATCAATCCTTATATTTCTACTGCATAGCTCCCTAAAAATGGTCCTGAGCTCAGCTATTGCTTCATACACATCCTTCGTCACCAATCCTCTTAGTCCAACAGGAATGATTCTGTGAAGGAGTATGTGGCAAGAATGTGTCTTGAGCTTTCCAACCACCCTCGCACCATCTTCACTTATGTACCTTGCTAGGTTAGCAGCATATCCATCAGGAAACTTGATACCTTTGAGAAACTTGCAAAACTCGACCCTTTGTCTTTGCTTCCCCAACACATAAGGAGCGGGTGGAGCACCGACCGAGTTGTTCCCTTTCTCTTGTAAGTGCAAATGATGTCTGATGCCCATATCATACAAATCTAGCCTAGCATTATGTGTGTCCTTGGTCTTGCCAGGCACATTGAGTAATGTGCATAGAATGTTTTCACACACGTTTTTCTCTCTGTGCATGACATCAAGATTATGTGGAAGCTTCAAATGTATCCAATAAGGAAACCTCCACAACACAGATTTGCGGCTATAAATCTTTGGACCCACATCACGCTTCCTTTTTCTTCCAGTGTTTTGAGTTTCATTCACTGCCTTCCCTGGCCTGACATCTTTCACCTTATCTAGCTCGTCTAGGACCTCACCCAAAGTGAACTTTTGTGGTGCATCTCAGTTTTCACGCTTACCATCGAAAGCCAAGCTTCTCCGCCATGCATGTGACTTTGGAAGGTATCGACGATGTCCAATGTAACATATCTTATTCCTTATTGACCGAGACAGAGGATCCTTGTCGCAGTAAATACATGCATAATACCCTTTTGTTGTTCGGCCAGACAGCGTGCTCAACGCAGGGTAATCATGTATACACCATAGCACAGCAGCACGAAGGTCAAACTTCCTACCAGTACATGCATCATAGGTACTTATACCCTTCCATAGCTCTAGTAGTTCTTCAATTAAGGGCTCAAGGAACACATCAAAATCCTTTCCTAGAGATTTTGGCCTTGGGATGAGTAAAGACATAAAGCAATTTGCAGGATTAACACATTCCCAGGGTGGGAGATTCAGTGGAGTCAGAAGCACTGGCCACATACTGTACTGGGTACTCATGTTGCCAAATGGATTGAACCCATCTGTAGCTAAGGCAAGCCTCAAGTTCCTTGGATCAGATGCAAAGGATTCTTCCTTACTGTTGAAGTACTTCCATGCTTCCCCATCAGCTGGATGGCTCATTACATTCTCCACTGGCGTCCTTACTTTCATGTGCCATCGAGTTTCCTCAGAAGTACGCTTTGAAGCATATATTCTCTTCAACCTTGGCAACAGTGGAAAATGCCTCAGTACCTTATGTGGAACCTGCTTGGTCCCAATTTCATCTTTCCATCTAGACTCCTTGCATACTGGGCACACATTCAACTTCGCATACATGGTTGTTTTTGAATCCCGAAACAACACACAATTATTCTTGCACACATGTATGTTTTTGTATTCAAGGCCAAACTCTCGAAGGTATTTCTTCGCCTCATCATAAGAATTTGGCAACTCGCTCTTAGGGTATCCTGATGAGATCAAGTTCATCATCGTTGAAAATCCTGCATTGCGGATTTGATAACGAGACTTGATATACAACATCCTCACCATAAAAGAGAATTTGGAATGCCTAGATCTTGGTCTATGTGTCTTCTTCGCATCCTCAAGCACTCTTGCAAACCTTGGTTGTTCTCCATCAGCCTCTACTTGAGCATACAGATCTCCAATCATCTCTGGTACTCCAAGATCCTCATCAAGATGACCATCATCGTCCACATCCACATGTATACCATAGTCATGATCACCTTCCACATCCTGCTGCTCTGTATTCTGAACTTCAGCACTATCTGCAGGCTCCCCATGATGAATCTACCTGGTATATGTAGCTGACATTCCAAATATGTGTATGTGGTTTTCAACATCATGTTGGGGTCGCACCCTTTGATTCAGACAATTGTGGCAAGGACAACGTATCTCGATGTCTTGTGCGTATCTTGCTCTAACAAATTCCATAAACTCTTCAACTCCTTTCAAATATGCAGGTGTGAATTGATTCCCAAATATCCAGCTTCTATCCATCTGTTTTGACAAACACAAAAAAACTCAAAACACCCAAACTGAGATATATTAAGCTGAAAACAATAAATTTTTTTTGGATGTTTGAACAATTAATTGATAATCAGATGCTAATAGGCTCTACAAAATCTAAACCATTGATCCATATATGAACAAATCCTTCAAATTAAACTCATATGCATATCTGACCAAATACTATAAACATCCAATTCGTCAAACCTTGGTTTCATAAGCCGTCTAACGCCTCCTCCACCCTTGTCTCGACTGCAGGCACTAGTCTGCTTCCTTAGCCGCCGCAGGGTTGAAGAGGATTGAAGAAATCCCGAAGCCGTCGATCACCAGCCAGGACTCCGCCGCCAGACACGTATAACCTATCGACTTCGTCACGACGACTTGCTGCGATCGAACTCGTCACGATATGTCTCGATACATCACATGACAAGGCCCAGTACATCGTAATCGATCCAGGTGAAGGCCCCGATTTACTAAAAAAGGTACAAATAACAAGAATACTTGCCAACTACACGAAAGGTCACGTAGTGTAGTGGTAGAGCTCCAACCTGGATACCTCTTGGTTCACGGTTCGAAGCTCCGCGGGAGCAATTTTTTGCCAAATACTTGTTGCCTACTACCAAAATAATAAACAGGGAGCAGAGCGGCCCATTTGTTGTGGCCCAATACCAAAAAAGAGGGAACGGAGCGGCCCATTTGGACCACGCATCCCACGCCGTCAAGTGTGCCACTGGTTTGTGACAAATTTGTTTCATCATTAAGTGTGTCAAACAATGCCAATAAATGTTGACTATATCAAAACTAATTTGTGATGATCAGTTTTTGTCATTCCAATATAGTATACACAACATGAGTTTTATGACGATCTCCTATTACTATTCTGTGACGCTATTTTCATTTTCGTCATAATTTTCCGGGCCAAATCTTCGTCACATGCCAACTATGACGAAAATGGAGATTTCGTCATAGAAGACATACCATTCTGTGACGAAAGTGAGCAGCGTCATTAGCAAATCGTCACAAATAGCAACTTTTCTAGTAGTGTTGTGTGCCACGTGCTTCTTCCTTCGAGTTACCATCTCGGCGAGGCCACATTCATCTACCTCGGGTACTCCCCTTGGTAGGTTGCCGGTCTAAAACACCGACATGTGTGTCGCCGCCCCTCCCAGGACCTCCTCTGTCGGTCGCCATCGCAAATCTATGGAGAGGCAGCAGAGTAATGCCTGATAGCAGGATGCTATCGCATCAACACAGAACTTGATCTCCCAGCACAAGAATCACTAGAGACAGGATGTAGACACACGATGCCTACAAATGATTCGGACTAATCTAGGGTTTTCTAAGCGGCGCGACCCCTATCGGGAATTTGTGGGCGACGGCGCCGGAGCGGCTAACCAGCGGTCTGCAGTTGCCGCCGCCGACTGGGAGTCGGTGGGAGGGGCGTGGTCACCGGGACCGGAGTGGTCGTCGACGTTGCAAGGGCTAGATCGTCGACAAGGCAGTCAAGCTCAGGGCGGGATCGTGGGCGTCCTCCGAATTGCCAGGATGGGAGCTCCGGAAATCACGGACGACATCCTTTCCTCAGGTATGTGCCGATTAGTTACGCATCACATGCACGCGCGCAAGCTCAGTTCATCTCTAGCTAACCCCCATTAGAGGTCGTTTAAGCCTCCGAATCTACACTGAAATATCATGCTATTCTGAGCTACAAGAATATCTCTCGGGCTGAGTTGATCTCGTTGCTAAACCTCTTAGTCCCCGGAGTTTTACGTGTTGATGCTTCGGTCCTTGGTTCATTTGGAGTCATGTTCATCACGTGTCTTGACTTGTGTCGGGTTTCACGATCTTCTCCTAAAGTGCTTGATGAACTTATCCCGAAAGTCCCCTCTTTAACGTTGATTTCCTACATAAACAATAAACTCCAAAAACCACATGCAAGTGTGAACTTGTTACATTATTAGTATGCCTAGTGGCGGGTCAATCATAATTCAAAGCTCAAACCAAAGTGTAACAAGTGCTCTTGGTTGACAGAAATCGACCGTCAATAGGCCCTCGGTCCAGCCTTCCTCAAGGTCTTGATCTTCTCCAGTAGCGCAGGCAGCTGGAGGCCTTCCTGCATGGTGGGTTCTGAGTTACATCACGGAGCGTGATTTGGCAGATGTCCGCTAGGCTTCGGTAGCTCCGGGTGGTGGTTGCTAATGTAGAACCATCTCAACTTCCAATCTTGATTGGAGTCTATCAGCTTGTACGACAGATACTGCCCGACGGCATCTTCACACATCTGCACCCCAACACAACTACCCAGGGGTCATCCGCGCTTGGCTAGGGCTTCGACCGGAAGAACTTTCGGAACAAGATCTAGTGGGACTTGCCCATGAACTCTTCGCAAAAATGGACAAAGATGGAGGTGTGGAAGATACCGTTGGGGTTAGGGTTGAGGTACTTGATCCCATAGTACTGGAACATCCCCTTGAAGAAATCGCTCGCGGGGAGTGCGAGCCCGCGCTCCACGCATCGCCTGAACATTGGGATCTCATCTAGATTCTTCTCCATCGGATACGGATGTCCACTGGCGACGCACCACAAATCCATCTCCTTCTCTCGGAGGAACCCATTGTTGACCAGGGCGAGGAGATCCTCTGTTTTCAGTTTCGCCTTCTTCCACTCCTTCGACGGATTCGGCGAAGTGGAGGGGGGCGATGACGACGACGATTGACCGGTATCACCGACCTCATTGCAGCTCCTTTTCTTCGACGCGCCAGTCTTGGTGCTCTTTGACGGAGATGCCTTCATCCCCACAATCACGAGTGTTTTCACTCGCATTTGCTCGGGGACAGCGGGGGAGGGCGGACTATGACGACGGCGCAGGAGTAGATCTAATCTACTTAGTGGCAGTGGTAGCAGCAGTGAAGGGAGGAGGCAACTTAGATCTGAACTCAGAGGTTGGAACTGTTGGAAGTGCAAAACCCTAAGGGGTTGCCCTATTATTTATAAGCCACTGGGCGGTTCAGTTCCAAGCGGGCGGCTAAGTCCCAGGCGGTCGACTCAGCACGGCGGGCTAACTCTACATCTTTCAGTACTCGACGCTCTCAATCTCGGGGGCTCGACTTCGACGGAATCAGTGGGCTAAACTAGACCAAGGACCCAATTCAGACACACTCTACAGTCAAGATGACCCTTCAATTCAAGAGAAGTACTCGACTCAAGGCTCAGGGGCTCCGTGCCACGTGTACTTCGGGTTTTTTCTCCAGATTTTTCGGGATAAGATTGGCAGAACTTCAGATTGACCCTCAGCTTGAATCTACAATTCGATCTAAGGCTCGGGGGCTACATACCATATGGAACGCGATTCTTCGAATCACACTTTCCATATGGTTTTTCGTCAAGACATCACGAGTACTATTGAAGACCTTCGAGAGAAGCACACGGGGACGCTTGAGGACTACTCGAGAAGACTTCAAGACTACTCAAAGATCAGCTAGAGAACCTTCCAGCCTCGGGATGATTCAAACATTCTTGAGGACTTTCGACTTGTGGAGCTGGGGACACTCAAGGACTACTCGTCAAGGCCGTCAAGACTACTCGAAGACATCCTACTCGACTACAAAGTACTTGAGGGCTTGTTGTATGGACTGTCGGGCATACACCCCGGGTACTCATGCAAGGAAGGAAGAAGACAGACTCCTACTAGAATTCCCCTGTAATCCTACTAGGACTCGTTCCGTGTAATCCTATCAGGACTCCTACCTTGTAACCGACTAGGCACCCGCCCCTAGACTATATAAAGGAGGGCCAGGTACCTAGGAGGACATCCACAATCCCTCCGGGGAACAACACCAAGCGCAGGGCGCAATACTACTCCAAATAGGATGTAGGACGCTACTCTGGCTACCTGAACCTGTATAAATCTTGTGTCTTGTGTCCTTGCGCACACCTTCGAGTTCCAGATCATGGCGATCCCCACCTTCTACCTTGCTGCGGGTACCTCCTATGGAGGTCGTCAGGTTTAAACACCGACAGCTGGCGCCCACCGTGGGGCCATCGTCATGATCATTAGGCGAATTTGAAGGACCTTCACCAAGAAAATCAATTGATTCTACAACCATCGAGTTCGAGCGGGAGCCGGTGCGCGGCGTCTCATCTTTGGAATTCGTCGAATCCAAGGAAAAAACGGCATCATTGAGTTCAAGCTCGGAGTAGACAGCGGAATCAGATCCCAAAACAGCTTCCGAGGCAAATTCAGCTAGTCTGGATTTTTGTTGCATTGTTGTGCGGCAGATTTTTCTTTTCGGGAGTCCAAGGCAAATTCATCTTCCAAAATCCGAATCAAGTTGTCGAGTGCTATAAAGACCTCTGGCCGCGTCTGACATGCACGCTTCAGGACGAATCAGAGGATCAAGCTGTACGCAAAGACCATCAAGATTGCTCTATGCTACATGTACACCAGCAATGTACCAGCAAAGGTCAAGCTACAAGCTGTACATACGGCTTGGTTCACACAGAAGACTATGCGAAAATCGACATCAGCCGCATCGACTCACTGTACGACTACTTCGATTACTTATCTTGACTAGTTTCAACTAGAAAACTAGTCGAGGACGGCTCCCGCGGCATAAACAACTAGTCAGATCCACCTCCGACTAGTCGACTTCAGCATCAACCGTCGCGGCTTCATCACCGACCGCCATGGCTTCGTCGACACTCGTCCACAAATCAAGCTAAGTCACTTATTTCAATAATTATTTTTTCTTCGACTCGTTTTCCGCATACAGGAACCAACGCTGAAGACTACTTCGTGTACGCCTCTCGACAGCTACTTGCCAGCAGAGCTACACCTTGCCAATTATTCCTTGGGATTGTTGACTGTCTGCCACAGGCTTGGTGCACCAAATTAGGAGGCTCTTGCCACGACGTTTCATGTACTGAGTGCTGAAGGCGCACAATGGCTACACCCTGAGGAGGCACTGCGCAATCTTGCTCTCCGCCATGCGGAACAACGAGCAATCGCACTCTCTCTTGTCACCATGCCGACTACTTTCGTCTACCTCTTAATGGTCTCGATCCAGTAGCACACGCCTTGATCCGCGCAAAGCCTCGGCTCTCCTGTCATGCCTCCACGTCCCAGTGGCTATGGCTAAATAGGCTCCTTAGAGATCGGGTGCTTAAACCAGCTCTCCTGTCATGCCTCCACGCCCCCAGCGGCTATGGCTAAACAACGACCAAAGAGACTGGGCGCTAAACCGCATCAGGCTAACTAATCGACGCCTAACGACCACAACAAGAGCATGACACATGACATTTACATCTACATTCATATTTGTATTTGTCATTAGTAGATTTAATTTCTACAAAAATGCTACACAATGTACGCATCCTTACTTTCAGGTCAAGCTTCGGCGATGACTTCCCAGGACGCTCCGCGTACCTCTACCGGTGCGGCTAGTTCCCAAACTCGGGGGCTACGCACCAAATTACTACTCGGCGACAACTCGAGTAGTCTCTGCTAGCGCTCTAGCTCGAGGGCTCAGCACCAACAACTACTCGACGTGGCTCCTGCGGCTTTCCTGGCGACGAGCTCGGGGGCTGAACGCTACAGGAGTACTCGGATGATGACTTCCGCAAACACTAAAGACCCTTGGATTGATTCATCAATCGTTCCAAGGCTTGGGGGCTACTAGGCTACACCCATCAGTTGATTTTTTCAAGACGGAAGCAGAATCAAGATTGACCCTCAACCAGAGTCTACAACTCAACCTAAGGCTGGGGGGGGCTACTCCATATGGAGTGCGATTTCGCAATCACACTTCCACATAATCGCGACTTCAAGACTGATGAGCTGGACCACCTTCCAGCCTCGTGGCAGTTCAAGTACTATTGAAGACTTCTCCAAGCAGTACTCGAGGATGCTCAAGAACTACTCGCAGAGGCTTCAAGACTACTCGAACTACTACACTCAACTACAATGTGCTCGGGGGCTTGTCGGGCATACACCCCGGATACTCATGCAAGGAAGGAAGAAGACAGACTCCTACTAGAATTCCCCTGTAATCCTACTAGGACTCGTTCCATGTAATCCTATCAGGACTCCTACCTTGTAACCGACTAGGCACCCGCCCCTGGACTATATAAAGGAGGGCCAGGTACCTAGGAGGACATCCACAATCCCTCCGGGGAACAACACCAAGCGTAGGGCGCAATACTACTCCAAACAGGACGTAGGGTACGCTACTCTGGCTACCTGAACCTGTATAAATCTTGTGTCTTGTGTCCTTGCGCACACCTTCGATTTCCAGATCATGGCGATCCCCACCTTCTACCTTGTTGCGGGTACCTCCTATGGAGGTCGACAGGTTTAAACACCGACATGGACATCCCTGGGCCCACTACCCAGGCGGGCACTAGGACCGACTACTGCGTGGGTCCCTGGGACTACTCAACTTGGGCTACACGGTACATGACGACGTGAAGCACAAGGCAACCAGAGGGCTAGTACTCGGTTAGGAAACTAGACATGTCCGGATCCATGTAGAGTACTCCTAGCCTTGTACGACTAGAACTCTCTCCCTCAAACTGACTTGTAACCTTGCCTCCCGGACTATATAAGGCAAGGCAAGGACCCCTATCTATCATCTGCATCATCTTGTAAACACACCTAATCAATCCAGAGCTACGTAGCATAAATGATGTAGGGTATTACGCACCTCGTGGCCCGAACCTGTCTAAATTGTGCGCCACGTGTCTCTCCTTCGAGTTCCCGATCTAGGCGAGACCACAAACATCTACCTCGAGTACTCCCTTTGGTAGGTTGCCGGTCTAAAACATCGACAGCTAGTGCAGGGGAGGACAATGCGAGCGTCGACTTGAAGGTAAGGGTCGGGCGTCACCTCGGAGGCGCAACTCTGGAGGAGGAGCGCCGCTGTGGCACAGTCGTCGGCCCACAGCATGCACGAACGGACAGGAAAAGGGGCAGACAAACGATGTTGATGTGATGCTGACGACGTGGGTGTCCAAGGATGTAACTGAAGCGAAGAAGGATAGTTCGAGGACTAAATTGACCGATTCAAAAGTATAAGGACAAACTCTACCCTTGGCTAAGAGTTGGGGACGAACTTGCCTATTTGCGAAAATTAATATTAGGTCAGATAAGCACTGCAACCGTGCATGCATAATATATTAATTTACTCGGTTATTCACTCGATTAGAAAATTATTAGAGGTACTTTGAACACTTTAGTATTGCTACTATCTTGTCTACAATTGTCTAAACGAAGAGTCTTTGTAAACGAAGAGTCTTTGTAAGACTAAGAGAATTTGATGTGTTAATTTAATAATATTTAGACTATTTCAAAATTAGATTTCTCATTTTATACACTAAGGTTTGGAGTGCACATAGTTAAAATGGAACGCACGCACTCTATTGATCATACATCTCGAGTTTCACAGATTTAAGAGTTTATTTGCTAAATAAAATGAAGAACGAAACACCACTAAATGAGAGTGGGAGGCGCAGCTCGGTCTGTACGTGCGTGACTCCGTCCAACACGTCAACTCTAACATTACCGTATCATGTTGCGTGACTCAAGTATTAGTTGTGCCACGGAGCTTGGTGTAATCAAAAGGGATAGTTCTTAGAAATATAGTTTAAAGTGGGTTATTTTAAAATATTAGTTTAAAAAGGGTTAAAATAAAAAATTCCCACTAGTCACACATCATACGTTGCCCCATCCACTTCCTGCCACCTCTTAAAAAAGAGTTAAATACACTAGCAGCCATCTCTAAAAAAAGAGTTAAATACACTAGCAGCTCTTGAACCCGAGATGTCACTTAGATGCACGAACTTGCAAAATTAAAATTTGGCATTCCGAGCTTGTTAAATCGTGCCACTTAGATCCATACCCTTTCATAATATGCAAAAAAAATCATTGATTTTATCGTCCTTTAGCTCTGCATCCTCCTCCTCATCCCCTCTCCCTCTCTTCCAATGTGCGATTGTTGACTGACGCTTCCCTCACGGTGTGCATATTTGCAATCTCACCATTCTCAAACTTGGGCTTCACTAGTTTAAATTTGCCATCATCAAAATGTACTTCGCAATTGCCATCATCAGACCATGCCAGCACGCTACAATGCCTTTACTTCTGAAACTGCCCTGTCTTCCCCGGCGTTCTCCGCCTGCGAGCGATGTTGCCCTCGTCCTCCACAACCGGCGATTGCTACTAGCCCGAGCTCCACCCTCCCCTCCTCCCGCGGTCTTGAGCTTCTCCTCCCGCCATGGCCGCCCGAAGCCGCTCCTCCGGCCGCCGCCCCAAGCTCCCTCCCACGGCCCCGAGATCCGCCTACTGAGATCCGCCTACTGTCGCCGCCGTTGGAGCTCAGGATCCCCTAGCTCGGTCGCGGAGCTCCCTGCCATGCTGGCACTGCCTTTAGGCCGGTCGCCGAGAGGGAGAAGGGGAGCAGGTGCCCGCGCGCCGCGCTTCCTGGGCGGCTGCGGAGCTCCCCTCCATGTTGGCACCACCTCCAGGTGCCTTGGGGCTCGCCCTCGCACGCCACTGGTCGGCCGCGGGGCTCACCGCCGCGCCGCACCATTGGCGGGCCGCGAGCTTCCCCGCGCGCTCGCGTCGCCGTCATCACCTTCCTTCTAACCAAGGGGCAGTTGGGGTGAGGGAAGGCATTGCGACAAGTAGAAATGGTTTGATAATGGCAAAATTGCGAAGCCCATTTTGACGATGGCAAACTAGCGAAGCCCAAGTTTGAAAATGGTGAAATTGCAAATATCTCGCGCTTAACACCGCCAACTCGTCACCACTTACATATGCTTGGGCTCGTACTCTTAACTGCTACGAACTCGACACCCTGGATGGGGGCCTCACAACAGTGGCGCACAACACATGGAAAGGGGTCGATCACCTTCAACAACCAAGTAAGCGATGGTGGGGCACAACGTGATGGGTGCACACGACCGCCTGCAACAACATGAGTGGTGGCGCTAAGAGGGAGGAGAGGAGATGAAGAGGATGAAAATGTAGAAGAAGATAAAGTTATTTTTACATATTTTGAGAGGGTATGGAACTAAGTGGGACAACTTAACAATTTCGGGGTGCCAAATTTCAACTTTGTGAGTTCATGGACCTAAGCGACATCTCGAGACAAGCTGCACGTAGGTGTATTATACTCCATACATCCCAAAATGCAAGGTTCTGGAGGTTTCAAATTTTATACTCAAAAAATATAAAGTTCTGAAACAATACAAAATTGAATGAGGTTGGTGGGTAGGTGAGAGTTGGTGGGTAGTAGTATAAAATAAGGGGTATAGAGGTCATTTCCTCTCAGTGTTATTTTTTGACCTTATATTTTGGAACGGAGGGAGCACACAGGAAAAAATCTTCTCCTGCCTCACCTCGTCTCCCTCCCTCTGCCTCTCCGACCCGCCCTCGAGCAGCCGAGCAGCGCCGCCGCCACCGTTCGTCTCTCTCCCTCAGTCTCCCCTTCCCCTCTCTCTGTTCTCGTTGATAGAGCGGCGGCGGTGGTGCCGGGAGCCCTGCGCTGGGGCCGGAGGAGGCGTGGGGCTGCGGGTGGTGGAGCAGGGAGGAGCGCGGCGGCGAGTGGCGGTAGAAGAGCGGCAAGCAGGGCCCCGGCGGCGGCGGCGCGGTGGGGTCTATTTCCCCTCCCTCACTCCCTCTTGCTGCTTTTTAGCTAGGCAACCAGGATTGTTCTAGCGCCTGGACGCCTGGCGACGCCTTTGAAACCCTTCGTCGAGCGACGGGTGCTTCGCCGGCGACGAAGATCCGACAGGGGTATGCCTTCCTATCCCCCTCCCTACCCGTCCTGCTGCGCGAAATTGAACACCCAAATCCCTAGCGTATGGTATTTGTATTCGGATCTGATCATGATTTCACTAATTCGATCTCTTTGCAAACCCTAATGTTGCGCATTTGTACTCGGATCTGACTCATTTACAGTTATATGCTTGTGTACCACCTATTAATTTCGACTCTTTGTAAAATTACGGGTTCTACATGTGCACACCTCTCGATCCTCTCCTACACTACACTACACTGGGTTCGCCTCTGTTTACAACTGGCTGTAAGTTTTGCAATTTTAGGTAACATTTATTTCCATTTCGGCAGGGTTTGAAAACATCTTGTATGCTCACGGTTCGGCGCTGACTGGTGAAAATTGTTTGGGGGCTCCGAGGACCGAAATTCTGTGAATCAACTGTAAAGAGGTGCGGCTATTTGTACTTTCCAAGGTGTGAAGAAATGGAATGCAATAGGGACGAGGCCCAACGGGCAAAGGATATTGCAAAGAAGAAGTTTGAAGCGAAGGACCTGCAAGGTGCCAAGAAATTTGCTCTCAAGGCTCAGGCACTCTTTCCCGATCTTGAAGGCATTGCTCAGATGATTGCCACCTTTGAGATCTACCTTGCTTCTGAGGTGAAGGTTGCAGGGGAGAAGGACTGGTACTCTATCCTTTCTGTTACGACGGCAGCTGATGATGAAATGATCAAGAAACAGTACAGGAAGCTTGTTCTTCTGCTACACCCTGACAAGAACAAGCAAGTTGGTGCTGAGGGTGCTTTTCAGATTGTCAAAGAGGCGTATACAGTGCTTTCTGATAAAACCAAGAGAGCAGTATATGACCAGAAGAGGAATGTAAGGGCATTCCAACAGAGGACAACTCAATCAAGTAAGGCAAGTGTGGCTCCTGGTGCATCTAATGGCTTCTATAAATTCGCAGCTAATGCTGCCGCCGTCTCCAAGCCAACAGAGAAAAAGCAAACAGCGGGACCAGCAACACCTGCCATGCACCCGCGCCCATCTCAACCTCCACCACCATCCGCACCCTCCCCTGCACCTTCCTCTTCTACCCCTGCACCTGGGGCAAAAGCTTCTACATTTTGGACCTCATGCAACAAATGCAAGATGAACTATGAGTATCTCAGGGTATATCTGAATCACCATCTTCGTTGCCCTAGTTGCCGTGAGCCATTCCTAGCGAAAGAGGTACCAATACCACCAACTGAGACTGTGGTGCACGATTCAAACATTAGTGGTGCAAATAAAAACGCAAGCACTAAGAGAAATATGCAGTGGGGTCCATTTTCAAGGGCTGCTGGCGCAGCTAGTGCTACTGCATCATCTGCTGCTGCTGCTCGAGCTGCTAATGCAGTTCATCAGACATATGAAAAAGTTAGGAGAGAGAGGGAGGAGGCACAAGCAGCCGCAAGAAGGGAGGGGGCTCTTCGGCGGAAGTACAATCCTCTAAAAAGGCATGGAAGCATGTCAGAAAACATTAATCATGGAACAGGTGACGTCGCATCAGGAAAGAAGATGAGGACTAAAGATTCTGGAGTTGGTTCTTCATCAGTCATACCAGGTCCTGGAGCAAATTGTTTTAGAGTGCCTGGTGCGAATATATCTTTTTCAACCAACAATGGGGTCTATGAGTTTCAAGGCATTAATAGTGGACCCAATTGGAAAACCAGGCCTCCGATGCACATAAGTTTAGCCAAGACCTTCTCTCAGTTGGATGTTAGGGGTCTTTTGCTGGAAAAAGCGAAAAGTGATACGAGAAACAAGCTAACAGAAATAATAAAAAGTAAAACATCCAAAGTTGCTGCTAGTGAAAAAGCGAACAAGAAAGATGTGGTTAAGGGAAATGGAGGGGATAATGAAGCTCTCGCATCAGATGATCCTACTACCATTAAAGATGTTCATGCTGATCCAAAAGAGATTTGTTCTAATATGAGCTCAGATGCTGAAAATGAAGATGATGACCCCTTGTCTTATAATGTTCCTGATCCTGATTTCCATGATTTTGACAAGGATCGCGCCGAGGAATCTTTTCAAAGCGATCAAATTTGGGCTACATATGATGACGAAGATGGCATGCCTCGTTATTATGCATTTATTCAGAAAGTTCTCTCCTTGAAACCATTCAAGATCAGAATGTGCTATCTTGAATCAAAGACAAATAGTGAATTTGGGCCTTTGAATTGGGTTTCTTCTGGCTTCACAAAGACCTGTGGTGATTTCAGGACTGGTAAATCTGAAACATGTGATATAGTCAACATGTTCTCTCACCAGATGAAATGGGAGAAAGGGCTGCGCGGGGTTATCAAAATTTATCCACAGAAAGGTGACATCTGGGCTATCTATCGGAATTGGTCCCCTGACTGGGATGAAGATACTCCAGATGGTGTGCTCCATGCCTACGATGTGGTCGAGGTGCTTGATGCTTATGATGAAGATCATGGCATCTCCGTTGTTCCCTTAGTTAAAGTTGGTGGGTTTCGAACAGTATTTGAGCGCCATCAGGATCTGAATGCTACCATGAAGATTCCCAAAGAAGAGATGTTTCGATTTTCACATCAAGTTCCCTTTTACAGGATGTCAGGTGAAGAAGCTCCAAATGTCCCCAAAGATAGCTATGAGCTTGACCCAGCTGCTATTTCTAAAGAGCTCCTTCAAGGGACCACAGAAACAGTGGAGGCAAATGGAACTTCCTAATGTTGTTTAAGACAGTTGATGAACGTCTGCCTTGGTTGACCTACCATTTCGAAGAAATCAAGCAGAAGTTATCAATTCTTGCAAGTTTTAGTTTTCCTTCTACAGCTTTTGACAATTACCTTTGCATAGAAGGGTTAGAATGGGGTCAGTCATTATTGAGTCAGCCGTTTAGCTAAAAGGTGTAATTAGGGTGCTCTGACATGAATTTTGTCATGATATACTTAGTAACTCTAAATGTGGGTGGAGTACTAATGCAAAGCTCATGTAGCGGCTTTTAATGTCAGTGTTGACATTGTTTTGTCTTGAATGGATCTAATGTTTTTTCCTGGGTAATTAAAATGCTAATTAAGATATTATGTTGTGTCCATTTGTTGGTTCCACTATTAAAAGCAACCGTATATTGTACTCGATAACCAGCAGGTCTTCATTTCATAGTTCTTGCTCTGCTATACTGTGGCAAGCACGTCAGTGTGTGCGATCGTTTGTGACAGCTCCTGTTCCTTTTTGGAAGGAAATGTTTTACTGGGAACCCCAATTGGCTCCTATTTTCTTCTCTTCTTTTCTCAGTTCCTTAAAATATCAAGCTAAGTTAGTAACTTAGTATTTTGCTGGAGATGGTCGTCGGCGTGGTCCTCAATGAATACTGTATATGACCTTCTCAAGGTCATTGAGTTATAGGAAATTACTGCATTTGTGTCATGTTTTGCTTCAGTCGTGCATTTCATGTTGTGCTCTTGTAGCCTGCAAATTTCATGGATGTTTTCAGGCTTTGAACCCCAGAAGTCAAATACCGGTGATCATGATGTGGTCTAAATTCGAGCCCCACCAGGTTAGACTTTCTTTCTTTCCTTATTTTTAGAATTTTCCGGGCTAGTTGTGTGCAAAAAAGGTCGACACCATTAAGGGGTTAAAAAGAGAAACCTATCTGTGCTCTAATTGCCAGCTGCATTTTCGGCAGTAATAGATGGCTAAAAATCTCACTGTAATTACAGTGCTCCAGTAAACATTCATCCTCCGACTCTAGTCCTGTACCTACCTTTCCCTCACCATGAGCAATTAATCCATATAAGCTTTTGATGCAGTGGTGGTGACATATTAAGATTCCGTCTTTGTTTGCACATTCATGCAGAATCTTGAACTTTGATTGTGCAATATAGCTTACAAAATTTTGAAGCTGACAGTAACAAGTTTCGATTCTTTGTTACTAAGAACAGGAGCCTGGATGGTGGTCAGCTGGTGCAGATGACTCTACTGTGAAGTCCCTCCAGAACAAGGACCTGGAGCTTGTCATGAACTGCCCTGCACAGTGTGGTCCAGTCCAGGGCAGGGGACTGATGGTCTCCCTCCTCTATGTTACAGCAGTTGTGGAGATTTGGCCTTTAGGTAGGTTGTCTGCTATGAGATTGGAACAAGGTTTTTGAGCTGGCTGCTTTTTCTTGGGCTTTTTCTGGGCGAGGCATAGCCACATAGGAAGAACCATCTTTGCATAGAATCATATGGCAACACATACTCTGAGGAAGTACCGGACACCTATCTTGGTCTGGATCTTATATGATATGCAGATGCTATTCCAGGAGCATATTTGCCCTGCCTTTCTCAAAGGGTGATATGTGCTGATGCAAGTACATAACTCACCTGTTTTCTAGTTAATAGTTGAGATCCCATGAGAGAAGTGGGCAACACAGGTTGAGTACACTAAGCATTGGTCCTTCTGATGCGAGTAGAAACATGTATCTAACAATTCACCTTTAAAACCTAAACCGGAGGTATTTCACCAAATAATCAAACCCAAATTATGTTATTGGGAACACTTTCTACAGTTGCCCAAACATAATTAGATATGTTCTATATTTGTTGTTTATCTTTTTGCTTAATATTATTGTATGCAAGGTTTGACGGGACTACTTGTGTTGAAAGTTGAGGTGTATTGTATAAGGACCTCGTGTGTTTAGTTTTTTTACACCACATGCACGGTTTCCATGAGGGCACAAGGGGCAGGCAGAGTTATATTGAAGTAGTTGCAACTCTCCCATTTCAAAATAAAGTATACCGATACCAGTAATTCTCAGATCTCAAAAAATAAAAATGAGGCGTTGGACCACAGCATGGGATGCTGAGTTTAACCTTTTTCACTTAAAAATTTTAGAGAGGAGAATAGTGAAGGGCATGTAGCCATCTGCATATATACATATGTTCCCTCTCTCATCTTGCTGAGTGCTGCACACTACTGTGTGCTAACAGTGTCACCCAGATGGCTAGAGCTGCCTTGCTCCCTGTTGGTTTGTTGTTGTGCCTTGCATTGGCCTGTGGGGCTGATGCAGTGAGCAAGACGGTTGGTGTCTACGAGCTCAAGAACAAGAAGGGGGATTTCTCCATCAAGGTCACCAACTGGGGAGCCACCCTCATGTCTGTGCTTGTCCCTGATTCCAAAGGTACTGTTTCTTTGCTTCAAGAATGCATGCTACATATTGTTTCGTGATATGGTGCATGTGCATGACAAGCTTTGCATATTTCTTGCTGTGTAGGAAATCTGGCTGATGTTGTCCTTGGGTATGACACACTTGCAGAATATGAGGTAACATCATAAATATTTATTTTTAGTGTTGCAGAGTGTTGTGCATCTAAAAGATGCTTCTAGCTATCTGTAGTATGTAGATCTAACAAAAATAATGCATGTGTGGCTGCCCTGATACCATATAAAGCGAGTTTAATGTTTTCCTTTTGATGAATCGGACTTCTTGTTTTGAATTGTAATAATGAACTATACTTATTCAGGATGCTTCTTCTGCCTTTGGAACTGTCGTTGGACGAGTAGCCAATAGAATCGCCAACGGCAGCTTCGTTCTCGATGGAAAAACCATCCATCTGAACAAAGATGGCACGACTGTACTTCACGGTAAACTTCGGAACTCACATAATTTTCTCTAACCTCATGTGAGAATCTCAATGTGCATCGATATGTACGACCTATGGTTCACTGGTTTTGCTTTACTGCCATTGTATGTGTCAATCATAAGGTGGCGGCAGGGGGGTCAACAGAGTCATCTGGACGGTGAAGGAGTACGTGGCTGGTGGTGACTACCCATACATCACCCTCTACTACCATAGCTTCGACGGGGAGCAAGGTATGGTGAAAACCAATGCATGTACACCCAGAAACTATACATGTAGAGACGTTATTTGACATAAATCATCATATTGCGCTCATCTTGCTGAAATTTGGCAACTCCAAGAAGTCAATCTGAAGTTTGAGCAAGTTGATATATTCAGTCCAGTCGTACTCATTCCAATGAGCTGACTTACAACTTGTTTATCTCCCACAAGTCTTACCCAAAACGTTCTAGCGACCCCAAGAAGTCAATCTGAAGTTTGAGCAAGTTGATAGTATATTCAATGCAGTGGCACATGGTTTAACCCCAAGCCTTACCCAGAATCTTCTTACCCAAAACGTGATTAGGACGCATCTGATTGGTTTTGCAGGATTCCCTGGCGACCTAGACGTGTACGTGACCTACCAGCTGTCCCAGCCGTACCAGCTGAGCGCCCGGATGAACGCGACGGCGCTGAACAAGGCGACTCCGGTGAACCTGGCGAACCACGCCTACTGGAACGTGGGCGGGCACGGCAGCGGCGACATCATGAACCAGGTCATCCAGCTGTTTGCGTCTTGGTACACGCCCGTGGACCGTAACATGATCCCCACTGGTGAGATCGCGCCTGTGTCCGGCACCCCCTATGACCTGCTCGCGCCGACCCTCCTGGGGACCCGCATCGGGCTCGTCTCCGGTGCCGGCATGGCTGGGTTTGACATCAACTACGCCGTGGACGGGTACGGGTTCCGGAAGGTGGCGCGCGTCAGGGACCCAGCGTCCGGGCGGGCGCTGGAGCTGTGGGCGGACCAGCCGGGGGTGCAGCTCTACACCAGCAACTGGCTCAGCAACGTGACGGGCAAGGGCGGGGTGGTGTACGGGCGGTACGGCGCGGTGTGCCTGGAGACGCAGGGGTTCCCCGACGCCGTGAACCACCCCAACTTCCCCTCGCAGATCGTCAGGCCCTGGCAGCCGTACCGGCACGACATGCTGTTCAGGTTCTCGTTCTAGCGCCGGCGAGACGGGGATGTTCGGTCGGTGGTCCGAGCGATCGGCTTTTTTGTTGTTGTAATAATGTCACTGTACCAGACTGCCGCGTGTTTAAACTTCATTTGTCAAAAAAGTATTAGTCTTCGTGATCCTTTCGCTCTGTCTGTCAGTACCTTAGCACAAAGCAGGAGGGGCTTGTCGGCCGCAGACGCGGCGAATGCGCGCGACCAGGGGGCTGCATGTGTGGGCCAGTGTTCGATTGTTTATTTCTCGTGGGCCCATAGCCCACTTAGCCCAGCACATCCCGTGTAGCGGCCCGGCTGGTACCCTTTGCCTCATAATATCCCCCCTTTCCTTCCAGTGTCAAACTCGTACTCGCTGTTTTTGGTCCGCGCCTTCAACCAACGCCGCGCCCGCGCGTGCCTGCCGGTGTCGACTGCACTGCAGCCGGACAAGGACGCCGCGCGCCGTTCACTTCCACTCCCCCGGTCCGGCGACACCAGACACGACACCCCGAAACTATCGTGGCCCGCGGGCAACAAATGGCTAGCGTAATGATGTCTATCCGGACGCTGCATACGCCAGAAGCAGAGAGCGTCCGCGCGTGTCAAGCGTGACACACGACCACAGCCAGGGCGCTGGGGCCAGGGCCACCACCACCGTCATCATGCGGCGCACGAGGAGGCCACCGCAGAATATTCGCCGCTCGCAGCCAGTCCATCCAATCCATGTGCCACCCAACCCAAGTGAAACGGACCCCCGCGGACAAGGCAAACGCACGGCACCGGCGAACGGGACAAGCGCTGCCGCTGCCGCCCCCGTCCGGCGTGCTGACAAATCGATCGGATCTCGGGACGACGGGAGCAAGGAACCGAGGGAGTGCCACTGACCACTACTCCTAGTCCACTACTACTCCCTCCGTCCCCGAATATAAAGATTCCCAAGATTCAAACTCGAGAAATAACGAGGTTGCGAAAAGACATCTATACCCCTCATTTTACACTATCCACCAACTCTCCACCCACCCACCAACTCCTTTATTTTTGTCCTTATCCATGCGAATCGCTTATTGTGAAAGAAAATTTTGAACCCCGTAAATCCTAATATTAAGGAATCAGAGGCAGTACAAAACTGGCAGCATCTTATCGCACCTCATCTGTATCTCTGACCGCATCCTTCCTTCGCCTATCGCCATCTCCCCTCGTAGCTGTCGCCGGTCGCCCCCGTCGACTCCTCCTCCTTCCGTCGCCACCCTCGTCTTCTTCCTCCTTTTTACGCCGAAGGGGCGGGCGGCCTGACACGCTGACACACACTACTACCTGCTGCGTTCGGGAAGAAGGCCGCATCAGCATCATGGCTATGGCTAGAGCCCCGGCCCCGCTGCTGCTCCTCGCGCTGCTGGCGGCCGCCCTCGCCGCGGCGGCCGCCTGCGCCAATGCGGCCGGGAGGAAGACGGTCAGCGTGTACGAGCTCCGGAAGGGCGATTTCTCCGTCAGGGTCACCAACTGGGGCGCCACGCTCACCTCCGTCGTCCTGCCGGACTCAAAAGGTGCGTTGCTGTTTGTGTGCCTTTCTTGCGTGGCCGTGATGTGATGCCGCCCCGGTGCTGTGATTAGTCGGGTTTCTGCGTTCGGCGCTGCATCCATCTGTCTTCCGAGTGGGACTGAAACTTAACCTTTGCTGCCCAACTTGTGCTTGCAGGGAATCTGGATGACCTTGTCCTCGGCTACGACACCATTGCTGAATACGTGGTAAGCTCGCATCGCAGCTCCAAGTTCTGCTTATCGCAACTTCAACTTGTGGTGGCATCCTGTATTTTGCTGGGTCTCTCTGCGCATGAGTTAGGACTTAGGACTAGCATGAGGAGCCACTTTTCACCTCGCTGATCGATCGGCGCGTGCAGAATGTAGGGACTGCATAACGTAACACAATCTGTGTGATCATACATCTTCGACATTTCCTCACCCAACTGCCTATTTTTCTAATGAATATGGTTCACAGACAATGGCATTTTCTTATTGCACACCATTTTTTTTCATCGTCCACAATTTAATCGCCCACCTGAATATCCGGCAAAACCGGCGTCAAACAGTCAATCATTCAGGCATTAAAAACCATGCTCATCTCCCTTTTGCATGCTCATCGACCATAGGACCTTTTCTGTCGCCTTCAGTTTGAGCTCAGTTTTCTACACACATGGAGGTCCCAGGCATTGAAAACTGAGATAGATGGTGTTGGCCGCGTCTCACAGCGACATGATAAGAAAACAAAGATGGGAAAGGAAAAATTTCACAGACATCTGGCGTTGTTTTGATGTCAGAAAAATTTGTCTTTTTAACACACTGTAGCAAAATGTAAATTTCAGCTTTTTTTTTTAGTAAATATTGTCCTACCATGACCTAACTAGACTCAAAAGATTCGTGTCGCAAAGACCATCACAATCATGTAATTAGTTTTTGATTTCATCTACATTAGTATTCCGAACATATGTGTTTTGGTGTATTTAATGTGGTGGAGAGAGAGTGGAAAGGAGGAATTCTAGCAATCTAAACAAGGCCAGACGACCAGAAGAATCGACAAAAGTCATCAGCTGGATGCAGTTTTTCTTTGTGCTGGTTGGCCATGTTACCCGTGCGATGGTTTAGAGTGGAGGCACCTTCACGGCATCACCATGTGGCGCCCTGTCTTGCAGAGCTACTTGTTCCATAATTTTAGCCATACCAGATTACAGAGATTTCCTTCAGCATCCTGCTAGTCTCTTTTCCTGAAGCTTCAGCTTCGCATCTCTGTGCACACTGCACAGCGTAGATGAGACTGAACCAAAACCTGCATAACCATAAAGCAAAAACTCTTAGCTTGTGCCAGCTAGCAGGGAAAACTTTTCAGATCTTTTCCAAACAAAAAGTTGTTGTTTTGATCTTGCTGGTCAGAATGGTAGTAACTTCAGCTTGTTGTTTTGATCTTGCTGGTCAGAATGGTAGTAACTATTTTGGAGCCCTCGTCGGACGCGTTGCCAACAGGGTAGCTGGTGCGCGATTCGTGCTCGACAGCAAAACATATCACCTGTTCCCTAACGATGGCAAGAATGCACTCCACGGTACGCCTCAGACTAGAGAACTCCTTGGTGCTCCATGATCGAACACTACTGGCTGAATTCACCTTGCTCTTGTCTTGTTTGCCAATTACCAGGTGGTAAGAGGGGTTTCAGCAAGGTTATTTGGACGGTGAAGGAGTATGTCGGTGGCGGCGACTCCCCGTACATCACGTTGTACTACCACAGCTTCGACGGCGAAGAAGGTAACACCTATGCAAAATGATGATAGCATACACACACAAATGTTACACATGGTTGAACTTCTTTATTTTTAGAAGTATAAAATCATCTGACAAAAAAAAATCAATTTTCGGCTATCCCAATCCCAGACAGGCAAATCTGGAACATTTAGTTGCGCTACTGAAGATTTGACCAATTATTGCAGGCAGCTGAATTGACAGACTGAAAGCGGCACGTTTGATTGTTTGAATCCATTTTTTTGTAGAATTGTAGGGAGCTGAACTGGCAGAATGAAAAGTGGAAACGGCATTTGCGTTCAAAGAAAAAGAAACTAAAAACGGCACGTTTGAACGAACTGTAGCACTGCAAGTGCTGAATGAGAGTAATTACTAAATGTGCTCTGCTTGCGTGTCAATCAAAACAGGGTTCCCCGGCGACCTGGACGTGTACGTGACGTACCGGCTGTCGGGCCGCTACGAGCTGAACCTGCACATGAACGCGACGGCGCTGGACAAGGCGACGCCGGTGAACCTGGCGAACCACGCGTACTGGAACCTGGCGGGGCAGGGCCGCGGCGACGTCCTCGGCCACACGGTGCAGCTCTTCGCGTCGCGGTACACGCCCGTGGACTCCCACCTGATCCCGACGGGCGCGGTGGCGCCCGTCGCCGGCACGCCCTACGACCTCCGCGCGCCGACGCCCGTGGGCGCGCACGTCCGGGACATCTACGGCGGCAAGGTCGGGGTCTACGGGTACGACACCAACTACGCCGTGGACGGGGCGGCGGCGGCGCTGCGGAAGGTGGCCGTGGTCCGGGACGGCGGCGCCGGCGGGTCCGGGAGGGCGATGGAGCTGTGGGCGAACCAGCCCGGGGTGCAGTTCTACACGGGCAACTTCCTCAAGGACGTCAAGGGGAAGGGCGGGAGCGTGTACGGGCAGTACGGCGCGCTGTGCCTGGAGACGCAGGGGTTCCCCGACGCCGTGAACCACCCCAACTTCCCCTCGCAGATCGTCAGGCCCGGCCAGGTGTACAGGCACGACATGGTGTTCAAGTTCTCGTTCTAGCTGGCTAGCTGCTGCTGCTGTACTAGCTATTGTGAGCACTGTCACCTGGTAGCTGCTGTGCTGAGACACAATAAAAACTTCTGATTCGAAGTCAATTTGCAAATGGTAAATGTTTTCTTGCCGATATTGTTTTTAGACTACACTACGTTCCAGCCAGTTCAGGAACGATCTTGCTACTGGCCTCGCCGTCCCGGGCTCCCGGCGCTCTCATGGAGACTGGAGTGATGCATGGTGACACATGCGCAGTCATGATCGAGAGTCACAGGAGGATCGACGAGCACGGTCAGCTATCGGACGGGGCGAATCGTGGGAACGGGACGCGTGCGGAAACCCCCGGCAGCGTGCTCGTGCTGTGCACCCATCTAGCGGCAACAACCATTTGACTGCACTACACATCCGGGTCCGGGGAGGAGGAATGAACGACCGCTTCAAGCCCCGTCCAAAGCCATCGCCGTCGCGTCCCCAGCCCAACTGATAGCCGCCTCCCTAGATTAGGTGATGAGTGCCCATCGCCAGCGGCTTGCGGGATCCCGGGCGCACCCGCGCGCATGCCAGCCTGACCCACCTCTGGCCCTGCCCTCTCCTCTCCTTTAATAACAGCACTGCTCACTTTGCTCGTGTGACATGTGCTTCTTCCGGCTCATTTCTGCAACGCCCCAGCGTCGGCCGTCGTCGTCAATGGCGAGACGCGAGCTGCTCCTCCCGCTGCTGTGCGGCCTCCTCATCGCGGCGGCCTACGCGCACCCGGCGGCCACCGCCGGCGCGAGGAAGATGGTCGGCGTGTACGAGCTCAGGAAGGGGGATTTCTCCGTCAAAGTCACCAACTTCGGCGCCAGGCTCATGTCGGTCGTCTTCCCCGACTCCAAAGGTAGCTGCAGTGTTCTTGGTTCTCGATTCCTGTCGCCAAATTGTGTGTTGTGCCCCCCTGCGCCGCCGCCGCGTACGTTGCTGGGACCCTTCGTCTCCATTCATGCCAAACTTAATTAATTCCTGGCTTGTTCTGCTGCAGGGAATTTGGCCGATGTCGTCCTTGGCTTGGACACCATCGCTGAATACGTTGTAAGATCACCGAAACCACTCTGAATGTTTGCTTGCTCTTCCATCCATTCACCGATCTTTTCTTCAGCAAACTATTCCTGCATTTAGCATTTGTCAACTCTTGGGCAAACTGATTTGTGTGAGAACAATGCAGCCTGACACAGCCTTCTTATTCCCTCATGATCCGGTTGTACTACTTCAACTACTATATTCTATACATGTCCAACAAAAGTTAAACTTTAAGAAAGTGGTGTGCACGCTGAAACGTAGAGATTATTCAGCCTGTTCGTTCGGCTTATCAGGCACCAGCTAGCAGTACTTTCTCTCGAACAAATTAGCCACCAAAGAACCAGCCAAAAGATTTTTTCTCTCGTGAACAAACCAGCACCAGCCATCAGCCACCAGCCAACCGAACAGGCTTATTGAATTTCTTACTCGGCATGGTCTGATGCCCTCTGCCAAGGTTCAAGAACTCCAGTAACACGTAGTACCATACAGTACCTGTTTAAGAATTAAGTCAAAATCTGCTTGGACAAGCACGATGCTCGCTTTTTCATGCATCCCACTCCGTATACGTTTAGGACATCAATGTGAGAACAATACTAACACCAGATGGAAAGAAAACAGAAAAAGAAATCATGAAGATCAGAAAGCCGACAGGCATCTGTAGCTGTTCTTTCGCTTTATTCTCTGCGTCATATGCAATTATTCTACGGAGTAGTTCCTTTCATGAGGTCACATATATGGTCAAATTTGCCTCACGGTAGCCTAATTTTCAAATCATGATCTAATCTTCAGCCACCAACCAAATTTTCAGAAAGGCCTATATCCACAAAATTGCCAGCCTTATGAGCTGGTAGAAAATGACATCTTTGTTAGTTGCATTGTTTCTTCTGTCTCGTACTCATTTTCAAGTTATTTCTCTGCAACTCTGCTCTGCTCGACGACCAGAACGACGCCTACTACTTCGGACCCATAACGGGGCGCATCGCGCAGAGGGTTGCCCGGGGCCGGTTCGTCCTCGATGGCAAAGTCTACCACATGTACAAAAACGACGGCAACAACACCATTCACGGTAGTGACCGATGCACCGTAGCCGTTCCCAAGAGTGGAATAACTTGCTACTGTTCTTGAACGAAATAATTCACATGCGTGCTCTCCAATTCCAGGTGGTGGCAGAGGATTCAGCAAGAGCATCTGGACGGTGAAGGAGTACGTAGGCGGCGGCGACTCGCCGCACATCACCTTGTACTACCGCAGCTTCGACGGCGAGGAAGGCCTCCCCGGGAACGTGGACGCGTACGTGACGTACCGCATGTCGGGCCCCTACACGCTGGGCGTGCACATGAACGGGACGGCGCTGGA
The DNA here is from genome assembly GCA_947561735.1 of Cenchrus americanus. Classification (NCBI taxonomy): domain Eukaryota; kingdom Viridiplantae; phylum Streptophyta; class Magnoliopsida; order Poales; family Poaceae; genus Cenchrus; species Cenchrus americanus. The sequence continues at coordinate 248,557,816 of OX387241.1, forward strand.
CATGGCGACGCCCGTGAACTTCCTGCTGCACGCGTACTGGAACCTGGGCGGGCATGGCAGCGGCGACGTCCTGGGCCACACGCTCCGGCTGCACGCGTCGCGGCACGCCGTGCTGGACGAGGAGCTGCTCCCGTCGTCGGGCCGCGTCGTGCCCGTCGCCGGCACGCCGCTGGACTTCCGGAGGCCGGAGGCGATCGGGGCGCGCATCCACCGAGTCACGAGCGGCAAGGTCATCGGGTACGACACCAACTACATCATCGACGGGGAAGGGATGCGGCCGGTGGCGCACGCCCGGGACGGCGCGTCGGGGAGGGCGCTGGAGCTGTGGGCGAACCAGCCCACCATGCAGCTCTACACGGGGAACTACCTCAACCACACCAAGGGGAAGGACGGCAAGGTGTACGAGAAGTACGGCGGGTTCTGCCTGGAGACCATGGGGTACGTGGATGCCGTGAACCACCCCGAGTTCCCGTCGCAGACGCTCAGGCCCGGCCAGGTGTACAATCACGACATGGTCTTCAAGTTCTCGTTCTAACTAGCTGTGTGAGTGCCCTTGGTGTAAATCGGCTGCTTATTGATGCTTTAGAGGGAAATTATAATAAGGAGGGTCACGAGATCAGATGAGCTAAAAGGCAGAGTGAACTTTTAAAATTTTTCAGGTAGAACTCATCGATCTTGTTGATGAGTTGCCATGAGAAACCCGGTATATCCCCTTTAAGAAAAAAAACCCCGGTATATAGTGGCGACATGTTGGACAAGGTCTTCGAGTTCGAGCTACACAACATACTGGATCAAATTAAATTCATAAAATGTGATGCTATATTACTGTACCATTATACTACCAATTGTAATCCTTAATAGAACATGCTAAAGATAAAAAAGTGAAATTTTATGCAGCATTTTTCAGCAATTTATAGTGACCCCATCTAATAGCGATACCATCACAGACGTCTCAAAGATTCAGGGCACCATCATACCTTTTTTACAGACAGCTCTGCTCCCTCCCAGTAATGCTCCTGCCCTCACTTCATTTCTTGTCGCCCAATATTTTTTGAAAATAAAAGCAGGAGCACTGCTATGTCATATAAATGTTTTCCAATAAAGGAAAGATGTAGAGGGAACTTTTTTAAAAAGAAAATGGTTAGTGTATGAATAGTTTGGGATGTAGATAATCTATTTTTATTTGAGACTTATTAGTTTCAAAAATCTTAAAAGGATTATGTTTCAACATGTTTTCTGAAAAATCAAATTAATCATCAGAGTCGATAATTTTAGTCTCTTTCAGTTAACCTGGAAATTTATAAGGAGACTCTCTTGAGGAGCACAGGATTGCAAAATAGCTGAACAACATATAGCATAAAACGTCTGTTTATTTGGCCTGCAAGCTGCGGAAGTTGGTCTTCATAATCGGTAAATTTTGATCGATTCAACAAAGTTTCAGTTGCTAAACTATCTGATATCGCGGCCGGCAGTTAATTTCCTTTTCTCCTCCTTATAGTTGACATGGTTACTATCTTATTTTGCTGTCTATAGTTATCTAGTTGTACTTGCTTATATATCTTCTAAAATAAAAAAGAAGATCTATGAGCAAAGCTGTGCAGCCCGTTCGGTTGGGCTGGAACCGGCTGGGTTGGACCAGCTGCTGGCAACCAGCGAGCTGAAGCCAACCAGCGAGCGGACCAGCCACAACCAGCCCAATTCAAATTAAAAAAAAGGAAAACAGCAGCTGCCACTTTTTTGAACTTTTGGCGCCAACCCCCATCAACAATCACATGAATTAATAAGATCACTGCACATAATTCCACCTCATACAGAGAAATTTAACTGACTCAATACATACCAAAGACGATAATTATCAGTTAAAGTGCTACAACATCAACACAATTATGCTACCAATGCACTACAACTACATTTGTCAATGTCGACCTCAATGAACCGATTCCAATTAAAAGCAATACATCATTTGAGATCAATAACTAAGGGCTGTGCATGTATTCAAAACAAACTGCACAGCCCACCCACAAAAGCATCTGGTCCCACAATTGCCGCCTAGAAATCACTCACCACCATGCAAATCCCTAGTCCTCTCCTTCCCGGTGCTCCAACTCCTGTAATTTCAGCTTGTACAACCAATCCATCAAAATTGTTAGCCTACATCTTGAAGAGAAATATAATTCACACTACAAAGCTAGTGAATGGATATATGCATATCACAACTCTTCTTACCTAGTAATTTGGTGGATCATACATCATCATGGCTGTCAACTCTCTCAACGCCGAAGGTGACAGGTCCTTGTTCAAATCCACCAAGGGCGACATAGGATACTTGTCACCCTGTCCAAAATGTCTGCGCCACAAAAAGTTATCCATATCAAAGCAGGAAATTATCATAGTTGCTTGCTTCCTGGCCTCCATCAATGGTATCCCATCCAATATATGCCACTTCTCTTTCAGGGATCCGAACCTCCTTTCAATAATATTGCGCAGGCTCGCATGACACCAGTTGAACTTATCCTCCTTACAAAGTGATTCAATTCTTACCCCTTCAAAGTGCTCCAGATGTAAACTCTGGCCTTGAAATGGAACCATGAATCCTTCTTTCTCAGCGTACCCTGAGTCTGCCAAGTAGTACCGCCCTGCGTTAACACAACCAATGTCCCAACATTAGTTCAACCATTTCGCAACAACAACCTACTGTGGTAAATAATACCATTACGTGCAACTGTCACATACCTTGTGGAGGAATCGGGAACCTCCTTTGCTTGAGACATTCCTCTAGAACTCTCATGTCATGGCATGATCCAACCATCCCCACGCCAACATAAGTAAACAACCCATGCATGTCCACAATGGCACACACATTTATAGATGCATAATGTTTTCGATTTATGTGGTCAAGTTCCCTATGACGCTTGACCTCAACAGGGATGTGAGTGCCATCTATAGCACCTATGCAGCCATCAAAGTAAGGGGCGAATGGTTTAAGTTCGATATGCACTCCGTTGTACTGTGGATCAGATGGCACTATGATTGTGTTGGACCAGGTATGCATTATCTCTGACAGAATGGAGCACTTACGACTGATTGTATCCAAGGACCTCTCAAATCTATCTTTTGCCTCCCTAACAGCCGTGCCGTGGCCACATGTCCAAATGAAAATAGCTAAAGATTCTTTAGAGTCGCACTGGCTTGTACTTTTTAACCCAAATCCTTCAACTAAGATGTGATGCAAGTGTAAAAAAGCATCCCTAGACATGCGAAGATTGTCGAAGCACCTTCTATGATCACTTAAAGTCATATGCAACCATTGCGCACCTGTGAGTTTCGGGAACGGACACGGCGGATTTACTCTTGGACCCTTCATCTTTTTCAACAACTTCAACATCCTCAGCAACTGGAAGGTATGACCCAAGAGGTAAAAACTCTCTGCAAGGGATTTGTCAATCTCCGCATCCGAGTGGCTGTCCGTGTCATCGTCATCGAAGTTGCTGTCCATCTACTCTGGTTCGGAGGGGCAGTCCATCTCTGCATCCGAGTGGCTGTCCATCTTCACATCTGCAACATGAGATGGAATGTCAGTACTAAAGCAAATATGTTACTGAACTGTTATGCCATATACAGCTTACCTGAGTATGCAAAATTAATTACACAAAACACAATTCACAATTCACAAAAGTAACTGACAAATGGAAACTAGGAAGCCTAAACAACACACAAATCAGAATACTAATACACTCACTAATCAGTCAGAACACAAAACAAAACACTTATGAATATTGATACACTCACTCAGACAAACAAAATTTAAATTGTTCAACATACAATCAAAGTAAATGTCAACAGAAAGGTCCACAAACGTAAATGTTGCAGGTCCATAAACATTTATTATTACAACTGAACTAATGCTGCTACATTGAAAGTAAGTAAACTTCATTATTTGTGATGCAGGTCCATGTCAACAGCGACATCAAGTTGTGCTTCATTCGTCTTCAGTTTGGGCCCCAAAGATGCATCAGTGGCCAAACCATCTGCACATACTGATGCCGGCCTTCCGGGCTTGTCATGCGTAGGAACTCCCTGCATTTCTTTGGAATGGTGCAAAGGTACACAGCTTGATGGAAAAAAGGGTCACTCTCAGAGTACCCATCCTGTTGTAACAGGTACCTGACTAATGCGGTCTCTGTTTCTTCAATCTGCTTGCTAGAGGGGGCGACCTTATCCTAAGAAGACCCTAATGTCACTTTATCATGAATTGCTATGCAAGTGCTATGGAATTCGGACACGCAGTCATCATATGATACAGCCTTGCTCTTCTTCTTTATAGGGCTTTGAAGAGAGAAATCTCTGTATGTCCTTTTGGAGGACTGGCAAGGATGATGGCTGGGTGTTGCGTCAGGATCGGCAGGAGGAGGAGTTTGTGGGGTGGCTTCAGTACGGGTGTCCTCTGGGGCATGACCTCCAGCATCTACTAATTCCCCCCTCTCGTATGGTTCGTGACCCAGGATAGCAAGCAATTTGTCGGCGTAGGGGGGACACTTGATCCTTTTAGGTCCATCATAAGCATCCTGCAGAGGGTGCGGATTACATACATGTTAGTAAGGAGTTCATAATAAAGTAACTACTGAAGTAACACAATCACAAAGGTTGAATGTAGTACCTCATGTGAGAGAGCTGCTACCAAAACTGGGTCATATGTAACATCACCAGTCTGAGGGTCACGACCAAGACCAGACTTCTTCACAACCGAGTTGCGCCATTTGAAATATGCAACTCTGAGCTCTTGCCACTTGTTTGACAGCTGTCTCCTCGAGAGTTTCTGGTCGGAGACTTCATTAAACTTGGTGAGGATGTGTGTCCACCCTAAAGTAGTAGGAACTCTCTATGACCAGTGACACAGATTTTTGGCCTCTAGTACTAAATCTAGGAACAATGCAGTGTCATGGATACTCCAATTAGCATGCTCAGCCATCTGTACCACAACATTGCAGTCACAGTTAAGACTAAAGGCATGTAATGTATACAAGGAAATCTAAAGTACAAAGGGTGGGGGGAGGGGGGATGGGGGCTTGCCTTGGCACAGTGGCGACAGCAGGAACGCCTGGTTGCTGGAGTAGTGCACGATGCTACGGACTCGGCCGGTAGTGGTTGGAGTAGTGTGTGGGTGGTCCTGTAACAGATATGGAAGGTAAGACTTTTTACCAAACAATGAAGATACAGAAAACATGACATGATGTTGTTGTTGACATGCACGACATAATATGTTTTAGTCTTGTATACACATGTAATAAGGTGATCAAATAAAGCTTAGCATAATGTCTTCAGGATCTCAAAACATGCAGCAACTAATTCGTATATGTTGGTCAGAGAAAAATTGACCTAAACGACTATGTGCACATAAACCCTCGACTAACCACCCTCAGACACAAGGTTCAGCAGTTAAAACACACACAAGGAGAGCAGTCCTTGTACCATATCCTAGAGGACAACATGCACACACGGTGCATCTGAAAGAAACCACGCAAGCAGATAGGGAAAACAAGCAAGTAGAACAGCATGAGTATGATTTAGTGTTAAGCGCATGAAGCAAGCAAAAGTCCCTAATTGACCAACCTCAGTATGCAAAACAAGCATAAGTGAAGCATGGGATGCAATGGTAGTCTTGGAACCGGAGCGGAGGGAAGAGTGATACCTTAATAGGGAGTATAGTCGGGGTCGTTGAAGGGATGGACTGGAGGATGCTGGATGCCGGAGGGCAGGACAACGCCGCTGAACTCCAGCACGGACCTCTGGAACCTCACGAAGGAGATCTTGTACGCCATATACTGGAGCTTGAACGTCACCACCGAGTTCTGGAACGGGAGGAAGTAGATCTGCTAAGCCAAGACATACACATCGAAAGGGAGGACGTAGATCTAGACCGCCACGACGAATATCTTGGACCGGTCGGCGGAGATCTTGCACGCTTAGACGACGGTTGTACCGGCGCCGTGCGGGGAGTGTCGCATCGGCGGCGTCATTTGCAGAAGGCGCGACGTCAAGATCCGGAGGTGAGGCTGCGTTGTGACACGAGTGGGCAGGACAGTGGCCGCCGGCAGGCCGGATCTGTGCCAGCGTGAGATCTTGCCTACCGTACGACGCCCGCCATTGTGCCGAGAGCTAAAAACTGGGGGAGATGGCGGCGGGGAGGGAAGGGGAGAGGGCGGCGACGAGGGTGGGGGAAGGGCGGCGGGGAGGGTGGGGAATCGCGGGGAGGTGGGGGGAGAGTGCGCTAGGGCAACCGAGGATGGGTTATAACCTTTCCAGCGGGCCGAACGGAACAGGCTGGTGGCCGTCTTTCCGGGGGGAGGGGTGGGGGGGCATCGGCCGGCAATCCGAAGACCATATCTCACCGGAAAGACCGACGCCAAGTCGCCGAGGCCAGTCCGATCGATGGCCACTGCACGGTAGACAAAAGGCAATGGACAACAGCCGCGATACGCACATACATGCGCGCGTGCCGGCCGTGCCCAAACGTTTTGACCGAACGCTGCTGCTTCTCCCAAATCCTAATAAGCACAACAAAGATCGAATACTACAGAAAAGCTTAGACACATTCAAAGGCGTCCAGAATCCCAGAGTCCAGACCATTCAAGCGCGTCGCGCACTGACGGACGAACGCGTACCCGTGAGCCGTGACCCGTCTACTCTACATATATTTGGCGATCGCCGCAAATGTTCTCCATCGCCGCGATCGCTCGTCGTGGCAGACTCAGCGGCTCTGCCTCTGCTTGATAGCGAGCGTCGATTGGCCAGCCATGGCTAGCGTTAGCCGCCAGCTGCTCTTTGCGGTGCTGTGCGTCGTCGCGGCTTCCGTGCTGGCCGCGCAGGCCGCCGGCGCCGACGACGACGCGGGGACGACGACGGAGGTCGGCGTGTACGAGCTCAGGATGGGGGATTTCTGCGTCAAGGTCACCAACTGGGGCGCCAGGTTGATGTCGGTCGTCGTTTCTGACTCCAAAGGTAGGTACGATGATCTCCCTGGAATTCTCCATTGGTTAATCCCCGGCGCAGGCTTAAGTTCAGGTCCGTGGTTTTGCAGGGAATTTGGCTGATGTCGTCCTCGGCAAAGACACCATCGCCGAATACTTTGTAAGATCAACAGAAGCCCTTCTTCTTTGGGTTTTTTGGATCCATGCCATTATAATTTTGCGAACTCTGAGAAACACCATTACTATTCGTATAATTGGAAACTTGCCACTACAATTCTCCAGCTCCCACATCTTTGCCCGATTCTACGTCTCCCGCGCTCACGGGCCCACTGGCAGGCGTATACGTCCTGTATATTGGCCGTATGCACCATTGTGCCCCCGTCCCCAACGGTTAAGGCCCCCCCGTCCCCGCCACCGCATCTCGCCTCTCTCGTCTCGCTCTCCCCGCCACCGGATCTCGCCGTCGTCGCCGAGAGGGAACCACCCCGCCCGCCACCGCCCGACGTTGTTCTTTGTCTCGAGAAGATGGAGGTGCTCTAATGGCAACGCCGGCATCTTCCCCGCCTCGTTGTCGCACTAGTGCGGCGGCGATGGAGGACGGCCCAGCCAGGTACCGAAACCCTAGCCATCGTACGTATGATTTGTTGCTCTGCCTTGTCGATTAGAGTTGATGTGTGCATGTGCACTTTGAAATCTAGTTCGATTTATTGCATTTCGTAGGGATGGGATGTTTGCTCTAGAGATTAAAGTCCAAGGTTTTTCTTCCAAAGATTCCTCTGGAAGGAAAATCTACACAAAAGCTCGAAATTTTAAGTGGGATGTGGAGTATGGGTCTCTGACTTTGGAGTTGTTGTTGAGTTCTTTGAGAACCGAGTTGAACCTATGCACTAACCAGACACCCTTGTTTGGTTCTTCGACAAAAGCCCTGAATGAGGATGTCGGATTAGTTGATGAGATTCGGATGGTCGATTTGTGTGATATGTATAAGGAGGAGATGAGTCGTGATGTTATAGTAGGTGTATTTGATAGAGCCACTTGTGAGGAAGCTGAATTTGATGCACTTGAGCCTATTTGTGTGATTCCTCCTGATGATGAAACACATGTAGAGCCAGAGAGAGAGCCAGAGGCAGAGGCAGATGCAGCTGCCAGCATGGCAAATGAGAATGACCCCACTAGTGATGCTGATGACATAGAGCCTGATAGGGAGCCTGACATATTTGACAACCCTGAAGAATATGTGGGAGTCAATGATGAGGGCATGTATGGTTTAGTGCCACCTGCTCCTCAATTTGCACAGCCATCTGACAATGCTAACACTAATACAAATGATGAGGAAAATGCTGAATTTTTCAATGTTGAGGCAGAGGTGGATGATGATGATCCCTTGGAGGTGAATGTAGTGCATGACCCCGAGAACCCAAAGATAGTGAAGGGGGAGTTGTTTCCGGATATCAATTCATTCGGAAAAGCCATAAGGCATTATGCGGTGAAGACCGGGTTTGCTTTTGCTTCTTTGGAGTGAAGACGGACAAGACAAGGTTCATAGCAAAGTGTCTTTCTTTAAACCTGCCCTTGGAGAATTCATGCCTCCACCATTTGGGATAAGAAAACTGTACAGTACCATACTTGACTTTTGTATTTTCTCCGAGCTATAATTCATGAGCAATAATTCATGAGCAATAATTGACATGTGTGGTTTTACGCATCAAAAGTCTACCTTTTCCTCACAACCGTCCAACCACCAAACTGCAAGAAAGCAAAATGGCTAGTCAGGGATGGTGTGCAGACAGACTTGGTGGCCCGGGTGAAGAAGAATCCAAAAAAGGGAGCAAAGGATGCCAAAGAGAAGGCTGGAGAGTGACTTTGGGATCAAGCTCAAATATTCCAAAGCTTGGTCTGGTTTGAAGGTTGCTATGGAAAAAATTCATGGTAAGTATGAAGAAAGCTTTCAGCTTCTGTTCAATTGGTCTGCTCACCTAAAAGAGGTATCACCTGGTAGTCATGTAGAAATAGAGGTAGAGAAGGTTGGAAAGAAGAAAAGGTTTAAGAGGATGTTTGTAGCTTTGAAGCCATGCATTGATGGATTCCTAGCTGGTTGTAGACCATTTGTAGGTGTAGATGCATCTTTCCTGCATGGAAAGTATCTTGCGCTTAGTTTCAGCAACGGTCTTGATGGTCATAATCGCTTGTACCATATTGCTTATGGTATTTTTGAATCGAAACCGAAGACAATTGGACATGGTTTCTAGAGAATTTGCACAAAGCCATAGGAGACCCACCTGGACTTGTATTATGTTCAGATGCTTGTAAAGGATTAGAGGTAGCTATAACCAATGTTTTTCCAAATGCTGAAAACAGAGAGTGCATGAGGCATCTGTATAGCAACTTCATGAAACACTACTCAGGAGATGTTTTCACTGACCACCTGTATCCTGCGCCGCCAAGAACTACACATAGTATATGTTCAAGTGGCATATGCAGAAAATTTTTGACTTTGCTCCAAGTACCATTGAATGGCTAGAGGAGAATCATCCAAGGATCTGGTACAGATGTGGTTTCTCAGAGCTGAGCAAGTGTGATTACTTGACCAATAATGTGTCTGAGAGTTTCAATGCTCAGATCAAGCACTTGAAAGGCCTTCATCTGCATGAGCTTGTTGACAGGATTAGAGAGCTGATTATGGAGAAAAGGTACATCAGAAGGAAGCTGGCACAACAATGGCCAGATGGAGTCCTACCTCAGGTTATCAAAGAACTGAATGTTGTAAGCAATAACCTGAAGGTGGTCAAGATTAGCATCAGTGATGAGGACTTTGCAGAAGTGACACTGTTGGATGACTGGAATAATCATAGGAGGCACACAGTTGATCTGAAGAATAATTCTTGCTCATGTAGACAATGGCAAGTAACTGGCAAGCCATGCAAGCATGCCTTAGCATGGATACTCTCCAACAGAGGCTTGAAGATAGATGACTATGTGCATGAGTACTACTCAGTTGCAAGGTTCAGAGCCGCCTATGAAGGAAGAGTACGCCAATGCAAGACAGTCACACCGGCCGAAGTGGATCTTGGCTTCAAGATATTCCCACCTTTGCCTGGGTAGAGCACCCGGCGGTGCCAAAGGTGAAAAGGATTAGGGGCCGTATTGAGAAAAACAAGACCAAAAAGAAAGTGAGATGCTCAAGGTGTAAAGGGTTTGGCCACTTTGCCAAGACATGTAAACCGGGCATGGTTGGAGAAGATGGTGAGACCAGCAAGAAGCCAAGCAAGAAGAGGTTAGCACAACCAAAATTACTTTCATGCATCTTAATTGTCCTTGTTCTGTACTCTTATGCGTCTAAATTGTCATATACAGGAAGAAATCAGCGAGAGGATGATCAAGGGCCATCCAAGGGGAAGGGCGCGAGAAGAGGCCCGAGCGGGGGCCATCCAAGGGGAAGAAAAAGGGGAAAGCCACAAAGAAGAAGGCAACACCCCTAAAGAAGAAGCAGAAGAAGGCTGCAGCTGCTCCTCCACTAAGGGTTGTCAAAAACCTGAAGGATCTATTTGCTGATGGATGAACTCTGGTTGTGCTTGGCTGTTGAAACATTTATGTATTTTGTCACCTGTAATGGCACATGAACTCTGGTTGTGCTTTTATGTTGAACCTTGAATGTTGGGCTGTTGAACCTTATTTGTGTAATGGTTTGTGAATGGTCAACTCTTTTGTAAATGGTTGGGCTATGAACTCTGTTGAACTATGGTTTGTGAAGTTGTCATGCTGTTCAAACATGAATTATCAGGATTATGTATGGTCTGTTGATGTGCTTTCCAATTAGAATTTCTGTTGTTCAATCATGACTTGCTACTGAAGAAGTGAATTTCTGTTGAATTCAGTCACAAACAATGAAAATTATTCCATACACAACATTACATACACAGAGTTAACATTCTGAACATTACACATAGTTCACATTCTGAACATTACACAGGAAAACACAGATTACATACACCACATTTTACTCATACCAAGATCAACAGAAAGACCAATACCAACACCACATTCACTTATTTTGGTCACTACCACATTCTGCTCATAGCAACACCAATAGCTACACCACAGATTGCAGTTGTCACACAGCCAAAACATACACCAACAAAGATTATTGTCGTCTTCAGCTTATGCACTTGCGCTCGTTGTTCACCAAGCTCATGCACAATGCTATCCACCCCCTGCTTCAGTTCTTCCAGTTCTCGGCCACCTTCACCACCATCACCAGATCCACAATCAGGCAACTTCTTCAAGTTCCCGTATGATCCTTCGTACTGCTCCTCTAACATGATGAAGCGGCACGTTGTTGGGTCGCCCTGCATGAAACCCTAACCTCATCAACATACAAGCACTTGGGGGGGAGGGGGGACTCAAAATTGAGCACAAATTCACTTACTTTGACGGAGTACGGGCACTTCACGAACATTTGGCCATAAGTCTCTCGCTGCTTGCTTCTGATTCGCACCAATTGCACGCGGCAAAACGGGCAAACGCCGCCTTGGTTCTGCCCCCAACCCGTCGGGCTGCTTGAAGCCGCGCCAACCGTGGGGCTGCTTGAAGAGCCTGCCGCACCTCGCCTGAACCGCATCTCCTCTAGCTGCAGTGGCCGCCGGCGAAGCACGGCGACGAGGAGCGGCGAAAATGGCAGGCGGGCGGAGACCGGGGGAGAAGAGATGAGATGGGGGGGATGACAAGCCGGCCGTTGGGGACTGGGGACAGGGGGCATTAACCGTTGGCGACGGGGGCAAAAAGGTCCATACGGCCAATATACAGGAGGTATACGCTGCCCGGTGGGCCCGTGACCGCGGGAGACGTAGAATCGGGCAAAGATGTGGGAGCTGGAGAATTGTAGTGGCAAGTTTCCAATTAGACGAATAGTAATGGTGTTTCTCGTAGTTCGCAAAATTATAATGGCATGGATCCAAAAAAACCCTTCTTCTTTTCTTCTGCTCGTCGATGGTGTCTTTCTTTTGTTTGATAGATTTTGCATGCATGGCACCCAGTAGATCTCCAAATTTACAAACTCGCATATGTTAGTGCCTACGCACAACTCTTTGTTACATACTTGATGCAATCATTCTGCTAGCGTCGTCCTATTTCCTGAAGTTATACTAATTCAAAGCATGAGCTGAAAATGCTCGGCCACCAACCAAACTTTTGGAGAAAAGGCAACTACTACAAGCCGCCAACCTCTCGAGATATGGAAGAGAACTTGTGGTCTACAGGATGGCATCCCAGCATTATCCTCCCCTAATTTAACGCTGACAGAGATAGTGCAGATATTCGAGATCATGCAATGCAAGTGCCGATACGCTGCTGAATATCAAGTTGATGCATGCGTGTTTCCTTCTCTCAAACATCAAGTTGATGTTTCTGACCTCGCAGAACGACACCTCTTACTTCGGCCCGATAACCGGCCGCGTCGGGCAGAGGATATCGCGGGGCCGCTTCGTCCTCGACGCAAAGTCTACCACCTGGAAAGAAACGACGGCAGGAACACGCTTCACGGTACGTTACAGTCGCCCAAGACACCCTCAGCCACAGGATCGCTCTGCTCTGACAGACATAACGACCCGTTCGTTTGCTCTCAGGCGGTGGCACGGCGTTCAGCAAAAGCGCCTGGACGGTGAAGGAGCACGTCGCCGGCGGCGACTCCCCGTACATCACCTTGTACTACCGCAGCTTCGACGGCGAGCAGGGCTTCCCGGGGAGCCTGGACGCGTACGTGACGTACCGGCTGTCGGAACCCTACACGCTGGGCGTGCACACGAACGCGGCTGCGCCGGACAGGGCGACGCCGGTGAACCTCCTGCTGCACGCGTACTGGAACCTGGGCGGGCACGGCGGCGGCGACGTCCTGGGCCACACGCTCCGGCTCCACGCGTCGCGCCACGCGGTGCTGGACGGCGAGCTCCTTCCGTCGTTGGGCCGCGTCGAGCCCGTCGCCGGAACGCCCCTGGACTTCCTGGCGCCGACGGCGATCGGCGCGCGCATCCGCCAGGTCATGGGCGGCAAAGTCGTCGGGTACGACGCCAACTACGTGTCATCGACGGGGAGCCGGGGGCCATGCGGCCGGTCGCGGAGGTCCGGGACGGCGCCTCCGGCAGGGCGGTGGAGCTGTGGGCGAACCAGGCCACCGTGCAGCTCTACACCGGGAACTGGATGAACCATACCGAGGGGAAGGACGGCGAGGTGTACGACCAGTACGCGGGGTTCACCCTGGAGACGATGGGGTACGTGGACGCCGTGAACCACCCTGAGTTCCCGTCGCAAAAAAGGTTCCGTCTCATGTGACACTGACAACAACAACTGAGAAGTCTGCACACAATGTTTGTTTGTCGTACCACCCACTGGGGATCGAGCGACACAATACATATACATAGATACTGTGTAATCTCTATCTGGTTGCTAAAGTGACTCGTCCCGCCTCCTCTCCGCTTCCACCGCCCCCTCCCTCCCCTAGCCAACTCCAGCGCCTGAGGATTGTTCCCTGCTTCCTCCTCTTCCAGAGCTTGGCTTCCTCTTTGGTCTGTGGGGTTGCCATGGATCTCTCCAGGCTTGATTTCAGCAAGGGTAAGGATTTTAGCTCCAAAGTTGCTGGTGCTCTTGGTTCCAAAGTTTGCAACACAGATGTGCCCCTCGATTGTGGTTTCTTTCTCCTGGTCTCGTTTAGCCGCAATAGATTCAGGCTCACTGAGGAATCAGTAAGCATCTGTCTTCAGTCGGTTCTGGGTGGCCAAGCCTCGGACTTCAGGCCTTTTTTGATGGAAGATCAGATTTTCAAATTCTCTGTCTCATCTAAGAGTGTTGCTTTCATGGTTCTTGCGCTCTCTCCAGTTGCTGAAGATCTCTTTAAGTTGGCCTTCTTCCTTTGCAATGATTCTGGGTTTCATCACGCCCTTCGCTTTGCTAAAATTGACTCGGGGCCTTCTTTCGCATCGGAGCCGGCACGTAAGAAGAAATCTGAAGTATCCTCTAAACGTTCTTTGAGTGCTCATTTTGGTCATCTCAAATCCCCTCGCCCTAGCCAACTCATTGGGGCCAGGACAAGGGATTCAAACCACTCGAATGTTCTCAGAAGGGAAATGCATAAAAGCAATTCATCCTCCAGGCCTTCTTATGCTCAAGTTACAGGGTTTTATCGTCCTCCTCTCTCTGGGGCTAATGCGGTTCCAGTTGGCAAGGGTCTTTCTAAACCCTCTAACTCTCGTGGTTCTCAAGAATTCTCTGCTTTCCGAAACTCCCCGAAGAATAGATCAGTGTTCTCTCGACTTCATTTTCCTCGGAGATCTGTGTTTGATAGACTGGGTTCTAAAGCCAGTTTTCAAAATTCAAATGGGATTTCAAACCGGCTCATCAGTCAACGGGCCACCTCCGACGGTGGGTTGGCTGGCCCAGCTTTTGCGCAGCCCGATACTATTCCCAGAGGTGTGAATTTTGAAGTTGGTCTTCCCAACTACTCAAGAGTTGACCGGGTTACCACAGTTAAATGTGGACATTGTAAAAAGAGAAGGGCCCACACTGTTAAATCTTGTAGCAGCTGCCAGGATCTCCATAGATTTATTGCTATGGTTGGGAGTAACCCAAGGGCTAATTTCTCTTTAATTACGCCGGCGCCTAACGGCCTAAGGACCCAGGCGTGACTTGGTTTAAAGGGAAAACTCTCTAGGAAAGTGGGCCTAAAGTTAATGGGCCGCCTACACACATACCCCAAGGCGACGATTCCCATTCCACTCAGTGTACTGCAGTAAGGGGCACCCCCATCCCCAGCTACCACTCTCTTCCTCTACCAGCAGAGCCCTCCCGCCACTGTTGCTCCGACCGCCGGAACCCCCTCCCCCTGAGAGTGCTGAGCCCTTAGGCTTCCGCGAGATGGCGTTTCTGAACATTGATCCGGAGCCGATGCTGCTCCCCGGGTTCGACAGGGTGCTCGTGGAGGGGAGACCCCAATTTGCTCGGGTGGTCATTCCGAGGACCATGCCGGCGAATGAGGATTTGGCGATCGTCACCGTCTCCCACCTTCCGCCGGGTGAGATTCAGTTCGATTTTGTTCGCAATGCTGTTCTTGAACTACTGGAAGGAAACTACCAGCTTAGGGTGGCGGATGTGCAAAAATGCCCATTCGGTAGAGGGCAGGCTTTTGTCAGGCTAGGGCGTGTGTCCGATCGAGATACTTTGGTGCATCATAGTCCACATCATTCTGAGGGCTTGATTTTTGAGTTTGTGAATCATAATCGAGGGGATAATGCCAGAAGGGTGCTTTTTAATAGGGAATGCTGGCTGATGCTAATAGGGTATCCTGTGGACAATCGTAATATGGATGACATCAGGGATATTATTAAACCCTTTGGTAGGCTGATCTGTTGGCAAAAAGATGATGTGCTTGCTAGGATTTATATCAAAGCACGGGTTACCGATCTCACAGATGTGCCACACTACCTCATTTTCTCTGAAGGAGATGACCATGAAGGAGTCTCTTTAACTGTTCAGTGTGAAATTGCGCAACAAGACTTGCTTGGGGCACAGCTGCAGGATGAAGACATCCCCCCTGGTGGTTTTGATGATAATGAGTTCATTTATCCGGGGCTGGGAGGGCCACATTTACAGCATATAAATGGTGTCATTGGTCAGCCGGGGCAACAGAACAACAACTTTCCAGCTCTTCCAGATTTAAATGATCTCCCGGGGCAGCATGGTCATAATGCAGATATACAGTTTAATGAACATCCTGTGGCAGAAGTTCATCTCCAGCAAGAAGCAGCTTTTGAGAACCTGCAAGAAGTTATGGATCTGAATTTGAGCCTCTCACTACCCCCACCTGCTTCTGATTCTTCTGGAATTGGGCAACAGTCAACTAGCAGCAGTATGGAGCTTCAGGGTGCAGTGAGTGCTACCCTGCAGCCTGTGGAAGTTATTCATGGATTTCAGCTTAATCAGGAAGACCTGCTAATGGAAGATGAGAACATGGTTTTAGCTCAGGATCTGAATGTCTTGGTGCACCCAGAAATGGAAGAAGAACCTCCAGCCTCTTTGTAGGAAGATGTTATTCCTTCTGCTGCGATCATCGCACCTTTAGCTCTTAACATCAATAGTGCCTCGATGGTGCAAGATGTCCCTATGGCACCCCTCCAGCCTCTGGAAGATGTGATTCCCTAGCAAGGGAGCTTGGTGAATGTCGCTTCAAACTCTGAGATACAGGCTAACCCTGCGTTTGTCTGCTTAGCCCAGGGTTCGCAACAGATTGTTATGCAGGGAGTTGAATCTGAGGCATCTAATGAAGGTATTCAAGGAGCCGATATGGATGTGGATCCATTCTATCTCCCAGACTTTCTCCCAGCAAGGCAGGATCAGGACAGCTCCCCTCCTTAGGGAGTCATAGACCTAAACTTAAATGTTAACATGGCACTTACTCAGTTCCACCTCCCTGATCCTCACCTGGCTGGCTCTAAAGTTGCAAGCTGGCCCAACTTGATGTTTGAAGAAAAGAAGAGTCCGAAAGTAACGCTGCCCCCTGATGTTTTTAGGCTTTGGGCCCAATTCTTCTCACCAGTGGGCTGCCCAGCTCAGGTGGTTGACATCCCAGCTGATTGGGCCTCTTTCTTTACTGTCATGTTGTTGTCCCCAAGTAACTTTGATTGGGCCAAGAGTTTCCTAGCTTCAACGGTCTGGAACTTGTTCTTAATCACTGCAAAGCCCAAAGCTCTTATGTCCTTCTCCATCCCTGCTAAGTGCCCTGAGAATGCCTCAGTTCTCTGTCAAGGTCTTGTCCAGGCGGCTGAGAATGCTCCTGGGCAGCATACAATGCTGGAACTCCAGTTGGAGGAAGAGGGTACAATGAGCCAGATCAAGAAGCTTAAGGGGAAATCTGTGGGCCCATTGGTAGAGACAGAGGCTAGAAGAAGCCCCAGGCTCTGTAGTCGCAACTTGGGTTTCAAGCAATCCTCCTGTACTAGCAAAAATTGTCTGGCCTGTTGTGCTGTACCTCCCTCCATCCCAAAGAAGCTCATGAAAACAGTGGGAGAAGATCTCTGTAAAATCAAGCCTGGTAAGATTGAGGAGGAGGATTTGATTGTCAGGAAACATGGAAAGTAGCCCATTGGATCTCGGAAGCCCAAGAGCTCGAGTGGCAAGGAGTAGGAAGAAGAGGAGGGTCCAGAAGTCCAGGACCACACCAAAAAGGCCAGAAAGTAGGCCATCTTTCAGGCCTTTTATTTTGCCGTCTACTCCCCCATTGTAAGGGTTGAAGCTATTTTTCTTTTGTGCTATTATGGTCCTTAACTTTGTTTGTTGCAATGACTGGGTTCAAAACATTGGGAAGAATCAAATGGCTTTTGTTAGTTACTTTCTCATTAGCCCTGTTCTCCTTTCTTTGGGTTCCTCTGAGTTCTTGCTGTGCAATTACTCTGATTCTCATGCTTGAACTATTTTTTTCATGGATTCTAGCCATCATTTTAGAAATTGGGTCATTTTGTCCTGGAATATTAGAGGGGTAAACTCTGAAAGTAAGTGGAGTGCAGTCAAAAGTAAAGTGGCAGAGGCCAGATGTGATATACTATGCTTGCAGGAAACCAAAAAGGAATTCTTTGACCTTCAATACATTAGGAAACTTTGTCCCAGAGGTTTGGATGAGTATACCTTTTTGCCATCTGTTGGCATGTCCGGAGGATCCTTAATTGTTTGGAATAGCTCTAAATTCTCTGGCCATTTGGAATTTCAAAATAATTATGCCCAAACTGTTGAACTCACATGCAAATTATCTGGTGAATCCTGGCTGCTGACAAACATCTATGCCCCTTGCACCCATGAAGGGAAACTGGCCTTTCTCTCCTGGTTTAAACATATTGACATGTCTGATAATGTAAAATGGCTGGTAGTAGGGGATTTCAACCTGATCAGATCTCCTGAGAACAGAAACAAGGAAGGGGGGCAATACTCAAGAAATGCTGGCTTTCAATGATGCAATCAGTAGACTAAGATTAGTAGAGCTGCCACTAAGGGGGTGCAAGTACACCTTGACTAATAAACAACCTAGCCCCCTTTTAGAAAGACTGGACTGGTTCTTTACTTCCAATGCTTGGACAACTCTTTTGCCCAACACCTTTGTTTCTGGGCTTGTGAGAGACACTTCTGATCACACACCTTGTGTCATCACTGCATCAACTAAAACTCCCAGGCCCATGGTCTTTAGATTTGAAAACTACTGGTTTGAGCATGAGGATTTCATGGCAGTTATGCTCCAGGGATGGAACTCCATCTCTCAGCAACAAGACTGTGCTAAGAATTTGAGTGCTAAATTCAAAAATCTGAGAAGGGTATTCAAAGCTTGGAAAGCTCACCTCCCTAACCTTGTTGCTGTCATTAAAAACACTAAAGAAGTTATCCAGTGGCTGGACATTATTGAGGAGACCAGAGATCTTACTCTTGAAGAATGGAATTTCAGAGAAATTTTGAATTCCCATCTCCTTCAGCTACTAAATCAGTAGAAGATCTACTGGACACAAAGAGGAGCCATAAAGTGGGTTAAATTTGGGGATGAGTGCACGGCTTTCTTCCATGCCAATGCCTCTATAAGGCTTAGAAAGAACCCAATTACTTCCCTGATGGATGATAATGGTCTTGAGCACTTCCTCCATGACGAAAAGGCTAAGTTACTATGGGATGCCTTTAAAAGTAGAATTGGTACATCAGAATTTACACATATGTATTATGACCTTGGATCCCTTTTGGCTATGGATGATGATCTTGCTGCTTTGGAAGCCCCCTTTTCAAAGGAGGAAATTGACTCGATAATTGCTAATCTGCCTAACAACAAATCCCCTGGACCTGATGGTTTTAATGGTGAGTTTCTTAAAAAATGTTGGCCCATAATTGCAGAGGATTTTTATAAGTTGTGTGATGCCTTCTATGAAGGGAACATATGTTTACAAAGCATCAATTCATCTTTCATCACTTTGATACCAAAGATAGACAGCCCACCCAAGGTTGGAGACTACAGACCCATTTTGCTTCTGAATTCCTCTATCAAACTCCTAACCAAAATTCTAGCAGAAAGGCTGCAGAGGGTAATTATGAGGCTAATACACAAGAACCAATATGGTTTCATCAAATCAAGGTCAATTCATGATTGTCTTGCCTGGGCATTTGAGTATCTTCACATCTGCAAAGTTTCTAAAAAGGCCCTAGTCATTATCAAGCTCGACTTCGAAAAGGCTTTTGATAGGATAGAGCATCAGGCTATCTTGGAAGTCCTAAAACATAAAGGCTTTGGACAAAGATGGGTTAAATGGATCGAGGACATTCTAGGCAGTGGCACATCTTCAGTCCTCCTAAATGGTGTACCTGGAAAAACCTTCCACTGTAGAAGAGGAGTAAGACAAGGGGATCCTCTCTCCCCACTTCTCTTTGTCCTTGCAGCTGACCTCTTACAAACTGTAATCAATAATGCCAAGGACCAAGGCCTCCTTAAGCTTCCCATCCCAAGAAGTGCATCTTCTGATTTCCCCATTGTACAATATGCAAACGACACTCTTGTAGTCATGGAAGCCTGCCCCCAACAGATTGCACACCTTAAAGGCATTCTTCAAACTTTCTCTGATTCCACTGGCCTCAAGGTTAATTATCACAAGTCCATGATGGTTCCCCTTAACTTATCAGAAGATAGATTTGATCTGCTTATTGTTGACGCAAAATCCGCACCTTACGCCAAGCACACGGCAAGCCGAACAAGCTAGCTTCACACGCGAAAAGATTCCAAGACGTGCCGGTCAATTTTTCCCGAAAATTAACAAAAGACAAAGTAGTTAAATTCCAAAGCTTGGAACTTGCCGGGTGGTACCGAGGCGGTTCCATATTTACGACCAGAAAAGCCATGTGAGATGACATATAGCTATGAGGAGCTATCTGCCAGCAAACTAGAAACCATTCGGGAGCTTCAGGGTGCAAAACAGAACATAGCTGAACGGATGACATAAGCATGACGAAAATCGGTCTTTACTCGAATGAAGTTACACGTGCACAAAGCCATGACCGATCCTCAATGATAAATAACAATAAACAATAAATGAAGTAAAGCATGATCATAAATATGTAATAAACAAGCATGCATAGGCCCAAAGCACTAGTCTACCGCATGTCTAGGTACTTTAAAACCCGTCAAGCATGATGCCAAACAAATCTATCCACCGCATGATACAACTTGTTTGGAAATCACGCCACCATCCACAAATAGATCTATCCACCACATGATACAATCTAAATATGGAAAGCTAAAAGCATACAATATTTAAAACATAGCTTATAAACACGTTTCACTCGGGAAAGCATAACCGAATACGGCCGAACAGTAGAATCGGGATCCATGAAGAAGGAATAAACATTGACAAAGATGGCAAATCTATCGGATTGAATTAAAGATCTAATCCACCGGATGATTAGCTTCAAGACAACCCAAAAACATGCATCTACCGCATGATACCCGGTTCCGTCAAGATTTGCACAAAATTAACAAGATTTAACCCACAACATGTAACAACCTAGATTGGTTCGGTTTCGGCTATTTGACAAACACGTGATCCACGTGCCTTTTGAAGCAAGATACGAACATGCGATGTAATGATCACAAAACAATATAAAGCCGATCCAAATCAATCTAAATTGGGCAAAAAGAGTGTTACATGAATTTAAACATAAAGTAAAAACTCAAAGCGACACATGGTAACTTAATGAATCTATTGGATCTTGCCAAAGTCCAATAGAACCGATAACTAGCTCCAAGCTAGATCTTAGCCCACCGCATGGCTCATGACCTAACAAGAAACCTTCTCGAACCAAGCTTAAATCTATCGCATGATACTAAGCATGGTAACAAGACTACTTGAATCACGATCTAAATCCACCGCATGATACTAGACATGATACAAGGTTGCCGGTACTTACGGAGGTCGGCCGATCGATGAACCCTCTCGAAGAACTCGACGACACGACAAAGGACTCAAAGGTTTGGCGTAAAGCCGGTTTGTTATGAGAATGTTTTCGTATGCAATTACATACATCCGGGGTCTATATTTATACCCTGTCATGGCACGACTCCGAATGGACTACGAGCACAATATTTGATACCTAATTTATCTCTAAATGCGATTGCTTATCCATCCATTCGTCCCTTCCGCTCGGTCCACGTCATCATGCAATCCCGCAAAATCGGCGCAAACGGTTTCCTTGCCAAACGGAAGCCAACCGCCGACCGCGAGCCCCTTTGCCGAATCTTTACTGGAGAAACCTTCCTTCTTCCGGACGGATTTTTTCACCAAGTTGGGGCCCACAATTCAGACTCCTTCTGTACCAAATTTTGGTGTTAACATATGCCCCTTCAATTACGGGATAAAAGTGATTTTATTCCGAAATTGACTCCAATTGCCAACGTCTTCAAATTGAGTCTGTTCAACACCTATTCTTTCTCCTTGCAATTCATCGGAGCCTCCGTCCTGTTCCAAACCCTAGGTCATCTTTTCCCCAAGATCAAATCCCCAATGGCGAGGTCAAAATCAAGTCGCTTAGGTAAATTCCATCCCTCGTAAACTTCATTCGGCACTAACTTTTTCGATTTTTACCCGATATTTCTTCCCCGCCTTTCTCAACGGGAGCTTTCCACCGAGCTTCGATTCATACCGAGGCCAATTCATCGTCTTATTTCCTCGGTCCCGTAGGAATTTCGATCCTTACGAGTTTATCGCAGCCGAATCTAAAAGAATCCCCTTCAAAGCAGCTTTATCTAAGCCTTCCCTGTGGCAGGACGCCTTCAAGAACTGGCCTTTGCCCCCAATTGCAGGCTGGAGAAATTGGTACAAAAGGGTGCTTGCGGATAACAGTGCTAAGACCCAAACTTGGGACAGCCTCCATATTGCTCAATGCTTGGAGCTTTCTTTAGCCGAGACCCCGAAGAACGAAGACCTTTTGATAGCAGCTTGTCATTTTTGGTCAAACGGCGTCAATGCCTTTCTCTTTGGTCACGGCCCAATGTCCCCAACTCTGGCCGACGTATACATGATCACCGACCTTGATGTTTCGGGATCCGTGTACCCCCGGGACTACAAAGGCTCCACAAGACAAACGGGGGTGAAACCGGGAAGTGGATATAAATCATATATCTAGAATCACATGAAGGATGGCCCGTTGGGTGAAGTTGTGTCGGGGACGACCCTAGGGGTCCCCTTAAACGGTGGGAAATCCCTACTTAAAACCCGCAACAAAGCCAAAACCGAATGCGCCTTACTTAACCATGCGGGACATGGCCCACGACGCAAAGGCCCCGGCGGCCCACCAGGCGGCCCACTCGAAGACTCCCTCGAGTAGGTTTCGCCTCGCTCGAGGGTGCGCGCCTCCCTCGGACGGGCTCCGCCCCGTTCGAGGGTGTGCGCCTCCCTCGAGCGAGGTCCGCCTCGCTCGAGGGTCCGCCCCGCCCTCGAACGGGGTCCGCCTCGCTCGAGGGCACCCCGCGCACGCGCGCCCCGTTCCCGTACGCGAACACTTAAGCTCGACATCGGCGGGCGGCGCCATCATGCGCCGGGGCTCCCGCCCGGTGCCGCCGCACCAACTCCCCAGGAGGGAGCCCATCCCCATCACTGTGGGGGGGGGGGGGGAGCGTGCGGCGCGGCCGGTGCCGCCCCGTGACGCCGTGCACCCGCTCCCAGATGCGCTAACGCACCGAGCCCTCGAAGGGGGGCCGGCTGCACCCTCAATTTGCTTTCTTGTGACCTTACAGGGTTAGGTGGAGGTGCTAGGCCGGTGGGACGCCATCCCTGCCACTGTTAACGGTATGGCTGCCGCCCCCGCGCGTACGGGCGCACGCCAGGCACTGTGGCAACGACTCCAGCACTGTGGAGCGTGCGGGAACGGGGCGCCACCCTACACCGCCCCCGTACCCCCCGTACGGACCGACGTCAGCAACTCCCTCGAGCCTATCTGAAGACATCACAGCCGTCCGCCGCCCCTTTACCCTCGAGGACGCCCCTGTTCGGGTACAAGATACGTCATGATGGCCGGATCGCTGCAAGGATCGCCCGGGCGGCCGCCTACTCTACAGCGTAGCACATCACGCTCCCTCACGTAGCTAAATAGCGCGGCGCGCATGTGATTCGCTCCTTCCTTGGTCTATAAAAGGAGGACGAACCCCCTTGCCGCAGGGGAGAGAGGACACCAGAGAACACGGACAACACACGAACAACAGAGCCCAACACGAGACAAGTCGCACCACGCACTTGTTCTCCAATTCTCCCACAATATCTTCAGCCACTACACCAGGGACTTGGAAGCCCCGCTTCCTCTCCCGCCTTGCTTGTAGCAGCCCCACTACAGGCACCCCCGGTGCTGAGCAATATAGTGCCTTGAGCACACCACTGCTGGACGTACGGCCCCTCGGCCGGAACCAGGATAAACTCCGTGTCTTTTATTGCTTAGCATCGACCATCGAGGGATAGACCTTGGCGCTTATTACTGGTTAGTGTCGGGACCACATTCCGCACCGACCGTTGGCGCCCACAGTGGGGCAATCGAGCGCCTCAGGTCGAACATCAACTCCCTCCATGGTGATCCGCACTGAGTATCATGGCACACGCTACTGCATGGGCAGCTCGGACCCCCTCCCCGCCGGGTTCGAAATCCGGTTTGGGGGCCTGAACTTTCAGGCCACAGGGAACGGCTACCTCATGCGCCTCACCAACCGCGAAGAGCACCGCGCGCGGCGCCAGGCCGGGTCCGTCCCGGTCCCCGGCGCGCGCACCGCCACGCGCGCGCGACGCCCGCCGGCACGGATGCGCGCGGGCCGTCGACGCCACGACGCCGCCGCCGCTCGGCCGGCGTTCACGCCAAGCGCGGTCCGAGCGACGGCAAGGCCGAGCGCGCCGCCTCTCGGCGCGACACGCCGCCGCCACGGCGGCCACCACCCCGGCGGGACGGCGCGCGGTCTCGGACCGCGCTTTCCCCATTGGGGTGCGTGGCGCCACGACGGCCTTCAACGCCAACGTCAACACCACAATGCGCGGGGTTCCCCCCCGGCCGTCACGTCTTCATTGCCGGGGATCCCGGTGCCTCGGCCGGCGATGAATCGTCCCCGGGTTCCCTCGACGCGTTGCCGCCCGCCAACCTTCACGGGTATGCGGAGTGGGACTTCTCCGGCGTGCCGAACCCAGTCATGTTCAGGCGTTTCCTTGACGCTACGGACTGCCGGTTTGGCTGCTCCGATGACTCCCGACGCGGGAGTTACGACCCCGCGCGGGAGTGCCGCGTCGTTGTCGCCAACGACCCGGCGAACGCCACCGCGCCGTGGGCGGCCGGGAGACGGGGAGGTCACGCCCGCCCCGGGGATCGCTTCGCGCCAAGCCGCGGGACCAAGCACTCCCGCCGGAGCCGACGCCGACGCACGGCTAGCCCAAGCCCGCGAGCTCGAGGGCTAAGGCGGCGAGGAGTACCGAACGGTGCGGGCGCTCCGCGCCTCGATGGGCGGGGAAGCCTCCGCGCGCGGCGAACACGCGCGGGAGCCGGGCGGACGGGTCCGCGACCGCATCAACACCGACAACCCCGACGTGCCTCCACGGGCAAGTCGGAAGCTCGTTGCCGCCGCGGCGCCGCGCTACGGGCTATGCGGGCACCCTCGACCCCGAGGCGCGGAACTGCGGCACGAGGTGCGGGCTCTCATTGAGCAAGCGGCCATCCGGCGGGCCGAAAGCTCGGCCTCACGTATCCGCCGGCGGGGGGATGCGCGAGGAGACGGGGCCGCTCGGGGTGGCGAACCCTCGGTCCACGCGGGAGAAGGCGCGGGGGCGCCCCGCCAACCCGGGACGCGCGGCGGCCAAGGAGCGGCTCCTTGACACGCGCGCGGGCGGCGGACGGTGACGCCCGCAACGTCATCAACGCCCGCCGTACGAGCGGGCGGACGCCGGCGGCGGTGGGCTACCACCCTCGACGGGGTGGACGCTACGACAGCGACGAGGACCGCTCCCCGACGCCGGAGCCCCCGGGGACCCGTGTGTTCAGCCGGGAGATCCGTGCGGCGGCCTTCCCCTAGCGCTTCTGCCAACCCTCGACCATCGTCAAGTACAACGGGGAGACGGATCCCCGCGTGTGGCTCAACGACTACCGCTTGGCGTGCCAGCTGGGCGGGGCCACCAGCGACGAGGTCATCATCCGCAACTTGCCCCTGCACCTCGGCGATGCGGCCCGGACGTGGCTCGAGCACCTGCCCGCCAGCCAGATCCACAACTGGGACGATCTGGTCCGCACGTTCGTGGGCAACTTCCAGGGCACGTACGTGCGCCCTGGGAATTCCTGGGACTGCGCTCCTCGCACTCGAAGCCCGGCGAGTCGGCGCGGGACTTCATACGACGCTTCTCCAAGCGTTGCACGGAACTCCCGAGCGTGGCGCGGTTTGAAATTGTGCACGCCTTCCTCGAGGGTACCACGTGCGGGACCTCGTGCGCGGCCGGGACGCAGCCCGCCCGCGGACTCCAACGAGGCGTTCGACATCGCCACCGGCTTCGCCTCGGGAGAGGAGGCCGTGGGGGCGATCTTTTACGGCAAGAAGGGCAAGCGCTCGGACGATGCGCCCGCGGAGGGCAGCAAGTCCAGGGAGCCCCACCGCAAGGACAAGCGGGGCAAGAAGGGAAAGAAGACGCGCGCGAGGCGCGTGAGCGAGGGCGCGACGGCGATGAGGCCGAGGCCCTTGTCGTCGACCCGGCTCGACGGGGCCGTCGACCGGCCCCTCGAGGCCGGGGGTGTTTGATGACATCTTTGAAGAAGCCATGTACTTACCACAAGACCCCAGTAAACCACACCCTTGAGCAGTGCGACATGCTCAAGAAGTTCTATGGCCGCGCCGCCGCGAAGGAGGCAGAGGCCAAGAAAGATGGAGGAGATGGCGACGCCGGCGGCTTCCCCGCCGTGGAGAACGTGTTCCTCATCTTCGGGGGGACCACCGTCGACATGTCGACCCGCCGGCGCAAGCGGGAGCGGCACGAGGTCCTCGCCGCGGAGAAAGCGCCTCCCTCCTTTCTTAATTGGTCGAGGACGCCATCACCTTCGGCGGGAGGACCATCCGAACCGCATCCCCAACCCGGCCGGTACCGGCGGGTGGTCGACCCAATCATTGGGAACGCGCGGTTCTCAAAAGTCTTGATGGATGGAGGCGGCGGCCTCAACATCCTCTACGTGCATACACTTGCGCTTGATGGGGGTCGGGTTGGACCGAGTGCGGCCCGGCACAAAGCCATTCCATGGCATTGCGCCCGACAAGCGAGGTCCGGCCCCTCGGGCAGATCGACCTGCCGGTTTGGTTTGGCACCGCGAAGAATTTCCGCAAGGAAATGCTCACCTTCGAGGTGGTGGGGTTCAAGGGCGCCTACCACGCTATACTTGGGCGGCCTGCTACGCCAAATTCATGGCGGTCCCCAACTACACTTACCCGAAGATGAAGATGCCGGACCGAACGGCGTCATCACCGTGGGCTCGTCCATCGAGCACGCATTCGGCTGCGATGTCGAGTGCGTAGAGCACACGAAGCGGCGGCGCCGGATGAAGCGGCGGTGACCACTTTGGAGAAGATGGTCAACGAGGACCTCGACTCCGCCTCCAAGCACACCGGCACCTTCGAGGCCGCGGAGCATACCAAGGAAGTACCCCTCGACCCCCGCGGCCCCCGAGGGCAAGGCGTTGAGGGTCGGCTCTACCCTCGATCCTAAATTTGAAGTGGTGCTCGTCGACTTCCTCCGCGCCAACGCCGACATCTTCGCGTGGAGCCCCTCGGATATGCCGGGCATCCCGAGGGAGGTCGCGAGCACTCCCTTGACATCTGCCTCACGCTCGCGCCGTGCAACAACGGCTCCGCCGCTTCGACGAGGAGCGGCGACGGGCAATCGGAGGCGGAGGCTGCGGAAGCTTCTCGAGGCCGGGTTCATCAAGGAGGTGTTCCACCCAACGTGGCTAGCAAACCCCGTACTTGTAAAGAAAAAGAATGGGAAGTGGCGGATGTGTATAGACTATACCAGTCTTAATAAAGCATGTCCTAAAGTTCCTTTTCCTTTGCCACGTATTGATCAAATCGTTGATTCAACGGCTGGGTGTGAATTACTTTGCTTCCTTGATGCCTACTCCGGGTATCATCAAATAAAGATGAAGGAGTCCGACCGGCTTGCGACTTCGTTCATCACGCCGTTCGGGATGTTCCGCTACGTCACGATGCCGTTTGGCCTCCAAAACGCGAGGTGCAACGTATCAACGCCGCATGCAACACGTTTTCGGAGATCACATCGGGCGGACGGTCGAGGCGTACGTGGATGACATCGTCGTTAAGACCAGGAAGGCGGACGACCTGGTTGGCGACCTCGGCATCACGTTCGGGCCGCCTACGGGCCAATGGGGTCAAATTAAACCCCGAAAAGGGTGTCTTTGGAGTGCCGCGAGGCATGCTTCTGGGATACATCGTCTCCCAATGGGGAATCGAGGCCAACCCGGAGAAGGTCGCGGCCCTCGAGCGAATGGGCCCGATCCGGGACCTCAAAGGGGTACAAAAGGTGCTGGGGTGCCTCACCGCCTTGAGCCGTTTCATCTCGCGGCTCGGCGAGAAGGGCCTGCCCCTCTATCGCCTCCTCAAGAAGCACGAGCGCTTCTCCTGGACCACCGAGGCCCAGGATGCGCTCGACAAGCTGAAGGCGTCCCTAGCGCACGCCCCGATCCTCACGCCGCCACGGGATGGCGAGCCCCTACGGCTCTACGTGGCCGCAACCACCCGGGTGGTCGGCGCCGTAATTGTGGTGGAGCGCACGGAGGAAGGGCACGCCCTGCCGGTCCAGCGGCCGGTCTACTACATCAGCGAGGTCTTGTCTGACACCAAGACGCGCTACCCTCAGGTCCAGAAGCTGCTGTACGCGGTAGTCCTTGCACGGCGCAAGCTCCGCCATTACTTCGAGGCCCACCCCGTCACGGTGGTCTCCTCCTTCCCGTTAGGGGAGATCATCCGTAATCCCGACGCGGCGGGCAGGATCGCCAAGTGGTCCGTGGAGCCGATGGGTGAGACGCTCGCCTACGCCCCGCGCAAGGCCATCAAGTCCCAGATCCTGGCGGATTTCATCGGCGAGTGGACGGATACGCGGATGCCGCCACCACGGATCCAAGCGAGAATCGCCGGACTGCGTATTTCGATGGCTCGGTGATGAAAACAGGGGCGGGCACCGGCCTGCTCTTCGTATCACCCCTCGGAGAGCACATGCGGTACGCGGTGCGCCTCCACTTCCCCGCATCTAACAATATGGCTGAATATGAGGCCCTCCTCTGCGGCCTCAAAATCGCCATTGAGTTAGGCGTCAAGCGCCTCGACGTACGGGGGGACTCGCAGCTCGTAATCGATCAAGTCATGAAGAACGCGAGCTGCCATGACGACAAGATGGAGGCCTACTGCAAGGCCGTGCGAGCCCTCGAAGACAAGTTTTACGGCATCGAGCTCAACCACGTGCCCCGCCGGTACAACGAGGAGGCGGACGAGCTGGCCAAGATCGCGTCCGGGCGGATCACCGTCCCCCCGAACGTTTTTGCCCGCGATGTTGCCCAGCCCTCGGTCGTCCTCGAGCCTCACCCCTCGAGCCACGCAGAACCCTCGGGGGCTCCCTCGAATCCAGCGGGTGCAGAACCCATGGATGAGGACCCCTCGAACGAGGCGTACGTGCTCTCCCTCCTCGAGGGGTATGGCTCCTACGAGGCCGACGTGATGGACATCGAGCCGGCTCCTGTCAAAGCTGACTGGCGCGACAAATACATCGCTTGGATGGCTCGAGGAGAGCTCCCCTCGGACCGGGCCACGGCCAGGCGCATCGCCAGGATGGCCAAGTCCTTTGCCCTCGTCGACGGCGAGCTGTACAAGCGCGCCGCCTCCGGCATCTTGCAGCGGTGCGTGCCCATCCCCGAGGGGCGCGAGCTCCTGCGGGATATCCACGCCGGGATCTGCGGCCATCACGCCGCGCCTCGCACCCTCGTTGGCAACGCGTTCCGCCAAGGCTTTTACTGGCCTACCGCGGTCGCGGACGCCAGCGAGATCGTACGCACCTGCGAAGGGTGCCAGTTCTACGCTCGCAAGTCCAACCTCCCCTCTCATGCCTGCGGACCATCCCCATAACATGGCCATTCGCCGTATGGGGGCCGGACATCGTCGGGCCCCTACGGAAGGCACCGGGGGGCTTCACCCACTTGTTGGTCGCGATCGACAAGTTCTCCAAGTGGGTGGAGGTGCGCCCCATTACGAACCTCAGGGCGCGGAGCAAGCGGTAACATTCTTCACCGACATCGTCCACCGCTTCGGAGTGCCAAACTCCATCATCACCGACAACGGGTCCCAGTTCACGGGCAGGAAATTCTTGGAGTTCTGCGACAAGTTCCACATCCGTGTGGATTGGGCAGCTGTGGCACACCCACAGACCAACGACCAAGTAGAGCGTGCCAACGGCATGATCTTACAAGGCCTTAAGCCTAGAATTTTCGACCAGCTAAACAAATCTGGCCGAAAATGGCTCCAAGAGTTACCAGCAGTCGTGTGGAGCCTAAGGACCACCCCGAGCAGAGCCACGGGTTCACCCCGTTTTCCTAGTCCATGGCGCGGAGGCCGTCCTCCCCACGGACTTAGAATACGGGTCGCCCGGGGGTTCGAGGCTACGACGAGGATGCCAACCAGCGAGCCCGCGAGGACTCGCTGGACCAGCTGGATGAGGCACGCCTCGTGGCCTTGATGCACTCCGCGAGGTATCAGCAATCCCTCAGGCGCTACCAAGCACGCAAGGTACGCCGGCGGGACTTCAGTGAAGGGGATCTGGTCCTAAGGCTGCGCCAGGACAACCGAGGACGCCACAAGCTACCGCCTCCGTGGGAGGGACCCTATGTCGTGGTGAAGGTACTCAAGCCCGGCACATACAAGCTGGCCAACGAAGACGGTGAAGAGCTCACGAACGCTTGGAACATCCAACAGCTACGTCGCTTCTACCCCTAGCTAGGATTTCCAAGCATTTTTTGTTGTAAAAAACATATGACCAACGCCCCAGTTGGTGACGATCATGTAAACACCATAAGTCTAATGAAAAGGGCAACTCGGCCTTCCCCCCGAAACCCAAGTTACCCTCGGGGGGCTACTACGGGGGGCATCCCCCCAAAATGGTCCCATTTTCGCGCAAAAACGAAATAACTCACGTGCGCTAAGTTTGTTTTCTACTTCGGTCTCGAGCAATGGTTCGAACGGGCGTGGAGCGGCCCTAGTGGAAGGAGCGCGTAGCCGGAGATAGCCTACGCCTCCGCGAGGATACGGCCCTTCTCTCTCGCCTCCAGCCCCGGCGGGCCACCCACGAAAACCGAACTCCCTAACTAGAATCTACTCAGGAAGAAGGAGAAACAAAAAGCGCAGTAAACAAAAGACTTCATTTCACGTCAACATATGTTCATGACAAAAACAACTTGTTTATTTACAAAGGCCGCACGGCCGGAATGCGATACACAAAAAGAACGGGCCAAGCGCCCGGTCGTGCTTCGGGAGGGAGGAGCGGCGACGTCGGCGGCGTCCGGGAAGAGGAACTCCTCGAAGGCTTCGGCGAGCGACCGGCGGCATCGGCGGCGAGCGCGTCCACACGCTCCATCGCCACCTCGTCCTCGACACCCTCGGGGACGACGTAACCTTCCGCCGGTGCCTCGAAGTTGACCTCATAGTGGGACCGTACCACTCCGAGGGCCTTACGGACGCCAAGGTGCGGCGCCCGCGCATCCTTTCGGTGACATGGCCGCCGAGGGCGCGCGGGCGGGCGGCCGGCGAGCTCCCCCGCCGCGCCTCGCCCTCCTCCACGGATCGGCAGGTCTCGAGGGCCGCATCGCGCAACTCCTGCTGCTCCTGCTCGGAAGAGTTGTAGGAGGTCTGCAGCGCCTCGGCCTGCTCAACCGCGTGCCCAAGCGCGGTGCGCAAGCCTGAAGTTGCCAGACGAGAAAGAAGTCAGAAAAAGAGTGCGAACCCTCAAGGAAAATCCAACAACACAGGAGTCAAACAGCGGCTCACCTTCGACTTGCTTCCTCTCCACCTCGAGGGCACGGCGCTCGGCCTCGACCGTCCGCTCGAGGCCCCTGATGGTCTCGCCTTGCTCCTGGAGGGCCAGCTCCTGGCCCGCGCTTGTGATGCTGAGCACCATCAGCTCGCCCTCGACCTCGGAGAACTTGGCGTTCCGGTCCTCCAGCGACATCTGCGTCGCCTCGCGAGCAGCGCGCTCCCGCTCCGGGGGCCGACCGAGCGTCGACGAGGGCGTCCTCGCTCCTCGCCGGAGCCGTCCCTCGGCTCCTTGGCGGGCGGTGCGCTCCCCGTAGTAGGCGCTCCTCGGCAACGGCGAGGGCCGCGACCTTGGCGTCGAGGGCGGCCTTCAAGTCGTCGGCCTCCTTGACCCTTTGCTCGAGCACGCGCGCCCGCTCCTCGGCCCCGCGCCTGCCGCGCTGCGCCCCCTCGAGGGACGAGCGGAGCCCCCGGTTCTCGGCCGCGGACGCCGGCCACCTCCGCCTCCCGGTTGGTAGCCGGCGTGCGCATCTTCTCCGGGTCCGAGCGCGCGCCGCCACGGCGCCTCATCACGGTCGATGAGGGCTGTGCAGACCCGCTCGAGGCTAGAGGGACGCGCCCGGTCTGCCTCGTGCTCTCGGGGAGTTCATCGCGCAAGACCACGGCCCGGTACGACAACCGGCCATCCGGAGTCCCGAGGGCATCGGCGAGCGCATCGAAGGCGCCGCATCGCTCCCGGAGCCGGTGGAGCTCGGCGTTCACCCGATCGAAGGCGTCGTACTTGTCGCGGGCGCGGCGCTCGAGCTCCTGGCACCCACAAATCAAAACCCGTAAACACCATGCCGCAAAGAAAGGCGCGCAGAAACAAGGAAAAGGGGGAGCAAGCAACGACACCCCACCTGGAAGACACGCCACACGGGGCCGCCGTGGACCCTCAGGGCCTCGTTCAACGCACGGTCAAGCGTGGCGCCGTGGCTGCGGAGCTCTCCCCAGAGCTCCTGCTCCTCCTGGGCATCGGCGAACGCAGGCGGGTCGCCGGCGGCCCCCTCCACACAGGGCGGAGTAGCCGGCGCGGGAGGACAAGGCCTCGGCGCCGTGCCCTCGGCCCCCCGCCACCATGTGGCCCTCGCGCGCGCCTCACGAGGGCCCCCTCCCCGGGACCCGGAGAGAGCGTGGGGAGCTCGCCCACCGATCCCACCCGGGCGGCGGGGAGTCATCGTCACGGGATCTCCACCACCGCCCCCGTACCGGGAATGAGGGCACGCGGGCCGCCGGCGGGCGCCGGCCCCCGCGCCGCCTCCGCCGGCGCCTCCACTTGCGCCTCCGCGGCCGCGGCGCCCCGACGCGGCGCGGCGCGGCCACCGCCTCCCGGCCGTGCCTCCGCCACCACGGGCGCCGGCCGCCGTCCTCGCCACCGCCGCCCGCTGCCGCGCCCGCCGCCGCGGCCGGCGCGCACGGCGCGCCTCCGCTCGCGGCGACCCCCGACCGCGGGCCGCGCCTCCATCACGGCCGCCGCCGCGGGCCGCGTCTCCGCCACGACCGGCACCCGCCGCTCTTTGACGACCGCCGGCCGCGCGCGGCCGCCGGCCCGGCTCGATCCGCCGGCCGGGGCCTCGAGGCCTCGGCCCGGCCCTCCGCGAGCTCTCGCCCGTCGCCGCCGGTGCTCGCCCCCGCCCGCGGCGCCCTCGACGAGCGCCGCCGGGGGGGAACGAACGTGTCCGCCCTCGCGACGCACCTTAGCCGGCGTGAGGGGAGGCACGGTTGGCACCACCCCGCACAAGCACAAGCAAAAAATCAAAACGCCCGGCCGCCGAAAAATCAAACCTCGCGAGATGGCAAGCCCCTTACCTCGAAGAGGAAAAGGCGCGCTTCCTTTTCCTCGTGGCCTCGGCGGATGAGGCCGACGCGGCCGGCGCGCGCCGCCGCCGCGCCTCCCCGACGTCGCCGCGCGCGCGGGCCCCGCCCGCGCGCGCGCGCGCGCGCGCGCGCGCCTCGCGGCGCGCGCGCGCCGCCGCGCGTGCCGCCCCGTTGTCGATTGCCGGCGGCGGGCGCCGCGCCGCGCCCGCCCCCGGCGACGCCGCCCTTGCGCCGCCGGAGCCGGCCCCGGCGACGGGGCGCGAGGCTCCCACCTATCGAGGGGGCCCCCGACCCTCGGCCTCTTCCTCTTCGTCCTCCTCCGAGGAAGAGTACTCCCTCGGTCCCCGGGGAGGAAAGCCCCGCGCTCGTCGCGCGCGCCGCGCCGCTCCTCGTTCCGCCGCTCGCGGCCGCGCGCGCTCGCGGTGCCGCCTCGCGCGCTCCCTCTTGCGCGCCGCCCGCTCCTCGCTCCCGGCCGCCGCGCCGCCCGACCAAGCGCGCGGGAGTCGGGGGGTGGGCGGAACGGACTTCGTGGCATTGAAGTTCACCAACCGCGCATGCGAGAACGTCAAAAGCGCGTCGGGGGCCGGGGGCAACATTGAGAACAAAGAACAGAAACAAGGCCAAGAATCACACTCACCAGCGGGCCGGTGGGGAGCATCTCGAGGTCCCACGGGGACCGATCCGGGCGCTGCAACATCCGGGTGTCGACGGCGTTCCGCGCCCGGGTGAGCGCATACGCCCGCTCGAGGGGGGTTGGGAGCATCCGCGACCTCGCCAGCGCGACGGGGTCCGCCTCCTCTGTCATCTCGTAGATGCGGAGGGGCACAACCCACCCGCGGTGATGGAGGAAGGCGAGGACGCCCGCCGCGGTCAGCCCGCGCGTCGCCGGGTCCTTCGGGGCGGCCGGGGACCGAGTCCGGCCGCCTCGGTCTTGGGGCGTGGACACCCCGTGACCCCGGGGAGTTGGGCTTCTCCCCTGAGCACCGGACCGGTGTAGGCGGGGAGGCCGGGCTCGGCGTTGCGCGGGTAGAACCATCCCCGCTCCCAGCCGGCGTTGTTCGTCGTCATGGTGCAGGGGATGTAGTCATCCTTGAACTGCGCTCGCAGGGCGAGCGACACCCCGCCAGCGCGCACCGCGCGCGGGGTCCTCGGCTCCGTCGTAGGCTGCGTGAAGAGCTCCGCGCGGAAGAGGTGTATCCGCAGCTCCCGATTGACGGGATCCCTAGATACCCCTCGCGGACGCCCACGAACGTGGCCGCTGCGAAATCGCGTTCGGCGCAAAGTTGTGCAACTCCACGCCGTAGCGGTGCACGGCGCCCGCATGAAGCGGCTCGCGGCGCGGCGAAGCCGCGCTTATGGAAGCGGATGAAGCTCACCACGTAGCCCTCCCCGGTGGGTTGGGCGCGTGGTCCCCCGCCGGCGGCACATCCACTCCGCCGGCCGGCCCTCCTCGTTCGCCGCCAACCGGCGGCGGAGACCACTTCGCTAAGGGCCGGCCGGGTTGACCGTCGACCGCTCCCGGGCGTACGGGTCGAGGATCGTAAGGGGTGGAAGCGGCGCCATGAGAAGAGGACAAGGAATGCGAGAGCGGAGGACAAGAAGGAGAAGAGCTCTAATGGCGAAGGGCCGCACGGTGGCGAGAGCAAAGCGAAGGCGAGAGCTCAAGGGGGAAGAACGGCGGAGCGCTAAGGTAAAAAACCACCGTTTTCCCCTCCCCTCGGATTTATACGCCGCGGGCGTGCTCTCCGGGCGGACGTCCCGCGCGCATTAACTGCAGGGAATCTTTTCTTCCCGCTGACGGGCGGGCCCCACCACGACCGCGGCGGCCACATCACCGCGAACGGGCCATCATCACGGCGAAGAATAGCAGGGACCGTGGCAGGCGGTCACATCCGCCTGCCCACGCCGCCCACTACGCGCGCGCGCGGCTGTAACGCCTAAAAAAGCGCGCCCGCGACGCAAAACCGCAGCCTCTACTGTGGAGCATTTAATGGCCCGGTTCCTTACGAAGTAAGGAGAACCCTCGAGCGGCACGGGCTCCAGGCTCGGGAAAACTTCAACCCTCGAAAGGGTACAGGCGTGAGAAGGTCGCCTCGGGGCCCGTTTGAAACAAAACAGGCACCGCAAAGCACCCATGCCACGGCCCCCAGCGGCACGAGCCCCGGCTCGGGACAATTTCAACCCTCTAAAGGGCACATCGTTAGAGGTCGCCTCGAGGGGGCCGGCTCGCCCGGCGCCCCTCGAAGGAGCGCGGATGCCGGGCCGGGAGCGCTTAGGCGCCGCCCCGCACCACCTTTCGATCGGCGTCTCGAGGGCCGGCTTGCTCGAGCCCCTCGATGGGGCGCGGATGCAAAGACGGGGCCGCCCGGGCGCCACCCCCGCACGGCCCTGCGATCGGGGGTTCGAAGCCCGACCCTCGACGGGTTCGAACAGGCGCCCCAGATCACCAGAGTCAGGGACGACGAGGGCACGCGCATTCGAGCCGTTCCTCGAGCTTGCCGGCTCGAGGGTGCCCCACATGTCGTGTTCGAGAGCCAGCGAGGGCAGCTAGCGGGAGATCCCACCGAGGGAGAGCTCTCGCGCCCTCGGTCCCTAGCGAACGGGACCGAGCCCCACCTAGCAAACCCAAGCAAGCGCTTCGATGGACGTGTCTCTAGACCACGCGGCCTACCCTTATCGAACGGGGCATGGGCGTCCACTCGAACCACCCACTAACAGCTCGACGAGGAATCCGCAATTCGCGACCCGACCGATGGGGGTTGTGGAAACCTCACCCTCCGTCCCGCGGAGGGACGGCGAGGGCGCGTTAAAAGACAAGTCTTAAAGCTCCACCCGATCGCCTTGAATGGGCCCAGGCTCGGGGGCTCAACGCATGGCTACACCTCCTGGATTGCACCCGCCGGGGATAACGCCAGCAGCGCGTGCGTCACCGAAGCCGGCTGAGACATTGCCGACGCTGGTTGAAACATGTACCACGCCTTCTGTCCAAGTCTCGCGGTCAACCCCTACGGGGAGCGCCCATGCTCCGCGGGGCTTCGGGGGGCTAGACCGGCGGGTCCGCTGACGCGGCCCCACGGAAAGCGTTCGCAAAACCAGGAGGGAAGAACGTCCTATCAGTAGGTTCCAGCATCTGTGGGAGCCTCAATGGCAAACCCACAGATGCTCGGGGGCTACTGTCGGGGACAGCCCTAGGGGTCCCCTTAAACAGCTGGGAAATCCCCACTTAAAACCCGCAACAAAGCCAAAACCGAATGCGCCTTACTTAACCATGCAGGACATGGCCCACGACGCGAAGGCCCCAGCGGCCCACCAGGCGGCCCACTCGAAGACTCCCTCGAGTAGGCTTCGCCTCGCCCGAGGGTGTGCGCCTCCATCGGACAGGCTCCGCCCCGTTCGAGGGGGTGCGCCCCCCTCGGCGAGGTCCGCCTCGCTCGAGGGTCCGCCCCGCCCTCGAACGGGGTCCGCCTCGCTCGAGGGCACCCCGCGCACGCGCGCTTGTTCCCGTACGCGAACACTTAATGCTCGACATCGGCGGGGCGGCGCCATCATGCGCCGGGGCTCCCGCCCCGGTGCCGCCGCACCAACTCCCCGGAGGGAGCCCATCCCCATCCCGTGGGGGGGGGGGGGGGGGACTATGCGGCGCGGCCGGCCGTGCCGGCCCCCGTGACGCCGTGCACCTGCTCCAGTACGGCTAACGCACCGAGCCCTCGTAGGGGGGCCGGGTGCACCCTCGATTTACTTTCTTGTGACCTTACAGGGTTAGGTGGAGGCGCTAGGCCGGTGGGACGCCATCCCTGCCACTGTTAACGGTATGGCTGCCGCCCCCGCGCGTACGAGCGCACGCCAGGCACTGTGGCAACGACTCCAGCACTGTGGAGCATGCGGGAACGGGGCGCCACCCTACCTGCCACCGTTCCCCGTACGGACCGACGTCAGCAACTCCCTCGAGCCTGTCTGAAGACATCACAGCCGTCCGCTGCCCTTCTACCCTCGAGGACGCCACTGTTCGGGTACAAGATACGCCATGATGGCCGGATCGCTGCAAGGATCGCCTGGGCGGCCGCCTACTCTACAGCGTAGCACATCACACTCCCTCACGTAGCTAAATAGCGCGGCTCGCATGTGATTCGCTCCTTCGTTGGTCTATAAAAGGAGGACGAATCCCCTTGCCGCAGGGGACAGGACACCAGAGAACAACTCACAACACACGAATAACAGAGCCCAACACGAGACAAGTCGCACCATGCACTTGTTCTCCAATTCTCCCACAATATCTTTAGCCACTACACCAGGGACTTGGAAGCCCCGCTTCCTCTCCCGCCTTGCTTGTAGCAGCCCCACTACGAGCTCCCCCGGTCTTGAGCAATATAGTGCCTTGAGCACACCACTGCTTTTGGACGTACGGCCCCCTCGGCGGGAACCAGGATAAACTCCGTGTCTTTTATTGCTTAGCATCGAGCATTGAGGGATAGACCTTGGCGCTTATTACCGGTTAGTGTCGGGACCACATTCCGCACCGACAAGTTGAATACGAGCATTCCCGAACATGTGGTTGTGCGGATTCATTTTCTGTGGTAAAGCCAATGAACCCACTCTGAATCACATTGTAATGGCTACACATTTGGTCGGTGGTAAGCGCATTCCTCTTGGAAAATACCTCCCGGGTAGTGTGTATCATATGCTTCATCAGACTATCACCCAAATGCATACGGCCGGAAGATACTATGTGTCAACGACCCTTGGTGGTTCGTGCGGATGTGGCCGCAACCCGCATATGCACCGCAACGCCACCGACCTCAACAACCGGCTTTTCCCTTCATCCCGGCTATAATGAAGGGGAAACTCAGATCACCAGAGGATGCCAAACCTATGGAGAGGCTGCTTCAAGCTGTTTCCATTAATCAGAATGTCGGCCCGCTTTTCGAGCTCTTCTTCAAAGGCTTCCCTGACCCTCTTTGGCTTCCTTATCTAGATAATGACAATCTAACTCTCCCCTGTGAATTCTCCTTTGAAACTGGACGCCAAGATAGAAGGTTTGTAGAAATCTTTAACATCTTGATCCA
Organism: Cenchrus americanus; assembly: GCA_947561735.1. Taxonomy (NCBI): domain Eukaryota; kingdom Viridiplantae; phylum Streptophyta; class Magnoliopsida; order Poales; family Poaceae; genus Cenchrus; species Cenchrus americanus. The sequence continues at coordinate 248,595,786 of OX387241.1, forward strand.
TCCATGTCCTTTGCCAGTGAATTTTGTGGAGGGAGGTTAAATCACAGCACTTATGAATACTTTCGGCCAAATATGGTAGCTCGACGGCTTGGATGTGGACGGATGCCTCCAAGATTATTCCTTCATGAATTCCTCAAACCCGAGAGGAAATCAAGGAAAATATGCAATCCGAAGGGTCTTTGAGTATGAATGAAGCCCAACTCTTTACACCCGACCTTTCACACCCACAACAATAGCACATCCCACCTTCAACTCTTGGTGGCAAGAATTTCATGACCATATTTTCGGTGAGCCGTGCACTCATTTTGTTTAGAGCCGATGCATGATTTTCGGCCAACTTCGGAGGTAACATAATTGTTTTTCTCTTCGAGATCGGACATTCCTTTTACTAACCATGACCTTGATCATTCCCTGCGAATACGATGACTCGTCCCTCAAGCCGGGACAATCATTTATAATGCAGTATATCCAATTTCACCTGCGGGATTTAAATCCCCAACTTTGGCTCAGCCGATGGCAAGGTATGCCACAATGGACCCAATTCTCTCCGGACCACCGCCGACAAGAGAAAAGGCTCCGTCTCGATTGCACCTCCAGTGCCAAGAGGAAAAGAACCACCAAAAAAGTTCCCGTTGAGGTAAGATTTCCTCTTCCTCGATCACAAGATTACTCTTATTCGACAAATTTCACCTTGTGCAATTTCGGACTAGAATCCGACACCTTCGACTTCGGAACCTGCCAATGCTCCATCTACTCGGTATGACCTTTATTACCTTTTCCTCAAAGATCAACACGGCATTTACCCTTAATCGATATTCGCGAAGAAACACCGATGAATCATCCTGTGGATACCCCCGTTCCTCAACATGCAAGTCCACCAAGAGCCGAGCCATCTGCTCAAGTGGAGATCTCATCCTCATCGGAGACCCGGTCATCCCCTGCTCAAACGAGGTGTCGGCTTCACCGAGAGATGAACCCTTTAATACAACCGGAGGCTTCAAGCCCTTCAAGGGTTCAATCCCCCATTGGCCGGGCGAAACCCCAACCTTAACGAGAGGTAAATCCATCTCCTCTTCGGCCCGGAAGCTCCAATTCCGCCGAGACCGCATCAACGCCCTCTCAAGCAGAAGCCTCAGCTTTGCCAAGAGCTCCTCAGACTCCCCTTTCACCAGTGGCTCAAGAAATCCCCCTTGAAACTGAACAAAACCTTGCCTCAGCTCAGGAAGTCAGGCATGAGGTAAGCACATGCACTTAACTCTGTTATCTTCTTTCCTTTCAATGAACCACTCCTGATTCGGCAATGTTACCCTTTCAGGATCAAACTCCATCATCATCAAGCCCATTAGTGGAGAATCATCCAACTGCCGAAACAAGAGAAGAAGGAACTCAAGCCCTATTAGAGGAAATCCAAGCAAGGCTCAAAGAAATTTTTGCCTGGTTGCAGAAGGATGCTCGAGACCAAATCAGAGACGTCGATTATTTCGAAGGAATGCTTGAGCCCATCAGCCAAAAGCTCCCTGAGGACATCAAGACTTCATTGGATCCCATCTCCGGCCTAGATATTCATTATGTGGCAATAAGACGATCCTTGAAAAGTGTGTCTACCCAACCAACTACCGAGCAAAAGAAAGCCAAAGCCGAACAAGCCGCGAAGGGAGCACAAACCCAAACCGAGAACCACAAGGGAATGCTTGCGCCAATCCGCAAGCCGCTCGCGAATTGAAGGTTGCCAAAAGAGCTGCGTTGGAGGCAGAGCTGAAAAACTTATCAGCTGAAATAGAAGCTGACGACAAGAAAATAGCCGAACTTCCTGGACTGATAGAGAAAACCCAAGAGGAAGCATCATCGGCCATAGCTGAAGTGAATCAGTGCGATACAGAACTCACCGTCCTGTCCAATGCCCAGAAAGATTACCAAGAACGGATGGAGAACATCCACCAAACAACATCAAATGCCTCCAATGTAATCGCAAAGTATTTAAACATTTAGCCGTACCGAGCAATGTGTAACCAAATTGACCGTTCTTGTAACATTTCCCTTTTATAAATTCGCTTCCCTTTTCTTTGCATGACTTCGATTGCAACTCTGAACGATCCATTCGGTAATTAGTAGTCAAATAGTGCCACATCCGAACGGCACCTCATCCGCAACTTATCCGAGCCAATCAACCGAATACGACTCAGCTTTGAATCCCAAACGACCTGATGGCGAATCGGTCAAGGAAACCTCTCCACCTTTCAATTTTTTCAAAATACGCGCCACGATCTGAGGCCACGATCTTTTTCACCAGGCCTATAAATAAAACCGTAGGTGCCCCCAGCTCTTTACCAAGCCTTTAGCCTTCAAATTTTCGCCAACCTCAAGCTTTCTTTTCCCAATCACCAGCGCAAGCCCAAGAACCATGGCGGGCAGCAACAACAGGCGCCGTGCCGCCGACGAGGCGGAAGGGAGCCGCGCCAGCGTGCGTCGGAGGCAATGATCGTCATCTTCTCTTCATTACTTGTCTGAGATTTCCCTTTGTTTCGACGATCCTCTCTGTTTCAGGCTTGTTCAATGGAACCCGTCCTCTGCGCCGGCCAATCAACCTCTCGGACTGACTCCTCGGAGTCGGACCACTACTCCCCCCGTGCCCTACGGGGAACTCGACGCTCTTCGCTTCAAAGAGGAGCTTGAGGTGGTCCGGCGCGAGCTAGGAAGACGTCTCCAAGAAGGCCGGCATAGCGGAACTGGAGTGGGAGGACCAGCGCAAGCAGGTGGCCGGCAACCATCGACGGTACAACCCCGGAATTGCTCCCAAATCCAATCGGCTTTTGATACTAATCACCACCACCTTGTACTTTGCGCCGTGACGACGCCGAGCTCAACCAGCTAAAAATGCTGGTGGAGCAATTGGCTGACAAGGTGAACGCCCGTGGAGACACGCCGGCGGAGCGTCTTGCCGCGGTGGAAAACCGCGTGGACGAGGTGGCTACCCACGACATCCGCTTGGGCACTACTTTGGGCTTGGCGGCCATGGCGACGCACACCGGCGTCGACTACTCCCATCCGGCCGCGCGGCTTCCAGGGTGGCGCACCAGAAGAGATCGACGAGATTGATCTTGGAGCGCCTCGACGGCCATGGCGACGCCATTGCCGAACTCACTCATTCCAAGTCTATGCTAAACAAGCTCTTTGATAAAGATTGTACTAGGGATGTTTGATTATCGGCAATAAATAAAGAACTTTACAATTCCCATGCTTGTACTGTGATGATTCCTCCGTGTTTGCAACTGCGAGCCTTATTTTCCTTAAATGCATTCGGGAACTCGCTTGAGCCGAACACGCGAAAACAGATGCCCCTTGGCGCAAAACCCGCGTAAAAATAATCCCTGATTCGGTAATCCATAAGCACTGTTCAATGAAAAACCCTTCGCATTCGGGAGGAAAACCCTGCCGCTTGGTATTTCAATAACGCACGCCCGCCGGTCATCACTCCCAATGCACTCTCTCGGTCAATAAAATAGCCTGCCGGGATGCCCTGCAAATCCACTCGCACACTCATCCATCACTTCTCATCTTCTCCCCTGCTCCAGAAGAGAAAACCCCAAGGCCATGGACAAAGGCAAGCAACCCAAGGAGGACAGCGCCCCAAAGAAACGCACCATTCGAGAGTGAGTTTTCCTTTAACTTGCTTCTTGCTTTCTTGTGTGATCTCGTGCTTTACCTCCTCTTTGTTTTCTTTTAGCCTTGATCTGCTTCCTGAGGAAATCATTGGGACCGAAGAAACGCCTGAATACATCTCCTCTGACTCCTCCCTCGAAGCAGAGGACGCCACGCCAGAGCAGAAGATCAACCACCAGTTACGCCGCCGCGTCCGGCATCTGGAGCATGACCTCCGGGACATCACCGCTCGCTGCCAAGCTGAACGCGAGCGTCGCATGGCTTTGGAGGCACTGGTAGGAGGTAAACATTTCCATCTTCATCTTGGTTCCATGCTTGCACCCGGATCTCTGTCTCTAACAACTGTTCCTCTGTCCCAGATGTCTCGACAGGTACGATAACTCGAAAGCGGCTTGGGACGACTTGGTGGAAGCGGCAAACCATGGTCATCCCCACGGCTTCCAAGTTGCCGTCACGGTGGTCCCGGAACAACCGAAGAGGGGAGGAGGGCGAAGAAGCAAAGAAAAAAGGGATTGAAGCATACTTTCGCTTCTTACGCCAGGCCTTCTGCTTTCCACCCCCTCGTAGTCCTGATCAACTGGGTTGTTAGATATAAACCAGCAAGAAACATTTGCAATGTAGTTTTGTGCTAAGGGCAATACATATAAGTATTGGCCATTCCCTCTGTTTAGGAATTTTTGTTCTAAAGGCGGCTTCGTTCTTGAATGCCGGCTATTTCGTATCAAATGCATGTAATCCCAATGCTCGTGATCAACGATCGATTTCAATACTTGGATAATACTTCTTCAAATATCTCCCATTTATTGCGGCGAAAAATTTCTCTCCTAGTAAAGTTTTCAACATGTAGGCATTACCGGCACGCATCCGAGCACCCGAAAGGGTCCTTCCCGCTTAGGGGACCATTTGCCGAATTCACCGTATTTGGTTCCAATCGGCGGTAAAGCTTTCCAAACCAAATCCCCTTCGCAAATTGCCCACTTTTACTCTCTTGTTGTAATATTTGGCAACTCGCGGCTTGTTCTTTTCGATATTTTCCGGGGCCCTAAGACGGATCATGTGCAAGTCCTCTAATTCATCCATCATTAAGCCACCGTAATCTTTGGAGCTTAATTCCTTTTGCAAAACTACTCTCCTAGAATCCGATTGTATTTCCCAAGGTAAAAGCCGCATGGTGACCATAAACCAATTCATAAGGAGACGTTTTTGTAGCTCCATGAGGGGCCATTCGGTAAGCCCACAAAGCTTCACTGAGTACCGAATGCCACCTTCCTGGCTTCTGGTCGATCTTCTTTTGTATAAGCTTGATCATGATCTTATTAGAAGCCTCTACCTGACCATTAGCTTGGGCATAATAGGGAGAAGAATTGAACAATTTGATCCCCATGCTTTCGGCAAACTCCCTGAACTCCAAGGACACAAACTGAGCTCCCCGATCGGTTGTGATTGTTTGAGGAATTCCAAACCGATAGATGATGTGTTCCTTGACAAATTCAACCATGTTCTCTCGATGTTACCTTCTTCGGTGGAATTGCCTCAACCCATTTGGTAAAGTAATCTGTCACTAAAAGCACAAACTTATGTCCCTTGCTAGATGGTGGGTTAATCTGGCCAATCAAGTCTATACCCCAGCCCCTGAATGGCCATGGCTTGATAATGGGATTTAGTGCTTCGATGCGAAACCCTTTGAATATTTCCAAACTTCTAGCGGTCTTGACATCCCTTGTAATACTCAAAGCAATCCTCCAACATCGTCGGCCAAAAGCACCCGGCTTGCTAGATGACCCATTTCATATGGTAGGCCGATTGATGTGCTCCACATATCCCATCATGCACCTCACTCATCATCTTTTTTGCTTCTTCGGACCCGGGCATCGCAACAACACCCCATCCAATGATTTATAGAATAGACTTCCATCCAGAAGAACAAACTTTATGGCTTTGTACCTGAGTTTCCTAGAGACCTTACGGGATGGATCCTCCAAATAATCAACGATCTCCTTTCTCCAATCATCCTCTGCGCAATCCATTCCCAACACACATACCTCCATGGCAAACGCTTCTTGACTTTCTCTATAGCCTGAAGCACTTTGAGCCAACCTGTTTGCCTCTTCATTGTGTTCTCTAGGAATATGCTGTAGAATTACCAACTGAAAACTCTTTAAAATTTCTCTGCATTCCTCGTAGTAATTCCTCAGGGCATCACTTTTACACTCGTATTGGCCGTTCAATTGCTTTATAACCAACTCTGAATCTCCATAAACCTCAACTGAAACAGCCCCGGCTTCTCTTAAATATTGAAGCCCCCGAAGCAATGCCTCGTACTCAGCTTGATTGTTTGTAACAGTGGGCTGGATAGGGATAGCAAACTCAAACATCTCACCCCCGGGTGAAATTAATAGAATCCCTACTCCCCCACCTTTACCACATGATGATCCATCAAAAACAAAGCCCAAGGAGTAATTTCAAGCAAATCAATCGATGGATCACGATGTTCTGTTATAAAATCGGCAATGATCTGACCTTTTATAGCTTTTGCCGATTCGAACTTCAACTCAAATTCAGATAAGGCTAAAATCCACTTGCCAATCCTGCCATTCAAAATTGGCATAGATAACATATGCTTTATTACATCAAACTTGGAGTATACAACACATTCGGCATTCAACAAGTAGTGCCGAAATTTTTTACACGAGTAGTACACACAAAGGCACGGCTTCTCCGCGGCCGAATACACTGGTCTCGGGATCAAGTAATTTTCGGCTAAGGTACGCTACTACCCGCTCCTTTCCTTCAAATTCTTGAATAAGGGCCGATCCAATGGTTTGGGTATCGGCCGCCACGTACAACTTGAAAGGCTTATCCAAGCGCGAAGGAACCGATACTAGTGGTTCCTTCATATATTGCTTGATCTCATCGAAAGCCTTTTGTTGTTCGTCACCCCATATGAACTTCGATCCTTCTTAAGCTTCAACAATGGAGAAAAGGGCAAAACCTTTTGCGACAGATTTGAAATGAATCTTCTCACAAAATTGATCTTATCGAGCGGTGATTGCAACTCCTTGAGATTGGTTGGAGGGACAACTTCATCAATAGCTTTCATGCTTTTCTTGCCAACTTCAATCCCCCCTTCGTGTACCAGGAATCCCAAGAATTCTCCGGTGATACCCGAAAAGCACATTTGTTTGGATTCATTGTCAAGCCATGCTTCCGGGTGCATTCCAAAGTTCTTTTCACGTCCTCCAAGTGTGTGTCATGATTCAAAGACTTGATCACGACATCATCAATGTAAATTTCAACAATTTTGCCGATCAACTCGTGGAAGATGTAATTCATGGCTCGCTGATAAGTTGCACCGACATTTTTCAACCCAAATGTCATGACTATCCATTCAAACAGGCCTATGTGGCCAGGACATCTGAAGGCCGTGTTTGATATATCCTCTATTGCCATGAAAATCTGGTTGTATCCTGCATTACCATCCATGAAACTGATAACTTTATGTCCAGCAGCGGCATCAACTAATAAATCGGCAACGAGCATTGGGTACCCATCCATAGGAGTAGCTCCTTTCAAGTCCCTGAAATCTATGCAAACCCTCATCTTTCCATTCTTCTTGTAGACAGGGACAATATTAGAGATCCACTCCGCATATCTACATGGCCGAATGAAGTTTGCATAAAGTAGTCTTTCGACTTCTTTCTTCACGTCGGCCAATACTTCGTCTTTGTAGATTTTCCGAGGAGGTTGCTTGTATGGTTTAAAACCAGATTTGATTGGCAACCGATGCTTGACAATGGAGCGATCCAAACCAGGCATCTCTGAATAATCCCAAGCGAAGCAATCCTTATATTCCTCTAGCAGCTTGATCAATTCCTCTCTGAAATCTGACTCCAAGTTTGCACTAATAAATGTCGGCCTCGGCTTGTCACCGTTTCCAATATCAACTTCATCCAATTTGTCAGCCGACATGAATCCTCGCCCCAACTTGCCATCAGTTCCATCAACGGGATTGTCCATTAAAAATTACTATAAGAGCCAACTGCTTGAATCGGCTGTTGATCACTACTGATAGGCTCAACAGGACCTTCTCCCCACTCTTTCACGAGAAACAATCAATGCCCTGATATTCCCAGAAAGCTGGTTCCACATTTGTGACGCTCACTGAGTCATCTGCTTGGACCACCTAAATATCGTCATCTACCCATTGAATGAGCTGCTGATGCATGGTAGATGGGATGCGCAATTGGCGTGAATCCAGTCCCGCCCAAGCGGTAGGCAATAGGCTCCTTTGCCTTCGATGACAAAGAAGGTCGTGAGCAATGTCTTGGACCCAATCATTAGGTCCACGTGGACGCACCCCTTGGTATCTGAAGGATTCCCAGCGAAATCGTTCAGAATTATGCTCGTTGGCGTTAAGTCTCCTGGGCCCATGCCAAGCTTCCTAAAGGTAGTGTATGGCATTACGTTGACCGCGGCTCCACCATCGACAAACATCTTAGTCAATGGCTTGTCATTGACGTATCCCTTCAAGTACAGCGGCCTCATGTGTCGATTCTTGGCCGGTTTGTCGAAGATAGCTTGCTTGGCTAGTACCAGTTGTGCCATCAATCCTCCCAGATGTTCATCGCCATTGACATCCAGGGACGTCTCTTCCTGCACAACTTGATTAGCGGGAGCCATAAACTCATTCGGCAGAAAATATACCATACACGCCGGAGCCGAACGGCCAGATCCTTCAGGTTTGTCCTTTGGACGCCACACTTGTTTCTTCTGGATCCCCGCCTGCCTTAATTCACGGTTCCTCAAGCGCTGAACCCTTCTTTTTTGGCTTTTCCTCAGGCCAGGCGGGCACCACTGTCCTTCTTGCCAGATGTATTCGTGCTCGTCTTCTTCTTGATCAACCCATCTCTGATCAGCCTGCCTCTTTCTGGGGTGATCAATGACCTCAATTATTTTTTGACGCCTATCGTCACTAGGATGTATCCTTCCAATTCTCTCATGGACGGATTGGCGATTGACGGTTTCCCCGCCTATACTCCAAGTATCCGTCACCGCACTCGGGGCGGTTTCTCAATGTAGGGAGTTTCAATCCTTCATTCCGGTAGTGCACGAAGAATGCGCACCCCCAATGTGCACGCTCTTGTTCGCGCGTGTCTTGCTCCAATTCTCTCCTCGCGTGCTTCCTCCTCGGCCCCTGCGTCTCTCCTCCTCGTGTCTCCGCTTCCGGTAGCCTTCTTTCTCTAACCGACGCCGCTACTTGTTGAGGAGGATGCGCGTAGTGACCCCGGTTTTGGCCCCGGACGACTCCCCAACCTCGATATGGCTTTTGAGAACACGAGGGGCTTCTCCTTGAACCTGCTCCAACGTCACTTGCCGCGCCGGGATCTCTTGCTCCATCTTGCCTTGCCCTAGTCGAAGTCAAGACCTTAACCTTTCCCTTCTCCTCGGCGGTCACCATGTTGACGGAAAATCTTATCATATTCGGGGAAAAGGGTGGTCATCCGGTTTCATCTTGTTGTCAAACTTGAGGTGACCCTCCCGGATAGCTTTACGGATCCTCATCCCGAAGACCCCGCTCGTCGTTGATGGAGTGAGAATTCTGTCATGGAAGCCACAGTAACGTTTCTCTTTTACTCCATCGGGCCGAAGCATAGAATGCCCCTCAGGCAACTTGATTCGGCCTTCCTTCACCAAGAAGTCAAACAACTTATCGGCCTTGGTGACGTCAAAATCGTATGTGCCCTTGGTCCGCTTGATCCAACGCCGGTTCATGGTCAACGGCTCCTTGCCCCACATGATCTCGGCGGCGGCCACTTCCTGATCATCATCGAGTCTTCCATCTGGTCGGCCTTTTCCAGGAACTGATTATAAATGTCAGCTATGTCGTGTTGCTTGTTGAACCTGGTGTCCTTCTTAAACCCATAGGCCTGGTTGCTCATCAATGACAGCTTTTGAGACAATTGGCCCAGATTATCAAACTCCATACCAAACAACTTTTCCCGTACGGCCGGTAGCATCCCTGCAACGGCCATATCGGCCAATTGATCATCTGGCAGATTTAACGAGAAACACATGCCTTTGACCTCCCTGAATCTCCTGAGGAATTCCAAAGGTGTCTCATTGTGCCTCTGCTTCAAAGTGGTGAGATCGATGAGCTTTTTTTTCCGTGCTACCGCTGAAGTAATGAGCGTGGAACTTTCGCTCCAGCTCCCTCCATGTGCCAACTGATTGGGGAGGCAAAGATGTAAACCACTGGAACGCCGGGCCTATCAGTGACATGGGAAAATACCTGACCCTGAACGCCTCCTCAGATGAGGCCTCTCCCAGCTGCATTAGATAACGAGCAATATGCTCGATCGTGCTCGTATCATCCTGCCCAGAAAATTTTGTAAATTCCGTCGGAGGTTTCACCCTTGGCGGCAGGATCACTTTGTAGTACCATTCTGGGAAAGGAGGCGTGTAGGCTGGTCCCCGCATTTTAGGCTTGAGGCCGAATTGATTCTGCATCATATCGGCCATCTTCTCGAACCGAGATGTCGTCCTCTTGCACGCCCTCGCAACCGCACCGTACCCCGATTGGGTAGAGCGTCAATAGCACCATAGTCCATAACTTCGTGGTAGCCTCCACCGTACAAATTCTTCTGCAATCTATTGCTAGCTGGGGCAATCTTGTAGGTGGAAGTGAGTGGAACTCTAGACGAGCCAAACGCCATCTCCCCATATGTAGGCTGATATGGGTTTGGCTGTTGAATCGGTTGACCTGTACTGCCTTGCAGAGGTGGCTGGATCGGCTGTCCCCCTGTAGCCCGCAAAGGAGGTTGAACTGGCTGACCTCCAGCTCCTTGCGGAGGGGGCTGAATGGGCTGGCTCCCAACGCTCTGCGGGGGAGGCTGGACTGGCTGGCTTCGCAATGGTGGCTGAGTTCCTGGTTGGGCAGAGCTGGACTCTCCAACCTCCATACTGTATCCCTGAGGGGATATTCGGTGAATACTTGCTCCATGCCCGGGCCAAAGACACCCACCATCATCTGCTTGAACACGCCCAGGAAAGCCCTGTGATGCTTACTCAGCACGTCTTCCGCAGCATCCCAAAATGCTTGCATTGCCTCTTCTTTCTCTTGCAGAGTTGTGGCGTCAGTCTCTCCTGACAGTAGAACCCTGGGCATTTCGCTTTTGAGATACGGAACGCCACTTCTGTTCTTTTTGAATGACATCAAACATTTTTGCTGAAACTGATCTGTAGCATCTTTCGGTACCGTTGGAGCTTGCTACGGGAGAGAGATCCTCGATGGGCGAGGACCGGAGCATCCCGGTGGTCGATGGATGACCGCTCCTCGGTGATGAGTGATTGACAACGGGTGTTGGACCGACTCTTGGCTTAGTGCGCGGTGTAGGCTGCGGCCTATTTCATGTTGTTGCGGGTGAAGAACGGGCGTGAAAGGTCTTCAACCTTGAGGGGCCTCCGGGAGATGGAGAGACAAGTAGGCTCGGTTCGAGGGACCGGTGGACGGCGAGACTAGGTGCGGGTCACATGTTGGTGAGACGAGCGAGACGATGTCATGGACGAGCGAGCCGGTGCACGGTGGCGGTCGAGTCAAGTGGTTTGGCGGGAGGCCGGACCGAGCACGCGGGGGTTTGGTGGTTTGCCCACAAAACCATCGGAGGACGGTTTCTTGGTTTGGGCCTCAAAACCAAGTCCGAAGGCCCAACACGACGAAGACGGGATCCGGGCATGTCGGGAAGCTTCGAAGCGGAGGACACGCGGCGGGATCGCATGGCTTGTGTCGGGAGGACACGAGGTGCGGCAAAGGCGTGGCCGTCCGATGGCAAGACCCACAAACATTACCTAAATGCCCCTACATGGGTTGTATCGCCGGTAGTTAAGTTAGGGGTAGTTGAGTCATTTACCACTTCGGCGGGACCTGATATATAAGCCATGAGTGTGTGTGGATGGCTTCCTCTCTCCGCGACTTAGGGTTTCATTTCCTCCCTCCCATTTCTCATTTTCGTAGCTATTTTCTTCTCCATTTTCTCTAGGCTAGCATGAGAGCTTCATGAGAGATTTGTTGAGAGGGATGGATGCTAGGGCGGCATGCTAGACCTTGTGAATCTTTCCTGGTTTGTATAGAAGATTCGGAGTTGTGTTTTTCGTGGTCTTTTTGTGCTTGTTTTCGTGCCTTTGTTCCCGGTGTGATTCCGCGGATTTGAGTGGGTTTCTCCCCGGATTTCTTTGAGGGAAACATGGATGGATGTCTCGTGCATCTTTGTGATTGATCTTGTGTCCTCAAAGCTGGGAAACCACTTCGATTCGAGGATTTTCGTTCGGTGCTCTAGCTTTTGGTGGTGCTCAAAGGATTCGCGATTCCCGGTGATTTAGGGAGTTAGGAGACAAGATTTTTGGGCTATAGCATCCTTGTGTGACGCTTTTCAAGTCCCCAAACCCTTGTCTCCACAGCTTCAACCGTTTGGGAAATCCGATGATGATTTGGGGAAGTTGACTTTCGGGGTCGTGCGTTTTCTGCTCTGTCCGCACCTGGCGGACGGTCCGCGAGGACCAGGCGGACGATGCGCCGCTCCGCGTTCGTCGTGGTGTTCTTCGTGTTCTTGCTTCATTTCGTTTCGATCCGGTGTTGCTTTAGGTTTTCGTTGCAGCCGGTTTGCGGACGGTCCGAGCTTCGGTAGCGGACGGTCGGGACCCGCGCGGACGGTCCGCCCGGCCTTCGCGGACGGTTCGTTTTCTCGGGTTGGTTCGGTGGTTCGTGTCGCTTTAACGGACGGTCCGCGGTGCGGGGCGGACGCTTCGTGGTGTGTGTGCGGACGGTCCGCGGCGACGGCCGGACGGTCCGCGAGGCTCGTGCGGACGGTCCCGCCCTCCCGGTCGGACGGTCCGCCGCAGCCCGTGTGCTGCTGCTTTTTGGTTCGATTGCTCCTTTCCTTTCTCGTGCTTCCGCATGTGCTTCAAGGAATCGTTCCTAAGGCTAGAGGTTGATCCATAACCTCGTTGTCTTGGCGATTGGTGTGTGATTCGATCCATTGCTTGTGTGTGACCGGGATTTGACTAGGGTATAGGCCGGGTTCTTTGAGAAGAATTATTACCGGCTCCTATTCACTCCCCCCTCTCTAGTTGCCATCCGATCCTTCAATTGGTATCGAGCTTGGTGCGGATTCTTTACGACTTTGACAAGTCTCGAATCCTAAGATGGCGTACGTTGAGCGGGGCGATCCGCCGCACTTCGATGGAAAGGGTTACCACAAGTGGGCGGCTCATATGATGATCTTTCTTCGTGGCAAGTTGCTGGATTTCATTGTGCTTGACAAGACCTATGCTATTCTGGTCAACATCTATACTCTTATGGTGACCGATGCCGGTGCTAAGGCCAAGTATGAGGTAAATGCAAAAGCCGTTGATCACTTGGTCCGGAGCTTGTGTGATCCTGAGTTTGAGCGTGTTCGCCATTTGAATCTTGCTTGGCAAATTTGGGAGAAGTTGTTGGTTGCTCACGGTGGTGATAACCATGTGAAGGCTCGCCTCTTTGTCTCTTACTGGATGCAATATGAGAACTTCACTCAACTTCTCGGTGAGGACATTGATGCGATGTTTTAGAGGTTCATTGCCATCGTGAACAACATGAAGGCTAATGTTGAGGATTTTCCTTACACCGAGCATGATCGGACTTTGAAGCTCTTGCATGTCTTGGACCCAAATGTTTGGGGTGCTAAGGTTGAGGCCATCAAGGAATCTGGGCAATATTTGACTATTTTCTAAGCTCAAGTCGGCCGAGGTTGACGGAAGTTGCAATCCAAGCATGAGGGCTCGACCGACCATAGTCTTGCTCTTGTGGGCGGATCAAAGGGCAAATCTAACCCTTCCCGTCGACGTTTTCCTTGTCTTCTCTTATGTCTATTCCGGATGAGGAGTTTGACGTGCCTGGGCGAGGAGGAGCTGGCCTTGCTCTCAAGAAGGTTTGATCGACTACACGAGAGTCGGAGGAATGCAAGGCGGAGCTCAGGGATGTGCTACAAGTGTGGCAAGCGGGCCACTTCATCGCCGAGTGCCTGGAAGCGGAGGAGAACAAGTACAAGGTGAATGAGTACAAGGCGCACCCGAGGCGTGAAGACAAGTACTCCTCCAAGGGCAAGCACTTCAGCAAGTCCAAGAGCAAGGACAAGGACAAGTGACGACCGAGCAAGGGCGGCTACAAGAAGGACAAGGCAAGAGCCATGGTGGCTGGTGCAAGCGACGTCGACTCAAGCTCAAGCGACGCGCGATCAAGCTCGAGCGAAGTGAAGATGAAGACGCCGGGAGGCGCAAGGGCAAGAAGAGTGCAAGCGGAACCTCGGTGGGTTGAGCCGTGTGGCGCTTGAAGGCTTTTGTGGCATGGCCCATAGCTCGAGCGGCAAGAAGAGCGACAGGGAAGACAACGACTCCGACTCGGAGGATGAGGTAAATCGTGACCCCGACTCTTTGCTTGCCGAGATCACTAGGTTGAATGGCTTGATTGACAATCGTGATAGTGTGTTGAGAGATGCTAAGAAGATGAGGAAAGATCTTAGGGCTCAACTTGAGAATGCTAGTGAGAAAGTAGGAGAGTTAGACTCCAAATTGCTTGAATTGAAACTTGAGAATGACTCTTTGAAACTTGCTCCTACTACTCCCGATGATGTTGAGTGTCTTGAGTGTGATGCTTGGTTGAATGAGATCAAGTTGCTTAATGAGAAGAATGCTTCCACTTTGGCAAAACTAGATGCTCTTAGGACCGAGTATGATGAGCTTAAGGCTAGACCTACTTTGCTTGGTGCTTGTAAATCATGTCCTACTATGCATGCTAAGCTTGATGATGCTCGTTCTACCATTAGTTCTTTGGAAGTATCTTTGAAATCTCCCCGTTGCTAATGCATGCTCTAGCCGTGATGAAGTTACTTTGCGCAATCTTGAACTTACTTACCGTTTGGATGTCATCTATGAGGAAAATGACTATTTGAGGAAGGTGTTGGGTTGGTTGTACGGCGGGAACCTCAATTGAAAATCATGATTGAGGAGTTCAAGAGAGCCGATGGTCGTGGTTTGGGGTTTGAGAAGTTGGATGAGAAAGTGGGAGAGAACAATGGGGGGAGAGTGTGTATGAGAAGTGCGTTGAGTCTAACCCCGAGTTTGAGGTGATCGGAGACATCCAAGTCCCACTTCCAAAAGCACCCAAGATTTGAGCCCAACCACCTTTGCAACAAGCTTGACACAACCCAAGATCCACCCAAATTCCCACCTAAGACAAATGACTTCCGAAACCGGTGAAGTTTGTGGGTGAGAAGGGTGAGAAGCCTAGAGAGAAGCCGAGCCAAAACCAAAATACATCCCCTTCGGTGTGAGTATTGTGGCAAGGAGAGGCATCTTGCGGAATTTTGCTACAAGAGGAAGAGGGATGAGAGGCTTGCTAGGGAGCAAGCAAACCGGGACAGTATCACCGGTCTCATGGTATTCCCGAGCCTAGAGTGCCACTTCCACGGGGTGTGGGAAGTGTGAGAAGTGTTGGCGGTGTTCCCACAGAGAGGTGGTGGTGCGAGGTTTGCTAGGAGAGATGATGGTGTGCGTGCTGGTGAGAGGTTTGGTCGGGCTCGTGGTGATTTTGCTGGACGTCCCCCTACTTGTCCTCAATACGGGTTTAGGGGAGATGATCGCAGCTTTGGGTTCCCGAGGAACTACGGACCACGTTTTCCCCCTCGTGGTGCTCGTACTCCTCCCATGGGACATGGGAAGTTTGGTGGCAAGGGAATGATGTTTGCTAACCCCTCTTTTGAGCAGATGGCTCGACACTGGTTTAACTTTCTTTGTGCTAACCCCAGTGTCGAGTCGTTAGCTCACTCTCGTTCTTGTTTCGACTACGGGCGGGGAGGCTTGGAGAACATTTGGTTGATCGACTCCGGATGTTCCCGACACATGACCGGAGATAAGAAGTGGTTCTCCAACCTCACCCCGGTGAAGGAAAATATGTACATCACATTTGGGGACAATGGACGAGGAAGGGTGATTTCGAGGGTGTTGTGCATGTAAGTGACAAGGTAACGTTGAAGAGGGTTGCTCTTGTGAAGTCTTTGGGTTTCAATTTGCTTTCGGTTTCTCAGTTGCTTGATGAGGGTTTTGAGGTGCGTTTCAAGTCCGGTGAGTCTTGTTTGTTGGATTCTCGAGGTGATCTTGTCCGTATGATCATCCCCGAGGGTCGATTTTCGTGGCTGATTTCTCTCGTTCTTTGGGTCCCGCTCGTTTGTTTGATGGCCGGTCCTTCTTCGATTTGTGGAAATGGCATAGGCGGTTGGGACACTTGAGCTTTGATTTGGTTTCCCTCTTGAGTGGTCTTGACCTTATCCGAGGATTGCCGAGGTTGAAGCTTGAGAAGGATTTGGTTTGTGCTCCGTGTAGGCATGGCAAGATGGTAGCCACTCCCCATCCACCCCTGACCGATGTCATGACTGAGCGTCCGACGCGAGCCGTTGCATATGGACCTTGTTGGGCCAGCTCGAGTTCGCTCGGTGGGTGGGAAGTGGTATGTCCTTGTTGTGGTGGACGATTACTCTCGCTATGCTTGGGTGTTTTTCTTGGAAGACAAGAGTGAGACATTTGGCTTTGTTCGAGATCTGATCGTGAGGTTGAAAACCGAGAGGCATGGGAATGCTATTCGAGCTATCCGCAGTGATAATGGCTCAGAGTTCAAGAACTCTCGTTTTGATGCCTTTTGTCGTGATCTAGGTCTCGAACATCAGTATTCGACCCATTATGTGCCACCTCAAAATGGAGTTGTGGAAAGGAAAAATCAGACTCTTTGTGAGATGGCTAGGACGATGCTCGATGAGCACAGGACTCCTAGGAGGTATTGGGCTGAGGCGGTCAATACGGCTTGTCATGTTTCAAACAGGATTTTATTGCGAACTTTCAAGAAGAAGACCTGTTATGAGCTTATGCATGGTCGGGCACCCAAGGTGAGTCATTTTCGAGTTTTTGGCTGCAAGTGCTTTATTCTTAAGAAGGGAAAACTCGACAAGTTTGAGGCTAGGTCTAGTGATGGTATTTTCTTTGGATATGCTAACCACTCTAGAGCCTATAGGGTGCTTAACCTTGAGACTAACAAAATCATGGAGACTTGCGAGGTAACCTTCGACGAGACAATGCCATGTACCTCTCTTGGGTTTGAATGTGCGGGTGATGAGGAGATGGCCGAGGACATCTTTGAAGAGGAGAAGGATGAAGGCTGGAGATGATGATGGAGAGAACCATGCGCCCGAAGCCGAGTGTGTACCCACTACTTCCCCTACGACCACTATGGAGCGTGGACCGTCTACTTCATGGACAACGACGGTGCGACAAGAGGACCGAGCGAGAGAAGGCGGAAGGTGAGGGGGGAGGTAGTCTCGAGGCGTGAGGCTCCCCGGCGGATTCAAGAAGTGCATCCCCCGTCGAAGATCATTGGGGACATCGACGAACGTACTACACGGCTAAGGTCCACGAATTCCTCTCATTTTTCTCATGCTTGCTTTTGTTGCCACTTTTGAGCCCAAGGACATTGGACACGCTTTATCTGATGCAAACTGGGTCAATTCTATGCATGAGGAGTTGGAAAACTTTGAGAGGAACCAGGTGTGGGAGTTAGTTGAACCACCTCCAAATTGCCATCCCATAGGAACCAAGTGGGTTTGGAAGAACAAAGAGGGAGAGAATGGGATGGTTGTGAGAAACAAGTCCAGACTTGTTGCTCAGGGGTTTAGTCAGAAGGAGGGGATCGACTATGAGGAGACCTTTGCTCCCTGTGGCCCGTATTGAGGCAATTCGGATCCTTCTAGCCTTTGTTGTGTGTTGACGGTGTATTTTGGTGCACCTAGCATGTTCATTACACTTTGGTTTGGATTTGATTATTGAACTAACCCGCCACTAGGCACACTAATCATATAACAAGTTCATCTTTGTGCATGCATTTGGAAGTGTTGTGTTTATGTAGGAAATCATGGACATAAAGGACGGATTCGCAATAAGTTCAAAGGAGCATTCATGGAGTCTTGTTCGTGTTCATGAGTTCGCTGAAATTACTTCCAATGGTGGTGAGGACCGAAGTGTTACGAGGAACACCCCCGGGGATTGAAGCGTAAAAGATCAAATTTTATGCAAAGAGAGTCTCCATCTTGATCGCAAGGATAACGGCGTCAAAATCATCCAAGTGGAGGGGGCGAAGTAGATAAGTGCACGAGGACCCACGGAGCAAAAAGGGCGACCGAACCGGCCGAACCCGGGCACCGGGCCGGCCGGCCCGGCCGGATCGGCCCAGCCCCCTTCGGGCACCGGTTCGGTCCCGTCTTCCTTGCCCTCGAAGGATCTTCGACCCTAAAACCCCCGACGCGCCGCCAACATAGGGAGAGGAGTTTATTCGCACCAGAAGGCCATCTACAAGCTAGAGAGAGAGGAGGAGGATCTCCGGCTGGAGATCAACCACCTCGAAGGAAGCACCCTCTCGTGGAGAAGGAGGAAGACACCGGCGGAAGGGAAACCATGATCAACGGTGCCATGATCAGCACCTTGATGGGGTAATCTTCTCATTCGTCCATGGGTTGTAATCGATCGTGAGATGTAATCGCACTTTGTCGGATTTTCTATCTATCATCTTGTGTTGAATATACTTTAATGCTTTAAGGTTAGCTACCATGCCGTAGAGGGAGTACGAGCTCCAATGCTTCCTTGGATCCATTCAATACGCCGTGGCCATCAAAGGTCTAGTCATGAATACCTTCGCGTAGTGACAGACGAGAGGAGGGAAAGGGCGAAACCGTGGTCACAACCCCGATAGATTAGATTGGTTTTTCATGTCTTTAAGCGATTGCATGCTCTAGTATCGTAGACCCGTGGGCGAGTGTCTTCTCTCTTGATCGTTTATCATTCTCTCTAGTGTAGTTAAGTGTTTTCTAGTATAATAGTTGTTAGGGTTTTAGTAGTTAGTGTGTCGTTGTTGATCAAACGCTTGTAATCCCCTTGCTCCGCGGATTGACAAGAACCTTGGGAATCCCGTGGTGAAAAAGGTGTGGGGTCCGTACGCTTGCGGATCGTAGAGGGATACGTCTTTTATCCGTCAACAAGCCCCTTTTTCTGGCGCCGTTGCCGGGGAGCAAGTTAGTTTACATCGTTTGATTTGCATCTAACTTAGTTTTATATTTTAGTTTATCTTTTATTTGCTATATCTAACATATATTATCAGAAAAACACTTGTTTCTTTTTTTGTTTTTGTTTTTATCTTATTGTCTAGATGGAGTTCGTTAATCAACCCGTGGAAGAACCGGAGAAATCATTAAGGGATTACGCTAGCCCTCGATGTGAAGACATAAAGGTACAAGAGTCGGATTCGAAGCTCGAAGCGACCAAGTATGAAATTAAATCCAAGATCATGAAGATGGTGGCGGAAAACCCATTTGAAGGGATGGTTACGGAGAACCCATATAGACACATAAGGGATTTCACGACAATATGCAACACGGTGCGTCAAGAAGGAGTTCCCGATGAATGGTTCAAATGGAATCTCTTTCCCTACTCACTTGCCGGCAAAGCAAAGACATGGTATTCGGTTGCGTCCTTTGAAGTTGAAGGCAATTGGAACAAGTTGACAAAGAAGTTTTGCGAGAAGTTCTTTCCAATGAGCAAGGTTCAACATCTAAGGAGGCAAGTGATCAATTTTATGCAAGGAGAAGAGGAAGGGATAGACCAAGCCCGGGATAGGTTTAACGAATTAATCGAACAAGGACCAAAACTCGGCTTCACCGGTGACGTACTCTTGCATACATTTTTCTTTTCCCTAACCCCTAGTTGCATGCGACACGTCGAAATGTGTGCGGTGGGGATCTCATGGAGAAAACACTCACGGAAGCCGCCCAACTTCTACAAAAAGTTAGCAAAGCGGCTGCCATGCGAAGAGATTGGGAAACAAGACTTGCGGAAGAGCCGGAATTTAATTCAAGGAAGAAAAAGCTTGCTGAATTTTCTAAAGAGGCAACCCCGGAAGTCACAAAAGAGGAGCCAATCATGGAGAAGCTTGAACAAGAACACATCAAGTCAAGAACTACACCAAACGTCGACTTCGTCGCACCAAATGAGACGAACAAGAGAAGCATGTCAAGCGCGAAGCCACTAAGGGAGTTCGAGCCAATGGATTGGGTTCCTATTGATTACGGAGAAGTATTCGACAAGAGAAGACCGTTCCCTAATCAAAAGGGAATAGCAAGAGCATTGGAAGTCGATTTCCCACCGGAGAGGAAAGCCGAAAATGCATACGACCTCGAAACCACCGGTGAGATTTTTGAAAAGCTCTTTGGAGATGACGTGGTGGATCCGGAACATATTGCCGAGGTGAAGAGGATCATGGGGATCAAGCCCGAAGCATCACCATACGCTCGCCTTGCTGAAATTTATTCGATTGGATCCGAAGAAGAAGAGAAGATGACGCCGCACTTGAGTTGCGAGATCAACGGAGTTCAATGCAAAGCCTTATGCGACATCGGAGCCCAAGTAAGTGTTCTATCTTCTAAAATTTACGATAAAGTTCAATACCACAACCTAGACTTAGCTCCAACATCAACGAAATTAATTATGGGAGATGGTAGAACTATCAAACCTCTAGGTATTGCTTGCAACATGAAAGTAAAAATCTCTAGAAACTACATACCAACCGATTTCTTTATTATTGATGCTTACCACAGTAATTCTGATCATATAATCTTAGGTAGGCCTTTTCTTAAGTTGGTTGATGCCGTGTTAGATGCCGGAGAAGGCAAAGTAACAATGAACCTTAATGGAACAAAGTACACATATAACTTTCTTCGTGCTTCTAAACACCTTACTCCTTTTCCTCCCGAAGATGAAGAAATAGAAGAGATAGATAGTCTTTGTTTTGTTGAAACCCTTAGAGACCCGCTGCAAAGAGCGATGGAAAATCAAATTAGTGATCAACAAGATGAAGAACTAGAGGAAGCAACAAAAGGCTTAGAGCCGCATGATGGTAGCGTGGAGGAAGAGAAGTTCGAAGACATAGGAGAAATCAAACCCGAGGAGCCACAAGTGCCCGAAGTTGACCTTAAACCTTTGCCCAAGGGATTAAAATATGAATTTTTGGGCCCGGACAAAACCTATCCAGTCATTGTGAGCGACGAGTTGAGCCCCGAAGAAAATGAAGCGTTGCTGATTTTATTAAAAAAACATAGGAAGGTGATTGGATATTCAATTAATGATCTCAAAGGTATTAGCCCAGCCTTTTGCACTCATCGTATACCAATGGAAGACCAATGTAAGCCCGTAGTGGACCATCAAAGGAGGCTAACCCATGCCATGCGAGAGGTAGTAAAGAAAGAGGTTATCAAGTTACTTGATGCCGGAATCATCTACCCGGTTCCACATAGCGAATGGGTGAGCCCGTACATTGTGTACCGAAGAAAGGAGGTTTGACCGTGGTGAAGAATGAGAAGAACGAATTGATACCGCAAAGAACCGTGACCGGGTGGCGGATGTGTATCGATTACCGTAAGCTTAACAAAGCGACGAAGAAAGATCACTTCCCCCTACCGTTCATAGACGAGATGCTCGAGAGGTTAGCAAACCACGCTTATTTTTGCTTTCTCGATGGATACTCGGGGTTCATGCAAATTCCCATTCACCCGAAGATCAACATAAGACAACATTTACGTGTCCTTACGGAACGTTTGCATATAGGAGGATGCCCTTCGGCCTATGCAACGCTCCGGCCTCTTTTCAACGTTGCATGATGGCCGTGTTTTCGGAATTCATCGAAGAAATTGTTGAAGTTTTTATGGATGATTTTTCCGTTTACGGGAAGACGTTCATGGATTGCTTAGCAAACTTAGAAAAGGTCCTTACAAGGTGTGCGGAGGTAGATTTGGTTTTAAATTGGGAAAAGTGCCACTTCATGGTTAAGCAAGGCATAGTGCTCGGACATGTTATATCCGAGAGAGGAATTGAAGTGGACAAGGCAAAGGTAGAGACGGTTGAGCAACTCCCACCTCCTACGGATATTAAGTCCTTAAGGAGCTTTCTAGGCCATGCCGGATTCTATAGAAGATTTATAAAGGACTTCTCGAAGATCACTAAGCCTTTAACACACCTTCTTCAAAAAGATGTGGCTTTCGACTTTGATGAGAAGTGTCTAGCGGCATTCGGACCTTGAAAAATGCGTTGGTGAGTGCTCCCATCATCCAACCTCCGGATTGGAGCCAACCTTTCGAGATCATGTGTGACGCGAGTGACTACGCCGTAGGCGCGGTCTTGGGACAAAGAAAGGAAGGCCGAGTTCACGCCGTTTACTACGCTAGCAAAACTCTTAGTGGGGCACAATTAAATTACGCTACTACGGAAAAAGAGTTGCTAGCGGTGGTATTCGCTTTCGAAAAATTCAGATCTTACATCGTGAACTCGAAAGTCATTGTTTACACCGATCACGCAGCCATAAAGTATCTCTTGGCTAAGAAGGAAGCTAAACCACGTTTGATTCGTTGGATCCTTCTTCTCCAAGAGTTCGATGTTGAAATTCGTGATAAAAAGGGGGTGGAAAATGTTGTGGCCGATCATTTGTCTAGGATGAATCGTGGGCAAGATGATAAGGAGCCCATAGAAGATAAGATGAGAGATGACCACCTCTATAGAGTGCTTGATAAAGATACTTGGATGATCGACATCATTCGAGCAATTCGAAAGATGCCCCTCGATCATCTAGACAAAAACACTCAAAGGAAGATAATTTCGAAAGTAAGAAATATTTTTGGGATGCACCATACCTCTTCAAGCTTGGCAATGATGGAGTGATGAGAAGATGTGTGCCAAGAGAAGAGAGGCTTGAGATTCTAAGGAAGTGCCACTCGGCGGAGTACGGTGGGCACTATAGCCATTTTCGAACCGAAGCCAAAGTATGGTCGAGCGGATTCTATTGGCCGGAGATGCATGAAGATACTAAAAGATATGTTGCGTCATGCCCCGAATGCCAAAGAACCGAAACATATCTCAAAGAAATTCTATGCCTTTGAAATACAACTTGCAAGTCGACATATTCGATGTATGGGGCATAGACTTCATGGGGCCTTTTAAAAACTCATTTGGATTCGAGTATATACTTGTTATGGTCGATTACGTATCCAAGTGGGTAGAGGCTATACCATGTCGTAAAGCTTCCACGGAGGAGTCCATCACTATGATCAAGAACGTGATTTTTCCCCGTTTCGGTACACCGAGAATCTTGATAAGTGATGGAGGAACTCATTTCACCGGAAGAACTTCAAAAAGTGCTTGTCCAAGTTGGGAATTGAGCATAGGGTCTCCACGGCCTATCACCCACAAACCAACGGACAAGCGGAGACGTCAAATAGGCAATTAAAAAGCATACTTAACAAGACCATAGAGAAGGGAGGCAAGGATTGGTCAAAGAAATTAGACGGCGCTTTATGGGCTTATCGAACGGCGTTTAAAACACCGATAGGTATGACCCCCTATCAATTCGTCTATGGAAAAGCTTGCCACCTTCCGGTTGAGTTAGAACATAAAGCCTATTGGGCGATTAAAGAGATGAACCTTGATCTCGATGCCGCGGTGGTGAAACGGAGAATTCAAATAAGCGAGCTAGAGGAGTTGAGGTTGAAAGCTTATGAAAACGCAAGCATATACAAAGAGAGAATCAAAAGGTGGTATGATAAAAGATTGAAGAAAAAAGAATTCAAAGAAGGAGATAAGGTCCTCCTCTACAATTCGAGGTTTAAAACCTTCGGAAAGGGGAAATTGCAAAGCAAGTGGGACGGACCTTATGTTGTGCATTCGGTGTTCTCCAACGGAGCGGTAACCATTATGGATATAAACGGCGATCAATTTGTGGTGAATGGACAGCGGCTTAAGGTTTACTACGAACCCGACATCGTGCCCGTTCATCATGTTGACGTCTTTACCATGGAGGAAGAGCCCGAACGTCCCGCCTAGGACGAAAAACAAGGCACCAACTTCGTAAATAATTTTTCTTTTAGCTTTCGGAGTTTTTCGCGAAGATTAACCGGGCCAACTTTTTCCCATGGGCCGAGGACGAAAAAATAGGGCGGTGTGCAAAAAACCGGACCGGCCCGGCTCCCGAGGCAAGGTGGGCCGGCCGGCCCGGTCGGATCGGCCCAGGGGGTGGCCCGACGCCCGACGTCCCCGAATTTCGCCCGAATTGCTCCTTTTTGACTTCCTTGTTTGGTCGGAAAATTTTAAGGGAAGTGTAAAAAAGGAAAATAAGGTTCCCGTGGCTTTTCTCTCGGGACTATATATTTGGCCGAATTGGGAGCTCGAGAATCAATCCTTTCAAGCAATGTGTTGCACCCTTGTAGCAGCCATTGAGCCTCCAAAAAGCTTAGAGTTGAAGGTAGAAGCCAAGAAGCCATCGATGGAGGAGGCGATGCGATGCGAGGTCAAGCTACCCGTCAAGAGGACCGCACGTATCCGTTGCGGAGGACGTGTCCCGACCGGAGCTCTTGCATCTCGCAACCCCGTCAAAGGAGAGAAGGTCCCTACACCCGTTCGAAGGTCGGCACGCCTCCAAGGCATCAAGCGCAAAGATTACAAGGAGGTGTCGCCGGAGCCTAAGGATTATGGGGATAGCGACTACTCCGACGATCGTAGCCCGAGCTCGTGGGCGGCCGCCGTAGAGACGATGACGATTGGGGCGAACGGCCCTATGAAAGGACTCCCGAGGGCCCCAACGGCGACGGCAACGGCGGTGGCGAAGGCGACAACAATGGAGGTGGCGACGACGGTGGTGACAACGGTGGAGATTATGGCGACGACGACCCCTTCGGATTGCATCCGGTGTGTTGTCGATTTTGCCGTCAATCCATCGCAGCTCTCTACGCGTCGGCCGACGAGTGTCTTCAAACCATGGAAGCGATGAAGCAGCGTATGGAGGACTTGGAGCGCGTAGTTGAAGATGACTACAAGTTCCTTAACCGTAACGTGCGCAAGCTTTTTGGCATGGTTGGAAACATGAGAGGCAAGTGGTGCAAAGCTTGCTCGAAGTACCATTAGATCTAGTTTTCCCCTTTGGTTTTTGTAAGATACGACGAGGACGTCGTATGTTTTAAGTGTGGGGGAGAGCTAGCTCGCTAGCCTTAGCTTTTGAACTTCAAGTTTAGGTTCGGTTTAATCTTCGTGTGAGAGTCTTAGTGTTTTAATGAGTCTGTTTTAAAATTTTTTTGCAAGTGTCTTAAATTAGTGTTGAGTCAAGAAAACCAAATAAAAAGAGTCTTATATACATCTTTGTGTTTTTTGTATTGTTTATCTTTATTTACTTGTTTGTTTAATCTTCGATTCTTGATATATGAGCACAAGTATGTGGTTTGAAAATCGTTTACCGTGGTGCTTAGTGGAATCGCTACTACTTAAAGTACCCATACCGCACTTCGATCTTGAGCTTCACATGCTAGTTGTGCTATGTTCGATGCTAAAAATTGGAGGATTTCAGTTCTGAAAATTATATTAAAACCCTTGTAATAAAGGTTAGCAAAATCTCTTTTTCCAAGTTGAGAGTATAAAAAAATTCCTATCCAAAGCCAAGTTTATTTTTTCGCTCCACCATAAGTGTGATTAGCACGATGAGTTAGGCTAGGACCCTTCTCTCTTGGTGAGTTTTAATTTCAAGCAATGATCATGTCCTTGTGCTTATCTTTTGTTGCTAGCCTCGTCATTCATTCGGTAACATGTCTTTCACAACGGAAGTCATGTACATCGCCGAATTCCATACCCAAACCTATACATCTCTTTTGTACATCGTATTCCTTGAACACAACCTATTTTCAAAGTTTCGTCTCGTCTCTAGCATGATTTATTTAAAATTTCAGATTGTATGCATGCGAGGAAAGAGAGAATTGAAAGCTTTGAAAAGTTGTCAAGAGAGAGAAAAATAAAGAGAAAAAGTATGTGTATGGAAAAGAAAGAAAGAAAGAAAGAAAGAAAAATCATATGTGAATGAAAGAAGAAAAGAAAAAAAAAAGATGAGTTAGCAATGAAGATATGAGAGGGATAGATCAAGTGAAAGAAAAGAAAAATAATAAAGTGTAAGGAAGGATGTCACGTTGATTGTGAGACGAAACTTTTACTCTATTTCCAACCATGTGCAATCCGACAACGAGGACATCATTGGTGCCTTGAAGTCACAATTTTCTTTTGCCCTTGCACATGTCCACCATTCTAAATCTTCTCATCCTTGATATCCCTACATATGGTTAATTCTCATGATCATTGGCTTTGAAAGGTAGACAACCATTAGAGGAAGTTCTTAGTTTGACAATACTTGTGTTGATTGCGCTAGCCCTACCTATAGCTCCACTTTTACACGATATATGAGAGATTGATGGGAGGTGAGAGTTTTATAAAATTTGGTTAGGATAGCCACTTTATATGAGTGACTTGAGAGAGCTTGGAGAAAGGTTTTTGTCTAATACTTGTTGCAGGAATTTTGTTTTGAAAATCATAAAAACCCTCCGATGGAAGCAAAGAAGTAAGTATGGCTGAAATTGAAAGCTTCGAGTGAAGAGTTTGAGTTGTGGGGTAAATCTTGACGTGGTAAAAATTCTAAACGCCCATGTTTATGATTGATTATCATTACTTTGTGTTTATGTATTAAAGATGAAGGGATTGACTAACTTGTGAAGAAGGATAAGTGGTACACGATTACACGCCTTGGACGAAGTTCTTTTACGAGTACTTGCTCGAGGACGAGCAAGAGCTAAGTGTGGGGGAGATGTTGACGGTGTATTTTGGTGCACCTAGCATGTTCATTACACTTTGGTTTGGATTTGATTATTGAACTAACCCGCCACTAGGCACACTAATCATATAACAAGTTCATCTTTGTGCATGCATTTGGAAGTGTTGTGTTTATGTAGGAAATCATGGACATAAAGGACGGATTCGCAATAAGTTCAAAGGAGCATTCATGGAGTCTTGTTCGTGTTCATGAGTTCGCCGAAATTACTTCCAATGGTGGTGAGGACCGAAGTGTTACGAGGAACACCCCCGGGGATTGAAGCGTAAAAGATCAAATTTTATGCAAAGAGAGTCTCCATCTTGATCGCAAGGATAACGGCGTCAAAATCATCCAAGTGGAGGGGGCGAAGTAGATAAGTGCACGAGGACCCACGGAGCAAAAAGGGCGACCGAACCGGGCCGAAACGGGCCCGGGCCGGCCGGCCCGGTCGGATCGGCCCCGCCCCACTTCGGGCACCGGTTCGGTCCCGTCTTCCTTGCCCTCGAAGGATCTTCGACCCTAAAACCCCCGACGCGCCGCCAACAGAGGGAGAGGAGTTTATTCGCACCAGAAGGCCATCTACAAGCTAGAGAGAGAGGAGGAGGATCTCCGGCTGGAGATCAACCACCTCGAAGGAAGCACCCTCTCGTGGAGAAGGAGGAAGACACCGGCGGAAGGGAAACCATGATCAACGGTGCCATGATCGGCACCTTGATGGGGTAATCTTCTCATTCGTCCATGGGTTGTAATCGATCGTGAGATGTAATCGCACTTTGTCGGATTTTCTATCTATCATCTTGTGTTGAATATACTTTAATGCTTTAAGGTTAGCTACCATGCCGTAGAGGGAGTACGAGCTCCAATGCTTCCTTGGATCCATTCAATACGCCGTGGCCATCAAAGGTCTAGTCATGAATACCTTCGCGTAGTGACGATACGAGAGGAGGGAAAGGGCGAAACCGTGGTCACAACCCCGATAGATTAGATTGGTTTTTCATGTCTTTAAGCGATTGCATGCTCTAGTATCGTAGACCCGTGGGCGAGTGTCTTCTCTCTTGATCGTTTATCATTCTCTCTAGTGTAGTTAAGTGTTTTCTAGTATAATAGTTGTTAGGGTTTTAGTAGTTAGTGTGTCGTTGTTGATCAAACGCTTGTAATCCCCTTGCTCCGCGGATTGACAAGAACCTTGGGAATCCCGTGGTGAAAAAGGTGTGGGGTCCGTACGCTTGCGGATCGTAGAGGGATACGTCTTTTATCCGTCAACACCGTGGCTAAAGGGCTCAAGTTGTTTCATATGGACGTGAAGAGTGCCTTTCGAATGGGGTCATAGAGAAGGAGGTGTATGTGAAGCGACCACACCGGGTTTGAGAGCGAGTTGTGCCCACATAGGGTGTACGGAGTTGAAAAGGGCTCGTATGGGTTGAAACGGGCGCCCCGTGCTTGGTATGGGAGATTGAGAGGTTTTCTGTGTTGAGCAAGAGGGTTTGTGATGGGTACCGTGGATAGGACCTTGTTTCTCCTCAAGCATGGAAATGACTTGTTGATTGTTCGGATATACGTGGATGATATTGTCTTTGGTGGCTCGTCACATAACCTTGTTGCCAAGTTTGCGGATGAGATGAGCAGGGAGTTCGGGATGAGCATGATGGGCGAGTTGCGGTACTTTCTTGGGCTGCGCAGATCAAGCAAGTGAAGGACGGAACATTTGTGCACCGGACCAAGTACACGAAAGACATGCCGAGGAAGTTCCGGATGCAAGATGTGAAGCCGATTGTCGGTGTTTAAACCACTCGACCTCCATGGGAGGTACCCGCAAAGCAAGGTAGAAGGTGGGGATCACCATGATGCGGAACCCGAAGGTACGCGCGAGGACACAAGACACAAGATTTATACGGGGTTCGGGTAGCGGAGTAGCTACCCTACGTCCCGTTTGGAGTAGTATTGCGCCCCGCGCTTAGGTGTTGTCCCCGGAGGGATTGTGGATGTCCTCCTAGGTACCGGCCCTCCTTTATATAGTCCGGGGGACGGGTTCCTAGTCGGTTACAAGGTAGGAGTCCTAGTAGGATTACACGGAGCGAGTCCTAGTAGGAGTACGGGGGAATTCTAGTAGGAGTCCGTCTTCTACTCTTCTTCCTTGCATGAGTACCGGGGAGTATGCCCGACAAGCCCCCGAGCACATTGTAGTCGAGAGTAGTAGTTCGAGTAGTCTTAAAGCCTCTTCGAGTAGTTCTTAAGCGTCCTCGAGTACGCTTGGAGAAGTCTTCCATAGTACTTGAACTGCCGCGAGGCTGGAAGGTGGTCCAGCTCATTTGTCTTGAAGTCGAGATTTATATGGAAGTGCGATTGCAAAATCGCACTCCATATGGAGTAGCCCCCGAGCCTTAGGTTGAGTTGTAGACTCTGGCTGAGGGTCAATCTTGATTCTGCTTCCGTCTTGAAAAAATCAACTGATGGGTGTAGCCTAGTAGCCCCCGAGCCTTGGAACGATTGAAGAATCAATCCAAGGGTCTTCAGTGTTTGCGGAAGTCATCATCTGAGTACACTTGTAGCGTTCAGCCCCCGAGCTCATCGCCAGGTGAGCCGTAGGAGCCACGTCGAGTAGTTGTTAGTCCCGAGCCCCCGAGCTAGAGAGCTAGCGGAGACTACTCGAGTTGTTGTCGAGTAGTGATTTGGTGCGTAGCCCCTGAGTTGGGAACTAGCCGCGCCGGGGAGGTACGCGGAGCATACTGGAAGTCGTCGCCGAAGCTTAACCTGAAAGTAGAGATGCGTACATTATGTAGCATTTTTGTAGAAATTGAATCTACAAATGACAAATACAAATATGAATATAGATGTAAATGTCATGTGTCATGCTCTTGTTGTGGTCGTTAGGCGTCGAGTAGTTAGCCTGATGCGGTTTAGCGCCCAGTCTCTGTGGTCGCTGTTTAGCCATAGCCACTGGGGGCGTGGAGGCATGACAGGAGAGCTGGTTTAAGCGCCCGGTCTGCGAGGAGCTCGTTTAGCCGTAGTCGCGGGGACGTGGAGGCATGACGGAGAGCCGAGGCTTTGCGCGGATCAAGGCGTGTGCTGCGGAGTGAGACCATTAAGAGGTAGACGAAAGTAGTCGGCGAGGCGACAAGAGAGAGCGCGTTTGCTCGTTGTTCCGCATGGCGGAGAGCAAGATTGCGCGAGTGCCTCCTCGGGGTGCAGCCGTTGTGCGCCTCCAGCACTCGGTACACGAAACGTCGTGGCAAGAGCCTCCTAATTTGGTGTACCAAGCCTATGATAGTCGGCCAACGGGCCCCAAGGAATTGTTGGCACGGTGTAGCTCGCGGCGGTAGCCATTGAGAGGCGTACACAAAGTAGTCTTCAGCGTTGGTTCCTGTATGCAGAAAACAAGCCGAAGAAGAAATAATTATTGAAATAAGTGACTTAGCTTAACTCGCGGACGAGTGTCGACGAAGCCGTGGCGGTCGGTGATGGAGCCGCGACGATTGGAGATTAAGTCGACTAGTCGGAGGTGGATCCGACTAGTTGTTGATGTCGCGGGAGCCGTCCTCGACTAGTTTTCTGGTTGAGACTAGTCGAGGTAAGTCGTCGAGGTAGTCGTACGCCCAGAAGACGACGTCGCAGCGGCGTACGGCGTAGTCGATGTAGAGCCGCTGCGGCCGAGAGACGAGTAGCTGTCGGTGCACGGCAAGGTTGACGTAGAGCCCGTGCGGCCGAGTGACGAGTAGTCGTGGCGCACGGCAAGGTTGACATAGAGCCGCTGCGGCGAGGGAGACGAGTACTCACGGCGCACGGCAAGGTTGAGGTAGAGCTCGTGCGGCCGAGTGACGAGTAGTCGCGGCGCGTGTACATCTTCCGTGTGCATCAAGCAACTTGCTGCAGCTTGCCGGTGCATCTTCTCGTGCACGTAGAGAGAAGAGTGTTAACACCAAAATTTGGTAGGGAGTCGACTTGTGGGTCCGGCTCGATGGGGAGTCCGTCCGGTGGAAGGAAGGTTTTTCTCGGATGTATTCGGCGAGAAAGATCCGCGGTCGGCTATCCGTTTCTCGTTAGGCAAGGGAACGATTGAAGGCGATTTTGCGGGGTTGGACGGTGACGTGGCTCAAGCAGGAAGGACGAATGGATGGATAGGCGATCAAGCTTAGAGATAAGTTAGGCAATGAATCCATTCGAGGTTGTACTTGGCAGGGTATAAATATGAGACCTGAATGTATGTAACGAACACAATCATTCTTCAATACAAACCGGCCTTACGCCAAACCCTAGAGTCCATTTGTCGTGTCGTCGAGTTCTTCGAGAGGGTTCATCGATCCGTCGACCTCCGTGAGTATCGGCAACCTTGTATCATGTCTAGTATCATGCGGTGGATTTAGATCTGATGCAAGTAGTCTTGTTACCATGCTTCGTGTCATGCGGTAGATTCAAGCTTGGTTCAAGAGGGTTTCTTGTTAGGTCATGAGCCATGCGGTAGGCTAAGATCTAGCTTGAAGCTAGTTATCGGCTCTATTGGATTTTTGGTAAGATCCAATAGATTCATTAAGTTACCCTGTGTTGCTTTGAGTTTTTACTTTATGTTTAGATTCATGTAACACTTTTGCCCAATCTAGATGGGTTTGGATCGGCTTTATCCCTCTTGTGATCCTCATACGAGTAGAATTCATGTTTTAACATGTGGATCTTGTGCTTTCCGATAGCCGAAACCGAATCGATCTAGGTTGTTACGTGTTGCGGGTTCAAGCTTGCCACGTTGGTATAAATCTTGAAAGAACTGAGTATCATGCGGTAGATGCAGGTTTTTGGGTTGCTTTGGAGCTAGTCATTCGGTGGATTAGATTTCGAACCAATCTGATAGATTTATTCGCATGGTAATGTTCGTTCCTTCTTCATGGACCCCGAATCGGTACGTTCGGCCGTATTCGGTTATGTTTCTTCACGAGTAGAACACGTGCGTAATTCATGCTTTAAATAACGTATGCTTTTAGCTTTCCATATTTAGATTGTATCATGCGGTGGATAGATCTATTTGTGGAAAGTGGTGCGGTTTTCATGCAAATTGTATCATGCGGTGGATAGATTTGTTTGGCATCATACCCGACGGGTTTTTAAAGTATCTAGACATGCGGTAGACTAGTGCTTTGGATCTATGCATGCTTGTTTATTACATGCTTATGCTTGTGCTTTACTTTATTTATTTATTTATTCAATGTTAATCATCATGGGGATCGGTCATGGCTTCGTGCATGAACATCTTTACTCAAACAAAGGCCGATCGCCGTCGTGCTTACGTCATCCATTCGGCAATGTTACTTTTTCCTTTTACAAGTTCCCGAATGGTTTCGGTTTATTGCGGATAGCTCTTTATAGCTATGTGTCATCCCGTCCGGCTTCCCGTCAGTAAATATGGAACCGTGCGGTACCACCCGGCAAGTTCCAAGCTTTGGTATCTAACTACTTTGTCTTTTGTTAATTTTCGGGGAAAATTGACTGGCACGTCTCGTGATTCTTTGCGCGTGTGAAGCCAGCTTGTTCGGCTTGCTTGTGTGTTTGGCGCTAGGTGCACATTTTGCGTCAACACACTTTTTGGCACGCCCGGTGGGACTACGGCCGAAAGATCAAGATGCCCGAAATCGCGGACATCATGGATGTCAACATTGAAGACCTCTCTCCCGAGCAACGACGAGCGGCTCCGGGACGCCGTGGACCGGTTCCGGCGGAGAATGTCTCGCCTGTCCTTCAAGAAGAACGAAGTGGCGTCCCGTATCCGAAGAATGAGATGCCCGGGGTATTGCTTTGCCGGGGAGAGCGACGCCACGACCTAGCGAGGAGAGAGAGGAATGCATGCAAGCATTCGGGATTCTGAGACCACATTTTGAGCAAGCACCACAAAGCTTTCCTTGGTGCGTTCCGGCAAATGATGGTGGCTGTCTTTGGCCTAGGCATGGAGCGAGCATTCGGCAAGACACCCATCCAAGCGGGCACCGTGGAGTTGGGCAAGTCGAGCTCTCAACCACCACTACGGAGCCGGCCAATACGGCCTCCTCCTCGCAGCACCGGGAGTCAAGCTTTCCGGCCTCCTCCGCAAGGCGCCGGGTGCCCGGCCGCTTCGGCCTCCACTACGGGCCTCGGGGAGGACAACCAATCCGGCCACCACCGCGAGGCGGCGCGGGTCAACCCGTGCAACGGCCCGAACCCGTACTAGCCCACATACGGGGGAGATAGCGTTCGGCTCGCCCGGGGCCCCGCTTGCCTCCGGCCATAGGATTGCTCCGACAAACAACTCGGCTGCGAGAGGAACCTATACGGCGGAGGCTACCACGAGGTGGGAAACTACGGAGCCATTGACGCTTTCCCGCATCCGGGTTACGCACCGGCTCGCAGCATGCGGAAGACGATGCCCTGGCGCGGAAGATGGCCGAGTTGATGCAAAATCAGTTCGGCCTCAAACCAAAAATGCGGGGACACCGCCTACAAGCCGTCGTTCCTAGAGTGGTACTTCAACGTGCTCCTTCCGCCAAGGGTGAAACCTCCGACGGAGTTCACAAAATTTTCCGGGCAAGACAACACAAGCACGGTGGAGCACATTGCTTGTTACCCGATGCGGCTCGGAGAATGCTCGGGCGAGGAAGCGTTCGGGGTCCGCTACTTCCCCGCGTCACCGACGGGCCCGGCGTTCCGGTGGTTCTCGTCCTTGCCCCCCGAGTCGGTTAGCGGATGAAAAGACCCGGAACGGAAATTCCACGCCCACTATTTCGGCGGCGGCTCGGAGAAGAAACCGATCGACCTTGCCACCCCGAAGCGAGAGGCACGGCGAGACGCCACCGGAATTTCTCGGGAGATTCGGGGAAGTTAAGGGCATGTGCTTTTCGCTCAACTTGCCGGATGGCCGGTTGGCCGACATGGCCGTTCTTCGGGATGCTTTCGCCGGCCGTACGTGAGAAACTCGTTTGGTATAGAGTTTGAAAACCCGGGCCGAGAGCTCGTCTCAAAAGCTCGTCGTTAATGAGCAACCGGGCGTATGGCTTCAAGAAGGATGCCGGGTTTGGCAAGCGGCATGACGTGGCGGACATCTAAAACCGGTTCTTGGACAAGGCCGACCCGATCGGGGATTCGATGATGAACTCGGACGTGGCCGCGGCCGAAATCATGTGGGGGAAAGAGCCATTGACGATGAATCAACGCCGGGTCAAACGGACCAAGGGCACCTACGATTTCGACATCACAAAGGGCGACAAGCTGTTTGAGCTCCTAGTGAAGGAAGGCCGAATCGATTGCACCGAGGGGCATTCCATGCTTCGGCCCGATGGGGTAAAGGAGAAGCGTTACCTTGCGGCTTCCACGACGGGAACTCACACTCCATCAATGACTGCGGGGTCTTCGGGATGAGGATCCGTAAAGCCATCCGGGAGGGGCACCTCAAATTTGATAACAAGATGAAATCGGATGGCCACCCCTTTCCTCGAACATGGTGGGCTTTTCCGTCAACATGGTGACGGCTAAGGAGAAAGGAAAGGTCAAAGTCTTGACCTCGGCCCCGAGCTAGGCAAGATGGAACCGTGGACCGGAGCGTCAAGTAACTTTGGAGCGAGGTGCATGGTGAAGCCCCCGCATTCTCAAGAACCACATCGAAATCGGGGAATCATCCAAAGCTAAGCCCGGGGTGACCACGCGTATCCTCCTCAACAAGTGGCGGCGCCGGATGGAAAAGGAACGTTACCGAGAGTGCGGATACGAGGAGGAGAAGCGCGAGAGCCGAAGAAGAGGCGCATAGAAGGGACCGGAGCAATACACGCGCGAGCGGAGCGCGCGCGCCGGGGATGTGCATTCTTCGAGCACCTTGTTGGAACGAGGGTTTGAAGCCGCCCACACCGAGGAACCGCCCCGAGTGCGGTGACGGATATTTTGAGTACGGGCGAGGGAGCGCCAATCGCCGATCCGTCCATGAGAGAATTGGAAGGATCCACCCTAACGAGGATCGGCGCCAAAAAATTGAAATCATTGGTCATCCCGGAAACGGCAAGCCGATTTAAGGTGGGCCGATCAAGAAGAGGACGAGGACGAGTACATCCGGCAAAAGGGGCAATGGTGCCCGCCTGGCCTAAGGAAAAGTCAGAAGAGACGGGTTCAGCGCTTGAGGAACCGTGAACGAGAGGCAGACTGGGATCCAAACGAAGCAAGTGTGGCGTCCAAAGGATCAACCTGAAGGGTCAAAGCGTTCGGCTCCAACATGCATGGTATATTTTCTGCCGAACGAGTTCATGGCTACTGCTAACCAGGTTGTGTAGGAGGAGGCGTCCCTGGATGATGAGCAGATCGAGGGGATGATGGCGCAGTTGGTGCTAGCCAAGCAGGCCATCTTCGACAAACCGGCCAAAAATCGACACATGAGGCTGCTGTACTTGAGGGGATACGTTAATGGCAAGCCATTGACCAAGATGTTTGTCGACGGTGGAGCGGCGGTCAACGTAATGTCGTACACCACCTTCAGGAAACTTGGCATGGGCCCTAGCGATCTGACGCCTACAAGCATAATACTGAACGATTTCGCTGGGAATCCTTCAGACACCAAGGGATGCGCTCACGTGGATCTGATGATCGGGTCCAAGACACTTGCTCACGACCTTCTTTGTTATCGAAGGTAAAGGAGCCTACGACCCCTCTTGCTTGGACGGGACCGGATTCATGCCAATTGTTGCGTCCCATCCACCATGCACCGGCGGCTCATCCAAGGGGTGGATGATGATATTGAGGTTGTCCAAGCGAGATGACTCCGTGAGCGTTGCAAACATGGAACCGGCTTTCGGGAGTATCAAGGCATTGACGGTTTCTCGGGAAAGACGGGGAGAAGGTCTCGTTGAACCCGTCGGCGGTGATCAACGGCCGATTCAAGCGATCGGCTCTTAATAGTAATTTTTAATGGAGAACCCCGTAGATGGCACCGATGGCAAGTTGGGGCGAGGATTTATGTCGGCCGATAAATTAGAAGAGGTTGACATTGGAAGCGGTGATAAGCCAAGGCCGACGTTCATCGGCGCAAACTTGCGACCGGACTTCAGGGAGGAATTAATCAAGTTGCTCAAGGAATATAAAGATTGCTTCGCCTAGGATTATTCGGAGATGCCTGGACTGGATCGTTCCATCGTTGAGCATCGGTTGCCAATCAAATCTGGTTTCAAACCATACAAGCAACCACCCCGGAAAATCTACAAGGATGAGGTATTGGCCGATGTGAAGAAAGAGGTTGAAAGACTACTTGATGCAAACTTCGTTCGGCCATGCGGATATGCGGAGTGGATTTCTAACATTGTCCCCGTTTACAAAAAGAATGGCAAGATGAGGGTCCGCATAGACTTCGGGGACCCGAATAGAGCTACTCCGATGGATGGTTACCCCATGCCTATTGCCGATTTGTTAATTGACGTCGCAACTTGGACACAAAGTGATCGGTTTCATGGATGGCAATGCGGGATACAACCAAATCTTCATGGCAATAGAGGACATATCAAAGACGGCCTTCGCATGTCCCGGTCATATAGGCCTATTTGAATGGATAGTCATGACGTTTGGGTTAAAAAATGCCGGTGCATGAATTACATTTTTCACGAGTTGATCGGCAAAGTTGTGGAAATCTACATTGATGATGTGGTGATCAAGTCCCTAAGTCATGACACACATTTGGAAGATGTGAAAAGGACCTTGGAGTGCACCCGGAAGCATGGTTTAAAGATGAATCCAAACAAGTGCGCTTTTGGGGTATCAGCTGGAGAGTTCTTGGGATTTTTAGTCCACGAAGGGGGAATTGAAGTTGGCAAGAAGAGCATGAAGGCCATCGATGAAGTTGTTCCTCCAACTAATCTCAAGGAGTTACAATCACTGCTCGGCAAAATTAATTTCGTGAGAAGATTCATTTCAAATTTGTCACAGAAAGTTTTGCCATTCTCTCCACCGCCGAAGCTAAAGAAAGATCGAGGTTCACATGGGGCGACGAACAACAAAAGGCTTTCGATGAGATCAAGCAAGACATGAAGGAGCCACCGGTGTTGGTCCCTCCTCGACTTGGATAAGCCTTTCAAGTTGTATGTGGCGGCCGATACCCAAACCATTGGATCGGCCCTTATTCAAGAATTCGAAGGAAAGGAGCGGGTAGTAGCGTATCTTAGCCGAAAATTACTTGATCCTGAGACCAGGTATTCGGCTACGGAAAAGCTGTGCCTGTGCATGTACTACTCATGCACAAAGTTTCGGCACTACTTGTTGAATGCCGAATGCACTGTGTATTCCAAGTTCGATGTAATAAAACATATGTTATCTATGCCAATTTTGAATGGCAGGATTGGCAAATGGATCTTGGCCTTATCGCAGTTCGAGTTAAAATTCGAATCGGCAAAGGCTATCAAGGGACGGATCATTGCCGATTTTATAACCGAACATCGCGATCCGTCAATTGATTTGCTTGAAATTACCCCTTGGGCTTTATTTTTTGATGGATCATCATGTGGTAAAGGTGGGGGAGTAGGGATCTTACTAATTTCGCCTAGGGGTGAGATGTTTGAATTTGCCATCCCTATACGACCCCACCGTTACGAACAATCGGCCGAGTACGAGGCAACGCTTCGAGGGCTTCAATATTTGAGAGAAGTCGTGGCCGTTTCGGTCGAAGTTTATGGAGACTCGGAGTTGGTAATCAAGCAATTGAACGGCCAATACGAATGCAAAAGTGAAGCACCGAGGAGTTACTATGAAGAATGCGGGGAAATCTTGAAGAGCTTCCCGTTGGTAACTCTACAAACATATTCCTAGGGAACATAATGAAGAAGCAAACAGTCGGCTCAAAGCGCCTCCGGTTACAAAGAGAGTCAAGAAGCGTTTGCTGCGGATGTATGTGCATTGGGGACGGATCTTGCGGAAGATGATTGGAGAAAAGAGATCGTTGATTACTTGAAGGATCCATCCCGAAAGGTCTCTAGGAAACTCGAGTACAAGGCCATAAAATTCGTTCTTCTCGGATGACAATTTGTTCTATAAGTCATTAGATGGGGTATTGTTACGATGCCTGGGTCCGAAGAAGCCAAGAACATGATGAGCGAAGTGCACGATGGGATATGTGGAGCACACCAATCGGCCTACCATATGAAATGGGTTATCGGACAAGCCTGGGTGCTTTTGGCCGACGATATTAGAGGATTGCTTTGAGTATTACAAGGGATGTCAGGATTGCCAGAGGTTTGGAAATATTCAAAGAGTCCCCGCGTCAGCATTGAATCCCATCATCAAGCCATGGCCATTCGGGGGGCCGGGGTATAGACTTGATTGGCTAGATTAATCCACCATCTAGTAAGGGGCATAAGTTCGTGCTTTTGGCTACGGATTATTTTACTAAATGGGTTGAGGCGATCCCACCGAAGAAGGTGACGTCACACATGGTTGAATTTGTTAAGGAGCACATCATCTATCGGTTTGGAATCCCTCGGACAATCACAACGATCAAGGGGCACAATTCGTGTCACCGGAGTTCGAGAGAGTTTGCCGAAAGCATGGGAATCAAATTGTTTAACTCTTCTCCCTATTATGCCCAAGCTAATGGTCAAGCGGAGGCTTCTAATAAGATCATGATCAAGCTGATACAAAAGAAGATCGACCAGAAGCTAAGAAGGTGGCATTCGGTACTCAGTGAGGCACTGTGGGCTTACCGAATGGCCCCCCATGGAGCTACAAAGACCTCTCCTTATGAATTGGTTTATGGACACCACGCGGTTCTACCTTGGGAGATGCAATCGATTCAAGGAGAGTTGTGTTACGTAAAGATTTGAGCTCCAAAGATTACGGTGGCCTAATGATGGATGAGCTAGAGGACTTACACATGATCCGTCTTAGGGCCCCGGAAAACATCGAGAAGAACAAGTCGCGGGTTGCCAAGTACTATAACAAGAAAGTAAAGGTCAGGCAATTTGCGGAAGGTGATTTGGTTTGGAAAGCGCTATTGCCGATTGGAACTAAATATAGCGAATTCGGCAAATGGTCCCCTAACTGGGAAGGGCCTTTTCGTGTGGTCAGATGCGTCCCTGGCAACGCATACATATTGAGAACTTTACTAGGAGAGGAATTTTCCGCCGCAATAAATGGAAGATATCTGAAGAAATATTATCCTAGTATTGAAATCGATCGATGATCACCAGCAGTGGGATTACACGCATCTGACACGAAACGACCGGTGCTCAAGAACGAGGCCGCCTTTAGAACAAAAAAATTCACAAACGAAGAAATGGCCGGTGCCTAGATGCATTGCCCTTAGCACAAAACTACATTACAACTGCGTCTTGCGGGTTTACATCCAACAACCCCGGTGATCGGGACCTCAAGGAGGTGGGAAGCGAGAAGGCGTGGAGAAAGAAGCGAAAGTATGATTCAATCTTTTCTTTGCTTCTTCGGTCGCTCCCTCTTCGACTGTTCCCAGGACTACCGTGACGGCAACTTGGAATGCACGGGGGTGACCATGATTTGCGGCCTCCACCAAGCTATCCCAAGCCGCTTTCAGGTTGTTGTACCTGTCAGAGACATCCGGGACAAAGAAGTGGATGTTAGGGGCAAGAAATCCGGATGTGGGCACAAAGTCAAGAAGACATCGAAACATTTACCCCCTACTAGTGCCTCCCGAGCCATGCGACGCTCGCGTTCGGCTTGGCAACGGGCGGTGATGTCCCCGAGGCCGTGCTCCGGGTGCCGAACGCGGCGGCGCGGTTGATGGCCGGTTCTCTGTTCAGGCGTGGCATCCTCTGCTTCGAGGGAAGAATCAGAGGAGACGTACTCAGGCATGTCTTCGGTCCCAATGATTTCTTCGGGAAGCAAATCAAGGCTGAAAGAGGAAAGGTAGAGAGGAGGTAAAGCGCAAGATCATGTGGGAAAACAAGGAGTAAATCAAGGGAAAACTCACTCTCGAATCGTGCGTTTCTTCGGAGTCTTTGCTCTCTGGGGTTGCTTGCCTTTGTCCATGGCCTTGGGGTTTTTTCCTCTGAGGACGGGGGGAGGAAATGAGAAGTGATGGATGAGTGTGCGAGTGGATTTGCAGGGCATCTCAGCAGACTATTTTATTGACCGAGGGGGTGCATTGGGAGTGATGACTGGCCGGCGTGCACTGTTAGAATACCAAGCGGCAGGGTTTTCTTCCCGAATGCGAAGGGTTTTCGTTTGAACAGTACTTATGGATTGCCGATTCGAGGATCTTCTGCGGATTTTGCGCCAAGGGGCATCTGTTCTCGCGTGTTCGGCTCAAGCTAGTTCCCGAATACGTTTAAGGAAAAACAAGATTCACGGATGCAAACATGGAGAAAATCATCGCAGTGCAAGCACAGAAATCAAAAGTTCTTTATTCATTGCCGATATCAAACATCCCTAATACAATCTAGTCAAAGAGCCTGTTCAACACAGATTGGGGATGAGTGAGTTCGGCAATGGCGTCGTCGTGGCCATCGAGACGCCGCAAGATGATCTCGATCTCCTCGATGTCTTCCGGCGTGCCGCCTCGGAAGCCGCGCGGCCTGGTGGAGTAGTCGACGTCGGTGTGCGTCGCCATGGCGGCCGGTGCCCGGGGGTGGTGCCCAAGCGGACGCCATGGGTGGCCACCTCATCAACACGGTGCTCCACCGCGGCAAGACGCTCCGCCGGCGTGTCACCGCGGGCGTTCACCTTGTCGGCCGCTTGCTCCACTAGCATCTTCCCGCCGTGTTGAGCTCGGCGTCGCGGGCCGCAAGGTGCAAGAAGAAAGGAGATTAGCATCGAAGGCCGGATTGGATGAAAAATTGATTTCGTAGCCGTACCGTCGATGGTTTCCGGCGGTACCGCTTGCGCCGGTCCTCCCACTCCAACTCGGCTATGCCCGCCTTCTTGGAGACGTCCTCCCGGCTCGTGCCGGGCCGTCTCCGCTTGCGCCTTGAAGCGGAGAGCGTCGAGTTCCCCGTAGGGCACGGGGGGAGTGGCCGTCGGACTCCGAGGAGTCGTCGGAAGGGGCCGATTGGCCGGCGCGGAGACGGGTTCCACCGAATCAACTTTGAAAAGGAGATGATCGTCAAAACAAGAAGATCAAAGATGAATCAAAGAGGAGGAATTGACAATCATTGCCTCCGGCGCGCATTAGCGCTACTCCCCTCCGCCTCATCGGAGGCGCGGCGTCGGTGAGGCGGCGCACCATGCTTTGCTTCTGGGATGTGCACTGTTTGGAAAGAAGAAGAGTTGAGATTGGCAAAGATTCGAGAGCTAAAGGCTTTGTGGAGAGCTAGGGTCCCCTACGGTTTCATTTATAGGCCTGGCAAGACAGATCGTGGCCTCAAGTCGTGGCTCTGGATCATGGCGCATATCCCAAGAAAAATGGAAGGTGGAAAGGTTTCCTTGACCAGACCGCCAATGGGTCGCTTGGAGTTCTAGGCTGAGTCATATTCGGTTGACTGGCTCGGCTGAGAGGAGTCAAAGTGCCATTCGGGTGTTGGCATTTCTTTGCCGAATGGGTCGTTCAGCATTACATTAGAAAGTGCACGAGAAGAAAAAAAGGAAATAAATTGCAAGAATAGATATTACAAGAGCGACCAATTCGGTTATGCATCAATTGAAGCACCTACATGTTCAAGTATTTCGCAATCACACTACGGACATTTGATGTTGTTTGGCGGAAATTATCCAACCGCTCCCGGCAATCTTTACGGGGCGCTAGACAAGGTGGTAAGCTCTTCATCGCATTGTTTCATCTTGGCCATAGCCGATTTTGCTTCCTCTTGGGTCTTCTCTATCAATCCAGGGAGCTCGGCTATTTTCCTGTTATCGGCCTCTATCTCAGTCGATAGGCTTCTCGCCACGCCTCCAAGGCGGCTTTCCTGGCAATTTTTAAATCACAAGAAGCTTGCAGATTGGCCAATGTATCTTTGTGGCTCTCGGTCTGAGATTGTGCCCCGTTCATGGCTTGTTCGGCGCCGGCTTTCTTCTTTTCAATAGCGGGCGCGGGAGTGCACCTTCCTCAAAGCTTGCCTTATGGGCACGTAGTGGATCTCCGGGCCACGGATAGATGCGAGAGAAGCACCGATGTCCTCGGGAAGTTCTTGGCTAATAGACTCAATCATTTCTTCAAAGTGATCGAGATCTTTGAACCGATCTCGTGCATCTTTTTCCGGCCAGGCAAAGATCTCCCCGAGCTTTTTTAGCACTTCCTCCGACGGGGTTTGATGCATTTCTTCCATCGCCTCGGCAACCGGATTGGTCCCCATTGACGGACTTCATGATGATAGGGCCCGATCCTAAGAAAGCGGTATTCCTGAGTTAGGAGTGCCGAGAGTAAAGGTAGCGAGTTAAGTGCAAATGAGTACCTCATGTCCGATTTCTTGGTCGGGACGGGACTTTGTTCGGGAGCGAGCCACGGGCGAAGGAGGTGTTCCGGGCGGAGCCGAAGCTTCTATGTGAGAAGGCGGCGGCGGCTCGGGGGCTTCGGTCGAAGAGGAGATGGGTTCACCTCTGCCGGGGTTGATGTCTCTATATGATCAATAGGTGATTGGGCCCTTGGAGGACTTGATGGTCTTGGTTGGACCGGGAAACTCATCTCCGGAGAGTTTATTTCTTCGCTTGGACGGGGGGTGATTGTGTCCCCGATGAAGATGAGATTGCCACCGGGACGGGTAACTCAACCCCGGGTGAACTTGCTTGTTGAGACACGGGACGTCCATAAGTTGTTCTTCCATTGTTTCTTCCGCAAGAGCCAAATTAAAAGATAAATGTCGGTGTTCATCCTCAAGGAAGAGGACGGTAAAGGTCATACCGGTGGATGGGGCATTGGCGGTGTTCCGGGAACCGAAGATTGTTGGGCTGCGGTCCGAAAATGCACAAGATATGATTTATCGAGACGAGTAATCTTGTGATCAAGAAAAGAAAAGATTTTTTTACCTCAACAAGGACTTTCTTGACGGTTCTTCTCTTCTTGGCATTTGGGGGAGCTATTAGAGACAAACCTTGCCTCCTATCGGTAGCAAAGGCCGGAAAGGCTTGGGTCCGTTGTGGCAAACCCGGCCATTAGCCGAGCCGAGTTGGGGACCCGAATCCCGATCTTTGAGATTGGGCCTACGGCATTGTAGGCAATATTTACGGCTCGAGGGCGAGGCACCGTGTTCGTGGATAAGAGAAGTAAGGTCGAATCATGAGTGAAAGAGGATATGTCCGATTCAATGGTTAATCATATTACCTCCGAAGTTGGCTGAAAATCGAGGCATCAACTCGCACGAACGAGTGTACGGGCTCACCGAAGACATGATCATGGAATTCTTGCCACCGGGAATTGAAGGTGGAGTGAGCCATTATTGTGGGTACAAAAGGCCGGTGTAGACAAGTGGGACTACACACATAACGGAAGACTCGCTCATCGTGCATGAGCTCTTTGATTTCCTCTCCGGGCTTGAGGAATTCATGCGAGAAACGCTCTTGGGGGCATCGGCCACACCCAAGTTGCCGAGCCATTATGTTGGGCCGATAATATTCATAAGTGCTATAGGTCGGCCTTCCTCCATTGAATTCGGCCGGCATGCATGGGCGGATTATGATATTGAGAATCTCTAGGAATCTCCCATCTTGGCGTGCATTTTCAAAAGAGAATTCACAAGGGAAAATCAAAGTGTCATTGTCCGGATAAGGGAGCCGGAGAGGGTTTTGGAAACCTTTGAAGAATAGCTCGAAAAGGTGGGCCGATATCTCGTCGGATAAGAACGGTTGAAGCGACTTCTCCATAAGTCGGCATCCTCCGGTGGCTTGGGGTTCCCCTTCGGGGTGATTGGATGAAGGGAAGAGCCGGGTGTTCAAATCGACGCCAACGATCGATGCATATGTAGCTACAGCCACATTTGAACAAACCACCAAGGACCGTTGACACATGCTATCCTCTGGCTAGTATACATCTGGGTGACAGTTTGATGGAGCATATGGTACACACTGCCTAGGAGGAATTTCCCAAGGGGGAGGCGGTTGCCACTGACCAAGTGAGAAGCCATTGCAATGTGATTCAGGGTAGGCTCATTGGCTTTACCACAGAAGACGAACCTGCATAGCCACATGTTCAGAAATGCCCTGTATTCAATTTCACCAAGGGGATTGTCCTTCATATAGTTCAAGATGTAGTTCTTGTATCCGCTCCCTGGTTTCACCCCCGTTTGCCGTGAAAAACTTCTAAAATCGCGGGGTTGAACGGATCCCGTAATGTCAAGGCCGGTGATCATATACACATCGGCCAGAGTTGGAGACATCGGGCCGTGGCCAAAGAGGAAGGCGTTGACGCCGTTTGACCAAAAATGGCAGGCTACTATCAGGAGGTCTTCATTCTTGGGGGTCTCGGCCAAAGATAACTCCAGGCACTGAGCAATGCGGAGGGTATCCCAGTTTTGGGTCTTGGCACTCTTGTCTGCAAGGATCCTCCGGTACCAATTTTTCCAACCTGCGATTGGAGGCAAGGGCCAGTTCTTGAAAGCATCTTGCCACCGAGGAGGTGGGGACGGAGCTGCTTTGAAAGGGATCCTTTGAGATTCGGCCACGATGAAATCTCGAGGATCGAGTTTCCCACGGGACCAAGGTAATAGGATCTTGAATTGGCCTCGGTGCGAATCAAAAGCTCGGTGGAAGGCTCCCGAAGAAAAGAGGAAAAGAAATCTCATGTAAAATTGAAAACCTAAATGCCAAATGAAGCTTACGGGAGGGGAATTTACCCCGAGCATCTTGGTTTTGAGCCGCCATTGGGGATTTGAGCTTAGAACAAGGGGATCTAGGGTTTGGATCCGGAAGAGGATTCCGGCGGATTGCGAAGAGAAAAGAACGAGGTGTTGACGGATTCGATTTGAAAATGTTCGTGGTCGGAGTCAATTGCGGAACAAAATCACTTTTATCCCGCAATTGAAGGGGCATGTGTTAACACCAAAATTTGGTAGGGAGTCCGACTTGTGGGTCCGGCTCGATGGGGAGTCCGTCCGTGGAAGGAAGGTTTTTCTCAGATGTATTCGGCAGAAAGATCCGCGGTCGGCTATCTGTTTCCGTTCGGCAAGGGAACAGTTGAAGCTGATTTTGCGGGATTGGACGGTGACGTGGCTCAAGCTGGAAGGACGAATGGATGGATAGGCGATCAAGCTTAGAGATAAGTTAGGCAACGAATCCATTCGAGGTTGTACTTGGCAGGGTATAAATATGAGCCCTGAATGTATGTAACGAACACAATCATTCTTCAATACAAACCGGCCTTACGCCAAACCCTAGAGTCCATTTGTCGTGTCGTCGAGTTCTTCAAGAGGGTTCATCGATCCGTCGACCTCCGTGAGTACCGGCAACCTTGTATCATGTCTAGTATCATGCGG
Organism: Cenchrus americanus; assembly: GCA_947561735.1. NCBI lineage: Eukaryota > Viridiplantae > Streptophyta > Magnoliopsida > Poales > Poaceae > Cenchrus > Cenchrus americanus. Next base: position 248,640,576 of record OX387241.1, read on the forward strand.
TGGATTTAGATCTGATGCAAGTAGTCTTGTTACCATGCTTCGTGTCATGCGGTAGATTCAAGCTTGGTTCAAGAAGGTTTCTTGTTAGGTCATGAGCCATGCGGTAGGCTAAGATCTAGCTCGAAGCTAGTTATCGGCTCTATTGGATTTTGGCAAGATCCAATAGATTCATTAAGTTACCCTGTGTTGCTTTGAGTTTTTACTTTATGTTTAGATTCATGTAACACTTTTGCCCGATCTAGATGGGTTTGGATCGGCTTTATTCCTCTTGTGATCCTCATACGATTAGAATTCATGTTTTAACATGTGGATCTTGTGCTTTCCGATAGCCGAAACCGAATCGATCTAGGTTGTTACGTGTTGCGGGTTCAAGCTTGCCACGTTGGTATAAATCTTGAAAGAACTGAGTATCATGCGGTAGATGCAGGTTTTTGGGTTGCTTTGGAGCTAGTCATCCCAGGTGGATTAGATTTCGAACCAATCGATAGATTTATTCGCTTGGTAATGTTCGTTCCTTCTTCATGGACCCCGAATCGGTACGTTCGGCCGTATTCGGTTATGTTTCTTCACGAGTAGAACATGTGCGTAATTCATGCTTTAAATAACGTATGCTTTTAGCTTTCCATATTTAGATTGTATCATGCGGTGGATAGATCTATTTGTGGAAAGTGGTACGGTTTTCATGCAAATTGTATCATGCGGTGGATAGATTTGTTTGGCATCGTACCCGACGGGTTTTAAAGTACCTAGACATGCGGTAGACTAGTGCTTTGGATCTATGCATGCTTGTTTATTACATGTTTATGCTTGTGCTTTACTTTATTTATTTATTCAATGTTAATTATCATGGGGATCGGTCATGGCTTCGTGCATGAACATCTTTACTCAAACAAAGGCCGATCGTCGTCATGCTTACGTCATCCATTCGACAATGTTACTTTTTCCTTTTACAAGTTCCCGAATGGTTTCGGTTTATTGCGAGATAGCTCTTTATAGCTATGTGTCATCCCGTCCGGCTTCCCAGTAGTAAATATGGAACCTGTTCGGTACCACCGGCAAGTTCCAAGCTTTGGTATCTAACTACTTTGTCTTTTGTTAATTTTCGGGGAAAATTGACCGGCACGTCTCGTGATTCTTTGCGCGTGTGAAGCCGGCTTGTTCGGCTTCTTGTGTGTTTGGCGCTAGGTGCACATTTTGCGTCAACAAAGAGCCAATGTTGATCTTCACGTGCATGTGTCACGAGATGCTTGCTTTGATCCGAACTCTCTTGTTTTTTTCCAAAAGTCCACAAGTGGGATGCCACCACAAAGTCCGGAGCCCGAGTTGTATACGGATTGGATAAGAAGCCACGAACTCGTCAACTGCTTGGACTCCAGCTCGGCGACTTCATGTGTACATCCGCACCACGACGACTCACGAACCCAAAGTCACGCAGAGCCAGCCGAATCCGTCTTGGACTTAATATCGACGCAGCGAATCGTCAATTAGTTGGTGAAGATGCAGTGTCGAGTAGATTGATTTTTCTTTCGGATGGAGTCCTTCGAATCCACCGATGATCGTGACGATGGCCCCACGGTGGGCGCCAGCTGTCGGTGTTTAAACCACTCGACCTCCATGGGAGGTACCCGCGGCAAGGTAGAAGGTGGGGATCGCCATGATCCGGAACACGAAGGTACGCACGAGGACACAAGACACAAGATTTATACGGGTTCGGGTAGCGGAGTAGCTACCCTACGTCTCGTTTGGAGTAGTATTGCGCCTGCGCTTAGGTGTTGTCCCCGGAGGGATTGTGGATGTCCTCCTAGGTACCCGGCCCTCCTTTATATAGTCCGGGGGACGGGTTTCTAGTCGGTTACAAGGTAGGAGTCCTAGTATGATTACACGGAGCGAGTCCTAGTAGGAGTACGGGGGAATTCTAGTAGGATTCCGTCTTCTACTCTTCTTCCTTGCATGAGTACCGGGGAGTATGCCCGACACCGATGTCGACTCCCATGGGGAGTACGGCTACTTTGGATGCGGACGAGGACGGAGAACCGGTGGACCGGCGGGAGTACGGGAGCATGATCGGCTCCCTCCTCTACTTGACGGCGACGAGGCCGGACATACGGTTCGGCGTGTGTACGTGCGCTCGTTTTCATGCTTCGCCGAGGACATCACATCGCCGTCAAGAGGATCTTCGGTGTACCTACGATCCGCCCTCGGTCTTGGCCTTTGGTATTCGTCTCGCTCGACTCTTTCTCTTCATGGTTTTTCCGATGCGGATTTTGCTGGTTGTCGAGTCGAGAGGAAGTCTACTTCGGTACTTGCCGCTTTCTTGGGTCTTCGTTGGTTTCATGGTCTTCCCGCAAGCGAGTCTAGTGTAGCTCGGTCTACCACCGAGGCGGAGTATGTTGCGGCCGCGAGTTGTTGTTCCCGACTGTTGTTGATCTCATACACCTTGAGAGACTTTGGTGAGGAGTGCACCCGAGATCCCACTTCTTTGTGATAGCACCGGTGCCATAAGCATAGCTAAAAACCCGGTGCTTCACTCCGGAACCAAACACATAGAAGTGAGGTATCATTTCTTGAGGGACAATGTGGAAAAAGGAACCATTGTGTTGAGCCATGTCCCTACCCAAGATCAGCTTGCAGACATTTTCACAAAGCCTCTCGACCAAGCTACATTTGTGCGCTTGCGGGGGGAACTTGGGGTTTGTTGCCCTTTCTAGTTGATTCTTGGGGGATTTTCTTTTGTATCATATGTATCATACCATGTTTACTTTGATGTATATACATGCTTTGCTTGATGTATAAACCATGGTAGGATAGCCATCTTGTCATATATCATGTTGCATTTGTATCATATTGCTTTTTAGGATGATGAGCTTCTTTCATATGCCTTATTTGAGTCTCTTTGGCTATTTGTGAGATATTGGTCATATGTGTGGAGAAATGGTGATGTGAGGCTATGCTCTTGGAATATTTGAGATATATGTGTGGTGAGATAGCCCTTTTTGAAATAAATGCTAATCTTGACTAACTTTTGGTGAAATGTGCTCCACTCATGTGTAGTAGTGTATCCATGTCACGTTTTGGTCTAAATGTGCTTTCATGCTTAGATTGTGCTTGGATATCTTTTTCTTGCAATTGGGCCAAAGGCCAAATATCATTGTGAATGTTTAGCCTATGTTGCATTCATGGGGGAGCATAAGCTTCTTTTTGCCGCAAAGGCACTTCATGTACCATGAAATGATTTTATCTTGAAAAGAAGTGTATAATGCTTGAAAAATGCTCCATACATCATGTCTATGCTTAAAATGTCTTATCTTTCACATATGGGTGCAAAACATGTTGCATGATGTTCACCAGTGGAGAAGTCTCCCCGAAGTGGACACATGGCTCATGAGCTTTGACATGACATGCTTTGCTTTATGGGTGTTTGCCATGATCTCTTGCTAAGAATTTGATATCCTTGTATGATCTTTGAATGGTATGCATGTTTGTGGCTCAAGTGTGACATGGATAGGCTTTTACATGTGAAGCGAGCCTTCTTTTGGTAAAACCGCTTAAATCTGAAAATTTTGCTTTGTCACATGCTTATATTTTCATATATTACTTGTGGCAATGCTTTGTGTCGGTGCGGAATGTGGTCCTGACACTAACCAGTAATAAGCGCCAAGGTCTGTCCCTCAATGGTCGATGCTAAGCAATCAATGACACGAGGTTTATCCTGGTTCCGGCCCGGGGCCGTACGTCCAGCAGTGGTGTGCTCGGGGCACTATATTGCTCAGCACCGGGGTGCCTGTAGTGGGGCTGCTACAAGCAAGGCGGGAGAGGAAGCGTGGCCTCCAAGTCCCTGGTGAAGTGACTGAAGATGTTGTGGGAGAATTGAGGAATGTGAGTGTGGTGCGTCGTATGTTGTCTGTTGTCTCCTCTTCTGTCCCCTGCGGCGGGGGAGTTCGCCTTCCTTTTATAGGCCAAGGAGAGGGCGAATTACATGCACACCACACTATTCAGCTACATGGGGAAGTATGGTGCGCCGCGCCGTAGAGTGGGCGGCCGCCTTGACGGTCCTTGCCGCGATCTTGCCATCATGGTGTATCTTGTACCCGAACAGTGATAGCTTCGAGGGTAGGGGCGCAGTGGTTGGCCGTGATGTCCCCAGGCGGCTTCGAGGGGGTTGCTGATCTGTACGGGGTACAGTGGCAGGTGTGGTGGCGTCCCGTTCCCGCATGCCTCACAGCGCCGGAGCTGTTACCACAGTGCCCGGCGTGGGGTTGTACGCGCCGGGCGGCCGCTGCGGTTAACGGTGGCGGGGATGGCGCCCCGCCGGCCTAGCGTCACGACCCCGGCCCCGCAAAGTCACGGGAAAGCACTTCGAGGGTGTGGACGACCCCCCTTCGAGGGGCTCGGCACGTTAGCCGTACGGGGAGTAGGCGGCGCGGCGTCACGGGGCTGACACCGGCCACGTCGCACAGTCCCCCACAGTGGCGGGGATGGGTTCCCTCCCTAGGGAGTTGGTGCAACGGGGCCGGGCGTGAGTCCCGAGGCACATGATGGCGCCGCCCCGCCGTTGTCGAGCATTAAATGCTTGTACCCGCGTACGGGAACGGGCGTGCGCGTGCGGAGCGCCCTCGAGCGAGGCGGAGCCTGCTCGAGGGAGGCGTGTACCCTCGAGCGGGGCGGAGCCTACTCGAGGGAGGCATGTGCCCTCGAGCGGGCGGAGCCCGCTCGAGGGAGGTGTGTCCTCGAGCGAGGGCGGAGCACCGCTCGAGGGGACCTTTGAGTGGGCCGCCTTGGTGGGTCGCGGGGGCCACCACGGCGTGGGCCGTGCTTCGTGTGTGCGCTTTAAGAAAGATGTATTTAGCTTTGGTTTTTAGCGAGGTTTTAAGCGGGATTTCCCCAGTTGTTTCAGGGGACCCTCAGGGATGTCCCCGGCAGTAGCCCCCGAGCATCTGCGGGTTCGCCGGCCAGGCTCCCGCAGATGCTGAAGCCTACTGATAGGACGTCCTCCCCCCCGGTTTGCAAATGCTTTCCGTGGGGCCGCGTCAGCGGACCCGCGGGTCAAGCCCCCGAAGCCCTGGAGGAGCGTGAATGCTCCTGCAGGGGTTTTACCGTGGGATTCAGCCAGAGGACGTGGTACATATTCCAACCGGCGTCGACGATGTTTCAGCCGGCTTCGGTGACGCACGCGCAGCTGGCACTATCCGCGGCTGGTGCAATCCAGGAGGTGTAGCCGTGCGCGGAGCCCCCGAGCCTGGGCCCGTTCGAGGCGATCGGGTAGAGCTCTACGACTTGTTTTTGACGCGCCCTCGCCGTCCCTCCGCGGAACGGAGGGTGAGGTTTCCGCAACCCCCATCGATCGGGTCGCGGATTGCGGATTCCTCGTTGAGCTGTTAGTGGGTGGTTCGAGTGGACGCCTATGCTCCGTTCGATAAGGGTAGGCTGCGTGGTCCAGAGACACGTCCATTAAAGCGCTTGCGTGGGTTTGCTAGGTGGGGCTCGGTCCCATTCGCTAGGGACCGAGGGCGCGGAAGCTCTCCCTCGGTGGGATCCCCCGGCTAGGCGCCCTCGGCGGCTCTCGAACACGACATGTGGGGCACCCTCGAGCCGGCGGGCTCGAGGAACGGCTCGAATGCGCGTGCCCTCGTCGTCCACGACTGCGGTGATGCGGGGCGCCCGTTCGAACCCGTCGAGGGTCGGGCTTCGAACCTCGATCGGTAGGGCCGTGCGGGGGTGGCGGCTAGGTGCTCCCGTCTTTGCATCCGCGGGTTTCGAGGGTCCCCGACCGCGTCGGCCCTCGAAACGGCCCGATCGGTAGAGTAGTGCGGGGGCGGCGGCTAGGGCGCTCCCGTCTTTGCATCCGCGGGTCTCGAGGGTCCACGACCGCGTTAGCCCTCGAGACGCCGATCGGTAGAGTAGTGCATCGAGGGTACTGTGGTGCTCGTTTTACTTCAAACGGGCCCCGAGGTTGCCGGGACGATGTTTGCACCCTTTGAGGGTGGAATTTTTTTCGAGCCGGGGGCTCGCGCCGCTCGAGGGTCTTCCTTACTTAGTAAGGGACCGGGCCATTTAATGCTCGTAGTCGTGGCTGCGGTTTCGCGCCGCGTGCGCGCCTTTTAGGCGGCTGCGGCGCGCGCGTAGTGGGCGGCGTGGGCGGGCGGATGTGACCGCCCCGCCACGGCCCTCCCGTTTCTACGCCGTGATGATGGCCGTGGGCGGTTGTGTGGCCGCCGCGGTCGTGGTGGGGCCCGCCCGTCAGCGAGAGAATATTCCTCTTGCAGTTAATGCGCGCGGGGCGCACGCTCCAGAGAACACGCCCGCGGCCTATAAATCCGACGAGTGGGGGAAACGACGGTTTTTACTTTTGCATTCGCCGTTCTTGCTCCTTGCGCCCCAGCCCCCGAGTCGATCTTGCCATAGCATCTTTCCGCCTTCGGAGCTCTTCTTCTCCTTCATGTTCTTCGTCCCTCGCCCCTTTGTCTTCCCTCATGGCGCCTCAACCGCCTCTCGTCATCGTCGACCCGTACCGTGGGAGCGCTCGACGGTGACGCGGCTGGCCCTGAACCAGCTGGTGTCCGCCGGCCAGCTGGCGGTGAACGAGGATGGCCGGCCGGCCAAGTGGATGGTGCCGCCAGCCGGGGACCACGCGCCCAACCCTCCGAGTGGCTACGTGGTTAGGTTCATCCGCTTCCACGAGCGAGGCTTCACGGCACCGACGAGTCGCTTCATGCGGGCGCTCTGCCACCACTACGGCGTGGAGCTTCACAACTTCGCGCCGAACGCGATCTCGCGGCGGCCACGTTCGTCGGCGTTTGTGAGGGATATCTAGGGATCCCGGTGAATTGGGATCTCTGGATTCACCTCTTTCGCGCGGAGGCATTCACGCGGCCGACGTCGGAGCGAGAAGACCCGCCGCGCGGTGCGCGCCGGCGTCATGTCGCTCGCCTTGCGGGGGTCGGTGCAAGGACGACTACATCCCCCGCACCATGATGACCAACAACGCGGGCTGGGAGCGGGGGTGGTTCTACCTTCGCAACGACGAGCGCGGCCTCCCCCCTACACCCGGTGCGGTGCTCCCGGGAGAAGCCCGAGCTCACGGCACCACGGGGTGTCCCCGTCCCAGCATCGGGATCGGTTGGACTCGCTTCTGGCCGCGCTGAGGAATCTGGCGGGCCGCGGGGCGACCGCGGGGGCCGTCCTCGCCTTCCTCCACCACCGGCGGGTCGTCCCCCTGATGGAGAGGCCGCTCCGCATCTTCGAGATGACCGAGACGGCGGACCCCATCGCGGTGAGGTCGCGGATCTTTGCGAGCCCCCTCTCGTGGGAGTACGCGGCTACCGGGCGCGGAGTGCCGTCGACTCCAAGTCCGTGCGCAACGGCCGATCCTGTGGGATCTTGAGATGCTCCCCCACCCCGGCAAGCTAGTGAGTGGAGTTCTTGGTTCTATTTTTGATTTTGCCGATACTTCGGGTTGTTGACGTGCTTCGATGTTTTGCTCGCAGTGGTGAGCGTGAGCGCCGCGAAGTCCGATCCGCCCACTCCCCGCACTCGCGCGCTCGGTCGAGCGGCGCGGCGGCGAGAGCGGGAGCGGGCGGCACGCAAGAAGGAGCGCGCGACGAGGCATTGGAAACGTCGCGAGCGGAGGAACGAGGAGTGCGGGCCGCGGCGAGCGAGGGGGCTCTCTTCTCGGGGGACCGAGGAGTACTCGTCCTCGGATGAGAAGGAAGAGGAGGAAGAGGTTGGGGGGCGGGGGGTCTCCCCGATAGGTGGGAGCCTGCGCCCCGTCGTCGTTCGTCGAGGGCGCGCGCGGGCGGGGGGCGGCGCGGCGGCCGCGGCGGGCGAGAGCTCGCGGGGGCGCGGCCGAGGCCTCGAGGCCGCGGCCGGTGGTTCCGCCGCCGCGCCGCGCCGCGGCCGGCGGCCGTCGAGGAGCGGCGGGCGGCGGTCGTGGTGGAGGCGCGGCCGGCGGCGCCGGTCGCGGTGGCGCCGCCGGCGGCGTCTGCCGAGGAGGGCTAGCTAGCGCCGCGGTTGCGGAGGCGAGGCGGAGGTGGTGGCCGCGGCGCCGCGGCGGAGGGCGGTGACCGCGGCGCCGCGGGCCGGAGCTTGCGGCCACGGAGGCGCGGACGGAGGCGTCGGTGGAGCGCGCGCGAGGGGCTGCACCCGCCGGCGGCTCCGGGCGGTGGTGGTGGAGATTCGGATGACGACTCCCCGCCGCCGGGTGGGACCGGTGGGTGAGTATCCCCACGCCGTCCTCCGAGTCCCCGGAGGGGGCTCTTGTGAGGCGGCGGGACGGTCACATGGTGGCGGGAGGCCGAGGTCACGGCGCCGAGGCCTCGTCCTCCCGCGCCGGCCGCTCCGCTCGGGGAGAGGGGCACGTTGACGGTCCGCCCGCCTTCGCCGACGCCCGGGAGGAGCGAGGAGGCGTGGGGAGAGCTGCGACCACGGCGCCGTGCTCAGCCGAGCGTTGAACGAGGGCGGCGCGGATCCATGGCCGCCCCGCGTGGCGCGTCTTCCGGGTGAGGCACCGTCATGTGTTTTCTTTGATTTCTTCGTCTTCACGCTCGATTATTGCGGCACGTCGCTTGCTTGGTTTCGATGCGTTGGCGGCGGGATCTTGAGCACCGCGCCCGCGACAAATACGTCGCCTTCGATCGGATGAGCGCCGAGGCTGCGCCGGCTCCGGGAGCGGTGCGACGCCTTCGACGTGCTTGCCGACGCCTTGAGGACCCCGGACGGTGGCTACCGTGCCGGGTTGAGGCCCTACGCGACCAGCTCCAAGAGAGCGAGGGGCGGGCCGCGGCGCGCCCCTCCACCCTCGAGCGGGTCCGCACGGCCCTCATTGACCGGGATGAGGGCGCGCTGCGGCGGCGCGGGCGGATCCGGAGAGGATGCGCACGGCGGCCACCAACGGGAGGCGGAGGTGACCACCGTCCGGCCGAGAACCGGGGGGTCCGTTCGTGGCTCCCGGAGGCACGGAGCCCGGCGAGGCGGGCCGAGGGAGAGGGCGCGCGCGGCGAGCGCGGAAGGCCAAGGAGGCCAACGAGCGAAGGCCACCCTCGACGCCAAGGTTGCGGCGCTCGCCATCGCGGAGGACCGGCTCTGCAAGAACGTACCGCCCGCCGGGGGGCGAGGGGGCGGCTCCGGCGGGGAGCGAGGGGCTGCTCTTGCGGCCGCCCGATCGGCGCTCGAGCGGGGAGCGCATCGCTCGCGAGGGCGGCGCGAAGGTCACCGGAGGAGCGGAACGCGGAGTTCTCGAAGCTCGAGGGCGGGCGGTGGTGCTCGGCATCACGAGCGCGAGCCGGGAGCGAGGCCCTCAAGGAGTAGAGCGACACCGTCAACGGCCTTCGGCGGGCGGTCGAGGCCGGCGCCGCGCGCTCGATGTGGAGAGGAAACGGGTCGAAGGTAGGTCCCTGTTTGTCTTTTGTTTCTTTGGTTTTCCCTTAGAGGGTTCACCCCCTTTTACGATTCCTCTTTTGCGGCAACGTTCGAGGGCTGCGCACCGCGGCGGGGCACGCGACCGACCGGGCCGAGGGCGCGGGCCTCCTACCACTCTTCGGAGCGGGAGGCGCCGGAGCGCGCGCTGCGGCCCTCGAGACTCCGTCGGGCCGTGGAAGAGGGCGAGGCGCGGGGCGGGAGTTCCGCGGCCGGCCGCTGCGCGCCCCCTCGGCGGGCACGTCACCGGGCGCATGCGCCGAGCCACGCACCTCGGCGTCCGAGAAGGCCCTTGGAGTGGTGCGATCTCATTACGAGATCAACTTCGAGGCCGTGGCGGAGGGTTACATCGTCCCCGAGGGCGTCGAGGACGAGGTGGTGATGGAGCACGTGGACGCGTTAGCCGGCGGCGCCGCCGAAGCGCTTGCCGAAGCCTTCGAGGAGTTTCGTTCCGGATGCCACCGACGCCGATGCTCGCCCGGCTGAAGATTGCGGGCGCTAAGCCCTTTTTGTTTTTGTGTTAGTGTACGGGCCACATGGCCATGTAAATAAACGAGATCACTTTGTTTCAAACACTTGTGAAAGTGAAATGGTGTCCTTTACTTTATTGCGCTATTTTGTTTCTCCTTCTTCCCGAGTAAATTCTAGCTAGGGAATTTCGATTTTCGCGAGCGACTGTCTGGGCGGAGGCAAGAGAGAAGGGCCGTATCCTCGCGGAGGCGTAGGCTATCTCAGACTCGCGTGTCCTTTCCACTAGGCTGCCTGCGCCCTGTTCGAATTTTGCTTGAGGCCGAAGTGGAACCATACTTAGCGCGCGTGGGTTTTTTGCGAAAAATGGGACCATTTTTTTTGGGGGGGGGGAATGCCCCCCGTAGTAGCCCCCGAGGGTGACTTGGGTTTCAGGGGAAAGCCGAGTTGCCCTTTTTATTGAACTGGTGATGTTTATGTGGTCGTCGCCAACTGGGGTGTTGGGCACATGATTTACAACAAAAAACTTGGAACTCCTAGCTAGGGGTAGAAGCGACGTAGCTGTTGGATGTTCCAAGTGTTGGTGAGTTCCTCGCCGTCCTCGTTGGCTAGCTTGTATGTGCGGGCTTGAGCACCTTCGTCACGACGTAGGGTCCCTCCCACGGAGGTGATAGCTTGTGGCGTCCTCGGTTGTCTTGGCGTAGCCTTAGGTCCAAATCCCCCTCGGCGAAGTCCCGGCCGGCGTATCTTCGGTGCCCGGTAGCGCCTGAGGGACTGCTGGTATCTTGCGGAGTGCATCAAGGCCACGAGGCGCGCTTCATCCAGCTGGTCCAGTGAGTCCTTGCCGGCTCGCTCGGTTGGCGTCCTCGTCATAGCCTCGTACCCTGGGTGACCCGTATTCTAAGTCCGTGGGGAGGACGGCCTCCGCGCCATGGACTAGAAAGAACGGGGTGAACCCAGTGGCTCTGCTTGGGGTGGTCCTTAGGCTCCACATGACCGCGGGTAATTCCGGAGCCATTTCCGACCGGACTTATTCGGTGGTCGAAAATTACAGGGCTTAAGGCCTTGTAGGATCATGCCATTGGCACGTTCTACTTGGCCGTTGGTCCGTGGGTGTGCCACGGTGCCCAATCCACACGGATGTGGAATTTGTCGCGAGAACTCCGGGAATTTCATGCCCGTGAGCCGGGACCCGTTGTCGGTGATGATGGAGTTTGGCACTCCAAAACGATGGACGATGTCGGTGAAGAACGTCACCGACCGTTCCGCCCCGAGATTCGTAATGGGGCGTACTTCTACCCACTTGGAAAATTTGTCGATTACGACCGGCAAGTGGGTGAAGCCCCCGGCGCCTTTCGCAAGGGCCCGACGATGTCCGGCCCCCACACGGCGAAAGGCCATGTGATGGGGATGGTCCGCGGGACGTGAGCGGAGGAGGTTGGATTTGCGGGCGTAGAATTGGCACCCTTCACGGGTGTGTACGATCTCGGCGGCATCCGCGACCGCGGTGGGCCGGTAAAAGCCCCGGCGGAACGCGTTGCCTATGAGGGTGTGGGGCGCGATGTGGTGGCCGCGGACGCCCGCGTGAATGTCCGGAGGAGCTCGCGCCCCTCGGGGATGGGCACGCATCGGCGCGGGGGATGCGGAAGCGGCGCGCTTGTACGGCTCGCCGTCGACGAGGGCAAAAGACTTGGCCATCCCGGCGATGCGCCCGGCCTCGGACCGGTCGAGGGGAGTTCCCCTCGGGCCATCCGAGCGATATACTTGTCGCGCCAATGCGCACGATGGGGGCGGCTCGACGTCCATCACTTCGGCCTCGTCGACGCCGTACCCCTCAAGGAGGGAGAGCACGTACGCCTCGTTCGAGGGGTCCTCATCCATGGGCTCTGCGCTGCGCCGGATTCGAGGGAGCCCCCGAGGGTTCCGCGTGGTCCGAGGGGTGCGGCTCGAGGGTGACGGAGGGCCGGACGACATCTCGGGCAAAAACGTTCGGGGGGGACGGTGATCCGCCGGACGCGATCTTCGCGAGCTCGTCCGCCTCCTCGTTGTACGGCGGGGCACGTGGTTCGGCTCGATGCCGTAGAACTTGTCTTCGAGGGCTCGCACGGCCTTGCAGTATGCTTCCATCTTATCATCGTGGCAGCTCGCATTTTTCATGACTTGGTCAATCACAAGGCGCGAATCCCCCCGCACGTCGAGGCGCTTGACGCCTATCTCGATGGCGATCTTGAGGCCGCAGAGAAGGGCCTCGTACTCAGCCATGTTGTTTGACGCGGGGAAGTGGAGACGTCTTGCGTAGCGCATGTGCTCCCCGAGGGGCGACACGAAGAGCGGGGCTGCGCCCGCCCGCCCCGGTCTTCATCACCGAGCCGTCGAAATACAGAGTCCAGCACTCTGCGTGGATCTGCGGCGGCGGTAGTTGTGTGTCCGTCCACTCAGCGACGAAATCCGCCAGGATTTGGGACTTGATGGCCTTGCGCGGGGCGTAGGCGAGTGTTTCGCCCATCAGCTCCACCGACCACTTGGCGATCCTGCCCATCGCGTCCGGATTGCGGATGATCTCCCCCAGTGGGAAGGAGGAGACCACCGTGACAGGGTGGGCCTCGAAGTAGTGGCGAAGCTTGCGCCGTGCAAGGACCACCGCGTACAACAGCTTCTGGACTTGAGGGTAGCGTGTCTTGGTGTCGGACAAGACTTCGGCGATGTAGTACACCGGCCGCCGGACCGACGGGGAGTGACCTTCCTCCGCGTGCTCTACCACGATCATGGTGCGACCACACGGGTGGTTGCGGCCACGTAGATTGCAGAGGTTCGCCGTCCTGCGGCGGCGTGAGGATCGGGGCATGAGTCAATGACGCCTTCAGTTTGTCGAGCGCCTCCTTGGCCTCGGTGGTCCAGGAGAAGCGCTCGTGCTTCTTGAGGAGGCGGTAGAGGGGCAAGCCTTTCTCGCCGAGCCGAGTGATGAAGCGGCTCAAGGCGGCAAGGCACCCCAACACCTTTTGCACCCCTTTGAGGTCTCGAATTGGACCCATTCACTCGAGGGCTGCAACTTTTTCGGGGTTGGCCTCGATGCCTCGCTGGGAGACTATGTATCCTAGGAGCATGCCCCGCGGCACACCAAAGACACATTTTTCGAGGTTCAATTTTACCCCGTTGGCCCGTAGGCAGCCAAACGCGATGTTGAGGTCGCCAACCAGGTCGTCCGCCTTCTTGGTTTTTACGACGATGTCGTCTACGTACGCCTCGACCGTTCGCCCGATGTGGTCTCCCGAAAACGTGTTGCATGCACCGTTGGTACGTTGCACCCGCGTTGCGGAGGGCGAACGACATCGTGGCGTAGCAAAACATCCCGAACGGTGTGATGAACGAAGTCGCGAGCTGGTCGGACTCCTTCATCTTGATTTGGTGGTACCGGAGTAGGCATCAAGGAAGAAAAGTAGCTCACACCCGGCGGTCGAATCAACAATTTGATCGATACGTGGCAAAGGAAAAGGAACTTTATGACATGCTTTATTAAGGCCGGTGTAGTCTATACACATCCACCATTTCCCGTTCTTTTTCTTTACTAGTACGGGATTGGCTAGCCACGTAGGGTGAAACACTTCCTTGATGAACCCGGCCTCGAGAAGCTTCCGCAGCTCCGCTCCGATCGCCGCCGCCGCTCCTCGTTGAAGCGGCGGAGCCGTTGCCGCACGGCGCGGGAGTGAGGCGGGGATGTCAAGGGAGTGCTCGGCGACCTCCCTCGGGATGCTTGGCATGTCCGAGGGGCTCCACGCGAAGATGTCGGCGTTGGCGCGGAGGAAGTCGACGAGCACGACATCCTATTTCGGGTCGAGGGTGGAGGCGACCCTCAACGCTTTGCCCTCGAGGGCGGCGGGGTCGAGGGGCACCTCCTTGGTCTGCTCCGCGGCCTCGAAATTGCCGGCGTGCTTGGCGGTGGAGTCGAGGTCCTCGTTGACCATCTTCTCCAAGGTGGTCACCGCGCTTCATCCGGCGCCGGTGCTTCCGCATGCTCCACGCATTCGACATCGCAGTCGAACGCGTGCTCGATGGACGAGCCCACGGTGATGACACCGTTTGGTCCCGGCATCTTCATTTTGAGGTAGGTGTAGTTGGGGACGGCCATGAACTTGGCGTAGCAGGGCCGCCCAAGTATGGCGTGATAGGCGCCCGGAACCCCACCACCTCGAAGGTGAGCATCTCCTTGCAGAAATTTTCCGGAGTGCCGAACCAAACGGGCGGATCGATGCGCCCGAGGGGCCGGACGCGCTTGCCGGCGCGACGCCATGGAATGGTGTCATGCCGGGCCGCGGTCGATCCAACCCGATCCCCGGCGAGCGCGGCGTGTGCGCGTAGAGGATGTTGAGGCTGCTGCCTCCATCCATCAGGACTTTTGAGAACCGCGCGTTCCCAATGACCGGGTCGACCACCAGTGGGTACTGGCCGGGTTAGGGATGCGGTTCGGGTGATCTTCACGGCTGAAGGTGATGGCATCCTCCGACCAGTCGAGGAAGGAGGGAGGCGCCTTCTCCGCGGCGAGGACCTCGTCTTTGCTCCCGCTTGCGGCCGGCGGCTCGACATGTCGATGGTCGGTCCCCCAAAGATGAGGAACATGTTCTCCACGGTGGGGAAGCCGCCGGCGTTGCCATCTCCTCCGTCCTTCTTGACCTCTCGCGTCCTTTGCGGCGGCGTGGCCGTAGAACTTCTTGAGCATATCGCATTGCTCGAGGGTGTGGTTCACGGGGTCTTGTGGTATGGACATGGCTTTTTCGGCATGTCATCGAACACCCCGGACCTCGAGGGGCCGGTCGAGGGCCCCGCCGAGCCGGGTCAATAGCAAGGACCTCGGCGTCATCGCCGTCGCGTCCCCTGCTCGCGCGCCTCGTGGCGCGGCTTCTTCCCTTTCTTGCCCCGCTTGTCCTTCGGTGGGGCTCCTCGGACTTGCGCCCTCCGCGGGCGCGTCGTCCGAGCACTTGCCCTTCTTGCGTCGTCGAAGATCGCCCCCACGGCTTCTTGACTCGAGGCGAAGCCGGTGGCGATGTCGAACGGCTCGTTCGAGTCCCCCGGCGGGCCGCGCCCCAACTCGTGCACGAGGTCCCGCACGTGGTGCCCTCGAGGAAGGCATGCACAATCTCGGATTGTGCCACGCTTGGGAGCTCCGTGCGGCGCTTGGAGAAGCGGCGCGTGTAGTCCGGAGCGACTCGCCGGGCTTACGGGTGCGGGGAGCGCGGGTCCCGGGAGTTTCCGGGGCGCACATA
Organism: Cenchrus americanus; assembly: GCA_947561735.1. NCBI lineage: Eukaryota > Viridiplantae > Streptophyta > Magnoliopsida > Poales > Poaceae > Cenchrus > Cenchrus americanus. The sequence continues at coordinate 248,655,713 of OX387241.1, forward strand.
CGTGCCTGGAAGTTGCCCACGAACGTGCGGACCAAGTCATCCTAGTTATGGATCCGGCGGCCGGCGGATGCTCGAGCCACGTCCGAGCCGAATCGCCGAGCTGCGGGGGGGAGGTTGCGGATGATAACCTCGTCGGCGGTGACCCCACCCGGTGGCACGCTAGGCGGTAGTCGTTGAGCCACACGCGGGGATCCGTTTCCCCGTTATACTTGACGATGGTCGTGGGGGGCGGCGGAAGCGGCGGGGAAGGCCGCCGCGCGGATCTCTTGGGCGAACACACGGGTCCCCGGGGGCTCCGGCGTCGGCGAGCGGTCTTCATCGCTGTCGTAGCGTCGACCTCGTCGAGGGTGGTAGCCTGCCGCCGCTCGCGCATCCGCTTTGCTCGTCCGCCGAGCATTGATGACGTTGCGGGCATTGCCGTCCCGTGGTTGCCCGCGCGTGTCGAGGAGCCGTTCTTTAGCCGGCGTGCGTCCCGGGTTGACGGGGCATTCCGTCGCTCCGCCCTGCGTGCACCGAGGGCTCCGCCCCCTCGCGCACCCCCATCGCCTTGTGCGTCCCCCTCGTGGCGGATGCGGGACGCGAGCTCTCGGCTTGTTGGACGGCCGCTTGCTCGATAAGCGCCCGCACCTCACGGTGCGGGTTTCGCGCTTCGGGCGTCGAGGGGCCGGCATGGCCCGCGGCGGCGTTGCGGCGGCAATAAGCTTCGGCTCGCTCGCGGAGGCGTGTCCGGGTTGTCGACGTTGAAGTCGGCGTTGATGCGGTCGCGGGGGCTGTATGCCCGGCTCCCGCGCGCGTTCGCCACGCGCGAAGCCTCCCCGGCCGTAGAGGCGCGGAGCGGCCCGCACCGTCCGATACTCCTCCGCCGGCCTGGCTCGAGTTCGCGGGCTTGGGCTAGCCGCGGGTCGATGTTGGCCCCTCGCGGGGGTGCTCGGTCCCGCCGCCGGGCGCGGAGCGATCCCCGGGGCGGGCGTAACTTCCCCCGTCGCCGGCGCCCGCCGTGCCGGTGGCGTTTGCCGGGTCGTTGGCGATGACGACGCGGCATTCCCGTGCGGGGTCGTAGCTCCCCGGTGCCGGAGTCGTCGGAACAACCGAACCGGTAGTCCGGTGGCGTCGAGAAAATGCCCGAATATTCCCGGGTCCGACACGCCGGAGAAGTCCCATTCCGCGTACCCGTGTAGGTTCGCGGGTGGCAACGTGTCGAGGGAGCCTAGGGATGACTCGTCGCCGGCGGAGGCGCTAGGGTCCCCGGCGACGAAGACGTGGCGGCCGGGGGGAACCCCGCGCATTGTGGTGTTGACGTTGGCGTTGTAGGCCGTCGTAGCGCCGCGCGGACCGATGGGGAAGCGTGGCCGGGAGACCGCGCGCTTCCCCGCCGGGGTGGCGGTCGTCGTGCCGATGGGCGCGCCGCGTTGGGAGGCGGCGCGTTCGGCTTGCCGTCGCTCCGACCGCGCCCCGACGTGAGCGCCGACCGAGCGATGGCGACGCCGAGACGCCGACGGGCCCGCGGCGTCCGTGCTAGCGAGTGCTTGCGTCGTGGCGACGCGTGCGGCGGCGACCGGGGCGGACCCGGCTTGGCGGCCGTGCACGGAGCTCCTCACGGTTGGTGAGGCGCATCAGGTAGCCGTTCCCCGTGGCCTGAAAGTTCAGGCTCCCGAACCGGATTTCGAACCCGGCGGGGAGGGGGTCCGAGCTGCCCATGGAGTAGCGCGTACCGCGGTACTCGGTGCGAATCACCATGGAGGGAGTTGACGGTGGATTGACCTTAGGCGCTCGATTGCCCCACGGTGGGCGCCAACTGTCGGTGCGGAATGTGGTCCCGACACTAACCAGTAATAAGCGCCAAGGTCTATCCCTCAATGGTCGATGCTAAGCAATCAATGACACGAGGTTTATCCTGGTTCCGGCCGGGGGCCGTACGTCCAGCAGTGGTGTGCTCGGGGCACTATATTGCTCAGCACCGGGGTGCCTGTAGTGGGGCAGCTACAAGCAAGGCGGGAGAGGAAGCGTGGCCCCCAAGTCCCTGGTGAAGTGGCTGAAGATGTTGTGGGAGAATTAAGGAATGTGAGTGTGGTGAGTCGTATGTTGTCTGTTGTCTCCTCTTCTGTCCCCTGCGGCGGGGGAGTTCGCCTTCCTTTTATAGGCCAAGGAGAGGGCGAATTACATGCACACCGCACTATTCAGCTACATGGGGAAGTATGGTGCGTCGCGCCGTAGAGTGGGCGGCCGCCTTAACGGTCCTTGTCGCGATCTTGCCATCATGGCGTATCTTGTACCCGAACAGTGGTAGCTTCGAGGGTAGGGGCGCAGTGGTTGGCCGTGACGTCCCAGGAAGCATCGAGGGGGTTGCTGATGATGATCCGTACGGGGTACAGTGGCAGGCGTGGCGGCGTCCCGTTCCCGCACGCCTCACGGCGCGGAGTTGTTACCACGGTGCCGGCGTGGGGTTGTACGCACCGGGCGGCCGCCCGCCGTTAACGGTGGTAGGGATGGCACCTCGCCGGCCTAGCGTCACGACCTGGCCCTGCAAAGTCACGGGAAAGCACTTCGAGGGTGTGGCTGGCCCCCCCTTCGAGGGCTCGACACGTTAGCCGTACGGGAGTAGGCGGCGCGGCGTCACGGGGCTGACACCGGCCACGTCGCACAGTCCCCCACAGTGGCGGGGATGGGTTCCCCCTAGGGAGTTGGTGCAACGGAGCCGGGCGTGAGTCCCAGGCGCATGATGGCACCGCCCCGCCGTTGTCAGAGCATTAAATGCCCGTACCCGCATATGGGAACGGGCGTGCGCGTGCGGAGCGCCCTCGAGCGAGGCGGAGCCTGCTCGAGGGAGGCGTGTACCCTCGAGCGAGGCGGAGCCTCGCTCGATGGAGGCGTGTGCCCTCGAGCGGGGGCGGAGCCTCGCTCGAGGGAGGCGTGTGCCCTCGAGCGGGGCGGAGCCCGCTCGAGGGAGGTGTGTATCCTCGAGCGAGGCGGAGCCTCGCTCGAGGGGACCTTTCGGTGGGGCTGCCTTGGTGGGCCGCGGGGGCCACCACGGCGTGGGCCGTGCCCCGTGTGTGCGCTTTAAGCAAGATGCATTTAGCTTTTGTTTTTAGCGGGTTTTAAGCGGGATTTCCCCGGTTGTTTTAGGGGACCCTCGGGGTTGTCCCCGACACTTTGTCTATACTATGATTCATATGTGTGATATTTGTCTCATTTCTAGCCTTTGACGGTAGATTTGGCCTATTTGAGAAGCTCATGTAGATGTTTATATGCTTTGTTTTGCATTTCTCGCTTTTCACCTTGATTCATACATTGTCAACAAGGGGGAGAAGAGGTGAGCTTAATGAAAATTCGAAAGAGGTGAGCTAAAATTTGGAAGTTTGCATCCACATGTTCGGGGGGAGCTTGCATTTGTTCAGGGGGAGCTTTCTTGCTGTTTTCCGTGTGGAGTTTGTGCCTTGCTTGGCTTGTGACCTTTCTTTGCCTTTCTTGGTTTTGGTCATGAGTTGAGCTTCTTTGTTTTTCTTTCTCCTTCCTTTCTCTCTTTCTCTGAATTTCATTTCGCGTTGTGTGTTGTCAATGCACTCATCAAGGGGGAGATTGAGGACCAGGAGCGTCCCAGTGGTCGATGGATGACCGCTCCTCAGTGATGAGTGATTGACAACGGGTGTTGGACCGACTCTTCGCTTAGTGCACGAGGTGTAGGCCGCGGCCTAGTTCGTGTTGTTGCTGGTGAAGAATGGGCGCGAAAGGTCTTCGGCCTTGAGGGGCCTCCGGGAGATGGAGAGACAAGTAGGCTCGGTTCGAGGGACCTAGTGGACGGCGGGACTAGGTGCGGGTCACATGGTGGCGAGACGAGCGAGACGAAGTCATGGACGAGCGAGCCGGTGCACGGTGGCGGTCGAGTCAAGTGGTTTGGCGGGAGGCCGGACCAAGCATGCGAGGTTTGGTGGTTTGCCCACAAAACCATCGGAGGACGGTTTCTTGGTTTGGGCCTCAAAACCAAGTCCGAAGGCCCAACACGATGGAGACGGGATCCGGGCGTGTCGGGAAGCTTCGAAGCGGAGGACACGCGGCGGGATCGCATGGCTTGCGTCGGGAGGATGCGGGGTGCGGCAAAGGCGTGGCCGTCTGATGGCAAGACCCACAAACATTACCTAAATGCCCCTGCATGGGTTGTATCGCCAGTAGTTAAGTTAGGGGAAGTCGAGTCATTTACCACTCCGGCGGGACCTGATATATAAGCCATGAGTGTGTGTGGATGGCTTTTCCCTCTCCGCGACTTAGGGTTTCATTTCCTCTCTCCCATTTCTCATTTTCGTAGCTATTTTCTTCTCTATTTTCTCTAGGCTAGCATGAGAGCTTCATGAGAGATTTGTTGAGAGGGATGGATGCTAGGGCGGCATGCTAGACCTTGTGAATCTTTCCTGGTTTGTATAGAAGATTCGGAGTTGTGTTTTTCGTGGTCTTTTTGTGCTTGTTTTCGTGCCTTTGTTCCCGGTGTGATTCCGCGGATTTGAGTGGGTTTCTCCCCGGTTTTCTTTGAGGGAAACATGGATGGATGTCTCGTGCATCTTTGTGATTGATCTTGTGTCCTCAAACGCCGGAAACCACTTCGATTCGAGGATTTTCGTTCGGTGCTCTAGCTTTTGGTGGTGCTCAAAGGATTCGCGATTCCCGGTGATTTAGGGAGTCAGGAGGCAAGATTTTTGGGCTATAGCATCCTTGTGTGACGCTTTTCAAATCCCCAAACTGTTGTCTCCACAGCTTCAACCGTTTGGGAAATCTGATGATGATTTGGGGAAGTTGACTTTCGGGGTCGTGCGTTTTCTGCTCTGTCCGCACCTGGCGGACGGTCCGCGACGACCAGGCGGACAGTCCGCGCCGCTCCAGTTCGTCGCGGTGTTCTTCGTGTTCTTGCTTCGTTTCGTTTTGATCCGGTGTTGCTTTAGGTTTTTGTTGCAGCCGGTTTGCGGACGGTCCGAACTTCGGTAGCGGACGGTCGGGACCCGCGCGGACGGTCCGCCCGGCCTTCGCGGACGGTCCGTTTTCTCGGGTTGGTTACGGTGGTTCGGTCGCTTTAACGGACGGTCCGTGGTGCGGGGGCGGACGGTCCGTGATGTGTGTGCGGACGGTCCACGGTAGCGGGCCGGGACGGTCCGCGAGGCCCGTGCGGACGGTCCGCCCCTCCCGGCCGGACGGTCCGCCGAGCCCGTGTGCTCCGTTTTTTGGTTCGATTCCTCCTTTCCTTTCTCGAGCTTCCGCATGTGCTTCAAGGAATCGTTCCTAAGGCTAGAGGTTGATCCATAACCTCGTTGTCTTGGCGATTGGTGTGTGATTCGATCCATCGCTTGTGTGTGACCGAGATTTGACTAGGCTATAGGCCGGGTTCTTTGAGAAGAATTTTTACTGGATCGAATTCACTCCCCCCTCTCTAGTCGCCATCCGATCCTTCAATGGCGACGTCCGAAATGTCACCGATGTCGGGCATCTTGATTTCGGCTATTGGTCCCACCGGGGCGTGCCGAAAGTGTGTTGACGCAAAATCTGCACCTTACGCCAAGCACACGGCAAGCCGAACAAGCTAGCTTCACACGCGAAAAGATTCCAAGACGTGCCAGTCAATTTTTCCCGAAAATTAACAAAAGACAAAGTAGTTAAATTCCAAAGCTTGGAACTTGCCGGGTGGTACCGGACGGTTCCATATTTACGGCTAGAAAAGCCATGTGAGATGACATATAGCTATAAGAAGCTATCCGCAACAAACTAGAAACCATTCGGGAGCTTCAGAGTGCAAAACAGAACATAGCCGAACGGATGACATAAGCATGACGAAAATTGGTCTTTACTTGAATGAAGTTACGCGTGCACAAAGCCATGACCGATCCTCAAGGATAAATAACAATAAACAATAAATGAAGTAAAGCATGATCACAAATATGTAATAAACAAGCATGCATAGACCCAAAGCACTAGTCTACCGCGTGTCTAGGTACTTTAAAACCCGTCAAGCATGATATCAAACAAATCTATCCACCGCATGATACAACTTGTTTGGAAATCACGCAACCATCCACAAATAGATCTATCCACCGCATGATACAATCTAAATATGGAAAGCTAAAAGCATACAATATTTAAAACATATCTTATAAACACGTTTCACTCGGGAAAGCATAACCGAATACGGGCTGAACGGTAGAATCGGGGTCCATGAAGAAGGAACAAACATTGCCAAAGATGGCAAACCTATCAGATTGAATTGAAGATCTAATCCACCGGATGATTAGCTTCAAGACAACCCAAAAACCTGCATCTACCGCATGATACCCGGTTCCGTCAAGATTTGCACAAAATTAACAAGATTTAACCCACAACATGTAACAACCTAGATTGGTTCGGTTTCGGCTATTTGACAAACACGTGATCCACGTGCCTTTTTTGAAGCAAAATATGAACATGCAATGTAAGATCATGAAGCAAGATAAAGCCGATCCAAATCAATCTAAATTGGGCAAAAGAATGTTACATGAATTTAAACATAAAGTAAAAACTCAAAGCAACATAAGGTAACTTAATGAATCTATTGGATCTTGCCAAAATCCAATAGAGCCGATAACTAGCTCCAAGCTAGATCGTAGCCCACCGCATGGCTCATGATCTAACAAGAAACCTTCTCGAACCAAGCTTAAATCTACCGCATGATACTAAGCATGGTAACAAGACTACTTGCATCACGATCTAAATCCACCGCATGATACTAGACATGATACAAGGTTGCCGGTACTTACGGAGGTCGACGGATCGATGAACCCTCTCGAAGAACTCGACGACACGACAAAGGACTCAAAGGTTTGGCGTAAAGCCGGTTTGTTATGAGAATGTTTTCGAATGCAATTACATACATCCGGGGTCTATATTTATACCCCGTCATGGAACGACTTCGAATGGACTACGAGCACAATATTTGATACCTAATTTATCTCTAAATGCGATTGCTTATCCATCCATTCGTCCCTTCCGCTCGGGCCACGTCATCACGCAATCCCGCAAAATCGGCGCAAACAGGTTTCCTTGCCGAACGGAAGCCAGCGCCGACCGCGAGCCCCTTTGCCGAATCTTTCACGGAGAAACCTTCCTTCTTCCGGATGGATTTTTTCACCAAGGCCGGGCCCACAATTCGGACTCCTTCCCCGTACCAAATTTTGGTGTTAACATATGCCCCTTCAATTACGGGATAAAAGTGATTTTATTCCGAAATTGACTCCGATTGCCAACGTCTTCAAATTGAGTCCGTTCAACACCCTATTCTTTCTCCTTGCAATTCATCGGAGCCTCCGTCCGGATCCAAACCCTAGGTCATCTTTTCCCCAAGCTCAAATAGTAACGCCGCGTTTTTAGCTCTAAATAAATCACCTACTAAATCATGCGTAATTTCAAAAACCGATCCGCCGAGCTCAATTGTCATTCAAAACCTAGCCACTTCTCTCTCTCTCTCTTCTCTCTCTCTCTCTCTCTCTCCCCCGACGCGCGTGCCGCGATTCCCGCCGGCACCGCACCCCGGCCGCACCCCCCGCGCGCCTTCCCAACGTCACGATCGACCACCGGCCGGGAATCCCCGCGCCCGCCGCGGTCCCGGTGACCGGTCCGCCTCGCCATCACCGCCGTCCCGAAAATGCGCCGACGCCCGAAAACCCCGCGAAACCTTTCCCAATCTTCCCTAACAATTTCCCGGATTTTTTCCAAAACCTTTTCTCTATTTTCCTTCCCTTTTTCCTTTCCCCTTTTTCTCCTTCTTCCCTCTTTTCTTTTTCTCCTTTCCTTTTTTCTTTTTCCCTCTTTTCTTTTCCTTCTCTTCTTCTTCTCTCCTCCTCCTTTCCCCTGCCTCCCGCGCGAGCGGCGGCCCGACCGGCGCCCGCCACCGCCGACCGGGGCCCCGCGCGCGCGCGGCACCTCCCTACCTCCGCACGCCACCGGCCGGCGGGGACGCCGCCTGCGCACGCCACCCCGGCCCCGCCCGCCCCGCGTCCGCCGGCGGCCCGGCCGGCCGCCGCCGCCGCGGCCGCCATTAATGCCCCTCCCTCCTCGCTCGAGCTATCACGTCTACCACCGGCCGAGCACGCCCCGCGCTACGCACCGCACGAGTTGACCCGCACCGAGCCGTCGCGTCGCCGGTCGCCGCAAGGAGCCGGCCGGAGTTCGCGAAGCTCCCCGAGCTCGCCGGCGGTCTCGCCGGGGAAAATATCTCCCCTCCCCCGAACCGACCTCCGCCGCCTATTTAAGGCCGGCACCACCACCACCTCGCCACACCGCACCGCAAGCAAGCCTCCCCGAGCCGGTTCCCAATCACCACCGCGCCGCCACCATTAGCGCCGCCGCCGCCCTCTGCCCGCCGACGAGCCACCTCCACCGAGCCCTTTTAGCCCAAGGTGAGCACGGGTACGGGATGCCCTGGTCCTCCTCCTTCTTTTCCCTCTATTCCCGGCCGCCATCGACCCCGGGAGCACGCCGCCCGCCGCCGGACCGAGGCCCGCGCGGCCGCGCCCCCCGTTCTCTGTCCGATTCGAAGGGGGGGAAGGGGGGAAGAAGAAGGCCGTTTAGCAATTAAGCCCCCGGCCTTTTCCTTAACCAAGCCCCCCCTTATACTATTTCATTTCCTTCCTTCCAAATAGCCCCTAAGATTAGTAATTAATTACTTGTTGAGCCCTAGATAAATTACAAACGAGACCCTAAACCAAATTATGTGGTCATAAACACACCCTCCTTCATTATTAGAAAATTACCAATAGGTCCTTAATATCTATAACCCCTCCTTGACCTAGCCTTTCATACACGCCCTTCCTCCCCGGTCAAAGCCAAACATTACCGTATCCCCGCCACACCAACCCCTTCCCTAGGGCTTATATATACCCCTCCTCCGCTCACTTCCCCCTCCCCCGAGCTCGGCCGGAAACGTGTGTGCTAATATTGCTTGCCTCGCTTGTGTGTATGCCATAGCCGACGGAGTAGACGGAGGAAGGTACCCCGAGCCGAGATCGAAGCCGACTACTGCGAGCAGGAGCCCGAAGTCCCGAACGCCGAGCCGGCACTCCCCGAAGACTTCGAAGACGGCAAGTTCACCCTCATCCTTTGATGCATGTTTCTGTCCTAGTTTTATAAATATACCCTATACCCGTTTTATAAATTGCATATTGTTTTACTGCAAAACATGGTAGGATAGCCACCCTTGATTGCCATGATTGAACCTTGTTTTGGCCTGAATGTTTGCTTTAAAATGTGTGAGTGCTTTCAAAACGTGTGAGTGCTTCAAAAACAAAAAGGGGATATGTTTGGAAAATGAGTAAAGAACTGGGTAGACGGGATGGACGTGTGTGTCAGGAGTATGGGTGAGCTCGTACTGTGTGGTTGAGCGTGTTGGGAGTTGTCCATCTTGTCGGTTAAGGACCGGGTTGCGTGACATCTCACCTGACCCAAATCATCGTACAACCACTCGACCGTTGTATGTGGCAACGGCTTAGCATAAATCCCACTAGTTAATCTACTTGCCATCCGGGTGTGCGGGTGAGCGACGGGAGACCAAGGAGTAGGGGTACGCTCCGTGTGAGGTACGCCCCGGTTATGTGGGATAACCCCTTGGTTGCTTCCGTGGTGGCTCGTAGTGTTAGCTAAGGTGGGTAATGGCTTTGATAGGATCCGTACCGCACCGAGGTGTCCGCGTGACGGTACCCTACTTGTGGGTAAAGATGTACAACCTCTCGCAGTGTCAAACCTATTCGAATAGCCGTGTCCACGGTATTGGACGAGTCACGGTGTGGTCACAAAAACTAGTGTTTGGGATGGGATGTTTTCCGGCGTGAGTTGTTCTCTCGGGTGAAGTGTGTGGCCGTGTGCTCTGGCTACGACGGACGGGAAGTCCGTAGTTCTACGGTGGTTTTTCCTAAAAACGGTTGAGTCACTTTGGTTATAAAAATGATTTGCGAAATCCTTTTTGAAATGAACCCCCGCATGTGTAAGTTTGCTAAAGGAACCTTAACTCGATCCTTGTTATACCTTATGCATGATTCTCGCTTATAAGCCCCTCCGTGGGTGGGGTTGGATTTGCTGAGTACGTATGTACTCACTCTTGTTTTACTAACTATGTTACAGAGGAGGATCCCGATTACATCCCAGAAGACGTTGAGTAGGTCATTGCCCTACACCCCAACCGTGCCTCGTGTACCCAGGGCCCTACCGAAAGCTTCCATGGTGTGGTACTCTGAGGAGGCTATGGAAGCCTTTGCTATCGTAGTGTGGTCGCTAGCGTTTGTGTTGTTCCTTGTAGCGTTGGCACTACCGTGCCCTTTTTCTAACCGTAATGTAAAAGACTCGATTCCACCTGTTGTAATAAATGTGCTACCGGCCTCCCCGGGACCGGTATTTGTGTCACATTTGGTCACCTCCGATGAGGGGACGCTTCGGGTGGTATCGCAGCCGTAGGTTGGCCGTAGGACATGACCCCTAGGATACGAGACCTCCTCTCGGCCCTCTCTAACCTTTCCTTTGCTAAGCTCACCTTTTTCCAAATCCTTACCTTGATTCTTGCCTCGTTTCCGGATGCCTAACCCCGAGTGGAACGGAGGAATTTGCCCCGTCCGGCTGGCCTCCCTAACCCTGTTGCTACTCGGCCCTAGAGCGCGTCGGAGTAAGGGATCCGCCGGAGTTCGTCTACCGGGAGTACGAACGCTTCGGCACCCCCTCGGTGTAAGCCGCCGATCTTTGTGGGAAGGAGCACGCTTTACCCCGACATAGAGCCATGGTTCGTCAACGCCACCGGTTTTCGCTTTGCCGACACCTACCCCAAGGCTGCTCGGAAGGCCTGCGTCGCCTACGAGTGGTTTATAGACAAGCACCTCCGAAGGACTCCAATGGGATTCTTTCCACCCTCCCGGAGGAAGAGGACGTTCGTGGATTGATCGCATGAGAGGTTTAGAACGAGAAGAAGAAGACTTAGAAGAGGCGATCTCCCACCTATCCATATACCTCGCAGGCCTAGACCATCTTTATCAAGAGCAAGCCCAAGCAACTAAAGCAACAGATCGACGGAGCGGAAAGAGCGAACGAGAGGATAGAACTAGAAAGGGTAAAGACCACCATAGCAGAAGTTGAACTGCACAACATGAGGCAAGACTACCTCAGGGAAAAGGAACGATCGGAGATGTTCCACAAACAGCTATGGGATGAACTAAAGGAGCGAAGGAGCAGAGATGAAGGAGCCGGAGCAGAAGAGAATGAACCCGAAGAAACCCACTGGGACAAAGGGACCCAGACTGAGGATGAGATACTGGAGCAAGATCTTCCACTGAAGAAGCGCCGTATCCAGTTAGAGGAAGAATCACCATGAGGATAAGACTAGGGTGTGTTAGGCTAGAAGTTGAGTCCTAGTAATAATAAGTGTACCCCGAAGGATGTACCCCAACCTTCCTACTAAATAAAGTTATCCATCTCCCGTACCCCACCACAACCTGTTCAACTCTACCTTTGTTTTCAGATGGCGGAAGATGGATGGACCCAAGGCGTGTGCCGGGAGGAGCCCGGTTTTGCTCGCCCGCTCATCAACTCCCCGGAGCGCCTCGGTATCCCCGAGCGCCCTAGGTACTACGACGAGAGAGTACGAGCAACTCGGCACTCTCCGCCGTAGAGTAGTCCTCTCCGTCGCTAGAAGCAACCGCCACACCAACATCGAGCCGTGGCGCGTGACCGCCACGGGGTTCCGACACCGGGACACCTACCCTTTGGCCCTCGGAAAAGCCCTCCGCTACCCGTGCCGAATCTACGAGGAACACCTCGTCCCTACACCAATGAGGTACTTTCCTCCCCGCCATCGAACCCCGGTTTGGCAAGCCCGCATGAGGAACCTGGAACGACGTCGCCACCAAGAAGACCCGCTGTACCACGTAGTCGCCTATCTTGTCTCCCTGGACAAGCTCTTTGACGACCAAGCCAGACACTTGAGGGAACAAATCAGTCGGGCCGAGCAAGCTGAAGTCACAGTGAGGATGCACCAAGTCCGAGTGGCTCAAGCCGGAAGCAAGGACCGCGGCCGCCATAAGCGGTGAAGCCGTTGCCCGGAAAGCCTCGGGAGAATCCGGGACCAACGCATGCAAGAATGGACCCACGGCGGAACACCTGTTCCCGCCATTGGAGAAGCTCAAGTCCCGCCGGGAACGCCCCTAGTAGGATGGGGAGGAACCATAGAAGTTCCACCAGCACCACCAGCAGTCACCGAACCCCCAACAGCTACCACTGAAGCCGCAGCACAGCCGCAGGAAAACGGTAACCCCGAAGGCGGGAATGACGACGAGCTGCTCATCCCGCTGGAAGAACACTCGACCCCAGAAGACAGCTCCCCTCGCGAGTAGTGTGCCCCAAGACCCAGGGAATGAAGCCGTGCGGTCCAAGTCGCGCCCTTAGTCCTTAGCCGTGTAATGTGTCCGCGTAGTCGGGATGTATCCTCCTCGCCGCATTGTAATAAAAACTTGTTTGTGCTTGCTTGATTGCTATGTGCTTGTCGTGTGCTTACGCGAGAGTAAACCCCGCCCTTTTCAAAAAGAAATCCGTTATAATCCACTTAAACATCACATAAAACTAGACCTCTTAGAAAACCCGTTTCTTTACGAAGGTTTCCGGGCGCCTGTCGGGGACCCACCGATCGGACGGCGAGGGATCGCAAGCCGATCGGAGGGAGCGTCTCCACGACCGGGAGGTTGACCAAAATGAAGATGGAGAGGAGAGAACGTGGTCCCGCCACCACCACCCCCTCCTATTGACTTGGCCCAAGTCTTAGCCAACCAGACCGTCCCGATGGAGGCTATCTTCAATGCCATCAACCGCCCAAGACCCCGTGCCATGACCATGAATGAGAAGCCGATCGAGTTCCTCGGGACTAAGCCGCCCACCTTTAGCGGGTCGGTGAATCCTTTGGACGCCGACGATTGGCCGAGAGCCATCTCGAGGGAACCGGAACCCCTCCACTTTGCGAGGACCATGACAAGGTTCTCCCCGGCAGCTCACCAACTCACCGAGACAGCCCTAGCCCGGTGGGAAAATTCCTTGCGCCGCCGCCAAGGATCCCTCCGCCATCACATGGGATGAATTCGTGGAGGAGTTCCGCCGCTACCACATCCCGGAGGCCACACTGAAGCGGAAGGCAGACGAGTTCCGCGAACTCCGCCAAGGCAACATGTCTGTGGAGGAGTACACGTACCAGTTCATAGAGCTGGCACGCTATGCCCCCGAGGAGGTGGATAAAGACTCCAAAAAGCAAGAGATGTTCAAGAAGGGGCTGACTCGAACCGAGGACACCGCCGACTCCTCGGATTTACCCGAACTTTAATACCCTTATGAACATGGCAATCCTCACGGAGAGAGCAAGGGCCGAGGAAAAGAAGGAAAACAAGCGCAAGTTCATGGAGCACAAGGCCAAGCGACAAGAGCGGTCCCGCAGTCCGAGAAACTTTGGACACCCCATGTCCGGGTTCCAAGCTCCTATGCGATGCAGAACCCAATCCCAAGCCACGAGCTCACAAGCCCCCGCAGCCCGAGTTCAAGCCCTCCTACAACCCGAGTGCCATGAAGCCCCCACGGAACAACACCGACGGATCACTACCAACAACAACAAAAACAACTCCCGAGTGTGTTTCAACTGCCGGAAACCGGGCATTTCATCGCCAACGCCCCTATGCTAAAAAGCCAACCATCACCACCTACTCCAACTCGGTGAACGGGCCAAGGCCACTTGCGTCGGGAGCCAACCGCATGCCGGTGCGCAACAACAACAACTTCGGCAACAACACCGGCAACCGGCGGATGAGGCAGCCCCGGCGGTCGTATGGACGCGCTCGGGTGAATCACATCAATGCGCGGGGAGGCACAAGAAGCACAAGGAGTGGTACTCGGTGAGTTCCCGGTCGGCTCGGTTTTGGCTACCATACTATTCGATTCGGGAGCATCGCACTCATTCATATCCTCAAGCTTTGTGGAAACGCATAGCCTACCCACGGTACTACTTAAGGCACCCCTAATAACTCGAACACCGGAGGTGACATTAGGTGTCAACCGGGATGCCCCCGATAAGGATTATTTTAAGTGGGGTAGAGTTCCTAGCGGACCTGGTAGTACTGAAATCCAAGGGGATAGATGTGATCCTTGGTATGGACCGGTTAAGCCAACACCATGGCCTCATAAGTTGCGCCGACAAAGTAGTGCACTTGACCAACCCGGACGGGATACAAGTGACTGCCACACCCGGGGACACGGGCGGGATATAATGGTTTTCAACATAGAAGCCAAGTCCCTAGAAGATGTCCCGGAGTACGAGAATACCCGGATGTGTTCCCCGAAGAACTCCCCGGAATGCCACCGAACGGGGATATAGAGTTCGTAATCGACCTTATCCCCGGAACCTCTCCCATAGCCAAGAGGCCCTATAGGATGGCAGCCCCCGAGTTGGCGGAATTGAAGAAGCGGCTAGCGCAGCTCCAACCGAAGTGGGTTCATCGAGACCAAGCTCATCACCATGGGGAGCCCCGGTGCTTTTCGTGGAAAAGAAGGATAAGAGCATGAGGATGTGCGTGGACTATCGCTCGCCGAACGAGGTCACTATTAAAAACAAGTACCCTCTTCCCAGAATAGATGACCTGTTTGACCAACTGAAGGGAGCCAAGTATTTCTCGAAGGTGGATCTAAGATCAGGGTACCACCAGCTCAAGATCAGGGAAAGTGACATCCCCAAGACCGCCTTTGTCACTCGCTACGGGCAATATGAGTTCACGGTGATGTCCTTTGGACTAACCAATGCACCAGCCTACTTCATGAACCTAATGAATAAGGTGTTCATGGAGGAACTGGACAAGTTTGTCGTGGTCTTCATTGACGACATACTTGTTTATTCAAAGAGCGTGGAGGAGCATGAACAACACCTTCGAGTGGTGCTGGGAAAATTGAGGGCACACAAGCTATACGCCAAGTTCAGCAAGTGTGAATTTTGGCTAGAGAAAATATCCTTCCTTGGGCACATATTGACTGCAGAAGGAGTAGCTGTAGACCCCGGGAAAGTTGAGACAGTCTCCAACTGGCAGCAACCAACCAACGTGAGTGAGATCAGGAGTTTCCTAGGTTTAGCCGGATACTACCGGAGATTTATCGAGGGATTCTCCAAGATCGCCCGGCCCATGACAGAGCTGCTTAAGAAAGAGAAGAAGTTTAACTGGACCGAGGCCTGTGAAAGAAGTTTCCAAGAGTTGAAGAAGAGGTTGACCACAGCCCCAGTGCTAACCCTGCCAGACATTCAACGGGACTTTGTCGTGTATTGCGACGCCTCCCGACAAGGGTTGGGATGTGTTCTCATGCAAGATGGGAAGGTAGTGGCATATGCCTCCCGTCAGCTCAAACCCCATGAGCAGAACTATCCCACCCACGATCTGGAGTTTGCAGCCGTAGTGCATGCCCTGAAGATCTGGAGACACTATCTGATCGGGAACAAGTGTGAAATCTACACAGACCACAAGAGTCTAAAATACATCTTCACCCAACCCGACCTGAACCTAAGGCAAAGGAGGTGGCTAAAGCTAGTCAAGGACTACAACCTAGAAATTCACTACCACCCCGGGAAGGCCAATGTGGTAGCAGATGCCCTAAGCCGGAAAACCTACGAGAAGGCAGCACCCAAGAGTGCTCAGTTGCAAGAAGAGATGGCACGGCTCAACGTACACATCGTCCCCCAAGGCTACGTCCGCCAGCTGAGTGTTCAGCCTACCCTAGACGAAAGGATCCGGAAGGCCCAAGAGACCGATGAAGATCTGATGAAGATCCGCAAGCATACCGGAGAGAACAAGGCCCCCGACTTCAGGGTAGATGACCAAGGAAACCTGTGGTACAAGAACAGGATATGCGTGCCCGAAGGTGGAGATTTTCGACAGACCATCATGGATGAGGCACACAACTCAGCGTACTCCATACACCCGGGATCCACCAAGATGTACATGGACTTAAAGCGAAGTATTGGTGGAATGGGATGAAAGCGAGACATTGCACGGTTTGTCGCCCACCGTGACACTTGTCGGAGGATCAAAGCCGAACATCGAAGCCCGCAGGACTGTTGCAACCTTTACCAATCCGGTATGGAAGTGGGACGAGATAGGTATGGACTTCATAGTAGGGTTGCCAAGGACTCAGAAGGGACATGACTCCATATGGGTGATCGTGGACCGACTCACTAAGGTCGCTCACTTTCTACCCGTACGGACCACCTATGGAGGAGAACAGTTGGCAAAACTCTACATAGAGAATATTGTAAAGCTGCATGGAGTGCCCAGCAGAATAGTCTCGGACGAGAGGGACCCGCTCACCTCTAGGTTCGGAAAAGCTCGCACAAAGCCATGGGCACCAAGCTAGACTTCGGCTCGGCGTACCACCCCCGGACGGACGGGCGGACCGAAAGGGTGAATCAAATTTTGGAAGATATGTTGAGAGCTCGCGTCCTCACCTATGGCAAAGATTGGGAGCGAGCCCGCCATATGCCGAATTTTCCTACAACAACGGTTACCAAACAAGTCCGGGAATGTCGCCATTCGAAGCACTATACGGGAGAAAATGCGGGACACCCCCGATGTGGTCGAGTAGGAGAGCGTGCCCTGGTTGGGCCCGCACTTATAAAGGAAGCCGAGGAGCGAGTAGCTGATATCCGAGAAAAGTTGAAAGCCGCTCGGTCCCGACGGAAGAGCTACGCGGACAAGAAAAGGCGTGAAGCGAGCTTCAACCCGGGAGACTTCGTCTACCTCAAGGTTTCACCCATCGGGGGGGACTCGGAGGTTTCAAGTACACGGGAAGTTGGCCCCTCGGTACATCGGCCCGTATAAGGTGCTCAAGAGGGTCGGAGCAGTAGCATATCGGCCGGAACTACCCGAGGAAATGTCGATATACACCCGTATTCCACATCTCTCATCTACGCCGATGTTTGAAGGTTCTCGGAAGAAAAGCGAGTACCGGTGGAGACCATCGATCTACGACCGGACCTTAGGTACCAGGAGGTGCCCGTCAAGATCTTAGACACCGTGGTCAAGCGGACAAGAACGACCGAGGTACGAGTGTGCGAGTTCAAAGGAGTAGACACGGGGTGGAAGAAGCTACGTGGGAACGAGAGGATGCACCGAGAAAAGAATTCCCCCACCTATTCGAGACTTAGCCGAATCTCGAGGACGAGATTCATTTTAAGTGGGGTAGGTTTGTAACGCCCATGTTTTTAGCTCTAAATAAATCACCTACTAAATCATGCGTAATTTCAAAAACCGATCCGCCGAGCTCAATTGTCATTCAAAACCTAGCCACCGTTCTCTCTCTCTCTCTCTCTCTCTCTCTCTCTCTCTCCCCGACGCGCGTGCCGCGGTTCCCGCCGGCACCGCACCCCCGGCCGCACCCCCGCGCGCCTTCCCCAACGTCACGGTCGGCCACCGGCGGGAATCCCGCGCCCGCCGCGGTCCCGTGACCGGTCCGCCTCGCCATCACCGCCGTCCCGAAAATGCGCCGACGCCCGAAAACCCCGCGAAACCTTTCCCAATCTTCCCTAACAATTTCCCGGATTTTTTTTCCAAAACCTTTTCTCTATTTTCCTTCCCTTTTTCCTTTCCCTTTTTCTCCTTCTTCCCTCTTTTCTTTTTCTCCTTTCCTTTTCCTTTTTCCCTCTTTTCTTTTCCTTCTCTTCTTCTTCTCTCCTCCTCCTTTCCCCTCGCCCTCCCGCGCGAGCGAAAGCCGCCGACCGGCGCCCGCCACCGCCGACCGGAGCCCCGCGCGCGCCGGCACCTCCCTACCTCCGCACGCCACCGGACGGCGGGGACGCCGCCTCGCACGCCACCCCGGCCCCGCCCGCCCCGCGCCCGCCGGTGGCCGGCCGGCCGCCGGCCGCGGCCGCCATTAATGCCCCTCCCTCCTCGCTCGAGCTATCACGTCTACCACCGGCCGAGCCCGCCCCACGCTACGCACCGCACGAGTTGACCCGCACCGAGCCGTCGCGTCGCCGGTCGCCGCAAGGAGCCGGCCGGAGTTCGCGAAGCTCCCCGAGCTCGCCGGCGGTCTCGCCGGGGAAAATATCTCCCCTCCCCCGAACCGACCTCCGCCGCCTATTTAAGGCCGGCACCACCACCACCTCGCCACACCGCACCGCAAGCAAGCCTCCCTGAGCCGGTTTCCCAATCACCACCGCGCCGCCACCATTAGCGCCGCCGCCGCCCTCTCGCCCGCCGACGAGCCACCTCCACCGAGCCCTTTTAGCCCAAGGTGAGCACGAGTATGGAATGCCCCGGTCCTCCTCCTTATTTTCCCTCTATTCCCGGCCGCCATCGACCCGGGAGCGCGCCGCCCGGCCGCCGGACCGAGGCCCGCGCGGCGGCGCCCCCCGTTCTCTCGTCCGATTCGAAGGGGGGGAAGGGGGAAGAAGAAGGCCGTTTAGCAATTAAGCCCCCGGCCTTTTCCTTAACCAAGCCCCCTTATACTATTTCATTTCCTTCCAAATAGCCCCTAAGATTAGTAATTAATTACCGTTGAGCCCTAGATAAATTACAAACGGACCCTAAACCAAATTATGTGGTCATAAACACACCCTCCTTCATTATTAGAAAATTACCAACAGGTCCTTAATATCTATAACCCCTCCTTGACCTAGCCTTTCATACACGCCCTTCCTCCCTGGTCAAAGCCAAACATTACCGTATCCCCGCCACACCAACCCCTTCCCTAGGGCTTATATATACCCCTCCTCCGCTCACTTCCCCCTCCCCCGAGCTCGGCCGGAAACGTGTGTGCTAATATTGCTTACCCGCTTGTGTGTGCGCCTTAGCCGACGGAGTAGACGGAGGAAGGTACCCCGAGCCGGAGATCGAAGCCGACTACTGCGAGCAGGAGCCCGAGGTCCCGAACGCCGAGCCGGCACTCCCCGAAGACTTCGAAGACGGCAAGTTCACCCTCATCCTTTGATGCATGTTTCTGTCCTAGTTTTATAAATATACCCTATACCCGTTTTATAAATTGCATATTGTTTTACTGCAAAACATGGTAGGATAGCCACCCTTGATTGCCATGATTGAACCTTGTTTTGGCCTCGAATGTTTGCTTCAAAATGTGTGAGTGCTTTCAAAACGTGTGAGTGCTTCAAAAACAAAAAGGGGATATGTTTGGAAAATGAGTAAAGAACTGGGTAGACGGGATGGACGTGTGTGTCAGGAGTATGGGTGAGCTCGTACCCGTGTGGTTGAGCGTGTTGGGAGTTGTCCATCTTGTCGGTTAAGGACCGGGTTGCGTGACATCTCACCTGACCCAAATCATCGTACAACCACTCGACCGTTGTATGTGGCAACGGCTTAGCATAAATCCCACTAGTTAATCTACTTGCCATCCGGTGTGCGGGTGAGCGAGCGGGAGACCAAGGAGTAGGGGTACGCTCCGTGTGAGGTACGCCCCGGTTATGTGGGATAACCCCTTGGTTGCTTCCGTGGTGGCTCGTAGTGTTAGCTAAGGTGGGTAATGGCTTTGATAGGATCCGTACCGGCACTGAGGTGTCCGCGTGACGGTACCCTACTTGTGGGTAAAGATGTACAACCTCTGCACAGTGTCAAACCTATTCGAATAGCCGTGTCCACGGTATTGGACGAGTCACGGTGTGGTCACAAAAACTAGTGTTTGGGATGGGATGTTTTCTGGCGTGAGTTGTTCTCTCGGGTGAAGTGTGTGGCCGTGTGCACGGGCTACGACGGACGGGAAGTCCGGTAGTTCTACGGTGGTTTTTCCTAAAAACGGTTGAGTCACTTTGGTTATAAAAATGATTTGCGAAATCCTTTTTGAAATGAACCCCCGCATGTGTAAGTTTGCTAAAGGAACCTTAACTCGATCCTTGTTATACCTTATGCATGATTCTCGCTTTATAAGCCCCTCCGTGGGTGGGGTTGGATTTGCCGAGTACGTATGTACTCACTCTTGTTTTACTAACTATGTTACGAGAGGAGGATCCCGATTACATCCCGAAGACGTTGAGTAGGTCATTGCCCTACACCCCAACCGTGCTCGTGTACCCGTGGCCCTACCGAAAGCTTCCATGGTGTGGTACTCGAGGAGGCTATGGAAGCCTTTGCTATCGTAGTGTGGTCGCTAGCGTTTGTGTTGTTCCTTGTAGCGTTGGCACTACCGTGCCCTTTTTCTAACCGTAATGTAAAAGACCGATTCCACCCGTTGTAATAAATGTGCTACCAGCCTCCCGGGACCGGTATTTGTGTCACATTTGGTCACCTCTCGATGAGGGGACGCTTCACAAATCCCCAATGGCAGGTCAAAATCAAGCCTGCTCGGGTAAATTCCATCCCCGTAAACTTCATTCGGCACTAACTTTTCGATTTTTACCTCAGATTTCATCCCCGCCTTTCTCAACAGGAGCTTTCCACCGAGCTTCTGATTCGCACTGAGGCCAATTCGTCGTCTTATTTCCTCGGTCCTGTGGGAATTTCCGATCCTTACGAGTCTATCGCAGCCGAATCTCAAAGAATCCCCTTCAAAGCGGCTTTATCTAAGCCTTCTCTGTGGCAAGACGCCTTCAAGAACTGGCCCTTGCCCCCAATTGCAGGCTGGAGAAATTGGTACAAAAGGGTGCTTGCGGATAACAGTGCTAAGACCCAAACGTGGGACAGCCTCCGTATTGCTCAATGCTTGGAGCTTTCTTTAGCGGAGACCCCGAAGAACGAAGACCTTTTGATAGCAGCTTGTCATTTTTGGTCAAACGGCATCAATGCTTTCCTCTTTGGTCACGACCCAATGTCCCCAACTCTGGCCGACGTGTACATGATCACCGGCCTTGATGTTTCAGGATCCGTGTACCCCTGAGACTACAAAGGCTCCACAAGACAAACAGGGGTGAAACCAGGAAGTGGATATAAATCATATATCCAGAATCACATGAAGGATGGCCCCTTGGGTGAAGTTGAATACAGAGCATTCCTGAACATGTGGTTGTGCGGATCCATTTTCTCGTGGTAAAGCCAATGAACCCACTCGAATCACATTGTAATGGCTACACATTTGGTCGGTGGTAAGCGCATTCCTCTTGGAAAATACCTCCCGGGTAGTGTGTATCATATGCTTCATCAAACTATCACCCAAATGCATACGGCGAAGATACTATGTGTCAACGGCCCTTGGTGGTTCGTGCGGATGTGGCTGCAACGCATATGCACCGATTGTCGGCATTGACCTCAACAATCGGCTTTTCCCTTCATCCAGCTATAATGAAGGGGAAACTCGAATCACCGAGAGGATGCCAAACCTATGGAGAGGCCGCTTCAACTCGTTTCCATTAATCGAATGTCGGCCCGGCTTTTCGAGCTCTTCTTCAAAGGCTTCCCTAACCCTCTTTGGCTTCCTTATCCGGATAATGACAATCTAACTCTCCCCCGTGAATTCTCCTTTGAAACTGGACGCCAAGATAGAAGGTTTGTAGAAATCTTTAACATCTTGATTCATCCATGTCCTTTGCCGGCTGAATTTTGTGGAGGGAGGTTAAATCACAGCACTTATGAATACTATCAGCCAAATATGGTGGCTCGACAGCTTGGATGTGGCCAGATGCCTCCAAGATTATTCCTTCATGAATTCCTCAAACCCAGAGAGGAAATCAAGGAAAATATGCAATCCGAAGGGTCTTTGAGTATGAATGCAGCCCAACTCTTTACACCTGGCCTTTCACACCCACAACAATAGCACATCCCACCTTCAACTCTTGGTGGCAAGAATTTCATGACCATATTTTCAGTGAGCCAGTGCACTCATTTTGTTTAGAGCTGATGCCTGATTTTCAGCCAACTTCAGAGGTAACATAGTTGTTTTTCTCTTCAGATCAGACATTCCTTTTACTAACCATGACCTTGATCATTCCCTACAGAATACAGTGCCTGCCCCTCAAGCCAGGACAATCATTTATAATGCAGTATATCCAATTTCTGCTCTGGGATTTAAATCCCCAACTTTGGCTCAACTGATGGCCAGGTATGCCACAATGGACCCAATTCTCTCCCGGCGCCACCGCCGACAAGAGAAAAGGCACTGTCCTCTCGATTGCACCTCCAGCTGCCAAGAGGAAAATAACCACCAAGAAAATCCCTGTTGAGGTAAGATTTCCTCTTTCTTGATCATAAGATTACTCTTATTCTGACAAATTTCATCTTGTGCAATTTCAGACTAGAATCCAGCAGCCTTCAGCTTCAGAACCTGCCAATGCTCCATCTACTGGTATGACCTTTATTACCTTTTCCTCAAAGATCAACATTGGCATTTACCCTTAATCTGATATTCGCAGAAGAAACACTGGTGAATCATCCCGTGGATATCCCTGATCCTCAATGTGTAAGTCCACCAAGAGCTGAGCCATCTGCTCAAGTAGAGATCTCATCCTCATCGAGAGACCCGGTCATCCCCTCGCTCAAACAGAGGTGTCAACTTCACCAGAGATGAACCCTTCAATCCAACCAGAGGCTTCAAGCCCTTCAAGGATTCAATCCCCCATTGGCCAGGCAGAAACCCCAACCTTAACAGAGATAAATCCACCTCCTCCTGTTTCGCAAAAAAAAAGTTCCCGTCGCAGACCTTGTTGCCCGGCCAGGAGTACAAGCACGACATGGTCTTCAAGTTCTCGTTCTAGGTGCATGATTAAATCTGCTAAACCGAGCACATGTAAACCACGGCCCTCGGGAAGTTAAAACATATCGTTATTGATTAGGTGAAATAACAATATCTGGATTCAGAGGAGCAGGACGCTTATTAGAAATCGTAAGAAGAGGACTAGCCCGGGCTTGACCCTTTTTTCCTTTAAAAAACAACACCTTTCAACCCAAATGGTTATTTTAGGAGTAGCTTTGCCAGTTGCCAGGTCGCATGGCATGACAGCTAGCGTGTGCCACGGTGACGGTGGAGTGTGTGTGCCGGCATATATTATAGCCCCTCCTTCTCAAATTACTTGTTTTATCACAACATTTTACTAATCATCTCAGTCAAAAATTTAGTGCAGATACGTAAATGTCAATTTGTATTAAAAACACTTTGATGATGAAGTAAGTCACAAACAAAACAATGATGTATACATAATTTTTTGAATAAAATGAATGACCAAATGTTATGATCAAAAGTCCACAATGATAAGTAATTTGAAACAAAGGAAGTACATGACAACTAGCAAGCTTGTCACACCATTCTTAGAGATCTGACACACCCCACATTTGGAAAAAAAACTATTTCATACATAGTTGGTTGAGGATTTTGTGATTTTAAGGATTTCTCATACATAGCTAGCCTTCTATCGCATCTACAACTTTGCGTTTTTGAGGATTTTTTTCAAAAATAGTTGAAAGCTTTGGAAAGAATATTTAAGGTCCTGCGGCTCTTTCGGACAATTTCATTTTGAGAAAACAAGGAAGGACCCGATGAGAAAACGTAAAAGTTGTGTAGCACCGTGTATTATGGGCCGTGTTTTGGGAGGAGGAGGGGCCTGCTTAGTTTCTTAAAAAAGGAAAGGAGAAGTGCAAGAGATTGCGCTCGCAGTCGCACGTGCGATTGCGGCTGGCCTATCCCAAGCCTTGAAAAAAATTGCAGGGGGTGTTTAGTTCCTAAATTTTGCATGAATGAAACGATATTGAAATAGTGTAGGCCCCCCTTAGGGTGACCTAAGTTTACGGGCGCATGTAAATTCGCTTACGTGCGGTCGATCCGTACATTTCCTTTGCCTTTTTATTCCGTGTGGTCCCACTTGTGTCCCCGCTCTCTCACTGGTGCCCTCTGTGCGTTTCTTCAAGAAATCAACAGAGAAAAAAGATTTAGAGAAAAAAAATCGAAAACAAAGCTTTCTAACAACATTTGTAAACATATGTTTTCGAAAAAGTTTCATAAAACTTTTTTTAAAGTTTCTAAAAGGGGAACATATCTAGTGGAAACCGACCTCTTCAAGCAAACTATGCAAACTTCAATCCAAGTCACACGATCTTGATCCAAGGGAGAGCTCATGGGAGGTGGAAGGGGTGATTTGCAAAATTCATGGGAGGTGGGAGGCGTGATTTGTAAAGATGATTTTGCAAATCACTCCTCCCACCACCTCTGAGCGCCCCGTTGGACCAACATCGTGTGACTCGGATTGAAGTTTCTATAGTTTGCATGGAGAGGTTGGTTTCCACCGATATGTTGCCTTCTAAAAGATAAAAAATTGCAAACAAAGTTTTTAACAAAATTTGTAAACAAACTGTTCGAAAATGTCTTATAAAAAATTCTAAAAGTTTATTAAAAGTTCAAAAAACAGAAACAAGAATTAATAAAAGTTTCGGAAACAAAAAGTTTAGAAAACAATTATGAAAAAAGTTTAAGGAAAACTTTTGAAGGAATTTTGTTGTGAAAGATTGAAGTAAAAAATCAAACGCAAAAAGCTATAGAAAATTAGTATTTGGAAGAAGAGAGAAAATTTTGAACAAAAAATCTTGGAGAAAAAAGTTTATGAAGCAAACTTTTTGGATCAAAAACTTTAGAAGGAAAAATGGAGATAAAAACGTTGTAGAAAAAGCTTTGGAAAAAAGGTTGGTGAACGGCGCCTTCCGGCTCGACCTACTTGTCACCGTCGCCCTAGGAGCCCGTCGTGGCTGCCACCGCACCCTTCATGGAGCTCGCCGAGGGCCCGAGGCCGCCGCCGCTCCCTCCTCGCGGCCGTCCGGAGAGCACTGCCGCCGGGGATCCGGCCGGGTGCGCTCGCCGGGGACCCGTGGAGGTCACCGCGCCGGCCATGGATCCGGCGGAGCTCGCCGTGCCGCCTAGGAGCACAGCCGACCCTTTGCTACTGAAGGACCGAAACAACGAACCGAGAGGGGGGAGTGAATGGGAGCCGATAAAAATTCTTCTCCAGGAACTCGACTTATGACCCAAAGTCACTTCCAAAGACCTCTACACAAACTTGCCAAGATCACGTAGTCACAACGGACCTACTGACCCTAGGAACAAGTTAGAGCAAGCTTAGAAACAAAGCGGAAGCACAATCGAACAAGCCTAGGCAAACCCCACTGGAAAGTCCGGAATCTCCGCACTTTACCCGGAGTCTCCGGGGTTTCCGGAGTAAAAGTCTGGAGAGAAAGTCCGGAATAAAAGACCGAAGATTCTAGGTTTTTTCCCGGAGAAAAGCCCGGAGTAAAATTTCAGCCTTCGAGAGGGAGAGGGAAAAAGGCAAAACTCGATCAAACGACCTCCAAAAATCACGAGATTTGAACCAAGGCCTCACAACACCACAAAGAAGCTTTTCCCAAAGGATCTTCCCAAGAAGATCAAGCCATCACCACCAAAAAAAAGATTTAGGCTATGAACCCTAGAGAAAGACCTTTTTCCTCAAAACCACCGATCTCCCGATTCGCTCCACGGATTCGTACAGGACTTTGGGGATACTAGGAGTACCTCATGGGCATCCCATAGCTATGATTTGGTCTACCAAAACTTGCTAAATCAAGAGGAATCGGAAGTCAACCCTCAAGAACACCTTCCCATGGAAACCACCGAAAACACCCAAATCGAAGTCGTTTAGGAGGGTTTGATGGATCAAGGTCACCAAGCAAAGAGGCACAAGGTCCTCATATGTGACATCCAACAAGAATCCCTCAAAGAAATGCCCTCAAATCCTCTCCATGTAGAAATCCTAAGGAAAATAGGAGAAGGAAATAGAAAAACGAAATGAGTTAGGGTTCCAAGAGATGGCTGCCATCCTCTCACCTCTTGGGTTATATAGGAGGCAACCGAAAGTCTAAAATACCCTTACTTAATAACTAGGGATACAAGCCCCTCAAGGGCGGTTTTGGAATTCTTCAAATTTTCTCCATCAGACGGATGCCCGGCGATCACACCCTGCTTAGCCTCGACGCAAGCCTTGCGATCCCTACGCATGTCCTCCGCCTCGAAGCTTCCGGCGCCCAGCGACCCTAAACCGGTCAGAACGGTTCTCCAAACCGGTCAAGCCGGTTTCGACCGAACATGCCCATGCCCGGTCTTCGGCCTCGGCTTTGTGGCTCGACCGAGTAACCCGATGATTTTCCGGTGAACCACCGCAAACCCCACGAACTTGATGCGGCCTCCGCCAATCACCACTCATGACTTGGCTCCCACGAAGTCCCGGCTCGACCTTGGTTTTGTGGCTCAACCAAGAAACCGTCCATGACTTCATCTTGCTTGTTCATGCCACCATGCGGCTCGCACTTGACCCCGCCGGCCACCGGTCCCTCGAACGAAGCCTACTTGTCTTCTCCGGACCCGGAGGCCTCACCGCGACGACCTTTCTCGCTTGTTCTTCACCCGCACCAACACCCGCCTCAAGCCGCAACCCGCACCCGCATTACTTAGCCAAGAATCGGTCCACACAACGTTGTCAATCACTCATCACACAAGGAAGCGACCATCCACCGGTCCTCGAACCACACATGGTCCTCGCCCATCGCTCTCTCTCAAGTCTCAATGTTGGGGCTGGATCTAGAAAAAGGAAAGGGAAAGGCGGAGGAGATAAGTCTGTCAAGGAACTATTGCCATGGGTCCCACCCATGTGTTTTGCTTCCGCACGCTCACTCTGATCGTTGCGAACGTTGTGCACGGTCGATCCGAGACTCAACATTGTGAATAGTGTATTAGGGTGAAAAAATGAAAAAAAATACGTGTGTACGTGCTATGTGTTGTGAGAGATGATGTGAATCGAATTATTTGGTCAATATTGAATTGGAATCCAAATTAGAAAAACTAAACAGACCCCACCAACCGTAACGCCCGCGTTTTTAGCTCTAAATAAATCACCTACTAAATCATGCGTAATTTCAAAAAACCGATCCGCCGAGCTCAATTGTCATTCAAAACCTAGCCACCGTTCTCTCTCTTTCTCTCTCTCTCTCTCTCTCCCCGACGCGCGTGCCGCGATTCCCGCCGCACCGCACCCCGGCCGCACCCCCGCGCGCCTTCCCAACGTCACGGTCGGCCACCGGCCGGGAATCCCGCGCCCGCCGCGGTCCCGGTGACCGGTCCGCCTCGCCATCACCGCCGTCCCGGAAAATGCGCCGACGCCCGGAAAACCCCGCGAAACCTTTCCCAATCTTCCCTAACAATTTCCCGGATTTTTTCCAAAACCTTTTCTCTATTTTCCTTCCCTTTTTCCTTTCCCCTTTTTCTCCTTCTTCCCTCTTTTCTTTTTCTCCTTTCCTTTTTTCTTTTTCCCTCTTTTCTTTTCCTTCTCTTCTTCTTCTCTCCTCCTCCTTTCCCCTGCCTCCCGCGCAAGCAGCGCGCCCCCGACCGGCGCCCGCCACCGCCGACCGTGGCCCCGCGCGCGCCGGCACCTCCCTACCTCCGCACGCCACCGGACGGCGGGGACGCCGCCTCCGCACGCCACCCCGGCCCCGCCCGCCCCGCGCCCGCCGGCGGACCGGCCGGCCGCCGGCCGCGGCCGCCATTAATGCCCCTCCCTCCTCGCTCGAGCTATCACGTCTACCACCGGCCGAGCTCGCCCCACGCTACGCACTACACGAGTTGACCCGCACCGAGCCGTCGCGTCGCCGGTCGCCGCAAGGAGCCGGCCGGAGTTCGCGAAGCTCCCCGAGCTCGCCGGCGGTCTCGCCGGGGGAAAATATCTCCCCTCCCCGAACCGACCTCCGCCGCCTATTTAAGGCCGGCACCACCACCACCTCGCCACACCGCACCGCAAGCAAGCCTCCCCGAGCCGGTTTCCCAATCACCACCGCGCCGCCACCATTAGCGCCGCCACCGCCCTCTCGCCCGCCGACGAGCCACCTCCACCGAGCCCTTTTAGCCCAAGGTGAGCACGAGTATGGAATGCCCCGGTCCTCCTCCTTCTTTTCCCTCTATTCCCGGCCGCCATCGACCCCGGAGCGCGCCGCCCGCCGCCGGACCGAGGCCCGCGCGGCCGCGCCCCCCCCCCGTTCTCTCGTCCGATTCGAAGGGGGGAAGGGGGGAAGAAGAAGGCCGTTTAGCAATTAAGCCCCCGGCCTTTTCCTTAACCAAGCCCCCCTTATACTATTTCATTTCCTTCCAAATAGCCCCTAAGATTAGTAATTAATTACCGTTGAGCCCTAGATAAATTACAAACGTACCCTAAACCAAATTATGTGGTCATAAACACACCTTCCTTCATTATTAGAAAATTACCAACAGGTCCTTAATATCTATAACCCCCTCCTTGACCTAGCCTTTCATACACGCCCTTCCTCCCCGGTCAAAGCCAAACATTATTGTATCCCCGCCACACCAACCCCTTCCCTAGGGCTTATATATACCCCTCCTCCGCTCACTTCCCCCTCCCCCGAGCTCGGCCGGAAACGTGTGTGCTAATATTGCTTGCCCCGCTTGTGTGTATGCCATAGCCGACGGAGTAGACGGAGGAAGGTACCCCGAGCCGGAGATCGAAGCCGACTACTGCGAGCAGGAGCCCGAGGTCCCGAACGCCGAGCCGCCACTCCCCGAAGACTTCGAAGACGGCAAGTTCACCCTCATCCTTTGATGCATGTTTCTGTCCTAGTTTTATAAATATACCCTATACCCGTTTTATAAATTGCATATTGTTTTACTGCAAAACATGGTAGGATAGCCACCCTTGATTGCCATGATTGAACCTTGTTTTGGCCTCGAATGTTTGCTTCAAAATGTGTGAGTGCTTTCAAAACGTGTGAGTGCTTCAAAAACAAAAAGGGGATATGTTTGGAAAATGAGTAAAGAACTCGGGTAGATGGGATGGACGTGTGTGTCGGGAGTATGGGTGAGCTCGTACCGTGTGGTTGAGCGTGTTAGGAGTTGTCCATCTTGTCGGTTAAGGACCGGGTTGCGTGACATCTCACCTGACCCAAATCATCGTACAACCACTCGACCGTTGTATGTGGCAACGGCTTAGCATAAATCCCACTAGTTAATCTACTTGCCATCTGGTGTGCGGGTGAGCAGCGGGAGACCAAGGAGTAGGGGTACGCTCTGTGTGAGGTACGCCCTGGTTATGTGGGATAACCCCTTGGTTGCTTCCGTGGTGGCTCGTAGTGTTAGCTAAGGTGGGTAATGGCTTTGATAGGATCCGTACCGGCACTGAGGTGTCCGCGTGACGGTACCCTACTTGTGGGTAAAGATGTACAACCTCTGCAGAGTGTCAAACCTATTCGAATAGCCGTGTCCACGGTATTGGACGAGTCACGGTGTGGTCACAAAAACTAGTGTTTGGGATGGGATGTTTTCTGGCGTGAGTTGTTCTCTGGGTGAAGTGTGTGGCTGTGTGCCTGGGCTACGACGGACGGGAAGTCCG
The DNA here is from genome assembly GCA_947561735.1 of Cenchrus americanus. Classification (NCBI taxonomy): domain Eukaryota; kingdom Viridiplantae; phylum Streptophyta; class Magnoliopsida; order Poales; family Poaceae; genus Cenchrus; species Cenchrus americanus. The sequence goes on from OX387241.1 coordinate 248,685,048, forward strand.
GTAGTTCTACGATGGGTTTTTCCTAAAAACAGCTTGAGTCACTTTGGTTATAAAAATGATTTGCGAAATCCTTTTTGAAATGAACCCCCGCATGTGTAAGTTTGCTAAAGGAACCTTAACTCCGATCCTTGTTATACCTTATGCATGATTCCCGCTTATAAGCCCCTCCGTGGGTGGGGTTGGATTTGCCGAGTACGTATGTACTCACTCTTGTTTTACTAACTATGTTACGAGAGGAGGATCCCGATTACATCCCGTAAGACGTTGAGTAGGTCATTGCCCTACACCCCAACCGTGCCCGTGTACCCGTGGCCCTACCGAAAGCTTCCATGGTGTGGTACTCGAGGAGGCTATGGAAGCCTTTGCTATCGTAGTGTGGTCGCTAGCGTTTGTGTTGTTCCTTGTAGCGTTGGCACTACCGTGCCCTTTTTGTAACCGTAATGTAAAAGATCGATTCCACCTCGTTGTAATAAATGTGCTACCAGCCTCCCGGGACCGGTATTTGTGTCACATTTGGTCACCTCCGATGAGGGGATGCTTCACAAATCCCCAATGGCAGGTCAAAATCAAGTCGCTCGGGTAAATTCCATCCCCGTAAACTTCATTCGGCACTAACTTTTCGATTTTTACCTAAGATTTCTTCCCCGCCTTTCTCAACAAAAAAAGCTTTCCACCGAGCTTCTGATTCGCACTGAGGCCAATTCGTCGTCTTATTTCCTCGGTCCTGTGGGAATTTCCGATCCTTACGAGTCTATCGCAGCCGAATCTCAAAGAATCCCCTTCAAAGCGGCTTTATCTAAGCCTTCTTTGTGGCAAGACGCCTTCAAGAACTGGCCCTTGCCCCCAATTGCAGGCTGGAGAAATTGGTACAAAAGGGTGCTTGCGGATAACAGTGCTAAGACCCAAACTTGAGACAGCCTCCGTATTGCTCAATGCTTGGAGCTTTCTTTAGCGGAGACCCCGAAGAACGAAGACCTTTTGATAGCAGCTTGTCATTTTTGGTCAAACGGCATCAATGCTTTCCTCTTCGGTCACAGCCCAATGTCCCCAACTCTGGCCGACGTGTACATGATCACCGGCCTTGATGTTTCAGGATCCGTGTACCCCTGGGACTACAAAGGCTCCACAAGACAAATAGGGGTGAAACCAGGAAGTGGATAGAAATCATATATCCAAAATCATATGAAGGATGGCCCCTTGGGTGAAGTTGAATACAGAGCATTCCTGAACATGTGGTTGTGCGGATCCATTTTCTCGTGGTAAAGCCAATGAACCCACTCGAATCACATTGTAATGGCTACACATTTGGTCGGTGGTAAGCGCATTCCTCTTGGAAAATACCTCCCGGGTAGTGTGTATCATATGCTTCATCAAACTATCACCCAAATGCATACGGCCGAGAAGATACTATGTGTCAACGGCCCTTGGTGGTTCGTGCGGATGTGGCTGCAACCGCATATGCACCGGATTGCCGGCATTGACCTCAACAACCGGCTTTTCCCTTCATCCAGCCTATAATGAAGGGGAAACTCGCATCACCGAGAGGATGCCAAACCTATGGAGAGGTCGCTTCAACTGTTTCCATTAATCAGAATGTCAGCCAGCTTTTCGAGCTCTTCTTCAAAGGCTTCCCTAACCCTCTTTGGCTTTCTTACCTGGATAATGACAATCTAACTCTCCCCTGTGAATTCTCCTTTGAAACTGGACGCCAAGATAGAAGGTTTATAGAAATCTTTAACATCTTGATCCATCCATGTCCTTTGCCAGCCGAATTTTGTGGAGGGAGGTTAAATCACAGCACTTATGAATACTATCAGCCAAATATGGTGGCTCGACAGCTTGGATGTGGCCAGATGCCTCCAAGATTATTCCTTCATGAATTCCTCAAACCCAGAGAGGAATCAAGGAAAATACGCAATCCAGAAGGGTCTTTGAGTATGAATGCAGCCCAACTCTTTACACCTGGCCTTTCACACCCACAACAATAGCACATCCCACCTTCAACTCTTGGTGGCAAGAATTTCATGACCATATTTTCAGTGAGCCAGTGCACTCATTTTGTTTAGAGCTGATGCCTGATTTTCAGCCAACTTCAGAGGTAACATAATTGTTTTTCTCTTCGGATCGGACATTCCTTTTACTAACCATGACCTTGATCATTCCCTGCAGAATACGATTTCTGTCCCTCAAGCCGGGACAATCATTTATAATGCGAGTATATCCACTTTCGCTCCGGGATTTAAATCCCCAACTTTGGCTCAACCGATGGCAAGGTATGCCACAATGGACCCAATTCTCTCCGGCGCCCACCGCCGACAAGAGAAAAGGCTCTGTCTCTCGATTGCACCTCCAGCTGCCAAGAGGAAAAGAACCACCAAGAAAGTTCCCGTTGAGGTAAGATTTCCTCTTCCTCGATCACAAGATTACTCTTATTCGACAAATTTCACCTTGTGCAATTTCGTAGACTAGAATCCAAAGCCTTCGACTTCGTAACCCGCCAATGCTCCATCTACTTTGGTATGACCTTTATTACCTTTTTCTCAAAGATCAACACCGGCATTTACCCTTAATCCGATATTCGCGGAAGAAACACCGATGAATCATCCCGTGGATACCCCCGTTCCTCAACATGCAAGTCCACCAAGAGCTGAGCCATCTGCTCAAGTGGAGATATCATCCTCATCGGGACCCAGTCATCCCCTGCTCAAACAGAGGTGTCAGCTTCACCAGAGATGAACCCTTCAATCCAACCAGAGGCTTCAAGCCCTTTAAGGGTTCAATCCCCTATTGGCCAGGCAGAAACCCCAACCTTAACAGAGGTAAATCCACCTCCTCCCTGTTTCGCAAAAAAAAAGTTCCCGTCGCAGACCTTGTTGCCCGGCCAGGAGTACAAGCACGACATGGTCTTCAAGTTCTCGTTCTAGGTGCATGATTAAATCTGCTAAACCGAGCACATGTAAACCACGGCCCTCGGGAAGTTAAAACATATCGTTATTGATTAGGTGAAATAACAATATCTGGATTCAGAGGAGCAGGACGCTTATTAGAAATCGTAAGAAGAGGACTAGCCCGGGCTTGACCCTTTTTTTCCTTTAAAAAACAACACCTTTCAACCCAAAAGGCTATTTTAGGAGTAGCTTTGCCAGTTGCCAGGTCGCATGGCATGACAGCTAGCGTGTGCCAAGGTGACGGTGGAGTGTGCGTGCCGGCATATATTATAGCCCCTCCTTCTCAAATTACTTGTTTTATCACAACATTTTACTAATCATCTCAGTCAAAAATTTAGTGCAGATACGTAAATGTCAATTTGTATTAAAAACACTTTGATGATGAAGTAAGTCACAAACAAAACAATGATGTATACATAATTTTTTGAATAAAATGAATGACCAAATGTTATGATCAAAAGTCCACAATGATAAGTAATTTGAAACAAAGGAAGTACATGACAACTAGCAAGCTTGTCACACCATTCTTAGAGATCTGACACACCCCACATTTGGAAAAAAAACTATTTCATACATAGTTGGTTGAGGATTTTGTGATTTTAAGGATTTCTCATACATAGCTAGCCTTCTATCGCATCTACAACTTTGCGTTTTTGAGGATTTTTTTCAAAAATAGTTGAAAGCTTTGGAAAGAATATTTAAGGTCCTGCGGCTCTTTCGGACAATTTCATTTTGAGAAAACAAGGAAGGACCCGATGAGAAAACGTAAAAGTTGTGTAGCACCGTGTATTATGGGCCGTGTTTTGGGAGGAGGAGGGGCCTGCCTAGTTTCTTAAAAAAAGGAAAGGAGAAGTGCAAGAGATTGCGCTCGCAGTCGCACGTGCGATTGCGGCTGGCCTATCCCAAGCCTTGAAAAAAATTGCAGGGGGTGTTTAGTTCCTAAATTTTGCATGAATGAAACGATATTGAAATAGTGTAGGCCCCCCTTAGGGTGACCTAAGTTTACGGGCGCATGTAAATTCGCTTACGTGCGGTCGATCCGTACATTTCCTTTGCCTTTTTATTCCGTGTGGTCCCACTTGTGTCCCCGCTCTCTCACTGGTGCCCTCTGTGCGTTTCTTCAAGAAATCAACAGAGAAAAAAGATTTAGAGAAAAAAAATCGAAAACAAAGCTTTCTAACAACATTTGTAAACATACGTTTTCGAAAAAGTTTCATAAAACTTTTTTTAAAAGTTTCTAAAAGGGGAACATATCTAGTGGAAACCGACCTCTTCAAGCAAACTATGCAAACTTCAATCCAAGTCACACGATCTTGATCCAAGGGAGAGCTCATGGGAGGTGGAAGGGGTGATTTGCAAAATTCATGGGAGGTGGGAGGCGTGATTTGTAAAGATGATTTTGCAAATCACTCCTCCCACCACCTCTGAGCGCCCCGTTGGATCAACATCGTGTGACTCAGATTGAAGTTTCTATAGTTTGCATGGAGAGGTTGGTTTCCACCTGATATGTTGCCCTTCTAAAAGATAAAAAATTGAAAACAAAGTTTTTAACAAAATTTGTAAACAAACTGGTCTGAAAATGTCTTATAAAAAATTCTAAAAGTTTATTAAAAGTTCAAAAAACAGAAACAAGAATTAATAAAAGTTTCGGAAACAAAAAGTTTAGAAAACAATTATGAAAAAAGTTTAAGGAAAACTTTTGAAGGAATTTTGTTGTGAAAGATTGAAGTAAAAAATCAAACGCAAAAAGCTATAGAAAATTAGTATTTGGAAGAAGAGAGAAAATTTTGAACAAAAAATCTTGGAGAAAAAAGTTTATGAAGCAAACTTTTTGGATCAAAAACTTTAGAAGGAAAAATGGAGATAAAAACGTTGTAGAAAAAGCTTTGGAAAAAAGGTTGGTGAACGGCGCCTTCCAGCTCCGACCTACTTGTCGTCGTCGCCCTAGGAGCCCGTCGTGGCTGCCACCGCACCCTTCATGGAGCTCGCCGAGGGCCTGAGGCCGCCGCCGCTCCCTCCCTGCGGCCGTCCGGGAGCAGCTGCCGGGGATCCGGTCGGGTGCGGCTCGCCGGGGACCCGTGGAGGTCGCCGCGCCGGCCATGGATCCGGCGGAGCTCGCCGTGCCAGCCAGGAGCACAGGCCGACCCTTTGCTACTGAAGGACCGAAACAGCGAACCAGAGAGGGGGAGGGGGGAGTGAATGGGAGCCGATAAAAACTCTTCTCCAGGAACTCGACTTATGACCCAAAGTCACTTCCAAAGACCTCTACACAAACTTGCAAAGATCACGTAGTCACAATGGACCTACTGACCCTAGGAACAAGTTAGAGCAAGCTTAGAAACAAAGCGGAAGCACAATCGAACAAGCCTAGGCAAACCCCACTGGAAAGTCCGAATCTCCGCACTTTTTCCGAGTCTCCGGGGTTTCCGGAGTAAAAGTCTGGAGAGAAAGTCCGGAGTAAAAGTCCGGAGATTCCGGGTTTTTCCGGAGAAAAGCCCGAAGTAAAATTTCAGCCTTCGAGAGGGAGAGGGAAAAGGACAAAACTCGATCAAACGACCTCCAAAAATAATGAGATTTGAACCAAGGCCTCACAACACCACAAAGAAGCTTTTCCCAAAGGATCTTCCCAAGAAGATCAAGCCATCACCACCAAAAAAAAGATTTAGGCTATGAACCCTAGAGAAAGACCTTTTTCCTCAAAACCACCGATCTCCCGATTCGCTCCACGGATTCGTACAGGACTTTGGGGATACTAGGAGTACCTCATGGGCATCCCATAGCTATGATTTGGTCTACCAAAACTTGCTAAATCAAGAGGAATCGGAAGTCAACCCTCAAGAACACCTTCCCCCGGAAACCACCGAAAACACCCAAATCAAAGCCGTTTCGGAGGGTTTGATGGATCAAGGTCACCAAGCAAAGAGGCACAAGGTCCTCATACGTGACATCCAACAAGAATCCCTCAAAGAAACGCCCTCAAATCCTCTCCATGTAGAAATCCTAAGGAAAATAGGAGAAGGAAATAGCAAAACGAAATGAGCTAGGGTTCCAAGAGATGGCTGCCATCCTCTCACCTCTTGGGTTATATAGGAGGCAACCGAAAGTCTAAAATACCCTTACTTAATAACTAGGGATACAAGCCCCTCAAGGGCGGTTTTGGAATTCTTCAAATTTTCTCCATCAGACGGATGCCGGCGATCACACCGCCTTAGCCTCGACGCAAGCCTTGCGATCCCTACTCGTGTCCTCCGCCTCGAAGCTTCCGGCGCCCAGCGACCCTAAACTCGGTCGACCGGTTCTCCAAACCGGTCAAGCCGGTTTCGACCGCACACCATGCCGGTCTTCGGCCTCGGCTTTGTGGCTCGCTGAGTAACCCGATGATTTTCTGGTGAACCACCGCAAACCCCACGAACTTGATGTAGCCTCCGCCAATCACCACTCATGACTTGGCTCCCACGAAGTCCTGGCTCGACCTTGGTTTTGTGGCTCAACCAAGAAATCGTCCATGACTTCATCTTGCTTGTTCATGCCACCATGCGGCTCGCACTTGACCCCGGCCGGCCACCGGTCCCTCGAACGAAGCCTACTTGTCTTCTTCGGACACGGAGGCCTCACCGGCGACGACCTTTCGCACTTGTTCTTCACCTGCACCAACACCAGTCAAGCCGCAACCTGCACCTGCATTACTTAGCTAAGAATCAGTCCACACAACGTTGTCAATCACTCATCACATAAGGAAGCGACCATCCACCAGTCCTCGAACCAGACATGGTCCTCAGCTACTGCTCTCTCTCAAGTCTCAATGTTGGGGCTGGATCTAGAAAAAGGAAAGGGAAAGGCGGAGGAGATAAGTCTGTCAAGGAACTATTGCCATGGGTCCCACCCATGTGTTTTGCTTCCGCACGCTCACTCTGATCGTTGCGAACGTTGTGCACGGTCGATCCGAGACTCAACATTGTGAATAGTGTATTAGGGTGAAAAAATGAAAAAAAATACGTGTGTACGTGCTATGTGTTGTTAGAGATGATGTGACTCGAATTATTTGGTCAATATTGAATTGGAATCCAAATTAGAAAAACTAAACGTAGACCCCACCAACCGTAACGCCCGCGTTTTTAGCTCTAAATAAATCACCTACTAAATCATGCGTAATTTCAAAAACCGATCCGCCGAGCTCAATTGTCATTCAAAACCTAGCCACCTGTTCTCTCTCTCTTTCTCTCTCTCTCTCTCTCCCCCGACGCGCGTGCCGCGATTCCCCGCCGCATCGCACCCCGGCCGCACCCCCGCGCGCCTTCCCAACGTCACGGTCGGCCACCGGCCGGGAATCCCGCGCCCGCCGCGGTCCCGGTGACCGGTCCGCCTCGCCATCGCCGCCGTCCCGAAAATGCGCCGACGCCCGAAAACCCCGCGAAACCTTTCCCAATCTTCCCTAACAATTTCCCGGATTTTTTTCCAAAACCTTTTCTCTATTTTCCTTCCCTTTTTCCTTTCCCCTTTTTCTCCTTCTTCCCTCTTTTCTTTTTCTCCTTTCCTTTTTCTTTTTCCCTCTTTTCTTTTCCTTCTCTTCTTCTTCTCTCCTCCTCCTTTCCCCCCCGCCCTCCCCGCGCGAGCAAAGCCGGCCCCGACCGGCGCCCCGCCACCGCCGACCGGGGCCTCGCGCGCGCCGGCACCTCCCCTACCTCCGCACGCCACCGGTCGGCGGGGACGCCGCCTCCGCACGCCACCCCGGCCCCGCCCGCCCCGCGCCCGCCGTGCGGGCCCGGCCGGCCGCCGGCCGCGGCCGCCATTAATGCCCCTCCCTCCTCGCTCGAGCTATCACGTCTACCACCGGCCGAGCCCCGCCCGCGCGCTACGCACCGCACGAGTTGACCCGCACCGAGCCGTCGCGTCGCTGGTCGCCGCAAGGAGCCGGCCGGAGTTCGCGAAGCTCCCCGAGCTCGCCGGCGGTCTCGCCGGGGAAAATATCTCCCCTCCCCGAACCGACCTCCGCCGCCTATTTAAGGCCGGCACCACCACCACCTCGCCACACCGCACCGCAAGCAAGCCTCCCTGAGCCGGTTTCCCAATCACCACCGCGCCGCCACCATTAGCGCCGCCGCCGCCCTCTGCCCGCCGACGAGCCACCTCCACCGAGCCCTTTTAGCCCAAGGTGAGCACGGGTACGGGATGCCCTGGTCCTCCTCCTTCTTTTCCCTCTATTCCCGGCCGCCATCGACCCCGGAGCGCGCGCCGCCCGCCGGACCGAGGCCGGCGCGGCCGCGCGCCCCCCCCCCTTTCTCTCCGTCCGATTCGAAGGGGGGGAAGGGGGAAGAAGAAGGCCGTTTAGCAATTAAGCCCCCGGCCTTTTCCTTAACCGAGCCCCCCTTATACTATTTCATTTCCTCCCTTCCAAATAGCCCCTAAGATTAGTAATTAATTACTGTTGAGCCCTAGATAAATTACAAACGGACCCTAAACCAAATTATGTGGTCATAAACACACCCTCCTTCATTATTAAAAAAATTACCAATAGGTCCTTAATATCTATAACCCCCCTTAACCTAGCCTTTCATACACGCCCTTCCTCCCCGGTCAAAGCCAAACATTACCGTATCCCCGCCACACCAACCCCTTCCCTAGGGCTTATATATACCCCTCCTCCGCTCACTTCCCCCCTCCCCCGAGCTCGGCGGAAACGTGTGTGCTAATATTGCTTGCCTCGCTTGTGTGTATGCCATAGCCGACGGAGTAGACGGAGGAAGGTACCCCGAGCCGAGATCGAAGCCGACTACGCGAGCGAGAGCCCGAGGTCCCGAACGCCGAGCCGGCACTCCCCGAAGACTTCGAAGACGGCAAGTTCACCCTCATCCTTTGATGCATGTTTCTCGTCCTAGTTTTATAAATATACCCTATACCCGTTTTATAAATTGCATATTGTTTTACTGCAAAACATGGTAGGATAGCCACCCTTGATTGCCATGATTGAACCTTGTTTTGGCCTGAATGTTTGCTTTAAAATGTGTGAGTGCTTTCAAAACGTGTGAGTGCTTCAAAAACAAAAAGGGGATATGTTTGGAAAATGAGTAAAGAACTGGGTAGACGGGATGGACGTGTGTGTCAGGAGTATGGGTGAGCTCGTACCTGTGTGGTTGAGCGTGTTGGGAGTTGTCCATCTTGTCGGTTAAGGACCGGGTTGCGTGACATCTCACCTGACCCAAATCATCGTACAACCACTCGACCGTTGTATGTGGCAACGGCTTAGCATAAATCCCACTAGTTAATCTACTTGCCATCTGGTGTGCGGGTGAGCAGCGGGAGACCAAGGAGTAGGGGTACGCTCTGTGTGAGGTACGCCCGGTTATGTGGGATAACCCCTTGGTTGCTTCCGTGGTGGCTCGTAGTGTTAGCTAAGGTGGGTAATGGCTTTGATAGGATCCGTACCGCACCGAGGTGTCCGCGTGACGGTACCCTACTTGTGGGTAAAGATGTACAACCTCTGCAGAGTGTCAAACCTATTCGAATAGCCGTGTCCACGGTATTGGACGAGTCACGGTGTGGTCACAAAAACTAGTGTTTGGGATGGGATGTTTTCTGGCGTGAGTTGTTTTCTGGGTGAAATGTGTGGCTGTGTGCCTGGGCTACGACGGACGGGAAGTCCGGTAGTTCTACAGTGGTTTTTCCTAAAAACAGTTGAGTCACTTTGGTTATAAAAATGATTTGCGAAAACCTTTTTGAACTGAACCCCTGCATGTGTAAGTTTGCAAAATGAACCTTAACCTGATCCTTGTTATACCTTATGCATGATTCCCCTTATAAGCCCCTCCGTGGGTGGGGTTGGATTTCTTGAGTACGTATGTACTCACTCTTGTTTTACTAACTATGTTACGAGAGGAGGATCCCGATTACATCCCGGAAGACGTTGAGTAGGTCATTGCCCTACACCCCAACCGTGCCTCGTGTACCCGTGGCCCTACCGAAAGCTTCCATGGTGTGGTACTCGAGGAGGCTATGGAAGCCTTTGCTATCGTAGTGTGGTCGCTAGCGTTTGTGTTGTTCCTTGTAGCGTTGGCACTACCGTGCCCTTTTTGTAACCGTAATGTAAAAGACCGATTCCACCCGTTGTAATAAATGTGCTACCGGCCTCCCGGGACCGGTATTTGTGTCACATTTGGTCACCTCCGATGAGGGGACGCTTCGGGTGGTATCGCAGCCGTAGGTTGGCCGTAGGACATGACCCCTAGGATACGAGACCTCCTCCGGCCCTCTCTAACCTTTCCTTTGCTAACTCACCTTTTTCCAAATCCTTACCTTGATTCTTGCCTCGTTTCCGGATGCCCGTTGACGGTGTATTTTGGTGCACCTAGCATGTTCATTACACTTTGGTTTGGATTTGATTATTGAACTAACCCGCCACTAGGCACACTAATCATATAACAAGTTCATCTTTGTGCATGCATTTGGAAGTGTTGTGTTTATGTAGGAAATCATGGACATAAAGGACGGATTCGCAATAAGTTCAAAGGAGCATTCATGGAGTCTTGTTCGTGTTCATGAGCTCGCTGAAATTACTTCCAATGGTGGTGAGGACCGAAGTGCTACGAGGAACACCCCCGGGGATTGAAGCGTAAAAGATCAAACTTCATGCAAAGAGAGCCTCCATCTTGATCGCGAGGATAACGGCGTCAAAATCACCCAAGTGGAGGGGGCAAAGTAGATAAGTGCACGAGGACCCACGGAGCAAAAAGGGCGACCGAACCGGCCGAACCGGGCTCGGGCCGGCCGGCCCGGCGGGCCGGCCCGGCCCACTTCGGGCACCGGTTCGGTCCCGTCTTCCTTGCCCTCGAAGGATCTTCGACCCTAAAACCCCCGACGCGCCGCCAACACGAGAAAAGAGGAGTTATTCGCACCGAGAAGGCCATCCACAAGCTAGAGAGAGAGGAGGAGGATCTCGGGCGGGAGATCAACCACCTCGAAGGAAGCACCCTCTCGTGGAGAAGAAGGAAGACACCGGCGGAAGGGAAACCATGATCAACGGTGCCATGATCAGCACCTTGATGGGGTAATCTTCTCATTCGTCCATGGGTTGTAATCGATCGTGAGATGTAATTGCACTTTGTCGGATTATCTATCTATCATCTTGTGTTGAATATACTTTAATGCTTAAGGCTTGCAACCATGCCGTAGAGGGAGTACGAGCTCCAAGGCTTCCTTGGATCCATTCAATACACCGTGGCCATCAAAGGTCTAGTCATGAATACCTTCGCGTAGTGACAGTACGAGAGGAGGGAAAGGGCGAAACCGTGGTCACATCCCCGATAGATTAGATTGGTTTTTCATGTCTTTAAGCGATTGCATGCTCTAGTATCGTAGACCCGTGGGCGAGTGTCTTCTATCTTGATCGTTTATCATTCTCTCTAGTGTAGTTTAGTGTTTTCTAGTATAATAGTAGTTAGGGTTTTAGTAGCTAGTGTGTCGTTGTTGATCGAACGCTTGTAATCCCCTTGCTCCGCGGATTGACAAGAACCTTGGGAATCCCGTGGTGAAAAAGGTGTGGGGTCCGTACGCTTGCGGATCGTAGAGGGATACGTTTTTTATCCGTCAACAAGCCCCTTTTTCTGGCGCCGTTGCCGGGGAGCAAGTTAGTTTACATCGTTTGATTTGCATCTAACTTAGTTTTATATCTTAGTTTATCTTTTATTTGCTATATCTAACATATATTTTCCGAAAAACATTTGTTTCTTTTTTGTTTTTGTTTTTATCTTATTGTCTAGATGGAGTTCGTTAATCAACCCGTGGAAGAACCGGAGAAATCATTAAGGGATTACGCTAGCCCTCGATGTGAAGACATAAAGGTACAAGAGTCGGATTCGAAGCTCGAAGCGACCAAGTATGAAATTAAATCCAAGATCATGAAGATGGTGGCGGAAAACCCATTTGAAGGGATGGTTACGGAGAACCCATATAGACACATAAGGGATTTCACGACAATATGCAACACGGTGCGTCAAGAAGGAGTTCCCGATGAATGGTTCAAATGGAATCTCTTTCCCTACTCACTTGCCGCAAAAGCAAAGACATGGTACTCGGTTGCGTCCTTTGAAGTTGAAGGCAATTGGAACAAGTTGACAAAGAAGTTTTGCGAGAATTTCTTTCCAATGAGCAAGGTTCAACATCTAAGGAGGCAAGTGATCAATTTTATGCAAGGAGAAGAGGAAGGGATAGACCAAGCCTGGGATAGGTTTAATGAATAAATCGAACAAGGACCAAAACTCGGCTTCACCGGTGACGTACTCTTGCATACATTTTTCTTTTCCCTAACCCCCTAGTTGCATGCGACACGTCGAAATGTGTGCGGTGGGGATCTCATGGAGAAAACACTCACGGAAGCCGCCCAACTTCTACAAAAAGTTAGCAAAGCGGCCGCCATGCGAAGAGATTGGGAAACAAGACTTGCGGAAGAGCCGGAATTCAATTCAAGGAAGAAAAAGCTTGCTGATTTTTCTAAAGAGGCAACCCGGAAGTCACAAAAGAGGAGCCAATCATGGAGAAGCTTGAACAAGAACACATCAAATCAAGAACTATACCGGACGTCGACTTCGCCGCGCCAAATGAGACGAACAAGAGAAGCATGTCAAGCGCGAAGCCACTAAGGGAGTTCGAGCCAATGGATTGGGTTCCTATTGATTACGGAGAAGTATTCGACAAGAGAAGACCGTTCCCTAATCAAAAGGGGATGGCAAGAGCATTGGAAGTCGATTTCCCACCGAGAAGAAAGCTGAAAATTCATACGACCTCGAAACCACCGGTGAGATTTTTGAAAAGCTCTTTGGAGATGACGTGGTGGATCCGGAACATATTGCCGAGGTGAAGAGGATCATGGGGATCAAGCCCGAAGCATCACCATACGCTCGCCTTGCTGAAATTTATTCGATCGGATCCGAAGAAGAAGAGAAGATGACGCCGCACTTGAGTTGCGAGATCAACGGAGTTCAATGCAAAGCTTTATGCGACATCGGAGCCCAAGTAAGTGTTCTATCTTCTAAAATTTACGATAAAGTTCAATACCACAACCTAGACTTAGCTCCAACATCAACGAAATTAATTATGGGAGATGGTAGAACTATCAAACCTCTAGGTATTGCTTGCAACATGAAAGTAAAAATCTCTAGAAACTACATACCAACCGATTTCTTTGTTATTGATGCTTACCATAGTAATTCTGATCATATAATCTTAGTTAGGCCTTTTCTTAAGTTGGTTGATGCCGTGTTAGATGCCGGAGAAGGCAAAGTAACAATGAACCTTAATGGAACAAAGTACACATATAACTTTCTTCGTGCTTCTAAACACCTTACTCCTTTTCCTCCCGAAGATGAAGAAATAGAAGAGATAGATAGTCTTTGTTTTGTTGAAACCCTTAGAGACCCGCTGCAAAGAGCGATGGAAAATCAAATTAGTAATCAACAAGATGAAGAACTAGAGGAAGCAACAAAAGGCTTAGAGCCGCATGATGGTAGCGTGGAGGAAGAGAAGTTCGAAGACATAGGAGAAATCAAACCCGAGGAGCCACAAGTGCCCGAAGTAGACCTTAAACCTTTGCCCAAGGGATTAAAATATGAATTTTTGGGCCCAGACAAAACCTATCCAGTCATTGTGAGCGACGAGTTGAGCCCCGAAGAAAATGAAGCATTGCTGATTTTATTAAAAAAACATAGGAAGGTGATTGGATATTCAATTAATGATCTCAAAGGTATTAGCCCGACCTTTTGCACTCATCGTATACCAATGGAAGACCAATGTAAGCCCGTAGTGGACCATCAAAGGAGGCTAACCCATGCCATGCGAGAGGTAGTAAAGAAAGAGGTTATCAAGTTACTTGATGCCGGAATCATCTACCCGGTTCCACATAGCGAATGGGTGAGCCCGGTACATTGTGTACCGAAGAAAGGAGGTTTGACCGTGGTGAAGAATGAGAAGAACGAATTGATACCGCAAAGAACCGTGACCGGGTGGCGGATGTGTATTGATTACCGTAAGCTTAACAAAGCGACGAAGAAAGATCACTTCCCCCTACCGTTCATAGACGAGATGCTCGAGAGGTTAGCAAACCACGCTTATTTTTGCTTTCTCGATGGATACTCGGGGTTCATGCAAATTCCCATTCACCGGAAGATCAACATAAGACAACATTTACGTGTCCTTACGGAACGTTTGCATATAGGAGGATGCCCTTCGGCCTATGCAACGCTCCGGCCTCTTTTCAACGTTGCATGATGGCCGTGTTTTCGGAATTCATCGAAGAAATTGTTGAAGTGTTTATGGTAGATTTTTCCGTTTACGGGAAGACGTTCATGGATTGCTTAGCAAACTTAGAAAAGGTCCTTACAAGGTGTGCGGAGGTAGATTTGGTTTTAAATTGGGAAAAGTGCCACTTCATGGTTAAGCAAGGCATAGTGCTCGGACATGTTATATCCGAGAGAGGAATTGAAGTGGACAAGGCTAAGGTAGAGACGGTTGAGCAACTCCCACCTCCTACGGATGTTAAGTCCTTAAGGAGCTTTCTAGGCCATGCCGGATTCTATAGAAGATTTATAAAGGACTTCTCGAAGATCACTAAGCCTTTAACACACCTTCTTCAAAAGGATGTGGCTTTCGACTTTGATGAGAAGTGTCTAGCGGCATTTCGGACCTTGAAAAATGCGTTGGTGAGTGCTCCCATCATCCAACCTCCGGATTGGAGCCAACCTTTCGAGATCATGTGTGACGCAAGTGACTACGCCGTAGGCGCGGTCTTGGGACAAAGAAAGGAAGGCCGAGTTCACGCCGTTTACTACGCTAGCAAAACTCTTAGTGGGGCACAATTAAATTACGCTACTACGGAAAAAGAGTTGCTAGCGGTGGTATTCGCTTTCGAAAAATTCAGATCTTACATCGTGAACTCGAAAGTCATTGTTTACACCGATCACGCGAGGCATAAAGTATCTCTTGGCTAAGAAGGAAGCTAAACCACGTTTGATTCGTTGGATCCTTCTTCTCCAAGAGTTCGATGTTGAAATTCGTGATAAAAAGGGGGTGGAAAATGTTGTGGCCGATCATTTGTCTAGGATGAATCATGGTCAAGATGATAAAGAGCCCATAGAAGATAAGATGAGAGATGACCACCTCTATAGAGTGCTTGATAAAGATACTTGGATGATCGACATCATTCGAGCAATTCGAAAGATGCCCCTCGATCATCTAGACAAAAACACCCAAAGGAAGATAATTTCTGAAAGCAAGAAATATTTTTGGGATGCACCATACCTCTTCAAGCTTGGCAATGATGGTGTGATGAGAAGATGTGTGCCAAGAGAAGAGAGGCTTGAGATTCTAAGGAAGTGCCACTCGGCGGAGTACGGTGGGCATTATAGCCATTTTCGAACCGAAGCCAAAGTATGGTCGAGCGGATTCTATTGGCCGGAGATGCATGAAGATACTAAAAGATATGTTGCGTCATTCCCCGAATGCCAAAGAACCGGAAACATCTCTCAAAGAAATTCTATGCCTTTGAAATACAACTTGCAAATCGACATATTCGATGTATGGGGCATAGACTTCATGGGGCCTTTTAAAAACTCATTTGGATTCGAGTATATACTTGTTATGGTCGATTATGTATCCAAGTGGGTAGAGGCTATACCATGTCGTAAAGCTTCCACGGAGGAGTCCATCACTATGATCAAGAACGTGATTTTTCCCCGTTTCGGTACACCGAGAATCTTGATAAGTGATGGAGGAACTCATTTCACCGGAAGAACTTCAAAAAGTGCTTGTCCAAGTTGGGAATTGAGCATAGGGTCTCCACGGCCTATCACCCACAAACCAACGGACAAGCGGAGACGTCAAATAGGCAATTAAAAAGCATACTTAACAAAACCATAAAGAAGGGAGGCAAGGATTGGTCAAAGAAATTAGACGGAGCTTTATGGGCTTATCGAACGGCGTTTAAAACACCGATAGGTATGACCCCTTATCAATTCGTCTATGGAAAAGCTTGCCACCTTCCGGTTGAGTTAGAACATAAAGCCTATTGGGCGATTAAAGAGATGAACCTTGATCTCGATGCCGCGGTGGTGAAACGGAGAATTCAAATAAGCGAGCTAGAGGAGTTGAGGTTGAAAGCTTATGAAAACACAAGCATATATAAGGAGAGAATCAAAAGGTGGTATGATAAAAGATTGAAGAAAAAAGAATTTAAAGAAGGAGATAAGGTCCTCCTCTACAATTCGAGGTTTAAAACCTTTGGAAAGGGGAAATTGCAAAGCAAGTGGGACGGACCTTATGTTGTGCATTCGGTGTTCTCCAACGGAGCGGTAACCATTATGGATATAAACGGCGATCAATTTGTGGTGAATGGACAGCGGCTTAAGGTTTACTACGAACCCGACGTCGTGCCCATTCATCATGTTGACGTCTTTACCATGGAGGAAGAGCCCGAACGTCCCGCCTAGGACGAAAAACAAGGCACCAACTTCCGTAAATAATTTTTCTTTTAGCTTTCGGAGTTTTTCGCGAAGATTAACCGGGCCAACTTTTTCCCATGGGTTGAGGACGAAAAAAATAGGGCGGTGTGCAAAAAACCGGACCGGCCGGCCCCCGAGGCGGGGTGGGCCGGCCGGCCCGGTCGGATCGGCCCGGGGGTGGCCCGACGCCCGATGTCCCCGAATTTCGCCCGAATTGCTCCTTTTTGACTTCCTTGTTTGGTCGGAAAATTTAAAGGGAAGTGTAAAAAAGGAAAATAAGGTTCCCGGGGCTTTTCTCTCGGGACTATATATTTGGCCGAATTGGGAGCTCGAGAATCAAACCTTTCAAGCAATGTGTTGCACCCTTGTAGCAGCCATTGAGCCTCCAAAAAGCTTAGAGTTGAAGGTAGAAGCCAAGAAGCCATCGATGGAGGAGGCGATGCGATGCGAGGTCAAGCTACCCGTCAAGAGGACCGCACGTATCCGTTGCGGAGGACGTGTCCCGACCGGAGCTCTTGCATCTCGCAACCCCGTCAAAGGAGAGAAGGTCCCTACACCCGTTCGAAGGTCGGCACGCCTCCAAGGCATCAAGCGCAAAGATTACAAGGAGGTGTCGCCGGAGCCTAAGGATTATGGGGATAGCGACTACTCCGACGATCGTAGCCCAAGCTCGTGGGCGGCTGCCGATAGAGACGATGACGATTGGGGCGAGCGGCCCCTATGAAAGGACTCCCGAGGGCCCCAATGGCGACGGCAACGGCGGTGGCGAAGGCGACAACAATGGAGGTGGCGACGACGGTGGTGACAACGGTGGAGATTATGGCGACGACGACCCCTTCGGATTGCATCCGGTGTGCTGTCGAGTTTGCCGTCAATCCATCGCGGATCTCTACACGTCGGCCGACGAATGTCTCCAAGCCATGGAAGCGATGAAGCAGCGTATGGAGGACTTGGAGCGCGTAGTTGAAGATGATTACAAGTTCCTTAACCGTAATGTGCGCAAACTTTTCGGCATGGTTGGAAACATGAGAGGCAAGTGGTGCATAGCTTGCTCAAAGTACCACTAGATCTAGTTTTCCCCTTTGGTTTTTGTAAGATACGACGAGGACGTCGTATGTTTTAAGTGTGGGGGAGAGCTAGCTCGCTAGCCTTAGCTTTTGAACTTCAAGTTTAGGTTCGGTTTAATCTTCGTGTGAGAGTCTTAGTGTTTTAATGAGTCTTTAGTTTTTGAGTCTGTTTTAAAATTTTTGCAAGTGTTTTAAATTAGTGTTGAGTCAAGAAAACCAAATAAAAAGCGTCTTTATATATATATCTTTGTGTTTTATGTATTGTTTATCTTTATTTACTTGTTTGTTTAATCTTCGATTCTTGATATATGAACACAAGTATGTGGTTTGAAAAACGTTTACCGTGGTGCTTAGTGGAATCGCTACTACTTAAAGTACCCATACCGCACTTCGATCTTGAGCTTCACATGCTAGTTGTGCTATTTTCGATGCTAAAAATTGGAGGATTTCAGTTCTGAAAATTATATTAAAACCCTTGTAATAAAGGTTAGCAAAACCTCTTTTTCCAAGTTGAGAGTAAGAAAAAATTCCTATCCAAAGCCAAGTTTATTTTTTTTTCGCTCCACCATAAGTGTGATTAGCACGATGAGTTAGGCTAGGACCCTTCTCTCTTGGTGAGTTTTAATTTCGAGCAATGATCATGTCCTTGTGCTTATCTTTTGTTGCTAGCCTCGTCATATATTCAGTCCATGACTTTCTCAATGAAAGTCATGATTACCGCTGAATTCCATACCCAACCCCATACATCTCTTTTGTACATCGTATTCCTTGAACACAACCTATTTTCAAAGTTTCGTCTCGTCTCTAACATGATTTATTTAAAAAATTCAGATTGTATGCATGCGAGGAAAGAGAGAATTGAAAGCTTTGAAAAGTTGTCAAGAGAGAGAAGAATAAAGAGAAAAAGTATGTGTATGGAAAAGAAAGAAAGAAAGAAAGAAAAAAATCATATGTGAATGAAAGGAAAAAAAATAAGAAAAAAAATAAGGGAGAGAAAGATGAGTTAGCAATGAAGATATGAGAGGGATGGATCAAGTGAAAGAAAAGAAAAATAATAAAGTGTAAGGAAGGATGTCACGTTGATTGTGAGACGAAACTTTTACTCTATTTCCAACCATGTGCAATCCGACAACGAGGACATCATTGGTGCCTTGAAGTCACAATTTTCTTTTGCCCTTGCACATGTCCACCATTCTAAATCTTCTCATCCTTGATATCCCTACATATGGTTAATTCTCATGATCATTGGCTTTGAAAGGTAGACAACCATTAGAGGAAGTTCTTAGTTTGACAATACTTGTGTTGATTGCGCTAGCCCTACCTATAGCTCCACTTTTACATGATATATGAGAGATTAATGGGAGGTGAGAGTTTTATAAAATTTGGTTAGGATAGACACTTCATATGAGTGACTTGATAGAGCTTGGAGAAAGGTTTTTGTCTAATACTTGTTGCAGGAATTTTTGTTTTGAAAACCATAAAAACCCTCCGATGGAAGCAAAGAAGTAAGTATGGCTGAAATTGAAAGCTTCGAGTGAAGAGTTTGAGTTGTGGGGTAAATCTTGACGTGGTAAAAATTCTAAACGCCCATGTTTATGTTTGATTATCATTACTTTGTGTTTATGTATTAAAGATGAAGGGATTGACTAACTTGTGAAGAAGGATAAGTGGTACACGATTACACACCTTGGACGAAGTTCTTTTACGAGTACTTGCTCGAGGACGAGCAAGAGCTAAGTGTGGGGGAGATGTTGACGGTGTATTTTGGTGCACTTAGCATGTTCATTACACTTTGGTTTGGATTTGATTATTGAACTAACCCGCCACTAGGCACACTAATCATATAACAAGTTCATCTTTGTGCATGCATTTGGAAGTGTTGTGTTTATGTAGGAAATCATGGACATAAAGGACGGATTCGCAATAAGTTCAAAGGAGCATTCATGGAGTCTTGTTCGTGTTCATGAGCTCGCTGAAATTACTTCCAATGGTGGTGAGGACCGAAGTGCTACGAGGAACACCCCCGGGGATTGAAGCGTAAAAGATCAAACTTCATGCAAAGAGAGCCTCCATCTTGATCGCGAGGATAACAGCGTCAAAATCACCCAAGTGGAGGGGGCAAAGTAGATAAGTGCACGAGGACCCACGGAGCAAAAAGGGCGACCGAACCGGCCGAAACCGGGCTCGCGGCCGGCCGGCCCGGCGGGCGGCCCGGCCCACTTCGGGCACCGGTTCGTTCCCGTCTTCCTTGCCCTCGAAGGATCTTCGACCCTAAAACCCCCGACGCGCCGCCAACACGAAAAGAGGAGTTATTCGCACCGAAGGCCATCCACAAGCTAGAGAGAGAGGAGGAGGATCTCCGCGGAGATCAACCACCTCGAAGGAAGCACCCTCTCGTGGAGAAGAAGGAAGACACGGCGGAAGGGAAACCATGATCAACGGTGCCATGATCGGCACCTTGATGGGGTAATCTTCTCATTCGTCCATGGGTTGTAATTGATCGTGAGATGTAATTGCACTTTGTCGGATTATCTATCTATCATCTTGTGTTGAATATACTTTAATGCTTAAGGCTTGCAACCGTGCCGTAGAGGGAGTACGAGCTCCAATGCTTCCTTGGATCCATTCAATACACCGTGGCCATCAAAGGTCTAGTCATGAATACCTTCGCGTAGTGACAGTACGAGAGGAGGGAAAGGGCGAAACCGTGGTCACATCCCCGATAGATTAGATTGGTTTTTCATGTCTTTAAGCGATTGCATGCTCTAGTATCGTAGACCCGTGGGCGAGTGTCTTCTATCTTGATCGTTTATCATTCTCTCTAGTGTAGTTTAGTGTTTTCTAGTATAATAGTAGTTAGGGTTTTAGTAGCTAGTGTGTCGTTGTTGATCGAACGCTTGTAATCCCCTTGCTCCGCGGATTGACAAGAACCTTGGGAATCCCGTGGTGAAAAAGGTGTGGGGTCCGTACGCTTGCGGATCGTAGAGGGATACATTTTTTATCCGTCAACAATGCCTAACCCCGAGTGGAACGGAGGAATTTGCCCCGTCCGGCCTCGGCCTCCCTAACCTCGTTGCTACTCGGCCTAGAGCGCGTCGGAGTAAGGGATCCGCCGGAGTTCGTCTACCCGGAGTACGAACGCTTCGGCACCCCTCGGTGTAAGCCGCCGATCTTTGTGGGAAGGAGCACGCTTTACCCCGACATAGAGCCATGGTTCGTCAACGCCACCGGTTTTCGCTTTGCCGACACCTACCCCAAGGCTGCTCGGAAGGCCCGCGTCGGCTACGAGTGGTTTATAGACAACACCTCCGAAGGACTCCAATGGGATTCTTTCCACCCTCCGGAGGAAGAGGACGCTCGTGGATTGATCGCATGAGAGGTTTAGAACGAGAGGAAGAAGACTTGGAAGAGGCAGTCTCCCACCTATCCATATACCTCAGAGGCCTAGACCATCTTTATCAAGAGCAAGCCCAGCAACTGAAGCAGCAGATCGACAGAGCGGAAAGAGCGAGACGAGAGGATAGAACTAGAAAGGGTAAAGACCACCATAGCGAGTTGAACCGCACAACATGAGGCAAGACTACCTCGGGGAAAAGGAACGATCGGAGATGTTCCACAAACAGCTATGGGATGAACTAAAGGAGCGAAGGAGCGAGAGATGAAGGAGCGGAGCGCGAGAAGAGAATGAGCCCGAAGAAACCCACCGGGACAAAGGGACTCGGAGCGAGGATGAGATATCGGAGCAAGATCTTCCACCGAAGAAGCGCCGTATCTAGTTAGAGGAAGAATCACCATGAGGATAAGACTAGGGTGTGTTAGGCTAGAAGTTGAGTCCTAGTAATAATAAGTGTACCCCGAAGGATGTACCCCAACCTTCCTACTAAATAAAGATATCCATCTCCCGTACCCCACCACAACCCTGTTCAACTCTACCTTTGTTTTCGGATGGCGGAAGATGGATGGACCCAAGGCGTGTGCCGGGAGGAGCTCGGTTTTGCTCGCCCGCTCATCAACTCCCTGGAGCGCCTCGGTATCACCGAGCGCCCTAGGTACTACAGCAGAGAGTACGAGCAACTCGGCACTCTCCGCTGTAGAGTGGTCCTCTCCGTCGCTAGAAGCAACCGCCACACCAACATCGAGCCGTGGCGCGTGACCGCCACAGGGTTCCGACACCGGGACACCTACCCTTTGGCCCTCAGAAAAGCCCTCCGCTACCTGTGCCGAATCTACGAGGAACACCTCGTCCCCACACCAATGAGGTACTTTCCTCCTGCCATCAGAACCCCAGTTTGGCAAGCCCGCATGAGGAACCTGGAACGACGTCGCCACCAAGAAGACCCGCTGTACCACGTAGTCGCCTACCTTGTCTCCCTGGACAAGCTCTTTGACGACCAAGCCAGACACTTGAGGGAACAAATCAGTCGGGCCGAGCAAGGCCGAAGTCACGGTGCGGATGCACCAAGTCCGAGTGGCTCAAGCCGAAGCAAGGACCGCGAGCCGCCATAGCGGTGAAGCCGTTGCCCGGAAAGCCTCGGGAGAATCCGGACCAACACATGCAAGAATGGACCCACGGCGGAACACCCGTTCCCGCCATTGGAGAAGCTCAAGTCCCGCCGGGAACGCCCCTAGTAGGATGGGGAGGAACCATAGAAGTTCCACCGGCACCACCGGCGATCACCGAACCCCCAACGGCTACCACCGAAGCCGCAACACGGCCGCGGGAAAACGGTAACCCCCGAAGGCGGGAATGACGACGAGCCGCTCATCCCGCCGGAAGAACACTCGACCCCGGAAGACGCCCTCCCCTCGCGAGTAGTGTGCCCCAAGACCCGGGGAATGAAGCCGTACGGTCCAAGTCGCGCCCTTAGTCCTTAGCCGTGTAATGTGTCCGCGTAGTCGGGATGTATCCTCCTCGCCGATTGTAATAAAAACTTGTTTGTGCTTGCTTGATTGCTATGTGCTTGTCTTTGTGTGCTTACCGGCGAGTAAACCCCGCCCTTTTCAAAAAGAAATCCGTTATAATCCACTTAAACATCACATAAAACTAGACCTCTTAGAAAACCCGTTTCTTTACGCATGGTTTCCGGGCGCCTGTCGGGACCCACCGATCGGACGGCGAGGGATCGCAAGCCGATTGGAGGGAGCGTCTCCACGACCGGGAGGTTAACCAAAATGAAGATGGAGGAGAGAACGTGGTCCCGCCACCACCACCCCCTCCTATTGACTTGGCCCAAGTCTTAGCCAACCGGATCGTCCCGATGGAGGCTATCTTCAATGCCATCAACCGCCCAAGACCCCGTGCCATGAGCATGAATGAGAAGCTGATCGAGTTCCTCAAGACTAAGCCGCCCACCTTTAGCGGGTCGGTGAATCCTTTGGACGCTGACGATTGGCTGAGAGCCATCCTGAGGGAACTGGAGCCCCTCCACTACGAGGACCATGACAAGGTTCTCCTGGCAGCTCACCAGCTCACCGGACGCCCCTAGCCTGGTGGGAAAATTACTGCGCCGCCGCCAAGGATCCCTCCGCCATCACATGGGATGAATTCGTGGAGGAGTTCCGCCGCTACCACATCCCGGAGGCCACACTGAAGCGGAAGGCAGACGAGTTCCGCGAACTCCGCCAAGGCAACATGTCTGTGGAGGAGTACACGTACCAGTTCATAGAGCTGGCACGCTATGCCCCCGAGGAGGTGGATAAAGACTCCAAAAAGCAAGAGATGTTCAAGAAGGGGCCGACTCCGAACCGAGGACACCGCCGACTCCTCGCATTTACCCGGACTTTAATACCCTTATGAACATGGCAATCCTCACGGAGAGAGCAAGGGCCGAGGAAAAGAAGGAAAACAAGCGCAAGTTCATGGAGCACAAGGCCAAGCGACAAGAAGAGCGTCCCGGAGGCCGAGAAACTTTGGACACCCCATGTCCGGGTTCCAAGCTCCTATGCGATACGGAACCCAATCCCAAGCCACGAGCTCACAAGCCCCCGCAGCCCGCGTTCAAGCCCTCCTACAACCGCAGTGCCATGAAGCCCCCACGAAACAACACCAGACGGATCACTACCAACAACAACAACAACAACTCCCCGAGTGTGTTTCAACTGCCGGAAACCGGCATTTCATCGCCAACCGCCCCTATGCTAAAAAGCCAACCACCACCACCTACTCCAACTCGGTGAACGGGCCAAGGCCACTTGCGTCGAGAGCCAACCGCATGCCGTTGCGCAACAACAACAACTTCGGCAACAACACCGGCAACCGGCGGATGAGGCAGCCCCAGCGGTCGTATGGATGCGCTCGGGTGAATCACATCAATGCGCGAGGAGGCACAAGAAGCACAAGGAGTGGTACTTGGTGAGTTCTCGGTCGCCTCGCTTTGGCTACCATACTATTTGATTCGGGAGCATCGCACTCATTCATATCCTCAAGCTTTGTGGAAAAGCATAGCCTACCCACGGTACTACTTAAGGCACCCCTAATAACTCGAACACCGGAGGTGACATTAGGTGTCAACTGGGATGCCCCTGATAAGGATTATTTTAAGTGGGGTAGAGTTCCTAGCGGACTCGGTAGTACCGAAATCCAAGGGGATAGATGTGATCCTTGGTATGGACCGGTTAAGCCAACACCATGGCCTCATAAGTTGCGCCGACAAAGTAGTGCACTTGACCAACCCGGACGGGATACAAGTGACTGCCACACCCGGGACACAGGCGGATATAATGGTTTTCAACATAGAAGCCAAGTCCCTAGAAGATGTCCCGATAGTACGAGAATACCCGGATGTGTTCCCCGAAGAACTCCCCGGAATGCCACCGACGGGGATATAGAGTTCGTAATCGACCTTATCCATGGAACCTCTCCCATAGCCAAGAGGCCCTATAGGATGGCAGCCCCGAGTTGGCGAAATTGAAGAAGCGACTAGCGAGCTCCCGGCGAAGTGGGTTCATCGGACCAAGCTCATCACCATGGGGAGCCCCAGTGCTTTTCGTGGAAAAGAAGGATAAGAGCATGAGGATGTGCGTGGACTATCGCTCGCTGAACGAGGTCACTATTAAAAACAAGTACCCTCTTCCCGAATAGATGACTCGTTTGACCAACTGAAGGGAGCCAAGTATTTCTCGAAGGTGGATCTAAGATCAGGGTACCACCAGCTCAAGATCAGGGAAAGTGACATCCCCAAGACTCGATTTTGTCACTCGCTACGGCAATATGAGTTCACGGTGATGTCCTTTGGACTAACCAATGCACCACCTACTTCATGAACCTAATGAATAAGGTGTTCATGGAGGAACTAGACAAGTTTGTCGTGGTCT
Source organism: Cenchrus americanus (assembly GCA_947561735.1). Taxonomy (NCBI): domain Eukaryota; kingdom Viridiplantae; phylum Streptophyta; class Magnoliopsida; order Poales; family Poaceae; genus Cenchrus; species Cenchrus americanus. The sequence goes on from OX387241.1 coordinate 248,709,861, forward strand.
TCATTGACGACATACTTGTTTACTCCAAGAGCGTGGAGGAGCATGAACAACACCTTCGAGTGGTGCTTCGGGAAAATTGAGAGCACACAAGCTATATGCCAAGTTCAGCAAGTGTGAATTTTGGCTAGAGAAAATATCCTTCCTTGGGCACATATTGATCGCGAAGGAGTAGGCGTAGACCCCGGAAAAGTTGAGACAGCCTCCAACCGCAAGCAACCAACCAACGTGAGTGAGATCGGGGAGTTTCCTAGGTTTAGCCGGATACTACGGAGATTTATCGAGGGATTCTCCAAGATCGCCCGGCCCATGACAGAGCCGCTTAAGAAAGAGAAGAAGTTTAACCGGACCGAGGCCCGTGAAAGAAGTTTCCAAGAGTTGAAGAAGAGGTTGACCACGGCCCCGGTGCTAACCCCCGCCGGACATTCAACGGGACTTTGTCGTGTATTGCGACGCCTCCCGACAAGGGTTGGGATGTGTTCTCATGCAAGATGGGAAGGTAGTGGCATATGCCTCCCGTCGGCTCAAACCCCATGAGCGAACTATCCCACCCATGATCCGGAGTTTGCGGCCGTAGTGCATGCCCTAAAGATCCGGAGACACTATCCGATCGGGAACAAGTGTGAAATCTACACGGACCACAAGAGTCTAAAGTACATCTTCACCCGCCCCGACCCGAACCTAAGGCAAAGAAGGTGGCTAGAGCTAGTCAAGGACTACAACCTAGAAATTCACTACCACCCCCGGAAGGCCAATGTTGTAGCGTATGCCCTAAGCCGGAAAACCTACGAGAAGGCGGCACCCAAGAGTGCTCGGTTGCAAGAAGAGATGGCACGGCTCAACGTACACATCGTCCCCCAAGGCTACATCCGCCAGCTGAGTGTTCAGCCTACCCTAGAGGAAAAGATCCGGAAGGCCCAAGAGACCGATGAAGATCTGATAAAGATCCGCAAGCATACCGGAGAGAACAAGGCCCCCGACTTCAGGGTAGATGACCAAGGCACCCGGTGGTACAAGAACGAGATATGCGTGCCCGAAGGTGGAGATTTTCGACGGACCATCATGGATGAGGCACACAACTCGGCCGTACTCCATACACCCGGGATCCACCAAGATGTACATGGACTTAAAGCGAAGTATTGGTGGAATGGGATGAAAGCAGACATTGCACGGTTCGTCGCCCACCGTGACACTTGTCGAGGATCAAAGCCGAACATCGAAGCCCGCAGATCGTTGCAACCTTTACCAATCCCGGTATGGAAGTGGGACGAGATAGGTATGGACTTCATAGTAGGGTTGCCAAGGACTCGAAGGGACATGACTCCATATGGGTGATCGTGGACCGACTCACTAAGGTCGCTCACTTTCTACCCGTACGGACCACCTATGGAGGAGAAAAGTTGGCAAAACTCTACATAGAGAATATTGTAAAGCCGCATGGAGTGCCCGGCCAGAATAGTCTCGGACGAGAGGGACCCGCTTCACCTCTAGGTTCGGAAAAGCTCGCACAAAGCCATGGGCACCAAGCTAGACTTCGGCTCGGTGTACCACCCCCCGGACGGACGGGCGCACCGAAAGGGTGAATCAAATTTTGAAAGATATGTTGAGAGCCTGCGTCCTCACCTATGGCAAAGATTGGGAGCAAAGCCTGCCATATGCCGAATTTTCCTACAACAACGGTTACCAGGCAAGTCTGGGAATGTCGCCATTCGAAGCACTATACGGGAGAAAATGCAGGACACCCCTGATGTGGTCGAGAGGGAGAGCGTGCCCGGTTGGGCCCGCACTTATAAAGGAAGCCGAGGAGCGAGTAGCCGATATCCGAGAAAAAGTTGAAAGCCACTCGGTCCCCGACGAAGAGCTACGCGTACAAGAAAAGGCGTGAAGCGAGCTTCAACCCGGAGACTTCGTCTACCTCAAGGTTTCACCCATCCGGGGGACTCGGAGGTTTCAAGTACACGGGAAGTTGGCCCCTCGGTACATCGGCCCGTATAAGGTGCTCAAGAGGGTCGGAGCGAGAGCATATCGGCCGGAACTACCCGAGGAAATGTCGATATACACCCGGTATTCCACATCTCTCGGCCTACGCCGATGTTTGAAGGTTCCGGAAGAAAAGCGAGTACCGGTGGAGACCATCGATCTACGCCGGACCTTAGGTACCGGGAGGTGCCCGTCAAGATCTTAGACACCGTGGTCAAGCGGACAAGAACGACCGAGGTACGAGTGTGCGAGTTCAATGGAGTAGACACGGGGTGGAAGAAGCTACGTGGGAACGAGAGGATGCACTGAGAAAAGAATTTCCCCACCTATTCGAGACTTAGCCGAATCTCGAGGACGAGATTCATTTTAAGTGGGGTAGGTTTGTAACGCCCGCGTTTTTAGCTCTAAATAAATCACCTACTAAATCATGCGTAATTTCAAAAACCGATCCGCCGAGCTCAATTGTCATTCAAAACCTAGCCACTGTTCTCTCTCTCTTTCTCTCTCTCTCTCTCTCTCTCTCTCTCTCTCTCTCTCTCTCTCTCTCTCTCTCCCGACGCGCGTGCCGCGATTCCCGCCGGCACCGCACCCCGGCCGCACCCTTGCGCGCCTTCCCAACGTCGCGGTCGGCCACCGGCCGGAATCCCGCGCCCGCCGCGGTCCCGGTGACCGGTCCGCCTCGCCATCACCGCCGTCCCGGAAAATGCGCCGACGCCCGGAAAACCCCGCGAAACCTTTCCCAATCTTCCCTAACAATTTCCCGGATTTTTTCCAAAACCTTTTCTCTATTTTCCTTCCCTTTTTCCTTTCCCCTTTTTCTCCTTCTTCCCTCTTTTCTTTTTCTCCTTTCCTTTTTTCTTTTTCCCTCTTTTCTTTTCCTTCTCTTCTTCTTCTCTCCTCCCTCCTTTCCCCCGCCTCCCCGCGCGAGCAGCCGCCGACCGGCGCCCCCCGCCACCGCCGACCGGGGGCCCGCGCGCGCGCGCACCTCCCTACCTCCGCACGCCACCGGCCGGCGGGGACGCCGCCTGCGCACGCCACCCCCGGCCCCGCCCCCGCCCCGCGCCCGCCGGTGGACCGGCCGGCCGCCGGGCCGCGGCCGCCATTAATTCCCCCTCCCTCCTCGCTCGAGCTATCACGTCTACCACCGGCCGAGCACCGCCCGCGCTACGCACCGCACGAGTTGACCCGCACCGAGCCGTCGCGTCTCCCGGCCGCCGCAAGGAGCCGGCCGGAGTTCGCGAAGCTCCCCGAGCTCGCCGGCGGTCTCGCCGGGGAAAATATCTCCCCCTCCCCGAACCGACCTCCGCCGCCTATTTAAGGCCGGCACCACCACCACCTCGCCACACCGCACCGCAAGCAAGCCTCCCCGAGTCGGTTTCCCAATCACCACCGCGCCGCCACCATTAGCGCCGCCGCCGCCCTCTCGCCCGCCGACGAGCCACCTCCACCGAGCCCTTTTAGCCCAAGGTGAGCACGGGTATGGAATGCCCCGGTCCTCCTCCTTTTCCCTCTATTCCCGCCGCCATCGACCCCGGGAGCACGCCGCCCGCCCGCCGGGACCGAGGCCCGGCGCGCCCCCCCCCCCCCCCCGTTCTCCGTCCGATTCGAAGGGGGGGAAGGGGGAAGAAGAAGGCCGTTTAGCAATTAAGCCCCCGGCCTTTTCCTTAACCAAGCCCCCCCTTATACTATTTCATTTCCTTCCTTCCAAATAGCCCCTAAGATTAGTAATTAATTACCGTTGAGCCCTAGATAAATTACAAACGAGACCCTAAACCAAATTATGTGGTCATAAACACACCCTCCTTCATTATTAGAAAATTACCAATAGGTCCTTAATATCTATAACCCCTCCTTGACCTAGCCTTTCATACACGCCCTTCCTCCCCGGTCAAAGCCAAACATTACCGTATCCCCGCCACACCAACCCCTTCCCTAGGGCTTATATATACCCCTCCTCCGCTCACTTCCCCCTCCCCCCGAGCTCGGCCGGAAACGTGTGTGCTAATATTGCTTGCCTCGCTTGTGTGTATGCCACGGCCGACGGAGTAGACGGAGGAAGGTACCCCGAGCCGAGATCGAAGCCGACTACTGCGAGCGGGAGCCCGAGGTCCCGAACGCCGAGCCGCACTCCCCGAAGACTTCGAAGACGGCAAGTTCACCCTCATCCTTTGATGCATGTTTCTGTCCTAGTTTTATAAATATACCCTATACCCGTTTTATAAATTGCATATTGTTTTACTGCAAAACATGGTAGGATAGCCACCCTTGATTGCCATGATTGAACCTTGTTTTGGCCTCGAATGTTTGCTTCAAAATGTGTGAGTGCTTTCAAAACGTGTGAGTGCTTCAAAAACAAAAAGGGGATATGTTTGGAAAATGAGTAAAGAACCGGGTAGACGGGATGGACGTGTGTGTCGGGAGTATGGGTGAGCTCGTACTGTGTGGTTGAGCGTGTTGGGAGTTGTCCATCTTGTCGGTTAAGGACCGGGTTGCGTGACATCTCACCTGACCCAAATCATCGTACAACCACTCGACCGTTGTATGTGGCAACGGCTTAGCATAAATCCCACTAGTTAATCTACTTGCCATCTCGGTGTGCGGGTGAGCGACGGGAGACCAAGAAGTAGGGGTACGCTCGTGTGAGGTACGCCCCGGTTATGTGGGATAACCCCTTGGTTGCTTCCGTGGTGGCTCATAGTGTTAGCTAAGGTGGGTAATGGCTTTGATAGGATCCGTACCGACACCGAGGTGTCCGCGTGACGGTACCCTACTTGTGGGTAAAGATGTACAACCTCTCGCAGTGTCAAACCTATTCGAATAGCCGTGTCCACGGTATTGGACGAGTCACGGTGTGGTCACAAAAACTAGTGTTTGGGATGGGATGTTTTACGGCGTGAGTTGTTCTCTCGGGTGAAGTGTGTGGCCGTGTGCACGGGCTACGACGGACGGGAAGTCCCGGTAGTTCTACGATGGTTTTTCCTAAAAACAGTTGAGTCACTTTGGTTATAAAAATGATTTGCGAAATCCTTTTTGAAATGAACCCCCGCATGTGTAAGTTTGCAAAATGAACCTTAACCTGATCCTTGTTATACCTTATGCATGATTCTACTTATAAGCCCCTCCGTGGGTGGGGTTGGATTTGCTGAGTACGTATGTACTCACTCTTGTTTTACTAACTATGTTACAGAGGAGGATCCCGATTACATCCCAGAAGACATTGAGTAGGTCATTGCCCTACACCCCAACCGTGCCTGTGTACCCAGGGCCCTACCGGAAGCTTCCATGGTGTGGTACTCTGAGGAGGCTATGGAAGCCTTTGCTATCGTAGTGTGGTCGCTAGCGTTTGTGTTGTTCCTTGTAGCATTGGCACTACCGTGCCCTTTTTGTAACCGTAATGTAAAAGACTGATTCCACCTGTTGTAATAAATGTGCTACCAGCCTCCTGGGACTGGTATTTGTGTCACATTTGGTCACCTCTGATGAGGGGACGCTTCACCAACAAAGTCAAACCCCCTCCAACATCATCCTTCTCTCCCTACAAATGCTCACCATTTTAACTTCTTTCCGGGGTGGATCGGAGCTGCATCATATTCTGCTCATCCAGACTCAGTCCACCTCGTCCCGTGTTCTACTCCTCTCGCAAGCTAGCGTTGGTTTTTTCCTTGTTGGCCGGCAATGGCGAGAGGTGAGTTGTTCCTTGCAGCGTTGTTTGTCGTCGTCATGGCCTCTGCTCTGGCCGTGAACGCCGAAGCCAGGAAGGTGGTCGGTGTGTACGAGCTCAAGAAGGGGGATTTCACCGTCAAGGTCACCAACTGGGGCGCCACGATCATGTCGGTCATCCTCCCAGACTCCAAAGGTACGCGTTCTGTGACCCCTTGTTGTTGGGGGGATCTTTTTCTCTGTTGTTCATGGCGCAAATAAAGCTTAGTTTCAGGCTTCGTTCTTTGGTTTGCAGGGAACTTGGCTGACGTTGTTCTCGGCAGGGACACCGTCGCTCAATACGTTGTAAGATCACTGAAACCACCCTTGATCCTTAATGTTCATCTCTCGATCGTCATGCTCAACCAACTTCGTACAGAAGCATGCATTAGTTCGTACTGTTTGTTGCGTTGACGAAGATATTCGTCTCTAGAAATGATGCAACTAGCTAGGATTAGCTTGTAGAAAATGGGAGAAGCAGCGTTGCCTCTGTAGAGGTCGTGCTTGCATGTTTATAGAGTTAGGAAGAACCCCTGACGTGGTTTTACAGATGGTGAACGACCCAGCCGGCTTATCTCCTAATTACAAGGGATTACATCTATCTAATCTAACTAACCAGCGCCTGGTCATTCACCTTGTTACACAACACACATACAAGTACATTTACATGTTTAACACCCCTCCTCAATCACACCTTATCTAGGTTGAGATTGTGTCTAAAATCTTCAAGTTGTCGAACTGGAATTGCTTTTGTAAAGCCATCAGCAATCTGATCTCTTGTAGATATAAACCTTATCTGGAGCAGTCCTTGAGCCACCCTTTCTCTGGCAAAATGAAAATCTACTTCCATATGCTTGGTTCTGGCATGGAACACTGGATTAGCTGAAAGGTATGTTGCACCAATATTATCACACCATAACCTGGCAAACCTAGGAGCTTTTACTCCATGCTCTTATAACAAGGTTTGTACCCACATAACCTCTATTGTAGCATTGGCCAAGGACTTATACTCTGCTTCTGTACTTGATCTAGACACAGTTGCTTGTTTCCTTGCACTCCATGATATCAAATTTGATCCGAGATATATTGCAAAACCACCTGTGGATCTTCTATCATCTGAGCACCCGGCCCAGTCAGCATCAGAAAAGGCACACACAAGAGTAGACAAAGATTTATGAATCCTGAGTCCTATACCAATGGTATGTTGTAGATACCTCAATATTCTTTTGATTGCACTCCAATGAACAGTGGTCGGCCTATGTAAAAATTGACAAACTTTGTTGACAGCAAAGGATATATCCGGACGTGTTAATGTTAAATACTGTAGAGCACCAACAATACTCCTGTATTCAGACGCATCCTTTGGTCCGAGCAACTCACCATCATGAGCTGTCAACTTATCAGTAGAGGACATTGGAGTGTTCATAGGTTTACAATTTTTCATGCCTACTCGTTGCAGCAAATCAGATGTGTACTTTTCTTGTTTCAACAGAATTCCATCACGTACCTTCTTAACCTCAATACCCAAGTAGTGGAGCTCACCAAGATCCTTGAGAGCGAAATCAGCCTGAAGATCCTTAAGTAGTGCCTCGGTAGCTGCAGGAGAGGAGCTTGCAACAATAATATCATCCACATAAATAAGGAGGAATATCACAACTCCCCCTTTGTTAAAGAAGAACAAAGACACATCAGCTTTGGAGGGTTTAAAACCAAGACTCTGAAGTTTTTCACTAAGACAAGAGTACCAAGCACGCGGCACTTGTTTGAGACCATAAAGAGCTTTATCTAGCTTGCAAATGTAATTTGGACGAGTCTTACTTTCATACCCAGGAGGTTTCCTCATGAACACTTCTTCTTCAAGAATACCATGAAGAAACGCGTTCTGTACATCTAGCTGATGAAGACTCCAACCATTTGACATTGCAATAGAGAGTACAAGACGAATGGTGGCTGCTCTGACTACCGGACTAAACGTGTCCTCATAATCAATAACGTATCTTTGCTTGTACCCCTTGGCGACTAATCATGCCTTATACTTATCTAAAGTGCCATCTGCTTTCCTCTTGTCTTTGAAAACCCATCTACAATCAATAATATTATGACCATGATGTGGAGGGACTAGATGCCAAGTATTATTCTTCATGAGGGCCATATACTCTACATCCATAGCTTTCTTCCAATTTTTATCACGCAAAGCATCAGCAACAGAAGCTGGTTCAGCAATAGCAGATAGGCCATACCTAATTGTTCCATTAGTGTACTGCTTTGGTTTACGCACTAGTACAGTACTCAACATCAATGACCAAACGGTTTGGTCACGGTACATGCAAATTTGGTCACGGAACACTTTTTTATGACCAACTTATGACCAAATTGAATTGGTCACAGAAGCTCCGTCACATTTGGTCTACCATGACCAATCGGTTATTTTGGTCATAGAAGTGGAACTTTTCCATGACCAAAATGTTTTTCGTCATAGAAGTGTATTTCTTCTATGACCAAGCCAAATGGTCACGAAATTGGTCACGGAGGGGGATGCCACGTGGCACGGCCCATGCTGGCTGCTGACGTGGCAAGGCGTGTGTTGACATGGATATGATGATGTGGCTCTTTGACACAGCGCCACGTGTCGCGCTGCGGTTTGTCCACGTGTCGAGCTCTGAATGGTCCACGTGTCGCACTCTGGTTTGTCCACGTGTCGCGCTGCGGTTTGTCCACGTGTCATTTTTGGTTGGGCCACCTTTTCATTTTTGGTTGGGCCACACGTTTGATTCAAGTTGCGACACGTGGTTGCTTCTAAATGCACCACGTGTCTCTTTCCAGTTTCACTGTCAATACACATACAATTCACAGGAGACAAGAATTTCTGCATATATAACATATTCATATGACACAAGGCATATAACGAGACGACACAAACATGTTTTGGACTCGCAAGACAACCATGTTCACGGACAACACAATGATGTTCACAGAAGACACATACGACTAAGCGAACACAAGACAAGTTCGGATACGACGGCGACAAGTCTTCAAGTTCCGACAAAACAAAACTTCCAGAAGAGGCCGATCCTTCAAAGATTCCATGGCACCGCCATCAGAGTTAGATATCCAAGCAAGAATCCATCAGCACCAGGAAGTTCTTGCCTCTTATAAGGTCAAGGGCCTGCAAAAAAGAAGGGCTACTGTCAAGGCATTCCTTCAATAAATCAATCAAACACAAAAAACTAGTTAAACTACAGCAGCCAATGTATTATAGTTGGAGAATATGAAAAGGCACACAGAGAGCAGGAAAACTTACATGACTTGGTGGGATGTGCTTTCCACTCAGGAGATCAAGCAAGACAGTGCCAATACTATGTAAACAATTCCCAGTAGGTGCAATTAAGCTATAAATATCCCCTATGATGGACTTCATAACAAAACACCAACCATAACAATGTAACACACACTTGATATCTTGATCGCGCTACGACAGTGAACGATTCATGACGATTCAATTCAATTATTAACGCTAGACGAATTAACAAATAGGCGGGTCTTTGAAACAGATATCCAATCATACACACAGAACTAGAACATCTATCAGAGGACTGTGACCTAGCAAGCAAAGTGAATTGACTACTTAAACTATAAACTGGTGCCTCTGCCAGGCAAAACATGGGTACATGAGTGGAAATAACCTGTGTGGAACCAGGATTATGGTGGTTAGTACTACTATTAAAAACACACTACTATCAAACAGAGATAAATACAGAGGATGAGATTGGTTCAGTGCTAAAAGGTACCTTGTCAACAGTTTGGTTCAGCTGCCAGACAATGTTTGCGCTCCCAATTTCTCCTGAGGTTGAGAACTTGACACCCTCCTTAGTCACCGAGATGACAACTACAACGAGAAACGGCAAGTGTTTAAGCCACAAGAACTAGAACCAACTACGGGCAACACCAACAGGTAGCCTTCTGCATAAACTAACAAAAACAAATATGTTGTAACAACAACAGGTAGCCAGCTTGAGCAAAAGCTCTTAAAAGGATGTTGTATGTCACAATCGTTGGTTGGCATCTCTCTATACACTTCATCTTCTCAAAATAGCTAAGAGCGTTCGCCAAAGACTTACTCTTGTCTCATGAATGCAGGTGCGCACCGATAAGAGAGTTGTACACAGAAGTGTCAGGTTTGCACCCGTTGTTTCGCATCTGAGAGAACAGCCACATTGCCATACGTATCTGGCCTTTCCTTCCCATTACAGATATCAACTTGGAGTAGATGCCATTGTCGGCAACATACCATCGTTGTTTCGCATCCATCCGAAAACCTAGCAAAACACGACAACAAAGAATTAGAAGTAAAAAAACTAGAAATCTCCACCTTACATCAATGTGTAGATATGGATATGGCTAAATGATTATGTGATATACTAGTGTTCACGAGAGAATCGATGAAGGGCATAGAAAAGAATGGTACCCATAATATGATTCGGGAGCTACATAGCATGCTGCAGTGCGAGTCCTTAGTTCTGTGGAAGGATCAAAGCACTGAAATGAACTTCACAGGTAGTAAACTGGATACTAGCCACATACAGGGATGAGGGAAATAAAACACTGGTTCGTGACCCACAGACCAATTCTAACCCATGGTTCGTAACCCATGGTTTGTAGTACTTCTGCTATTTTTTTGGTATGCCAACACAAAACTTTCGTACGCTCAGCAGCTTCTCATGTTCAGTCCAAACATTCTAAATGGATTCAGTTACATCTCAGCAACTGAGATGCATACACAGAGATCACCATAACAAGCAAAAGCTAGACTGAATATTAGAACAGCTTGAGACAACAGTGTGATACTCGAGACGAATGCCTAGTGTATAAGCTCCCAATCCACAATCCAAACTACGAAATCAAATGGTAGCAGCACTAAATCGTCGGACTCCTGAAATCCGCAACCAATGAGGCAGATGTGCAGCTTACTCAAAGTAGTATTTTCAGCGCAGCAAAGAGCCACTCACAAGTTGTGTTCTCAAGATAAGCAAACTATCTCATCGTTTTGAAAACGGGGGCATGTGCTTTATTTCCCTTACTAGCCTCATAGTCTCGGTAAGACGTTGCCGGCATGCCGAACAAGCTCGTACGGATCAACGACGGAGCGAGTTGCCCCGCCGGGTCTCCTCCCCGAAGAACATCTCCGGCTTCCTCATCTCATCAAACGCCCTCATGTCCGCAGCCCGACAAGTGAATATCATCGGACCCAAACCTTATCACACTTTCGAAATTCTAAACACCCGGCGGTCGGGATCACGATTACTCACATAGCTCGTAGTACTTGTGCGGTGATAGCCGTGATGTGCGAATCTCGGAGAGCATCCGTGCCGAGTACTTGAGCGCGTCCTTGAGGTTGTTCGAGTCCTGCGCTCAAAAATGCAGAATTGGAGCACACACACCGAGGAAGGGAAGCAGCAGTTGGGAGGTGGAGGCGGAGGGGGGGTTAGGGTTGGTTCCGCGGGGTCGGCTTACGAGAGTGCGGTGCATGTAGAAGGCGTTCTGCTTGACGCCGGCGATGCCCTCGGCGAGCCACCGCTCCTCGTCGTCGGCGCTGCCGTCGGGGAGCATCCTCGCCGCCGCCGATGCCGCCACCATGAGCGCCGCCTAGTGAGGTGGATCCGGTCGGCCTTGCCCGCGGCGTCGGGACTTGCTCGGGGGTTGGATCTCGTGTGGGCCGTCCCCGAGGGGGGGCTACGCGGCGTGATGCGGCGAGCGGGGCCCCTCGCCGCCGCCGGCGCCGCGGAGTAGAGCTCCGGCGCCTCCCGGTGGCGGCCGCCCGGTAGAGGTAGTGCGCCCTCTCCACCGCCACGGCGCCGCGCCCGCCATCGCGGGGAATCCGGCGGTGATTCGGGGGCGGACGAATCGAAGGCCGGTGTCGGGGGGAGTAGGAGGAATCGCGAGTAGGGGGTGAAATACGGGGGGAGAGTGGGAGCGAGGGCGGCGGATCTAGGGACGGGGGGTGGGTGAGGCGGGAGGAGGGACGCGGGAGGAGGGGGATGGGGTTAGGGTTAGGGTTGGATTCCGCATTATATACCAAGGAAACACGATGAGAACCATTGGATCGACGATCGGTGGCTGCAAATCGTTGGGCTATTTGGGCCGACATGGGCTTCTCTGTTTTTTGTTTTTCTTTTTCTTTTTTCCTTTTTATTGCACCATTGTGAAGTAACACTAAAAAATAATTATGTTATATGTACAAATATTTTTTTTATATATAACAGTATGGATACAAGTTTTCATCTAGGAGTTTCAAGATTTTTCGAGTGGATTTGTTATTTTCTATCATTTAAATGAATTTCTACGTGTTTACCAAAAGTAATTCAAAATTGACCTATATGTGCATCTAATAAGTTTAAAAAATTCAAAAAAATTATATTTAGGCGCCTATGGTCCATTCTAGGCCACATCTAGGAGATTGACGAAAAACTCAATTGGCTTGTAGGAAATTTCAAACTTCTACTAGTCACCTTGTTATAAAATAATGATAATAAATAAATAAAACTTATCAAAAAATTATTTAAATTGGCACAGGATCATTTTATCAATGTACAAGCTTGACAAAAAAGTTTCATAAGATTTTGTGAAAATTGGAGTATACATTGTTCATAAACTAGCTAGATCATCACATTGTTTCATACAACTCAACTTAAACTTCAAAGTTTGTACACACTCAAATACTTTCTTACTCATGGGCACCTTAAATTTGGATGCAACCTTGTGTTGACCATAACATTAGAGAATATTAAGTTATATTAGCAATTATTATGAAACAACATGTTTTTTATATTCTCTTTTTAGTTGCAAAAGATATGTTGTATGAAAAACAATCAAGAAATAGTAATTAAGGTACAAAAAAATGGCACCGAGTAAAACATCTCGGTTTTAGAAAAAATTAGGAAAAAGAATCAACCGATTTGGAGTTCGTATGAGGGAGAAAGACTAGTTACAATTTTTAATCCGACGAAAAAAGAGAAATCGGTCCTTCTTCATGAACACGTGGCGAACGGGAATGAACTGATCGATTTTTCTTTTTTTCCTCGGATTAAAACTTGTAACTAGTCGTTCTCCCTCATACGAACTCGAAATGAGGTGATTCTTCTTCCCAAAAATTTTTTAAATCATAATTTATCGAGTTATGGTGTTGGATTCAATCATTTCATCATGCAACAAAACATGAGCAATTCAAATTTTAAAATCCAAGTTTGACTCGGTCAAAACTCAGTCAAACGAAACACGAAATGAACTCGGATGAAAATCTTTTGAACACAAAAGTTTCATAACTTGTCGAGACTAACAAACTTTATAGGTCAAATTTCCATTTGAGGGAGTGGTGATATTATGTAGTTCAAATATAACAAGCCACTCACATAGTTTAAGGAACTATTGGAGTGACTTGTTATATTTGGACTACATAACACTCAACATTTTTGAAATGACTTGAGATTTTTTTGGTAGTCATTTGTAGTAAAAATACGATCCCTCACAAGAACTTACATTTTTTGGACAATTATTTTAATTTTTATAATTTTTTTCGTGTTGTGTGAGACAATATGGTGAATTATACATTGAAAACTCTATAATTATGCAACGACCTCTACATGTATTTGTTTCCTAGGACACAAGGGCATGAGAAATGGTACTAAGAAGGAAAAACAATTTGATGTGATTGCTAAGAGTAACATTTTGTCCTCACTATATGTAGGCGTTTTCAATAGAGTTTTTAATTGTGAAAATGCTCATGAGCTATTGTCACACCCTGAAATTTCCAATTTCAGGATGTGAATAGAAAGAATAATTAAATAACGATTTTCTCATAATTTTAAAAAATTTTCCAACATTTATTTTTCTTTACAGGGAATATAGTATAGGAAAAATCCATTGTTTGATTTTCTAAACTGAATAAAAAGTTATGTGTGTTGCATTCATGCCGTTGCATCTAGTGGTTCTTGAGTGCAAAAGGTTTAAAAAAATGCGTTTAGGAGCTTTCCTGATTTTCCTGAAAATTTTCCGAATTTTTCTGGAACTTATTCTTATTTTCCTTGAGCTATTTCTATTTATTAGAAGGCTCTAAAATCTTTTTCATGAGCTCCAAATGTTTTATTTGGATTGTTCATGTCTTAATCTATTGCTAGGAATTTTCTTGGAATTTTTGTGATTTTTCGAGTATTTTTCGTGCTCTAAAAACATTTTCTGGTGTTTACTGAAATTTTTTCGCATTGAAAAATAAATTCAAAAAAAACCTATCCTACTGGAACGGGCCGAGCCCGGAGGCCCGACCCGCTCTGGCCCGCTCGGCACCGCCAAGCCCATCGGGGCCGGCCGCATGCGGCGATTTGTCTCACCCCTCACTCGTCAATCGTGACCAAATTCAACCATTCGTCATTGTTGAATTAACTACTATGACCAAATTTGTATATCGTCATAGAAAGAATAATCTTCTATGACCAAATATTTTTTCGTCACTTTGCAAAGAGAACTTCTATGACCAAACGGAAATCGTCACTAGGTAATGGTCATAGATGATAGCATTTGTACTAGTGACGGATACCCGCCTGAGCTCGAGTGCGAGGACGTTGAGACTGGATCAGCGGAGCAGGCACATCACAAGCTACCGGAGAGGATGGAGCACCGGATCCACCAGGCGGCGCATCCGATCCACCGGCGCCAGGGGCTTCAGTGGACGCTGTCGCAGGAGTCGTGGCCGCACCTGTGATGTCGTGGCGTGTGGCGTCCGCAGTAGACACACACACATGCGGCTGTGGTGCATCATTGGCAGGAGAGCGCGTGGCGCTGGTTGGTTGGCCCGTCGGAGCAGAAGTCCGTGTTGGGGAGGACACAGGCGCCGAGGTGGATGCAGGAACCGATCCCGATGCTGATGCGGCAGCTGTCACAGGTAAATCCGCCTCGTGCTGAATGCCTGTCTCCCCCTGTGAAACAACACCAAAAATAGGCTCTAGGGAAGGGTTTGCACCTGGAGTTTGATCATAATTATCACCAATAATTGGAGAACTGTTAACCACACCAGTACTGCTAGCTAGCTGTAGTACTCCCAAAAATCATGGAAGGATCAACAAGGGTGGAGGGAAGGAGCTCTATTTCTGCTCGCAACCGTGCACCAGCATTGGCATGAAGCTCGCCAAAAGGAAAGACTTGCTCATCAAAGGTTACATCCCGGGAGATGTATATACGACCAGAGGAGATATCGAGACACTTAAACCCTTTATGCATGTTGCTATAGCCTAAGAAAGCACAACGTTTGGAATGAAAAGCAAGCTTATGTGTGTTATATGGGTGAAGATTTGGCCAACACGCACACCCAAAAGTCCTAAGCACAGAGTAGTCCGGTTTTTCTTGAAACAGAACCTCGAGAGGACAAGAATTTTGGAGCAGCTTACTAGGGATGTGATTAATGAGGTAAGTTGCAGCCAAGAAAGCTTCGTCCCAATATTTTAGAGGCATAGATGCATGGGATAGAAGAGAGAGACCAACTTCAACAATATGACAGTGTTTGCGTTCAGCGGCACCGTTTTGTTGATGAGCATGAGGACACAAAACTAGATGAGATATCCCAACTTTGCGAAAGAAGGAATTGAGTCTCTCATACTCACCACCCCAATCAGTTTAGATTGGGACAGCCACAATTTTACGATTGAAATGCCTCTCAACTAGTTGTTGAAACTCGTGGAATTTTTCAAACACCTCAGATTTATATCGCAAAAGATAAATCCAAACAAATTTGCTATGATCATCAATGAAGCTCACATAATATTTATTTCTCCCAAAAGAGTCGGGAGCAGGCCCCCATACATCGGAAAATATCAAATCTAAAGGAAATTGAGAAACACTGGATGACTTGGGGTAGGGGAGCTGGTGACTCTTGTCTTGTTGACACGCATCACAAACAAGCTCCGAACTATCTTCCCTAGCACAAGGCAATTTATTCTCACGAATGACTCTAGGAACAATGGGAAAAGTAGGGTGGCCTAATCTATTATACCATCTAGCAATGGATGGTTTGACAGCAATGTGAGCTTCACGTCTCGACTCAGGGAGAGGATAGAGACCCCTTCACATTTGCCTTCCAAAAGCGTTCTCCTCGTGGCCTGATCCTTGATCAAGAAAAAGTTTGGGTGAAATTCAAGGAAAGCATTATTATCAGTAGCAAGACGATGCACAGATACAAGATTTTTCTTGGAGTGGGGAACATGAAGGACATTATTAAGATGTAGATTACGATTAGGAGTACTAACAACAGCGTGACCGATGTGATTAATATTCATACCTGCACCATTTGCAGTGCGAATCTGATCATTGCCATTGTACTTGTCATGGACGACTAAGTTGTCGAGCTCGCTGGTGATGTGATCTGTTGCCGCTGTATCAGTGTACCAATTGTTGTCCACACCATAGTTGTGAACAACAGAGTTGGCACTCCTCTCATCAGGGACATAGTCGCTGTCGAAGCGGTGCCAGCAGTTGACGGCGCTGTGCCCCTCCTTGAGACAGACCTGGCAGCGCCCACTGAACCGGGGCTTCGATCCTCCTTCGTTGTTGGAGGTGTTGAAGCCACGCCCGCGTCCTCCATTGCCGCGGCCACGCCCTCCTGGCTGGCCACGGCCGTGATGTGGGGCACGATTGTTGGAGTCGCGTCCTCCATGCGCGACACGGAGTTAGCAGATGACTGTGATCCACTGCCGGCGCCTGGAGTCAGCAGTTCAAGGCGATTCTCAAAGCTCAGAAACTGAGACAAAAGCTCGTTGTAGGGCACCGGCTCGACCCTGGCCAACATGGACGTGACCAGAGGGTTGTACTCCATATCTAGCCCAGTCAAGATGTATGACATGAGCTCTTCATCACTGAGAGGCTTCTCGGCAGCCGCCATCTCGTTGGACAACGTCTTCATCTTGGCCATGTACTCCGTAGCAGTCATGGCACCCTTCTTCGTGGTGGTGAGGGCAATACGTGTGTTTACTGCCCTTGCACGAGTCTACGACGAGAAGATTTCTTCAACCGCCACCCAAAGCTCGGCCGCCGTCGTTGCGACCTGAAGCATGACATCACGTGTCATGGTCGTCAACAGGTAACTCAGAACCTGCTGATCCGTAGTAAGCCACTTGGCGTACTCCGGGTTGGAAGACTTGGTGACAGTCTCCCCCACCTTGACGTCAATCTCCTTTGGCGGCGCAGGGTTGGAGCCGTCGAGGAACCCTTCCATCTGGGCACCTCGAATGGCAGGGAGGACCTGCAGTTTCCACAACTGCAGATTGGTCTTGGAGAGCTTTTCAGAGATTGGAAGGCCGAAAGGAGATGCGATCAATTGACCGCCGGCAGGAGAACTTGAGTAACTGGAGTTCGTCATCTAGACCTACTAGAGGTTAGGCTCTTGGTACCATGTAGAAAATGGGAGAAGCAGCGTTGCTTCCGTAGAGGTCGTGCTTGCGTGTTTATATATAGTCAGGAAGAACCCCTGACGTGATTTTACAGATGGTGAACGACCCAGCCGGCGTATCTCCTAATTACAAGGGATTACATCTATGTGATCTAACTAACCAGCGCCTGGTCGTTCACCTTGTTACACAACACGCATACAAGTACATTTACATGTTTAACATAGCTAAGCTAGTGGCGACACAGTTAGCTGCTGGCTACCTAGGATTAACTTGGATGGATACAGTACAACCACACCCTTGCATTTCTATGAATTGAGCTTCAAGGAAGATAAATAGAGGCAATGCGGAGCTGTGATTGAGTCACTAACATGTGGATCCGGTCCCACATGTCGGTGACTCCAATTGCTCTCTATAGTACTGCAAAGTAACCGCTTACACAATGTGTAATCTTATGTACATTTTTTTCTTGTCAGAAATCTCATTTTTTAAATATACAATTGGCAGTCTTTCCACCGGTTTCATTTAAAAAAGTTTCATATTAGCTGGCACAACTTGCTAGCCTAATGTCCTGTTGAATACTCCCCAGTAAGCTCATCCTTGGTGTTCATGACTCAACTGCCATATCATATGATCGATGCAAACGGTTTGAATTATTTGTTTTGTTAACCACAACAATGCAGTTAAGATATAAACGTCATTGCTGGTATGATCATGACATGCATCCCGCATTCAATAGCTAAGTGCACTCTTTACATTTTTTCATCGAACCATTAGTTTAAGACATTTAGACGATAAGATATACAAAACATAATGAGAACCACGCGGTGACAAAGTTTAACCCTATTGTGCATGTGAGCACCAGCTAGCATCATGTGAGATCACGATGCTAGATTTTTGCCTCGTGCTCCCAACTACCCATTTCTTCGTGTGTGTAAGTGTGTTTGTTTACGTTACGTGCAAAACTTGATCGATCTTGCCACGCAGAACGACACATCTTTCTTCGGCCCGGTGGCCGGCCGCGTAGCGCAGAGGATAGCCCGGGGCCGCTTCGTCCTCGACGGCAAAGTCTACCATCTCAACATCAACGACGGCAGGAACATGCTTCAAGGTACTTCACTTGCAAGAGGATCACAGTGCAAACTGCAAACAATTGGGTGTGCTAGCAGCTAAAAAAACAATCGCAAGCTACAACTGGTCATTTCACTTGATCCAACATCCAAATGAATCACCTCGATCTTTTATTCAGGCTGCGGCAGAGGATTCCACAAAGTCATCTGGACGGTGAAGGAGTACGTCTGCGCCGGCGACTCCCCCTACATCACTTTGCACTACCGTAGCTTCGACGACGAGCAGGGCTTCCTGGGGAACCTGGACGTGCACCGGTGCACGTGACGTACCGCGTGTCGGGCTCGGGCCCGTACACGCTGGACGTGCACATGAACGCTACGGCGCTGGACAAGGCGACGCCGGTGAACCTCCTGCAGCACACGTAACCTGGGCGGGCACGGCAGCGGCGACGTCCTGCGCCACGCGCTCCGCCTCGCCGCGTCGCACTACACCCCGCCCCGGACACCGAGATGCTCCCGTCGTCGGGCCGCGTCGCGCCGGTGGCCGGCACGCCCTTCGACTTCCGGGCCCCGACCCCCATCGGCGTCCGCATCCGCGGCGTCGCGGGCGGCGGGGTCGTCGGGTACGACGCCAACTACGTCGTCGACGGGGAGCCGGGGCGCATGCGGCCCGTGGTGGCGGTGCGGGACGGCGCGTCGGGCAGGGCGCTGGAGCTGTGGGGAAACCAGCCGTGCGTGCAGCTCTACACGGCCAACTGGCTGAACCACACCGAGGGGAAGGGCGTAGGGATGCAAGTGGGTACCCAATGGTGTTTTTTGGGTCAGCTGATTAATTACGATAGCATGCCACTCTAGTTCATTTCCTCTCCAAAATTAATTATATGGAATGCCATCTTAGTTCATTTTATCAATTTTTTGGGTCGACCCATAACCCATTATAATGCCAACTTGCATCCTAGAAGGGCGGCGAGGTGTTCGACCGGTGGGCCGGGTTCTGCCTGGAGACGCAGGGGTACCCGGACGCCGTGAACCACCCCGAGTTCCCGTCGCAGATCCTCAGGCGCGGCCACGTGTACAGGCACGACATGGTCTTCAAGCTCTCGTTCTGAAAACAGGATTCGGGTGGTGGACTGTGTGCTACTGCTGTGCACAAGCAGGGATGGCATTGTAAAATCACGCTTAACCGCTGGTGTGTAATTGGAGGGGAAAATAACATGTTCACTTGTCTTGAAAGGTAGAGAACTGATCGCTTCGTGGTTTGGCCCTGCCAGATGATCGGAAACAAATTTTAATCGAGCTGAAGTTAAACTGAGCAGTTAACAATACTGCTGCATTACGGATTCATGCACTGTGAACGAGGAAGGCTCCAACGGTTTCGATCGAATGAAAAGACTACAGTGTTATTCCGCTACTGAAGTGTAGGAGCAGAGGCACGCGCACGCAGCCCTTCCTCCCTCGATATCAGTTCTTCGGCGAACCCTGCACCGCGCCGTTGGGCTTTGCTTCCGCACTGTTTGTAGGCATCGTCGCGGTCTCCACCTTCTCCCTCAGCAAATGGTCAACTTTGGCCTCTGAACTCTACAGACAGATGCACCACACAACGGACATATCAGCAGACATGCATAAGTTCAGGCTTTATTCCAGAAATAAAAGATATATATTTTTTGAAAGTTAGAAAAAAAATATATCAGGGCAAAAAAAGAATGACTGTAGTACTGTTACCTCGGTGAAAATCTTGAAGGCCTCTTCTGGGGACTTGGTTTTCATGATTTTCAAAGCTTGCTCCTGTACCAAAAGTCCAAACGAGTCAAAACCGTGGTAAATAGATGGTCCAAACTTCCAAACAAACTAATATAGTCAAACAGTGGTAAATAGATGTTCACGTGTCAATCAATACTGCGCTACTGAAGCAAATGCAGTACTACGTAATGTCACGCAAGCAGCACAAGCTTAGGGAAATTTGGCTGCAACAAGGAAGACCATACTGATTTTGTGGCTACTATACACATGCTATGCTACATGTACATATATTGCATTCCTAATCATTTTTTTATTAATGAAGTTCTTTTACGATGCACAATACTATCAGTATACTACTATTTGAATACTGACTCGTATGAAAGGGCTTGACGGTTGAAATTAATTGTATACTACTAAATCTTAAGTGGTAGTATGCATGAGTAGTATAGGTAGCATAGGGATATAATTGAAAATATTCAAAATGACAACGTTGAAATGTATAGGGCCTTTCTTAAATATAGGGTGCATACTTGCGGGAGAAAAATTAAAATATATAATTCATAGAAATTACAATTGTATCCATAGAAAAAAATTATCAACCAATTTCCCAAAAAAAAAGTAAACTGACGGATCGGACTTAGAATGGAGTTTTGCACCAATGTGGGCCTACAGTCCAAGGCTAAGTTCATGTGTTTGAGTCATCTCAGATTATATTCCCCCCACTTTTCTCTATATATTGATGTTCCATTTTAAGTATTTCCTGCTGATTGGGTGCACCAAATTCTCTAAAACATGTAGTCCGTTACTGTTGGAAGATTAACAAAATTAACGTTGAAACACCCATCCACAGTTGGCAAAAAAACAACAACATTGAACAGAAGCCTACATGTTAACTGATGGTACTGTATTAATAGAGAAGATGAAATATAAAAAACAACAACAACAATTACAATTACACCACACACACAAAAGCGATCACAAGAGACAACCACGACAAAGAAAAACTTCCTATATATGACATCATCCCACAGGCGGAAATTTAGATCTCAAGTTTCTAGAATTCAAACATCACAGAAATGGCACGAAAACTAGTTTAAAAATGGCATGAAAGCCCATAGAAATATATAAAGTGTGCAAGCGAGCACTAAGATAGATCATACATTTTTATTTTTTCAAAAAAAAAAGACAAAGCAAACATTACATACCCTAGCATGCTTGATTTGCTTGCTTGACAGGGTGGGCGCCTCCATGATACCATCGGAGAGGTAGGAATCCAAGAATTCAATGGTGTCCTGCCTCTCGATGGAGTTCATCCTCCTGATACCTCCGAGTCGGAGAGTACGAGAGGAGGGGACGATGTGACTGAAGTTTACTGCCACAGACGAGCTGTTTATATAGGAGCAGCAGGCGAGTGGGGGCAGGAGATCACGCTTCACGCAAGCCGGTTGCTGACACGCGCCTTTCCGCTCCGGTTTCATTGCGTTTCTCGTTCTCCGAGGACGGACGAATGCGAGAGCGCATGCATGGTAGTTGCAGGATTTCAGTTCCATTTCTCATGGCGAAAATCCATGCGCCGATAGAAATGGCATCAGTTCGAGCTAACGATCCTCTAAACATGCGGTTGAAGATCTCTAATCATGTGGTTAAAGATTTTATTAGGCTCCTCTCGCGATTTTACCGGGAGTTGTATCAAGATAGTTTTGAAAACTGACTTTGTTTAATACCTTTTATGTATTGGGGGTTTCTAAAAATTAAGTTGTCCCAAAAATTTTACTTCACACAACAGTTCCCCAATAATTAGGTCCCAAATTTTTAAATCAGGTCACGTCATAATAATGGGCCATTATTTGGGTCAGCTTCGAATCCTCTCACGCATATTGCCCTTCCTCATCATCACGTACGTAGCCCTCCATCACGCACGTTGGCCTCCAACGCCGTCGCCCCTCCCTGTGCTGCCGCCCCTCCCTGCGCCGTCGCTAATCCTGCGCCGCCTCTGCCGCCCTCCCTGTACTGGCTACTACAATTCTAATTGGAGATGCCTAAAACGGATTCGCTATGAGTCGACGAAGCCTTTCCATGCAGATAGTGTTGGAACCATCACCATATGATGATGATGATTTCTTACTCGGTGTTACTCATGTGGCCATTAATGCGGATAGTCGGATGATGAACCAAAATGACACTATAGTCCCTATTATTTGATTTTTTAAAATACAAATGGAAACAGATACTTTCACTAAACTAAACTGTGCTTTTGAATCTCACAATTATATTCAGTACACCACAGGATCATGTGGCTGGTGTAGCAAAATACATGGACCAGACCTGTTTTCAGTCTGAAAATACACTGGTGCCGGCCAGCATGACAATTGGACAATAGCAAAAGGAGATTGCACTGAAGCCAAATTGTAAAAAAAATCTATTGCATACAACTGCTGGTTACAACTGCAACGGGCGCCCTACTATTACTAATCTGAATTCTAAACCTAAGAGTACAGATATAGGTGGTGTAACAATTGGTTTCAGAATAATGATGAAACAAAACACACAAAATCTGATAATTATTTTTTGCTCACACATATACCATCCCTCAGTATAATTGAAATCAAGCTATTCATATACAAACCATTGACAGTAAAGATCCATGGCATTTAACAGAGGTTATAAATCATGAGATTACGATTCATACCATTGACAAAGGAGTTCTCGTTGCTCGTGTGTTCCAAGGCAGTATATGGGTTGTCGCTGGAAGAGTACGGCATCCCTGAAACGAAATCCAAATCGTCACCGGCAAGGGCTGCCACCGGCGGGGTGAGTTTTGGGAGACTGTGGAGCCCAATTTTCACATTTTTCTCCCTAAAATTGGTTTTGGGGAACAAATACACATTCTCTTGAAGTTGCTCTTAGTCTCTACTCCTAAAAAGTATGAAGTGGAGAATTTTTTCCGGTCGAACTTCCCACCCCTGGTGAACGTACGTTCACTGCCCTCGCGTGGCACCCGCGCCTCTCCCCTCGCATGGCACCCGCGCGCCCCCCTCTCCTCGGTTAAAAAAACCGCCGCGCCTCTGCCCTACTCGCCGCCGCTGCTCCTCGCCTTCGCCAAGCTTGCCGCCGCCGCTCCTCGGCTCCCTCCGCCCCGAGGCTTTCCTCCGCTTGCTCCTCGGTTCCGCGCCACCGCGGGTAGGGTCGCCGTCGCGGGCGGCGCGGCCGCGGGCACGGCCGCCGTCGCGGGCGGGGCCGTCGCGAGCGGGGGCTCCGTCGCCCCGACCTCTCCGGTGGCGCGCCGCAAAGCAGGGGGGAAGCTAGGGTTTTCGCCGCCGACCGGGACTGCCGCCGACACCCCGCGAATCAACCCCCATCGCCATCTGGAAACAAAGCATTGGAGGAGGTAGGATCACTGATTTTGGATAAACAAAAACCCTAGCTTCTCATCCTCTAATTTTCTCATTCTCTGGTCTGCTAATGCTCCAACACAATGTGATTTTGGATCTGTATAGGATATATGGGAACCTTGTTATTAATGTTCTTGCTGCTTAGGAAAATACAGGGGAAAATGTTGCAGAGTTCAGATCACCAGAACATATTAGCAAACTTACAGAGAATTTAGGTACAGTTCTAGTTACAGAGTTCACAACACCTGAACATACTAACCTTTTTTAGGAGTAGAGATGAATATCAAAATATTTATAGAGATTAAGAACATAAAGTGATGTTAATATATTTATTGTGAAACCAACTATTATAATATGTAACCTTTATAATAAAATGATGTTTTAAATCGGGCAGCTTTTTCTTCACTGCACTCCACCCCTACTGTTATCATCCCTACTCCAAAGAACATGTATTAGTTGACGTTTGTCTTAATACAGTTATTAACCACTTGTCCACTGGGACAAAAAATACTATGAAGGAAGTGCAAAGCAACCTGCTGGCACGATAAAGTTGTACAATTTTTCTGTTTGTATAGAAGCAAAGCTGGCACCACGGTGGTGCGACTGCTTCAAAAAATAGCATTGTTTGTCGTTGTTCCTATCTAATTGACCGCTTGGCATTTCAGTTCACCTAAATAAATTCAAGCTGGCAAGATTGGGAGTTTAAAATTTGTTCCATTTTTACATATTACTTAATACATTTGCATTGTAGAAGCAATGCGGCTCGGCACCTCACTCGGCTCAAGCGGCTACTGCTCGGACACAAGCTCAGTGAGTTTGCAAGCCTACATGATTTTAACCTGGCATGTAGGTGTTGGAATCAGTGAAGTTTGACATGACTTGATTAGAATCATAAGTTGGGTGAGAAAGTATCAGTTTGCAGGTAACTCGGTTCCTTTGTTTCTTTCTTTTTCGACTACAGGACAACTGAGAACTTCAGCTACAGCCTATAGTACAGACTGTGGCAGAACTTTGTAGGGGTTCGGGATTGAATTGGGGTCCAAGCAACTTCTTGATGGAGGCCATTAGTTGCACCCGATGAAATCGAATATTTAGTTTCAAAAAGAAAAAGAAATCGAACATTAGTTGGGTAACACAACTTGAATGATCCTACATAACTAGAGTTCTTTGGCGAATTACAAAGTGTTGACTACTCCATACAAACATGTAGAGTGTTCTTAAAATGAAACTACGCATTAGCCCATTACTTACTAAACTACTCGTACAGTTAAAAACACTTCAGTTCTGAACTATGTGCCTATGCCACATGTGAAAGGACCAATAGGTTAATCTAAGCAGGAAGGGTTCACATGTCCCAGGATTTATGCAAGAAAAAGGTAGCACATACAAGCCTTGGCATGTTCAATCTTTTCATGTGTATTGAATGCGCGTGCAAAGTAGCAGCTTAAGCGATAGTCTACTACTAAATGCAATTGGTCATTTTCCTTAACTCATGAGTCATCAGGTACTTCTGTCGTTGTACATACTTCATGTAAGTGACAGTAGGACAGTATGGAAACACTTACCGCTTCAGGTGATTTACTGTAGTGAATCTTTTCGGCTTTCATTAGCCCCAAACCATGCTCCGCACTGATGCTTCCTCTTTGTGTTGAAGTCCACTCGTAGACAAATGGTTCAATTTGTGCAAGAGATGCTGACATGTCCATTCATGCGATATATCAAACAAACATTCATAATTCCTCAATACGTTGCAATCAAATTCATTGACATCTTTAGTGCAAAAGTCATTGCATTCTCTATTTTATTTGTTGTCAGGATTTCATTGCATACCTAGCAAATTCTGCAGTCATAGGGTTCTTGTGTGGCTATACATTTTCTGTTCAGTTTTAGCAGTTGTCTTAATATTGTGTATTTATGATTGTGATGACAGAGGATCAAAGATATTTCCATCGTTTGTCAAGTTCCTGAAGAGCAAGGATGCTAGTGATGGTTCAGAGAAGGCACTTCTTGATGAGCTACAGGCACTAGATGAGCATATGAAAGCTCATGTAAGCTACAGACTTGAACACTTTAAGTGATCGATATGGCTGTACATTAAGGGAGTAGACATGATACATGCCTTCCAAATGAGACTAGCAACACATGCTGTCATACACGCAAATTAAGATTCTAACTTTTTAGGAGTAGAGACTAGCAAGCATGTGAATTGTAGTCACACATCTGGCATGTTTGCCATCTAGGTTATTTAATTATTCTACTTATTCTAATATAACGGTAAATAGTTTTGTGCAGCAGCCAGTGAGAATAGGAAAATTGGTGTTTTTTTAGGAGAAATAGATAACCAATAGCTGAAGATCTCATGGAAGGTGTGGACCTGTATATTTTTTCTTGTTTATTATGATGCTTAGCTAAACATTAGGAGAAATATTCTTTTAAAATAGGCCTCAAGTTCTCCCTTCACCTGCTCCCAATTATTCTTTGCTGTTGGATGTTTTCTTTCTCCCACCTTCATTTTGTGCATTATTCATGGATTTTTTATTAGATTCATGCTTTGTTCATTGATCTTAACAGTTAATTTTGTGATCCAGTTTGGCTGTGATTACTTTCAAACCGTTCCGCATAAAACGTGACAATATAACTCTATGGCGGACCAATCGCATTCTAGCCGGGTCGGGGTTCCTCTTGGCGACCTCACAAACACATATCAAACAGGTGATATTCCTTAGCTCCAATGTCATGGTACACATATGTGCTTTGCCAGTGATGTAACTCCAACTTTGCATGTGATGTAGTACCACATGGTGAGCGGCGAGAAGAGGATTCTAAAGCACGTAAGAGTCAGATGGATAGATGGATCGTGAACGTTATGCAAAAATGTCAAGGGAGAAGAAGGATGAGAGGAACAGGAAGGACTGTGAGAGGCGGATGAAGAAGAAGGGGTTGGCAAATGGTAAGCAGCTACCCCAACTGTATTGTCTTGTTGAGTAATCCACATGCATCGATTAGTGATTTGATAGAATGCATGGTCTAATTTTGACCAGGTATTAGTTCATCAATGACTGACAATGAAGATAATGGATGGCTCCATGGGGCACAAATTTTCCAAATCACTAACCTGCATGTTGTGTTTTGACTTTAAGCAAAAAAAATATTCAAACGTTACAGGATGCTCTTGCTATGCGACGTAACTTCTTCGTCGATCTTGTGACGCATGAAGCAAATGCCTGGAGAAAGCACCTACCAAACATTGTAAAACATCATCTACGGCGCATCACAGGCAAAAATATAGAATAGACGGAGTGTGATATTTTAGGTGTCTTTGTTATAGTCACTTAGGTAAATTACTAGTCAAACATTAAATTGTGCAATTAATTTCAAGTCAATTCTTGAGATATGATGTCTTAATTTAAAAAATATAATGTCGTATTATATAAATTTTATTGTGTATTATTTAACTAGCATCGTAGACATTTGATGTCCGTACCAACGTAAAAAGAGGGGAACCTTCCCCCGCCCCCGCGACTAAACTCCGTCACTTATGTAGTCAAAACATGCCCAAAGACTTGCCGTTTTGTTGGCCGGCCACTTGTTTGTTGCCCGCGCTGTGTGTGTCCGTCATTCCTGTCTCACATGTCTGGTTGTGGTGGATTGAGGCTTTTTTTTTGGCCTTAACGCTTGAAGTCTTTGGTAAAACAGCACTACGAAACAGGAGTATAGGACGAACCGGAGAATCGAATCAAAAGTCTCACGAACTTATCAAAGGTCCTAAATCCGCTATACGTCGCTTCAACGACATTTAACAATTCATCACTCCACCATCCTATATGATGGAGCTAATGCATGCATGTGAATGTTGTCAAAAAAAATGCATGCATGTGAAACAAAAGTGGTGACGTCATTCCACGTGCAAATGGGTTTGAAATTTTAAAAAATAATAAATTTTAAATTAAGCATCAAATAAAATCTGATTGTACCATTAGATTCCTGGCAATAAAAACTTCACAACAAGATCTCACTTGACTATATTTTGACAAATTTTTTATTTATATACTTAATCAAGATTTATAATTCTTTTTACAAAGATACACGAAACAAATTTTACAAACACACAGAAAAAAACTCACGTACCGAACAAATTATATGAACCAACATAACAAATTATACTTGTTTAATGAACAAATTGTATTTGTTTCACGAACAAATTGCGGTTCATATATTTGTAGAATTTGTTTCACGAGTATTGCCGCACAGAATATAAACACTGATTAAAGATATGAATAAAAAAATTCGTCAAAATAGTGAAGTGAAATCTTGTTGCGAAATATTTATTATCTAAAATCCAATGCTGCAATCGAAATTTAATTTCGATGTACGATTTAAGGTTTATTAGTTTTCAAATTCTAATCACTTTTGCATGCAAATGATATCAAAATCTGTCCAGCTGCCGCTCTGTTTGGTAGTAGCATGATAAATTGTTATTTGTCGCTACGCTGACACATAACCGCGTCCTGGTGTCAAGTAAGAGACAATACGAACCACCTCAAGACGCTGCATGCACAAACGTTGGCTAACCTCTCATTGATCTGGAAGGTGAGTATATGGAATGCTTTACAGATTTCCGATAAAAAGGATTGTGAATTTAAAATTTTCTTAACATTTCATACAATTGTTTCCTCATACAATATATTCCATCTTTTTTAAATTATAATCATTTTAATTCTTAACTCCAAGTTTTACGGCTTATCTTATTTAAAACATTATGTGAAATATCACATCTTCTGTTGTGACTTGCTTTATTAATAAAATTTATTAAAATAACTTAAATTTTGGGGTAAAAATTCAAACAAATTATAATTTAGAACAATATTATTAAAATGGACTCGGAATTTGAAAAACTGCATCACCATATTGTTAAATCATGATCTAATTAACATTAATAGATTCGTCTCGCGGATCAGCTCTTATTTATATAATGGACTCGGACCCAGCTGATTTACAGCCAGCTGTAAATTAGACTATCCTACATCCAGACTATTTTTGGATTATACTAATTAGAAAAACAACCTCTTTCCTTTTTGTAATCATTACCCCATGTGAACGTGTCAGGACAAGGGAAATATACAGGGTCTGCCTCTCCGAAAAACCAATTTGGTAGCTTTTGAACATGTCAGAACAAGAGAAATACACAGGGTCTCCCTCGGGAAACCAATTTGGTGGCTTTTGAACAGAAACGCAAATGAATCATGCAGCGTGCACACGATGTAGAAAAAATTGCCCATAACAAAAAGAATGCACTATACAAAATCACAGATCTCATCATGTGCAAATGCAGGAACCTAGTCTACCAAAATTAAAATTCATATTAGTCTAAATTACACAGCAAATTTGTCACACCTTCCTGCGCTGAACCCATGCATGTTGTTTTTATCCATTGTCCATATTCAAATCCACACCCACCTCAAATGGGGAGGGTATGATTAGAAAATAATCATCCATTGAAGAAATGGGAAGGGTAGGATGTGGGGAGGGTGCAAATAATCGATTGGGTATGTATAGAATCTAGTACAAAACTAGTTATCCATTGGGTATGGGTGGGAATGGGGAGGGTAAGAAGTGGATAATAATTATTTGGATTTAGGTACGAATAAGAGTGGATTTGTCCATACCCTCCCCAGTGGCAGGCTTAGCTGAACCCAAAAATACATCACCAAGGAAATTGAATGTCATGATTCATAGGACTACACAGGCATCTCATAAAAGGGTTACTACCGGCATAACAAATCATGTTCTTTCATGGCCTACAATACAACAAAGAAAAAAATACCAAATTAGTTAGGCACATAACAAATGGACAAACTAAGAGAAATTAGTTGGGTGAGTATCCTGATAATTAACAGAGGCACTATACGAAAAAATAAGGCGACAAAAATTGCATTGGCAAATTATTTTTTTGCTTGTTCATAAACAAAAAACGCCTAACTAAAAGTATACTTTTCCCCAATAGATACAGTGATTTGCTTAAGTATACTTTGACGAACCGAAAATAGTACTTTCTCTAGCTCACACAAATATCACACTATCATTATCTTTATCTATCATGAACTCCAGTTCTGCAAAAAAGCAAATAGTCTACATATCTAACCCGGTTTATAAACCAAATGATAAGTCTAAATATACATAAAGTAGTAATCCCTCATCATCTTGCATCAAAAAAGCATGGATTTAAATCATTTAATGCATCATTAGCTTTGTGCGAACCTGATCTAGCACAAGCACCGATCAGGAGTTAAATCAGCAGAAACTGGCAGGTCATCATATCATACAAAATTGCTAAATTGGAAACATGAAATTGGTAAACTAAAATAAATAATCTGCTTGTTAATTTAACGTAAATTACCTATAAGTAAAATCCGTAGGTTGAAGGCATCTAGGCCCCTAATTCGTGTTTTGGTAATTAATGAAAATCATTATGGACTAACATTTTTATTTGAGTTATAAGAATAGGTTAGTCCGGTGAAATGATGAGATCATGCGATATAAATGAGAAGGTCTTGTATGACGTGTGTTGGAAAGAGCTCAAGGCAAAGGTAAAAGATAAGGTTTTATTTTTGCCGGTCATAAGGTGATTAGAGGATGTTAAATGACCGGGTTGATAGGATAGATAGCCGTACTATCAAGAGGGATCAATTTCATTGGCTTAACTTTCTATAGTGCCACTTGGATCAAAAATTTGCATGCACTGCATTTAGATGAGTGGCGTTTTCTCTTGGTAAAAGGAATTCATTGAAAATCTTAAGGAAAAACAGTTTTCAGGTATTGGGCGGACAGTCCGGGCCCTTGGGGCGGACGGTCCGTGAGTTTATGATATTTATTTAATATCTGACATTTTTGGCAAAAGTTTTCGAGAAAATGCGCTTCCGGGCGGACTGTCCGCGGACCCCAGGCGGACGGTCCATTATTCTTTACAGAACAGGGTGCTGCTCGGTGGACCGGGCGGACGGTCCGCGGCCTGCCCGCGGACAGCCCGCGTGGCCCGGCGGACGGTCCGCGTGGCCCTGGCGGACGGTCCGCCCGGCCCAACGGTTAGTCCCACCAGCCGTTGACTTCGCGTTTTTTTACCGTTGGAATTCAAACGCGGACAGTCCGTGAGGGCATCGCGGACAGTCCGCGAGGTACGCGTTTTGCTCCTAACGGCTAGTAACGGGAAGGGGGAGTATTTATACTCCAAGCCCGGGGTTGGAGAGCCTCTCTTGGCACTTTGAAAGGTCCATACTCCCTTGTAGAGCTCTCTCTCTCCTCTCACTCACTTGGCTTAGTGATTGTATTCTTTGTGAGATTGAGAGCTTCTAGTACATTGCATCAAGGTTTTGATCTTTGTGGCACTAGGGAATCATCAAGCAAGTGGTTGATTTGTTACTCTTGGAAGTTGCCGCTTCCTAGACTGCTTGGTGGTGAAAGAATCCGTTGAAGCTCGCAAGAAGATTGTGCGTGGCTCCGGATTTCGTGTTGTGAGAGGTATTGTGCTCACCTCACCGGAGCGGTAAAGAGCAACTCTAGTGGAATCAAGGTGTGGAGTGGTTCTTTGGTTCTAACCGGCTCAAGATAAAGTGGTGTCTTGATAGATGAGCGGTTGAACATTGAATCCACCTCAACGTGGATTAGGGGCGACCGGCAAGTCATCGATACCACAGGATAAAATTCGTCTCTTGTGCTCAGTCATTTCTTTCCTCAATTTCCTTTCAAGTACTTTACTTTGAGCATTCTATTTCTAGAGATTGTTGTTTATCTTGTCACCCTAGGCCGCAAAACCCCCAACATAGGAATAGAGTAGGTAGAGATTTAATTCTCCTTGTGGTTCTAATTAAATTTCTCTAGTGTTGTGGTTTTAGTTTTTAAACCGCCTATTCACCCCCCCTCTAGTCGGTATCCTAGATCCTACATAGGCTCACCTCAATGTTGTTGGTGGTGATGAGATGCAGCCATCATAGCATAAGTTGCCTCACCATGCTTGACAATGCATATATGTACTCAAATCTGTCCTTCCTAGTGTATCTGCATAAAGTTCATCTATGATTAAATAAGAATTGCATTGTCACCTAATTTAATGCATATATATCTTGAACGTAATATTATTGTTGTTCTATATGATTCAAAAAAGAAACCTGACTGGATTAGAAAAAGGATGTTCTATAACATACAAAGGGAAAACAGGTACCAACATAGAAAGCATATTTGTGTAAACATGAGAGAAAATTGAAACAAATTGGGCTGCATGGCACCACTACTAATTTGTTGTATGTAAGAACTTTTATTGCGTAACGAAATATATTTTTTTGCCTATTTTAGAACTATATTATCACCTAATTGGAATCATATTATTTCCTAAAAAAGTATATAGTTTTGTATAGTTCAAAACCATACTATTTCCTAATTCCTGCCCATATTATGGTCTGCTCATTAAATTGGCTACTCGGGACCCATACATTTGTCTAATTCTTGTTCATACTATCTACTTCAGAATCATAATAAGTTTGCCTAACCAGGAACGTTCTTTTGCCCATTCAAAACTATAAAATTGTATAATCAGAACCCTATTATTGCCTATTGTACTATACTTTTTTTCAATATTGGGCTACTTAGCTTGAGGAAAGAAACATAGCAAAAGTCGGCTTATTACCCACGGCAATACAATTTCACCAAGATCAAAACATACCAACAAAAAACTACTTGGAATATATCAGATGTACACATGGACACATGGTTTGGTTAGGCTTTTCACAAAATATTTACTGTATATGTTTAGGAATGATTTTTTTCCATATAGAAAATGGTAGATAGAATTAAAATATATATCATGCTCAGTGATTTAGTATGAATCATACAAAATGAAATCTACCTGTTGAAACTCACTGATGCATAGAAGGCAGGCAGAGGATAAAGTAGATTGTATTAGATTGGATTAAGTGTTATGCAATGTTGCCCTAAACGCTAAATGGTAGTCGTTCGTTTGACCCTCGTTTAGTGTGTAGGCCGTGTAAACGTTGTGTACACGTCATGTACACGGGTTACACGGTTTTGTACGAATGAGAGAAAAAGAGCATTCTAAGCCTATAGTTGATAGTTCCCTGTTCTCAAAATACATCAGCACCTCACTGAATATTGAATAAATGAGTTCAGACCACTCACTAATTCACTAGTGTTTGATGACTAGAAGTCACATAGACACAGCATACATGACCAATTGGTGAAATACAATAAGAGACATATTTCACAAGTCACATGATGGTAACAAAAAGTGAAAAAAATCATAAGATGGATAAAAGCATTGATGTGCAACCAACAACCTGAAATGGGGGTGATACTTTTGTCCAATTAGAAGTAAAATACCAACTAAGAAACATGACTTTCAATTTAGGTGACAAGAAATAGGACATCCTACTGAATTTTAGTTAAAGGATGGATAACTGACATAACATTTAAAGCTAAGTCATAATGAAAATATTTCACAAGTTGAGCTACATAGGTTACGTACCTAGCATTTTTAACTAAAAAATGCTATTAGGATAGTTGAAATTAAGCAACAAAAGGAACTACCATATAATCAAGATGACCATCTTTTGGAGTGTCATGGTCAATTGGTCATCACATCTTATCCAAGACAATTACAGTAACAACAATATTTTCAACTCTTACATTGCAGTATTGTAGACCAACAACAATGTATTAAACTAGGTGGAGTAAGCTGATGTACCTACCTCTATGTTGCGCTCCTCAGTGACATTGATTGCAGCACGGATAGATACCCCAGCCCGTGCTCCTTCGGCTTCTGAAGCTCTGCTATGGACACCGAGGTGTAGGATGCACAATGTGGTTCGGGTTGCTTCTCACTGCAGCTGCCGCACTGGGCCACTGGCCATTGCAAGCAAAGGTGATGAAAACCTTAGTCCAAATGATTTGATTGGAGCAAATCGCAAGTACGAACAAACAAGCTGAAATAAAATAGGGATTCTAGGCAAAGCACTCATGACCTCGAGATCGATCCCGCAACGTCCTGGCTCGCTCTGTGATCTCATGAATCATTGCAAACCCGGCTGGATACAAGCGACTGTCCTTCATCTCATAGACCTCGTAGATCTAGCAGTAAGGACGAAAACCCCACCGGCGGAGAGGCAGAGGCAACGGGGGCGCTGCGCGCGTGCGCCCGCGCCCATCCATGCTCCTTTGTCGGGGCTACCATGGTGGGGAACGCCACGCGCGTTCGCCTAGGCTGCCGCCCTTCGCCGAGGCGCCCGGCCACCCACCCGCCTGGGAAGAAGGCCCCGCGCCGTGAACGAGCCAGCCCGCAGCAGCTCTGTGATGCAAGGAAAAGAGCCGCCTCCGTTGAGTCGGGGAAGGAGTCGCTTGCTCTCGATCCGCTCGCGGGAGAGGAAGGAGAGGATGCCCAGGAGAGGATGCCCAGTCGCCGGATCTGTCCGGGAACAGAGCGGTGTGCTGCCAAACAGAGGTGCTCTTGGCCTCGGGCGCACGGGGGAGTGGAGAGGAAAGAGAGGGCGTTGCAAGCCGGTGGGAGGATAGGATACGTTTCCTGTGCAGTTGAAGCTGGCTGTGCTCACCAGCAAATTACAGTCGGCTGTTAAAAAGTCTTTACCTTATAAATCTCAAAAAAAAAGTCTTTACCTTATATAATACATTTTATAGTAGCCAGTTTCATAGTTCTAATTAGCATAAAAATTTTGATGTGACATGGCTAAACGTCAGCAAACTTTAGCCCCTTATCGAAACGGGGCCTTAGAATCGGTCAAAAAACTTCTGAACATTTGGAACGAAATGACAAATTGCATCAGGCCAAAGAACCGAGTGGCACAAAGACAGGAAGCACCATTTTTCACTCCGTCGGAGTTTGACAAGCAGGGAATGACGGGCGGTTTCGTGTAGAGCTTCAAATCGAGGACAGTGCATACCAGTAGTTTTGAGTGATATGCATTAGAAACGAATCAAAAAAGTTTGCAACAACTGGAAAACCTGTGACCAACCAACATCACTCCCTCAGGCTACCTGAGGGCACCTTCAGGCTTCAGCAAGGCCACCTCAGCTAGCAACATGTCCATGTCAGAATTGTGTATGAAGACATGAGTTGCATGGACCGAAAAATAAAAGTAGCTAGCCTATTTAGGATAATGCATGAAACTTTTAATACTCTATTACAAGTGGGTCCATAACAAAACTGTAGATAATGCAATAGCTAGTCCATTTAAAGGATTGCATATCAAGGTAGCTATATAGATGACACGAGCTGTTTTGTAGCTATTAGTCAATATTGCTGCAGGTGCCCTTAGGATTTCAATACTGATTACCCATAGAGATTCACTACCGCTTGCACTTTGCTTTCGCCATTTTCTTCCTCTTCTTTTTCTCAGCCTTAGGTTTCTTGGTCTTGCGAGCTTCCCTCTTCTCTTCCTTCACTTTCTTCTTGTTAGCCTTCCGAGCAGCTTTTCTTTCCTCAGGTCCCAACTTGGGATCAGCCTCGTGCCATGAGTTGTCTTCATCAGAACTGGAGCAAGATTCACTGTCGTCTTCTTCACTTTCCGCTACGTCCTCCAATGAGCACCTGTTTTGCAGCTCCAATGTGCATTTGTTCGGCAAATCCACATGTGCACCTGCTGTGTTTTGAGGTAATCGATCTTGCTGCTTTTCAGTGTGCACATTTTTAGTTCGCACAAACCCTAACAGTGGCTGATCATAAAGCTTATCTGCCGGTGGCTCGTAGCCAGAGGATGAACGTTGCATCATTGACATGTTGACAATATCTGCCTCACATTGCTTCATGTAATCCAATGTCTATGCAAAGAAATAAGTAGATTAGTTGTACACATGATAGTAGAAACATTACAAGGAACAAAATAAGACAGTTGCAAGTGCAATCATGCTCTATCAGCAGGATCTTCGACTTAAGATGTTAAGCCAAATTCATGGAACAGCTGTGGAGATGACAAATTAATCTTTACCTGAACCATGACTGTGGGAGTAATTTCATCATCATTTGGAACTGCACCTCCATTTTCCACAATCTTTTGCTGAACCTGTGATTAAAACACAGTATTGTTAAACAATCAGATTTCCATCAATCATGGTAAAGGTAACAATGAAAGATTGAAAGGTAATGTCTTGTACTCAAACATACAAGATACCTTTTCCAGGTAAGCATCGACATCTTCATCAGCAATGTTTTGATCAACAACAAAATTAAATAAATCGATTACTGGCATGACAGGAACACCTCGTTTTTTTATAAAAATCCTGCAGACAATGTTGAACGTATCAATCATTCAATCCATCAATGTATGAGTGTATATGTGGTGATCACTTTAACTTCCACTTACAGAAACATGCAAACAATCTTCCTTCAAAAAGTCCAATGCTGAAGGATGATCAAGGTCAACTGATTGTGAAACATCAATAATATATAAGTGGCCCTGCACCACAGGCAAATTAGGATGGAGTAATGGGAATAACCGGTTGACATTTAAAAATGAAAGATGGTTAGAGAAAGTTCATAAAAGAGGAGTTTAATTACCTCAAAATAAAGAACATTGTATTCACTCAAGTCACCATGGACCAGCTTGCACTTTTGGTAAAGAGTTCGCATTATTGTAATTATCTGAAAACAATGTGTCAGTAAGTAATATGGGGAAACTGAAAATAATACATACCCACTGAAACTAGCAATGAGATCTTATGTATGTCTTGACTCAAGATTCTCTTCACCCCAATCTAGTGTAAGACAATAACTACAAAATATTCAATAGTATTGATGCATTCGGCAAGCAACAAAACAGCATGGGAATTAACGTGGGAGTTGATAAGAGGTAATTCACGGTAAAGTTGGACCAAACCTTTGTTTGGCTTGTGATGAGAATTAAGATGGGGAGTTTAAGAGAGAATCCTTGTCCCTTTGTTTGGTTTGTGGGTTTGATAATTGGAAATTAAATCCTAAGTCTTGTAATGCAGCGTTACAATCCCATGATGTCATGTGGAACAAGACCTTTGGGCGGCGCGGCAAGGAGCACAGGGTGCCTGTCTTCGGCAGGGAAGCAGGAGGCAAGGCTTAGAGATAGGAGTTTGAGTTTGTTAGGATTTGTTGCTTAGAGATAAAGTTTAATTAGCAGTTTGTTAGCCCAGGCGACCTTATAAGCTGGGTGTTAGGGGAGAGGAGGATTAGGCTTAGATTAATCTGTAACTTGGCCTCCAACGCCCTTGCCTCCCCTGTCCGCCGTGAGCACCATTGCTCCGCCGGGCCGCCGAGGTCCAGGGTGTTATGGTGCTGCTGCGTGGTGGCCTGAGGATGGGAAGGATTAGGGCTGATTAGGATTGCGAGGGAGGCGAGGAGGGCGCTAGGAACGCCGGCCGCGGGGCTCCGCCCACGGCCGGCAAGAGAGAAGGGTTTTCCTTGTAATCTCTTGCTTACCTTAGATTGATACATCCCCTCTCTTTAAATAGAGAGGTTTACTTGACCCTTAAGAAAGATCTAATCTTATCCCTAGACCTAACCCTAATGGGCCTGCCGAGCCGGCCCATAAGACTCCTAACATTACCCCGCTCTTTTTCGAGCAGCTCGTCCTCGAGCTGCAGCATGGGCACCTTGACGATAACTCGACACGACGCAAAACTAATACCGACAAATAAGCCTTTTACATTTCGGCTTATGTGATTATTTGTGATCTTAAATGAACCCAGACTCTTTATTTTGACTCCTGATTCCTGAACGTGGACATGGACATCCTTCACACGTTGGACACCTGCACATGTGTAGCCGCCTGGATCCCATGGCACATGCTGCAAATGAGCTTCATGTGCCTTGCTTTGCTCTGAGAAAAATTGCTGCAGCCCACCAAAGAGCCCACGTTCCAAACAGCAATGCAGGCCCATGAAACACTCAACAGCCCATCGCTTGACCATCAGCTGTGACCTAACGGCCCTCCGGCCAACCGAAGTAGCCGCCGCCGCCCTGGGTCCGAGCCTCAGAGGAGGGACCGGCGCACACCACACTGGAAAAGGCGCCACGATTGCCGTCGGTTGCAGAGAACAGTCGCCGGCGGCGGCAAGAAGCGAGAGGCGGGTCCCGGCGGAAACGACCCCTCGGAGACCGCCCGCGCATGCCCGCCCGCAGCGGACGCGGCGGACGGCGGCCGACGCCGGCCGCGCGCGTCGATACGGCGGCGGTCGGAGGCGCCCTCGCGGTGGCCGGCGCCGAGGGACGGCGGTGCCACTCGGCGGAGGCGTCGCTAGTCCGCGCCGCCCGCCGCACGGAGGAGAGGCGGCGGCCACCCATGGCCATGTCGTCGCGGCGGCCCACTCCCTGCGCGCATGGCGGCGGCGGACCTGCAGAGGGTGGCCCTTCGGCGGCCGGCCACGACGACGGCCTCGCGGTGGCCAACGCCGTGTGCCTTCGGGCGGACCGCGAAGATGGCCCCCGTGGAGACCACCCGAGGCGAGGCCACGGCGGGCCGGCGTGCGTCCCGGCGGCGAGCCGCGAAGTGGCCCTTCGTGGGTAATCCGCGGCGACGGCGGGTAGGGGCGGATGGGGGCGAGGGCGCCGCGATCTGCGTGGCTTGCACCGCCACCACGTGCTCGGACGTAGCGGAGGACGAAGGCGCAGTGACCGTGGACGCCGCCACGATGTCCTCCGCATGGACCTCACGATGCTGCCCCTGTTGGCGCATCTCCTGGAGGCGTCGCCGCGCGTGGAGGCCGCACACCGTAGCCTGGATGCGCATTGCCGCAGTCGCTTGACTCGTATGCATCTGCTCCGCCTTCTCCCTCGTGGTGTCCGCCAACTGCTTGATTCGCTCGATCTGGAGCACCTGCAGCATCTCCTCAATCTTGGCTTGCATCTGGGATATTATATCCCTCATCTCAGCGTACGGATTGGGAGGTGGAGGCGGCTGCACGGGCAAAGTGAACACCGGCGGAGCTGTGGGGAACAAGGTTGGCGCCACACAGGGATGTGCGCCGACGGTGTAAAACCAAGCCATGGTCTCTGATACCAGATGTTATGGTGCTGCTGCGTGGTGGCCTGAGGATGGGAAGGATTAGGGCTGATTAGGGTTGCGAGGGAGGCGAGGAGGGCGCTAGGAACGCCGGCCGCGGGGCTCCGCCCACGGCCGGCAAGAGAGAAGGGTTTTCCTTTTAATCTCTTGCTTACCTTAGATTGATACATCCCCTCTATTTAAATAGAGAGGTTTACTTGACCCTTAAGAAAGATCTAATCTTATCCCTAGACCTAACCCTAATGGGCCTGCCGAGCCGGCCCATAAGACTCCTAACACAGGGCCTCGTCCGGCCACCTCATTTGATTACAATCTTCGTCATATTCCTTCCACAAACCTTCCCCCTCCTACTGCCCTTGACACATGATGCATCAAAATCAGTGGGGAGGGGGGGGGGTGCTAAATGTTGAACATGTTAAAGCGCAACGTTGTCTGCAACATCATCATTCTCAAGTAACATGTTCTAGTTCTAGATTAATATTTTTATCAATTTGCTAAAATAAACCAATACTGGTAATGATCCGGATCTGTCCTTAGGTTACCTATTGTTACTGCTTTAAGCGAGAATTGTTTTTTTACTCAACTTTAACTGTTTCGAGGGAGAATTAATTCAGCTACCATTTAGTTCAAATTTGCAGACATAAACTCCCTATAAACCATCTTTGGTCATACACTCATACTTGAATGGCATACACATCCATACAATCAATAGGTTGCAAATGTGATTTCTCGCATGACATGTACCTCAAAGTAACTTTCACGCAATTTGTCATGTGACAAAGCAGCATCCTTGAGACGAGGAGCAGCCCAACCTCCTTTCCCTGATAGATAACCAAATCAATTTATCATAACATGTTCCAAAAATCAAATTCAAAGTAGTCTTGTAACACAAGCAGGTTGCATGACAAAAACTAATGGGTTATTAAAGAAAATGTGCCATTGTTACAGAGAAAGTTGATAGGTTCCCAGAAGACAAACACTAACAACAAATTTACCTATGAATTCCATCACCAGTACATGAAGCCTCAGGAGCAACGGCTTTGGGCACCGGATTTCAGCTGCTCTCACTCTGAAACAAGGGTTAACAGAAAATGATAGATTTAAATACAGAACTAACACATTACCAATTTGCCTGACTAGAAAGGGTGGTGCACCTTCAAAGTAAGTTCATTCTTCAACAAAAAAAGAAGCTTTTTGGCAAAGTTTTACAGAAAGAAAGATACAGAAGATTAACAGACTGAACAATAGATTCAAGACAGCAGCTACAGCTTGCCAAGTTGTTAAGAGTAATATATGAATGAGACATGGCATAGAAAAACGCATCTCACCGCATAAGATTCCTCATTTCCTTTTCAGCCCAGGTCTTAACCATTTTCGGAGGATTGTGCTTACAGTAACCGTATCTAAAACGATAATCTCCTTGAACATATCGGTCTCTATCCCTGCAAATCAAACGATACAGTTTCTTCACATCCGTACTTTTCCAGGGAAAAAAAGAAGTGTGCAAGTACTTAAACACTTAAACAACAAAGAGCATAACTACATAATCAGCATTTCTGCAGAAAGTTTCAACAAGTATCCAAAATTGGGCAGATAACCATTGAAATTTGATCTTACTTAAAAACAAGGACAGAGGTTTTGTAGACTTTAATCGCTAGCTCCTGGCCATCTGTCTTTGTTGCATGATAGACATTTGCCTGCACCAATAATAAGGTTAATTATGTTTATTTAATATTTAATAAAAATACTGAATCAGGAGTAAAGAAAAAAGATCTGTTACTAGCAGGTCAGAGTGAATTGCTACTTATATCGAACATAATTTATTTAATATTCTCGTAACTTTTCTAGGTAGGCAAATAGAAGAAACTGTTATGGTATGTACTGTATCTTAAGTTACCTCTTTCCCTGTAGAAATGCAGCCATTTATATTATCAAAAACACCACGGTTTAACATCTTGAATAAAACCATGCGTGTTCTAGGATCAATAGCCTGGACAAAAAAAAATCAGTGTCCAGAAAATCATTCCAGCACAATAGCCTTAGATATAACCAACTCGTACTCTGAATGCACTAAGCATCAATAAGGGCACACTTAATACTTCTATAAGAGAATAAACTTCTACATCACAATTGTACTCGTACAGCAGGCAACAAGGATCAAAATTATACTACAGTTAAATTTACTACAGCTAGAAATTTTTGCCAAACCTCGCCTGCTACACAATTCTTTTGACCCTTGGTGCCCTTTGGATCAAATAAACTAGAAAAGCTCGCGGCAACGCCAATGGGTGGGGCCAGTTTTTCTATGAGTCAGAATTATGTCGTAGTTTCATATTTTGATCATTGATGTCTTATGTTGTGGCACGTTTTAGCTCTGCATCTTGCCCGTTATGTAGAGTTGTGTCTGTATTGTATTGTTGTCGAGGAGCCGTTGTACACGTTGTAGTATGGATACGAATTGAATAGAAGGCTTTTGTTTTTTTATAGAAGGTTAGATAAGTAGGATTAAGTTTTGTTCTGGAATTTAAGCTTGGCAACATATTTTTTGAAGAAAATAAGTACTAAATTGTAGTCTAGTTTTGGGGTGTTGGTTCAAGTAATATAACATTTTTTACTTATGTTTAATATTGTAGAATGCAGAATTTTATTATTTTTTGTTTTAATTTCTATAAAATGCATAGGCTCCAAATGTTGCGCAACAATGCAGTGCTTGTACGTATCACTGGAGTGTGCCGTATTTGTTTGAAAAAAATTAGCAAAGTAACTCCCATGGCCCTGGAGTTTAGGGCATGATTAAATTCAGAGTCAAAATGGCAAACACAATCACTTACAATTGCAACTAATACTAATAATTTATAATTCAAATGGATCACAATGTAAACACATTGAGCATCAGTATCAGAAAGAATTTATATCATAGGTGACGGAGCAACATAGTAGGATGATTATCTTCTTTTTATTAGTTATATGTCTCATCTCATCTATAGCTTGGGTATCAACCTGAACATTTTTTTCTTTTCTTTTTTGTTGTCGTAGAACCTGTAGCATCACATCCCAGTTCCTGCCACGTTTCACATCCCATTGCCACGTGCACATCCCTTCAACCTTACCTCTATTCTCTACTCTCTCTCTTTGGACAGGCGGGCGGCGGGCCTGCAGCCTGGAGGAGAGCAGAGGGCAGGGGCGGATGCAGACTGGCGGGCTCCGCGGTCAGCGGCAAGGGGGGCGGCTTGAGCAGCGAGCGGGAAGGACGCAGCCTGGCGGAGTTTGGCGACCGGGAGCGTGCTGCTCCCCGCGTCGCTGGCGGACTGGCCGGCACCCAGGGCGGCGGAGGCACGATCTCCAGGATGGGGACGCGTCTTCCAGGCTGGCGGCATGGCTGGTGCGCGTGGCCTGCTTTGGGGTGCGGCCAGTCGGCTGCACAACGTCCACGCCGGTTTTCAGGAACACCGCTCCGACAGCCCGGCTACTTGCCGCCGTCCTCAAGCGCGGTGGCTAATGGCGCGGCCCAGATACCGACCGTAGGTCCCCAAACGTGTGCAGCCTTCGGATTCACCTCCGCCGTGGGCACGATACCTTGGCGGGCCGGGGTACGGAGCTGTGGTACCCCAGCGGCGGCGAGCCCATGGCTCATCTCCCTATGGCGCCGACGAGGGCTGGGTTTTATTCTTGGACTGCGGGTTAGATTCTGGAAAAGATGAAGGGTTTTTTTGTAAAATGCTCGGTGTTCGCCCGATCTGGCCCGTTCGCCCGGCCGATCTGGCGGCCGGGGAAATCCCGCGACGTGAACCTCTTCCCTGGCCTCGATATTGGCCAGGAATAGTAGGTAAAAGATAGCCATAAATGCAATAGATTTTGGAAATGCTGCCATGCAAGGCGCACAACAGGATTATGTGAGTGCAAGGAAAACAATTTCGATTCCAAAAGGTACAGGACAAAACAAACATTATCCAAATGAGAAACACCCCCAAACCTGTTCCACTGTAGCACGATCAGCCTTCTCAGTGTTCCTTATCTTCCCAATTGTTGTGCCCCTTATGCTATCCCTGATTGCAGTGGTTACTGAATTTGACATTCCCACGTTCATCCTACCTTCCCACTCCTGAATCATTCCGAACACAACAAGATCATTCAACGCAAACTAAAGCAGTACTCCAATGTAGATATCCTGCATTCGCGCATACCTCCAATAACAT
This sequence comes from Cenchrus americanus, assembly GCA_947561735.1. Lineage (NCBI taxonomy): Eukaryota > Viridiplantae > Streptophyta > Magnoliopsida > Poales > Poaceae > Cenchrus > Cenchrus americanus. The sequence goes on from OX387241.1 coordinate 248,752,408, forward strand.
CTTAGTGGTCTATTATGCTTACGATAACCACGATTTTAGACATACTCCAAACTGTACATATATAGAATCTTAACTTGGAACTGACAGGATTACCCCATATATTTCAGTAGACCCAGCATCTAACTCTCTGAGATAAACATGCTCTCTCAGATATTATGCACTACTCTGAAGCGTGTTTAAGCTGCATACCTCCAGGGGCGCGGCACGAATGTGCGAGGCCAGCTTCTGGGTGCGGTTGGAGAGAGGTTGGAAAGGGCGGGAGAGCACGCCGCCGTGAGCGTTAGGCCTGCGCGCCACGGCCCTGCATCCGGAGGCCGAGAAAGCGCCGGCGGGCCGGGTGGAGCCGTCGGGGCCCTCGACCGCGTCAAGCCAATCGAGTGCGTCGCCAACCTCGGAGTCCGAGGCATCGTCCAGGTCGGAGTCGGACCACTCCTCCTCGGCGTCGGACTTCACGTGGGCCATCGGGATAGAGCTAGAGGGCGGGGGCGAGGTGAGCTGCATGGCCTGTTGGCGAGGAAAGTTGTCGGTGAAAGGAGGCCCGCCCGAATCCCGTCGCCGGCGGTGGGGTCTGGGGGCCGGTTTGTGGCGGCGGTAGGACGGAGAGATGGGCAAAGGGCAAGAAAGGAAGGAACCCCTCGAGCGAGAGAACTCAGAATTTTATTATATATATATATTTTACAATTTTTCAGAAATATGTATCCAGTTTCAAAATTTTCAAAATTGTACCACAACCGCTATAATACGGCGGATAGGGTCCAACCACCGTATGATACAAGATAATAATATATCGATTATTTGAGTCCGAAGATGATTTCCAATGAAAAAATCTTGAAGTACAAAGTTGTGGATCTCGTCCAATCCATTTCAAGTTTATCTCTATATGAGTTCATACAAAAAAATTATGATTTTTTAACACGGACTAACCCCTACCACCGTATGATATGGCGGTTGAAGGTGTTACAGTACCCATGATGGGTACTTTTTACAACCTCTCCTTATGATACGGTGGTTGGAGATTTCAACCGCCGTATCTAATGGCAGTTAGACTTAGGATGGCAACAGGGATATCCCCGGTGGTTTAGCTAAATGTTCTGCTCCCCGCTGGAGCAGATAAGCGTCGTCCACGTCCCCGCTAACGTTCGCGAAGAAGAATTTCCCTCGTCCCCGAGCGAGGATCGCTCACCCGACGGGGCCTTATCCCCGAGAAATCCCCATGAATCATCAACATAAAACAAGAAGAATATAAAAAAACTATGTGAATTACGGCCCACAAGCACAAACCAGAATAACAATACCACATACACCATCATTCAATTACTCCATTCACCAATTCCAGACTTCCGGTTCGCATAGACATTGCATTAGATCGATGTCGATCTGCATGACGCGCTCATGGGGGGCGGCAGGCCTCCGGGAGCTTGAGAACCTCTCATGCAGGTGTTGTGCAACCTGGCGCGTCTCGAAGGTGAGCCGCTCGACTCCCCGCCACACGTGTTGCACGAAGTCAAGTACGTGTGGTCGGACGCGTGCGGGGAGACCAGGGTTGCGGTCCGGCGCAGGATCCGTTGGAGAGAGCGGGGGCGGGTAGCATGAGCGGCGGCGAGCGCAGCGGCCGGCGGGGTTGGTGGTGGTGGAACTTATACCTGATCATGGGTCAGGTCGTGTTGGGTTACCGGGTCAAAATTCTTGGCCCGTGTCCGACACGTCACACTGTTGGGTCGCGTAGGGTTCGAGTTTTTTCGTTGTAATTTTCGGGTTGGGTCGGGTTACTTTCTTAATTCGGGTGAAAAGTTTGGCCCGCGCCCGACCCGTCGCATGGTCGGGTCGGATTTTTTCAGATGGGTCGAGTCGGGTTTATCAGGTCGGGCGACCATGATCAGGTATAGTGGAACTGTGAGGGGTGAGGTGGAGAAGTGAATATGACAACGACACATATGCACAGGAGTTAGGAGGAGAAGGGGATGGTTGGAGTGAGCTAGGATTCACACATTTACATGCAAACTCTTTTGGGCTTGGATAAGATATCCTGTTGGGACTCTTTTGGCATGTATTATATCCTTTTCGGGCCTCTTTTGGTCTGTATTATATCATGCATGAGTGAGACTCAGGAGGATCCCCGAAAGGGAACAGGGACGCAGACATACAAATGGTTCCGCTCCCCGCTGCCCTCCATGGGGATGGAAATATGCCCATTAAGCTCCCCGTAGGGACTAAAAACACCCCAATTGCATCTCCTAATGGAGGAAATCCCTATCAGAGATCGAGGCTCTATTGCCATCCCTAGTTGGACCAAACTGCCATATGATTTACCAGTTGTGGTATAGTTTTGTAAAATTTGAAGTGAGACATATATTTTTGAAAACTCGTGAAAAATAAAAAAAATTCGAGAACTCCCCTTTTTACGGGTCGTGATCTCTTCCAAAATGTTCGGCCCATGAGACCTTGTTTATCCTCAAGCCGGGCACAAGGATTCCTCGACCCCTTCCTTGATTTTTTTATATTTTCACGAATTTTCAAAAAAATGTCAGTTACAAATTTTTCAAAACTAGACCGCCGCTGCCGTTTGCAACGGCGACAGGTCCCAACCGCCATTGCAAATGGTGGTTGAGGGATGAACCGCCATATAAAAAGGCGGTTGGCTCAACTGCCAGGGAAACCCGACGGCTAGCCTGAGCATGTGGGCCCCAAGCTACAATCACCGTGGGAAACAACTGGTTGTAATTTGCATCCACCGTCAAACGGCGGTTAGTGTCGGTGTTTTAGACCAGCAACCTACCAAGGGGAGTACCCGAGGTAGATGAATGTGGCCTCGCCGAGATCGGTAACTCGAAGGAAGAGACACGTGGCACACAATTTAGACAGGTTCGGGCTGTGAGGTGCGTAATAACCTACGTCCTGTATGTTGCGTAGCTCTGGATTGATTGGGTGTGTTTACAAGATGATGCGTATATCCGAGAGAGGGGTCCCTACCTCGCCTTATATAGTCCGGGAGGCAGGGTTACAAGTCGGTTTGAGGAGAGAGTACTAGTTGGGCACGGTTAGGAGTTCTCTACATAGTACAGGACATGTAAAACTTCCTATCCGAGTACTTCTCCACCATAGTCCTTGCGCCCCACGCCATCAGGTGCCGTGTAGCACAAGCCGAGTAGTCCCAGGGGCCCACCAAGTAGTTGGTCCTTGTACCCACCGAGGCAGTGGGCCCAAGGAGGTCCATACGACAAGCCCCCAAGTACTTTGTAGTCGAGTATGATAGTTTCGAGTAGTCTTGATGGCCTTGATGAGTAGTCCTTAGGCGTCCCCGAGTATGACAATCCAAAAGTCCTCAAGAGTACTTGAAGCATCCCGAGGCTGGAAGGTACTCCAGCTGATCCTTGAGTAGTCTTGAAGTCTTCTCGAGTAGTTCCCAAGCGTCCTCGAGTTCTTCCCTTGAAGGTCTTCAATAATACTCGCTTTGTCTTGAAGAATAAACCATATGGAAAATGTGATTCGAAGAATCGCATTCCATATGGAATATAGCCCCCGAGCCTTAGGTTGAATCGTAGATTCAAGCTGAGGGTCAATCTGAAGTTCTGCCAAGATTATCCCGCAAAATTCGGAGAAAAAACCGAAGGACACATGGCACGGAGCCCCCGAGCCTTGAGTCGAGTACTTCCTCTCGAATTGAAGGGTCATCTTGAATGTAGAATGTGTCCTGAGCTGCTCTTGAATCTTGTCGCCACCCAAGAAGTTGAGTAGACGTAGCCGAGCCCCCGAGAAGGAGTGCGTTGACTACTGGAAGATGAAGGGTCAGGCGGCCGCCGCTGAGTCAGCGGCCGAAACTTATCCATCCGCCCGTTGCAGCGCCGCCGGTAGGTTATAAATAGAGGCCGAAACCCTTAGGGTTTTCCACCCCCACATTCGCAGCTATTTGAAATAGATCTAGGCAACTACATCCACCCGAGCCACTGCTGCCTCACCGTAGTCTGTAGATCTACGCGCGCCGCCACTACTTGCCACCAGAGAAGCCCCCGAGCGGATGCGAGTGAAGACCCGGTGCACTTGGAGGATGAAGTCTCCCCCATCCAAGAGCATGAAGACCGGTGCTGGCGCTGGGAAGAAAAGATCCCGTAGCGAGGCAGAAGGATCTGTTCGGGATTCATCGCCGCCAACCTCTCCCCCACGCCCCAATCCAAAGAAGGAGTGGAAGAAGTCCAAGGCGAAGACCGAAGATTTGCTAGGAGATGGACATGTGGCGCGCCACCGCGGGCGACTCGTACCCGATGGAGAAGAACCCCGATGAGATCCCGATGTTTGCCCGGTTCGTGGAGCGCGGGCTAGCCCTCCCGGCGAGCGACTTCTTCAAGGGTCTCCTCGAGTACTACGGTATCGAGTGCTTGAACTTGAACCCTAACGAGATTTTTCACGTCTCTGTCTTCGTCCATTTCTGTGAAGCCTTCGTGGGGATCAAGCCCCACTGGGTCTTGTTCCGGAAATTCTTTCGCTTGAAGCCGCAGCTGAGCGCCAACGACCCAAGAGTAGTTGGTGGAGCCGGCATCCAGATGCGAGAAGACGCCGCCGAGCAGTACTTGTCGTACAAACTTATCGACTCCAATCAAGACTGGAAGGCGAAGTGGTTTTACATCACCAACCACCACCCGGAGCTACCGAAGCCGAGCGGGCAACAACCGAAGCATCGGCCCTAGTGGAACACAGAGCCGACGATGCAGGAGGGTATTCAACTACCCGAACTGCTACAGAAGATCAAGGCTTTGAGAGAAGCTGGGCTGAGGGCCAAACACGTGGCCTTCAGCTTCATGAAGAGGAGGGTGCAGCCGTTGATGGCGCGCGACACCCTCGGGTACCAATATACAGGCGACAATGACACGTCGAGGATGCCCGGCAATGAATTCGACGATGAAGACATTGTCGAGAGGCTGGGTAGGATTTTCAAGGATATGCCACCATACACACCCTGCCCAGTCCCCCGAGTACTCGGCGAGTCGTCTGCCAAACAAGGTTGGTAATCGAACTTTATCTTCGTGTACTGATTATATTGTAGTACTCGTGCTCACCCAAACTGTTTGCTGCAGGATGACGTTACGAAGTTTGTCTCCGACCCAACTCCCCCTCCTCAACTTGTAGATATTCCAGAGGAGGGCAGGGGCAAGGCGAAGGAGCGCCGTGAAATCGGCGAGGGTGACGACACCGTCACCATTGAAGATACGTCCGACGAGGAAGACGGGGAGACGCTGCAAGAGTGGTTCCAACTGCGGTCCATGTTCAGCCGTCCTGGACTGCCCAACGTTCCTCTTGTTGATGATCCACTGACTAGCCTGGAGGCTAGTCTCCCTGCGCCGCCGAGAAGGCCGCGTAATGTGGCGCGCAAACGTGTCGCCAAGAAATTGAAGGTCACCGAGGCTACGACTCAAGAGGTAAGCTCCTCGAGTAGAGTAGTCGAGTACTTGTCTTGCAATAGTGTGTATACTGACAATTGATTTCTGAGTTGTCATAGGAGATTCCCTCGTCCGACCCTGTTGATCAAGGGGAAGGAGAGGACTGGGACACGGTGGGCGAGCCGGCTGAAAGAAGCCGCAGTGCAGCCCCCACCGTCGAAGAGCTTCTGGCGCAGCATGCGCAACAGACAACTGGAGTTTTCGAGCAGCAGGTGCCGGCAGAGGAGAGCAGACCGGGGCCAAGCACGACTATTGGAGCCGAAGAACCAGTATCAGCACAAGCTGCAGAAGAGGTGCCCGCCGAAGCCAGGCTTGTAGACATCGCCAGCATACTTGGCGCTCCGACCGTGACTGTCGTCCGGTCAAGCTTGTAAGTAGAAACCTTTTCTGAGTAGTACTTATAACTTGGCAATCTTACTTGGTTGACCACCGATCTTGTACTGTGCAGGAAATCGACCGATTTGTCTTGGGAAGGAGATGAACCAAGCACGGCAGCGGGCGAAGAGAATCTGGTGCTCGATGTCGCGGAGTCCGCTCCCCTCCCTCAGGACGAAACCGTGGTGCTGGACGCAGAGGCTACACTGCCGGAAGCCACTGTGGTAGAAGGTAAGTAGTCTGCGCTGATGCATCCTACCCCAAGTAGTAGTCGTAGCCCCCGGGTACTGATATGTGGTTTGTATTGACAGGGGCACAAGTCGAGGGAACCGCAATCCCCGAAGCCTTGCCGGTTGAAGGTGTCGTGCCTGAAGCCGAGATGACCGCAGGAACAACATCCGAGCTTGCGGAGACAGCAGCCCCCGGGGTGACAGAAGGAGTGCATGACGAAGCACTGCTGGAGACAAGTATGGACGTAGTCGTCCGGTCGCCGGACATCCAAGACGCGGAGCCGATCCATTCGGCGCGTTGTCAGGGACCGCAACAACTAGTCGTGGCGGGCTTGAACTTCTAGCAGATGACCTCATCGACCCGACGACGGTGGCCCGCAACTTGGAGTCAATGCGCCGAGCTGAGCAATGGATGAAGGTACGTGACTGTACCCTTGAGTACTCGAATTCCAGCTGAACTGAGTACCCAAGTAAGATTTGTTGCCTTGTGCAGGATGTCGTGGAGAGATCCCGACAGAAGTCTAATATGCTCCAGGGGTATGGCGACACAGTGCTCCGGGCCGAATCACTGGAGAAGGAACTCAATAAGGCTAGGAAACACTCCGCTATGCTGCAGTCCAAGCTCGATGGCGCCTTCGCCCGGTACCACAACGAGGTACAAGACATGCAAGCGAAGAGCGATGAGTTGGTCCGCAAGAACAAGTCACTGCGCCAGAAGAACAAAGGTATGCTGATGTCAGTCTGTCGAGTACTTATTGGGGGTACCCTATAGTAGTCTGACATCTCCCTTGAATTGTTTTGCAGATCTTGAGGCCCGAGTGGAACAGCTGAAGGCATTAGAGGTCGATATGAAGAACCTCTTCTACTGAGAGAAGGATGCCCGCGAGGTACTTGAGTACGATTCTAAGCAGCTAGCCCATGAGTGCAATATGCACATGGAGCTTCGGATCGCCTCAGATCGTGACCTTGTCAACTGCTATAAATCTCTGCAAAAGCTCAATGAAGACTGTGTGAAGTTGCGAGAACAGCTCAAAGAACTTGAAGAAGCCACACTTTCCATCGTGAGGCTGCTGGTGCCATACCTGGGCGAGCCAAAGATAGCTCCTTTGGTAGACCGGCTGAAGGAGGCTCCCGGTCGTTCGGCGACTTATGTCAAGCACCTGGCAAAGTCCATCTCGAACCAAGTCTTGGCGTATATGAATTCGTGGGTGGACTAGCCGCCAATTGCACATATGAGCAGTACACGGAGTTTCTGGAGCAGATGGCGCCGATCGCAGAGCAAGTCGCCGAGAAGCTGAACCTCCAGTAGTTATCCTGTAGGGTTAGCTTGTAGCAGCAATTGTATATAAACAATGTTGTAATGAACTTGTTTAAGTATTAATGAAAAGACTTCCATCGAATGAGTACTCGTTGTCGCGATGCGGAGTGCCCGTCTGTGGAGTTATCGCGAGTAGTAGTACTCGATAGTAGACCCGTTGAGGGGAACACAGTAAATGAGTGGATCAAAAGTCGAACTTTATTACTGTGGGAGTACACCTAGATGGCCAGGGCAGTTTAAGTGAAGTCGCCAGGACCCGGAGGCCGCCTACGGCTGAGTAGTGCTAGGACGCGTGGCCGCTTACAGCTGTAGATCCGTTAGTAGCCGTATAGGCTGGATCTAGAAGTACATGGTCTCTTGATAGACCGCTGCTAGAGTCCTTGACGCCCTGAGCAGCCCAAGATCCGTTAGTAGCCGTTAGCGTTGGATCTTGGAGTAAAGTAGTCCGGAGACTAGTGCCTGGACCCGGAGGCCGCTTACAGCGAAAGGCCCGGGAGTAGTCGTGTAGACTTGAATCCCCAGAGTAGTCGAGAGACTATGTGTAAAATCGACAGAGCTGGTCGACATTCCATGAGTTGCTGATGTCTTCGCCTTCTAGTGTCTGGAGGCGATATGAGCCTGGTCCGGTCACCCTTGCAACTGTGAAGGGACCTTCCCATGGCGAGCTGAGCTTGTGTAGTCCTTCCGTGTTCTGGATGCGACGGAGGACGTGATCGCCAACGTTGAAGGAGCGTTCCATGATGTTGTGATCGTGGTAGCGTCGGATACCCTCGAGGTATCTTGTTGATTGGACGAGGGCGGCGCAGTGAGCTTCTTCGAGTCCATCGATGTCAACTCGCCTGCTATCTTCAGATATGCCTTCGTCGTATTGTTCTACTACTGGCGAGTCCCACATGACGTCGGCGGGTAGAATAGCTTCGGAGCCATAGACTAGGAAATAGGGTGATTGTCCCGTCGGCTTGGTGGGTTGAGTACGTAGCCCCCAGAGAGCATTGGGCAGTTCCTTGATCCACTTGCCTCCTTTTGTGTTAGCAACATCGTGCAGTCGCTTTTTGAGAGCGTCGAGTACCATCTCGTTGGCGCGGTCGACTTGTCCGTTGGCCCGTGGGTGGGCGACTGAGACGTACCAGATGTCGATCCCGCTATTCTCGCAGTACTCCCAGAACTGGTGATTGTTGAAGTTGGAGCCCAGATCTGTGATGATGCGATGGGGTAGTCCGTAGCGGTGCATGAGTTCATCCAAGAAGTCGAGTACCCTATCGACCTTGGGACAGGTGACCGGCTTGACTTCGATCCACTTGGTGAACTTGTCGATGGCCACCAGAACTCTATGGAATCCTCCTGGCGTAGTTGGAAGAGACCCAATCATGTCGAGCCCCCAGCAGGCGAAAGGCCAGGTTGGTGGTATGGTGACTAGCTTGTAGGCCGAAACGTGTTGTTGCTTGGTGAAGTACTGGCACCCTTGGCACCTTCTGACGAGTTCCTCGGCATCGCCCAGAGCTGTGGGCTAGTAGAAAGCTCGTCGGAAGTCCTTGCTGACCAGCGCATGTGAAGATGCGTGGTTGCCGCAGACGCCTTTATGGATCTCCTCCAAGATGTCCTTGCCTTCTTCTCGGGGAACGCACTTCATGAGTACTCCAGAAGTGGCGCCCCCGCTTGTAGAGCTTGTCCCCGACTAGGACATAGGACTTGGCCCAGCGGATGAGCTGCTTGGCCAAGTTTTTGTCCGTGGGAACCTTCTACTCGTGAATGTAGTTGATGAAGGGTTGTCACCAGTCCACATCGATCATCATGACCTCCTGGCCAGCTGGCGGATGCGCTGGGTCAGTGGTCGTAGGCGCCGGCTCCAGGATGGATGGTGCGTGAAGCTCGTGGACAAAGACACCCGCTGGTACTTGAGCGCGAGTAGAACCAAGCTTCGACAGGATGTCTGCTGGAACGTTGTTGTCGCGGACGACGTGATGGAACTCGAGACCGTAGAATTTGTTCTCAAGCTTGCGGACTTCTAGGCAGTAGGCGTCCATGTTCTCCTTGTTGCGGTCCCAAGACTTTTTGACTTGGTTGATGACCACTGCGGAGTCGCTGTAGACTAGTAGTCGCTTGATGCCCAGGGGAGCTGCAAGGCGGAGCCCGTGTAGTAGAGCTTCGTACTCGGCTTCGTTGTTTGAGACCTTCCAGAAGATCTGCAGGACATACTTGAGTTGTTCACCCGCTGGAGAAATCAGAAGTACTCCTGCACCCGCGCCTTCGAGCTTGAGCGAGCCGTCGAAGTACATCACCCAATGCTCTGTCCGCTCGGTTGGAGTTGGTAGCTGATTTTCCCGCCACTCTGCCATGAAGTCGACTAGTGCTTGCGACTTGATGGCTGTTCGTGGCTTGAAGTTGATGTTGAGGGTGCCGAGTTTGACTGCCCATTTGGAGATTGTTCCAGTAGCATCTTGGTTCCGCAGGATGTCACCGGGTGGGTAGTCAGTGACGACGGAGATCGAGTACTCCTGGAAGTAGTGTCGTAGCTTCTGCGAGGTAATGAGCTGCATACAGTAGCTTCTGTACTGGTTGGTACCGTGCCTTGTATTCCGATAGGACCTCGCTGACGAAGTAGACTGGTCACTGGACTGGGTAGACGTGCCCGTCTTCTTGCCGCTCAATGGTAGTACTGACCACGTGGGTAGTCGCAGCGAGGTAGAGCAGTAGCTGCTCCCTTTTGCGAGGAGCCATGAGGACTGGTGATTTGGATAGGAAATCCTTGAGCTGAGTGAGATCTTGATCTGCCTTTGGACTCCACACGAACTTCTCTTGATAATTGAGTAGTTTGAAGAAGGGTAGCCCTCGTTCTCCAAGCTTCGAGATGAATCTGTTCAAGGCCGCCATGCACCCGGTAAGCTTCTGCACATCTTTGATGCAGGTGGGAGCTTTCATATTGGTGATGGCGGAGATCTTCTCGGGGTTGGCTTTGATGCCACGATGGCTGATGATGAAGCCGAGTAGTTTTCCCGACGGTACGCCAAAGACGCACTTGTTCGGGTTGAGCTTCCAGCGGTACTCTCGCAAGGATACGAAAGTCTCTTCAAGATCGGCGATGAGTGTGTCAGAGTTTCTGGTCGTGACGACCACGTCATCCATGTAAGCCTCGACGTTCTTGTTGAGTTGTCTCTTGAAGCAGGTCTGGATAGCTCGCTGGTAAGTAGCGCCGGCGTTCTTCAATCCGAACGACATGGCCGTGTAGCAGTAGGCGCCGAACGGGGTGATGAACGCGGTCTTCTCCTGGTCTTCTTCCTTGATAGCAATCTGGTGGTACCCGGAGTAGCAGTCGAGGAAGTAGAGCAGGTCGCAGCCCACCGTGGAATCGATGACTTGATCTATCCGCGGCAACCCGAAGGGGTCCTTGGGGCAGTGCTTGTTGAGGTCGGTGTAGTCGACGCACATCCTTCACTCTTTGGAGTTCTTCTTGCGGACGAGGACGGGGTTGGCAAGCCACTCAGGATGGAAGACTTCTCTGATGAAGCCAGCCGCGAGTAGTTTGTTCCTTCTTGATGGCATCCCGTCGGTCGTCGGCGAAACGGTGCAGGTGTTGTCGTTTCGGGGTAGCTTTAGGGTCAATGTTGAGTGAGTGCTCGATCCGATTCCTGGGCACCGCTGGCATGTCCGCTGGTTTTCAAGCAAAGATGTCTCGGCTAGCTCGAAGGAAGCTGATGAGCGCGTCTTGCTGCTGTCGCCTGTCCCAAGATCAATTGCCTTGACTTGCACTTCCTCGGATGGCTGAGGCTTGTTGGGTTTGTCCGACTTCTCTGGGATGTCGAGTTCACTTGGGGCAAGCTTCTTTGATGCAGCATAGATCTCCATCATGGCGTTGGGTACTTGGTTGGTGGCTGTGAGTTCCACAGCTTCTATGTCGCAATCGAAGGATATCTTCAAGTCCCCTTGTAGTGAGAGTACACCGGCCGGACTTGGCATCTTGAGTACCAAGTATGTGTAGTGGGGTACCGCCACGAACTTGGTGATAGCTGGTTTGCCGAGGATGGCATGGTAGGAAGTCTCGAAGTCCGCTACTTCGAACTTGATGTATTCGGTGTGGTAGTTTTCTCTAGTCTCCCCGAAGGTAACTGGCAGGACCACTGAGCCCAGTGGGATAGCCGCGTTCCCGGGGACGATGTCGTAGAAAGGCGACATGCTCTTGGTGAGCATGTGAGTGATGTCGAGCTTCATCTTCTTCAAGGACTTGGTGAAGAGGGCATTGAGCCTGCTCCCACCATCAATGAGTACCTTGTTGAGTCTGGAGCCCGCGACTACCGGCTTCAGGATGAGTGGCAACCGCCCTGGTTCTGAGAAGCTTGTCCATTGATCCGCGCGAAAGAAGGTGATGGGTACCTCCGACCACCTGAGAGGGGTCAGAACCTATGGTTCAATGTTCAAGACTTCCCGTCGAGTGGCCTTCTGAGACCGTTTGGTGGGTAGTCCGTCAAAGAGGACGTTCACCGTCTTGTCAGGTTCTTGGAAGTCGCCGTTGCCTTCGTCGGCTTTTTTCTTGCCCTTCTTGTCATGAGGAGGCCGTGGGTCTGGAGAGTCTTTGAATGCTCGTCGGAGTTGGTAGCACTATTCGGTGGTGTGGTTGCCCTCGAGATGCCACGGGCACTTCTCTTTCAGCAAGTCCTTGAAGCCGCCGGAGGTCTTCTTTGAGTTGTCTTTCGCAGGGCACTGGATAGCCGCGACTGTGTTGTCTGGCTTGTGCTTGCGATTAGGACCCGAGTAGTTGTTGTTGCGACCGCCTTGATCCCGGTTGTTGTTGTTGCTGCCGCTCGCGTTTTGCTTGCTCTTGCCGCGAATAACGTCGTACTTAGTGTTCGCCTTGTCTTCTTCGCCGGCCCATGAAGTGATCATGTCTTTGAGCTTGGTGCTGGAGCTCGGGCGGCGGCGACCGAAGTCTTCGAAGGTGCGACGATGGTAGAGACCGTCTTGGAAAAGGTCAATGACCTCCTTGTCGGTGACATCGACTACCATGGCGCACTTGTCGAAGAAGCGCCGCATGTACTTGTGTAAGGTCTCGCCCTGTTCCTGCTTCACCATGGCCAGGTCCATGCGAGTACCCGAGCGTCCCATGGCGCCCGCGAAGTTGCTGGTGAACTGTTCCTTGAGCTGGTCCCACTTGTCGATCTTGTACTTCTCGAGTGACTTGAGCCATGTAAGTGGAGCTTGGTCCAGACAGAAGGGGAAGTAGAGGCACTTCATGTCGTTGTTGCCACCAGCGTTTTCGATGGAGAGGGCGTAGCATCTGAGCCACTATACTGGGTCTTGCTTCGCATCGTACTTGGTAATCCCCAAAGGCTTAAATTTCTCTGGGAGAAGCAGATTGCGAAGTCGAGCAGAGAAGGCGGGGAAGCCGTCGTTCTCCCCTGTCGTGGAGGATTTCTGGCGTCAAATTTCTTCACCCCGTGGTGAGCGTCGTAGCCGCCGCGTGAGACACCGGTGACGTGGCCGTCTGCGTGGCCTCGGCCTCCGCGATCGCCTCCGCCACCGCTCTCCTTCCGGCCCCGTGTGAGGAGCTCCCGTCACCGTCGCTTTCGCCGCCGGTATCGCCATGAGCCACCACGGCGCGACTGCCGCCAGCGCCACCGGCGTTGTGGCCGCCCTGAGAAGGTCCACCAGCTGATGCCCTAGTGCGGTTGGGGTTCTGTGGTAGTTCTCCCCGAGTACGGTTGCGTTCGTTGTCAGCTGGACTGCGACTTGTGGCCTCATGGTCGGCTTCGCGAGTTCTGAGGGGAGGCACTTGAGTGACTCTGTTGTTGACTCTCATGAAGTAGGTGTCCTCCGCGAGCTTGGCGATGACTTCTCCCGCGCGCATCCCCCCCGAGCCGGACGTGCTATCGTGGTGATTGTCGTATGGACCTCCCCGGGCCCACCGCCTCGGTGGGTACCGGGACCGACTACTCGGTGGGCCCACGGGACTACCGGCTTGCGCTACACGGCACCCGGAAGAGGTCGATGACCTCCTTGTCGGTGGCGTCGACGACGGTAGCGCGCTTGTCGAAGAAGCGGCACATGTACTTGCGGAGGGTCTCGCCCCTCGTTCTCGCTGATCATGGCCGGGTCCATGCGAGTACCCGAACGGCCCATAGCGCCCGCGAAGTTGCTCGTGAACTGCTCCTTCGGGCGATCCCACTTGTCGATCGAGTGCTTGTCGAGCGACTCGAGCCATGTGAGTGGTGCTTGGTCCGGACGAAGGGGAAGTAGAGGCATTTGGTGTCGCCGTTGCCGCCGGCGTTCTCGATGGAGAGGGCGTAGCATCGGAGCCATCGGATAGGATCCTGCTTCGCGTCGTACTTGGTGATCCCCAAAGGCTTGAACTTGTCGGGGGAGGAGTAAGTTGCGAAGTCGAGGTGAGAAGGCGGGGAAGCCGTCGCCTTCGGCGGCGCGTGGTCGACTTCTTCCGCCGCGGCTCCTCAATCTTCTGGCGAGCGTCGTACCCGCCGTGTGAGGCGCCGGAGGCGTGGTCGTTCGCGTGGCCTCGGCCGCCGCGGCCGCCGCCGCCTCCCGGCTCTCTTGTTGGCCCCATGGTTGGAGCCGCCGCCGTCGTTGCCGCCACCACCGGCCGGAGCGCGGTGGGGAACGACTTCTCGGTTGCCTTGGTCCTCGCTGAAGGTCCGTCGGCGTTGGAGCGGCGGCGGTTTGGCTCACCGGGAGGTCGGCTCGAGTACGGTTGGGGCCGGCGTTGGCGCCGCGACTAGTAGCTTCGTTGTCGCGGGGTTTGGCCGGAGGAGGTTGGTTGACTCCGTTGTCGACCCGCATGAAGTAGGCTTCTTCGGCGAGCTTGGCGATGACCTCTCCGCGCGTATGCCCCGAGCACTCGGCGAGCGATCGTTGTGATCGACATGAGGCACTTTGCTCGGGAGTGGTGTGGAACTCTGCTCTCGACCGCCTCGAGAGCTTCCGCAAGGTTGCGGATGGGGAGGTTTTCCCCGAGCCGCCGACGTCGTTCGGCGCGCTTCTCGTTACGTTCGCGTCGAGCGTCCCCGTTGGCGGCGGTCTCGTCCCCGCGGGTGCATCGGCGGACGGCTCGTCCGCGGAGATGTCCTCCGTGGTACTGTCCTCGGCCGTGCTCGAAGGTCTCGGGGTGTCGCCGGCGGCCATGAAGACTTGGCGATCGGGGGTGCCAAGGGCCGGACTCGCAGGGTGCCACCTCGCTTGGTGTGTTTGAGTCGGCCGGGCTAGTGGCGTTCCCTCCTGGAACGGTAGCGAGTCGATGTAGGCGACGTAGCGTGAGTCTCCCTTTGCCGAGTCGGCGGGCTTGCGGTCCGGCCGCAGACGTATCTCCCGGCCGGCGTTGATTTTATAACCGGCCCCGGAGGGCGGCCCCGACAAGGGAAGCTCGGTGGAGTCGTCTTCGGACTCGGGCTCCTCGGGGGTCCGACCCGAAGTCGAACTCGTAGTCCGGGTTCGAGTAGAACTCGGAGAGGGGGTCGGAGTCCGAAGCGCGATGGGGGACGGCGTCGGAGTCCGAGTTGTACTCGGGCGCGGGCTCCTCGCCGGCCGGCGCGAAGTGGGAGCGCTCGTGCGGGCCGGCCGAGGGTGCACGGGCCACGCGCGGAGTGCCCACGTGGTGAAGGGGCTCGCGATGGGCGAGCGGCCCGGCTCGCATGCGATGGCCCATGGCGACGTCGGGTTCGAGTTGGAGACGGACTCGAGCTCAAAGTCGGCGTGGTGGTCGAAGAGCGAAACTTCGCCGAACTTGCGGCGAGTTCGCCCGTGACAACTTCGCAAGCGTCACGAGGCTCGTCCTCGGGTTGGGCCGCATGGTCGCGGCGGCGGAAGGAGCCCGCGCCATCGGCGGTGCGGACCCGTGCGCCGAAGACGAAGGTGTCGCCGCGGTTGAAGGCGACGGTTGGCTTGAAGTGGACGGAAGCCGTCGAGTTCGCCATGTGATCTCGAGCGAGAGCCCCTACGGGCGCGCCACCGTCGGTGTTTTAGACCGGCAACCTACTACGGGGAGTACCGGAGTAGATGATTGTGACTCGCCGAGATCGGTAACTCGAAGGAAGAGACACGTGGCACACAATTTAGACAAAGTTCGGGCCGCGAGGTGCGTAATACCCTACGTCCCGTATGCCGCGTAGCTCGGGATTGATAGGGCACGATTACAAGATGGTGCAATGGTGCGCCGTGAGTTGTATGAGAGGAGATTGGATGCTAGAGATCGGTCCCTGCCTCGCCTTATATAGTCGGGAGGCGGGGTTACAAGTCGGAGTAGGGAAAGAGTACTAGTCGAGTACGTCTAGGAGTCCTCTATACAGTGCGGAACATGTACGGCTCCCCTAACCGAGTACTACTCTCGTGTAGTCCTTGTGCTCCACGCCTCCGGGTGCCGTGTAGCGCAAGCCGGTAGTCCCGAGGGCCCACCGAGTAGTCGGTCCCGGTACCCACCGAGGCGGTGGGCCCCGGGGAGGTCCATACGACTACGCGATGATGGAGGTCTACGCCGCGTCGAAGAAGCTTGCAACAAGCGAACTCGACATCCCGCGAGAGAAGTCGACGACGCCAACAAGCCTCGGCCACCTTAGGAGGTACTCGTCAAGACCGGTCGACCTCGGAACGGGCGACCCCGGCAAGACCACCACCATCGGGGCCGGCCTCGACCCCAAATAGGAAGACGCGCTCATCGGCTTTCTTCGGGCTAACCGCGACATCTTCGCGTGGAAGCCGACGGACATGCCGGGAGTGCCCGGGGAGGCGATTGAGTACTTGCCTCAACGTCGATCCAAAGGCCACCCCCAAACGACAACACCTCCGACGATTTGCCGACGACGGACGGGACGCCATCAAGAAGGAGCTCGCCGAGCTACTCGCGGCCCGGCCTTCATCGAGAGAAGTCTTCCATCTCGAGTGGCTAGCCAACCCCCGTCCTCGTCCGCAAGAAGAACTCAAACGAGTGGAGGATGTGCATCGACTACACCCGACCTCAACAAACACGCCCCAAGGACCCCTTCGGGTTGCCGCGGATTGATCAAGTCATCGACTCCACGGCGGGGGCCGCGACTGCTCTGCTTCCTCGGTCGCTACTCCGGGTACCACCGGATCGCAATCAAGGAGGAAGACCGAGGAGAAGACCGCGTTCATCACCCCGTTTGGCGCGTCTCGCTACACGACCATGTCATTCGGGTTGAAGAACGCCGGCGCTACCTATCAACGGGCCATCCGGGCACTGCTTCAAGCGGCAACTCAACAAGAACGTCGAGGCCTACGTGGATGACGTGGTTGTCAAAACCAGGGACTCCGGTACCCTCATCGACGACCTTGAAGAGACCTTCGCATCGCTACGCGAGTACCGCCGGAAGCTCAACCCGAACAAGTGCGTCTTCGGCGTCCCTTCGGGCAAACTACTCGGCTTCATCATCGCCCCGGCGCGGAATTGAAGCCAACCCCCGAGAAGATCTCCGCCATCACCGAGCATGAAACCTCCCACGAGCATCAAAGACGTCCGAGAAGGCGATGGGGTGCATGGCGGCGTTGAACAGATTCATCTCGAGGCTAGGAGAACGGGGCCTCCCCTTCTTCAAACTACTCAAGCATCACGAGAAGTTCGTGTGGACTCCAGAGGCGGATCAAGCCCTTGCCCAGCTCAAGGACTTTCTGTCAAAGCCGCCAATCCTCACGGCTCCTCACAAGGGCGAGCAGCCTCTTCGCTCTACCTAGGCTGCGACTACTCACGTGGTCGCATCGCCATCGTTGTCGAGCGGCGGAAGACGGCCACGCCTACCGGTCCGGGCCGCCCGATCTACTTCGTCGGCGAGGTTCTATCGGAGTCTAAGGCTCGCTACCGGCCCGTGCGAAGCTCCGTACGCTCTACTCATCACCTCGCGGAAGCTACGACACTACCTCCGGGAGTACTCGGTCTCCGTCGTCCACCGACTACCCGCTCGGCGACATCCCGAGGAACCAAGACGCCACCGAAGAATCTCCAAGTGGGCCGTCGAGCTCGGCGCCCTCACCATCGACTTCAAGCCACGAACGGCCATCAAGTCGCAAGCACTAGTCGACTTCATGGCGAGTGGCGGGAGAACCCGGCCTACCTACTCCCACCGTGCGACCGAGCATTGGGTGATGTACTTTGACGGCTCACTCAACCTCGAGGGCGCGAGGTGCGGGGGTACTCCCCGATCTCTCCAACGGGCGAACAACTCAAGTACGTCCCGGATCTTCCGGAAGGTCTCAAACAATGAAGCCGAGTACGAAGCCCTCCTACACGGGCTCCGCCTTGCGGCTTCACCGGGCATCAAGCGGCTACTAGTCTACGGTGACTCCGCGGTGGTCATCAACCAAGTCAACAAATCACGGGAACGCAACAAGGAGAACATGGACGCCTACGCCTAGAAGTCCGCAAGCTCGAGAACAAATTCTATGGTCCGGAGTTCCATCACATCGTCGCGACAACAACGTTGCGGCGGACGTCCTCTCGAAAGCTTGGATCCACCCGCGCTCAAGTACCGGCGGGCGTCTTCGTCCATGAGCTTCACGCGCCATCCATCCGGAGCCGCGCCACCGACCATCGCCCCGGCCCATCCACCGCCGAGCAGGAGGTCATGATGATCGACGTGGACCGGAGGCAACCCTTCATCGACTACCTCGGCGAGCGAAGGTCCCCTCCGACAAGAGCGCAGCCGAACAACTAGTCCACCGCGCCAAGTCTTACGTCCTTGTTGGAGACAAGCTTTACAAGCGGGGCACATCTTCCGGAGTACTCATGAAGTGCGTCCCTCGTGAAGAAGGCAAGGACATCTTGGAGGAGATCCATAAGGGCGTCGCGGCAACCACGCGTCTTCACGAACGGCCGGTCGGCAAAGCCTTCCGACGAGCTTTCTACGGCCCACGGCCACGGGCGATGCCGAAGAACTCGTCGAAGGTGCCAAGGATGTCGGTACTTCGCCAAGCAACAACACGTCCCGGCCCTACAAGCTCGTCACCATACCGCCAACCTCGGCCCTTTGCCTGCCGGGGGCTCGACATGATTGGGCCACCGCCAAGCGCGCCGGGAGGATTCAACGGGGGTGCGGTGGCTATCGACAAGTTCACCAAGTGGATCGAGGTCAAGCCGGTCACATGCCCCAAGGCCGACGAGTACTCGACTTCTGGATGAACTCGTACACCGTTATGGGCTACCCAACCGCATCATCACAGACCTGGGGTCCAACTTCAACAACCACCAGTTGCGGGAGTACCGCGAGAACGGCGGGATTGACGTTCGATACGTCTCAGTCGCCCATCCACGGGCCAACGGACAAGTCGAGCGCGCCAATGGGATGGTGCTCGACGCCCTCAAAAGCGGCTACACGACGCTGCTAACTCCAAAGGGGGCAAGTGGATCAAGGAACTACCCAATGCACTCTGGGGGCTGCGGACTCAACCATCCAAGCCAACGGGGCAATCCCCCTACTTCCCGGTCTATGGCTGCGAAGCCATCCTCCCCGCCGACGTCATATGGAACTCGCCGGCGGTGGAGCACTACGACGAAGGCGTCTCGGAAGACGACGGCGAGTTGACATCGACGGCCCTCGAAGAAGCTCGCTACGCGCCCTTGTCCAATCGGCAAGGTACCGGAGGGTATTCGACGCTACCATGATCGCAACGTCAAGGAACGCTCCTTCAACGTTGGAGATCTTGTCCTCCGCCGTATCCCCGAACACGGAAGGGCTTCACAAGCTCGGCTCCCCTTGGGAAGGCCCCTTCACCGTGGCTAAGGTGGCTGGGCCGGGCTCCTACCGCCTCCAAACACTTGAAGGCGAAGACGTCGGCAACTCGTGGAACGTCGACCAACTCCCGTCGATTCTACGCCTAGTCTACACGACTACTCGGGGGCTCAAGTCTAGTCGACTACACCGCGCCCACGGCCGTAAGCGACCCTCCGGGTCCCGGCCCCCGATCTCCGGACTTCTCCTCTCCGGGGATCCGGCCCGCGCGGCTACCTACGGACCACGGGCCGCGACGAGCGTCAAGGACTCTAGCGGCGGTCTACCAAGAGACCACACCCCAAGATCCGGCCCCCGCGGCTACTTACGGATCTATGATCCGGCCTACACGGCTACCTACGGATCACCTGGCCGTAAGCGGCTACCCGCTCCCGGCTCTACTTGGGCATGTAGCGGCCTCCGGCCCGGGCGACTACTTTGTAACTACGGCCCCGCCACCCGGGTGTACCCCTTCGGTAATAAAGATTGATCGTTCATCAACTTATTTACCTGTCTACTCCCTACAACGGGACTACTGAAGTCGAGTACTACTACTCGCATCCACTCCACGATGGGCGCTCCGCACTCTGAGATTGCGACAACGAGTACTCATTGCTGGAAATTTTTCTTTCATTGATACTTGAACAATTCATTACAATTGTTTCTGTACAACTATGGCTACTAGCTACCTATTACAGGGCTACTGGAGGTTCAGCTTCTCGGCTACCTGCTCCGCGATGGGAGCCATCCGCTCCGGCGGCTACGCATCTTGCTCATCGAGTAGTTGGCGGCTACCCGCCGGCGACCACCTCCACCGGGCCTTCGGGAAGTATGACTTCATGAAGGCCAAGACTTGTCTTGGGATCGACCTGGCCATATGCTTGACGTAGGCGGCCAACCGGCTTGGAGCTTCACGAAGTCGATCCACCAGAGGGGGCGATCGGGCGCCGCCGGGTGCGGCACCAGGAGCCTCGCGATCGGGAGAGCGGCTTCCTCCAACTCCTTCAACTGGGCCCGCAACGCCTCGCAGTCTTCGTTCGGTTCGCAAAGATTTGTAGCGGGTTGACGAGATCCTGTCGAGAGGCAATCCGCAGCTCCATGTGCTTCTCGCACTCCAAGGCGAGTTCCTTGTAGTCGAGCTCGAGTACCGGCGGGCTTCTTGCTCCCGGTAGAAGAGGTTCTTCATGCTCACCTCCGAGGCCTTGAGCTGCTCCACCGGCCCTCAAGCTGCGCAACACGGAATACAACGGCGGGTCGGACGCTCCTCGACCTCGAACAAGTACTCGACAAGTCAAAGGACACACCTTTATTCTTGTTGCGGAGGCCCTTGTTCTTCCGCACCCGGCTCGTCGCCCTTCGCCCGCAACTCCCCGGACGTCGTTGTGGTACTTGGCGAAGGCGGCGTCGAGCCTTGACTGCATGGCAGCCGCGTGCTTCCGCGACTTCACGAGCTGCTCCTCCAGCGCCTCTGCTCGGAGCACGGTGTCGCCATACCCCTGCAGCAGGTTTGACTTGTCGCGGGATCGCTCCGCGACGTTACGCACAAGACAACTCAAGTCACGGCGAGTACTCACGGCATAATGATTGACTACTCAGAAGGCTACGGCTACTTACCTTCATCCATTGCTCGGCTCGACGGATTGCCTCCAGGTGCTTGGCTACCGTCGCCGGCTCGACGAGGTCGTCTGCAAGAAGCTCTATCCCGCCGCGGCTACTCGAGGTAGCCTCCGTCATCGGCGCAGAGCGGATGGGCTCCGCGTCTTGAATCTCAGGGGAGTGGATAGCCACCTCCAGAGCAATCTCTGGCGACGTGGCGACCGCCTCTCCCCCGGCGGCCTTCTCGACAACCACCGCCATGGGCTCGAGGGCTCCTTCTGCAGCCTCCGGGGCCTCTGGTGTCAACTCCTGCATCGGCACCCCCGCAGGGATGTCACCACCTTCAGCGCCTGTCAACGAAACGACATGTGCATTAGTGCCTACAACTACTCCTGGAGCTTCGCAGCTTCACGAAGGGTACTCACCTTCGACTACACTCGCCTCCGGCAGCGGCGCTTCGGTAGCCGGGGGCTCGGTCGTGGCTTGGGCATCGGGAGCGGCCTCCTCGACGGGCGGCGCGATTTCTTCTGCCACTGCTGATGAGGGCTCATCCCCATCCCAGCTCAGATCTGTGGATTTTCTGCAGAAATATCCACGGAGGATCGTCAGACAAGATCGACTACTGCAGCAAGTACTACTCGCGAGGATGTGGTACTTACAAGTTCGACCGGACAATAGTCACGGCCGGAGCACCGAGGATGCTAGCAATATCAACCAGTCCACCCTCGGCGGGCGCCTCCTCCTCCGCCCCTGCGGCTTCTGCCTCCTCCACGGCGGCGGCGGCGGCCGCCGGGATGTCTCTGCGCTCCCGAGGCCTCCATCTCTCCAACGGCGGCGGCCACGGGTACTCGCTCTCCTGCGGAGCGGGGGCCGGGCGCTCCGCTTGCGCCGAAAGTTCTTCAACGGTGGGGGCGGGGACTACGGCTTCCAGCGGTTCCCCCACGCGTATCCCACACGCCCTCGTCGCCCTCTTCGACGGGCTCCGGCGCGGCACCTCACACGCCTACAAGGAAGACTACTCGTCGGCAAAGGTACTCGAACGATGGGTACCCGACTACTCTGCTCAAGACGACTTACCTCTGAGGCGTGGTCTCCGAGACCTTCAGCTTCTTCGCCACCCGCTTCCTGGCGGGGTTGCGCGGCCTCCGTGGCGGCGCAGCAGGCTAGCCTCCAGGCTAGCCGGAGGGTCTTGCACCAGCGGAACGTGAGGGCAAGCTCGGGCGGGATAAACCTCGACCGCAGTGGAAGCGGTCTGCGGCGTCTCTTGGTTTTCTTCCTTGTCATCGGAGGAATCTTCCACGATGACGGTATTGTCACCTTCACCGACTTCGCGGCGCTCCTTCATCTTCCCCTCCACCGGGATCTCGATCCCGCTCGGTGGTGGTTGCGGCTCGGAGATGAACCGCCTCACATCATCCTGCGCAAGACACAAGACGTCAGCACTACTACTACTCACTACTCGACGAGGGGAGTACGACTACTCACCTCCTTGGGCGGGCGCGCGGCGGAGTACTCCTCGACTGGGCACGCCGTATACGGCGGCATGTCCTTGAAGATCCGCGACAACCGCTCGACGATGTCGTTGTCGTCCAACTCGCCTCCCGGCATCCGCGACGAGTCCTCGTCGCCGGTGTACTCGAAGCCCAGGGTCTCCCGAGCCATCAGCGGCTGGATCCTGCGCTTCATGGCGAAGGCCACGTGTTCGGCCCTCGGTCCCGCCTCCCTGAGCACTTTGATGCGTGCTAGCAGCTCCGGGAGCTGGATTCCCTCTTGCATGGTGGGCTCCGTGTTCCACCACTCACGGTGCCTCGGCTGCCTCCCGCTCGGCTTCGGCAGTCCAGGGTGGTGGTTTGTGATGTAGAACCACCTGGCTTTCCAATCCGCGTTGGAATCGACAAGCTTGTAGGCCAAGTACTGCTCCGCGGCATCCTCCCTCAGCTGGATGCCGGCTCCTCCGACTACTCTGGGATTGGTAGCACTTGGTTGCGGCTTGACGCGGAAGAACTTCCGGAAGAGCACCCAGTGCGGCTTGATTCCGAGGAAGGCCTCGCAGAAGTGGACGAAGACCGACGTGTGGAAGATGCCGTTGGGGTTCAGGTTCAGGTACTCGACGTCGTAGTACCCGAGCAGCCCCCTTAAAGAAGTCGGCGGGCCGGGAGCGCAAGACCGCGCTCCACGAACCGCGAGAACATCGGGATCTCGTCCTCGGCTTTCTCCATCGGATATGGATCTCCCGCGGCGGATCTCCACATATCGACTTCCTTCTCCCTGATGAACCCTTTGTTCAACGGGGTCGGCGGAGTCCCTCCGTCTTCACCTTCGATTTCTTCCACTCGCGGCTCGGATCAGCTCGCGGTGGGGACATGGGCGGCGCCGCTCCGGTGGCAGCCGCGGCGGCCTCCTCGCAGCCCCTCTTCTTTCCGGCGGCCTTGGACAACTTGGATGGCGACGGCTTCATCCTCCAAGTGCAAGGCATCTTCACTCGCATCCGCTCGGGGGCTACCCTAAAGGCTTCGGGTGGCGGTGCGCTCGGATCTACTACGGCGGCAGCAGGCGCTGGTAGTGAATTTGTTTCAAGATGCAGATGGAATGACTGCGGCTTGAATGGGTGAAAACCCTAAGGGTTTTTGCTTCTATTTATAAGCCACATCGGCTCCGCAACGGGCGGCTTGATAAGTTCGCGTGCGGCTGAGTCAGCAGCTGCGCGTGACTCTTCGTATTCTACTAGTCGATGCGCCTTACCTCGGGGGCTCGGCTGTTTCCACTCGACTACCTGGGAAGCGGCTAGTCTCAAGAGCATCTCAGGACACATTCTCCAAGAAGACCCTTCAATTCGAGAGGAAGTACTCGACTCAAGGCTCGGGGGCTCCGTGCCACGTGTCCTTCGGTTTTTCTCTCTGGATTTTTCGGGATTTCTTGCCAAGATTTCAGATGGACCCTCAGCCAAAGCCCGCGGCTTGTGGCTCGGGGGCTACTCCATGTGAAGCGCGGTTTTGCAAAACTGCACCTCCATATCAGCTTCGGCTTCAAGACAAGACAGGCAGTTTTTGAAGACCTTCGAAGGCAGTTTTCGAGGACGCTTGGAACTACTCGAGAAGACTTCAAGATTGCTCAAACATCAGCTGGAGTACATTCCAGCCTCGGGATGCTTCGACTACTCTTGAGGACTTTTGACTTGTAGCACTCAGGGACGCTTGAGGACTACTCGTTAAGGCCGTCAAGACTACCTGAAGCTATCCTTCTCGACTACCAAAGTACTCGGGGGGCTTGTCGTATGGACCTCCCTGGGCCCACTGCCTCGGTGGGTACCAGGACCGACTACTCGGTGGGCCCACGGGACTACCGGCTTGCGCTACACGGCACACGGAGGCGTGGAGCACAAGGACTACACGAGAGTAGTACTCGGTTAGGGAGAGCATGTACATGTTCCGCACCGTATAGAGGACTCCTAGACGTACTCGACTAGTACTCTTTCCCTACTCCGACTTGTAACTGCGCCTCCCGGACTATATAAGGCGAGGCGGGGACCGATCTCTAGCATCCAATCTCCTCTCATACAACTCACGGCGCACCATTGCACCATCTTGTAATCGTGCCCTATCAATCCCGAGCTACGCGGCATACGGGACGTAGGGTATTACGCACCTCGCGGCCCGAACTGTCTAAATTGTGTGCCACGTGTCTCTTCCTTCGAGTTACCGATCTCGGCGAGTCACAATCATCTACCGGGTACTCCCGTAGTAGGTTCTTCGGTCTAAAACACCGACAGTGATAGACATGAGGCATTGTTCAGGGGTAGTATGCACCCGTCTTTCGACTTGGTTAAGTGCCTCTGTGAGGTTCCGTATAGGGAGGCTCTCACGGAGACATCTACGCCGTTCGTTCCGCTTCCTGTTGCACTCACGTCAGACGTTCTTGTCATCGCTGGTTTCGTCCGCGGGTGCATCGACAGACAACTCGTCTGCCGAGGTATCTTCGAGGTAGCGGTCAGGGCGTTGAGGACCATGTGTGGTTCGAGGACCGGTGGATGGTCGCTTCCTTGTGTGATGAGTGATTGACAACGTTGTGTGGACTGATTCTTGGCTAAGTATTGCAGGTGCAGGTTGCATCTTGGCCGGTGTTGGTGCGGAGTGAAGAACAAGTGCGAAAGGTCGTCGCCGGTGAGGCCTCTAGGTGTGGAGACGACAAGTAGGCTTCATTCGAGGGACCCGGTGGCCGGCGGGGTCAAGTGCGAGCCGCATGGTGGCATGAACAACAAGATGAAGTCATGGACGGTTTCTTGGTAGAGCCTCAAAACCAAGGTCGAGCCGGGACTACTTTGGAGCCGAGTCATGAGTGGCGATTGGCGGAGGCTACACCGGAGTTCGCGGGGGTTCCAATGGTTCACCGAGAAAACCATTGGGTTCCTTGGTTGATCCACAAAGCCAAGGCGAAGAACCGAAGACGCGTGCTGCGGCGGCCATCGGACCGGTCGGCCGGTGGGTTTGACCCGGTCGACCGAGTGAGGAGCTCCGGTCGGCCGGTGTTCGACGACGCGATCCGGAATCTTTGAAGCGGAGGACACGCGTCGGGATCGCAAGGCTTGCGTCGAGGCTAAGCGAGGTTGCGGTTGCCGGGCATCCATCCGATGGAGAAAACTTGAAGACTTCCAAAACCACCCTTAAGGGGCTTGTATCCCTAGTTGTTAAGTAAGGGTATTTTAGTCTTTCGGTTGCCTCCATATAACCCATGAGGTGAGAGGATGGCAGCCATCTCTTGGGACCCTAGTTCATTTTCTTTCCTATTTTCCTTTCCTATTTTCTTAGGATTTCCATAGGACTAGCTTGAGAGCTTCATGGTGAGATTTTGTGAGAGGGTTGGATGATCGGGCGGCAAGCTAGACCTTGTATGAACCTCCTTGGTATGTATAGATGATTCGGCGTGGTTCCTCAAGGCTTTGTTGTGTTGTTCCCGATTGTTCTTGGTGGTGATTTTCGGAGCCCTCTCTTGGTGGTTTTCTTTGGGTGTTTTCGGGACCTTGCTCTTGGGGATTTGATGGGGGAAATTTGTGGGAACCCTTCGTGGTTCTTTGGCCTGTGATTCCCCTCCCAAATGCGTGAGTTAAGGGGCTCGATTTTGGGGTTTTCAGTGTTCTAGGGTTAGAGGAGTTCTTGGCGGGATTTCTTCGATTCCTTTTGATTTTGCAAGTTTTGGTGGACAAAACCGTGGCTATGGACTCCTCATGAGGTGTTCCTATCATCCCCAAAGTCTTGTTCAAGTCCGTGGAGCGATTCGGGAGGTCGAGGTTTGGATTTGGAGGAGTTCACCCGCGGGTGTTGTTCATCCCGAGCTGCCCAGGCTACACCGGTCTGACCGGTGCTCTTGACCGGTCTGACCGGTGTGAGTCACTTGTGGGATTTGCCTCGGGTGAGCTGCTGGACTCGTGTGTCTTTGGGTCTTGGTGCTTGGTCAGTTCTTGGTATGTTTGGAGTTGTTTTGTTAGGTTTTGTGTAGGGTTTTCTTCTGTGCAGGTTGTGTTTTGGGGGTGTTTTTGTTCCAGGGTCTAGAGAAGTCACTGAGGCTTTCTGGAACGTTTGTTGTGCGACTGCTATAGCCACCAACCTGACCGGCTCTGTCCACCGGTCGACCGATGCGGCACGGGCGGCAAGCGCCGTGCAAGTTTCCGCTGTGCGTGTTGGTGTGTTTTGGCTCGGAAGGTTGTTTGTTGGTTCATAGTCTAGTGGCTGCGTGGGCTTGGCCAACTTGGGTAGTGAGTCAGAGAAGTGTGTTGGAAGCCGTGTTCGTCTTGTAGGAGTCTCCTTCTCCTTCGAGAAGAATTTTTATCGGCTCCCATTCACTCCCCCCCTCTGGTTCGCTGTATCGGTCCTTCAAGTGGTATCAGAGCCGGTTCGGGTCTTTATTGACTCTAACCAGTCTAAGATCCAAGGATGGCATACCAGGAATGGGGTTCGGGTCCTCCACACTTCGATGGCAAGAACTACCAGATGTGGAGTAAGCGGATGGCGGCGTTTCTCCGCGGAAAGGGTCAGATCCTTTGGGATGTCACGGTGGACACAGGCTATGTCCAGCCGATGAACTTCCTTGCTCCAGGATCGAGGGACATGTTCGACGCCAACAATAAGGCGGTCGACTACTTGTTTCGTGCTTTGTGTCGGCCCGAGTTCGATCGGGTGCACACCGAGCACTTGGCTTGTATAACTGGTTGGTGTTGAAGGAGGCTCATGTTGGGAATGCCCGGAGTTCGGGCTCGGATGTATGCGACCTACCGGAGAGAGTACGAGAACTTCACTCATCTCCTCGGTGAGTCCATCGATGCCTTGTTTCGAGAGGTTCACGGTGGTTGTGAACAACATAAGGGCCAATGTGGACGTGCTCCCGTACGATGATCATGATAGAGTTGTCAAGCTCTTACACTCTTTGTATCGTACGATTTGGGGCGGAAAGTTCGAGGCCATTGTCGAGTCGGAGAAGTATGACACTGACGGTGAACGAGCTGTTCTCGAGGCTCAAGTCGGCTGAGATGGATAGGGGCATGACAGCCAAGCTCGAGGGCTCGACTGACTCTCATAGTCTTGCCCTCGTCGGTGGTTCGAAAGGAAAGGCTAACACTAACCCATCCACCGGGGATGTTCTCTTTATCCTCTTTATGTCTATGCCAGATGAGGAGTTCGACGTGCTTGGAGAGGACGAGCTGGCGTTGCTGACGAGGAGGTTCGAGAGGCTGCACGAGAACCGGGTGAACATGAGGAGGAACACGAGGACATGCTTCCAGTGCGGCAAGCCGGGACACTTCGTCGCCGACTGCCCGGAGAAGGTCGAGAACAAGGATGGCTACAAGCACAAGTCAAGGATGGATGGCAAGTACCGGTCGAGGCGTGACCACAAGAGCAAGCACAAGAACAAGCACAAGGACGAGCGACGATCAAGGAAAAAGGAGAGCCGAGGCAAGGCTCGAACGATGGTTGGAACGAGCGACGTCGACTCTAGTTCCGCGTACTCCACCTCGAGCTCAAGCGACGGTGAAGATGAAGGTTATCGTCGCAAGAGCGAGGAAGTCACCCAAGAACTTGAGCGTCTTAGTCGCTCGCTGGAGACGACTTCGCACCATGGCGGCGAGCTCGGCAGCAAGAAGAGCACACAGAGTGACTCGAACTCTGATTCCGACGACGAGGTGCATGATGAACTCCCCTTCGTGCGTCAGGAGAATGAACGGCTTGGCTTGTTGCTTGATAATCGTGACGACATGCTGAGAGAGGCTAAGAAAATGAGAAAAGAGCTTAGAGATTCACTCGAGGATGCTAGGACTATAGTGGCTGAGCTAGAAACTCAGAATTTGGATGCTAAGCTTGAAATTGACTCTCTGAAAGCTTCACCTGTTGTTTCTGATGATGTTGAATGTGCTGACTGCTCTATTTTCCTTGCTGATCTTGCCTTGTTTAAGGAAAAGCATGCCTCCAAGTGTGAGGAACTAGATGTGCTTAGGGTTGAAGTGGCTGAGCTTAAGTCTAGACATGCTTTGCTAGGTGCTTGCACTTTTTGCCTGTCTTGCATGCTAAAATTGATGAGATTCATGCTTACACCGTTTCTCTTGAGGCTAAGTTGCAAAGAACCAATTCCTACATCTTGCTCTACCCGTGAAATGCATGCTTTGAAGAATTTGGAACTTGCACATTATGTTGATCGTTTGCGGGATGAGAATGATGAGCCGAGAAAGTTGATGGGTTGGTTGTCCGGTCATGAGCCTCAGTTGAGGA
This sequence comes from Cenchrus americanus, assembly GCA_947561735.1. NCBI lineage: Eukaryota > Viridiplantae > Streptophyta > Magnoliopsida > Poales > Poaceae > Cenchrus > Cenchrus americanus. The sequence goes on from OX387241.1 coordinate 248,780,827, forward strand.
TAATGATCGAGACATTCAAGAGGCAGGATGGTGAGGGACTTGGGGCAAACAAGGTTGGTGAGGGAAGTGGAGAGATTATCCCAGAGCCACCAAAAACCCACCACAAAAATGATTTCCCTCCCAAACCTAACCATCTTAGGAATTGACTAGACATAACCCCAGCTCCACCCGAGTTTCCCCCACAAACAAATGATTTCCAAAAGCCTATCAAGTTCGTGAGCACTTCGGGGAAAGTGTTCTCTGGGAAAGAGAGTGAGAAGGCTAGTGAGGAGAAACCCGTGGAGAAGTCGAGTGGAGAGAAACCAAGTGAGCAGCCCCAACCCAAGCCTAAACCTAAACTTGTGAGGTTCCATTGTGGCTATTGTGGGAGAGATGGCCATAAGGATGAGTTTTTCTTCAAGAGGAATCGAGAGGAGAGAATGGCGAAGGAGTGGGCTAACAAGGACAAATACCACCCTTCCGATGGTGTGCTTGAGCCTCGTGTGCAGATGCCCAGGGCTAAGGAGAGTGTGAGGATAGTTCCGGCTTGGGGAGAGCGAAAGGCTGTTGGAGGTGCTGCTGGCCAGGCTACACCGGTCAAATCAGTGAGGTGCACCGGTTAGACCGGTGTAGGCCTGGACAGGCAGCGGTTCGGGTTTCGTGCTCGTACAGGTGCAAGGTTTGGTTCTGGAGGTCGTGGTTCTGGTGGTTGGGCTGGAGAGTTTGCAGGAGGTCAGTTTGCTAGGCGTTCTCCCCCTCGTGCTCAATACGGGGATGGGAGGATCCATAGCTTTGATATGGAGAGGAGGGACAGTCCACGCGCTTTCTTTCGTGGTTTTGGTCCTCCTCCGGGTAGAGAGGGTTGGTTCCCTCGTGGTGGTTACCGTGGTGGTGTTCGTGGAGGTAGCTTTGGTAGGAAAGATGGTTTGGTTTGTGCTAACCCCACTTTCGAGCAAATGGCTCCGCACGCGGTTTTACTATTTTGGTACTAACCCCCGTGCCGAGTCGTTTGTTTGCTCACGTGTTCATTTTTGAATTTCGGTGGGAGACTTGAAGAGCATTTGGTTGATTGACTCCGGTTGCTCGAGGCATATGACCGAGACAAGGGGTGGTTCTCAAGTCTCGTCCGGTGGTGACAAAGAGGTACATCACCTTTGGGGACAATGGGCATGGGCGTGTGCTTTCGTAAGGTGAGATTAAGGTGAGTGACAAGATCACTCTCATTGCTCTTGTTCAATCGCTTGGATACAATTTGCTTTCTACGTGTCCCCGGTACCGTTGGATGAGGGTTTTGAGGTGTTGTTTCAGCCTGGTGGTTCTCGGATTTTGGACTCTCGAGGGGACCTTGTCTATATGGTCGTTCCCGAGGGTCAGGTGTTTCGAGCTGATTTTTCTCAGTCTTCTGGTGTGGAGTGTTGTTTCTTGGCTGGTTCTTCGAGTGAGTTGTGGAAGTGGCATAGGAAGTTGGGTCACTTGAGCTTTGACATTTTGTCTTGCTTAAGTAAGCTCAATTTGGTCCGAGGATTGCCATGGTTGAGGCTTGAGGAAGAGTTGGTTTGTGCTCCGTGTAGGCATGCCAAGATGGTAGCATCTTCTCACCCGCCTCTCACGATGTGATGACTGAGCGTCCATGCAAGCTGCTCCATATGGACCTTGCTGGCCCAGCTCGTGTGCGATCTGCAGGTGGGAAGTGGTATGTCCTTGTTGTGGTGGACGACTACTCTCAGTATGCGTGGGTGTTCTTTCTTGAGGATAAGGGGGGACGTTTGGTTTTGTTCGAGATCTTGTCTTGAGGTTGAGGAACGAGAGGCACAGAGATGCCATACGAGCAATCCGCAGGACAATGGCTCGGAATCTCGAAACTCTCGTTTTGAAACCTTTTCCATGACTTGGGTCTTGAACACCAGTTTTCGAGTCCGTATACGCCTCCCCAGAATGGTGTTGTGGAAAGGAAGAATAGGACCTTGTGTGAGATGGCTCAGACGATGCTTGATAAGCATAGGACTCCGAGAAGGTTCTGGGTTGAGGCGGTGAACACCGCGTGCTATGTGTCGAACAGGATCTACCTCAGAGTGCATAAGAAGAAAACCTACTACGAGTTGATGCACGGTCACACACCCAAGGTGAGTCACTTCCATGTCTTTGGATGCAAGTGTTTTATTCTTAAGAAAGGGAAGAAGTTGGATAAGTTTGAGGCTAGGTCTGTCGATGGTCTTTTCTTTGGTTATGCATCTCATTCTAGAGCATATCGTGTGCTCAATCTTGAAACTAACCAAATCGTGGAGACTTGCCAGGTAACCTTCGATGAGACACAGCCACGTAGTCAGCTTGTTTTTGAGTGTGCAGGTGATGATGAGCTTGGCGAGGAGATCTTTCAGGAGGAGGAGCATGAACATGGGGACGATGAAGATGCGGTGTGGTGCCCCCAGCTGAACATGTACCTACTACTTCGACTACGGTGGTGGACGGACCCTCTCCTACACCTACGACGACAAATCAAGATCGAGGCGAAGCTATAGTTGAGGGGGAGGTAGCATCAAGGCGAGAACCTCCCCGGAGAGTACAAGTGGATCACCCAGCTTCAAGGATCACCGGCGACGTGAATAAACGTAATACACGGTCGAGGGTTCTATCGTATGGACCTCCCTGGGCCCACTACCTCTGTGGGTACCAGGACCAACTACTCGGTGGGCCCCTGGGAGTACCCGACTTGTGCCGCACGGTACCTGATGGCGTGAGGCGCAAGGACTACGGTGGATAAGTACTCGGATAGGAAGTTGTACATACCATGTACTGTGTAGAGGACTCCTAGACGTACACGACTAGTACTCTCTCCCTAAAGCCGACTCCGTAACCCCGCCTCCCGACAATATAAGGCGAGGCAGGGACCCTTCTCTCTCGGATTATGCATCATCTTGTAATCACATCCAATCAATCCGGAGCTACGCGCTTACGGGATGTAGGGTATTACGCACCTCGCGGCCCGAACCTCGTCTAAATTGTGTGCCACATGTCTCTTCCTTCGAGTTATCGATCTCGGCGAGGCCACAATCATCTACCTCGGGTACTCCCCTTGGTAGGTTGCCGGTCTAAAACACCGACAATCGGCGTGCCGGTAGGGGATCTCGCCGAAGATCATATGGTGAACTCAATGCCTTCCATCTTCATCAAGCCAACCGTCGCCTTCAACCGCGGTGACACTTTCGTCTTCGCCCCCGGGTCCGCATCGCCGACGGCGCCGGATCCTTCCAACACCGCCTCACCATGCCACCCAACCCGGAGACTGGGCTCGTGACGCTTCCCGAAGTAGTCACGGGCAATCTCGCCGGAAAGTTCGGCGAAATTTCGCTCTACAACCAACACGCCGACTTCGAGCTTGGATCCGACTCCAACTCGAACTCGACGTCCCCGTGGGCTATCGTATGCGAGTCGGCTACCCAGCCATCGCGTGCGGACTCCCCACTCCGTGAGCGCTTCACACGCGGCCCTCGCAACACCAGCAGGGCCCACGCGAAGGCTCCCACTGCGCGCCGGGCCGGCAAGGAGATCGTACCCGAGTACGACTCGGACTCCAACACCGTCCCCGGCTACAACTCGGACTCCAACCCTCTCTCCGGCTTCTACTCGGACTCCTCCTACGAGTTCGACTTCGGGTCGGATCCTGAGCCCGAGTCCGAGAACAATACTACAGAGCAACCCCTGTCAGGACCAGCTTCCGGCCTGGTTATAACATCTACACCCGCCGGGAGATTCATTTACTGTCCAAACCGCAAGCCCGCAGACCTGACAGGAGGGAACTCACACTGCGTCGCCTACCTCGACTTACTTCCCTTCCAGGAGGGAACACCGCGTGCCCCAGCTGGGGAGCACACTCCGACAGAGGTAGCAACCAGGGACTCCAGCCTCGGCTCTCCTGATCGGCAAGTCTTCATGACTACCAACGAGACGCCGGGGCCCTCGGAGACCCCCTCGACCGATATCTCGAGGATATCTCGGCGGACGAGTTGTCCGCCAACGCACCCGCCGACGAGACCGACGCCAACAGGGACGCTCGACGTGAACGCAACTGCGAAAGCGAACGACCGGCGCCGACGTCTCCGTGAGTCCCCTTCCCATCCGAACCTCGCGGAAGCACTCGACCAAGTTGAGAGCCGGGTGCACACTACCCCAGAGCAATGCCTCATGTCTATCACTACGATAGCACGTCAGGCTCAGGGGATGCGCGCGGGAGAAGTCATCGCCAAGCTCGCGAGAGGACGCCTACTTCATGCGAGTTGACAACCGAGTCACTCAAGTGCCCCCCGTCGGGAATCGTCCGCAAGACAACAAAGCCACAAGCCGCAAGTGCGGGGCACATGTCGCAACCGTACTCGAGCGGAGGTACCGCTAACCCCAACCATACTCGGGCAACGGTCGGTGGACCCTCTCATGGCGGCAACGGCGCCGGCGACGACCGGGAGATCATCCCTCATCGCGATCCCGCGGTGGAGGCAGCGACGACAGAGCTCCAACCATGGGGCCGACAGAGAGGCGGGGGTGGAGGCGACCGCGGCGGTCGAGGCCACGCGAACGACCACGCCTCCGGCGCCCCTCACGTGGCGGCTTCGACGCCCGCCAGAAAATCGAAGAACTACGACGTAAGAAGGCTTCCGTGGGCAACAACGACGGCTTCCCCGCCTTCTCTGCACGGCTTCGCAATCTACTTCTCCCGGAGAAATTCAAGCCTCTGGGGATCACCAAGTACAACGCGAAGTAGGATCCAAAGGTGCACGGGGCTCGGATGCTACACCCTCTCCATCGAGAATGCTGGTGGCAATAACGACACGAAGTGCCTCTACTTCCCCTTCTGTCTGGACCAAGCCTCGCTTACATGGCTTGAGTCCCTCGAGAAGTACTCGATCGACAAGTGGGACCAGCTCAAGGAACAGCTTCACCAGCAGACCTTCGGCGGGCGCCATGGGTCGCTCGGGTACTCGCATGGACATGGCAATGGTGAAGCAGGAACAAGGCGAGACCCTTCACAAGTACATGCGACGCTTTTCGACAAGCGCGCCACCGTAGTTGATGTCTCTCGACAAGGAGGTCATCGACCTCTTCCAAGACGGTCTCTACCACCGTTGCACCTTCGAAGACTTCGGTCGTCGCCGCCCGAGCTCCATCACCCACCTCAAGTACATGATCACCTCCCGGGCCGATGAAGAAGACAAGGCTAACGCCAAGTACGATACCATCTCGTGGCAAGAGCAAAACGGAACATGGGCGGCAACAACACCACCAACAACAACAACAATGGGAACCAAGGTGGTCGCAACAAAGAACTACTCGGGTCCTAATCGTGAGCGCAAGCCGTACAACACCGTCGCGGCTATCCAACGCCCGCGAAAGACAACTCGAAGAAGACCTCCGGCGGCTTCAAGGACTTGCCGAAGGAGAAGTGCCCGTGGCATCCGGACGACAACCACACCACCGAGCAAAGTGCTACCAACCCCGCCGCGGAGGCCCACCAAGGCGGCCCGCCTAGGAAGACCCCCTCGAGCTGTGCTCCGCCTCGCCCGAGGGCATACTCCTCCTCGAACGGGCTCCGCCCCGCTTCGAGGGGCAACTCCCCTCCTCAACCGGTACCGCCCCCGCTCGAGGGGCGGCCCTTCCCTCGAGCGGTCCCGCCCCCGCTCGAGGGCGCGCTCCCCCCCTCGAGCGAGTCCCGTCTCGCTCGAGGGTCCGCTCCGCCCTCGGCCGGGGCCCACCACGATCACGGCGCCCCCGCACGCGTGCGCCGGCCCCGTACTTGGGTATTTAACGCCCCGACGCCGCAGACGGTGCCATCATGCGCCCGGGCTCACGCCCCGTGCCGCCGCACCAACTCCCCAGGGAAGGAGCCCATCCCCGCCCCCGTGGGATGGACCGTGCGGTACGGCCGGTGTCGTCCCGTGACACCGTGCGCACGCCGCCGTACGACTAACGCGCCCGACCCTCGAAAGGGGGCCGGCGCACCCTCGATCCCACTTTCCCCGTGACCTTGCGGTTAGGGTAAGGGGCGCTAGGCCGTGGGCGGCCATCCCGGCCACCGTAACGGCGCGGCCGCCGTACGCCACGCGCCGGCGCACGCCCGACTCCGCAGCGCACGCCCGGCACCGCAGCAACCACTCCGCCACCGCAGCTCATTGGGAAGGAACGCCGTTCCACCCGCTCCTGTACCCCGTACCCGCCCATCATCGCACCTCCCTCGAAGCCTATCAGGGGGCGCCATCGCCATCCGCCGCCTCCTACCCTCGAACCGCCACTGTTCGGGTACAAGGTAGGCCATCATGGCCGGATCGCGGCGAAGATCGACCGGACGCACCGCCCATTCTACACCGTAGCACGACGCGCTCCCACACGTAGCTAGGTAGCGCGGCGTGCATGTAACTCGGCCGCCCTCTTGGCCTATAAAAGGGGGAGGCGAGCCCCTTCCCGCGGGGAGGAGTTCGGACGAATCCGAAGAACACACCACCGTGCACTCACTCTCTTATTCTCCCACAACTGCCTTCAACCATTCACCAGGGACTTGGGAGCCACGCTTCCTCTCCCACCTTGCTTGTACTTGCCCCACTACAAGCACCCCCCGTGCCGAGCAATATAGTGCCACGAGCACCCCACTGCCGGACGTACGCCCCCTCGGGCCGAACCAGGATAAATCCTTGTGTCATTTGTTGCTTAGCATCGACCATCGAGGGATAGACCTAGGCGTTATCTACCGGTTAGTGCTCGGGACCATATTCCGCACCGACGCTGGCGCCCACCGTGGGGCAAACGAGCGCCTAAGGTCATTTCGCTAACTCCCTCCATGGTGATTCGCACCGAGTACCGTAGCACCCGCTACAACATGGGTAGCTCGTACCCCTTCCGCCGGGTTCGAGATCCGCTTCGGGGACTTGAACTTCCAGTGCCACGGGGAATGGCTATCTCATGCGCCTCACCAACCGTGAGGAGCTACGCGCGCAGCCGGGAGGCTAGGGTCCGCTCCGGTCACCGCCGCACGCACGACACCGCGCGTACACCGCGGGCACGCGATGCCGCGGGTCCGTCGACGCCGCGACGCCGTCGCCGCTCCGGGGCTACGCTCGCGTCGGGCACGGTCCGAGCGGCGGCGGGCCGAGCGCGCCGCCGCCCAACGCGGTGCGCCCATCGTCACGACGGCCGCCACCGCCCCGGGGCCGGGGACCGCGCGCGGTCTCCGACCACGCGCCCCCATCGGCCGCGTGGCGCCACTACGGCCTACAACGCCAACATCAACACGACAATGCGCAGGGTTCCGCCCGGTCGCGCACGTCTTCGTCGCCGGGATCCCGCACTTCAGCCACGGACGAGTCGTCCCCGGGCTCCGTCGACACGATGCCACCCGCCAACCGTCATGGGTACGCGGAGTGGGACTTCTCTCGGTGTGCCGACCCGGGGCCGCGTTCGGGGCCGCTTCCTCGACGCCACGACTACCGGTTCGGCTCGCTCCGACGACTCCGGCGTTGGGAGCTACGACCCCACGCGGGAATGCCGCGCCGTCATCACCAACGACCCGCCAACGCCGCCGGCGCGGCGGGCGCCGGAGATGGGGAGGTCACGCCAGCCCCGTGGGGGTTGCCACGCGCCCGACCGCGGGACCAAGCGCTCCCGCCGGGGCCCCGACGTCGACGCGCAGCCGGCCCAAGCTCGCGAGCTCGAGGCCAAGCCGGGCAGAGGAGTACCGACCGTGCGGGCCGCTCCGCGCCTCGATGGCGGGGGAGGCCTCCGCGCGCGGCGAACGCGCACGGGAGCTAGGCCGTCAAGTCCGCGACCGCCTCAACCCCCGTCCCCAACGTTGACAACGCGGATACTCCACCGCGAGCGAGCCAAAAGCTCATCGCCGCCGCGACACCACCGCGCGCCATGCCGCACCCTCGACCCCCGAGGCTCGAGAAATGCACCGCGAGGTGCAGACCCTCCTTGAGCAAGCGGCCGTCCAGCAGGCCGAAAGCTCGGCCCTCACGCATCCGCCAACAGGGGGACGCGCGGGGTGATGATCCGCACCGGGGGCGAACCCTCGGTGCATGCGGGTCGACCCGCCGACTCGGGGACGCGCGCCGGCCAAGGAACGGCTCCTCGACACGTGCAGGCGCCGGATGGCGATGCCCGCAACGTCATCAACGCCGGGCGCACCCGGCAGAGCGCGGACGCGCGAGCGGCCGGGGGGCTACCACCCTCGAAGGGGTGGACGCTACGACAGCCGGGTGAGGATCGCTCCCCAACGCCGGAGCCCCCGGCACCCGCGTGTTCGGGCCGGGAGATCCGCACGGCGGCGTTCCCCCGCCGCTTCCGTCGCCCCTCGACGATCATCAAATACAACGGGGAGACGACCCTCGTGTTTGGCTCAACGATTACCGCCCGGCTCCGTCACCCGGGCGGGGCCACCAACGACGAAGTGATCATCCGCAACTTGCCCCCGCATCCGGGCGACGCGGCCCGACATGGCTCGAGCACCCTGCCCGCCACCCGCATCCACAACCGGGACGATCCGGTCCACACTTTTGTGGGCAACTTCCGGGGCACATACGTGCGCCCCCGGAACTCCTCGGGATCCGCGCTCCCCCGCACGCAGGCCGTGCGACCGCCGGCGGACTTCATACGGCGCTTCTCCAAGCGCTGCACAGAGCTCCCCAGCGTGGCACAATCCGAGATCGTGCACGCGTTCCTCGAGGGCACCACGTGCCGGGACCTTGTGCGCGAGCTGGGACGCAGCCCGCCCACGGACTCGAACGAGCCGTCTCGACATTGCCACCGCCTTCGCCTCCGGGAGGAGGCCGTGGGGGCAATCTTCGACGGCAAGAAGGGCAAGCGCTCCGAGGACACGCCCGCGGAGGGCAGCGGGTCCAAGGAGCCGCGCCGCAACGACAAGCGGGGCAAGAAGGGGAAGAAGCCGCGCGCGCGAGGCGCGCGAGCGGGGCGCAACGGCGGCAACGCCGAGGCCCTCCGCCGTTGACCCGCCCGACGGCCCTCGACCGGCTCCTCGAGGCCCGGGGTTTTCGACGACATGATGAAGAAGCCGTGCCCCTACCACAAGACCCCCGTGAATCACACTCTTGAACAAAGGCGACATGCTCAAGAAGTTCTATGGCCGTGCCGCCGCGAAGGAGGCAGAGGCCAAGAAGGATGGGGGCGACGCCCGCGACGCAGTGGCTTCCCCGCAAATCGAAAATGTGTTCCTCATTTTTGGGGGACCCACTCGTCGACATGTCAACCCTGCAGCGCAAGAAGGAGCGGCACGAAGTCCTCGCCGGCAGAGGGCACCTCCGCCTTCTCAACCGGTCGAAGGATGCCATCACCTTTAGCCGGGATGATCACCCAAACCGCATCCCGAACCCGGCCAAGCACTTCGGTGGTCGATCCCATCATTGGGAACGCCCGGTTTTCGAAGGTCCTTATGGACGGAGGCGTAGCCTCAATATCCTCTTCGCGCATACACCGCGCCTAATGGGGATTGGGTCGGGACCAGTCGCGGCCCGAGACGAAGCCGCTTCACCCGCATCGCGCCCGAAAGCAGTTCAACCCCTCGGCGATCGATCCGCCCGTCCGGTTCGGGACCCCCCAAGAATTTCCGCAAGGAAACCCTCACCTTCGAGGTGGTGGGATTCAAAGGGGCCTACCATGCCATCCTTGGGCGACCATGCTATGCCAAGTTCATGGCGGTCCCCAACTACACGTACTCGAAGATGAAGATGCCGGTCCAAAGGGCGTCATCACCGTCGGTCGTCGATCGAGCATGCATTCGACCGCGATGTCGAGTGCGTGGAACATGCGAGAGGCGCTAGCGCCGGATGAAGCGCCGGTAAACACGCTCGGAGAAGATGGTCAACGACGACCTCGCCCCGCCACCAAGCACGTCGCGCACATTCGAGGCCGCCGAGCAAACCAAAGGGGTCCCCCTCGACCCATCGCCCCCGAGGGCAAGGCTTTGAGGGCCGCCCGACCCTCGATCCTAAATAGGAAGCAAAGTGCTCGTCGACTTCCTCCGCGCCAACGCCGACGTTTTCGCGTGGAGCCCCTCGGACATGCCAGGCATTCCGAGGGGAGGTCGCCGAGCACTCCCTCGATATCCCCGCCAACGGGGGTCAAGCTCAACCCCGAAAATGTGTCTTTGGAGTGCCGCGGGGCATGCTCCTAGGATACATTGTCTCCCGACGGGGAATCGAGGCCAACCCCCGAAAAGGTCGCGGCCCTCGAGCGAATGGGTCCAATTCGGGACCTCAAAGGAGTGCAAGGTGTTGGGGGTGCCTCGCCGCCTTAAGCCGCTTCGTCTCGAGGCTCTATGAGAAGGGCCTGCCCCTCTACCGCCGCTCAAGAAGCACGAGCGCTTCTTCTTGGACCGCCGAGGCCCGTGAAGCGCCGACAAGCCGAAGGCATCGCCGACGCACGCCCCAATCCTTACGCCGCCGCGAGACGGCGAGCCCCTCCAACTCTACGTGGCCGCAACCACCTGTGTGGTCGCACCGTGATCGTTGTGAGCGCACGGAGGAAGGACACGCCCCCGCCCGTGCAGGGCCGGTCTACTACATCGCCGAGGTCCCGTCGACACGAAGACGCGCTACCCCTGTGTCCGTAAGCCGTTGTACGCGGTAGTCCCCGCGCGGCGCAAGCTCCGCCACTACCCCGAGGCCCACCCAAGCATAAAGTGGTCTCTTCCTTCCCGTTAGGAGAGATCATTCGCAACCCCGACGCGGCAGTGCGTAACTGCTAAGTGGGTCCGTGGAGTTGATGGGCGAAACGCCGCCTACGCCCCCGCGCAAGGCCATCAAATCGCAAATCTTAGCGGACTTCGTCGCCGAGTGGACGGACACACACCGCCGCCCCCCTCGCATCCAAGCAGAGGCCGGACTCTCGTTCTTCGACGGCTCGGTGATGAAGACAGAGCGGGCGCGGGCCTCGCTCTTCGTGTCACCCCCTCGGGAGCACATGCGCTATGCAAGACGCCTCCATTTCCCCGCGTCCAACAATATGGCGGAATACGAGGCCCTCCTTCCGTGGCCTCAAAATCGCCATTGAGTTGGGCATCAAGCGCCCTCGACGTGCGAGGGGATTCGCGCTCGTGATCGACCAAGTCATGAAGAACGCGAGCCGCCACGACGACAAGATGGAGGCCTACCGCAAGGCCGTGCGGGCCCTCGAAGACAAATTCTACGGCATCGAGCTCAATCACGTGCCCCGCGGCACAACGAAGAGGCAGATGAACTTGCCAAGATCGCGTCCCGGCGGATCACCGTTCCCCCAAACGTCTTCACGCGCGACATCGCGCGCCCCCGCTCCACCTTCGAGCCCTACCCCTCGAGCGACGGCGCGACCCCTCGGGGCTCCCTCGAATCCGGGGGTGCGGACCCCATGGAAGAGGGACCCCTCGAACGAGGCGTACGTACTCTCCCTTCTCGAGGGGTACGGCTCCCACGAAGCCGTTGCAATGGACATCGAGCCCGGTCCCGTCCCGTACGGACCGGCGGGAGAAGTACATCGCCCGGATTGCCCGAGGGGAGCTCCCCGTCACCGGCCGCGCCCAGCGCATCGCCGTGATGGCCAAGTCGTTCACCCCGGTCGACGGTGAGCCGTACAAGCGCGCCGCGTCGGGCATCCTCCGGCCGATGCATACCCATTCCCGAGGGGCGCGAGCTCCTACGGGACATTCACGCGGGGACTCCGTGGCCACCACGCCGCGCCGCGCACCCTCGTCGGCAACGCGTTCCGCCAAGGCTTCTATTGGCCTACCGCGGCCGCACGCCAACGAAATCGTGCGCACTTGCGAAGGGTGCCGCTTCTACGCCCGCAAGACCAACCCCGCCCGCCCACGCCTTACAAACAATCCCCCGCTCACATGGCCGTTCGCCGTGTGGGGGTTGGACATCGTCGGGCCCCGCGAAGGCGCCGGGGCTTCACCCACCCGCTCGTCGCAATCGACAAGTTCTCCAAGTGGGTGGAGGTGCGCCCCATTACGAATTTGAGGGCCGAGCAGCGGTCTCTGTTCTTCACCGACATCGTCTACCGCTTTGGAGTGCCAAACTCCATCATCACGTACAACGGGTCCCGCTCACGGCCGGAAGTTTTTGGAGTTCTCGTGACAAGTTCCACATCCGCGTGGATTGGGCACCGTGGCACACCCACGTACCAACGGCCAAGTAGAACGCGCCAACGGCATGATCCTACAGTGGCCTCAGCCAGAATTTTCGACCGCCTCAACAAATACGCGGCCCGAAATGGCTCCAAGAACTACCGCCAGCCGTGTGGAGCCCAAGGACCACCCCGCGCAGCCACCGGTTCACCCCGTTTTTCCTAGTCCATGGCGCGAGGCCGTCCTCCCCACGGATCCGGGAATACGGTCGCCCAAGGTTCGAGGCTACAACGAGGATGCTAACCGCCGAGCCCGCGAGGACTCACCGGATCGCCTAGACGAAGTACGCCTCGTGGCGTTGATGCACTCCGCAAGATATCAACAGCCCCTACGGCGCCACCAAGCACGCAAGATACGTCGCAGGATTTCGCCGAGGGGGACTTGGTCCTAAGGCTACGCCAAGACAATCGAGGGCGCCACAAGCTATCGCCCCCATGGGAGGGACCCTACGTCGTGATGAAGGTGCTCAAACCAGGCACGTACAAGCCGGCCAACGAAGACGGCGAAGAACTCACCAACGCTTGGAACATCCAACGCCCTACGTCGCTTCTACCCTTAGCTAGGATTTCCAAGTATTTTTCGATTGTACAAACACACCGCCAACGCCCCGCTGGTGTCACCTATGTAAATACTCCAAGTATAGTAAAAGGGCAACTCGCTTTCCCCCCGAAACCCAAGTTACCCTTGGGGCTACCGCGGGGGCACCCCCCCCCAAATGGTCCCATTTTTTCGCGCAAAAAACGTAACAACACGCGCTAAGTTTGCTTCCTACTTCAACCACGAGCTACGATTCGAACAGGCGAGGCGCACGCCGGAAAGAGCGCGCGAGCCGAGACGCCCCTACGCCGCGCGCGCCACGGCCCGTCTCTCTCGCCTCCAACCCGCGGGCCCTCGCGAAAGGCGGACTTCCCTAACTAGAATCTACTCGGAAGAAGAGGAAGCAAAAAGCGCAATAAGCAAGCGATTTCATTTACAAACCGTCTATGATTCGCAAAACTACTTGTTTATTTACAAGAGGCCACGAGGCCACGGGCTTCGATACACAAACGAAAAACGGGCCTAGCGCCCGCATGCTTTCGGTAGAGGGAGCTGCAGCGTCGCCGGCGGCGTCCGGGAAGAGGAATTCTTCGAAGGCCTCGGCGAGCGTCCCGCGGCGGCGCGCAACAAGCGCGTCCGCGCGCTCCATGGCCACCTCGTCCTCGACGCCCACGGGCACGATGTAGCCTTCCGCCACCGCCTCGAGGTTGACCTCGTAGTGGGATCGCACCACTCCGAGGGCCTTCTCGCACGCCCGTGTGCAACGCCCGCCGCACCCGCTCCGTGACGTGGCCACCAAGGGCGCGCGGCGGCCGGGCCGCAGAGCCGGCCGCCGGACATCGCCTTCCTCGACGCGCGTGACAGGTCTCGAGGGCCGCGTCCCGCGCCTCCCCGCAGCCTCCCGCTCGCAGGAGTTGTAGGAGGCCCGCAGGCCCCCGCCCGCCCAACAAGCATGCCCCAAAGCCGTGCGCAGCCCGGAAGCAACAAGATGACGAGAAATTAGAAAGGGGGAAACGAATCCTCTTAAAACGAAAACTAACAAGGTGGTCGACAACAACTTACCCTCGACCCCGCCTCTTCTCCGCATCGAGGTCGCGGCGCGCGGACCGAGCGCCGCCTGAGATGCCGGACGTCTCGCCCTTGCTCGACGAGGGCCATCTCTTGGGCGGCATTGCCGATGCCGAGCGCCGCCGCTCCCTCAACCCTCGAGAACGCGGCGTTCCGCTCCTCCCGCCCGACCTCTCCCGCCGCCCGCGCGCGACGCGCTCCCCGCTCCGGGCCGCCGTCCCGGCGTCGCGAAGGGCGGCCTCGCTCCCCGCCGGAGCCGCCCCTCAGCCCCCTTGGCGGCGATGCGCTCCCCGCCGGAGCCGCCCCTCGCCGGCGACGAGAGCCGCAGCCTTGACGTCGAGGGCGGCCTTCGTGTCATCCGCCTCCTTGGCGCGCTCGCTCCGCCCCCGCGCGCCCGCTCCTCGCCCCGGCGCGCCGCGCCCCGCGCTCCTTCGAGCGACGTGCGGAGTCTCCCCGCCTCGGCGCGAGCGCGTGGCCACCTCCGCCTCCCGTGTGGCGGCCAACGTCCGCGTCTTCTCCGTGTCCTCGCGCGCGTCTCCACGGCCGCCTCGTCACGATCGACGAGGGCCGCGCGGATCCGCCCGAGGCTTGGGTCACGCGCCGCGTCCCCGCCCCGAACTCTCGGAGAAGCACGTCGCACCACGCCATCGCCCGCAGACCGGCCCACCGTCCGGCGTCCTAAGAGCTTCCGCAAGCGCGTCGAAAGCGCCGCATCGCTCCCCGAGCCGGCGGGCCCTCGGCGTTCACCGTGGTCGAACGCGCCGTACTTCTCGCGGCGCGGCGCTCAAGCTCTCCGGCATAACACACATCGAATCCCGTAAGTGCCAAAGTTTGAGTGCAAAGACACGAAAACGAAAAAGGAAGGGAAACGAGCAACCGTGGCTCACCCCGGAAGACGGTCCCGTGCCGGGCCGCCGTGGACCCGCGGCGCTTCGTTCAACGCGCGGTTGAGCGTGGCGCCATGGCCCAGAGCTCGCCCTGCAGCTCCCCGCTCCCGCTCCCCCCGGCATCGGCCAGAACGCCGGGATCCTCCACGGCCCCCCCACCCCGGGCGGGGCGGCCGCGCGGGAGGACGAGGCCTCGCATCGTGCCCTCGGCCCCCCGCCGTCATGCGACCCTCGTGCCGCCTCACGAGGGCCCCCTCCCCGGGGCTCGGGGAGTTCGCGGGGCCAGCCGGCCCACCGGTTCCACCCGGGCGGCGGGGGAGTCATCCGAAAGCTCCACCACCTCCGCCCTCGGGGACCGCCGGCGGCGGAGCCGCCCGCGCCACCTCCCACCGGCGCCTCCGCCCGCGCCCCGCGACCACGGCGCCCGTCGTGGCGCCGTGGCCGCCACCACCGTCCGCGCCGCCACATCCGCAGCGCCCCCGCAGTCGCGCCCGCTCCACCTCCTCCGCGCGCGGCGCCACCGCGGCGGCACCTCCACCGTAGCCACCGCCGCGCGCCGCGCCTCCGTGGCGACCGGCGCCGGCCGCCCCCGAGCAACCTCTCGACCGCGCCACGGCGGGCTGATCCGCCGGCCGGCCCCCGAGGCCTCCGCCGGCCTTGCGAGCTCGTGCCCGCCGCCGCGCTCGTCCCCCCGGCGCGACCCCCTCGACGAGCGCCGCCGGTGGGGATCGGCGCGTCCGTCCTCGGCACCTTGGCCGGTGCAAGAGGAGGAACGGTCGGCACCGCCTCGCGCAATCACGAACGGAGAGTTAGAACATCTAACCACCGCCGCACCGAAGCCACCCGAAGGAAGGCAAGACTACGTACCTCGCGGAGGAAAAGGCCCGCTTCCTTTTCCTCGAGGCCTCGGACGGGGCCGGCGTTGCGGTCACACCCGACGCAGCGCCCTCGATGGCGCCGCCGCACGCGCAGCACGCCCGCCCCCGTGCGCGGGCGCGCTCGACGCCGCACCCGACGCGCGCCGCGGGCGCGGGGGCACGCTCGGCCCGCGCGCGGGCGCGCCCACCGACGCGCCCCTCGACGAGGACGCCGCGCGCGCGGATGCGCTCCCCGCCGCGTGCACGCTTGACGCGCGCGCACGGGCACGTCCGCCGCGCGCGCCCCGTGGCGTGCGCCGGCACCACCGCGGCGCGTGCCGCCCCGACGACGACCGCCCGGCGGCGGGCGCCGACGCACCCGCCCCGAGACGAAGCCGCCCCCGACGCCGCGCGAGATCCGCCGACGGGGGCGCGGCCGCCACCGTCCGAGGGGCCCTCCCCCTCGTACTCTTCCTCCCTCGTCCCGATCCGAGGACGAGGGCTCCCTCGATGTCGGGGGAGGAGAGCCCCGCCTTCCTCCCGCCGCCGGTACTCGGCGGACCGTGCGTCGCGCGCGCTTGGCGCCGCCTTGCGTGCTCCCTCTTGCGCGCCGCCCGCTCCCCGTCGCTCCCGCCGCACCGCCCGCCGAGCGCACGGGAGTCGGGGGTGGGTGGAACGGACTTGGCGGCGTTGAACCGCACCGCCGCGCACGAGAACAACGGCGGCACATCGGAAACGAAATCAAGAACAAGGACTAAAACAGTAGAAAACCACACTCACCAACGGGCCGGTGGGGAGCATCTCGAGGTCCCACGGGGGTCCGACCCGCAGCGCCGCGTCCGGTGTCGACGGCGCTCCGCGCCCCGGTGAGCGCGTACGGCCGCTCCGGCGGCGTCGGGAGCATCCGCGACCTCGCCAGTCGACGGGGGTTGGCCGCCCTCCGTCATCTCGAAGATGCAGCGGCCTCTCGCATCAACCGCACGATTCGCGGTGATGAAGGAAGGCGAGGACGCCCATCGCGTTGAGCCCTTCCCTCGCCCCCGCCGCAAGGCGGCGAGGACGGACTCCCCGGCGCGCCCGGTGGTTGGCCGTAGGCAACCCGTAGCCCCGGCGCAGTCCGGCCTCTCCTTGAACACCCGCCCGGTGTAGGGAGGGAGGCCGGGCTCGGCGTTGCGCGAGTAAAACCATCCCCGCTCCCGCCGGCGTTGTTCGTCGTCATGGTGCGGGGGATGTAGGAGTTCTTAAGCCGCCCCCGCACGGCAGCGACATCCCGCCGCACGCACCGCGCGCGGCGGGTCCTCGGCTCCGTCGTAGGCTGCGTGATGAGCTCCGCGCGGAAGAGGTGTACCCGCAGCTCCCGCTGACGGGATCCCCGGGGGTACCCTTCGCACGCCCACGAATGTAGCCGCCCGCGAGATCGCGTTGGGGGCGAAGTTGTGCGCTCCACCCCCGTAGTGGAAGCACAACGCCCGCATAAATGTGCTCGCCGGCGCGTTGAAGCCGCGCTCGTGGTAGCGGAGGAAGCTCACCACGTATCCCTCCGGCGGATTGGGCTCGAGGTGCGACGATGGCGGCACAATCCACTCCGCCGGCGCCCTTCTCCGTTGGCCGAGAGCCGGCGGCGGCGACCGCTCGCCCCGTGGCGAGCCGGTCACCGTCGACTTCTCCCCGTGCGTACGGCTCCAAGACCCCGATCGGAAGCTGAGGCGGCGCCATAAGCAGGGACGAACGAGCGCGGGGGCGGGAGGACAAGGAAGCGAGAAGGAAAGCTCTAAGCAACGAAACCGCGCGATGGCGAGAGCAAAACGAAGGCGAAGGGTCTGAGGACCGAAACGGTGAGGAGCCAAGGTAAAAAACCACCGTCCCTTCCACACCGCAGCTTTATAGGCAGCGGGCGAGTTCTCCCGAGCGCACGCCCCGCCAAACAAGAATCGGCAGAATCTTTCCATCGCGTCGACGGCGGGCCCCACCCACGACCGCAGCCGACTCTAACACCGCAGGCGGGTCATCATTACGCGCCGAGACCGGCGGCGACCGAGGCGAAACCGTCACATCCGCCGGCCACGTCGCCCACTACGCGCGCGCGCGCCGCGCGCCTAAAAGGCGCGCCCGCGCCGCAAAACCCGCGGCCACGCCCGCGAGGCACCAAATGCCCGGCCCCTTGCCAAGCAAGGAGAGCCCTCGAGCGAGGCGAATCCTCGCTCGAGACAAAGGTGACCCTCGATGGGTGACAGCGTGTGAGAGAGAAGGTCGCCGGGACCCGCTCGGTGTAGAGCAGGCAGCCGCGGGCACCCATGCCACGTGAAGCCCTCGAGCGGCGTGAACCTCGACTCGAAATAAGGCGACCCTCGGTGGGATATCGGCGTGAGAAGGTCGCCCGGACCCGCTCGATGTAGAGCGGACCACCGCGGGCACCCATGCCACGTAGGACCCTCGAGCGGCATGACCCCCAACTCGAGACGATGTCAACCCTCCGAAAGAAGGCACACGCGTAAGAGGATCGCCCAGGCACGCTTGAAATAGAGCGACACCGAAAGCACTCATACCGCGCCACGCCACCAACAAGCACCTCGAGGACCGGCACCCCCGGACCCCTCGACGGCCGCAAACGTGAAAAGACGGAGCTGTCCATGCACGCCCCGCACGGCCTTACCGATCGGGGTTCGAAGCCCGACCCTCGACGGGTTCGAACGTGCGCCCCGCATCTCGCAGTTAGGGACGACGAGGGCACGCGCATTCGAGCCGTTCCTCGAGCCCGTCGGCTCGAGGGTGCCCCACATGTCGTGTTCGAGAGCCGCCGAGGGCGGGGCCTAGCCGGGGGATCCCACCGAGGGAGAGCTTCCGCGCCCCTCGGTCCCTAGCGACCCGGACCGAGCCCCACCTAGCAAACCCACGCAAGCGCTTCCATGGACGTGTCTCCGGACCGCGCGGCCTACCCTTATCGAACGGGGCATGGACGTCCACTTGAACCACCCGCTAGCGACCGAAGAGGAATCCGCGATTCGCGACCCGCTCGATGGGAGTCGTGGAAACCTCACCTCCCGACCCGCGGAGGGACGGCGAGGGCGCGATAAAAAACAAGTCGTCGGGCTCGACCCGATCGCCTCGAACAGGCCAAGGCTCCTGGGGCTTGACGCACGGCTACACCTCCTTGGAATTGCACCCGCCCGAGACAAAGGACAGGGGGAGCGTGCCACCCCCGATGCCGCCGAAACACCGCCGATGCCGGTTGGCATATGTGCCACGCCTTTCGACCGAATTGCTCGCGGTTAACCCCCCGCAGGAGAACCCACACTCCCCGCAGGGGCCGGGGCTAGACCCGCGGGCCCGCTAGCGCGGCCCCACGTGATAGCGTTCGCAAACAAGGAGGGAAGAACGTCCTATCGCAGGTTCCGCATCCGCGGGAGCCTCAATGGCAAACCCGCGCATGCTCTGGGGCTACCGTCGGGGACCGCCCTAGGGGTCCCCTCAAACAAGGGGGGAACCCCTACTTAAATTCCCTCGCATCAATGTAAGCTAAGCCTAACCATGCAGAAACTAACCCCGCAGACTCCTGAGGCCCACCAAGGCGGCCCGCCTAGGAAGACCCCTCGAGCGTGCTCCGCCCTCGCCCGAGGGCATACTCCTCCCTCGAACGGCTCCGCCCCGTTCGAGGGGCAACTCCCTCCTCAAACGTACCGCCCCCCGCCGAGGGGCGGCCCCTTCCCTCGAGCGGTCCCGCCCTCGCCGAGGGCGCGCTCCCCCTCGAGCGAGTCCCGTCTCGCTCGAGGGTCCGCTCCGCCCCTCGGCCGGGGCCCACCACGATCACGGCGCCCCGCACGCGTGCGCCGCCCCGTACTTGGGCATTTAACGCCCGACGCCGCGCAGACGGCGCCATCATGCGCCCGGGCTCACGCCCCGTGCCGCCGCACCAACTCCCCAGGGAAGGAGCCCATCCCCCGCCCCCGTGGGATGGACCGTGCGGACGGCCGGTGTCGTCCCGTGACACCGTGCGCACGCCGCCGTACGACTAACGCGCCCGACCCTCGAAAGGGGGCCGGCGCACCCTCGATCCCACTTTCCCCGTGACCTTGCGGGTTAGGTAAGGGGCGCTAGGCCGGTGGGCGGCCATCCCGGCCACCGTAACGGCGCGGCCGCCGCCGTACCACGCGCCGGCGCACGCCCGACTCCGCGCAGCGCACGCCCGGCACCGGCACAGAACCACTCCGCCACCGCAGCTCATTGGGAAGGAACGCCGTTCCACCCGCTCCCCGTACCCCGTACCGCCCATCATCGCACCTCCCCTCGAAGCCTATCGGGGGCGCCATCGCCATCAGCCGCCTCCCACCCTCGAACCGCCACTGTTCGGGTACAAGGTAGGCCATCATGGCCGGATCGCAGCGAAGATCGACCGGACAGCCGCCCATTCTACGCCGTAGCACGACGCGCTCCCACACGTAGCTAGGTAGCGCGGCGTGCATGTAACTCGCCGCCCTCTTGGCCTATAAAAGGGGAGGCGAGCCCCCAGCCGCGGGGAGGAGTTCGGACGAATCCGAAGAACACACCCCACCGTGCACTCACTCTCTTATTCTCCCACAACATCTTCAACCACTCACCAGGGACTTGGGAGCCACGCTTCCTCTCCCACCTTGCTTGTACTTGCCCCACTACAAGCACCCCCGGTGCTGAGCAATATAGTGCCACGAGCACCCCACTGCTGGACGTACGGCCCCCTCGGCCGGAACCAGGATAAATCCTTGTGTCATTTGTTGCTTAGCATCGACCATCGAGGGATAGACCTAGGCGTTATCTACTGGTTAGTGTCGGGACCATATTCCGCACCGACAAATAAACGTAATACACGGTCGAGGGTTCTATCGTATGGACCTCCCTGGGCCCACTACCTCTGTGGGTACCAGGACCAACTACTCGGTGGGCCCCTGGGAGTACCCGACTTGTGCCGCACGGTACCTGATGGCGTGAGGCGCAAGGACTACGGTGGATAAGTACTCGGATAGGAAGTTGTACATACCATGTACTGTGTAGAGGACTCCTAGACGTACACGACTAGTACCTCTCCCTAAACCGACCTGTAACCCTGCCTCCCGGACTATATAATGCGAGGCAGGGACCCTTCTTTCTCAGATTATGCATCATCTTGTAATCACATCCAATCAATCCAAAGCTACGCAGCTTACAGGACGTAGGGTATTACGCACCTCGCGGCCCGAACCTGTCTAAATTGTGTGCCACATGTCTCTTCCTTCGAGTTACCGATCTCGGCGAGGCCACAATCATCTACCTCGGGTACTCCCCTTGGTAGGTTGCCGGTCCTAAAACACCGACAATCGGCGTGCCGTAGGGGATCTCGCCGAAGATCATATGGTGAACTCAACGGCCTTCCATCTTCATCAAGCCAACCGTCGCCTTCAACCGCGGTGACACTTTCGTCTTCGCTCCCCGGGTCCGCACTCGCCGACGGCGCCGGATCCTTCCAACACCGCCTCACCATGCCACCCAACCCGCAGACCGGGCTCGTGACGCTTCCCCGAAGTAGTCACGGCAATCTCACCGAAAAGTTCGGCGAAATTTCGCTCTACAACCAACACGCCGACTTCGAGCTTGGATCCGACTCCAACTCGAACTCAACGTCCCCGTGGGCTATCGTATGCGAGTCGGCTACCCAGCCATCGCGTGCAGACTCCCCACTCCGTGAGCGCTTCACACGCAGCCCTCGCAACGCCAGCAGGGCCCACGCGAAGGCTCCCACCGCGCGCCGGGCCGGCAAGGAGATCGTACCCGAGTACGACTCGGACTCCAACACCGTCCCCGGCTACAACTCGGACTCCAACCCTCTCTCCGGCTTCTACTCGGACTCCTCCTATGAGTTCTACTTCGGGTCGGATCCCGAGCCCGAGTCCGAGAACAATACTACGAGCAACCCCCGTCGGGACCCGCCCGGCCCGGTTATAACATCTACACCCGCCGGTGATTCATTTATCGTCCAAACCGCAAGCCCGCAAACCTAACAGAGGGAACTCACGCCGCTTCGCCTACCTCGACTTACTTCCCCTTCCAGGGAGGGAACACCGCTTGCCCCGCGCTCGGGGAGCACACTCCGACGAGGTAGGAACCGTAGACTCCGGCCTCGGCTCTCCCCGATCGGCAAGTCTTCATGACTACCAACGAGACGCCGGGCCCTCGGGGACACGCCCCCGACCGATATCTCGAGGATATCTCGGCGGACGAGTTGTCCGCCAACGCACCCGCCGACGAGACCGACGCCAACGGGGACGCTCGACGTGAACGCAACGAGAGCGGAACGAACGGCGCCGACGTCTCCGTGAGTCCCTTCCCCATCCGAACCTCGCGAAGCACTCGACCAAGTCGAGAGCCGGGTGCACACTACCCCAGAGCAATGCCTCATGTCTATCACTACGATAGCACATCAGGCTCGGGGGATGCGTGCGGGAGAAGTCATCGCCAAGCTCGTAGAGGATGCCTACTTCATGCGAGTTGACAACCGAGTCACTCAAGTGCCCCCCGTCAGGAATTGCCAGCAAGACAACGAAGCCACAAGCCGCAGTGCGGGCACAGGTTGCAACGGTACTCGAGCGGAGCTACCGGCTAACCCCAACCATACTCGGGCAACGACCGGTGGACCCTCTCATGGCGGCAACAGCGCCGGCGACGACCGGGAGATCATCCCTCATCGCGATCCTGGCGGTGGAGGCAGCGACGGCGGGAGCTCCAACCATGGGGCTGACAGGAGAGCTGGGGGCGGAGGCGACCGTGGCGGCCGAGGCCACCTGAACAGCCACGCCTCCGGCGCCTCACGTGGCGGCTTCGACGCCCGCCAGAAAATCGAAGAACTACGACGTAAGAAGGCTTCCGTGGGCAACAACGACGGCTTCCCCGCCTTCTCTGCACGGCTTCGCAATCTACTTCTCCCGGAGAAATTCAAGCCTCTGGGGATCACCAAGTACAACGCGAAGTAGGATCCAGTGCAGTGGCTCAGATGCTACACCCTCTCCATCGAGAATGCTGGTGGCAATAACGACACGAAGTGCCTCTACTTCCCCTTCTGTCTGGACCAAGCCTCGCTTACATGGCTTGAGTCCCTCGAGAAGTACTCGATCGACAAGTGGGACCAGCTCAAGGAATAGTTCACCAGCAACTTCGCGGGCGCCATGGGTCGCTCGGGTACTCGCATGGACATGGCAATGGTGAAGCAGGAACAAGGCGAGACCCTTCACAAGTACATGCGACGCTTTTTCGATAAGCGCGCCACCGTAGTTGATGTCTCTGACAAGGAGGTCATCGACCTCTTCCAAGACGGTCTCTACCACCGTCGCACCTTCGAAGACTTCGATCGTCGCTGCCCGAGCTCCATCACCCACCTCAAGTACATGATCACCTCCTGGGCTGATGAAGAAGACAAGGCTAACGCCAAGTACGATACCATCCGTGGCAAGAGCAAACAGAACACGGGCGACAACAACAACAACAACAACAACAACAATGGGAACCAAGGTGGTCGCAACAAAGCAACTACTCGGGTCCTAATCGCGAGCGCAAGCCAGACAACACTTTCGCGGCTATCCAACGCCCGCGAAAGACAACTCGAAGAAGACCTCCGGCGGCTTCAAGGACTTGTCGAAGGAGAAGTGCCCGTGGCATCTGGACGACAACCACACCACCGAGCAAGGCTACCAACTCCGCCGAGCACTCAAGGACACTCCGGAGCCACGGCACCCTCACGACAAGAAAGGCAAGAAAAAGGCTGACAAAGGCAACGACGACTTCCAGGAACTTGACAAGACGGTGAACGTCCTCTTCGGCGGACTACCCAACTGACTGGCTCAGAAAGCCACTCGTCGAGAAGTCATGAGCATTGAACCAGTGGTCCCGACCCCTCTCCAGTGGTCGGAGGTACCCATTACCTTCTCCCGCACGGATCAATGGAAAAGCTTCTTCGAACCAGGACGATTCCCACTCGTCCTGAAGCCGGTGGTCGCGAGCTCCAAACTCAACAAGGTCCTCATCGATGGT
The DNA here is from genome assembly GCA_947561735.1 of Cenchrus americanus. Classification (NCBI taxonomy): domain Eukaryota; kingdom Viridiplantae; phylum Streptophyta; class Magnoliopsida; order Poales; family Poaceae; genus Cenchrus; species Cenchrus americanus. Next base: position 248,804,346 of record OX387241.1, read on the forward strand.
GGAAGCGGGCTAAATGTCCCTTTTCACCAAGACCTTGAATAAGATGAAGCTCGACATCACCCACATGCTCACTAAGAGCACCTCACCTTTCTATGACATCGTCCCCGGGAACTCGGCTATCCCACCGGGCTCGGTGGTTCGCCGCTACCTTCGAGGAAACAAGGGACAACTACCGAACCAAGTACGTCAAGTTCAAAGTCGCGGACTTCGAGACGTCCTACCATGCCATCCTCGGCAGACCAGCTATCACCAAGTTCATGGCGGTACTCCACTACACCTACTTGGTACTCAAAATGCCAAGTCCAGCCAGTGTACTCTCACTGCAAGGGGACTTGAAGATATCCTTCGACTGCGACACAGAAGCTGTGGAACTCGCAGCTACGAATCAAGTACCCAACGCAATGATGGAGATCTACGCTGCATCCAAGAAGCTTGCCCCAAGTGAACTCGACATCCCAGAGAAGTCGGACAAAGCCAACAAGCCTCAGCCAGCTGAGGAAGTTCTAGTCAAGACAATTGACCTCGGGACAGGCGACAGCAGCAAGACCACCACCATCGGGGCAGGCCTCGACCCGAAATAGGAAGACGCGCTCATCAGCTTCCTCCGGGCTAACCGAGACATCTTCACGTGGAAACCAGCGGACATGCCAGGGGTGCCCGGGAGCTGATTGAGCATTCACTCAATGTCAACCCTAAAGCTACCCGAAGCAACAACACCTCCGTCGCTTCGCCGACGACAGACGAGACACCACCAAGAAGGAACTTGCCAAACTACTCGCGGGCCGGCTTCATCGAGAAGTCTTCCATCCCGAGTGGCTCGCCAACCCCGTCCTCGTCCGCAAGAAGAACTCGAACGAGTGGAGGATGTGCGTCGACTACACCGACCTCAACAAGCACCGCCCCAAGGACCCCTTCGGGTTGCCGCGGATTGATCAAGTCATCGACTCCATGGCGGGATGTGACTCGCTCTGCTTCCTCGATCGCTACTCCGGTACCACCGCATCACCATCAAGGAAGAAGACCAGAGAAGACCACATTCATCACCCCGTTTGGCGCGTCATCGCTACACGACCATGTCCTTCGGGTTGAAGAATGCCGGCGCTACCTACCGCCGAGCTATCCGGGCTCGTTTCAAGAGGCAACTCAACAAGAACGTCGAAGCCTATGTGGATGACGTGGTCGTCAAGACCAGAAACTCCGACACGCTCATCGCCGATCTTGAAGAGACTTTCGCATCCCTGCGAGAGTACCGCTTGTTGACGAATAAAACTCGTATCCACTTACGATCCGCAAGCGTACGGACCTACACCTTTTTCACCACGGGATTCCCAAGGTTCTTGTCAATCCGCGGAGCAAGGGTATTACTAGCGCTTAACCAAGTACTAATCTAGTTGAATGGAAAACCTTTGAAAGAGTATTAATCTAAAGGTAAAGACAATCTAACCTAAGTTAATCTAAGTTGATCAAACAAATCTAGTGTTAAACTAGATGGTAAAGGGTGGACACAAGAGAGTGATTAAGAAAGATAAGCGTTCCCTCCCTAGGATCTAGGATAACATGGTATGCATCTACTACACGAGTGGTAAACCAATCTACCGGGGGCTGTGACCACGGTTTCGCCCTTTCCCTCCTCTCGTATCGTCACTACGCGAGGGTATTCATGACTAGACCTATGATGGACACGGTATGTTGATGGAATCTATGGGAGTAGCGGATATCATACACCCGAAAACAGCTAACCGTAATCATCAAAGCATCATCAACATGAAAGCAATGGATTGAAACCACGAATCTAAGTAGCGATCGCATAGCATACATCCATCTAACCCTAGGGATGAACGGAGACATTACCCCATCATCTTACACGGATTGAAGCACATAGGGGTGATGGAGACTCCGGAGAACGTCGTCGATGAAGATGGCGGCGATGAAGCTTGGAACACCCCTAGGCCAGTGGCTTGGAGTACTCCTCTTGCTTCCTTCTCTCCGCTGGCGTTGATCCTTGCGACGAGCTCATCTAACTCTCTCCCTCATCTTGCGGCGGCGGTTTTCTGATCAATGGCGTCGGTAGGATGATTTGTTCGATGTGGCGGCCGACAGCGGCGGAGGCAATAAATAGACGAACACCTAGGGCAAAGGGGCACCGAACCGACCCCGGAGTGGGCTGGGCCGGTCCGGCCCAGGCCCATTTCGGCCCGGTTCGGCCCCGGTTTCCTCCCCGGTTGCTTCTCGCGTGATCCCTTATTTGTGTGCACTTGCATGTGAGCCTTTGACATCGTTTCCTTCACGGTTAAGGCTTGAATCCTTGCTATGCAATCTTCGCTGTTTTCTGGTTGAGTCCCTGAAGACTTGCACGTTGACGCTTCGGTTCTCGGGTCATTTGGAGTCATGTTCATCGCGTGTCTTGACTCTTGTCGGGCTTCATGATCTTCTTCCAAAGTACTTGGTGAACTTATCCCGAAATTCTCCTCTTTAGCGTAGATTTCCTGCGTAAACAACAAACTCCAAAATCGACATGCAAGTGTGAACTTGTTACATCATTAGTATGTCTAGTGGCAGGTTAGTTGCAAATCATAATCGAAACCAATGTATAACAAGTACTCTAGGTTGACGGAAATTCACCGTCAACATCTCCCCCATGCTTAAACCTTGCTCGTCCTCGAGTAAGTAATCCTTGCTTAAAAGGGAAATCAGTGTTGCCTTCCAATGTTGTCCCTGCACTTAGTCATTCATGACGAGGCAAATTGCTCTCTTAAGAATTTATTTTTAAAGTTCAAGTTGTGACCGGCTTATTTTTCATTATGGAAAATAGACTAACAATAAAGAACAAGCCACATGTAACACGATGCTCTCAAACTTAAGTGAACTTCAAACCATTACCTTGTCACATGGAAGATTTTCAAAAACATGCTTATCCAACATAAGTGAAAATCTCTTGCAAAAGCTCATGGAAACACTCATCTCATCAAGTCACTCAAGCCTATACTAGATTATTTTCAACCTACTCTACTCATATGCGATAGTGGAAGGCTTATGTGGAGCTTGAAAGGTTAAAAACAATCCTAACAAAACATATATCCGAAATATTGTCAAATCAAGAGAGAGATCTATTGGAATTACCGAGACTCATCAAAAAGGCCATGGAAAATACATGTTGGAAAGAAAGAGGGACGAAACACACACATTTAGATAAGTGGACGTGTGCAAGTGGCAAATGGATGATCCCGAGGCACGAGTGAAGTCCTCATTATCAAATTGCACATGGTTGGAAGATTTGAGTGTGGATTTGTCATCAAGGCACTTGAGAACTTATGAAGCAAAAAGATCCGAGGAGCATCTTTATTATTTTTTTACTTTTATTTTATTTCCTTCTCATTTTCTCTCTTTCTTTCTTTCTCTCTTTTCTTTATTCTTCCTTTTTCCTTACTTTTCTTTTCTTCTCATCATAATTTTTTTTCTTTTTTCATTTTTTTTCTTTTGCTCCTCATAACTTTTTGCAACATAATACTTACTAGCATTCGTCAGAGATGAATAACTCCTCCCCCATGCTTGAACGATGCTCGTCCTCGAGCATATAAGAGAGGGAAAATGACTGCTAAAGTAAGTATAAATTCCATAATATTGCGGAATACTTGAATCTCCATCGAGAATTTTACTCCATACTCAAATTGGGTTGTGGACAAGGAGGTGATCACAAAAAGATGTTTTTTGTTTAGGGTGGATGCCTAGCGAAGTTTGTGAAATTTTCATTGTGAAAACCCACAATGCATGGACAAAAAGGCTAGCATGAAAAAGTTACACAAAGGAATGACCAGCTTCTTAGTCTCGAACCATAGAAATCAATCCTAATCCAACTCATCAAAACATATGTTTGCAATCTACGGGTTTTGTTATCATAAAACATATATGTATATGGCTTTGGTAGGTAGAACTTTGCAAGAGCATCACAAATATGTAGATAGCATAAAAGTTAGGTTTTCATAAAAACAACAAGTTATCCGGCTATCCATAAACTTAAATCAAAGAGCAAAGATATGTATGTGGGTCTAGAGCATAGTCATTTCACCTCCACAAATAAAAGAGCCGGTATTTAAATTAATTTCAGATCATATTATAGAGAGCAATTAGCCAAGACATGTATAACTTCATGTAGGTAAAATAAAGCGGCAACTTTCATCATCTTTCCGTAAGCATAGGCAATATAGAACATCGAGGTGAACACATGGTCATGCTTATCTATTGAATGTAAAAAGAAACCTAGGTTGTCCTCCTAGTAGCCATGTTATTGTTTGAAGAGAAAAACAAAAGGTTGCACCTAGTTGAGGTTGAAGGCATACTTACAAGCATTTGTGTTTGGAAAAGAGAAGGTCCATGGAGATGTTACCATCCTTTGTAATTCTTCGTTGCCTTCTTCCGATATCTCCATGTATCGATATGGCTTTTGCTTTTGTCTTGATTTATCAATGCTCCTAAACTTCTGAATTTAATCTTGTATGCTTAATGGAGTCATTGGTCGCCCTTCTCTTCAATGTTGTCATCACCATCTCCTCTTTCTTGTTCTCATCATCTCCTTGCTGTCTCTTTTTCATGGATTTCCCCCTCTGTCCAGAACAGAACATATATCGAAATATAGCTTTATTGAAAAGTTTATGAAATTAACTTTCCAATATGTGGTCATTCATCAAAAACGGAGTTCAAACAAGGGAGCTATGTCCGTTTTACTTCAGCGCTGCGTGCTGTCCAAAACTGATTTCAGGACGTGTTGCACTCGGTGACTCGGGCATAACCGCCTGTAGGAACCTCCGATTGTCTTGATTCTTGATTTGTTGGAATCTTAACTTCATGGGGCTTCTAAATATCCAAAAATATCAAGTGTTTTCCCTTCGAGACCATGCAGAATTTTGATGAGATCGGTGGCTTCTTGCACATTGATCCGGAGACGTTAATGATCTTGATCATTCTATCTTCTAGAGCGTCATATTGCACTTCTGTGTTGAAGATTCAGAGTCTCCCCCATGCTTAGCATTTTGCTAGTCATGGAAGAAGAAGACAAAGCATTTTTATCTTAGCCATCCTTCAGTTTCCTTGTAGTGAGAGTCTCTATCTTGCCTGCAAGACATTTTAAACGCACATTCTATCCCCAAGGTGATGGTTGGGAGTAGATAGAATTGCCAACAATCCAACAATGTCTCCTAAGATTCTTAACTTGTAGCATAATTAGTCTAATGAGGAATAAAAACCTAATGAGTGTACGTGGTGCAAGGTGTGTATGCACATGATAGGAAAGCATATAAACAAAGACAATGTTTTCACCTAGTTCTAAACACCATGTTTACAACTAGGTTGCCGAATTTATCCATAGCCATAAAGGTTTATATATCAAGGGTTAAAACACCATGTCTATCCCTAAATCAATAACTCTTATAGCACAAGAAAAATTAAGCGCATTGCAAAGCTTATAAACTAACCAAAGCAACATGAAAACATATGAAAAGCTAGCTAGGTTTATCGAACTTAACGATGATGGTCCGCAATCTTGTTTAAACACCACGTTTACACAAGATCACAAAAGGAAAATACTCATAATTCCTTATGAAGTATTAAAATGGAAAAAGAAGCATACAACATTAAGTATATAAAACAACCAAGCCAACTATGTGCAAAACATGTATACACAAAGAAACATCACATTGATAACAAAATGCGATGCATGCAAATAAATATGATCATGAACATGATGGTGGTTCTAAAAAGGAAAACTGAACTTAGATTAATAACCACAAGTTGATCATCATAAGATAGTGCCATTCTTTATTTTCTCTAAGAAAGTAGTAAAAATATAAAGAAACGGGTTGCCTCCCGAAAAGCGCTTCATTTAAAGTCATAGAGCTCGACTTTCTCACACACCTTCTTTTCGTCGCATAGCCATGGTCCTTCATGTAAGAAGAGAAGGTACCAATGCAGCTTTAATTTACTTCCCATGTTGTGCTTGGTTATCTCCTTCTTTATCATCCTTCGGTGCTGCCTTCACTCCATGAATTTTTTTAATGTCCAGAACAGAAAGTATACTCAAGCTCTACTCCATTGCACATTGCACAAAATTTCCTTTCCAACGAGTCTTCATTTGCCCAAATTGGACTCCGGACAAGAGAGTTACGTCCGTTTTACTTCGGCGATGAAATCTGTCCTGAAATTTCAGAACGCGCAACGCTCAATGTTATCTCCATAACTCCTTGCACGGGTCTTCAAACTTGTTGGTTCTTGATGCGTTGGAAAGGTAACCTGATGGAGCTTCTGGATATCTCATTTTCTCCATTTGTACACCTCTGAACAAGCTCTCAAATTTATAAAGATAGCAGCATCCATTGCGGGATTTGGAGAGGTTGATGATTTATCTTGCAACTCTTTAAGCATGACTTCTCTTTTCATTATCCAAGCCTTGTCTACATGGTTAGTGAAAATCGGGCCTTCTCCCGACATGTTCTTCTTTAAGGTCATTAGCTTGACCAAGAGCAAAGCATGATCGAGATTTACAAAACTTATTGTAAACATACGCGTCCATAATTAACACCACATGTGAATTGTAGCAACAAGTCAAGGTGTAAATAAAAGAAGAATATGTTTCATGCATAACACTTAGCTCATCATTAGGCAAAGGTTATTTAGGTGTGAGATTAATTGGATCAAACATAAATGTTTCCTCTTTTTCATTCTCAAGAAAATCTAGCCTATCAACATGATCACTATTGGAACAAGGCATATACATTAAACTATCATTCATACTATTGGTTGAGCATGAGTATTTAAATTTATCAACATCAACACCGATAATATCTTGAGATTTCAGCGTGTACCTTGGACTTAGAGCTTTTTCAACAAGAGTGATATTTGGTTCATCTAGCAGTGTTGAAGGCGAATCAATCTCAACGAGTGAAGGTGTCTCTTTGTTACCTTTTTGCATCCCCTCCATCTCATCATGTGGAACGTGTAATCCATCAACTACATTTGCATTTGTCTCTTCTTTGAAGTCTTCATTGTCATCCCAATCTTCGTCTTCAAAGTCTTGTATGTTGCTTTCTTTATCTTCCATGTACCACATGTCGTCAAGATCGCTCATTGTTGATTCACTCTTTCCGTCATCCTTGAGTACTTCCATGTCTTGATTTGCTAGTGTGTAGGCTTCAATAGCACACAAGCTATCACCTTGTGGGGAGGGGCCTTCTTGGAGTACTTGATCTATGTCAACCCCTTCCCATTCATCTTCTAGCTTGAGTCCTATCTCCTCCCATTTATCCTTTAAGTCACTAGGCTCATCACGGTTGTACTCTTCTCTTCCTTTATTGCAAATCCTTGAGTTGTCAAACCGGTCGATCCATCCTTCATCTCCTTCTTCTCTTTCTTCTTCAAACATCTTTTGGATCGACTCTCCTCTCATCTCTTGATCAAATATATCTTCAACTAGTTTGGTAACGTGTCGGCGTTCGTCCTTCCTTCGGTAGTTGATTAGTGGGGCGAAATCAACTTGAACCCAACCGGACTGCTTGAACTCCGCCAATGGTCTAGCATTCCACATACTTCGGCCTACATTCATGTTAGTTTCGACATTTTTAACATCCGAAATGACTTCTCTTACCTTGGGAAGTGGATCTTCAATTTCTTGTATGGTCAGTTCATCTTCATTGACCTCCGGTTCATCTTTTTCAGAAATTTCAGCAAGCACCTCGTTTTGCTCCTCTCGACAACATCTTTGCCAATCTCGTTGCGTTCTTTGTCCATTGCTTATCCTTTGTAAGATTTGTGCGGCTTCACTAATTGTTTTATCCATTATATCACCTCCTGCACACATGCTTACAAAACGAGACGAGTTAGGGGTTAGTGAAAATAAAAGGTATGCAACATCAAGTCACCGGAAAATCCCAAGTTCGGGCCTCGCTCAAGTAGTTCATTAAATCGGTCCCATGCTTCATCATTCCTTCATCCTCTCCTTGCTTGAAAGTGAGCACTTGCCTCCTTAAGTCTTGGACCTTGCTCATGGGAAAGAACTTCAAAAGAAACTTCTTCACTAACTCATCCCAATTTCTTTTTGCTTCAACGGACGCAAGTGTGTACCATCTTCGGGCTTCATCTTCGAGAGAGAATGGAAAAAGATTCCACTTGAACTAAGCGGCGGAACTCCTTTTTGTTGCACCATGTTGCATATCATCATGAATTCCTTAGGGCTTGTTCGCTTCCGTGGGATTCAATCCGGCCGTAATAATAAATGTACGAAGAAAATTATGATATGGACTCGAATTTATTCCGGATCAAACCAATCATGATAGGTAAAACAAGAGACCATAGAGCCGGATTGGTTCCACACCTCTTGACTAGTGGATTGATTCCGAGCCTTTTGGTGTATCTATCATGAGCAAATTAATTTTCGACCCGGAATAAATCCGGATCTCTTATAATAATTATCACGATTTTTTTATTGTATTTATCCATTCCGATCGGAATTGATCCCGTGGAAACGAATGAGGCCTTAATGTGTCTATATGGTTGTCATCCTCCAATCCTCTAAATGGTTTCATCGCCACTAACTTGATGATTCCAGGCTTCACTTCGTAGTGGGTTGTAGCAAGCATCAAATCTGATTTTTGTATCTCAATGTCTTCCATTGACGACATTGCTAGCTCCCTTAGCGACATCTCTTCGTCTTCCAATGATGAGGTGAACAAATCCATCTAGGCACAAGAAAAGTTGAAAGAAAACAATTTTTTTCTAGAAAATAAGTGTTAGGTGTTAGTAATCAACAAAATTAATACAAGATTAAACGTAGCAAACTAGCTTGCTCCCCGGCAACGGCGCCAGAAAAAGGGGCTTGTTGACGAGTAAAACTCGTATCCACCCACAATCCGCAAGCGTACGGACCTACACCTTTTTCACCACGGGATTCCCAAGGTTCTTGTCAATCCACGGAGCAAGGGGATTACTAGCGCTTAACCAAGTACTAATCTAGTTGAATGGAAAACCTTTGAAAGAGTATTAATCTAAAGGTAAAGACAATCTAACCTAAGTTGATCTAAGTTGATCAAACAAATCTAGGGTTAAACTAGATGGTAAAGGGTGGACACAAGAGAGTGATTAAGAAAGATAAGCGTTCCCTCCCTAGGATCTAGGATAACATGGTATGCATCTACTACATGAGAGTGGTGTCGGTGTTTTAGACCGGCAACCTACTACGGGGAGTACCCGAAGTAGATGAATGTGACTCGCCGAGATCGGTAACTCGAAGGAAGAGACACGTGGCACACAATTTAGACGAGGTTCGGGCCGCGAGGTGCGTAATACCCTACGTCTCGTATGCCTTGCGTAGCTCGGATTGATAGGGCACGATTACAAGATGGTGCAATAGTGCGCCGTGAGTTGTAGGAGATGAAGATGATCCTGAGATCGGTCCCTGCCTCGCCTTATATAGTCCGGGAGGCAGGGTTACAAGTCGGAGTAGGGAAGGAGTACTAGTCGAGCACGTCTAGGAGACCTCTATACGGTGCGGAACGTGTACGAGTCCTAACCGAGTACTACTCTGTGTAGTCCTTGTGCTCCACGCCTTCGGTGTGCCGTGTAGCGCAAGCCGGTAGTCCCGGGGGCCCACCGAGTAGTCGGTCCCGGTACCCACCGAGGTAGTGGGCCCGGGGAGGTCCATACGACAAGCCCCCGAGTACTTTGTAGTCGAGAAGGATAGCTTCCGGTAGTCTTGACGGCCTTAACGAGTAGTCCTCAAGCGTCCCTGAGTACTACAAGTCAAAAGTCCTCATGAGTAGTCGAAGCATCCCGAGGCCGGAATGTACTCCGGCGATATTTGAGCAATCTTGAAGTCTTCTCGAGTAGTCCCAAGCGTCCTTGAAATCTGCCTTCGAAGGTCTTCAAGAAATGCTCGTCTTGTCTTGAAGCCGAAGCCGTCATGGAGATGCGACTTGCGAACCGCAACCCACATGGAATAGCCCCCGAGCCCCGAGCCGCGGGCTGCGGGCCGAGGATCCATACGAAGTCTCGGCAAGAAAATCCCGAAAAATCTGGAGAGAAAAAACCGAAGGACACGTGGCACGGAGCCCCCGAGCCTTGAGTCGAGTACTTCCTCTCGAATTGAAGGGTCTTCTTGGGAGAATGTGTCCTGAGATGCTCTTGAGACTAGCCGCATCCCAGGTAGTCGAGTAGAAGTAGCCGAGCCCCCAAGGTGAGGCGCGTCGACTAGTAGAATATGAAGAGTCACGCGCAGACGCTGAGTCAGCCGCGCGTGGACTTATCCAGCCGCCCGTTGCGGAGGCGTTTTGGCTTATAAATAAGAGCCAAAACCCTTAGGGTTTTTCACCCAAGTGAGCCGCGGCGATTCCACTTGAATCTTGAAGTAGATCCACTCCGGCGCTGCTGCCGCCGTAGTAGATCCAAGCGCATCGCCACCCGAAGGGTTTAGGGTAGCCCCCGAGCGGATGCGAGTGAAGACTCCTTGTACTTGGAGGATGAAGCCGTCGCCATCGAAGACATCCAAGGCCGGCGGGAAGAAGAGGAGCCGTGCGAGAGGCCACCGCGGCCGCCACCAGTGCGGCGCCGCCGCTGTCTCCACCGCGCGCTGATCCAAGCCGTGAGTGGAAAAAGTCGAAGGTCAAGACGGAGGACACTCGCCGACCCCCGCCGAACGGTGGGTTCATCAGGGAAAAAGAAGTCGACATGTGGAGATCCGCCGCAGGAGATCCGTATCCGATGGAGAAGGCGGAGGACGAGATTCCGATGTTCTCGCGCTTCGTGGAGCGCGGGCTCGCGGCGCCCCGACAGCGACTTCTTCAAGGGGCTGCTCGGGTACTACGGCATCGAGTACCTCAACTTGAACCCCAACGGCATCTTCCACACCTCGGTCTTCGTCCACTTCTCGCGAGGCCTTCCTCGGAATCAAGACGCACCGGGTGCTCTTCGGAAGTTCTTCCGCGTCAAGCCGCGGCCCGGTGCCTCCAACCCCGCAGTAGTTGGGGGAGCCGGGATCCGGTCGAGGGAGGACGCCGCGGACCGTGCACCGGCGTACAAGCTCGTGGACTCCAACACGGACCGGAAGACGCGGTGGTTCTACATCACCAACCACCACCCGGGCCCGCCGAAGCCGAGCGAGACGGCGGCCCGGGCATCGGGAGTGGTGGAACACGAGCCCACCATGCGGAGGGGATCCGGCTCCCCGAGCCGCTAGCACGCATCCGAGTGCTCGGAGAAGCCGGACCGAGGGCCGAGCACGTGGCCTTCGGTTTCATGAAGCGCGGGATCCGGCCGCCGATGGCGAGGGATACGGCGGGCTTCGAGTACACCGGCGACGACGAAACGTCGCGGATGCCGGGGGCGAGTTGGACGACAACGACATCATCGAGAGGTTGTCGCGCATCTTCAAGGACATGCGGAGTACACGGCGTGCCCTGTCGAGGAGTACTCCGCCGCGCGCCCGCCCAACGAGGTGAGTAGCCGTACCCCCCTCGTCGAGTAGTGAGCACTTGTAGCAGAGTTGCTGACGCCTTGTGTCTTTGCGCAGGATGATGTGAAGCGGTTTGTCTCGAGCCACGGCCGCCACCGAGCGGGATCGAGATCCCGCGGAGGGGAAGGTGAAGGAGCGCCGTGAAGTCGGTGAAGGCGACAACACCGTCATCGTGGAGGATACCTCCGATGACGAAGAAGACGAGGAGACGCCGCAGACCGCTTCCGGTGCGGTCGAGGTTTAGCCGTCCAGGCTTGCCTCATGTGCCACTTGTACAAGACCCTCCGGCTAGCCTGGAGGCTAGCCTAGCTGCGCCGCCGCGGAAGCCGCGCAACCCCACCAAGAAGCGGGTGGCGAAGAAGATGAAGGTCTCAGAGACCACGCCTCCGGAGGTAAGTTATCTTGAACAGAGTAGTCGAGTACCCAGTAGTCGAGTACGGTGCTGACGAGTAGTCGTCCTTGTGTGCAGGAGGTGCCGCCAACGGAGCCCGTCGAAGAGGGCGACGAAGGCGTGTGGGACCCGGTGGGGGAACCGGCTGGAAGCCGAAGTCCAGCCCCCACTGTCGAAGAACTCCCCGACGCAGTCGGAGCGCCGGCCCCCGCTCCCGCAGGAGAGCGAGAGGACCCGCGGCCGCCGCCGTTGGAGAGATGGAAGCCGCGGGGACGCGGGAGACATCGCGCCGGCCGCCGCCACCGCGGAGGAGGCGGTGGCCGAAGAGGCGGAGGAGGAGACGCCCGCCGAGGGTGGACCGGTTGACATCGCCGCATCCTCGGTCCTCGGCCGTGACTATCGTCCGGTCGACCTTGTAAGTACCACACCTTCATGAGTAGTACTCGTTGCGGTAGTCGATGATTGCTCGACGATCTTCTCGTGAACACTTGTGCGGAAAATCCACGGATCCGAGCCGGGACGGGGAAGAGCCCGCAACGGCGGAGCGGGGAGAGGCCGTGCCGCCCGTCGAGGAGCCCGCTCCCGATTCCCAAGCCGCGACCGAGCCCCCGCCGCCGAAGCGCCGCCGCCCCGCAGGCGGCCATAGTCGAAGGTGAGTACCCTTCTTGAAGCCGTAGAACTCCGGGACGAGTAGTCGTAGGCACCGATGCGCGTGTTCCTTGTTGACGGAGCACTAAAGGAGGTGACATCCCCGCAGGGGTGCCCATACGGAGGTGACACCGGATGTCCCGGAGAGGCCGCGGAAGGAGCCCCCGAGCCCGAGGGGGAAGTCGTCGAGAAGTCCGCCGAGGGGGAGGCGGCGCCACGTCGCCGGGGGTTGCCCCGGAGGTGGCAATCCGATCCCCCGAGATCCAAGACGCGGAGCCTATCCGCTCGGCGCCGATGACGGAGGCTACGTCGGGTAGCCGTGGCGAGGATTGAACTGGCCGGCCGACGATCTCGTCGAGCCGGCAACGGTAGCCCCGGCACTGGAGGCGATCCGGCGGGCCGAACAATGGATGAAGGTACGTAGTCGTAGCCTCCCGAGTAGTCAATCCTTTGTGTTGAGTACTCGTCTTGACTTGAGCTTGTCTTGTGCAGGACGTCGCGGAGCGATCCCGCGAGAAGTCGAATCTGCTGCAAGGCTACGGTGACACCGTGCTCCGAGCCGAGGCCCTGGAGGAGCAGCTCGTGAAGTCGCGGAAGCACGCGGCCGCGATGCAGTCGAAGCTCGACGCCGCCTTCGCCAAGTACCACAACGATGTGATGGAGCTGCAGGCGAAGGGCGACGACTTGGTGCGGAAGAACAAAGGCCTCCGCAACAAGAACAAAGGTATGTCCTTTGACTTGTCGGGTACTTGTTGGAAGTCGTCAAGCCTCTGACCCGTTGTTGTGTTGTGTTGCAGAACTCGAAGGCCAGGTGGAGCAGCTGAAAGCCTCGGAGGTCAGCATGAAGAACCTCTTCTACCGGGAGCAGGAAGCCCGCCAGGTACTTGAGCTCGACTACAAGGAGCTCGCCCTCGAGTGCGAGAAGCATATGGAGCTGCGGATTGCCTCTGACAGAGATCTCGTCAACTGCTACAAATCTTTGCAGAAGTTGAACGAAGATTGCGAGGCGCTCCGGCCCACCGGAAGGACCTTGAAGAGGTCGCTCTCCCGATCGCGAGGCTCCCGGTGCCGCACCCGGCGGCCCCAAGATCGCCCCTACGGCGGATCGACTTCGTGAAGCGCCAAGCCGGCCGGCCGCCTACGTCAAGCACATGGCCAAGTCGATCCCGAAGCAAGTGCTGGCCTTCATGAAGTCGTACTTCCCGAAGGCTCCAGTGGAGGTGGTCGCCGGCGGGGTAGTCGCCAACGCTCGGATGAGCAAGACGCGTAGCCGGCCGGAGCGAGATGGCTCCCATCGCGGAGCAGGTAGCCGAGAAGCTGAACCTCCAGTAGCCCTGCATAGGTAGCTTAGTAGCCACAGTTGTACAAAAAACACTTGTAATGAACTTATTCATGTATCAATGAAATGAAGTTGTTCCATCAATGAGTACTCGTAACCGCGATCTCAGAGTGCGGAGCGCCCATCGTGGAGTAGGTGCGAGTAGTAGTACTCGGCTTTAGTAGTCCCGTTGTAGGGAGTAGACAGTAAAGAAGTTGATGAACAATCAGACTTTATTACTGAAGAAGTACACCTAGGTGGCCAGGGCCGTAGTTACAAGTAGTCGCCTAGGCCCGAAGGCCGCTTACAGCTAAGTGGCGCTGGAGCGGGTAGCCGCTCGTAGCCGGTGATCCGTAGGTAGCCGTGGAGGCTGGATCGCAGATCCGTAGGTAGCCGCGCGGGGCTGGATCTTGGAGTGTGGCCTCTTGGTAGACCGCTGCTAGAGTCCTTGACGCTCGTCGCAGCCCAGGGTCCGTAGGTAGCCGCACGGGCTGGACCTGGAGGAGAGTAGTCCGGAGACTTGGAGCCAGGACCCGGGAGGGTCGCTTTGCGGCAAGGGGTGTTGATGTAGTCGTGTAGACTTGAACCCCGGAGTAGTCGTGTAGACTAGGCGTAGAATCGACAGAGTTGGTCGACGTTCCACGAGTTGTTGACGTCTTCGCCTTCAAGTGTTTGGAGGCGGTAGGAGCCGGCCCGGTCACCTTAGCCACGGTGAAGGGGCCTTCCCCGTGGGGGAGCCGAGCTTGTGGAGTCCTTCCGTGTTCGGATACGGCGGAGGACAAGATCTCCAACGTTGAAGGAGCGTTCCTTGACGTTGCGATCATGGTAGCGTCGGATACCCTCCGGGTACCCTAGCCGATTGGACGAGGGCGGCGCGGCCGAGCTTCTTCAATGTCGTCGATATCAACTCGTCTGTTGTTTTCCGAGACGCCTTCGTCGTAGTGTTCCACCGCCGGTGAGTTCCATATGACGTCGGCGGGGAGGATGGCTTCGCAGCCGTAGACCGAGAAGTAGGGGGGATTGCCCCGTTGGCTTGGATGGTTGAGTCCGTAGCCCCCGAGTGCGTTGGGTAGTTCCTTGATCCACTTGCCCCCTTTAGAGTTAGCGCGTCATGCGGCCGCTTCTTGAGGGCATCGAGCACCATCCCATTGGCGCGCTCGACTTGTCCGTTGGCCCGTGGATGGGCGACCGAGACGTATCCGACGTCGATCCCGCCGTTCTCGCGGTACTCCCCGGGCGGTGGTTGTTGAAGTTGGACCCCGTGTCCGTGATGATGCGGTGGGGTAGCCCGTAGCGGTGTACGAGTTCATCCGGAAGTCGAGTACTCTGTCGGCCTTGGGGCATGTGACCGGCTTGACCTCGATCCACTTGGTGAACTTGTCGATAGCCACCGCACCACGTTGAATCCTCCCCGGCGCGGTTGGCGGTGGCCCAATCATGTCGAGCCCCCGGCGAGCAAAGGGCCGGGTCGGCGGTATGGTGACTAGCTTGTAGGCCGGGACGTGTTGTCTGCTTGGCGAAGAATTGACATCCTTGGCACCTTCGACGAGTTCTTCGGCATCGCCCGGAGCCGTGGGCCGCAAAAGCTCGCCGAAGGCCTTGCCGACCGGCATGCGTGAAGACGCGTGGTTGCCGCACGCCCTTGTGGATCTCCTCCAAGATGTCCTTGCCTTCTTCACGAGGGACGCACTTCATGAGTACTCCGAGAAGATGCGCCCCGCTTGTAAAGCTTGTCTCCGACGAGGACGTAAGACTTGGCGCGGCGGACGAGTTGTTCGGCCGCGTTCTTGTCGGAGGGGGACCTTCGCTCGGCCCGAGGTAGTCGATGAAGGGCCGCCTCCGGTCCACGTCGATCATCATGACCTCTCGCCCGACCGGTGGATGGGCCGGGGGTAGTGGTCGGTGGCGCCGGCTCGGGATGGATGGCGCGTGAAGCTCATGGACGAAGACGCCCGCGGGTACTTGGGCGCGGGTGGATCCGAGCTTCGAGAGGACGTCCACCGCAACATTGTTGTCGCGGACGATGTGGTGGAACTCGAGACCATAGAATTTGTTCTCGAGCTTGCGGACTTCTAGGCGCAGGCGTCCATGTTCTCCTTGTTGCGGTCCCGGGACTTGTTGACTTGGTTGATGACCACCGCGGAGTCGCCGTAGACTAGTAGCCGCTTGATGCCAAGTGAAGCCGCGAGGCGGAGCCCGTGCGGGGAGGGCTTCGTACTCGGCTTCATTGTTCGAGACCTTCCGGAAGATCCGCGGGACGTACTTGAGTTGTTCGCCCGTTGGAGAGATCGGGAGTACCCCTCGCGCTCGCGCCCTCGAGGTTGAGTGAGCCGTCGAAGTACATCACCCAATGCTCGGTCGCACGGTGGGAGTAGGTAGGCGGTTCTCCCGCCACTCGCCATGAAGTCGACCGGTGCTTGCGACTTGATGGCGGTGCGTGGCTTGAAGTCGATGGTGAGGGCGCCGAGCTCGACAACCCACTTGGAGATTCTTCCGGTGGCGTCTGGGTTCCTCAGGATGTCGCCGAGCGGGTAGTCGGTGACGACGGAAACCGAGTACTCCTGGAAGTAGTGTCGTAGCTTCCGCGAGGTGATGAGTAGAGCGTACGGGAGCTTCGTACGGCCGGTAGCAAGCCTTGGTCTCTCGATAGGACCTCGGCCGACGAAGTAGACCGGGCGCCCCGGACCGGTAGGCGTGGCCGTCTTCCCCGCCGCTCGACAATGATGGCGATCGACCACGTGAGTAGTCGCGCCTAGGTAGAGCGAAGAGTTGCTCGCCCTTGTGAGGAGCCGTGAGGATTGGCGGCTTTGAGAGGAAGTCCTTGAGCTGGGCAAGGGCTTGATCCGCCTCTAGAGTCCACACGAACTTCTCATGATGCTTGAGTAGTTTGAAGAAGGGAAGACCCGGTTCTCCTAGCCTCGAGATGAATACGTTCAACGCCGCCATGCACCCCGTCGGCTTATCGGACGTCCTTGATGCTCGTGGGAGCTTTCATGATGGTGATGGCGGAGATCTTCTCGGGGTTGGCTTCAATGCCGCGGCGGGGCGATGATGAAGCTGAGTAGTTTACCCGAAGGTACGCCGAAGACGCACTTGTTCGGGTTGAGCTTCTAGCGGTACTCGCGTAGTGATGCGAAGGTCTCTTCAAGGTCGTCGATGAGGGTACTGGAGTCCCTGGTTTTGACAACCACGTCATCCACGTAGGCTTCGACGTTCTTGTTGAGTTGCCGCTTGAAGCGGTGCCCGGATGGCCCGTTGGTAGGTAGCGCCGGCGTTCTTCGGCCCGAATGACATGGTCGTGTAGCAAGACGCGCCAAACGGGGTGATGAACGCGGTCTTCTCCTCGGTCTTCCTCCTTGATTGCGATCCGGTGGTACCCGGAGTAGCGCCGAGGAAGCAGAGCAGGTCGCAGCCCGCCGTGGAGTCGATGACTTGATCAATCCGCGGCAACCCGAAGGGGTCCTTGGGGCGTGCTTGTTGAGGTCGGTGTAGTCGACGCACATCCTCCACTCGTTCGAGTTCTTCTTGCGGACGAGGACGGGGTTGGCGAGCCACTCGGGATGGAAGACTTCTCTCGATGAAGCCGGCCGCGAGTAGTTTGGCAAGATCCTTCTTGATGGCGCCCCGTCCGTCGTCGGCAAAGCGTCGGAGGTGTTGTCGCTTGGGGGTGGCCTTTGGATCGACGTTGAGGCGGTGCTCGATCGGCTCTTTGGGCACTCTGGCATGTCCGTCGGCTTCCACGCGAAGATGTCGCGGTTAGCCCGAAGGAAGCCGATGAGCGCGTCTTCCTATTTGGGGTCGAGGCCGGCCCCGATGGTGGTGGTCTTGCCGGGGTCGCCCGTTCCGAGGTCGACCGACTTGACGAGTACCTCCTCGGTGGCCGAGGCTTGTTGGCGGCCGTCGGACTTCTGCGGGATGTCGAGTTCGCTTGTGGCAAGCTTCTTCGACGCGGCGTAGACCTCCATCATCGGGTTGGGTACTTGGTTTGTTGAAGCGATCACCACGACCTCTCGTATCGCGGTCGTGGGAGATCTTCAAGTCCCCCCGGAGGGAGAGTACCCCGGCCGGACTTGGCATCTTGAGTACCAAGTAGGTGTAGTGGGGCACCGCCATGAACTTGGCGATGGCCGGTCTGCCGAGGATGGCGTGGTAGGAAGTCTCGAAATCCGCGACCTCGAACTTGATGTACTCGGTGCGGTAGTTATCCCGAGACGCTCCGAAGGTAATCGCGTACCACCGAGCCCAGTGGGATAGCCGCGTTGCCTGGGACGATGCCGTAGAAAGGCATGCTGCTCTTGTCGAGCATGGGGGTGACGTCGAGGTTCATCTTCTTCAATGTTTTGGTGAAGAGGACGTTGAGCCCGCTTCCACCGTCAATGAGCACCTTGTTGAGCTTGGAGCCCGCCACCGTTGGTTTCAGGACGAGAGGGAACCGTCCTGGTTCGGAGAAGCTGGTCCACCGGTCCGCGCGGGAGAAGGTGATGGGTACCTCGACCACCCGAGAGGGGTCATAACCGCCGGCTCGATGGACATCACTTCACGACGGGTAGCCTTCGCTCCCGCCTGGCCGGGCGTCCGCCGAAGAGGACGTTGACGGTCTTCTCGGGTTCTTGGAAGTCGTTGTTGTCGCCGTCCTTCCTCTTGCCCTTTTGGTCGTGAGGGTGCGGTGGCTCCGGCGTGTCCTTGAGTGCGTGCTCGAGCCGGTAGCACCGCTCGGTAGTGTGATTGCCGTTCGGATGCCACGGGCACTTCTCCTTCGGCGAGTCCTTGAACCCGCCGGAGTTCTTCTTCGAGTTCCCTTTCGCAGGCGCCGGATAGCCGCGACGGTGTTGTACGGCTTGCGCTTGCGGTTGGGACCCGAGTAGTTGTTGTTGTTGTTGTTGTTGTTGCGGCCGCCTTGATTTGCATTGCCTTGCCGCTTCCGCCGCCCGGTTCTCGCTTGGACTTGCCGCGGATGGCGTCGTACTTGGCGTTGGCCTTGTCCTCTTCATCCGCCCAGGACGTGATCATGTCCTTGAGGTGGGGAATGGACCTGGGGCGGCGACGACCGAAGTCCTCGAAGGTGCGGCGATGATAGAGGCCGTCCTGGAAGAGGTCGATGACCTCCTTGTCGGTGACGTCGACGACGGTAGCGCGCTTGTCGAAAAAGCGGTGCATGTACTTGCGGAGGGTCTCGCCTTGTTCCTGCTTGATCATGGCGAGGTCCATGCGAGTACCCGAACGGCCCATGGCGCCCGCGAAGTTGCTTGTGAATTGCTCCTTCAGCTGGTCCCACTGGTCGATCGAGTGCTTGTCCAGCGACTCGAGCCATGTGAGCGGAGCTTGGTCCAGACAGAAGGGGAAGTAGAGGCATTTGGTGTCGCCGTTGCGCCGCCGTTCTCGATGGAGAGAGCGTAGCATCGGAGCCACTGGATAGGGTCCTGCTTCGCGTCGTACTTGGTGATCCCCAAAGGTTTGAACTTGTCGGGGAGGAGCAGGTTGCGAAGCCGGGGTGAGAAGGCGGGGAAGCCGTCGCCCTCAGTAGTGGTCGACTTCTTCCGCCGCAGCTCCTCGATCTTCTGGCGAGCGTCGTACCCGCCGTGCGAGGCGCCGGAAGCGTGGCTGTTCGCGTGGCCTCGGCCGCCGCGACCGCCGCCGCCGCCCGGCCTCTCTGTTGGCCCTATGGTTGGAGCCGCCGCCGCGGCCGCCGCCGCCGTCGGGGTCGTTGCCGCCACCACCGGCCGGAGCGCGGTGGGGGGACAACCTCTCGGTTTCCTTGGTCCCGAGAAGGTCCGCCGCATGGGAGCGGCGACGGTTTGGGTCGCCCTGGTATGTCGCCTCGAGTACGGTTGGGCCCGGCGTTGCCGCCGCGACTAGTAGCTTCGTTGTCGCGCGGCTTAGCTGGGGGAGGTTGGCTGACTCGCTTGTCGACCCGCATGAAGTAAGCTTCTTCAGCGAGCTTGGCGATAACCTCTCCGGCCGCGTATGCCCCGAGCACCGGCGTGCGATCGTTGTGATCGACATGAGGCATTGCTCAGGAGTGGTGTGGACTCTACTCTCGACCGCCTCGAGAGCTTCCGCAAGGTTGCGGATGGGAAGGTTGTCTCTGAGCCGCCGGCGTCGTTCGCCGCGCTTCTCGTTACGTTCGCGCCGGCGTCCCCGTTGGCGGCGGTCTCGCCGCGGGCGCATCGGCGGACAGCTCGTGCCCGAGAGATGTCCTCCGTGTACTTGTCCGCGGCCGTGCTCGAGGTTCCCGGGTGTCGCCGGCAGCCATGAAGACTTGGCGATCGGGGGTGCCAAGGCCGGACTCGAAGGTGCCACCTCGGTGGGTGTGTTGGAGTCGGCCCCGGCCGGTGGTGTTCCCTCCCGGAACGGTAGTGAGTCGATGTAGGCGACGCAGCAGTGAGTCTCCCTTTGCCGAGGTCGGCGGGCTTGCGGTCCGGCCGCAGACGTATCTCGCCGGCCGGTGTTGATTTTATAACCGGCCCGTAGGCCGGCCCCGACAGGGGAAGCTCGGTGGAGTCGTCTTCGGACTCGGGCTCCTCGGGGGTCCGACCCGAAGTCGAACTCGTAGTCCGGGTTCGAGTAGAACTCGGAGAGAGGGTTGGAGCCCGAGACGTGATCGGGGACGGCGTCGGAGTCCGAGTTGTACTCGGTTACGGGGGCCCTTGCCGGCCCGTCGTGGAGCAGGAGCCCCCGTGCGGGCCCGGCCGAGGACGCGGGGGCCACGCGTGGAGCGTTGACGTGGTGAAGGGGCCGCTCCGCGATGGCCGAGCGGCCGGCTCGCAAGCGATGGCCCATGGCGACGTCGGGTTCGAGTTGGAGACGGACTCGAGCTCGAAGTCGCCGTGATGGTTGAAGAGCGAGATTTCGCCGAACTTGCCGGCGAGCGTTCGCCCGTGACGACTTCGGGAAGTGTCACGAGGCCTGTCCTCGGGTTGGGTTGCATGGTCAGGCGGCGCTGGAAGGAGCCCGCGCCATCAGCAGTGCAGACCCAGGCACCGAAGACGAAGGTGTCGCCGCGGTTGAAGGCGACGCTGGCTTGATGTGGACGGAAGCCGTCGAGTTCGCCATGTGATCTCGAGCGAGACCCCCTACCTGGCGCGCCAGCTGTCGGTGTTTTAGACCGGCAACCTACTACGGGGAGTACCCGAAGTAGATGAATGTGACTCGCCGAGATCGGTAACTCGAAGGAAGAGACATGTGGCACACAATTTAGACAGGTTCGGGCCGCGAGGTGCGTAATACCCTACGTCCTGTATGCTGCGTAGCTCTGGATTGATAGGGCACGATTACAAGATGGTGCAATAGTGCGCCGTGAGTTGTAGGAGATGAAGATGATCCTGAGATCGGTCCCTGCCTCGCCTTATATAGTCCGGGAGGCAGGGTTACAAGTCGGAGTAGGGAAGGAGTACTCGTCGAGTACGTCTAGGAGACCTCTATACAGTGCGGAACGTGTACAGAGTCCTAACCGAGTACTACTCCTGTGTAGTCCTTGTGCTCCACGCCTTCAGGTGCCGTGTAGCGCAAGCCGGTAGTCCCGGGGGCCCACCGAGTAGTCGGTCCCGGTACCCACCGAGGTAGTGGGCCCGGGGAGGTCCATACGACAAGTGGTAAACCAATCTAGTACACGAGAGTGGTAAACCAATCTACGGTCTCGAGTTCCACCATGTCGTCCGCAACAACAATGTTGCGGCGGATGTCCCGTCAAAGCTTGGTTCTACTCGCGCTCAAGTACCAGCGGGTGTCTTCATCCACGAGCTTCACGCGCCATCCATCCCGGAGCCGGCGCCACCGACCACTGATCCAGCGCATCCCCCGGCTGGCCAGGAGGTCATGATGATCGACGTGGACTGGAGGCAACCCTTCATCGACTACCTCCGCGAGTAGAAGGTTCCCTCAGACAAGAACTTGGCCGAGCAACTCATCCGCCGTGCCAAGTCCTACGTCCTAGTCGGAGACAAGCTCTACAGGCGGGGCACAACTTCTAGAGTACTCATGAAGTGTGTTTCCCGAGAAGAAGGCAAGGGCATCTTGGAGGAGATCCACAAGGGCGTCTGCGGCAACCACGTGTCCTCACGCACGCTGGTCAGCAAGGCCTTCCGACGAGCTTTCTATTGGCCTACAGCTCTAGGCGATGCCGAAGAACTCGTCAGAAGGTGCCAAGGGTGCCAATACTTCGCCAAGCAACAACACGTCCCGGCCTACAAGCTAGTCACCATACCGCCAACCTGGCCCTTCGCCTGCTGGGGGCTCGACATGATTGGGCCACTCCCAACTGCACCAGGTGGATTCAACAGAGTACTGGTGGCCATCGACAAGTTCACCAAATGGATCGAGGTTAAGCCGGTCACATGCCCCAAGGCCGAGAGAGTACTCGACTTCCTGTATGAACTCGTACATCGCTACGGACTACCCCACCACATTATCACGGACCTGGGCTCCAACTTCAACAATCACCAGTTCTGGGAGTACTGCGAGAACAGCGGGATCGACGTCCGATATGTCTCAGTTGCCCATCCTCGGGCCAATGGACAAGTCGAGCGTGCCAATGGGATGGTACTCGATGCTCTCAAGAAGCGGCTACACGACGCTGCCAACACCAAAGGAGGCAAGTGGATCAAGGAACTACCCAATGCGCTCTGGGGGCTACGTACCTAACCCTCCAAGCCAACGGGACAATCGCCATACTTCCTGGTCTACGGCTCCGAAGCAATCCTCCCTGCTGATGTCATGTGGGATTCGCCGGCAGTGGAACAATACGACGAAGGCATATCTGAAGACAGCAGATGAGTTGACATCGATGGACTTGAACAAGCTCATTGCGCTGCCCTCGTCCAATCAGCAAGGTACCTTGAGGGTATCCGATGCTACCACGATCGCAACATCAGGGAACGATCCTTCAACGTTGGTGATCTTGTCCTCCTCCGCATCCAGAACACGGAAGGACTACACAAGCTCAGCTCGCCTTGGGAAGGTCCCTTCACAGTTGCAAAGGTGACCGGACCGGGCTCCTACCGTCTCCAGACACTCGAAGGCGAAAACATCAACAACTCGTGGAATATCGATCAGCTCTGTCGATTCTACGCCTAGTCTATCGACTACCCTTGGGGCTCAAGTCTACATGACTACTCCAAAAACCCTTCGCTGTAAGCGGCCACCGGGTCCAGGCACTAGTCTCTAGACTACTCTACTCCATGATCCAGCATTAACGGCTACTAATGGGTCTCGGGCTGCTCCGAGCGACAAAGGACTCCAGCAACGGTCTACTAAGAGACCATGTACTCCTAGATCCAGCCTACACGGCTACTAACGGATCTACTGCTGTAAGCGGCTACACGCCCTAGCACCACTCAGCCGTAGGTGGCCTCCGGGTCCTGGCGACTGCTCTTGTAAAACGGCCCTGGCCATCCAGGTGTATCTCTATCAGTAACAAAGTTTGATTATTCATCAACTGATTTACTGCTTTTTTCCCTTAACGGGTCTACTAGCAAGTACGACTACTCGTGACAACTCCATAATGAGAACTCCGCATACACACCTTGCGACAATGAGTACTCATTTTTGAGAAGTTTTCTCATTCCATACTTAAACAAGTTCAATACAACTCTGTTTATACAATTACTTCTACAAGCTAACCCTACAGGACTACTGAAGGTTAAGCTTCTTGGCGACCTGCTCAGCAATCGGCGCCATTTGCTCCAGGAGCTCCGCGTACTGCTCATCCGTGTAGTTGGCGGCTAGTCCACCGGAGACTACATCCACTGGATCCTTCGGGAATTACGACTTCATTTATGCCAAGATCGTATTGGGGATCGACTTCGCCAAGTGCTTGATGTACGTCGCCAGACGACATGGAGCTTCTCTCAGCCGGTCCACCAACGGAGCTATCTTCGGCCCGCCCGGATGAGGCACCAGCAGCCTCGCGATGGGAAGTGCGGCTTCTTCGAGTTCCTTCAGTTGGGCCCGCAGCGTCTTGTAGTCCTCGTTCAACTTCTGCTGAGATTTGTAGCCGTTGACGAGGTCACGATCCGAGGCAATTCGAAGCTCCATATGCTTATCGCACTCGTAAGCCAATTGCTTATAGTCATATTCAAGTACCTCACGGGCCTCTTTCACCCGGTAGAAGAGGTTCTTCATGTCGACTTCTGAAGCTCTCAGCTGCTTGACACGAGTCTCAAGCTCTGCAATCAACAAAAGGCGGGTCAGACTATTGCAAGGTACTTCCACTGGGTACTCGACAAGACAACACGTACCTTTATTCTTGTTGCGGAGCGACTTGTTCTTCCGCACCAGCTTGTCGCTCTTTGCCTGCATATCCTGGACTTCATTGTGATATTGGGCAAAGGCGCTGTCAAGTTTTGACTGGAGCATGGCGGAGTGCTTCCGGGCCTTCACGAGTTGTTCCTTCAAGGCCTCCACCCGGAGCACTACGTCGCCGTACCCCTGGAGCATGCCAGACTTCTGTCGGGATCTCTCCACAACATCCTGCAGCAGACAATAGCTGTCACCTGGGTACTCAGCATCTACGGCAGATTGACTACTCAAGGGCATCGACAACTCACCTTCATCCACTGCTCGGCCTGGCGCATCGCTTCCAAGTGACGTGCTACCGCCGCCAGGTCGACAAGGTCGTCTGCCAGGAGTTCAACCCCACACGACTACTCATGGCGGCCCCAGACATTGGCGCCGACCGGATTGGCTCCGCATCTTGGATCTCCGGCGAACGGACGACTACTTCCAGGGTTGACTCTGGCAGTACATCGTCGCATTCTTCTCCGGCCATCGCGGGGGCTTCTCCGCTGGCTACCTCCACCAGCTCGGGGGCTGCCCCGGCGACTCCTTGGGTCTCTGGCGCCAAGCCTTCAACAGGCACCGCCTCGGGGATGGCGGTTCCTTCGGCTTCGGCCCCTGTCAACAGAAGACAACTGGATTAGTCGCTCTTAGCGGTTAAGACTACTCCTTGAGGATAATTGTGTTTGTGCAGTGTACTCACCTTCTACAATACTTTCCTCTGGCAATGTAGCCTCCACGGCCAGTGCCTCGGACTCTGCTTGAGGGGCGGGAGTGGACTCCTCGGCGGCTGGCGCAATTTCCTCTTCAGCCACCACCGCGCTGGGTTCATCCTCATCCCAAGTCAAGTCCGTGGATTTCCTGCAGAGTACGCAACTGGTTGTCAACCAAGTATGACTACCAAATCACATGTACTACTTGGGAAAGATCTTCACTTACAGGCTCGACCGGACTACTGTCACGGTCGGGGCGCCAAGGATGCTGGCGATGTCGACTATTCCAGCTTTAGCAGGTGTCTCCTCTTCGGCCTCAGCAGCCGTTGGCTCTTCTGCAATAGCCACGGTCGGTTCAGTACTCCCCTCGACAAGGGGGGCCGGCGCGTCGCTTGCGCCACGGGTTCTTCCATGGTGGGGGGCCGGGCGCGGGCCGGCTCCAGCCCGGCTCTTCCACCATACCCCGGTCACCTTTGTCCCCTTGGTCTACGGGGTCGGAAGGTGGGATCTCCTGCAAGCAACGGAATTCTTTCGTCAGCATACACAACATCGAGAAACAAGTACTCGGCTACCCTACTCAAGGAGCTTACCTCTTGGGATGTGGTCTCCGTGACCTTGAGCTTCTTGGCCACGCGCTTGCGGGCCACATTGCGCGGCTTCCTTGGTGGCACAGGAAAACTAGCCTCCAAGCTAGTTGGAGGATCTTGGATGAGGGGAACGTTAGCAGTCCAGGGCGGCTGAATCTTGACCGCAGCTGGAACCGCTCTTGAAGCGTCTCCTCGTCATCCTCGTCAGACATGTCTTCGACGACAACAGTGTCGTCTCCTTCACCGACTTCGCGACGCTCCTTGGGCTTGCTCTTCCCCTCATCTGGGATTTCGACAAGTCGAGGAGGTGACGCCGGCTCGGAGACAAACTTCGTTATGTCATCCTGCAAGAAGCACATTGGTTGAACACGACTACTACTACATAATCAGTACTCGACATTGAGTACGGCTACTGACCTCATTCGGTGGACGTGCGGCGGAGTACTCGGGCACAGGGCAGGGCGTGTACGCCGGCATGTCCTTGAAGATTCCCCCCAGCCTGTCGATGATATCGTCGTCGTTGATTTCATCACTGGGCATCCGTGACGAGTCGCCGTCGCCGGTGTACTGGTAGCCCAGGGTGTCGCGAGCCATCAACAACTGCACCCTCCTCTTCATGAAGCTGAAGGCCACATGCTCGGCCCTCAGCCCGGCTTCTCTTAAAGCCTTGATCTTTGCCAGCAGTTTGGGTAGCTGGATACCCTCCTGCATCGTTGGCTCGGTGTTCCACCAGGGCCGGTGTCGGTGCGGAGTGTAGTCCCGACACTAACTAGTAATAAGCGCTGAGATCTGTCTCTCGATGATTGGTGCTAAGCAACTAAGGACACTTGGTTTATCTTGGTTCCGGCCGGGGCCGTACATCCAGCAGGGGTGTGCTCGAGGCACTATATTGCTTTGCACCGGGGTGCCTGTAGTGGGGCGGCTAAAAGCAAGGCGGGAGAGGAGGTGTGGCCTCCATGTCCCAAGATGTGTGATTGAGGCGAGTGCCAATATCGTGGGAAGGACGGGGAGCGTTTGAGTGATCGCTATTCGTTGTCCCGTGTATGGTGTCTTGTGTCGTCCGTCCCCCCGCGGCGAGGGGGATCACCTTCCTTTTATAGACCAAGGAGAGGGTGATTTACAGGCATGCCGCACTATTTAGCTACGTGTAATGGTATGGTGTACAGTGCGGGGGAGTTGACGGTTGTCCTGGCGAATCTTGCTCCAGTCATGGCGTCGTGGCGTGCCCTGTACTTGAACAAGGGAGTCCTCGAGGGTGGAGGCGTAGTGGTTGACCGGGGCGTCTCCATGCGGGCTCGAGGGAGTCGCCGACGGTGATTCGTACGAGGTATAGTGGCAGGCGTGGCGGCGTCCCGTCCCCGCGTGCCCAACAGCGTCGGAGTTGTTGTAGCAGTGCACAGCGTGGCGCTGCAGGGGCGGGGATGGCCGCACAGGACTGACAGCGACGGGGATGGCGCTCCCGCCGGCCAGACGTCACGGCTTGACCCCCGCGAGTCACGAGAAGAGGGTTCGAGGGTGCGACCGGCCCCCCCTTCGAGGGGCGCGGCGCGTTAGCCGTACTAGAGTGGGCGGCACGGTGTTACGTAGGCGACACCGGCCTCGTCGCACGCTCCCCCATTGTGGCGGGGATGGGCTCCCCCTAGGGAGTTGGCGGAACAGCGCTGGGGCGTGATTCCCAGGTGCGTGATGGCACGGCTCTGCTGTGTCAGAGCATTAAATGCCCGTACCTGTGTGCGGGAGCAGGTGCGCTCGTGAGAGAGCCTCGAGCGAGGCGGAGCCCGCTTGAGGGAGGCGAGGACCCTCGAGCGAGGCGGAGCCCGCTCGAGGGAGGCGGGGACCCTCGAGCGAGGCGAATCCCGCTCGAGGGGGCGTGAGCCCTCGAGCGAGGCGGAACATGCTCGAGGGGGGCGTGAGCCCTCAAGCGGGGCGGCGACCTTGCTCGAGGGGGTGCTTGATTGGGCCACTCTGGTGGGCCGCGGGGGCCACCGCAGCGTGGGCCGCGCTGTGTGTGTGCTTAGGTTAGAGGTGTATTTTGTTTTGTTTTTTGCAGGTTTTAAGCAGGATTCCCCCGGTTTTTAGGGGACCCTCAGGGCCGTCCCCGACAGTAGCCCCCGAGCATCTGTGGGTGTGCCGGCCAGGCTCCCGCAGATGCTGACGCCTACTGATAGGACGTTCTTCCCCCTGGTTGCAAATGCCTTCCGTGGGGCCGTGTCAGCGGACCCGCGGGTCTAACCCTCGAAGCCCTGCAGGAGCGTGGGTGCTCCTGCAGGGATTTGATCGCGAAATCTCGTCAGTGGGCGTAGTACATGTTCCAACCGGCATCGGCAATGTTGCAGCCGGCTTCGGTGATGCACGCGCAACTGATATCTTTTCGCGTTCGGCGCGTCCCACGAGGTGTAGCCGTGCGTCGAGCCCCCGAGCCTGGGCCCATTCGAGGCGATCGGGGTGAGCTCTTTGTCTTGTTTTAAACGTGCCCTCGCCGTCCCTCCGCGGGACGGAGGGTGAGGTTTCCTCAACCCCCATCGATCGGGTCACAGATTGCGGATTCCTCGTCGAGCTGTTAGCGGGCGGTTCAAGTGGATGCCCATGCCCCGTTCGATAAGAGTAGGCTCGTGGTCCGGAGACTCGTCCATTAAAGCGCTTGCGCGGGTTTGCTAGGTGGGGCTCGGTCCCATTAGCTAGGGACCGAGGGTGCGGAAGCTCTCCCTCGGTGGGATCCCCCCGGCTAGCTGCCCGTGCTGGCTCTCGAACACGATATGTGGGGCGCCCTCGAGCCAGCGGGCTCGAGGAAAGGCTCAAATGCGCGCGCCCTCATCGTCCCTAACTCTGGTGATCTAGGGCACCTATTCGAACCCGTCGAGGGTCAGATTTTGAACCCCTGATCAGTAGGGCCGTGCGGGGTAGCAGCGGAGTGCTCCCATCTTTTCGCATCTGCAGGTTTCGAGGGTTCTTGGCCGTGCCAGCCCTCGAACTGCTGATCGGTAATTCTGTGGATCGAGGGCACCTGTGGCGCCCGTTTATTTCAAACGGGCTTCGAGGCCACTGGTCGGTATTCGCACCCTTCGAGGGTCGGTCTTATTTGTGCTCGGGGCTCGGGCCGCTCGAGGGTCTTCCTAACTTGGTAAGGGACCGGGCCATTTAATGCCCGCAGTCGCGGCTATAGCCAGGCGCCGTGGGCGCGCCTTTTCAGGCGCTGCGACCGCGCGCGTAGTGGGCGGAGTGGGCGAGTGGGCAGGCGGATGTGACCGCCCGCCGCGACCATCCGGTTACCGCGCCGTGATGATGGCGCGCGTGCAGTCGTGCGGCCGCCGCGGTCATGGTGGGCCCCGCTCGTCAGTGAGGGAGAATTTCCCCTACAGTTAATGCGCGCGGGGCGTGCGCTCCGGAGAGCACGCCCCGTGGTTTATAAATCTGATAGGCGGAGGAGGGGCGGTTTTTTACCTTCGCACTTAGCATTTGCTGTCCTTGCCTCTCATGCTCCAGCTCCTGAACCATTCTTGCCTTCGCACCTCTGTTCTTGGAGCTACTCTCGCTTCCCGTTCCTCATTCCCCCGCCCATTCGTATGGCTCCCCAGCAGCCCAGCACCATCATCGACCCGTCGGCATGGGAGCGCTCGACGGCGACGACGCTGTCTCTGAATCTGCTGGTGTCCGGCGGTCAACTGGCGGCGAATGTGGATGGGCAGTCCGCGGAGTGGATTGTGCCATCGGAGAGGGACCGAGTTCCCAACCCATCGTACGGCTACGTCGTCAGCTTCGTCCGCTTCCACGAGCGTGGCTTCGCGGCACCGGCGAGCCGCTTCATGCGGGGTCTGTGCTACCACTACGGCGTGGAGCTGCACAACTTCACACCGAACGCGATCTCGCAGGCGGCCACGTTCGTCGGCGTCTGCGAAGGCTTCTTGGGGATCCCGGTAAATTGGGATCTCTGGGTCCACCTCTTCCGCGCGGAGCTGCATACGCTGTCGACGTCGGAGCCGAGGACTCGCCGCGCGGCGCGCGCGCGCATCTTGGCGCTCGCATTGCGGAGCTCACGCAGGGAGGAGTACATCCCCTGCACGATGACCTCCAATAACGCGGAGTGGGAGCGGGGGTGGTTCTACCTCCGCAACGCCAACCCCGGCCTCCCCCCTACACCGGCAAGGTACTGAGGGAGAAGGCCGCCTCCTGGTACAACGGGGTGTCTCCGCCTTCGCACCAGGCGCGGCTGGACTCGCTCAAGGCCGCGTTGAAGAACCTAGCGGACCGCGGGCTGACCGCGGGATGCATCCTCGCCAACCTTCACCACCGGCGGATCGTCCCCCTGATGGAGAGGCGGCTCTGCATCTTCGAGATGAGCGAGGACGCGGACCCCATCGCGTTGGCGGAGTCGCGGCTGCTGCAGGACCTCTTCCCGCGGGAGTACGCGGCTACCCGGGCGTTGCGCGCCATCGACCTCAGGCCGGGGCGTTGTGACAACGCGTCCCTGTGGGCGTTCGCCATCCTCCCCGTCGGCCAATTGGTGAGTGAATTTCATGATTTCCTTTCTCATTCTTCCGGTTTTTGGGTTGCCGGCGCGTTTTAAGGCTTTGCCTGATCCCCGCAGATGGTACGCGTGGACACCGCGCGGTCCGACCCGCCTACACCCCAGTCTCGCGCGCTCACGCGTGCGGCACAACGGCGAGAGCAGGAGCGGGTGGATCGCAGGCGAGAGCGGAATGCGCGGCGGCGGGAGCGCGGGAGCGAGAGGAGCGAGGAGTTCGCCGCGCGAGCAGGCAGGGACTTTCCTTGCCGGGACGAGAGGAGTACTCGTCATCGGACGAGGAAGAGGAGGAAGAAGAGGAAGAGAATAGAGGGCAGGTTCTCCCCGACAGGTGGGAGCCTGCACCCCCGTCACCGGAGCCGACTCCGGTGGCGAGAGAACCATCGCCTGGGGCGGGCGCAGGGGCGCTCGCCACCGGGCGGTCCGCGACGGAGGCGGCACGAGCCGTGGAGGCTCCGGCGCGCGCCCACGGAGGCGCCCGTGTGCGTGGCGGAGCCCGCGTGCGCGGTGGAGGCGGCAAGAGGCGCGGCGGCGGCCGCGCCGGCCGCGCCCGCGACGTCGGCGGGGGCCTCGAGGAAGAGGAAGCAGGCCTTCTCCTCCTTGAGGTAAGGAGTTGCCTTTCGAGGGGTCGCGTGCTCGACGGGCGGGGGGTTTGACGATTTGTTTCCGTGTCCGTAGGGTGGCGCCAACCGTGCCCCCCTCGCACCGCCCAAGATGCGAGGGCAAACGCGTCCATCCTAACCGGGGAAGCGCTCGTCGAGGGCGGCGCGGGCGGGGCGCAAGCACGGTGGCGACGGCGAGCGGGGCCTTGCAACGCGCGGCCGAGGCCTCGGGGCCGCGGCCGGCGGCGACAACCACGGAGCCGTGGCGGCGGTGGCGGAGGCGCGACGGGGAGCCGGCCGTGGCCGAGGCGCGGCCGGTGGCGGAGGCGCAACCCGCGGCGCCGGTCGTGGTAGCGCTACCGGCGTCGTTGGTTGCGAGAAGCGCGTCCGGCGTCCGCGGGCCGCTAAGACATTCCCGGAGGTGGATGTCGCCGCACCGCAGCCAGGAGCCCGTGGCCGCGGTCGCGCGGCTAGAGGCGGAGGTTGCCGTGGCCGCCGCGGAGCCCGCCCTCGCCGGCGGCTCCCGTGCGACGGCGGTGGAGATTCCCGACGACGATGCCCCGCCGCCGGGTGGGACCGGTGGGGAAGCCTACCCCGCACCGGCCCCGAGCCTCGGGCGGGGGGCACTCGTCGAGCGGTGGGATGGCCACATGGTGGCCGGGAGCTCAAGGCACGGCGCCGAGGCCTCTTCATCCCACGCCGGCCCCCTTGGCTCGAGTGATCTGGCGGCGGGCGCAGGGCAGGGGCAAGAGCGCGCCGGTGCGCCATCCCCCCTCTTCACCGACGCCCAAGAGGAGCAGCAGTTGTGGGAGGAGCTTCGCGGCCACGGTGCTTCGCTCAACCGAGCGTTGAACGAGGCGCTACAGATCCACAGCGGCCCGGCGTGGCGCGTTTTCCAAGTATGTTGCCGTCCGCTAGATTGTTGCTTTTTTTCTTATTCTGTCGTCTTCGTGTTTGTTTTTCGCTACGTGACGCTCACCTGTCTTTGTCTGTTGGTTGCAGGAGCTGGAGCTCCACGCCCGCGACAGGTATGGCGTACTCGACCAGATGAGCGCTGAGCTCCGCCAGCTCCGGGAGCAGCGCGATGCTCTCGACGCCCTCGCCGAGGCCCTGAGGACCCGGGATGGCTGGCTAGCTTACCGGGCGGAGGCCCTACGCGACCAACTCTTGGAGCTGGAGGGGCAGTCCACGGCGCGCCCCTTCGCCATAGAGCGGGTCCGCACGACCCTCATCGACTGGGACGAGGGCGGCTGCGGCCAGGCGAGACGGGACTCGGAGAGGGCACGCACCGTGGCGGGCGGCGGGAGGGCGAGAGGTGGTCTCCATCCGGACCCAGAACCGGGAGGTCCGCACGGAGCTCGCGGAGGCGCGGTCCCGGCAAGGCCAGGCCAAGGAGAGGGCGAGGGAGGCCGAGCAGAGAGCCAAGGAAGCCGAAGAATTGAAGGCCGCCCTCGCCGCCAAGGTCGCCGCGGTTGTCGCGACGGAGGAGCGGCTCGAGCGGGGAGCGTGCCGCTCGCCAAGAAGCCGAGGGTCGGCTCCGGTAGAAGCGGGCCGCCCTCATTGATGCCGGACGGCGCTCGAGCGGGAACATGCTGCTTTCGAGAGGGCGCAGGCGTCGCTGAAGGAGCGGGAAGATGAGGTCTCGAAGCTCGACGGGGAGCTGATCGATCTTAGCATCTCGAACGCGGACCAGCACCGGACCCTCGAGGAGCAGAGCGCCATGGTCGTCAGCTTGCAGTAGGCAGTCGAGAGCGGCCGCAAAACTCTCGAGGGGGAGAGGAAGCAGGTTGAAGATGAGCCGCCGCTTCGTTCTTTTGTTTTGTTGATCTTCCCTTCGGGGATTCGTTCCCTTTTTGAATTTCCTTGCTCGTGGTATCCAGGCCTGCGCACCGCGCTGGGGCGTGTGACCGATCGGGCCGAGACGCCGCAGTCGCCTATGACTCCTCCGAGCGGGGCGGTAGAGCCGCGTGCCGCAGCCCTTGAGACCTGCCAGGCGGTCGAAGAGGGCGAGGCGCAAGCCGGAAGCTCGCTGGCCAGCCGTCTACGCGCCCTTGGTGGGCATGTCTTGGGGCGGATGCACCGTGCGCTTCACCCGGGCGTCCAGAAGGCCTTAGGCGTGGTGCGATCCCACTACGAGGTGAACTTCGAGGCCGTGGCGTCAGGCTACGTTGTCCCGGAGGGCGTCGAGGATGAGGCGGCGATGGAGCACGCGGACGCGCTCGCTGCTGATGCCGCCCAGACGCTCACCGAGGCCTTCGTGGAGTTCTTGTTCCCGGATGCTGCTGACGCCGACGTGCCTCAAGCTTGAAGGTCGCTGGGCACTTGGCCCATTTTTGTTTAAATGTTAGTATCTGGGCCATGCGGCCGTGTAAAAGAACAAGTATTTTATTGAGGTGTTAAACATTTGTAAATGTTATCTCTTGTTTCATTTATCACGCTGTTCTGTTTCTTCCTTTGCTTGGGCGAATTCGGGTTGGGGGAGTTCGATTTTCGTGAGCAGCCTGCTGGGCCGGAGGCAAGAGAGAAGGGTCGTATCCTCGCGGAGGCGTAGGCGGTCTCTGGCTCGCGCGTCCTTTCCGCTCGGCCACCCACGCCCTGCCTTGGTTCGCTCGAGGCCCAGGTCGAAACATACTTAGCGCGCTTGCGAGTTAAATTTTTTGCAAAAAAATGGGACCATTTTTTGGGGGGATACGCCCCGCAGTAGCCCCCGAGGGTGACTTGGTTTTCAGGGGAAAGCCGAGTTGCCCTTTAACTTTATTGACTTGCTGCTGTTTACATCGTGCTACCAACTGGGGTGCTGGGCATGTAATTTACAACAAAAGACCTGTAAATCCTAGCTAAGGGTAGAAGCGACGTAGCTGCTGGATGTTCCATGCGTTGGTGAGTTCTTCGCCGTCCTCGTTGGCCAACTTGTACGTGCAAGGCTTGAGCACTTTCACCACGACGCAGGGTCCCTCCCATGGCGGTGACAATTTGTGGCGGCCTCGGTTATCTTGGCGTAGCCTTAGGACCAAATCCCCTTCGCTGAAGTCCCGCCGCCGCACCTTTCGAGCTTGGTAGCGCCTTAGGGACTGCTGGTACCTCGCAGAGTGCATTAGGGCCACGAGCCGTGCCTCATCCAACTGGTCCAGCGAGTCCTCGCGAGCTCACTGGTTGGCCTCTTCATCGTAGCCCCGGACTCTGGGCGACCCGTATTCCAGGTCCGTGGGGAGGACGTCCGCGCCATGGACCAGAAAAAATGGGGTGAACCCGGTGGCCCTGCTTGGGGTGGTCTTGAGGCTCCACACGACCGCTAGCAACTCCCCGGAGCCATTTCGACCGTACTTGTTCAGTTGGTCGAAAATTCTGGGCTTGAGGCCTTGTAGAATCATGCCATTGGCACGTTCCACTTGGCCATTGGTCTGTGGGTGCACCACGGCTGCCCAGTCCACACGGATGTGGAACTTGTCGCAGAACTCCAGGAACTTTCTGCCTGTGAATTGGGACCTGTTGTCGATGATGATGGAGTTGGGTACTCCGAAGCGGTATATGATGTTGGTGAAGAACGTCACCGCCTGCTCCGCCCTGAGATTCATAATGGGGCGTACCTCCACCCACTTGGAGAACTTGTCGATTGCGACCAACAGGTGGGTGTAGCCCCCGGGCGCCTTCCGCAAGGGCCCGACGATGTCCAGTCCCCACACGGCAAAAGGCCACGTGATGGGGATGGTCTGCAGGACGTGTGCGGGGAGATTGGACTTGCGAGCGTAGAACTGGCACCCTTCGCAGGTGCGCACGATTTCGCTGGCACCAGCGACCGCGGTGGGCCAGTAGAAGCCCTGGTGGAATGCGTTGCCTATGAGGGTGCGGGGTGCGGCATGGTGGCTGCAAACGCCCGCGTGTATATCCCGAAGGAGCTCGCGCCCCTGGGGGATGGGTATGCATCGCTGCAGGATGCCGGAGGCGGCGCGCTTGTACAACTCGCCGTCGACGAGGGTGAAGGACTTGGCCATCCTGGCGATGTACTTATCGCGCCCGGTCCACCTCGGCCGGGGGCCGGCTCGACGTCCATGGCTTCGGCCTCGTCGGCGCCGTACCCCTCGAGGAGGGAGAGCACGAACGCCTCGTTCGAGGGGTCCTCGTCCATGGGCTCTGCGCCCGCTGGGTTTGAGGGAGCCCCCGAGGGTTCTGTGCAGTTCGAGGGGTGCCGCTCGAGGTTGACGGATGGTTGGGCGACGTCCCGAGCGAAGACGTTCGAGGGGACGGTGATCTGCCCTGACGCGATCTTGGCGAGCTCGTCCGCCTCCTCATTATACCGGCGGGGCACGTGGTTGAGCTCGATGCCGTAAAACTTGTCCTCGAGGGCCCGCACGGCCTTGCAGTACGCCTCCATCTTATCGTCGTGGCAGCTCGCGTTTTTCATGACCTGGTCGATTACGAGCTGCGAGTCCCCCCGTACGTCGAGGCGTTTGATACCTATCTTGATGGCGATCTTGAGGCCACAAAGCGGGGGCCTTGTACTCGGCCATGTTGTTCGATGCGAGGAAGTGAAGGCGCACGCCGTACCGCATGTGCTCCCCGAGGGGTGAGACGAAGAGCAGGCCCGCGCCCACACTCTCTTCATCACCGAGCCGTCGAAATACGCAGTCCGCATTCCGGCTGGATCTGTGGCGGCGGCAATTTCATGTCTGTCCACTCGGCGACGAAATCCGCCAAGATTTGGGACTTGATGGCCTTGCGCGGGGCGAAGGCGAGCATTTCACCCATCAACTCCACCGACCACTTGGCAATTCTGCCCGCTGCATCCGGATTACGGATGATTTCCCCTAACGGAAAGGAGGAAACCACCGTGACCGGGTGAGCCTCGAAGTAGTGGCGGAGCTTGCGCCGCGCGAGAACCACTGCGTAAAGCAGCTTCTGGACTTGCGGGTAGCGTGTCTTGGTGTCGGACAAGACTTCGCTGATGTAGTACACCGGCCGCTGAACCGGCAAGCGTGTCCCTCCTCCGTGCGCTCCACCACGATTATGGCGCTGACCACCTGGGTGGTTGCGGCTATGTAGAGGTACAGAGGCTCCCCATCTTGCGGCGGAGTGAGGATTGGGGCATGGGTAAGAGACGCCTTTAGCTTATCAAGCGCCTCCTGGGCCTCGGCGGTCCAGGAGAAACGCACATGCTTCTTGAGGAGCCGGTACAGGGGCAAGCCCTTCTCGCCGAGCCGCGAGATGAAGCGGCTCAAGGCGGCAAGGCACCCCAACACCCTTTGGACCCCCTTAAGGTCCCAAATCGGACCCATCCGTTCGAGGGCTGCAACCTTCGGGGTTGGCCTCGATGCCTCGCTGGGAGATGATGTATCCTAAAAGCATACCCCGCGGCACACCAAAGACACATTTTTTGGGGTTTAACTTCACCCTGTTGGCCTGTAGGCAGCCGAACACGACGCGAAAGTCGTTAACCAGGTCGTCCGCCTTCCTGGTCTTTACGACTATATCATCTATGTACGCCTCAATGGTTCGCCCGATGTGGTCTCCGAAAACGTGCTGCATACACCGCTGGTACGTCGCGCCCACGTTTCGGAGGCCGAACGGCATCGTGACATAGCAGTACATCCCGAACAACGTGATGAACGAAGTCGCGAGTTGGTCGGACTCCTTCATTTTTATCTGGTGGTACCCGGAATAGGCATCAAGAAAACGAGAGCAGCTTCGCACCGGCGGTTAAATCAACGATCCGATTGATACACGGTAAAGGAAAAGGAACTTTAGGACATGCTTTATTAAGACTAGTGTAGTCTACACACATCCGCCACTTCCCATTCTTTTTCTTCACTAATACGGATTAGCTAGCCAAGTAGGGTGGAACACTTCCTTGATGAACCCGGCCTCGATGAGCTTCCGCGCTCCGCTCCGATTGCACCGGCGCCGCTCCTCGTCGAAGCGGCGGAGCCATTGCGCACGGCGCGAGAGTGAGGTAGGATGTCAAGGGAGTGCTCGGCGACCTCCCTCGGGATGCCCGGCATGTCGAGGGGGGGCTCCACGCGAAGATGTCGGCGGCGGCGCGGAGAAAGTCGACGAGCATCACTTCCTATTTCGGGTCGAGGGTAGAACCGACCCTCAACGCCTTGCCCTCGGGGGCAGCGGGGTCGAGGGGCACCTCCTTGGTCTACTCAGCAGCCTCGAAGCTGCCGGCATGCTTGGCGGTGGAGTCGAGGTCCTCGTTGACCATCTTCTCCATGTTGGACACCAGCGCTTCGTCTAGCGCTAGGGCCTCGGCGTGTTCCACGCACTTGACGTCGCGATCGAAGGCGTGCTCGATGGATGAGCCCACGGTGATGACGCCGTTGGGCCCCGACATCTTCATCTTGAGGTAGGTGTAGTTGGGGACCGCCATGAACTTGGCATAGCGAGGCCGCCCAAGTATGGCATGGTACGCACCCCCGAACCCCACCACCTCGAAGGTGAGTGTCTCCCGCCGGTACGCGGTAGTTGTCCCAGCATGCCGAACTAGATAGGCGGGTCGATCGCCCGAGGGGCCGGACGCGCGCTTGCCGGCGCGCGACGCCATGGAACGGCGTCGTCGTGCCGGGCCGCGGCCCCGATCCAACCCGATCCCCGGCGGGCGCGCGCGTGTGCGCGTAGAGGATGTTGAGGCTGCTGCCTCCGTCCATCATGACCTTCGAGAACCGCGCGTTCCCGATGACTGGGTCGACCACCAGCGGGTCCGATCCGGGTTGGGGATGCGGTTCGGGTGATCCTCGCGGCCGAACGTGATGGCGTCCTCCGACCAGTCGAGGAAGGAAGGAGGCGCCTTCTGCGCGCGAGAACCTCGTGCCGCTCCCGCTTGCGGCCGGCGGCCGGACATGTCGATGGTCGCCCCCCGAAGATGAGGAAGACATTCTCCACAGCGGGGAAGCCGCCGGCGTCGCCGTCACCCTCGTCCTTCTTGGCCTCGTTGTCCTTCGCGGCGGCGCGGCCGTAGAAACACTTGAGCATGTTGCACTTGCTCGAGGGTGTGGTTGACCGGCGTCTTGTGATAGGGACATGGCTTCTTCGAAAGCATGTCGTCGAAAACCCCCGGCCTCGAGGGGCCGGTCGAGGGCCCCGCCGAGCCGGGTCAACGGCAAGAGCTTCGCCGCTATCGTCGTCGTCGCGCCCCTGCTCGCGCGCCTCGCGGCGCGGCTTCTTTCCCTTCTTGCCCCGCTTGTTCTTCTGGCGGGGCTCCTTGGACTTGCGCCCTCCGCGGGCGTGTCGTCCACGCGTTTGCCCTTCTTGCCATCGAAGATCGCCCCCACCGCCTCTTCGCCCGAGGCAAAGCTGGTGGCGATGTCGAACAGCTCGTTCGAGTCAACCGGCGGACTGCGCCCTAGCTCGCGCACGAGGTCCCGGCATGTGGTGCCTTCGAGGAAGGCGTGCACAATCTCAGACTGTGCCACGCTTGGGAGCTCTGTACAGCGCTTGGAGAAGCGCCATATGAAGTCCCGAAGCGACTCGCCGGGCTTCTGGATACAAGAGCGCGAGTCCCGGTGGTTCCCGTGGCGCACATACGTGCCTTGGAAATTTCCCACGAACGTGCGGACCGGGTCGTCCGGTTGTGGATCCGGGCGGCCGGCGGTGCTCGAGCCACGTCCGCGCCGAGTCGGCGAGGTGCGAGGGGGAGGGTTGCGGATGATAACCTCATCGGCGGTGGCTCCGCCCGGCCGACACGCCGGGCGGTAGTCGTTGAGCAACACGCGGGGGTCCGTCTCCCCGTTGTACTTGACGATCGTCGTGGGGCGGCGGAAGCGCCCGGGGGAAGGTCGCCGTGCGGATCTCCCGGCTGAACACGCGGGTTCCGGGGGCTCCGGCGTCGGTGAGCGGTCCTCATCGCTGTTGTAACGTCCACCCCGTCGAGGGTGGTAGCTCGCTTGCCGCCCGCGCCTCGCTTTGCTCGTTCGTCGAGCGTTGATGACGTTGCGGGGCGTCGCCATCTCGGGCTTGCCCGCGTGTGTCGAGGAGCCGTTCCTTGGCCGGCGTGCGCCCGGGTTGGCGGGGGCGCTCGGCCGCGCCGCCCGCGTGTACCGAGGGCTCGGGGCCTTGCGCACCCCCCATCATCCCGCGCGCTCCCCTCGTTGGCGGATGCGGGACGCCGAACTTTCGGCTCGTTGAACGGCCGCTTGCTCGATGAGCGCCCGCGCCTCGCGGTGCGGGTTCCGCGCCTCGGGCGTAGAAGCGGCGGGCATGGCCCGCGCGCGGTGTTGCGGCGGTGATGAGCTTTTGGCTCGCTCGCGGGGGCGTATCCGGACTGTCGACGTTGAAGTCGGCGTTGATGCAATCGCGTGCTTGTCTGCCCAGCTCACGCGCGCGTTCGCTGCGCGCGGAGGCTTCCCCCGCGATAGAGGCGCGAAGCAACCGCACCGTGCGGTACACTTCCGCCAGCTTGGCCTCGAGCTCCCGTGCTTGGGCCAGTTGTGCGTTGATGTCGACCCCCCTCGGCGGGGAGGGGGGAGGGGCGCTGGGCCCCGCAGCCAGGCGCGGTCCAGTTCCCAGAGCAGGAGGAACCTCTCCGTCGCCGGCACCCGCCGCGTCGGCGGCGTTTGCTGGGTCGTTAGCGATTACGACGCAGCACTCCCGTGCGGGGTCTTAGCTCCCGACGCTAGAGTCGTCAGAGTAGCCGAACCAGTAGTCCACGGCGTCGAGGAACCGCCTGAACATTACTGGGTCCGGCACGCCGGAGAAGTCCCACTCCGCGTATCCATGCGAGGTGGTGGGTGGCAGCGCGTCGACGGAGCCTAGGGATGACTCGTCGCCGGCGCAGGCGCTAGGGTCCCTAGCGACCAAGATGTGGCGGCCAGGGGGAACCCTGCGCATCGTTGTGTTGGCATTGGTGTTGTCATCGTAGGCCGCTGTGGCGGCTGTGCGGACCGATGAGGAAGCACGGTCCGAGAGGCCGAGCTCTCCCCCGCCGGGTCGGCGGCCGTCACGCCGGTGGGCGCGTCGCGTTGCGAGGAGACGTACGCGGCATGCCGGCGCTCCGACCGTGCCCGGCGCGGCGGCCGGCCGGAAGCGGCGGCGCGCCGTGGCGGCCGATGGACTGCGGCGTTCGTGCCGGCGGTGTTGGTGTTGTGGTGACACGTGCGGCGGCAACCGGGACGGACCGGCTTGGCGCCGCGCGCGGAGTTCCTCACGGTTGGTGAGGCGCATCGGTAGCCATTCCCCGTGGCTCAAAAGTTCAGGCCCCCGAACCGGATTTTGAATCCGGCCGGGAGGGGGTCCGAGCTGCCCATGGAGTAACGCTGGCCGCGGTACTCAGTGTGAATCACCATCGAGAGAGCTGGCGACGAGTTGATCTTCAGCGCACCGAGCCCCACTGTGGGCGCCAACTGTCGGTGCGGAATGTAGTCCCGACACTAACTAGTAATAAGCACTCAGATCTGTCTTTCGATGGTCGGTGCTAAGCAACTAAGGACACTTGGTTTATCCTGGTTCCAGCCGGGGCCGTATGTCCAGCAGGGGTGTGCTTGAGGCACTATATTGCTTTGCACCGGGGTGCCTGTAGTGGGGCGGCTACAAGCAAGGCGGGAGAGGAGGTGTGGCCTCCAAGTCCCAAGATGAGTGATTGAGGCGAGTGACAATATCGTGGGGAGGACGGGGAGCGTCTGAGCGATTGCTATCCGTTGTCCCGTGTATGGTGTCTTCTGTCGTCCGTCCCCCCGCGGTGAGGGGGATCACCTTCCTTTTATAGACCAAGGAGAGGGTGATTTACAGGCATGCCGCACTATTTAGCTACATGTAATGGTATGGTGTACAGTGCCGGGGAGTTGACGGTTGTCCTGGCGAATCTTGCTCCAGTCATGGAGTTGTGGCGTGCCCTGTACTTGAACAGGGGCGTCCTCGAGGGTGGAGGCGTAGTGGTTGACCGGGGCGTCTCCATGCGGGCTCGAGGGAGCCGCCGACGGTGATCCGTACGAGGTATAGTGGCAGGCGTGGTGGCGTCCCGTCCCCGCGTGCCCAACAGCGTCGGAGTTGTTGTAGCAGTGCACGGCGTGGCGCTGCAAGGGCAGGGATGGCCGCACAGGACTGACAGCGACGGGGATGGCGCTCCCGCCGGCCCGGACGTCACGGCTTGACCCTGCGGAGTCACGAGAAGAGGGTTCGAGGGTGCGACCGGCCCCCTTCGAGGGCGCGGCGCGTTAGCCGTACTAGAGTGGGCGGCACAGTGTCACGGAGCTGACACCGGCCTCGTCGCACAGTCCCCACAGTGGCGGGGATGGGCTCCCCCTAGGGAGTTGGCGGAACAGCGCCGGGGCGTGATTCCCAGGCGCGTGATGGCGCGGCTCTGCTGTGTCAGAGCATTAAATGCTCGTACCGCGTGCGGGAGCAGGTGCGCTCGTGAGGGAGCCTCGAGCGAGGCGGAGCCCGCTCGAGGGAGGCGGGGACCCTCGAGCGAGGCGGAACCCGCTTGAGAGGGCGTGAGCCCTCGAGCGAGGCGGAACCTACTTGAGGGGGCGTGAGCCCTCGAGCGAGGCGAAACCTCGCTCGAGGGGGCGTGAGCCCTCGAGTGAGGCAAACCTTGCTCGAGGGGGCGCCGATTGGGCTACTACGGTGGGCCGCGGGGGCCACCGCGGCGTGGGCCGTGCCGTGTGTGCGTGCTTAGGTTAGAGGTGCGTGTAGCATTTTTGGCTTGATTCATGCAGAGAAGTTTGAGCTTGAAATGGCTTGTTGGATGTATTTAGAAGGTTTTCAGGTGGTTTCGAGCCATTTCTGGGCTTTGGTGTGCACCGGTCTGACCGGCCAAGGTCACCTATCTGACCGGTCAGAGTGCTGGCCATGTTCACATGTTGGGCACCGGTTTGACCGGTGGTGGTGACCGGTCTGACCGGTCAGAGCTGAGTTG
The DNA here is from genome assembly GCA_947561735.1 of Cenchrus americanus. Taxonomy (NCBI): domain Eukaryota; kingdom Viridiplantae; phylum Streptophyta; class Magnoliopsida; order Poales; family Poaceae; genus Cenchrus; species Cenchrus americanus. Next base: position 248,845,739 of record OX387241.1, read on the forward strand.
ATGCGGCTGCTCTGTTTTCTTCAAGTGGTTTGCATGCATTCGTCCAGGGGGAGTTGCATTGGTTCAAGGGGAGCTTGCATCTGTGCAGGGGGAGCTCTTTGTGGTCTTTCGAGCTTTGGTTTGGTGGTTTGCGCTCTTTGCTTGAGCTTAGTTTTGTCTCGGATGTGTCGAGCCGTTGCCCTTGCCTAAGGGGTCCGAGACTTGTCTTCTTCAAGTGATCTTGCTCTTTGCCTTTGTTTGGCTTTCGATCACTTGTTGGAGTTTCTTTTTTGTTCGTTTCTTTCCTATTTTATTTCTCTCTTGTTACTTTATGTGGGTGTTGTCAACGCACTCATCAAGGGGGCGATTGAGGACCATGTGTGGTTCGAGGACCGGTGGATGGTCGCTTCCTTGTGTGATTAGTGATTGACAACGTTGTGTGGACCGATTCTTGGCTAAGTATTGCGAGGTGCGAGGTTGCGGCTTGACCGGTGTTGGTGTAGGTGAAGAACAAGCGCGAAAGGTCGTCGCCGGTGAGGCCTCCGGTGTGGAGAAGACAAGTAGGCTTCGTTCGAGGGACCGGTGGCCGGCGGGGTCAAATGCGAGCCGCATGGTGGCATGAACAACAAGATGAAGTCATGGACGGTTTCTTGGTAGAGCCTCAAAACCAAGGTCGAGCCGGGACTACGTGGGAGCCGAGTCATGAGTGGCGATTGGCGGAAGCTACACCGAGTTACCTTGGTTGATCCACAAAGCCAAGACCGAAGAACCGAAGACGGTCTTTGCGAGCGGCGCCGGGACCGGTCCGACCGGTGGGTCCGACCGCCCGACCGTGGGTAGCCCGATCGGTGTGCGACGACGCAGTCCGGAATCTTCGAAGCGGAGGACACGCGTCGGGATCGCAAGGCTTGCGTCGAGGCTAAGCAGGTTGCGGTCGCCGGGCATCCAACCGATGGAGAAAACTTAAAGACTTTCAAAACCGCCCTTAAGGGGCTTGTATCCCTAGTTGTTAAGTAAGGGTATTTTAGTCTTTCGGTTGCCTCCATATAACCCATGAGGTGAGAGGATGGCAGCCATCTCTTGGAACCCTAGTTCATTTTCTTTCCTATTTTCCTTTCCTATTTTCTTAGGATTTCCATAGGACTAGCTTGAGAGCTTCATGGTGAGCTTTTGTGAGAGGGTTGGATGATCGGGCAGCAAGCTAGACCTTGTATGAACCTCCTTGGTATGTATAGATGATTCGGCGTGGTTCCTCAAGGATTTGTTGTGTTGTTCCCGGTTGTTCTTGGTGGTGATTTTAGAAGCCCTCTCTTGGTGGTTTTCTTGGGGTGTTTTCGGGACCTTGCTCTTGGGGATTTGATGGGGAAAATTTGTGGGAACCCTTCGTGGCTCTTTGGCATGTGATTCCCCTCCCAAATCTGTGAGTTAAGGGGCTCGGGTGCCTCGGCACGTCACGCGGCTCATCACGCGGCTCGTCGCGCCGCTCGTCGTCGACTACTTCGCCTCCGCCGTGCGTCCGGGTGCCTCGACACGTCACGCGGCTCGTCGCGCCGCTCGTCGTCGACTACTCTGCCTCGCGCAGGCTCGTCGTCGACTACTCTGCCTCACGCGCGGGCTCGTCGTCGACAACTCCGCCTCACGCAGGCTCGTCGTCGACTACTTCGCCTCCGCCGCACATCCGGGTGCCTCGGCATGTCACGTGGCTCGTCACGCGGCTCGTCGCGCCGCTCGTCGTCGACTACTTCACCTCCACCGCGTGTCCGGGTGCCTCGGCACGTCGCGCGGCTCGTCGCACCGCTCGTCGTCGACTACTCCGCCTCGCGCAGCCTCGTCGTCGACTACTCCACCTCGCGCGGGCTCGTCGTCGACAACTCCGCCTCGCGCAGGCTCGTCGTCGACTACTTCGCCTCCGCCGTGTGTCCGGGTGCCTCGGCACGTCGCGCGGCTCATCATGCTGCTCGTCGCGCCGCTCGTCGTCGACTACTCTGCCTCGCGCAGGCTCGTCGTCGACTACTTCGCCTCCGCCGCGCGTCCGGGGTGCCTCGGCATGTCGCGCGGCTCGTCGCGCCGATCGTAGTCGACTACTCCGCCTCCCGCGGGCTCGTCGTCGACTACTTCGCCTCCGCCCGCGCGTCCGGGTGCCTCGGCACGTCGCGCGGCTCGTCCACGCGGCTCGTCGCGCCGCTCGTAGTCGACTACTCGCCTCACACGGGCTCGTCGTTGACTACATCGCCTCCCCCGCGCGTCCGGGTGCATCGACACGTCGCGCCGCTCGTCGTGCCGCTTGTTGTCGACTACTCCACCTCGCGCGAGCTCGCCGTCGACAACTCCGCCTCACGCGAGGCTCGTCGTCGACTACTTCGCCTCCGCCACGCGTCCGGGTGCCTCGGCACGTCGCGCGGCTCGTCACGCGGATCATCGCGTGGCTCGTCGTCGACTACTTCGCCTACACCGCGCATGCGGGTGCCTCGGCACGTCGCGCGGCTCATCGCTTGTCGTCGACTACTTCGCCTACGCCGCGCGACCGGGTGCCTCGGCTCATCACGCGGCTCGTCACGTGGCTCGTTGCGCGCGCTCGTCGTCGACTACTGCGCCTTGCGCGCGGCTCGTCGTCAACTACTTCGCCTCCATCGCGCGTTCGGGTGCCTCGAAACGTCACGCGACTCATCGCGCTGCTCGTCGTCGAATACTCCGCGTCGCGCAGGCTCGTCATCGACTACTCCGCCTCGCGCGGGATCATCGTCGACTACTTCGCCTCGCCACGCGTCCGGGTGCCTTGGCACGTCGCCGGCTCGTCACGCGGCTCGTCGCGCCGCTCGTAGTCGACTACTCCGCCTCGCGCGAGCTCGTCGTCGACTACTTCGCCTCCGCCACGCGTCCGGGTGCCTCGGCACGTCGCGCGGGTCTTCACGCGGCTCGTCGAGCCGCTCGTAGTCGACTACTCGGCCTCGCGCAGGCTCGTCGTCAACTACTTCGCCTCCGCCGCGCGTCCGGGTGCCTCGGCATGTCGCGCGGCTCATCATGTGGCTCGTCGCGTTGCTCGTCGTCGACTACTCCGCCTCGCGCAGGCTCGTCGTCGATTACTTCGCCTCTACCGCGCGTCCGGGTGCCTCGGCACGTCGCGCGGATCGTCACACGGCTCGTCATCGACTACTTCGCCTACACCGCGCGTCTGGGTGCCTCGACACGTCGCGCGGCTCATCGCTTGTCGTTGACTACTTTGCCTACGTCGCGCGATCGGGTGCCTCGGCTCGTCACGTGGCTCGTCGCGTGGCTCGTTGCGCCGCTCATCGTCAACTAATTCACCTCCGCCGTGCGTCCGGGTGCCTCGGCACATCGCGCGGCCCGTCACACGGCTCATCGTCGACTACTCCGTGCGGCTGCGACTTCATCTTGCAGCTACGCTGGCTCTACTTCAGCTACGCCGTGCGTGGTGACTACTTGTCTCGCGGCAACACAGGCTCTACTTCGAGTACGCCGCGCGCCGCCACGACGTCGTCTTCCGGTCACATCGCGTCGACCATTCATCTCGACTAGTTTTCCAAACTAGTCGAGAACGGCAGTCACGCCCCCAACAACTAGTCGGAATCAACTCTGACTAGTCAACTTGAGCAACAACCGCCGTGGCTCCATCGCCGACGGCCACGGCTTCATCAACAGTCTGCCCAGGCAGCAACAGCTAAGTCATTTATTTAAATGATTACTGTTTTCTTTTCTTGGCTTGTTCTCCTCATCATGTAGGGCTACTTGCCGACTACTCATTTGTGTACGCTTCTCGACGGGTTTTCACGGGAGCTACACTCTGCTGACTACTCTTGGGGTATATCAATCAAGTCACCACGAGTCTACTTCATCAACTCGGGGCTATCCCTAGGAGGCAGCTTCTAAAGTCCGCTACGCGTGGCAATCTAAAGTCGACTTCTGAAGTCGCATTCTAAAGTCCGCTCCATGTGGCAACTTAAAGTCGACTCCAGTCGCATCTTCACCTGCTTCGGTGGCATACTATGTGTGTAAGCTTCGATGGAACCTAGCTGTAAGTGGCCCTCGGGTCCTGGTGACGATGGAACCTAGCTGCACGTGGTCTTCACGCTCTGTACCATGGGTCCAAGTACCCTAAGTACTCACGCTCCGTACCTTGGGTCTGAAATCCATGGCCCAGGTACACAAGTCGACTCCGGTCGCACCTTCAGGTCCACTACGGTGGCACCCATACCTTGGGTCTGAAATCCATGGCCCAGATACACAAGTCGACTTTGGTCGCACCTTCAAGCTCGCTCTGGCGGCAATCGTACCTTGGGTCTGAAGTCCATGGCTCAGGTACTCAAGCGCACTCTGGTGGCACAAGTCGACGCTAACGGTCACACCCAAGCCCACTCCGGTGGCACAAGTCGACGCTAACGGTCGCATCCAAGCCACTCCGGTGGCACAAGCCGACTTTGGTCACAATCTTAAGCCCGCTCCAGGGGCAAAACTACTCGTTTTCTCTGATTTTTTTGCTTTTCCTTTCCGGAAAGTGCTTTTCATTTTTTGCATCTTAAGTCCACCCCACGTGGCACAAAGTCGACTCCTGCAGTCACATCTAAAGTCCGCTTTACTCGGCAATCTAAAGTCGACTTCTTCAGTCGCAACTCAAAGTCCGCTCCACGCGGCATCCTAAAGTTGACTACGGTTTTCAAGTCGCATTTCAAAGTCCGCTCCGCGCAGCACAAAGTCGACTTCAGTTTTCAAGTCGCATTCTAAAGTCCGCTCTGCCGGCATCTAAAGTCGACTTCGGTCGCATCTAAAGTCCACTCTGACGGCATGGCTACTTTTCAAGCTCCACGACTCGATGCCGAAATTACTACTCGGAATCTCTCCAGCTCGGGGGCTGCACTCAACATACTACTCAAGGATAACATCAGCATGCTTCGCTCGCTCTCAAGCTCGGGGGCTCCGTACCAACAACTACTCGATGTGGCTCATATGGCTCTCTTATCTCGGGGGCTACACGCTACAAGAGTACTTGGATGATGGCTTTCGCGAACACTGAAGACCCTTGGATTGATTACCTAATCATTTCAAGGCTCGGGGGCTACTATGCTACACCCATCGTTCAATTTTTTCAAGACAAGATTAGGAATCAAGATTGACCCTCAGTTAGAGTCTGCAACTCAACCTAAGGCTCGGGGGCTACTCCATATGGAGTGCGATTTTGCAACAGCACTTCCATATAATCTCGACTTCAAGACTGATGAGTTGGACCACCTTCCAGCCTCGCGGCAGTTCAAGTACTATTGAAGACTTGTCCAAGCAGTACTCGAGGGCGCTCAAAAACTACTCGAAGAGGCTTCAAGACTACTCGAACTACTACACTCGACTACAATGTGCTCGGGGGCTTATCGGGCATACTCCCCAGGTACCCATGCAAGGAAGGATGAAGATGGACTCCTACTAGAATTCCCCTGTAATCCTACTAGGGCTTGTACCGTGTAATCCTACCAGGACTCCTGCCTTGTAACCGACTAGGAACCCACCCCTGGACTATATAAAGGAGGGCCGGGTACCTAGTCGGGCACCGGATCTCAACCCAACACCAAGCGTAGGGCGCCATACTTGATCCCCCAAACAGGACGTAGGGCTCGCCACCTTGGCGGCCCGAACCTATATAAATCTTGTGTCCCGTGTCCTTGCGCATACTCCCGATCACGATCCTCACCGCACAATCTACTACCTCGGGTACCCCCTTGGTAGGTTTGCCGGTCTAAAACACCGACAGTCCCCCTTCGTGACCGAAGGTGTCCAGTCAACAACAAAATCAGCCAGGACCTGGGACTTGATTGCACTACGTGAGACGAAGTTTATGACATGCTCCTCTAGCTCTGTGGCCCATTTGCCTATTCTTCCTGTTGATTCCTTGTTTTTAAACATGTCACGAAGGGGGAAAGCTGTGGGTACTAATATGTTGTGGCTCTGAAAATAGTGCCGAAGCTTCCTCTTGGCCATCACAACTGCATATGCCATCTTCTCCATCTCTGAGTAAAAAAGCTTCGAACCACTTAAGGCTTTGGAGACGTAATAAATGGGGAACTGCTTCAGAGTGTCTGCCTCCATTCGTTCCTCTACCAAAACGGCATTGACCGTTGTGTCGATTGCTGCGATGTACAGCAATAGGTCGGCCTTCGGTGATGGCTTGGACATGACCGCCGCCTCTTCCAAGTAGTTTCTCAGATCTTCGAAGGCTTGCTGCTGTTCCGCACCGCACTGAAAATTTGTGTTCGCGTGAAGCACCTTAAAGAAAGGTAGGCTTCGTTGACGGTTAATAGTTGTATCAAATTTCGTTTATGACTTGCAAGCGGACAAGTCTCCCGTCGTAGTCAAGGGACCCTTCTTCCCTCGAGTGGTGAACCCAAGGTATCGAATCCGTGGAACAAATGTGTGACGCAAAACTTAATCTAATAAAGCCAAGTAACTTCAATCTTCGATAAAAGAAACCCTAATGCATCTAAGTAAAAGACAAGAAACTAATCTAATCTACTAAAGACCGGAGAAAACAAAGTAAGATTGGGTAGATAAACCAATCTAGAGGGATCGGGGTAAGCCTTTTGTTGAAGTTCCAAGCAAGAAAAGAAGTAGCAAATCGAATCTTAATAGAAGCCTCTTTAAATCGTGGTTTCCCGTCCAAATCCGAAAACATCCGCCTTTCGAACTCCCGTTCTGTCACAACGTATCCCTACTCATGCGGGGAGCTTAGGGCAAGTCAAAAGACAAGTCGAGATTCTTTCGGAAGATCCGGCGTGTACCTCTAGCCACCGCGGCTACAAGAACACCCTATGTAATCTATCCGTGCAAGGTTCCCATGTCGGCCTAGGGAAACCCTAGTCAACTAGCTCGACCCTCTCCTCTCCGAGATGGTGTCCCTCTTTTCTCTTGCTCCTCGGCGGCCGATGAGGAATTGGATTATGCGTGGCTCTCGGTCATGGGGCTATAAATAACCCGATTGGCGGCTAGGGCAAAGGGGAGCCTCACTGGGCCACGGACGGGGGCGGGCCGACCCGCCCCGTGATAGGTTCGGAGTGCCCGATCTTTCGGTGAGTGGAGATAAATCCGATTCGGTGGAAGTTGACCCTCACGATCCGACTACGACGAGCGAAACTCGAGGCGCCAATGCAATCGCCGAACCAACTCCCGATGGTTACCAACCTTGCCGGTGCAAGATCGGCCCGATCACGAAGATCGATTCTCGTGCGCAATCGAAGAACGAACAAGAATGCGAGGCGAGCAATCTTAATTTCACTCAAAGGTGGAGTTCCGAATTACGAGAGGACGGCACGTATTTGTGCGTGGTCCGGTGTAGCTAAAGCTAGTTGTAAAACAAAACTCAAGTAAAAATAAAGGAAAAAGTACAACTAAATAAGGTCCCAAGGAGGCAACCCTAGGTCACACCGGAGGCGGCGGCGTTCCGGCGCACGCGTCGTGGGTAACCCGCGTGCCACGCGTCGGGGGCACGGCGGCCGCGGTCACGCGTCGAAGGAGGGGTCGTTGACCCGGACGCGTGAGGGAAACGTGCGGTCCGTCGCTGCGGTGCGTCACGGAATTGGAAGGGCCCACGATGCCGGGTGGCCGGTAGTCCTCCGAGAGACGGCATCGCACGCGAGGAATAAATCGGCCGACAACGCCGCCGCTCCTTTGGATTCTCCTGCTGAATCATCTCTGGCTCCTTGGTCATCGAAGCCGTCGTTCTTTAATAGTAAGATGTAATTTAATTCCCTCGCACGAGCCCGTGTAATTGGTCCGACTGAAGATGGCGCCTGTATTTGTGCTCGTACGGATGTAGATGCCCCCGAGTCATTTGCGATGTCCTCATCATCCTCCCCTTCTTGAACTGAAGTCGTCCTCGACGGCAGCTCCTCATCCTCTCCCCGCATACGGCTTTAAATCCGCAACATTAAAACTAGTGGAAACACCAAACTCCGCGAGCAAGTCAAGGATATAAGCATTATCATTAATCTTGGTTAGCACTTTAAAAGGACCAGCAAAGACGAGGCATCGGTTTAGAACGGCGCAAAGTAGGAAAACGATCTTTGCGCGAGTGCAACCAAACCATATCACCGAGTTCAAAAGTAATAAGTTTTCTACCTTTACTACCAAAGCAACTCCGATATTTAGCATTAGCAGCAGCAATGTTTGTTTGAGTTTGTTCATGCGGATTAATCATTTGGTCAACATGTGCAACCGCATCTAAATGCGGGGTGTCCTCGGCATCAAGCGAAAATAAATCAATAGGCGCCCGAGGAATGTAACCATACACAATCGAAAAGGACTCGGCTTTGTAGAAGAATGTGTCGCATAATTATAAGCAAACTCAACATGAGGCAAACAATCTTCCCAACGTGTTAAATTTTTATCTAGAACAGCCCGAAGCATGGTTGACAAAGTCCTATTAACCACCTCAGTTTGCCCATCAGTCTGAGGGTGACAAGTTGTACTAAACAGCAATTTAGTGCCCAATTTATTCCAAAGTGATCTCCAAAAATGATCGAGAAACTTAGCATCACGATCGAGAGACTATTGTATTAGGAATACCATGCAAACGAATAATCTCTCGAAAAAATAGTTCGAGCAACATTGCTAGCATCATCGGTCTTATGACAAGGTATAAAATGAGCCATTTTCGAGAAACGATCAACAACCACAAAAATACTATCCCTCCCCTTCTTAGTTCTAGGCAGTCCCAAAACAAAATCCATCGAGATATCAAGCCAAGGGGAAGTAGGAACAGGCAAAGGCATATACAAACCATGGTTGTGCAATCGGGACTTAGCTTTTTGACAAGTAGTGCAGCGTGCAACGAGACGCTCAACATCATGGCGCATCCGTGGCCAAAAGAAATGCGCGGTCAACACCTCATGCGTCTTGTAAACGCCAAAATGCCCCATAAGGCCGCCTCCGTGCGCTTCCTGTAACAACAAAAGACGAACCGAGCTGGGCCGGAATACACGACTTGTTAGCGCGAAACAGGAACCCATCCCGTATATGAAATTGGCCCCAAGGTTTTCCGGTCATACAATGGGCAAAAGCATTTTTAAAATCAGCATCATCGACATATTGATCTTTAATAGTTTGTAAACCAAAGATTTTAAAATCTAGCTGAGACAACATGGCATAGTGACGAGATAAAGCATCAGCAATCACATTTTCCATCCCGTTTTTATGTTTAATGATGTAAGGAAAGGACTCAATAAATTCTACCCAATTAGCATGGCGACGGTTCAAATTATTTTGGGTACGAATATGTTTCAAAGCCTCATGATCAGAATGAATAATAAACTCACGATGCCAAAGATAGTGCTGCCAAGTCTGCAAAGTACGCACTAAAGCATAAAGTTCTTTATCATAAGTAGAATATCTCAGACTAGCACCGCTTAATTTTTCACTAAAATAAGCAACCGGTTTGCCTTCTTGTAACAAAACAGCACCTAACCCAATACCACTGGCATCACATTCAAGCTCAAATATTTTACCAAAATCAGGCAATTGCAAAAGAGGAGCGTGTGTTAACTTATCTTTCAATGTGTTGAATGCGACCTCCTGCGAATCACTCCAAGTGAACGGCACGCCTTTCTTGGTAAGCTCATGTAGAGGCGCTGCAATGGAGCTAAAATCACGAACGAATCTGCGATAGAAACCGGCAAGTCCAAGAAAGCTCGGGGACCGCGTGATTTGTCGTCGGTGTAGGCCACTCGCGAATGGCATCAATCTTGCTCGCTATCCACCTCAATGCCTGCGGAGTCACAACATAGCCAAGAAACGAGACACGTTGCGTGCAAAATATGCATTTGTCCAGATTACCAAATAAATTAGAAGAACGTAACGCATCAAAAACAAAGCACGCAAATGTCCTAAATGTTCTTCCATGGACTTGCCGTAAATCAAGATATCATCAAAATAGACAACAACGAACAATCCTATGAAAGGTCGGAGAACTTCATTCATTAAGCGCATAAACGTGCCGGGAGCATTTGTCAATCCAAACGGCATAACCAACCATTCATATAAGCTAAATTTCGTTTTAAAAGCCGTTTTCCATTCATCACCTAGTTTCATCCTAATCTGGTGGTAACCACTACGCAAATCAATCTTAGTAAAAAGAATGGCACCACTAAGCTCATCTAGCATATCATCAAGGCGTGGTATAGGATATCGATAACGAATGGTGATGTTATTAATAGCACGACAGTCGACACACATACGCCATGAACCATCTTTCTTAGGAACAAGTAACACAGGAACCGAGCAAGGGCTAAGAGACTCACGAATGTAACCCTTATCAAGCGGCTCGCACCTTTGACGCCGAATTTCTTTGGTCTCATCCGGGTTTGTACGGTATGGGGCGCGGTTTGGAAGCCGGGCACCGGGAATGAGGTCGATCCGGTGCTCAATGCCACGAAGCGGTGGAAGACCCGATGGCAAGTCTTTGGGAAAAACATCAAGATACTCCCGCAAAAGGTTAGCAACCGCAGGCGGAATATCCACAGATGGTGTGTCATCAAGGGAAACAAGCACACTAGAGCATACAAGCGCATAGCAAGGCAAAGGAGCATCTCGAATATCAGCCAAATCAGCACGTGTAGCAAGTAGAACAGGAGCATTCAATTTAATTTCAGATTTATCAGAAGTGGATGGTGATGTTTCCTGTTGTTTAGCAATTTTAACAGTTCGAGCAAGATCATCTTTAACAATCTGTTCAGGTGTCATAGGATGGATAATTATTTTCTGACCCTTAAACATGAGAGAATAATGATTCAAACGACCATGATGCAAGCTATCAGTATCATATTGCCAAGGTCTACCAAGTAACAAAGAGCATGCTTCCATAGGAACAACATCACAATCAACATAATCAGAGTAAGCACCTATAGAAAACGGAACACGCACCGATTGTGATACTTTAATTTTGCCACCATCATTAAGCCATTGAATGTAATATGGATGTGGGTGCTTACGAGTGGGTAATGACAACTTTTCGACCATCGTAGTACTAGCCAAATTGTTGCAGCTCCCGCTGTCGATGATGATGCGAATCGACCGCTCATGTACAACACCCTTCGTATGGAATAGAGTGTGTCGCTGATTCTGCTCGGCGGGGGCAACCTGTGTACTAAGAACACGCTGCACAACAAGACTCTCGTACCTATCCGCGTCTCCCGGATTGACATGTATATCCGTCTGAGCTGCATGGTCAGTGGCAAGCACAGTATGGGCAAAGTCGTCAGAATCACTAGCTGAAGAATACTCACCATTGTCGCGAAGGAGTAATGTGCGCTTGTTCGGACAATCCCGAGCCACGTGGCCACGTCCGCCGCAACGAAAACACGTGATATCCCGTGTACGACCTGTGGTGGATGCTGCGCCTGTAGATGGAGTGGTGCCTGTGGCTGGGGTGGCTCCTGCGCCCGTGTAGCCGGCTTCTCACGTGGTGTAGGTGTGGATGGCGCAGGAAGGGCAGGTGCTGAACTGGACGACGAATTTCTACCTGCAAAAGTGTTAGAATATGTCCTCGAGCGGCGTCCCTGCACTTCACGCTCAGCTTTGCAAGCAAACTCAAATAATTGGGTCATGTCAACATATTCTTTATAATCAAGGATGTCCAGAATTTCGCGGTTCAAACCACCACGAAAGCGTGCCATTGCAGCGTCGGGTTCCTCCAATATACCACAACGAATCATACCTTTTTGCAACTCCCGGTAATAGTCCTCAACGCATCGAGAACCTTGCCGAAAACGCCGCATTTTGTTAAGCAAATCACGGGCATAATATGAAGGCACAAAGCGATGTCGCATAGCAGTTTTTAATTGCTCCCAAGTGGTCGGAACAGCGAGGATTTTTATTCTTATACTCACGCCACCGCATTAAAGCAAAATCGGTAAACTCACTAATGGCAGCCTTAACTTGAGAGGTAGCAACAATATCATGACATGAAAATTTTTGTTCAACTTCTAACTCCCAATCAAGATATGCGCAGGATCGTATTTGCCATTAAAGGGTGGAATTTTAAATTTGATTTTTGAGAAGGAGTCGTTACCCGGCGGGGCGGCGTGGTACACGGCGGGCTTTGCCGCGGCGGTCAGCATCCTCCTGCTCATCGTCACCCACACATCCTTGGGCCACCAAATCAGTTACCACCGTGTTCAAAGCATCGAGTCGTGACACGATGGCGTCGAGCGTCGTCTTGGTGGCTGTCTGCGCGAGGTCGAGCTGGTCGAACCGCTCGTTGGCCGTAGTAACCGTGGAGTCCAATCGTTCGTGCATGGTTTGGATGTCGGTGACAAGGCCTTCAATCTCAGTACGCATGTCCTGCAACTCTTTCTTGTCGGTGTCGCCTGACATGGTTAGCGCAAACACAAAAACAAAACGACAACAAAAGTAGGTGTGGAACGGCTCACAAGGCGCTCAAACTAGTGCTGTTATCAAATTCTTATCCGTTCTTACCAGCACACAGGGGCGACCTGCAACCAACCGGTGGAACTCACGAAAGATTGGAGGAGCGATTGCCTGGAGAAACAAAATCTGCTCGTCGTAGAAATATGTGGAGTTGTAGGTAGGCTGCACTCAATTCAAGGATTAGCACAATCTAACAATAATACAAAGTTGAATAATAGTGCTAAAACGTACCGACGATTGTCGGGAACAAAGTGCAAAGGGGAGCAATATAGAGAAAGAGGACCACAGGAAACAAAGCAAGGTACGAACAAAAGGACAACCGGCCATGTTCCACCTTCCCGTACGCGTTGGTTTTTTTTATAGAAGTCAACCACGGCTCCAATCGAAAAGGACGTGGCGAGAAAGGAAAACAGCGATGCGGCACGGGTCGTGTCCGATTGGAAATCGTTTTTTTTTAACTTTCTTTCTTTTTTTTTTTGTCTTTTCCTTTTGAACTCCTTTTTTTTTTATAGAACCAACCGGATGGACAGAGACCGAAACAGGAAAGGCCGCAGCGTGATCGGGCCGGTCCGATGTTTTTTTTTGTTTATGGAGATTGAAACGTACACGACACGGGGAAAAAAAAGAAAAAAAACGAAACCTAACCGAAGCTAGGGCCGGCGGGCCGCGGAACGGATCGTACGGAGGAACCGATCTGAAAACGCACGAGGAAAAGGAAAAAAAAGAGACGGTGGCGTGCGTGCGGTAGAAAGGTGAAGCAAACGGTGGTGGAAGACGGAAGAAAAATAAGGAAGTAAACACAAAGTAACCAGCAACAATCAACGTGAAAGCACACAAATTCAACAATGTAAATATTGAAAGAAAGTGCGAGGCGAAGAAGGGTGCTGGGACAAAAGGTCTAACCTGAATTTTGGTTTTGGTTTTTGTGGACTGTAGGTAATGAAAAACACTCGATAAAACTCACCGATCAACCTGGAAATCTGATACCACTTGATAGGTTCGGAGTGCCCGATCTTTCGGTGAGTGGAGATAAATCCGATTCGGTGGAAGTTGACCCTCACGATCCGACTACGATGAGCGAAACTCGAGGCGCCAATGCAATCGCTGAACCAACTCCCGATGGTTACCAACCTTGCCGGTGCAAGATCGACCCGATCACGAAGATCGATTCCCGTGCGCAATCGAAAAACGAACAAGAATCTGAGGCGAGCAATCTTAATATCACTCGAAGGTGGAGTTCCGAATTACAGAGGACAGCACGTATTTGTGCGTGGTCTGAAGTAGCTAGAGCTAATTGTAAATCAAAACTCAAGTAAAAATAAAGGAAAAAGTACAACTAAATAAGGTCCCAAGGAGGCAACCCTAGGTCACACCAGAGGCGGCGGCGTTCCGGACGCACGCGTCGTGGGTAACCCGCATGCCACGCGTCAAAGGCACGCTGGCCCGCGGCCACGAGTCGAAGAAGGGGTCGTTGACCCAGAACGCGTGAAAGGAAACGTGCTGGTCCATCGCTGCAGTACGTCACGGAATTGGAAGGGCCCACGATGCTAGGTGGCCGGTAGCCCTCCAAGAGACGGCGTCGCACGCAGAGGAAAAATCGCTGACAACGCTGCCGCTCCTTTGGATTCTCCTGCTGAATCATCTCTGGCTCCTTGGTCATCGAAGCCGTCGTTCTTTAATAGTAAGATGTAATTTAATTCCCTCGCACGAGCCCGTGTAATTGGTCCGACTGAAGATGGCGCCTGTATTTGTGCTCGTACGGATGTAGATGCCCCCGAGTCATTTGCGATGTCCTCATCGGCCCGGGGCGGCCGGCCCGGGCCCATCCGGGCCCGGCCCCGAGGCCTCCTTTGCTCTACGTCGGTTCCCTTGCTTCCCGGATGTTTCCCCTTCGCATGTAGGTCCATGTCGTCGCTTTCTCTCCGAATTGGACACAACTCCTTGTCTTGCAAGATTCGGCACTTTTCTCGGTCGGGTCCTCGGAGTTTGTCGTCTTCTCGGATCAAGTCCCCGGCTTCTTGGAGTTAAGTTTGCTTCATTGCATGACTTGTACGGGGCTTCAAGGTCTTGTCATGAGGTGCTTGATGAACTTATTCCGAAAGTCTTGCTTTCAATGCGAAAACCCCCGCATAAACATTAAACTCCAAAACCGACATGCACATGTGAACTTGTTATACCACGGGGGTTAGTACCAATGGATAAGGTATAAAACTCGTGCCAACACCGAAGGTAAAATCATGGCTAGGTTGACGGATTTTCACCGTCAACATCTCCCCCATGCTTAAACCTTGCTCGTCCTCGAGTAAGACTTCGATGGATATCATCATTGCCAAACAATGTTAAACCTTGCACTTGATCATACACGAGAAAACATAATGCTCTCAAAATTTTAATTCATTAAAGTTCCATAATGTACTAGCCTTCATCTCTACGGAGGGTAGATTCTTATAAAGCTTATCCCACAAGTATTAACATACTCACAAAGTTAAAATAGATCTCGAGAATTTTTGAAATAAAGAGCGAGATAAAGAAAAGCTAAACCAAGTTCACAAATTTAAATCATCTTGTGTATTGCTCATAAACACTCAACTCACTTGTCCCTCAAGCCTATATATTCTACTCCTTTCCCTCTCATAACATATATGTGTGGTAGGCTTTATATGGAGCTTTGGGAAAGTTTAGTCCTAACAAGATTTTATAAATGAGATGTTGTCAAAACAAGACATGCTTCTCATGGTCTTACCGAGACTCGTCAAAAAGGTCATTGGAAAATAATGTTAAATCAAGGAGGGGAAAGAGAAAAAATACGCACACTTTAGATGAGTGGACATGTGCAAATGGCAAAGAGTGATCCCGAGGCACAAAGGAAGTCCTCATTATTGGATTGCACATGGTTGGAAAATGAGAATGGATCTTTTAAACTTGAAGCCTTGAATGTACTCTTAGAGAACCGGGGAGTTCACTTTATGCATACTCATATTTTTTCTCTTTCTCATATTTCTCATTCTTTTCTTTCTTTCTTTCTTTCTTTCATTTTTTTCTTGTATTCATTCATATATTTTTTTTCTTGTGAGACTTTCACCTTGGAAGTCACATACATCGCCTTTGAATATTCTTTCATACATTTTTTTAAAATTGCTCCCCTATGAACTCTAAAACTGCACCATACCTACCTCCTCCCCCATGCTTAGACGTTGCTCGTCCTCGAGCAAAGAGGCGAAAAATAAGGTAGGTACCGTAAATATTTTTCCTTTGGAGAGATACTTGAAATCTTCAATGTTGGCACCGTCTTGCGATCTTCCTTGAATTTATTATCCATTCTCAACTATAGGTTCTAGTCAAGGAGGTAATCACAAAAGATGATATTTGGATTTAAGGGTGCATATCCGGCGAGGTTTGTGAGATCTCCAATGCGGGGATACACAATGCACGGATAAAAGGCTAGCAAAAAGATAGATACGCAAAAACGGAATGACCAGCTTCTTAGTGTCGGGCCGCAGAAATCATGGCCTGCAATAACTCACTCAAAAATAAATCTTGTACACTAAGGTTTATGCACTCAAATATATATAAGGCTTTGGATAGGTTGAGCAACACACAAGTGATATTTATGACAAGGTTAGCGATATTTTTTAGCATAAAAGACATCTTTAATCTATTCATAACTTGAGAGCACATAAAACACTATGGGTCTTTATTTTAATCATAACCTCCACTGAAGATTAAGCTAGCATTTAAATAAATTCAGATTCATATTTTTAAGAGAGCACTAGCTTTAACATGCATAAATCAATTACAAAGATAAACAAAGCTGCAATTATAATCATATATCATCATGGCACAAATTTTTGTAACTCTTCCAATGATATAATCAAGGTGGTGTCTTTATTAATGATGATATCAAGTTGAAATACAAACTGAAAATAAACAAACACGCTTGCTGAAATTTAAATAAAAACAGAAAATCTTACGCAAACACACATAAGCAAAAGCTGAAAATTACAGAGAAAAAGAAAAGAAAACTAAAGTTCCTAAATATTCTAGTCCTCCGCCGGTGGTTGATGTTGATGATCTTGATAGTAATACCCTTGCTCATAATATGACTGGACATTCCCTCCGATGAATTGATTTGCCTCCACAAGGTGAAGGCGTCCAAGCTCAAAGGCAATATTTGCATTGCCTTCACCAAGTTGAGCTGTGTTAGCTTGGATGGCTGCGATGTTTTGGGCGTTTCTTGCAGCATACCCTCCAATTATGGCCATGCTTTGTTGTGGTTGGGGATGATGTGCGTAGGGCTCCGCGAAGTTAGCGTTGGGCACCACATAATTTGGTGGGGGTACCGGTGCACCACCCCCCCCATGCTTGCTCTTGTGGCCCTCCGTAATAACTTGGCGGAGGAGGGATCCCGCCGAATGGTTGCACATTGGGTTGTGCTCCACTCGCTTGTGCGGAGGATGTTCCCTCCTCTACGATTCTTCCTCTTTTGTTCTTCCTTGCAGGGACAAGGAGTCCCTCTTCCAACCAATCTTCTCTCCCTTCGGTGAAAAGCCTAAGCCTCTCATTGGGAAGGGGTAGGTTTACTATGGCCAACCGATAACCTCCTCTCTCATCTCCACTAATGTATTTGCCTTGCCGCAAATACTCAATGCCGAGAGAGGTACCACGCAAAAGATGGTCGGGGTTTCTTGCGATCCCCGGCCGTAAGGAGAAGGCCAACATGGAGAGGTAGCACCCCGAACCAATATTTCCCGCCCCCGATGTTGCTTCACAACACCAACGGTTGATCATAAGGTAAGAGGGGTCTATTGGCTGCCTGGCAATTAAAGCCGAGTAGAGCCAATTCAACTCTGTGTCGATCACCTTCGTCTCCTTCATCCTCCCCAATACCCTCTTGCACATCCAAGAGTGAAATATCCGGATAATGGGGTTGCGGATGCAAGTGCGTTATTGATGGGCTTCTCCGGAGATCATATTCCAAAATCCCTCTAACATGCCGGGTGGCACGTCAACTTTCTCCGAGCTCCCTTGTGGAATCCAAGGAGCTCCCTAACATGCTCGTAGGGAACCACTTGTTGGACTCCCTCCAAACGGAATGACAAGCTTTGCACCCCATCATCAAGGATAGGTGCAATAGTCATTAAAATTTCCAAGGCGAACCCCATGAAGGTGTCCGCCGATACTCCGTTGGAGAATTGCACCCATCCAAGGTGCCCCAACATGTAGTATATGTCGGTGCCAAAACCCAAGGTGTAGAGTGCTTGGTCGTCAAATTTGACGTTGCGCACAAGCCTCTTCTCAAGATGAGAGAGCCTCTCCTCCTCTTCCGACGACAAGATGATGAAGCCGTACGAAGAGTATATCGGAGTGTAATGAGGAGGCGCGGTTGAACGGGTCGATCGTCGTGGTGGCGCAGGCTGCTCCTCCGTGTGCCCTCGAGGTTCGGTAAACCTCATGGACGTGCTTCTTGCAGCCCTCATACCACCAAGGAGGAGAGCATCATTTCTCCCTCGGTGGTGCCGTATCCGTCTCCATGCTCCGGGAGACTCGGAAACCGATTGCCTCCTCGAAGACGTCGTTGATGACGGCTTGGATGACGACGAACTCTTCTTCTTGGAGAAGAGACTTATGGTCTTCTTCCACATGGTTGCTGCACTCTTTTCTTCAACTAAAACTCCGGGTTGCAACCGGTAACTAGGCACTAAAATTCTTACTTCGGATGTGGACTTTGAGTGGATTAAGGATGTGGATTTTTTCTTGAGCTATCAAGCTTGGGAAGGTTGGCTATGTCTACGGAGGTTTTGGGCACACAAACTTGAACACACAAACAAAGGAAGGAGAGGGAAGCTTGCCTGCAGAAAACGGGAGCCGGGGGGCTCCTTAAATAGGGTAGGCCGGCCGGCTTGGGCCGACCGGCTCGGGGACCTCGGTGCACCTCCCCGCCTCCTCTTTCTTCCAAAGACGATCATTTCGCCTCTCGCAACTTTCCCCGCCCGCGTGCTCCACGAGTTGCACCGCCCAAACGCTCTCGTCCACTCCTTTTCTTGCATTATTGGTCCTTCCACTTGATGCTTCATGCTTTGGGTCATGTCCATGCTCCCTAGCTCCACTTGCTTCACATGCCACCATGAAATTCCTCACAAAGTTGATGCTTGCCGCCCACCATGCTTGTCCTTTGCATGTGGAATTGGTGAAAGTTGATGAAAGAGAATCCAATGGTGCATGCATGATTAATTCAAACAAGATTGCCTCCATTTAGGTGTGTTTATGGTTAAGCACTCCTCTAATTTGAAATTTAAAATATTTTTTAGAGCCATGCAAGAGCTCAAACATAATTTTAGAGAAGTTTTTAAACCATTAAAAACAAATGTAAGTCGAAAATATTTTTCGACTACGTTGATTTCGGTCTCACCGGTATAGTTTGCCTTCATCGGTTGAGAGCAAACTTTTCCCGGCTTGATCATGGGGGCATAGGTTTAGGTTCTAATTTTGGCTAAATAAGAGAGATTTTGAATAAAACAAAATTAGATGAGGCTTAGAAAAATTCTAATCTTAGAGAAACAAAGGATATAGATTTTTAAACCAACCAAAAGTTTTGATTTCTAGGTTCACGCGAGTCCTACCGTTGACGGTTAATAGTTGTATCAAAGTTCGTTTGTGACTTGCAAGCGGACAAGTCTCCCGTCGTAGTCAAGGGACCCTTCTTCCCTCGAGTGGTGAACCCAAGGTATCGAATCCGTGGAACAATGTGCAACGCAAGGATTCAATCTAGTAAAGCAAGGTAAGCTATCTTATGAAGGTAAGTTGCATCTAATCTACTAACTCATAAAGAAAATGAATCTATTCTAATCTACTAAAGAGGTAGCAAGAGAAAGCAAGAGATAACCAATCTAGAGAATCTAGACCATGCTTATGTTGTAGCTCCAAACAAGATAGATGAAGATAGTAAAGCGAATCTCATTAAAAGCATCTTTAAATCGTGGCCTTCCCATCCGACTCCGAAAACGCCCACCTTTCGGAACCCCCGTTCGTCACAACGTATTCCTATTCATGCGGGTAGTCTAGGGCGAGTTCGATAGAACAAGTTGAAATCACTTGGCCGGTCCGGTATGCACCTCTAGCCACCGCGGCTACAAGAGCACCCTATGTAATCTATCTTAAGTATAGATCGTAGAAGAAGCAAAACCAAGAAGAAAACAAAATCATCGAGAAGGCACTTGATCGCTAGAAATCGAATTCACTTACAAACTTCACCATGAATGATTACATGAACAAGATCACCACCGGGGCCCTCCCTCGATCTTGATCCTCGCTCCGAGCTCCGACGTGGTCTTCCATGCAAGGTTCCCACGTCGGCTAGGGAAACCCTAGACAACTAGCACGACCCTCATCTCCGAGATGGTGTCCCTCAAGCTTCTCTCGCTCCTCGGCGGCGGATTACGACTTCCGTTCTCGCGTGGCTCTCGGTCGGGGGGCTATTTATAGCCCGAGAAGCAATTAGGTCAAAGGAGAGGCCGATTGGGCCCCGAATTGGCCGGGCCGGCCGGCCTGGGCCCACCCGGCCCATCCCGCGCCTCGCTTCGCCCGTGTTGCTTCCCACGTCTTCTAGATGTTCTCCCCTTTTGCATGTGGGCCCTTGACGTCGGTTTCTCTCCGAATTGGACTCAACTCCTTGTCTTGCAAGATTCGAGACTTTTCCGGTTCGGTCCTCGGAGTTTATCATCTTCTCGGGCTTGGTCCTTGGGCTCTTGGCGTCATGTTCACTTCATTGCTTGACTTGTATCGGGCTTCAAGGTCTTGTCATGAGGTGCTTAATGAACTTATCCCGAAGTCTTGCTTTCAACGTTAAAACCCCCGTGTAAACACTTAACTCCAAAACCAACATGCACAAGTGAACTTGTTATACCACGGGGTTAGTACCAATGAATAAGATACAAAAGTCATGCCAACACCGAAGGTAAACTCATGGCTAGGTTGACGGATTTTCACCGTCAACATCTCCCCCATGCTTAAACCTTGCTCGTCCTCGAGTAAGCCTTCGATGGATATCATCGTTGCCCATCAATGTTTAAACCTTGCACTTGATCATACATGAAAAAAAACATAATGCTCTCAAAAGTTTAATTTTTTAAAGTTCCATAACGTACTAGCCTTCACCTCTACGGAGGGTAGATTCTTATTAAGCTTATCCCACAAGTATTAACATGCTCACAAAGTTTAAATAGACCTCGAATTTTTGAATTAAAGAACGAGATAAAGAAAAGCTAAACCAAGTTCACAAATTTAAATCATCTTGTATATTGCTCATGAACTCTCATCTCACTTGTCTCTCAAGCCTATATATTCTACTCCTTTCCCTCTCATAACATATATGTGTGGTAGGCTTTATATGGAGCTTTGGGAAAGTTTAGTCCTAACAAGATTTTATAAATGAGGTGTTGTCAAAACAAGACAAGCTTCTCATGGTCTTACCGAGACTCGTCAAAAAGGTCATTGGAAAATAATGTTAAGTCAAGGAGGGGAAAGAGAAAAATACACACGCTTTTAGATGAGTGGACATGTGCAAATGGCAAAGAGTGATCCCGAGGCACAAAGGAAGTCCTCGTTATCGGATTGCACATGGTTGGAAAATGAGAATGGATCTTTTTAACTTGAAGCCTTGAATGCACTCTTAGAGAACCTGGGAGTTTTCTTTACGCACATTTTTTTTCTTTCTCATATTTCTCATTCTTTTCTTTCTTTCTTTCTTTCTTTCTTTCTTTCATTCATTATATATTTTTTTCTTTACCTTGAAAGTCATGATTATCACTGGATTTTTTTTTCTTTCATCATTCTTTTTTTCTTTTTTTTTCTTTCATCATCATTTTTTTTAAATACTCCCTTTTTGAACTCTAAAACCGCACCGTACCTACCACCTCCCCCATGCTTAGACGTTGCTCGTCCTCGAGCAAAGAGGCGAAAAATAAGGTAGGTACCGGAAATAATTTTCCTTTGGAGAGATACTTGAAATCTTCAATGTCGGCACGGTCTTGCGATCTCCCTTGAATTGATGATCCATCCTCAACGATAGGTTATGGTCAAGGAGGTAATCACAAAAGATGATATTTGGTTTTAAGGGTGGATATCCGGCGAGGTTTGTGAGATCTCCAATGCGGGGATACACAATGCACGGATAAGAGGCTAGCAAAAAGATAGATACGCAAAAACGGAATGACCAGCTTCTTAGTCTCGGGCCAGAGAAATCATGGCCTGCAATAACTCACTCAAAAATAAATCTTGTACACTAAAGTTTATGCACTCAAATATATATAAGGCTCTGGATAGGTTGAGCAACACACAAGTGATATTTATGACAAGGTTAGCAATATTTTTGAGCATAAAAGACATCTTTAATCTATTCATAACTTGAGAGAACATAAAACACTATGGGTCTTTATTTTAATCATAACCTCCGCTAAAGATTAAGCTAGCATTTAGATAATTTCAGATTTGTATTTTTAAGAGAGCACTAGTTCAAACATGCATAAATCAATTACAAAGATAAACAAAGCGGCAATTATAATCATATATCATCATGGCACAAACTTTGTAACTTTACCAAAGGTAAAAACTTGGTGGCGACATTATTCATGATGAAAATAAACACTAAGATACACGCTGAAAAATTAAACTAACATACTTGCTGAAATTTAAAACAAAGCTGAAAATACTACGCAAACATAGGCATATCCAAGCTGAAAATTAAAGAAAAAGGGGTAAAGGAAAGATAACTAAAGCTCCTCCTCTCGCTAATACTCCGTCGGTGGTTGATATTGATAGTCTTGGTTGTTGTACCCTTACTTGTAATAGGAATGCACCACTCCTCCTATGAATTGTCCAATGGTGCTAGGTGAAGGTGTCAAAGCTCATAAGCGAATGTTGCATTACCTTCACCCATTTGGTTTGCATTGGTTTGGATGGCTGCAATATTTTGCATGTTTCTTGCAGCGTATCCTCCAATGGTGGCCACATTTTGTTGTGGTTGAGGAAGGTGTGCATATGGCTCCGCAAAGGCTACGTTGGGCACCGCAAAAATGGTGGGGGTATGGCTGCACCACTCCCCCATGCTTGCATTGGTACATCACCGTAGTAATTTGGCGATGCCGGAATTTCTCCGAATGGTGGAACATAATTTTGTTGTGCACCTCCTTCTTGGGCCATGGAAAAACCTTCTCCTAATCCTTCTCTATTATATATATATTTTTTTTCGCCGGCACAAGAAGTCCTTCCTCTAACCGATCTTCTTCCCCTCAAGAAAAGTCTTAATCTTCAATCCGGAAGGGGCAAATTCACCTAGGCCACTTGGAAGCCTCCTCTCTCATCTTCACTCTTATATTTTCCTTTCTTCATACATTCCTAGGGAAGTCCTGGGTAGGAGATGATTCGGGTTCCTTGTAATACCCGGTTTTAAAGAGATAGTCAACATGGAGAGGTAACACCCCGAACCAATATCTTCCGAACTCGATGTTGCTTAACAACACCACCGGTTGATCGCAGGTGAGTGGGGTCTATTGGCCAAGTTGAGTAAAGCCAATTCAACTCCGTGTTGGTTATCTTTGTCTCTCTTGTTCTCCCAAAAATCCACTTGCACAAAAGTGACGCACTTGGATAATGGGGTTCCGGATAGTATTTCTTCGTTGATGGTCTCTTCCCGTGATCATACTCCAAAAACCTTCCCATGTGCCTTCATGCACATACTTGTTCCGAGCTCCCTTTTGAAAATAGGAGACACTCGCCCATGGGTCTACGATACTAGAACATGCAATGATTTCGAATCATGAAAACCAATCTAATCTATCGGGGATTGTGTTGAATGGATCCAAGGAAGCATTGAGGCCTTACTCCCTTTACGGCATGGTTGCTAGCCTTAAATATTAAAGTATTTTCAACACAAGATGATAGATAGATAATCCAACAAAGTGTGATTACATCTCAAGATCGATTGAAACCCATGGATGAAAGGAGATTACCCCATCAAGGTGCTAGAAATAGCATCATTGATCAAGGTTACCCTTCCGACGGTGTCTTCCTTCTTCTCCTCTTGTGGGCTCCCTCCAACGGAATGAGAGACTTAGCACTCCTTCATCAAGGGTATGCGCCATGGTCATGAAAATTTCCTAGGCGAATTCCTTGTGGGTGTTTGCCGACACTCCGTTAGAGAATTGCACCGGTGTCCCGTGTGAAACCCAATATGTGGAGAGCTTGGTCGTCGATGTCGACGTTCGCTACAAGCCTCTACTTAAGGCGAGCGAGCTTCTTCTCCTCCTCCGTCATGATGACATACCCCTCGGGATACCGCGGAGCATATGGAGATGGAGCGGATGATCGTGTCAAGTGGGAGATTGGCCGGGCGGCTCCTCCATATGTTATTGAAGTTTGGTAAACCTAATAAACGAGTTTTGTGTGGCCCTCATGCCACCGAGGAGAAGAGTGCGATTCCTCCTCGGCGGTGCTGTGTCCTCCTCCATACCCCGAGGAAACTCGGAAACGAGTGCCTCCTCGAAGAGGTTGTCGATGATGGCTTAGACGACGATGATCCCTTCTTCTTTGGTGAAAAGGCTTGTAGTTTTCTTCCATGATTGCAGCACTCTCCCTCACAAATATATATATCTGGGGTTTTCACCCGGTAACAAGGTACACAAATATTATTTTGGAGTCCGGACTTTGAGTGGATTAAGGATGTGATTTGTTGCACGAAACAAACGCGGTGGATGGCTAAGTCTAAGGTGGTTCCGGCCTACAAACTAGAGCACACGAACAAAGAGTTGGATGAAAGACTTACCTCTCTCCTCCTCTTGGCTCGGTTCTTCTCTAGTGCATTCATGTTGCTTCGTGATCGCGTACACCTTCCAAACGTTCCCGTCCACTCCTTCGCTTGCATTATTGCTCCTTCCACTTGATGTTTTCGCTTTGACTCACTTCCATACTCCCTTGCCTCCCATGCATCCAAGATATTCCTACAAAACAAAGCCTTGGCTGCCCCCCATGCTTGTACTTTGCATGTGGTTTAAATATGTTGGAGGGGCATCCCGTGATGTATCATGGTGCATGCATGGTTAGGTTAACTAGATTGCCTCCCTTTAAGTGTGTTTAAGGCTAAGCACTCCTCTAATTTCGAAATTTAAAAAATATTTTTCAGAGCCATGCAAGAGCTCAAGAACAAATTTAGAGAAGTTTTTAAACCATTAAAAACAAATATAAGTCGAAAATATTTTTCGACTACGTCGATTTCGGTCTCACCGGTATAGTTTGCCTTCATTAGTTGAGAGCAAGCTTTTCCCGCTTGATCATGGGGGCATAGGTTTAGGTCCTAATTTTGATTAGATGAGAGAGATTTTGAATGAAATAAAATTAAGTGAGGCTTAGAAAAATTCTAATCTTAGAGAAACCAAGGATATGGATTTTTAAACCAACCAAAAATCAAGCTTCTAGGTTCACGCGAGTCCTACCACATGCTGAAATTTAAATAACATCTAGATACAAGACGTGGCTCTACTCGTGTGTTTTTAGCATGAAAAACGAGTCAACCACAGCACCATAATGAGGGTGAAGGGTTGAGTTAGGTTCTGAAATTATTTTTTTTGGTTGTGGTTTCTCGAAAAAGAAGCAAACAATCACATAGGATGGTTCATGTAAAGGGTTTATCATCAAGCAAAATATTCAACCAAGAATTATGTCTCTAATATTGTTCAACCATTCTAAGTCTAAGGTTTTGCGTAGTAAAATTCAAAACTGAATTAAATTTAAAAAGACTTGAAAAACCCGTAATCGGGTTGTCCTCCCGTAGCTTATTCTTGACTTGACGAAACGGGTTGCCTCCCCGCCTAGCGCTTCGTTTATAGTCCATGGCTAGACTTCTTCACTTGATTACTTCGGATCAACGCTCTTTGCGGGCGTTGCAATCTTGGGTACCCACTTTGGCTTAGTCAATTTTTTTGGTCTTCACAGTCGGCTTTGTCCTTTGGTCTTGACGGATGCGACAACTTCCTTGTGGCTCGGCATCTCGAACTCCGGTCTTCGGTTGCGATCTTCATGGTGATCCTTCATCTCTCCCGAGTGAGCTTGAGTAGCCTTCGCCGTCTTGGGACCTTGGAGTTGTCTCGGATATTCTTCTTTGTTGCCCATCGGGCGCCCGGCAAGTTGTCCCACTTGCGTCTCTAGCATCTTCATCATGATGAACACTTCGCATGTGGATCTTGCCTTGGCAGCCTTTAGGTGTTGAGCTTCTTTCTCCATCTCCATCTTCTCCATCCTCGTTGATCTTGAACGGCTTTCCGGCGTCTTGACTTGGAGGTGGTGATTCCCTTGGAGATTTTGATGGTCCTTCGAGCTTCAACTCTCGAGTTTCCAACCCTTTAGCTTGTGTTGCACGTCACCTTTGCCTCGTAAAGTTTTCCCGGATCATCCACAAAAAAGTTTGGGTTTCTTGGAGAGGTAGCCAACCATCTCCGGTTAGGGTTAGCAATAAAACAAAAATCTAAAAGAAGAAAAATTAGGGTTAATCAAAACTAGATTAGATTGACTCTTTTTTTTTCTTTTTGGGGATGATCAAACATAAGAGATGCAAAAGAAAATCAAAAGAAAAACTGAAAGATAAGCGATACTAGATCGGATCTTGATTGCTTGTTCCCCGGCAACGGCGCCAGAAAAATGGGCTTGTTGACGGTTAAAAGTTGTATCAAAGTTCGTTTGTGACTTGCAAGCGGACAAGTCTCCCGTCGTAGTCAAGGGACCCTTCTTCCCTCGAGTGGTGAACCCAAGGTATCGAATCCGTGGAACAATGTGCAACGCAAGGATTCAATCTAGTAAAGCAAGGTAAGCTATCTTATGAAGGTAAGTTGCATCTAATCTACTAACTCATAAAGAAAACGAATCTAATCTAATCTACTAAAGAGGTAGCAAGAGAAAGCAAGAGATAACCAATCTAGAGAATCTAGATCATGCTTATGTTGTAGCTCCAAACAAGATAGATGAAGATAGTAAAGCGAATCTCATTAAAAGCATCTTTAAATCGTGGCCTTCCCATCCGACTCCGAAAACGCCCGCCTTTCGAACCCCCGTTCGTCACAACGTATTCCTATTCATGCGGGTAGTCTAGGGCGAGTTCGATAGAACAAGTTGAAATCACTTGGCCGGTCCGTATGCACCTCTAGCCACCGCGGCTACAAGAGCACCCTATGTAATCTATCTTAAGTATAGATCGTAGAAGAAGCAAAACCAAGAAGAAAACAAAATCATCGAGAAGGCACTTGATCGCTAGAAATCGAATTCACTTACAAACTTCACCATGAATGATTACATGAACAAGATCACCACCGGGGCCCTCTCTCGATCTTGATCCTCGCTCCGAGCTCCGACGTGGTCTTCCATGCAAGGTTCCCACGTCGGCTAGGGAAACCCTAGACAACTAGCACGACCCTCATCTCCGAGATGGTGTCCCTCAAGCTTCTCTCTTGCTCCTCGGCGGCGGATTACGACTTCCGTTCTGCGTGGCTCTCGGTCAGGGGGCTATTTATAGCCTGAGAAGCAATTAGGTCAAAGGAGAGGCCGATTGGGCCCCGAATTGGGCGGGCCGGCCGGCCCGGGCCCACCCGGCCCATCCCGCGGCCTGCTTCGCCCGGTGTTGCTTCCCACGTCTTCTAGATGTTCTCCCCTTTTGCATGTGGGCCCTTGACGTCGGTTTCTCTCCGAATTGGACTCAACTCCTTATCTTGCAAGATTCAGCACTTTTCTGGTTCAGTCCTCGGAGTTTATCATCTTCTCGGGCTTGGTCCTTGGGCTCTTGGAGTCATGTTCACTTCATTGCTTGACTTGTATCGGGCTTCAAGGTCTTGTCATGAGGTGCTTAATGAACTTATCCCGGAAGTCTTGCTTTCAACGTTAAAACCCCGTGTAAACACTTAACTCCAAAACCAACATGCACAAGTGAACTTGTTATACCACGGGGGTTAGTACCAATGAATAAGATACAAAAGTCATGCCAACACCGAAGGTAAACTCATGGCTAGGTTGACGGATTTTCACCGTCAACACCTACCACGTGCTGAATTTTTTTTATTAACACATAGATATAAATCGTGGCTCTACTCGTGTGGTTTTAGCATGAAAAATAAGTCAACCTCAGCACCATAATGAGGGTGAAAGGTTGAGTTAGGTTCTGAAATTATTTGGTTGAGGTTTCTCGAAAAGAAAAGAACAAACAAGCACATAGGAGGGTTCATGCAAAGAGTTAATGATAAAGCAAAACATTCGATCAAGAATTATGTCTCTAATATTGTTCAACCACTTCTAAGTCTAATGTCTTTGCGTAATAAAACTCAAAACTAAATTATTAAAAAACTCTAAAAACTAGGAATCGGGTTGTCCTCCTGGTAGCTTATTCTTGACTCGACGAAACGGGTTGCCTCCCGCCTAGCACTTCGTTTATAGTCTATAGCTAGACTTCTTCACTTGATTACTTCGAATCAATGCTCTTTGCGGGCGTTGCAATCTTGGGTACCCACTTCCGCACCATCTTGGGCACGGGCTTGTCTTCCGGCTTAGTCATTTTTTTTGGTCTTCACAGGCTGCTTCTCTTCCTTTGTCTTGACGGATGCAACACCTTCTTTGATTTTCTTTACGTTCATTTTTTTCGGCTCCTTCTTCTTTTTCAGCCCCTCCGTTTGCTTTGGTTCTCCCTTCACTCCAATCATGTTGCATGCCTCGATTCTTGGACGGAACTTGAAGGAACTCCTTTCTCCGTTGATATCGAACATGATCTCCCCCTTGCCAACATCAATAGTAGCTCCCACGGTCTTGAGGAAAGGCCTCCCAAGGATGAGCGGCGGCTTCTCCCTCTCTCCCATCTCGAGCACAACGAAGTCGACAGGGATGAAGTGGTGTCCGACCTTCACGGGTACAACTTCTGCAATGCCCAAGGGATAACGAATGGAGTTATCTCCCAACTCCAAACATATACCCGTAGGCTCCATTGGTAGGCGTAGCTTCTCGAACACATCTCTCGGCATGACGCTCACACTTGCTCCGAGGTCGCATAACGCCTTCTCGAAGTTGAAAGAACCAACCGAACATGGAATAGTAGGGCACCCGGGGTCCTTTTGCTTCTCTAGCCCATTAGCAATAGCGGCACTACACTCCTCGGACATCTTGACATGATCTACCCCGAGTGTTGCTATCTCATATTTATTTGCAAGTATGTCTTTAAAGTAACGAGAATATGTAGGTACTTGTAGGGCATCTAGTAATGGCATGTTGATGCTAAGTCTATGCACAACCTCCACAAACTTCTCAAAGTGGTTGTCAAGTTTACCTTGGAAGTAGCGTGGCTTGAGTTGCGGTATCCTCGTGTCTTCCTCCGGCATCTCAAATTCGGGTTCCTCGGTGACGATCCCCGTAACCTTCTCTTTAGCAACTCCTTCCATCTCGGTGGATGGTTTAAGCTTCCTTGCTCCCGCGTAACGTTCCGGATCTTCGGTCTCCTTCCCCGAACGTGTTTGAATGGCCTTCGCCGATTCGGGACTTTTGGGTTCTCCCGGAAGCTTCTCTTCATCATTAGTGAGGCGCCCCGCAAGTTGTCCAAGTATGTTCTCCTTCTCCACTTGCAAGACTCCTTTGACGTTCCCCATGGGTTGAACCGGATGTAGGCGCCGGATGACGCCCATGTGTCGTTATCCGCGACCTTCTTGAATAACGTGAAAGCTTCCGTCGGTGTAAGTTCGATGATGGATCCTCCCGCCGATGCATCGATGATCGTCCTTGACGCCATGGTGAGTCCTTGATAGAGCTTTTGCACGAGGTCTTCCTTCGGGAACTTGTGATGTGGAACCGCCCCGGTGTACTTGTTGAAGCGCTCAAATGCCTCCGAGATAGTTTCCGTAGGATATTGAACAAAGGTGGCAATCTTATTATGCAAGCTTTGAGTTTTACCCGGCGAGTAGTATTCCTTCATGAAAGCCTTCATCAACGTGTTCCAATTTTGCACCGTCTCCGCCGGTTGAGAGTGGAACCATTGCAAAGCCTTCCCGAGTAGTGAGAACGGAAAAAGCCTTGCCCTCATTTGATCTTGAGTCACCCCATCCATGTTGAAAGTCTGACATAGTTGAATGAATGCTTGGAGGTGAAGGTTCGGATCCTCTTTACCGGTGAAGGGTGAATGTTGCACCATGCGGATTGTTGAGGTCTTGATCTCGAACGGTCTTCCGATCTCCTCAAGGTTCAAGATTGGTAGGTCGATGATGTCTGGGGTGCATAGCTCCCCAATCTTGCGTTCTTGCGGTGGTTGGTCACCCATCGGTGGAAGTCGATTCTCCCGAGGACTTTGAGGTGGTGAATTCTTCGGAGATTCCTGCGATCCTTTGTCTTTCGACTCCGAATCTACAAAATCCAGCTTTTTAGCTTGATGTGCTTCGCGTCTCCTTAGCCTGTAAAGTTTTTCTGGATCATCCACAAAATTATCGGGTTTGTTGGAGAGGTAGCCGTCCATCTCCTTTAGGGTTAGCAATAAACAAAGTATGCAAAAACTAGAAAGTAAAAACAAATCTATAGAAACTAGGGTTAGACAAACTAGATTAGATGTATTTTGAGGATGATCAAAATTTAGTAGATGCAAAAAAGAAAAACAAAAAGAAAACTGAAAATTACAAAAAGGCAATAAAAAATCAAATCTTGATGACTTGTTCCCCGACAACGGCGCCAAAAAAAGGGGCTTGTTGACGGTTAATAGTTGTATCAAATTTCGTTTATGACTTGCAACCGGACAAGTCTCCCGTCGTAGTCAAGGGACCCTTCTTCCCTCGAGTGGTGAACCCAAGGTATCGAATCCGTGGAACAAATGTGTGACGCAAAACTTAATCTAATAAAGCCAAGTAACTTCAATCTTCGATAAAAGAAACCCTAATGCATCTAAGTAAAAGACACGAAACTAATCTAATCTACTAAAGACCGGAGAAAACAAAGTAAGATTGGGTAGATAAACCGATCTAGAGGGATCGGGGGTAAGCTTTTTGTTGAAGTTCCAAGCAAGAGAAGAAGTAGCAAATCGAATCTTAATAGAAGCCTCTTTAAATCGTGGTTTCCCGTCCAAATCCGAAAACATCCGCCTTTTGGAACCCCCGTTCGTCACAACGTATCCCTACTCATGCGGGGAGCTTAGGGCGAGTCAAAATACAAGTCGAGATTCTTTTGGAAGATCCGGCGTGTACCTCTAGCCACTGTGGCTACAAGAACACCCTATGTAATCTATCTTGAGAATAGAATTGGAATAAGCAAAGCCGATTGAAAAACGAAATCTTCGAGGAAACACTTGATCGCTAGGAAAAGATTCAACTTGATAATTCAACTATAACAATGATACATACACAAGATCACCACCGGGATCCTTCCTTGATCTTGCTTCTAGCTCCGGGAACTCCGACGTGGTCTTCCGTGCAAGGTTCCCACGTCGGCTAGGGAAACCCTAGTCAACTAGCTCGACCCTCTCTCTCCGAGATGGTGTCCCTCTCTTCTCTGCTCCTCGGCAGCCGATGACGAATTGGATTATGCGTGGCTCTCGGTCGGGGGGCTATAAATAGCCTAATTGGCGGCTAGGGCAAACGGGGAGCCTCACCGGGCCCCGGACGGCCGGGCCGACCGTCTTGGGCCCATCCGAGCCCAACCCGAGGCCTCCTTTGCTCTACGTCGGTTCCCTTGCTTCCCGGATGTTTCCCCCTTACGCATGTAGGTCCATGTCGTCGGTTTCTCTCCGAATTGGACACAACTCCTTGTCTTGCAAGATTCAACACTTTTCGGGTCGAGGTCCTCGAGTTTGTCGTCTTCTCGGATCAAGTCCCCGGCTTCTTGGAGTTAAGTTTGCTTCATTGCATGACTTGTACGGGGCTTCAAGGTCTTGTCATGAGGTGCTTGATGAACTTATTCCGAAAGTCTTGCTTTCAATGCTAAAACCTTGCATAAACACTAAACTCCAAAACCGACATGCACATGTGAACTTGTTATACCACGGGGGTTAGTACCATTGGATAAGGTATAAAACTCGTGCCAACACCGAAGGTAAACTCATGGCTAGGTTGACGGATTTTCATCGTCAACGCCTTCATTCAGCTTTGCCTTGGAGATGAACCGGTTTAGCGACGCTATTCTACCCGTCAGTCTTTGCACCTCCTTTCTGCTACTTGGTGGCTGCATTCTACGTAGTGCCTCGATTTTCTGAGGATTGGCCTGTATGCCTTGCTTTGACACCATGCAACCTAATAGCTTCCCCTTTCGGATACCGAAGATGCACTTCTCTAGGTTGATGAGTGTTGGTGTTTTAGACCGGCAACCTACCAAGGGGAGTACCTGAGGTATATGAATGTGGCCTCGCCAAGATCGGTAACTCGAAGGAAGAGACACGTGGCACACAATTTAGACAGGTTCGGGCCCCGAGGTGCGTAATACCCTACATCCTGTATGCTGCGTAGCTCTGGATTGATTGGATGTGTTTACAAGATGATGTGTATGAGAGAGAGGTATCCCTGCCTCGCCTTATATAGTCCGGGAGGCAGGGTTACAAGTCAGTTTGAGGAGAGAGTCCTAGTCGGGTACGTCTAGGAGTTCTCTACATAGTAAGGACATGTATAGCTTTTTATCCGAGTACTTCTCCATCGAAGTCCTTGCGCCCCACGCCATCAGGTGCCGTGTGGCACAAGCTGAGTAGTCCCAGGGGCCCACCGAGTAGTCGGTCCTGGTACCCACCGAGAGGTAGTGGGCCCAGGGAGGTCCATACGACATAGAGTCCATTACGCCTCATGTTGTCAAAGGTTTTGGTCAGGTCTGCGATGTGATCTGTTTCTTTCTCGCTCATGATGACTATGCCGTTCACGTAGGCCTAAGTGTTGCGGCCTAACTGACTGCCGAGGATCAGCTTCATCATACGGTTGAAAGTGGGCCCAGCATTACGGAGGCCCTCTAGCATTCTGACGAAACAGAAAATTCCGAAGGGGGTTGTGAACCCCATTTTGGCCTCGTACTCCCTTCGCATCCACACATGGTGATATCCGGAGAAACAATCTAACAAGCTTAGCATCTCGCAACCAGCTGCCTAGTCGATGATGATGTCGATTCTTGGGAGTGGGTAGGGGTCTTTCGGGCACGTTTTGTTGAGCTCTGTGAAATCGATGCACATGCGCATGTTACCATTCTTCTTAAGTACCATCACAACATTGGTCACCCACACAGGGTACTGCACCTCCCTTATGATTCTTGTGTCAAGCAGTTTCTGCACTTCGGCTTCCGCAGAATTGACCCTGTCATTTGACATTGGCCTTTGCTGCTGCAGCTTCGGCCTAACCTTCGGGTCGGTGTTTAAGGCGTGCTCTATGATGGAGCGATGGACCCCTGTCAGGTCTGACTTGGACCATGCAAAAACATCCTGGTTGTGACAAAGGAACTGTAGAAGTCTGTCTTCCTCCTCCTTGCTGACTTTGTTGCCTATCATGACGGTTCTACTTGGCACATCTACGCACAAGGGAATTGTTCTCATGTCATCCACTGCTTTCATGCGTTCAGCTTCGGCTTGCTTCATTGATTGCCTCATCTGTGCTTCAGCCTTCTGTTCAGATTCTGGCACAACTTCACTGCCTTCAGCCTCATCAATGACATGCACCGGCCTGTTGTGCACTGAAGTGTTCCGCTCAGCATGCCGAGCCTCCTCTTGGCTGCCATACACCGAAATCACCCCAGCCGCGGTTGGTATCTTCATTAACAGATAGCCCTGGCGAATGACCGTTGCGAACTTGTTGATGGTGTTATGCCCGAAGATGGCGTTGTACGGGTACACGAAGTCGACAACGTCAAAGGTGATGACTTCGGTTATCATGGTAGCATCTTGCCCAATCGTCACATTGACATCAATTTTACCAAGTGCCTCAATTCTTTTGATACCGAAACCATATAACGGGTGTTCCACTTTCTGCAAGTCTTCCCTTTTGAAACCCATGTCTGAGAAACACTGCCAAGTTAAGATATCCGCTGAGCTGCCATTGTCCACCAGGACCCGCCCGACGTCGTTACCGAAGTAATACTTCGTGTTCTTGCCGATGTTTGCCCTTATGACGAGGGGGTCATTATGGGGGTAGTGTTGCAACCGAATATCAACAGCTGTGAAAGTTATTGGAATATGAGACCAGGGTAGGTGGAAGTATTTTCCCGAGCAAATGTGCGAGACGCTTCGATAGTACTCCTTCCTCTGACGCTTCGTCGTGTGCATCGGCTCATTGGAGCCCCGCGAAATTGCATTGATGATGTTGACCATGCCCATCATCCCCGAACCACTGGAGTCAGGTGCCTCTTGCTTTGGTTGTGGTGGTGTCTGGTGTGGTGGCTGATTGTAAGGTGTTTGATGGTGGGTGGGTGGGTTCGACCACAACGACACAAATTCTGAAGGTGACTGCATATGCATGGGTGGAGGTTGTGGTAGCTGTGGAGCCGAAGGGGCGTACCTTTGTGGTGTCGGTGCGGAATATGGTCCCGACACTAACCAGTAGATAGCGCCGAGGTCTATCCCTCAATGGTCGATGCTAAGTAACAAGTGACACAGATTTTATCCTGGTTCCGGCCGAGGGGGCCGTACATCCAGCAGAGGTGTGCTCGGGGCACTATATTACTTAGCACCGGGGGTGCCTGTAGTGGGGCGGCTACAAGCGAGGCGGGAGAGGAAGTGAGGCTTCCAAGTCCCTGGTGGAGTGGCTGAAGATATTGTGGGAGGATGAGTACGTGGTGTGTGATATCTCGTATGCTGCTGAGTCTCTCCCCGCGGCTGGGGGTTCGCCCCCCCTTTTATAGATCAAGGGGGCGGCGGGTTACATGCGCGCCGTGCTATCTAGCTACGTGGGGAAGCACGACGTGCTATGCTTGTAGAGTGGGCGGCCGTCCGGCGATCTTCGCGGCGATCGGCCATGATGGCCTACCTTGTACCCGAACAGTGGCGGTTCGAGGGTAGAAGGGCGGCGGATGGTGGCGACATCCACCGATAGGCTCGAGGGAGGTGCGACGTTGGCTTGTACGGGGCACAGGAGTAGGTAAAACGGTGTCCCTTCCCAACGCGCTTCACAGTGTCGGAGTGGTTGCTACAGCGCCTGGCGTGCGCCTGCGCACGCGGGGACGGCGACCATGCTGTCACAGTGGTCGGGATGGCGATCCACCGGCCTAGCGCCTCCACCTAACCCTACAGGGTCACGAGAAAGTGAATCGAGGGTGCACCCGGCCCCCCTTCGAGGGTCTGGCGCGTTAGCCGTACTGGAGTAGGCGCGCGGTGTCACGGGACTGACACCGGCCGCCGCGCACGTCCCTCCCACAGTGGTGGGGATGGGCTCCTCCCTGGGGAGTTGGTGCGGCGGCACCGGGGCGCGAGCCCCGGCGCATGATGGCACCGTCCCACCGGTGTCGGGGCGTTAAATGCCCGTGTGCGGGGGGGGGGGGGGGGGCGGCGCACGCGTGAGGGGCGCCCTCGAGCGTGGCGGACCCCGGCCGAGGGCGGGACGTACCCTCGAGCGGGGGCGGAACCGCTCGAGGGGGGGAGCGAGCCCTCGAGCGAGGCCGAACCTCGCTCGAGGGAAGTGCGCCCCTCGAACGGGCGCAGCCCGCCCGAGGGGCGCGCATCCTCGAGCGAGGGCGGAGCCTCGCTCGAGGGGATTTCGAGGAGGGCCGCCCGATGGGCCGTCGGGGTCCCTGCGGCGTGGGCCGTCTCCTGCATGGTTAGACACCTGCATGATTAGGCTTAGCGTGTTTTGGTTTCGTTGCGGGTTTTAAGTGAGGGTTTCCCCGTTGTTTAAGGGGACCCCTAGGGCTGTCCCCGACAGTAGCCCCCGAGCATCTGTGGGTTTGCCATTGAGGCTCCCGCAGATGTTGGAACCTACTGATAGGACGTTCTTCCCTCCTTGTTTTGCGAACGCTTTCCGTGGGGCCGCGTCAGCGGACCCGCGGGTCTAGCCCCCCGAAGCCCCGGGAGAGTGTGGGTGCTCTGCGGGGAGGGGTTAACCGCGAGAACTGGTCAGAGGGCGTGGCACATGTTCCAACCGGCATCGGCGGTGTCTCAGCCGGCTTCGGTGGCGCACGCGCTGCTGGCATTGTCTCCGGCGGGTGCAATTTCAAGGAGGTGTAGCCGTGCGTCAAGCCCCCGAGCCTTGGCCCGTTCGAGGCGATCGGGTCGAGCTTCACGACTTGTTTTCTCACGCGCCCTCACCGTCCCTCCGCGGGACGGAGGGTGAGGGGTGAGGTTTCCGCAACCCCCATCGAGCGGGTCGCGAATTGCGGATTCCTCGTCGAGCTGCTAGCGGGTGGTTCAAGTGGACGTCCATGCCCCGTTCGATAAGGGTAGGCCGCGCGTGATCCGGAGACACGTCCATGGAAGCGCTTGCGTGGGTTTGCTAGGTGGGGCTTGGTCCCGTTCGATAGGGACCGAGGGCGCGGAAGCTCTCCCTCGGTGGGATCCCCCGGCTGGCCGCCCTCGCCGGCTCTCGAACACGACATGTGGGGCACCCTCGAGCCGACGGGCTCGAGGAACGGCTCGAATGCGCGTGCCCTCGTCGTCCACGACTCGCGATCCGAGGCGCTGTTCAAACCCGTCGAGGGTCGGGCTTCGTACCTCGATCGGTAGGGCCGTGCGGGGCCGCGCCCGGACGGCCCCGTCTTTCGCGTTTGCGGCCGTTGAGGGGTCTGGGCGAGCCAGCCCTCGAGGTGCTTGGTTGGTTGCACGGCGCGACATGGGTGCTTGCGGTGCCCGCTTTACATCAAGCAGGCCCCGGGCGACCCTCTCACGCACGTGCCCTCTTTAGAGAGTTGGTATTGTCTCGAGCCAGGGGCTCGTGCTGCTCGAGGGTTTTACGTGGCATGGGTGCCCGCGGTGCCTCGCTTACTTCAAGCGGGGCCCCGGCGGCCTTCTCACGTCGATGTCCCTTCGAGGGTTACTTTCGTCTTGAGCCAAGGGCTCGTGCCGCTCGAGGGTTTTACGTGGCATGGGTGCCCGCGGTGCCTGCTTTACTTCAAGCAGGCCCCGGGCGGCCTTCTCACGTCGATGTCCCTTCGAGGGTTGCTTTCGTCTTGAGCCAAGGGCTCGTGCCGCTCGAGGGTTTTACGTGGCATGGGTGCCCGCGGTGCCTGCTTTACTTCAAGCAGGCCCCGGGCGGCCTTCTCACGTCGATGTCCCTTCGAGGGTTGCTTTCGTCTTGAGCCAAGGGCTCGTGCCGCTCGAGGGTTTCACGTGGCATGGGTGCCGTGGTGCACCGCTTTACATCAAGCGAGGTCTGGGCGGCCTTCTCACGCCGATGTCCCTTCGAGGGCTGTTATCGTCTGGAGCCAGGGGCTCGTGCCGCTCGAGGGTTTTGCGTGGCATGGGTGCCCGCGGTGCCTGCTTTACATCAAGCAGGTCCCGGGCGGCCTTCTCACGCCGATATCCCATCGAGGGTTGTCTTTGTCTCGAGCCAGGGGTTCGTCCCGCTCGAGGGTTCTCCTTGCTTGGCAAGGGACCCGGTCATTAAATGCCTCGCAGTCGAGGCTGCGGTTTTGCAGCGCGGGCGCGCCTTTTTAGGCGTTGCGGCCGCGCGCGCGCGTAGTGGGCGGCGTGGCAGGCGGACGTGACGGCTCGCCTCGGTCCCTGCGGGTCTCCGCCGTGATGATGGCCCGCCCGCGGTGATGTGGGCCGCTGCAGTCGTGGTGGGGCCCGTCCGTCGGCGTGATGGGAAGATTCCCTGCAGTTAATGCGCGCGGGGCATCCGCTCCGGAGAGCTCACCCACGGCTTATAAATCTGAGGGGAGGAGGAGATGGCGGTTTTTTACCTTAGCGCCTCGCCATTTCAGTCCCCTGCCCCTTCGTCTTCACCTCGCCCTTGCCACCGCGCGGTGTCGCCATTAGAGCTTTACGTCCTCCGCTCTCGCTTTCCTTTGCCTTCTTCTCATGGCGCCGCCTCAGCCGCCCCTGACGATCTTGGACCCATACGCACGGGAGAGGTCGTCGGTGACCCGGCTGGCCCTTGGCGAGCGGTCGCCGCCGGCCGCTGGCGGCCAATGAAGATGGACGCCCGGCGGAGTGGATAGTGCCGCCGGCGGGGGACCACGCGCCCAACCCGCCGGAGGGCTACGTGGTGAGCTTCATCCGCTACCACGAGCGGGGCTTCAACGCGCCGGCGAGCTGCTTCATGCGGGCGATGTGCCACCACTACGGAGTGGAGCTGCACAACTTCGCCCCCAACGCGATTTCGCAGGCGGCCACGTTCGTGGGCGTCTGCGAAGGGTACCTGGGGATCCCAGTCAACTGGGAGCTCTGGGTTCACCTTTTCCGCGCGGAGCTCTTCACGCAGCCCACGACGGAGCCGAGGACCCGCCGCGCGGTGCGCGCCGGCGGGATGTCGCTTGCCCTGCGGGGGCAATTCAAGAACGTCTACATCCCCTGCACCATGACGACGAACAACGCCGGCTGGGAGCGGGGATGGTTCTACTTGCGCAACGCCGAGCCCGGCCTCCCCCCTACACCGGTCGGGTGTTCAAGGAGAGGCCTGACTCCTGGGGCTACGGGGTGTCCACGCCCCAGCATCGGAGGCGGCAGGAGTCGGTCTCGGCCGCCTGCCGGCGCGGCCCGGCGGCGGCGGGGCCGAACGCGATGGGCGTCCTCGCCTTCCTCCATCACCGGCGGGTCGTGCCCCTGATGGAGAGGCCGCTCTGCATCTTCGAGATGACAGAGGCGGCCAACCCCGTCGATCTGGCGAGGTCGCGGATGCTCCCGACGCCCCTCGAGCGGCCATATGCGCTCACCCGGGCGCGGAGCGCCGTCGACACCCGGGCGCCGATGCCTGCGGGCCGGAGCCCATGGGACCTCGAGATGCTCCCCACCGGCCCGCTGGTGAGTTTGGTTCTTGATTTTGTTTTGGTTTTTGGTGTTGCTTCTGCCTCCTGACGCGTCCTTGATGCTCCTGTGCACAGCTGGTGAGCTTCACCGTCTCCAAGTCCGTTCCGCCCACCCCCGACTCCCGCGTGTTTGGCCGGGCGGTGCAGCAGCGGGAGCAGGAGCGGGCGGCGCGTAGGAGGGAGCGCGCGAGGCGACATCAAGCGCGCGCGATCGGCGGAGCGCGGAGCCGGCGGCGCGAAGAGTTGGGGGCTCTCCTCCCCGGGGACCGAGGAGTACTCATCCTCGGAGGATGACGAAGAGGAAGAGGGCGAGGGGGAGGGCCCCTCCGATAGGTGGCGGCTGCGCCCCCGTCGCCGGGCCGAACCGGCGCCGGCGGCAAGGGCGGCATCGCCGGGGCGGGCGCAACGGCGCCCGCCGCCGGCAATCGACATCGGGGGCGGCGCGCGGCGCGGAGGGTGCGGCGCGCGCCCGTGCGCGCGTCGCGCGTGCCGCGCGCGGCGCAGCGCGCGCGCGCGCGGGCGAGTGTGCTGCGCGCGCGGCGGCGGCGTCGGGGAGGCACAACGGCGGTGCGTCGGGGCCACCGCACCGGCCTCATCCGCTGAGGCTTCGAGGAAAAGGAAGCGCGCCTTTTCCTCCTCGAGTAAGGGGTTCGATCCTTTGCTTGGTTCGATTTGTTGATGTTCAGGTGTTCTAACCTCCTGTTTGTGCCTGCGCAGGGTGGTGCCAACCGTGCCTCCTCTCGCACCAGCCAAGGTGCTGAGGACGGACGCGTCCATCCCCACCCGGCGGCGTTCGTCGAGGGCGTCGCGGTCGGGGACAAGCACGGCGGCGGGCGAGAGCTCGCAAAGCCCGGTTGGGGCCTCGAGGCCCCGGCCGGGTAGATCGGCCTGCCGCGGCGCGGCCCCGGAGGTCGCCGAGGAGTGGCCGGCGCCGGCCGTCGTGGGGACGC
This sequence comes from Cenchrus americanus, assembly GCA_947561735.1. NCBI lineage: Eukaryota > Viridiplantae > Streptophyta > Magnoliopsida > Poales > Poaceae > Cenchrus > Cenchrus americanus. Next base: position 248,884,996 of record OX387241.1, read on the forward strand.
GGCGCGGCGGCGGCCGTGGTGGAGGTGCGGCCCGCGGAGGCCGCCTCTCGCGAGGCGCGGCCGCGCGCGCCGGCCGCGAGGAGGTGGAGCGAGGGCGCAACCCGCGGCGGCGCCCGTGGGCGCGGCGGCGCGGCGGAGGTGATGGCCGCGGCGCCACGACGGGCGCCCGCGGCCACGGAGGCGCGGTGGAGGCGCGCCGGTGGAGGTGGCACAAGCGGCGGCGCCCGTCGGCAACTGCGCGGCGGAGGTGGTGGAGGTCTCGGACGACTCCCCGCCGCCCGGGTGGGACCAGTGGGCCAGCTTCCCCACGCGTTCCCCCGAGCCCCAGGAGGGGGCCCTCGTGAGGCGGCACGAGGGTCACATTGTGGCGGGGGCCGAGGACATGGCGCCGAGGCCTCGTCCTCCCGCGCCGGCCGCCCCGCCCGTGTGGAGGGGACAGTCGACGATCCCCCTGCGTTTGCCGACGCCGGGGGGAGCAGGGAGCTCCGGGGCGAGCTCCGAGCCACGGCGCCACGCTCAACCGCGCACCGAACGAAGCACCGCATGTCCATGGCGGCCCGCGCATGGCGAGTTTTCCGGAGTAAACCGTGGTTGCTCGTTCTCTTCTTTCTTTCGTTTTTTGTATGCGCCCCGTGTCGCGGCGCTTATGGGTTTTGATTTTGTGGGTGCCGGGGAGCTCGAGCACCGCGCCCACGAGAAGTACGACGCCTTCGACCGGGTGAACGCCGAGGTCCACCGGCCTCCGGGGAGCGGTGCGGCGCTTTCGACGCGCTTGCCGATGCCCTCGGGACGCCGGACGACCGGCCGGCGTGCGGGCCATGGCGTGGTGCGACGAGCTCTCGGAGAGCTCGAGGCGGGGACCCGGCGCGCGCCGCTCGAGCCTCGAGCGGGTCCGCGCAGCCCTCATTGATCGTGATGAGGCGCTGTGGCGGGCGCGCTCGGACTTGGAGAAGACGCGGATGCTGGCCGCCAACTGGGAAGCGGAGGTGGCCAACGTCCGTGGCGAAAGCCGGGAGCTCCGCTCGTCGCTCGAGGGGGCGCAAGCGCAGCAGCGCCAGGCCGAGGAGCGGGCGCGCGGGGGTCGGAGCCGGGCCAAGGAGGCCGATGACTTGAAGGCCGCCCACGACACCCGTGGCCGCGCCGCTCGTCGCCGCCGAGGAGCAGCTCCCCGTAAGAGCGCACCGCCCGCCAAGGGGCCGAGGGGCGGCTCCGGCAAGAGCGAGCCGTCCTCGTCGACGCTCGGACGGCGCTGGAGCAGGAGCGCGTCACTCGGGAGGCAGCGCAGAAGTCATTGGCGGAGCGGGACGACAAGCTCTCCAAGGCCGAGGACGAGGCGCTTATGCTCAGCATCACCAACGCCAACCAGGAGCTGGCCCTCCGGGAGCAAGGCGAGACTGTCAAGCGCCTCGAGCTGACGGTCGAGGCCGTGCGCCGTGACTTCGAGGCGGAGAAGAAGCAAGTCGAAGGTGAGCTGCTGCTTGGCTCCTTATTTGGTTGGTTTTTGTTTGGGAATTCGCGCTCCCCTTTCTGATTCCGGTCTTGTCTTGGTGACTCCAGGCTTGCGCACCGCTCTGGGGCACGCAGCTGAGCGGGCCGAGGCGCTGCAGGCTTCTTACAACTCCTCCGAGCGGGAGCTGCAGGAGTTGCGCGATGCGGCCCTCGAGACCTGCCGTGCCGTGGAGGAGGGCGAGGCTCAGGCCGGCAGCTCGCTGGCCAGCCGCCTGCGCGCCCTTGGCGGCCACGTCACGGAGCGGATGCGCCGGCGCCGCATCCGGGCGTCCGAAAGGCCCTCGGAGTGGTGCGGTCCCACTACGAGGTCAACTTCGAGGCGCTGGCGGAGGGCTACATCATTCCCGAGGGCGTCGAGGACGAGGTGGCGATGGAGCGTGTGGATGCGCTCGCCGCCGACGCCACCGGGTCGCTCGCCGAGGCCTTCGAGGAGTTCCTCTTTCCGGACGTCGCTGACGCTGCTGCTCCTCCCGCTCGAAACGGTGGGCGCTAGGCCTGTTTTTTGTTCGTGCATTAGTATTCGGCCATGGGGCCTTTGTAAATAAGCACATTGTCTCAGTCGTAAACATTTGATGATGCGAAATGAAGTTTTTGCTTATTGCGCCTTTTTGTTTCTCCTTCTTCCTGAGTGGATTTTACTTAGGGGAGTTCGATTTTCGCTGGGGGTCCGCTGGGTTGGATGCGAGAGAGAAGGGCCATATCCACGCGGCGTAGGCTATCTCTGGCTCGCACGCTCCTCCCGCTGGGCCGCCCGCGCCCTGTTCGAATCATTGCTCAAGGTTGAAGTAGGAAGCGAACTTAGCGCGTGTGAGTTGTTTTTTATTTTTGCGCAAAAAATGGGACCATTTTGGGGGGGGGGGGGTGCCCCCCGCAGTAGCCCCCGAGGGTAACTTGGGTTTCAGGGGAAAGCCGAGTTGCCCTTTTATTAGACTTGAAGCATTCACCAACCGGGGCGTTGGCCATGTGATTTTACAACAAAAAGTACTTGGAAAATCCTAGCTAAGGGTAGAAGCGACGTAGTCGTTGGATGTTCCAAGCGTTGGTGAGCTCTTCACCGTCCTCGTTGGCCGCCTTGTACGTGCCCGGCTTGAGTACCTTCACCACGACGTAGGGTCCCTCCCATGGGGGCGATAGCTTATGGCGCCCTCGGTTGTCTTGGCGCGAGCCTTAGGACCAAATCCCCTTCATTGAAGTCCCGTTGACGTATCTTGCGTGCTTGGTAGCGTCTTAGGGATCGTTGGTACCTTGCGGAATGCATTAAGGCTACGAGGCGTGCCTCGTCCGAGCCGGTCCCGGCGAGTCCTCGCGGGCTCGCCGGTTAGCATCCTCGTCATAGCCTCGAACCCCGGGTGACCCGTATTCTAAGTCCGTGGGGAGGACGGCCTCCGCGCCATGGACTAGGAAAAACGGGGTGAACCCGGTGGTTCCGCTCGGGGGTGGTCCTTAGGCTCCACACAACCGCCGGTAGTTCTTGGAGCCATTTTCGCCCCCGGTTTGTTGAGCCGGTCGAAAATTCCGGGCTTAAGGCCCCGTAGGATCATGCCGTTGGCACACTCTACTTGGCCGTTGGTTCGTGGGTGTGCCAAAGCGCCCAATCCACGCGGATGTGGAACTTGTCACAGAACTCCAAGAACTTCCGGCCCGTGAACTGGGACCCATTGTCTGTGATGATGGAGTTTGGCACTCCAAAGCGGTAGACGATGTCGGTGAAGAATGTTACCGCCTGCTCAGCCCTTAGATTCATGATGGGGCGCACCTCCACCCACTTGGAGAACTTGTCGATCGCGACCAGCAAGTGGGTGAAGCCCCCGGGCGCCTTCCGCAGGGGCCCGACGATGTCCGGCCCCCACACGGCGAATGGCCATGTCACGGGGATGGTTTGTAGGGCATGGGCGGGCAAGTTGGGCTTGCGGGCGTAGAACCGGCACCCTTCGCAAGCGCGCACGATCTCGGCGGCGTCCGAGACCGCAGAGGCCGGTCAAAGCCCCGGCGGAACGCGTTGCCGACGAGGGTGCGGGGCGCGGCGTGGTGGCCACGGATCCCCGCGTGAATGTCCCGTAGGAGCTCGCGCCCCTCGGGGATGGGCACGCACCGCCGTAGGATGCGGAGGCGGCGCGCTTGTACGGCTCACCGTCGATGAGGGCAAAAGACTTGGCCATCCTGGCGATGCGCCTGGCCGCGGCCCGGTCCGCGGGGAGTTCCCCTCGAGCGATCCAGGCGATGTATTTTTCGCGCCAGTCCTCTTGGGCAGGAGCCGGCCCGATGTCCATCGCATCGGCCTCGTGGGAGCCGTACCCCTCGAGGAGGGAGAGCACGTACGCCTCGTTCGAGGGGTCATCCATGGGTTCCGCACCTGCTGGATTCGAGGGAGCCCCCGAGGGTCCGTCGTGACTCGAGGGGTAGGGCTCGAAGACGACCGAGGGTTGCGCGATGTCGCGCGCGAAAACGTTTGGGGGAACGGTGATTCGCCCGGACGTGATCTTGGCCAGTTCGTCTACCTCCTCGTTGTACCGGCGGGGTACATGGTTGAGCTCGATGCCGTAGAATTTGTCCTCGAGGGCCCGCACGGCCTTGCAGTAGGCCTCCATCTTGTCGTCATGGCAGCTCGCATTCTTCATGACCTGATCGATTACGAGCTGGGAGTCCCCCCGCACGTCGAGGCGCTTGACGCCCAACTCAATGGTGATTTTGAGGCCACAGAGGAGGGCTTCGTATTCAGCCATATTATTGGACGCGGGGAAGTGGAGGCGCACTGCGTAGCGCATGTGCTCCCCGAGGGGTGACACGAAGAGCAGGCCCGCGCCCGCCCCCGTTTTCATCACCGAGCCGTTGAAGAACGCGAGTCCGGCACTCTGCCTGGATTTGTGGGGGCGGCAGCTGCGTGTCTGTCCACTCAGCGACAAAATCCGCCAGGATTTGCGATTTGATGGCCTTGCGCGGGGCGTAGGCGAGCGTCTCGCCCCATCGGCTCCACGGACCACTTGGCAATCCCGCCTGCGCGCGTCGGGATTGCGGATGATTTCTCCTAGCGGAAAGGAGGAAACCACCGTGACGGGGGTGGGCCTCGAAGTAGTGGCGAAGCTTGCGCGCGCGCAAGGACTACCGCGTACGCGCAACTTCCCCGGACCCGGGGGTAGCGCGTCTTCGTGTCCGACAGACCTCGCCGATGTAGTAGACCGGCCGCCGTACGTGCAAGGCGTGCGCTTCCTCCGCGCGCTCCACGACGATCACGCGCGCCGACCACCTGGGTGGTTGCGGCCACGTAGAGCTGCAGGGGTTCGCCATCTTGCGGTGGCGTGAGGACCGGGCGTGCGTTAGAGACGCCTTCAGCTTGTCGAGCGCATCCCGGGGCCTCGGTGGTCCAAGAGAAGCGCTCGTGCTTCTTAAGCGGCGGTAGAGGGGCAGGCCCTTCTCACCGAGCCGCGAGATGAAGCGGCTCAAGGCGGCGAGGCACCCCAGCACCTTCTGCACCCCTTTGAGGTCCGGATCGGACCCATTCGTTCGAGGGCCGCGACCTTTTCGGGGTTGGCCTCGATTCCCCGCCCGGGAGACAATGTATCCCGGGAGCATGCCTCGCGGCACTCCAAAGACACATTTTTCGGGGTTCAACTTGACCCCGTTTGCCCGTAGGCGCTGAACGCGACGCCAAGGTCGCTAACCGGTGTCGTCCGCCTTCCGGTCTTTACGACGATGTCGTCCACGTATGCTTCGACCGTCCGTCCAATGTGATCCCCAAAAACGTGCCGCATGCAACGCCGATATGTTGCACCCGCGTTTCGAGGCCAAACGGCATTGTGACGTAGCGAACGTCCCGAACGGCGTGATGAACGAAGTCGCGAGCCGGTCGGACTCCTTCATTTTTATTTGATGGTATCCGGAGTAAGCATCAAGGAAGCAAAGCAATTCACACCCGGCCGTTGAACCAACGATCCGATCAATGCGCGGCAAAGGAAAAGGAACTTTAGGACATGCTTTATTAAGACTAGTGTAGTCTATACACATCCGCCACTTCCCATTCTTTTTCTTTACAAGCACGGGGTTTGCTAGCCACGTAGGGTGGAACACCTCCTTGATGAATCCGGCCTCGAGAAGCTTCCGCGAGCTCGGCTCCGATTGCCCGTCGCCGCTCCTCATCGAAGCGGCGCGGCCCGTTCTTCGCACGGCGCGGGCGTTGGGCAGGATGTCAAGGGAGTGCTCGGCGACTTCCCTCGGGATGCCTGGCATATCCGAGGGGCTCCCACGCGAAGATGTCGGTGTTGGCGCGGAGGAAGTCGACGAGCACCACTTCCTATTTGGGGTCGAGGGTGGAGCTGACCCTCAACGCCTTGCCCTCGGGGGCTGACGGGTCGAGGGGCGCTCCGCAGCCTCGAAGGTGCCGGCGTGCTTGGCGGCGGGGTCGAGGTCCTCGTTGACCATCTTCTCCAGCGTGTTCACCAGCGCTTCGTCCAGCGCCAGTGCCTCTGCGTGCTCCACGCACTCGACGTCGCAGTCGAACGCGTGCTCGATGGATGAGCCGACGGTGATGACGCCGTTTGGTCCCGGCATCTTCATCTTCAAGTAAGTATAATTGGGGACCGCCATGAATTTGGCGTAACAGGGTCGCCCAAGTATAGCGTGGTAGGCCCCCTTGAACCCCACCACCTCGAAGGTGAGGATCTCCTTGCGGAAATTCTTCGGGGTGCCAAACCAAACTGGCAGGTCGATCTGCCCAAGGGGCCGGACACCTTGCCGGCGCGATGCCGTGGAACGGCTTCGTGCTGGGCCGCAGCTGGTCCAACCCGATCCCCATGAGGCGCAACGTATGCGCGTAGAGGATGTTGAGGCTGCTGCCTCCGTCCATGAGGACCTTCGAGAACCGAGCGTTCCCGATGATGGGGTCAACCACCGGCGGCACCGGCCCGGGTTGGGGACGCGGTTCGGGTGGTCCTCCCGGCTGAAGGTGATGGCGTCCTCCGACCAATTGAGGAAGGACGGAGGCGCCCTCTCCGCGGCGAGGACCTCGTCTTGCTCCTTCTTGCGCCGGCGGGTCAACATGTCGACGGTTGGCCCCCAAAGATGAGGAACACATTTTCAACGGCGGGGAAGCCGCCCGCGTCGCCATTGCCTCCGTCTTTCTTGGCCTCTCGCCTCCTTCACGGCGGCACGGCCATAAAATTTCTTGAGCATATCGCACTGCTCAAGGGTGTGGTTCACCGGAGTCTTGTGGTAAGGACATGGCTTTTTCAGCATGTCATCGAACACCCCCGGGCCTCGAGGGGCCGGTCGAGGGCCCCGTCGAGCCGGGTCAACAGCAAGGGCCTCGGCATTGCCGCCGTCGCGCCCCGCTCGCGCGCCTCGCGGCGCGCCTTCTTCCCCTTCTTGCCCCGCTTGTCGTTGCGGTGCGGCTCCTTGGACTTGCCGCCCTCCGCGGGCGCGTCCTCCGAGCGCTTGCCCTTCTTGCCGTCGAAGATCGCCCCCACGGCCTCCTCTCCGGAGGCGAAGCTGGTGGCGATGTCGAACGGTTTGTTGGAGTCCGCGGGGCGGGCCGCGTCCCGGCTCCCGCACGAGGTCCCGCACGTGGTGCCCTCGAGGAAGGCATGCACGATCTCGGACCGCGCCACGGCGGGGAGCTCCGTGCGGCGCTTGGAGAAGCGCCGTATGAAGTCCCGCGGCGACTCGCCGGGCTTCGCGCGTGCGGGAGCGCGAGGGTCCCGAGAATTCCCGGGCGCACGTACGTGCCCCCGGAAGTTGCCCACGAACGTGTGGACCAGGTCGTCCCGGTTGTGAATTTAGCTAGCGGGCAAGTGCTCGAGCCATGTTCGGGCCGCGTCGCCGAGGTGCAGGGGCAAGTTGCGGATGATGACCTCATCGCTGGTGGCCCCGCCCAGCTGGCAAGCCAAGCGGTAGTCGTTAAGCCACACGCGGGGGTCCGTCTCCCCGTTGTACTTGACGATGGTCGAGGGTTGGCGGAAGCGTTGGGGGAACGCCGCCGCGCGGATCTCCCGGCTGAACACACGGGTGCCCGGGGGCTCCGGCGTCGGGGAGCGGTCCTCGCCGCTGTCGTAGCGTCCACCCCTTCGAGGGTGGTAGCCCCTTGCTGCTCGTGCGTCCGCCCTGCTCGTGCGCCTGGCGTTGATGACGTTGCGGGCGTCGCCATCCAGCGCCCTGCGTGCGTCAAGGAGCCGTTCCTTGGCCGGCGTGCGTCCTTGGTCGGCGGGTTGCCCCGCCGGTCCCCCTGCGTGCACCGAGGGTTCGCCTCCCGGTGCGGCTTCGTCGCCCCGCGCATCTCCCCGTTGGCGGATGCTCGAGGCCGAGCTTTCGGCCCGCCGGACGGCCGCTTGCTCGATGAGAGTGCGGCATGGCGCGCGGCGAGCGTCGCGGCGGCGATGAGTTTTTGACTCGCCCGCGGGGGCGCGTCCGCGTTGTCGACGTTGGGGACGGTGTTGATGCGGTCGCGGACACCGTCGGCCCGCCCTCCCGCGTGCGTTCGCCGCGCGCGGAGGCTTCCCCCCGCCATTGAGGCGCGGAGCAACCGCACCGTCCGGTATTCCTCCGCCGGCTTGGCCTCGAGCTCGCGGGCTTGGGCCGGTGCGCGTCGGCGTCGGCCCCGGCGGGAGCGCTTGGCCCGGCGGCCATGCGCGCGGTGATCCCCCGGGGCGGGGGTGATCTCCCCCGTCTCCGGCGCCCGCCGCGCCAGCGGCATTGGCCGGGTCGTTGGTGATGACGGCGCAGCTCTCCCGCGCGGGGTCGTAGCTCCCGGTGCTGGAGTCGTCGGAGTAGACAAACCAGTAGTCCGTAGCGTCGAGGAAACGCCAGAACATAACTGGGTCTGGCACACCGGAGAAGTCCCACTCCGCGTACCCGTGGCGGTTGGCAGGTGGCAGCGCGTCGATGGAGCCCAGGGACGACTTGTCAGCCATTGAGGCACCGGGATCCCTGGCGACGAAGACGTGGCGGCCAGGCGGAACCCTGCGCATCGTGGTGTTGACGTTGTTGTTGTTGTAGGCCGAGGTAGCGCCACGCGGCCCGATGGGGATACGTGGTCGGAGACCGCGCGCCGCCCCGCCGGGGGCGGTGGCGGTCGTCGTGACGGTGGGCGCGCCGCGCCGAGTGGCGGCGCGCTCGGCCCGCCGCCGCTCGGACCGCGCCCGGCGCGAACGTAGCCCGGAGCGGCGGCGGCGTCGCGGCGTCGATGGACCGCGCGCATCCGTGCCCGCGGGCGCCCGCGCCGTGGTGGTGCGTGCGGCGAAGACCGAGAACGGACCCCGGCCCGGCGCGCGCGCGGAGCTCCTCACGGTTGGTGAGGCGCATGAGATAGCCGTTCCCCGTGGCCCGAAAGTTCGGGTCTCCGAAGCGAATTTCGAACCCGGGCCGGGGAGGGGGTCCGAACTACCCATGCGATAGCGAGTACCACGGTACTCGGTGCGGATCACCATGGAGGGAGTTGACGGAATGACCTTAGGCGCTCGCGTGCCCCACGGTGGGCGCCAGCTGTCGGTGCGGAATATGGTCCCGACACTAACCGGTAGATAGCGCCGAGGTCTATCCCTCAATGGTCGATGCTAAGTAACAAGTGACACAGATTTTATCCTGGTTCCGGCCGAGGGGGCCGTACATCCAGCAGAGGTGTGCTCGGGGCACTATATTACTCAGCACCGGGGTGCCTGTAGTGGGGCGGATACAAGCAAGGCGGGAGAGGAAGCGAGGCTTCCAAGTCCCTGGTGGAGTGGCTGAAGATATTGTGGGAGGATGAGTACGTGGTGTGTGATGTCTCGTATGCTTTGCCGAGTCTCTCCCCCGCGGTGGGGGTTCGCCCCCCCCCCCCCCCCCCCTTTTATAGATCAAGGGGGCGGCGGGTTACATGCGCGCCGCGCTATCTAGCTATGTGGGGAAGCACGACGTGCTATGCTTGTAGAGTGGGCGGCCGTCCGGCGATCTTCGCGGCGATCCGGCCATGATGGCCTACCTTGTACCCGAACAGTGGCGGTTCGAGGGTAGAAGGGCGGCAGCTGGTGGCAATGTCCTCCGATAGGCTTGAGGGAGGTGCTGACGTTGGCCTGTACGGGGCACAGGAGTAGGTAAAACGGCGTCCCTTCCCAACGCGCTTCACAGTGTTGGAGTGGTTGCTACAGCGCCTGGCGTGCGCCTGCACGCGCGGGGGCGGCGGCCATGCTGTTACAGTGGCAGGGATGGCGATCCACCGGCCTAGCGCCTCCACCTAACCCTGTAGGGTCACAAGAAAGTGAATCGAGGGTGCAACCGGCCCCCTTCGAGGGCCTGGCGCGTTAGCCGTCTTTGGAGCGGCGCGCGGTGTCACGGGACCGACACCGGCCGCACCGCACGCTCCCTCCCACGGTGGTGGGGATGGGCTCCTCCCTGGGGAGTTGGTGCGGCGGCACCGGGGCGCGAGCCTCGGGCGCATGATGGCGCCGTCCCACCGGTGTCGGGGTGTTAAATGCCCATGTACGGGGGGGGGGGGGGGGCGTACGCGTGAGGGGCGCCCTTGAGCGTGGCGGACCCCGGCCGAGGGCGGGACGTACCCTCGAGCGGGGCGGAACCCGCTCGAGGGGGAGCGAGCCCTCGAGCGAGGCTGAACCTGCTCGAGGGAAGTGCGCCCCTCGAACGGGGCGGAGACCGCCCGAGGGGGCGCGCATCCTCGAGCGAGGCGGAGCCTGCTCGAGGGGATTTCTAGGAGGGCCGCCCCGATGGGCCGTCGGGGTCCTTGCGGCGTGGGCCGTGTCCTGCATGGTTAGACACCCGCATGGTTAGGCTTAGCGTGTTTTGGTTTCGTTGCGGGTTTTAAGTGAGGGTTTCCCCGTTGTTTAAGGGGACCCCTAGGGCTGTCCCCGACATGTGGCGGCCGGAACGCCTGCATCGACACCGAAGGTTGAAAAGGCTGGTGAGGATGATACGGCGGTGGTAGAGCTCTGAGTTGCCCCGAGTTCTGGTATTTCATGACATGGTTTACAGCTAGCCCTGCTGTCTTCACCTTCTCCTCAGCTTCCCATTCTATTTTCTTCTTGATCGCCGAAGGGCAGTGATGCGTGTGGTGGTAAGTATTGATTCCATGGAGCCAACAGAAATACCTTTCGCCCCCCCCCCTAGAGTGGTGGAGGCGGTTGCGGGGGCTTCGACCCCCTACCATTCTTGTGCCCTCCTTTGTGTCCGATGCCGCTTCTGCTATGGTTTTGATCGGGGATGCGGATAAATTGTTGACTTGACGGTATGATTGCTTCGGCGGATGGTTCTGCCATCCCTTCGGCGTGTCCCACTGACCCTGACGCTTTTGCTTCTTGGCTGCATTGGCTCGGTCCAGCCTTCGGCGATGACCTTTGTCGGACTTGCAGTATTTTTGCATCACTTCGAACAGCTCCTGCAGGGACTTTGGTTTGATTCTGTCAAGCACATCCTGGCAGTTTCCTACCCTCAAACCCCCCTATGATGGCATCAGTGGTGATGCTTTCAGACACCCCAGGCGTGCGCACCGTCAGCTTCACTACTTTGTGCATGTACTCTTGCAGTGACTCATTGTCCCCTTGGATACACATGTTGATAAGGTCATTGGAATCCAGCTCTTCGACCTGCATGCCCTTGAAACTAGCCAGTAGCTTGTTGCGGAGTTGAAACCATGAGGTTATGTGCCCCTTCGGTATGTTTGCATACCAGTACTAGACCTCACCTTTGAGGACCATCACAAGCGCCTTCGTTGTGGCGTCGCCCCCGTTGGATTCCACTCCACCTCGAACTTCATGAGGAACTGTTTAGGGTTGTAATCTCCATCATACTGAGGCAAGGTGTTGGCATTGAAGCGACAGGGCCATGGGGCGCTCTCGAGCTCGACCGAGAGCGGGGACACCGGGACAATGTTGCAGAACGGGACGTCGTTTGGCACGAAGTGTTCCGGCCCTTTCCCGTGTTCCTTCCAGTGCCCGATGCTCTGCCCTTCGGATGCATCCTTCTGCTGCCTCCATTGGTCTATCTGAGCTTGCATGGCCTGGAAAGTATGCCAGACGTGCTGCTGGGATGCCTGCGCGGCGGCTGCTGGTGCTGGTGTGGCTAGCGGAGGAGTGGTGTGCTGCTGTGGCAGTGCGCTGCGATTTGCCCCTAGAGTAGGGTGAGGTACCGCTCAGCCTGCCTGATGTTGAAATCGAAGTCACCTCCAATTGTCCGTGTCGGTGTTGCGCCCTGCTGCTGGGGCGGCTATGCTTGGGACAAAGACGACCGATCTTCTTGCTCTTGCTGGGCTGCAGCGGCCTTGCCTGTGATGAGAGCTCGTATCCTTCGTAGTGCTTCCATGTCTTGCGCCGAAGCCCCGAGCCCCTCGAGGCTCACCTCGAACACCCCCGAAGCGGTGTGCTTGACCTCCGGGACGCTCGCGCCAGCGCCGGTTCCCGCCGAAGGCTGGGCGGCCGAGGCCAAAGGGTTGGCGGGTTCCGGTGCTGGGGGTGGGGTTGTCACATGGGCCACGGTGGCTTCGGCCCCTATTGAACGTGTTTTTGCCATTTGGTCTTGGATTCTTCCACGAGGTGGGCGCCAAACCATTGGTGAAAATTGGGCCCGAAGGTGGACGCCGACACAACAGCCCCTTGACGTCTCCGCACCCCTCCGAAGGGGTCACGGCCGAAGGCCCCTCCGAAGGACCGATACGGCGAACCAGAGGGGGGAGTGAATGGGAGCCGATAAAAATTCTTCTCGAAGAAGATGGAAACTCCTACAAGATGAACACGGCTTCCAACACACGTCTCCGACTCACTACCCAAGTTGGCCAAGGCCACGTAGCCACTGGAGTGCCAATGGACCTAGGAACCAACACACACACCCTTCCGACCCGAGAACGCATCGGAACACCAAACCTCGAGTCTACAGATCCACACCGGTCAGACCGGTGAGCACCACCGCCGACCGGTCTCTACCGGTGAAGCCGAGCAACTTTCACTAAGTGGCTCTACACCGGTCGACCGATGAGACACACCGGTCGGACCGATCGCGGCCGAAAGCCCCCAAGGCACCAAACAGGCCAACCGACCACCAACCGACCCAAACTCAAAACAAGCAGCACCACGGGAAAACAAGCGAACTCACCAAGACGTTCACCCGAGCAAAATCCCACCGAGGTTTGCACCGTCGGACCGGTCAAGAGCACCGGTCGACCGGTGTAGCTCGGCGACTCGGGATGAACAAGACCCGCGGTCAACTCCCCCAAATCCAAATCTCGATCTCCCGAATCGCCGCACGGACTTGAACAAGACTTTGGGGATATTAGGAACACCTCATGAGGAGTCCATAGCCAAGTTTAATCCTACCAAAACTCGTCCAAAAAATGAGGAATCAAGGAAATTCCGCCAAGAGCACTTCCAACCCAAGAACTCAAGAAACCCCCAAATCGAGCACCTTTACTCACGAATTTGGGAGGGGAATCATTGCCCAAAGAACCACAAAGGGTTCCCACAAATTTCCCCCATCAAATCCCCAAGAGAAAGGTCTCGAAAACAATCCAAAGAAATCACCAAGAGAGGGCTCCGAAAATCACCACCAAGAACAACCGGGGAAAACACATCCAAACCTTGAGGAACCACGCCGAATCATCTATACATGAAACAAAGGTTCATACAAGGTCTAGCAAGCCGCCCGATCATCCATCCCTCTCAACAAGATCTCTCCATGAAGCTCTCTTGCTAGTCCTATGGAAATCCTAAGGAAAATAGGAAGGAAAATGGGAAAACAAATGAGTTAGGGTTCCAAGAGTTGGCTGCCATCATCTCACCTCTTGGGTTATATGGAGGCAACCGAAAGTCTAAAATGCCCTTTCCTAATAACTAGGGATACAAGCCCCTCAAGGGCGGATTTGGAAGTCTTCGTGTCTTCACCATCGGACGGATGCCCGGCGACCGCACCCAGTGTAGCCTCGACGCAAGTCATGCGATCCCGACGCGTGTCCTCCGCTTCGAAGTCTCCGGACCGCTTCGTCGCACACCGGTCAGACCGGTCGGACCCACCGCCGGGGCCGGTGCGGCGGCCGCTGCGCAAAGACCGTCTTCGGTTCTTCGGTCTTGGCTTTGTGGATCAACCAAGGAACCCGGTGGTTTTCGGTGAACCACCGGAAACCCCGCGAACTCGGTGTAGCCTCCGCCAATCTCACTCATGACTTGGCTCACACGTAGTCCCGGCTCGACCTTGGTTTTGAGGCTCAACCAAGAAACCGTCCATGACTTCATCTTGCTGTTCATGCTACCATGCGGCCCGCACTTGACCCCGCTGGCCACCGGGTCCCTCGAACGAAGCCTACTTGTCTTCTCCACACCTGGAGGCCTCACCGGCGACGACCTTTCGCGCTTATTCTTCACCCGCACCAACACCGGTCAAGCCGCAACCCGCACCCGCAATACTTAGCCAAGAATCAGTCCACACAACGTTGTCAATCACTCATCACACAAGGAAGCGACCATCCACCGGTCCTCGAACCACACATGGTCCTCAATCTCCCCCTTGATGAGTGCATTGACAACACCCACACGAAAGTAATAAGAGAGAAAAGAAAAAGAAAAGAAACGAACAAAAAGAAACTCCAACAAGCGATCGAAAGCCAAACAAAGGCAAAGAGCAAGATCACTTGAAGAAGACAAGTCTCGGACCCCTTAGGCATGGGCAACGGCTCGACACATCCGAGACAAAGAACAGCTCAAGCAAAGAGCGCAAACCACCGAAACAAAGCTCGAAAAACCACAAAGAGCTCCCCCTGCACACATGCAAGCTCCCCCTGAACCAATGCACCTCCCCCTGGACGAATGCATGCAAACCAACCGAAAACAGGGCAGCTGCAGCAAATTCAGCTCACACCGGTCAGACCGGTCATCACCACCGGTCGGACCGGTCCCCAACATGTGCACAGGACCGGCACTCACACCGGTCGGACCGGTGCTCCTCACTTGGTCAAACCGGTGTACAACGAGCCCAAAAATGGCTCGAAACCACCCGAAAACCTTCTAAATGCGTCCATTAAGCCATTTCAAGCTCAAACTTCTCCCCCTTGTTGGCAATGCATGAATCAAGCCAAAAATGCAAAAATTTAAACCTAGAGATTCTCAAATAGACAAAATTCAACAAAGAATGCTACACATGTCCAAATGAGCAAGTTAGATACTCTACGGCTTCGTATCGATCTCAACTACATGATCACCAAGTTTCACAACCATTGGACGAAGCTAGGATGGATTTGGGCAATTTTGCAAAAAACTTGCCTCTCATGAGCAAAGTCCTAAACATGATCAAAGCATATCAAAATGGCAAAGCCACACAAACTTCATGCTAGGACAACCATTCTAATCATAAGACCATCACAAACACCCACAAGCACCTCATGTCATGTCAAAGCCACCGAGCCATGTGCCTACTTCTATGTATGAGACTTCTCATTGGTAGGCATCATGCAACGGTTTAGCACCCAAAGCAAATTAAATTCAGCACATATGACATGGGAGCATATTTTCCAAGCATTTTACAATTCATTTTCAGATTTATCATTGGTACATGAAATGTCTTTGCGACAAAAAGGAACTTATGCCCCTCCATAAGATAAAGCAAGAGGGCTAAACATTCATGATGGCAAATGAGCCTTTGGCCCCATATGATCAATAAACTAGCTATCCAACCACAAATTAAGCATAGCCAAACCACTAAAACATGTCAAGATCATGTAAAGGCATTTACACATGAGAGCGCATACATGTGACATTTTCAAAAACATAGCTATCAACCATGGATTATTCATCAAGATCATCAAGAGCTAAGCCAAACTAACCATAGCATACCAAACAAGCTCACAAAGACATAAATTTCATTCCATGGTGAACAATGTATATGAGAGAAGCTTTTCCTAACCAATGCATATGATACAAAATGCATGCAATCTAAGATACAAGGATGCCTATACATCATGTTACATATGCCATGCCAAATGCAAGAAATGCACAAAGGAAAGCTATACATATGCTACAAAGGAGCTCCCACACACAAAGCTCACAAACCACCAGCTTCTCGAGGGGAGGCAAAAAGGGCTCGACACCACCGGCAAAAGAGCAAAGGAGCGCAAAACTCACAAGCTCCCCCTAAACTCATGCATTAAGGCCAAAGAGCATACAAAGCTCACCTTACACACATGAGATAGGGCAAAGAGCAAAAAGAACCAAGTGGCTTGACCAAGGCCACACACTTGAAGGTCACAAATTCACTTACCTTTATCATTTCTTCGAAGTCACTCATCCTTGTCCACCATCCCCGAAAGTGATGTACCTCCATGTCACCACCGGGGTATGAAGCCGAAGAACCGAGGACCGGAGCGTCCCGGTGGTCGATGGATGATCGCTCCTCGGTGATGAGTGATTGACAACGGGTGTTGGACTCGACTCTTGGCTTAGTGCGCGAGGTGTAGGCTGCGACCTAGTTCGTGTTGTTGCGAGGTGAAGAACGGGCGCGAAAGGTCTTCGGCTTTGAGGGGCCTCCGGAGATGGAGAGACAAGTAGGCTCGGTTCGAGGGACCCGTGGACGGCGGGAATGGGTGCGGGCCACATGGTGGCGACACGAGCAAGACGAAGTCATGGACAAACGAGCCGGTGCACGGTGGCGGTCGAGTCAAGTGGTTTGGCGGGAGGCCGGACCGAGCACGCGGGGTTTGGTGGTTTGCCCACAAAACCATCGGCGGACGGTTTCTTGGTTTGGGCCTCAAAACCAAGTCCGAGGGCCCAACACGACGGAGACGGGATTCGGGCGTGTCGGGAAGCTTCGAGGCGGAGGACACGCGGCGGGATCGCATGGCTTGCGTCGGGAGGACGCGGGGTGCGGCAAAGGCGTGGCCGTCCGATGGCAAGACCCACAAACATTACCTAAATGCCCCTACGTGGGTTGTATCGCCGTAGTTTAGTTAGGGGTAGTCGAGTCATTTACCACTCCCGGCGGGACTCGATATGTAAGCCATGAGTGTGTGTGGATGGCTCTCTCTCTCCGCGACTTAGGGTTTCATTTCTTCCCTCCCATTTCTCATTTTCGTAGCTATTTTTCTTCCATTTTCTCTAGGCTAGCATAAGAGCTTCATGAGAGATTTGTTGAGAGGGGTGGATGCTAGGGCGGCATGCTAGACCTTGTGAATCTTTCCTAGTTTGTATAGAAGATTCGGGGTTGTGTTTTCGTGGCCTTTTTGTGCTTGTTTTTGTGCCTTTGTTCCCGATTCGATTTCGCGGATTTGAGTGGGTTTCTCCCCGGATTTCTTTGAGGAAAACATGGATAGATGTCTCGTGCATCTTTGTGATTGATCTTGTGCCTTCAAACGCCGGGAAACCACTTGGATTCGAAGTTTTTCGTTCGGTGCTCTAGTTTTTTGTGGTGCTCAAAGGATTCGCGATTTCCGGTGATTTAGGGAGTTAGGAGGCAAGATTTTTGGGCTATAGAATCCTTGTGTGACGCTTTTCAAGTGCCCAAACCCTTGTCTCCATAGCTTCAACTGTTTGGGAAATCCGATGATGATTTGGGGGAGTTGACTTTCGGAGTCGGGGCGTTTTCCTCTCTGTCCCGCACCGCGGACGATCCGCGGGGTGCCGGCGGACGGTCCGCGCGGCTAGGGTTCGTCCCGTGTTCTTCGTGTTCTTGCTCGTCTTTCGTTTCGATCCGTCGCGATTTTGGTTTTCGGTTGGACGAAGTTTCGGACGGTCCGCGGTGTTGGGCGGACGGTCCGCGCGGTGCCCGGCGGACGGTCCGCGTGCTCCCCGCGGACGGTCCGTGGTTCGCGGTGTGCCACCGGTGGTACTTGTTGGCTTTAACGGACCGTCCGCGGCTCGGGCCGGACGGTCCGCGGCTCGGGTGCGGACGGTCCGCGGTACCGGCCGGGACGGTCCGCGCGGCTCATCGCGGACGGTCCGCCCCCGTCCGGCCGGACGGTCCGCCCGAGGGCCGCGCGGTTGCTTCTTGGTTCGATTCCTCTCCTTCTTCTTTCGTGCTTCCGCGTGTGCTTCAAGGAATCGTTCCTAAGGCTAGAGGTTGATCCATAACCTCGTGGTCTTGGCGATTGGTGTGTGATTCGATCCATCGCTCGTGTGTGACCGGGATTTGACTAGGGCATAGGCCGGGTTCTTTCGGAAGAATTTTTACCGGCTCCTATTCACTCCCCCCCTCTCTAGTCGCCATCTGATCCTTCAATTGGTATCAGAGCTTGGTGCGGATTCTTGCGACTTTGACAAGTCTCGAATCCTAAGATGGCGTACGTTGAGCGGGGCGGTCCTCCACACTTTGATGGCAAGGGTTACCACAAGTGGGCGGCTCGTATGATGATCTTTCTTCGTGGGAAGCTGTTGTATTTCATTGTGCTTGACAAGACCTATGCTATTCCGGTCAACATCCATACTCTTATGGTGACCGATGCCGGTGCTAAGGCCAAGTATGAGGCTAATGCAAAAGCCGTTGATCACTTGGTCCGGAGCTTTGTGATCCGTAGTTTGAGCGTGTTCGCCATTTGAATCTTGCTTGGCAAATTTGGGAGAAGTTGTTGGTTGCTCACGGTGGTGATAACCATGTGAAGGCTCGCCTCTTTGTCTCTTACCGGATGCAATATGAGAATTTCACTCCTCTTCCCGGTGAGGACATTGATGCGATGTTTCAGAGGTTCACCGCCATCGTGAACAACATGAAAGCTAATGTTGAGGATTTTCCATACACCGAGCATGATCGGGCTTTGAAGCTCTTGCATGTCTTGGACCCAAATGTTTGGGGTGCTAAGGTTGAGGCCATCAAGGAGTCCGGGCATTATTTGACTATTGAGTTGGATGACCTCTTTTCTAAGCTCAAGTCGGCCCGAGGTTGACAGGAAGTTGCAATCCAAGCACGAGGGCTCGACTGACCATAGTCTTGCTCTTGTGGGCGGATCAAAGGGCAAATCTAACCCTTCCCCGTCGACGGCTTTTCCTTGTCTTCTCTTATGTCCATTCTAGATGAGGAGTTTGATGTGCTTTGGGCGAGGAGGAGCCGGCCTTGCTCTCAAGGAGGTTTGATCGACTACACGAGAGTCGGAGGAACGCAAGGCGGAGCTCAGGGACGTGCTACAAGTGTGGCAAGCGTGGCCACTTCATCGCCGAGTGCCGGAAGCGGAGGAGAACAAGTACAAGGTGAACGAGTACAAAGCGCACCCGAGGCGTGAAGACAAGTACTCCTCCAAGGGCAAGCACTTCAACAAGTCCAAGAGCAAGGACAAGGACAAGCGGCGACCGAGCAAGAGCGGCTACAAGAAGAACAAGGCAAGAGCGATGGTGGCCGGTGCGAGCGACGTCGACTCAAGCTCAAGCGACGAGCGGTCAAGCTCAAGCGGCCGAAGATGAAGACGCCGAGAGGCGCAAGGGTAAGAAGAGTGCAAGCCGGAACCTCGGCGGGTTGAGCCGTGTGGCGCTTGAGGGCTTTTGTGGCATGGCCCATAGCTCAAGCGACAAGAAGAGCGAGAAGGAAGACGGCGACTCCGACTCGGAGGATGAGGTAAACCGTGACCCCGACTCTTTACTTGCCGAGATTGCTAGGTTGAATGGCTTGCTTGACAACCGTGATAGTGTGCTTAGAGATGCCAAAAATATGAGGAAAGATCTTAGGGCACAACTTGAGAATGCTAGTGAGAAAGTAGGAGAGCTAGAGTCAAAATTGATTGAATTGAAACTTGAGAATGACTCTTTGAAACTTGCTCCTAGTACTCCCGATGATGTTGAATGTGTTGAGTGTGATGCATGGCCGAATGAGATTAAACTCGCTTAATGAGAAGAATGCTTCCACTTTGGCTAAGCTAGATGCTCTTAGGATCGAATATGATGAGCTTAAGGCTAGACCCACTTTGCTTGGTGCTTGTAAATCATTTCCTACTATGCATGCTAAGCTTGTTGATGCTCGTTCCACTATTAGCTCTTTGGAAGCATCTTTGAAATCTCCCCGTTGTCAATGCATGCACTAGCTGTGATGAAGTTACTTTGCGCAATCTTGAACTTACTTCCCGTTTGGATGTCATCTATGAGGAGAATGACTATTTGAGGAAGGTGTTGGGTTGGTTGTCTGGGCAGGAACCTCAATTGAAAATCATGATTGAGGAGTTCAAGAGAGCTGATGGTCGTGGTTTGGGTTTTGAGAAGTTGGGTGAGAAAGTGGGAGAGAATAGTGGGGAGAGTGTGTATGAGAAGTGTGTTGAGTCTAACACCGAGTTTGAGGTGATCGGAGAGATCCAAGTCCCACTTCCAAAAGCACCCAAGAACTCTTTCACACCAAAGCCCAACCACCTTTGCAACAAGCTTGACACAACCCAAGATCCACCCAAATTCCCACCTAAGACAAATGACTTCCAGAAACCAGTGAAGTTTGTGGGTGAGAAGGGTGAGAAGTCTAGAGAGAAGCCAGAGCCAAAACCAAAATCCATCCCCTTCAGGTGTGAGTATTGTGGCAAGGAGAGGCATCTTGCGGAGTTTTGCTACAAGAGGAAGAGGGATGAGAGGCTTGCTAGGGAGCAAGTGAACCAGGACAGGTATCACCAGTCTCATGGTATTCCTGAGCCTAGAGTGCCACTTCCACGGGGTGTAGGGAGTGTAAGGAGTGTTGGCAGGTTCCCACAGAGAGGTGGTGGTGAGAGGTTTGTCGGGAGAGATGATGGTGTGCGTGCTGGTGAGAGGTTTGGTCGGGCTCGTGGTGGTTTTGCTGGACGTCCTCCTACTCGTCCTCAATACGGGTTTAAGGGAGATGATCGCAGCTTTGGGTTCCAGAGGAACTACGGAACACGTTTTCCCCCTCGTGGTGCTCGTACTCCACCCATGGGACATGGGAAGTTTGGTGGCAAGGGAATGATGTTTGCTAACCCCTCTTTTGAGCGGATGGCTCGACACCGGTTTAACTTTCTTTGTGCTAACCCCGAGTGTCGAGTCGCTAGCTCATTCTCGTTCTTGTTTCGACTACGGGCGGGAGGCTTGGAGAACATTTGGTTGATCGACTCGGGTGTTCTCGACACATGACCGGAGATAAGAAGTGGTTCTCCAGCCTCACCCCAGTGAAGGAAAAGCAGTACATCACATTTGGGGACAATGGACGAGGAAGGGTGCTGTCGGAGGGTGTTGTGCATGTGAGTGACAAGGTAACGTTGAAGAGAGTGGCTCTTGTGAAGTCTTTGGGTTTCAATTTGCTTTCGGTTTCTCAGTTGCTTGATGAGGGTTTTGAGGTGCGTTTCAAGTCTGGCGAGTCTCGTTTGCTTGATTCTCGAGGTGATCTTGTCTGTATGATCATCCCCGAGGGTCGATTTTCGTGGCTGATTTTTCTCGGTCTTTGGGTCCCGCTCGCCTGTTTGATGGCCGGTCCTTCTTCGATTTGTGGAAATGGCATAGGCGGTTGGGACACTTGAGCTTTGATTTGGTTTCTCGCTTGAGTAGTCTTGACCTTGTCCGAGGATTGCCGAGGTTGAAGCTTGAGAAGGATTTGGTTTGTGCTCCTTGTAGGCATGGCAAGATGGTAGCCACTCCCCATCCACCCCTGACCGATGTCATGACCGAGCGTCCGACAGAGCAGTTGCATATGGACCTTGTTGGGCAAGCTCGAGTTCGCTCGGTGGGTGGGAAGTGGTATGTCCTTGTTGTGGTGGACGATTACTCTCGCTATGCTTGGGTGTTTTTCTTGGAGGATAAGAGTGAGACATTTGGTTTTGTTCGAGATCTGATCGTGAGGTTGAAAAACGAGAGGCATGGGAATGCTATTCGAGCTATCCGCAGTGATAATGGCTCAGAGTTCAAGAACTCTCGTTTTGATGCCTTCTGTCGTGATCTAGGTCTTGAACATCAGTATTCGACCCCTTATGTGCCCCCTCAGAATGGAGTCGTGGAAAGGAAAAATCGGACTCTTTGAGAGATGGCTAGGACGATGCTTGATGAGCACATGACTCCTAGGAGGTATTGGGCTGAGGCGGTCAATATGGCTTGTCATGTCTCCAACAGGATTTTATTGCGAGCTTTCAAGAAGAAGACCTGTTATGAGCTTATGCATGGTCGGGCACCCAAGGTGAGTCATTTCCGAGTCTTTGGATGCAAGTGCTTTATTCGAAGAAGGGAAAACTCGACAAGTT
The DNA here is from genome assembly GCA_947561735.1 of Cenchrus americanus. Taxonomy (NCBI): domain Eukaryota; kingdom Viridiplantae; phylum Streptophyta; class Magnoliopsida; order Poales; family Poaceae; genus Cenchrus; species Cenchrus americanus. The sequence goes on from OX387241.1 coordinate 248,906,594, forward strand.
TGAGGCTAGGTCTAGTGATGGTATTTTCTTTGGATATGCTAACCACTCTAGAGCCTATAGGGTGCTTAACCTTGAGACTAACAAAATCATGGAGACTTGCAAGGTAACCTTCGACGAGACAATGCCATGTACCTCTCTTGGCTTTGAATGTGCAGGTGATGAGGAGATGGCCGAGGACCTCTTTGAAGAGGAGAAGGATGAAGCTGGAGATGATGATGGGGAGAACCATGCGCCCGAAGCCGAGTGTGTACCCACTACTTCCCATACGACCACTATGGAGCGCGGACCGTCTACTTCATGGACAATGACGGTGCAACAAGAGGACCAGGCGAGAGAAGCTGAAGTTGAGGGGGAGGTAGTCTCGAGGCGTGAGGCTCCCCGGCGGATTCAAGAAGTGCATCCCCTGTCGAAGATCATTGGGAACATCGATGAACGCACTACACGGTCGAGGTCCAGGAATTCCTCTCATTTTGCTCATGCTGCTTTTGTTGCCACTTTTGAGCCCAAGGACATTGGACATGCTTTATCTGATGCAAACTGGGTCAATTCTATGCATGAGGAGTTGGAAAACTTTGAGAGGAACCGGTGTGGGAGTTAGTTGAACCACCTCCAAATTGTCATCCCATAGGAACCAAGTGGGTTTGGAAGAACAAAGAGGGAGAGAATGGGATGGTTGTGAGGAACAAGTCCGGACTTCTTGCTCGGGGGTTTAGTCGAAGGAGGGGATCGACTATGAGGAGACCTTTGCTCCCCGTGGCCCGTCTTGAGGCAATTCGGATCCTTCTAGCCTTTGCCGTGGCTAAAGGGTTCAAGTTGTTTCGGATGGACGTGAAGAGTGCTTTTCGAATGGGGTCATAGAGGAGGAGGTGTATGTGAAGCGACCACACCGGGTTTGAGAGCGAGTTGTATCCACACGGGGTATACGGGTTGAAAAGGGCTCTTTATGGGTTGAAACGGCGCGCCCGTGCTTGGTATGGGAGATTAAGAGGTTTTCTCGTTGAGCGAGAGGGTTTGTGATGGGTACCGTGGATAGGACCTTGTTTCTCCTCAAGCATGGAAATGACTTGTTGATTGTTCAGATATACGTGGATGATATTGTCTTTGGTGGCTCGTCACATAACCTTGTTGCCAAGTTTGCGGATGAGATGAGCAGGGAGTTCGAGATGAGCATGATGGGCGAGTTGCAGTACTTTCTCGGGCTGCAGGATCAAGCAAGTGAAGGACGGTACATTTGTGCACCGGACCAAGTACACGAAAGACATGCCGAGGAAGTTCCGGATGCAAGATGTGAAGCCGATGTCGACTCCCATGGGGAGTACGGCCACTTTGGATGCGGATGAGGACGGAGAACCGGTGGACCGGCGGGAGTACGGGAGCATGATCGGCTCCCTCCTCTACTTGACGGCGACGAGGCCGGACATACGGTTCGGCGTGTGTCCGTGCGCTCATTTTCGAGCTTCGCCGAGGACATCACATCGACGGCCGTCAAGAGGATTTTCGGTACCTACGGTCCGCCCCCGGTCTTGGCCTTTGGTATTCTTCCTCCTCGACTCTCTCTCTTCATGGTTTTTCCGATGCGGATTTTGGCTTGGTCGTCGAGTCGAGAGGAAGTCTACTTCGATACTTGCCGCTTTCTTGGGTCTTCGTTGGTCTCATGGTCTTCCCGCAAGCGGTCTAGTGTAGCTCGGTCTACCACGGAGGCGAGTATGTTGCGCCGCGAGTTGTTGCTCCCGCTTGTTGTGGATTTCATACACTTTGAGAGACTTTGGTGAGGAGTGCACCCGCATCCCACTTCTTTGTGATAGCACCGGTGCCATAAGCGTAGCCAAAAACCCGGTGCTTCACTCCAGAACCAAACATATAGAAGTGAGGTATCATTTCTTGAGGGACAATGTGGAAAAAGGAACCATTGTGTTGAGCCATGTCTCTACCCAAGATCAGCTTGCGACATTTTCACAAAGCCTCTCGATCAAGCTACATTTGTGCGCTTGCAGGGGAACTTGGGGTTTGTTGCCCTTTCTAGTTGATTCTTGGGGGATTTCCTTTTTGTATCATATGTATCATACCATGTTTTACTTTGATGTATATACATGCTTTGCTTGATGTACAAACCATGGTAGGATAGCCATCTTGTCATATATCATGTTGCATTTGTATCATATTGCATTTTAGGATGATGAGCTTCTTTCATATGCCATATTTGAGTCTCTTTGGCTATTTGTGAGATATTGGTTATATGTGTGGAGAAATGGTGATGTGAGGCTATGCTCTTGGAATATTTGAGATATATGTGTGGTGAGATAGCCCTCTTTTGAAATAAATGCTAATCTTGACTAATTTTTGATAAATTATGCTCCACTCGTGTGTAGTTGTGTATCCATGTCACAGTTTGGTCTAAATGTGCTTTTCATGCTTAGATTGTGCTTGGATGCCTTGTTCTTGCATTTGGGCCAAAGGCCGAATGTCATGGTGAATGTTTAGCCTATGTTGCATTCATGGGGGAGCATAAGCTTCTTTTTGCCGCAAAGGCACTTCATGTACCATAAAATGAAATAATCTTGAAAAGAAGTGTGTATGCTTGAAAAATGCTCCATCTATCATGTTTATGCTTAAAATGTCTTATCTTTCACATATGGGTGCAAAACATGTTGCATGATGTTCACCGATGGAGAAGTCTCCCCGAAGTGGACACATGGCTCATGAGCTTTGACATGACATTCTTTGCTTTATGGGTGTTCGCCATGATCTTTTGCTTTGAGAAGTTGCTATCCTCGTATGATCTTTGAATGGTATGCATGTTTGTGGCTCAAGTGTGACATGGATAGGCTTTTACATGTGAAGCGAGCCTTCTTTTGGTAAAAGCTCGCTTAAATCTGAAATTTTGCTTTGTCATATGCTTGTATTTTCATATATTACTTGTGGCAATGCTTTGACTATGCTATGATTCATATGTGTGATCTTTGTCTCATTTTTAGCCTTTGACACTAGATTTGGCCTATCCGAGAAGCTCATGTAGATGTTTATATGTTTTGTTTTGCATTTCGCATTTTCACCTTGATTCATACATTGTCAACAAGGGGGAGATGAGGTGAGCTTAATGAAAATTCAGAAGAGGTGAGCTGAAATTTGGAAGTTTGCATCCACATGTTCAGGGGGAGCTTGCATTTGTTCAGGGGGAGCTTTCTTGCTGTTTTCGGTGTGGAGTTTGTGCTTTGCTTGGCTTGTGACCTTTCTTCGCCTTTCTTCGGTTTTGGTCATGAGTTGAGCTTCTTTGTTTTTCTTTCTTCTTCCTTTCTTTCTTTCTTTCTCTGAATTTCATTTCGTGTTGTGTGTTGTCAATGCACTCATCAAGGGGGAGATTGAGGACCAGGAGCGTCCCAGTGGTCGATGGATGACCGCTCCTCAGTGATGAGTGATTGACAACGGGTGTTGGACCGACTCTTGGCTTAGTGCGCGGTGTAGGCCGCGACCTAGTTCGTGTTGTTGCGGGTGAAGAACGGGCGCGAAAGGTCTTCAGCCTTGAGGGGCCTCCGGAGATGGAGAGACAAGTAGGCTCGGTTCGAGGGACCCGGTGGACAGCGGGACTGGGTGCGGGCCACATGGTGGCGACACGAGCAAGACGAAGTCATGGACAGACGAGCCGGTGCACGGTGGCGGTCGAGTCAAGTGGTTTGGCGGGAGGCCGGACCGAGCACGCGGGGTTTGGTGGTTTGCCCACAAAACCATCGGTGGACGGTTTCTTGGTTTGGGCCTCAAAACCAAGTCCGAGGGCCCAACACGACGGAGACGGGATCCGGGCGTGTCGGGAAGCTTCGAGGCGGAGGACACGCGGCGGGATCGCATGGCTTGCGTCGGGAGGACGCGGGGGTGCGGCAAAGACGTGGCCGTCCGATGGCAAGACCCAAAAACATTACCTAAATGCCCCTACGTGGGTTGTATCACCGTAGTTTAGTTAGGGGTAGTCGAGTCATTTACCACTCCGGCGGGACCTCATATATAAGCCATGAGTGTGTGTGGATGGCTCTCTCTCTCCGCGACTTAGGGTTTCATTTCCTCCCTCCCATTTCTCATTTTCGTAGCTATTTTTCTTCCATTTTCTCTAGGCTAGCATGAGAGCTTCATGAGAGATTTGTTGAGAGGGATGGATGCTAGGGCGGCATGCTAGACCTTGTGAATCTTTCCTGGTTTGTATAGAAGATTCGGGGTTGTGTTTTCGTGGCCTTTTTGTGCTTGTTTTCGTGCCTTTGTTCCCGATTCGATTTCGCGGATTTGAATGGGTTTCTCCCCGGATTTCTTTGAGGAAAACATGGATAGATGTCTCGTGCATCTTTGTGATTGATCTTGTGCCCTCAAACGCCGGGAAACCACTTGGATTCGAAGTTTTTCGTTCGGTGCTCTAGCTTTTGGTGGTGCTCAAAGGATTCGCGATTCCCGGTGATTTAGGGAGTTAGGAGGCAAGATTTTTGGGCTATAGCATCCTTGTGTGACGATTTTCAAGTGCCGAAACCCTTGTCTCCATAGCTTCAACCGTTTGGGAAATCCGATGATGATTTGGGGGAGTTGACTTTCGGGGTCGGGCGTTTTCTGCTCTGTCCGCACCTGGCGGACGGTCCGTGGGGTGGTGGCGGACGGTCCGCGCGGCTAGGGTTCGTCCCGTGTTCTTCGTGTTCTTGCTCGTCTTTCGTTTCGATCCGTCGCGATTTTGGTTTTCGGTTGGACGGAGTTTCGGACGGTCCGCGGTGTTGGGCGGACGGTCGCGGGTGCTGGCGGACGGTCCGCGTGCTCCCCGCGGACGGTCCGTGGTTCGCGGTGTGCCACCGGTGGTGCCGTTGGCTTTAACGGACCGTCCGTGACTCGGACCGAACGGTCCGCGGCTCGGGTGCGGACGGTCCGCGGTACCCGGCCGGACGGTCCGCGCGGCTCATCGCGGACGGTCCGCCCTGTCTGGCCGGACGGTCCGCCCGAGATCGCGCGGTTGCTTCTTGGTTCGATTCCTCTCCTTCTTCTTTCGTGCTTCCGCGTGTGCTTCAAGGAATCGTTCCTAAGGCTAGAGGTTGATCCATAACCTCGTGGTCTTGGCGATTGGTGTGTGATTCGATCCATCGCTCGTGTGTGACCGGGATTTGACTAGGGCATAGGCCGGGTTCTTTCGGAAGAATTTTTACCGGCTCCTATTCACTCCCCCCACCCCTCTCTAGTCGCCATCTGATCCTTCAAGAACCACCCCCGATATCAACCAAATATTCTCCGGCAAACCACCCGCAACTCAAAACCAAGAGCGGGAGCGAGCAAACGACTCAACACTAGGGTTAGTTCCAAATGTGTAAAACCGGTGCCTAGCCATTTGCTCGAAAGTGAGGTTAGGACAAACCAAACCATCTTTCCTACCAAAGCTACCTCCACGAACACCACCACGGTAACCACCATGAGGTAACCAAACCTCTCTACCTGGAGGAGGACCAAAACCACGAAAGAAAACCCGTGGACTGTCCCTCCTCTCCTTCTCAAAACTACGGATCCTCCCATCCCCGTATTGAGCACGAGGAGGAGAATGCCTAGCAAACTGACCTCCTGCAAACTTTCCAGACCAACCACCAGAACCACGACCTCCTGAACCAAACCTCACACTTGTACAAGCACGAAACCCAAACGCTACTGTCCCGAGGCCGCACCGGCCGACCGGTGCCCCTCACCGGTCCGACCGGTGTAGCTCGGGCGACGCAGTACCTCCAACGACCTTCCGCTCTCCCCAAGCCCGAACCGACCTCACACTCGCCTTGGCCCCGGGCAACCGCACACGAGGCTCAAGTACACCATCGAAAGGGTGGTACTTGTCCTTGTTAGCCCACTCCTTCGCCATTCCCTCCTCACGCTTCCTCTTGAAGCAAAACGCTCTCTTGTGACCATCCTTTCCACAAAATTCACAATGGAAACGGATCGATCCGGGCTTAGGCTTGGGATGAGGCTCTTCACAAGGCTTCTCACTTGGTTTCTCACTAGGCGTTTCACTTTCCTTCTCACTTGGTTTTTCTCTTGGTTGGTTTGGCTTGGATGCAAACATGTCTTTGGGTATGGGTTGTGGTGGAAATGAAACATTCCCAAATTTCCTTTCTCTCTCACCACTGCCCTCACCAACCTTATCCAATCCCAAAGCCCAACCGTCAAAGCGCTTACAGCTAGCAATCATCATACCAAGCTGAGGTTCTTGACACGACAACCAACTCAGCGCTTCACGCAACTTATCATTCTCATCTTGCAAGCGACCAACACATTTTGCAAGATCCAAATTCTTCATAGCATGCAACTCACATGTAGAGCAAGAAGTAGGAATAGGCACTTTCAAATCAGCCTCAAGCGAAACAATGCGAGAACGGAGCTTAGCAATTTTCTCATGCAAACTAGGGCAAGAAGTGCAAGCACCAAGCAAAGTGGGTCTAGATTGTAGCTCAGCCAACTCAACCCTAAGCACATCTAGTTCCTCACACTTGGAGGCATACTTCTCCCTAAGATCAGTCAAGTCACCCCGAAAGCGAGCAATCAAGACAATCGTTCTCATCGGAAACAACGGGGCTAGCCTTAAGAGAATCAATTTCAAGCTTGCTATCAAGAACCCGTGTTTCTAGCTCGGCCACTCTAGTCCTAGCATCCTCGAGCAAAGATCTAAGCTCCTTCCTAAGCTTCTTAGCCTCTCTAAGCATGTGATCGCGATTATCAAGCAAGTCAACCAACTCCTCATTCTCCTTGCGCAAAGAAGAGAGCTCATCACATACCTCATCCTCGGAATCCAAGTCCGAGGCGTCCTTCTGGCTTCTCTTGCTGCTCGAACTGCGAGCCATGCCGCAGAAGTCGTCCTTGAGGCTTAGGCCCGTCACACAAAGGCCGTTGAGGTACTTGCCGAGGTTCTTCTTCTTCTTCTTCTTCTTCTTCTTCTTGTCATCCTCTTCGTCTTCATCACTCGAGCTTGAAGACGTGTCCTCGGAATCGGACTCGATGTCGCTCGATCTCTTCATCTTCTCTCGAGACCAAGCCTTCTTCCCATGTTCATGATCCTTCTTCTTGGACTTCTTCCTCTTGTCCATGAACTTGTGCTTGTCGTGGTTGTTCACCTTCGGACACTCGGCGAAATAGTGTCCGACCTTGCCACACTTGAAGCATGTCCTCGTGTTCCTCCTCTTGTTCACCCGGTTCTCGTGCGGCCTCTCGAACCGCCTCGTCGGGAGCGCCGCTTCGTCCTCTCCAAGCACGTCGAACTCGCTCATCCGGCATAGACATCAAAGAGGACAAAGAGAACATCCCGGTGGATGGGTTAGAGTTAGCCTTTCCTTTGGAACCACCAACGAGGGCAAGACTATGGGAATCAGTCGGTCCCTCGAGCTGGGCAGTCATGCCCCTATCCACCTCGGCCGACTTGAGCTTCAAGAACAGCTCGTTCACCGTCAGAGTGTCATACTTCTCCGACTCCACAATGGCCTCGAACTTCCCGCCCCAAATCGTACGATCCAAAGAGTGTAAGAGCTTGACCGCTCTATCATGATCATCGTACGGGAGCACGTCCACATTGGCCCTCATGTTGTTCACAACCACCGTGAACCTCGAAACAAGGCATCGATGGACTCACCGGGGAGATGAGTGAAGTTCTCGTACTCTCTCCGTAGGTCGCATACATCCGTGCCCTCGAACACGGGCATTCCCAACATGAGCCTCCTTCAAAGACCGACCAAATTCTACAAGCCAAGTGCTCGGTGTGCACCCGATCGAACTCGGGCCGACACAAAGCACGAAACAAGTAGTCGACCGCCTTATTGTTGGCGTTGAGTCCGTCCCTCGATCTCGGAGCGAGGAAGTCCATCGGCCGGACATATCCCGTGTCCACCGTGACATCCCAAAGGATCCGACCCTTTCCGCGGAGAAACGCACCCATCCGCTTGCTCCACATCCGGTAGTTCTTGCCATCGAAGTGTGGAGGATCCGAACCCCGTTCTCGGTACGCCATCCTTGGATCTTAGACCGGTTAGAGTCACCAAAGACCCGAACCGGCTCGATACCACTTGAAGGACCGATACGGCGAACCAGAGAGGGGGAGTGAATGGGAGCCGATAAAAATTCTTCTCGAAGGAGATGGAAACTCCTACAAGATGAACACGGCTTCCAACACACGTCCCCGACTCACTACCCAAGTTGGCTAAGCCCACGTAGCCACTAGAGTGCCACTGGACCTAGGAACCAACACATACACCCTTCCGACCCGAGAACGCAGCGGAACACCAAACCTCGAGTCTTCAGACCCACACCGGTCGGGCGGTGAGCACCACCGGTCGGACCGGTCCCCGCCGGTGAAGCCGAGCAACTTTCACTAAGTGGCTCTACACCGGTCGGACCGATGAGACACACCGGTCGGACCGATCGCGACCGAAAGCCCCCAAGGCACCAAACAGGCCAACCGACCACCAAACCGACCCAAACTCGAAACAAAGCGGCACCACGGGAAAATTGCGAACTCACCAAGACGTTCACCCGAGCAAAATCCCACCGAGGGTTGCACCGGTCGGACCGAGTCAAGAGCACCGGTCGGACCGGGTGTAGCTCGGGCGACTCGGGATGAATAGCACCCGCGGGTCAACTCCCCCAAATCCAAATGTCGATCTCCCGAATCGCTCCACGGACTTGAACAAGACTTTGGGGATATTAGGAACACCTCATGAGGAGTCCATAGCCAAGTTTAATCCCACCAAAACTCGTCCAAAAAAGGAGGAATCAAGGAAATTCCGCCAAGAGCACTTCCAACCCAAGAACTCAAGAAACCCCCAAATCGAGCACCTTTACTCATGGATTTGGGAAGGGAATCACGCCCAAAGAACCACGAAGGGTTCCCACAAATTTCCCCCATCAAATCCTCAAGAGAAAGGTCCCGAAAACAATCCAAAGAAATCACCAAGAGCGGGCTCCGAAAATCACCACCAAGAACAACCGGGAAAACACATCCAAACCTTGAGGAACCACGCCGAATCAACTATACATGAAACAAAGGTTCATACAAGGTCTAGCAAGCCGCCCGATCATCCATCCCTCTCAACAAGATCTCTCTATGAAGCTCTCTTGCTAGTCCTATGGAAATCCTAAGGAAAATAGGAAGGGAAATGGGAAAACAAATGATCTAGGGTTCAAGAGTTGGCTGCCATCCTCTCACCTCTTGGGTTATATGGAGGCAACCGAATGTCTAAAATGCCCTTTCCTAATAACTAGGGATACAAGCCCCTCAAGGGCGGATTTGGAAGTCTTCATGTCTTCACCATCGGACGGATGCCCGCAACCACACCTCGCGTAGCCTCGACGCAAGCCATGCGATCCCGACGTGTGTTCTCCGCTTCGAAGCCTCCGGAATGCGTCGTCGCACACCGGTCGGACCGGTCGGACCCGTCCGGCGCCGCTACAAAGACCGTCTTCGGTTCTTCGGTCTTGGCTTTGTGGATCAACCAAGGAACCCGGTGGTTTTCGGTGAACCACCGGAAACCCCGCGAACTCGGTGTAGCCTCCGCCAATCTCACTCATGACTTGGCTCCCACGTAGTCCCGGCTCGACCTTGGTTTTGAGGCTCAACCAAGAAACAGGTCCATGACTTCATCTTGTTGTTCATGCCACCATGCGGCCCGCACTTGACCCCCGCCGTCCACCGGGTCCCTCGAACGAAGCCTACTTGTCTTCTCCACACCCTGGAGGCCTCACCGCGACGACCTTTCGCGCTTGTTCTTCACCCGCACCAACACCGGTCAAGCCGCAACCTCGCACCTCGCAATACTTAGCCAAGAATCGGTCCACACAACGTTGTCAATCACTCATCACACAAGGAAGTGACCATCCACCGGTCCTCGAACCACACATGGTCCTCACCCTCGGAGACAAATGGAGCACCCTACTGTTACTTCTACCTTCACTAAACAAGCTACTCTATATTACGACTAAATTACTTCTACCCTTACTACTATCGCTACCACCTTACGCTACGAGAGAAACTGAAACACTTAGAAACGAAAGCTATGAAATTGAACTGGAGCCTTCTGAGCTCTCTTCTCACTAGTGTGTGTCCGTTCAGTCACAAGGGAACCACTGTTTATAGGAGGCCCTGGGGATGATCAAACAACCCAATTACACCTTTTCCGTTCCTGACAAACGGCTTTACACGCTTTTGAAGGGCATAACAGTAACTCCTCGCTTTGTACGGGCTTCCAGTGTGTCTTCGCACGGTCAAGCCCCCTTTACATGCGGCGCCTTTTGTCTCTCCTTCGTACGGCGACCTTTACACGTTCGGCGCGCTTACATGTGACGGTGCTCCTCTGACAAGGCCAGGGCCACCGCACACGCCGCGCCTTCGGTGCCGAAGCGACTCACAACACCATTGCGTCCATGGAGGACCTTCATGGCATCCCACAGGACCCGTTCCCGTCTGGCGCTAGAGCGCTCTTAACAAACGGGGTCCCTGACCGGTCCGCACCTTCAGCGCCGAAGCCCCGCAGCCCCGAACCAACCGCGGGCAAATCAGCACCTGCGAAACAGCACTCACACGCTTCAAGTAACGTTAGCATTCTCATTAAATCATCATTGTGCACACAAAACTACTTCATATACATGGCTCGAAGTTGGCGATCCAGGCCGGCTGTGACAGAACGCTTCCAAAGGCCATATTCCCTAACACATGTGCAGACTGCGCTTCGTAGTATGCCGAAGCCGGAACCCAGAACCGCGAAGCTAGCCTCGATAGTGTTGGACGGACAAAACCTCCGAACAAATACCTTTGAAATCGCCCAACCTGTTTCCCAAGGATGAAATCTAACCATGGAATCAATTCCGAAGAGTGAAAAAGAAAATTGGTTGCCCCAATCGATTCCGAAGATGCAATAGCAATCTCGTGAAATCCCACGTAAATGATTTTGAAGGTGAAAAATCCACAAAATAATTCTGAAGGTGAAAATATAAATCTCGTGAAATCCCACCGAGATAACTCTAAAGGTGAAAAATTTACTGAGATGATTCCGGAGGTGCGAAAATTTTATCTCACGAAATCCCGCCGAGATGAGTCCGAAGTATGAAAATTAGAGCTCAGATCACTTTTTTGATAAAACTCGTTAGTGATGCGAAGCAATTTACTCCGCACAAAGATAATAATATAAAGAAAATGGTAAAGTAGTACATGAAGGTGCACATGACATGAACATTGTCTCCCTTTGGAGTACCAGCATAACAAACTGATATTAAAACAACAAGCAAACAGAATAGTGCTGAAAAGTATTATAATATGGTATTCGAAGGATACTTTCTGCAAAACAGAGGTTAGATCTTTAACTGAGACAAACATGTTGCTACAGCACTGACACTTTGCTAGACCCCTTTCGCGCCATGGACTGACTTAACAGAACTAAAAGAAAAGCTGGCTGCCGCACATTTGGGGTACGAGAAAGGAGGCATGCTTCTAGCTATTCAAAAGAGGTTTTGAAAGCAAACCTTCGTTACTCAGACCTTCGTCATCCACGTACAAAGGGCAAGAAACGAAAAAGATGCTGCATGACACACTTGGTTAAGCTTTGTCATGAACTTGTTTCCGGTTGGTATGGTCGTAAGATGAAAATGGCCACTTCAGCTCTGAAGGGTGCCTTTGTAGCTTCAAGGCGTTAGCTCCTACTAGTGTGTGAATCATATGCAAACTAGGATTACTAAATGCACTTTCAAGAGAGGTGGTAGCACAGAGTTAAAACCTGCAGCCCAAAAATGAAACGAAGGAGGAGGGAGGGTGTGCGATTCCGGTCCGCTGGTTGGCATGACCGTAAAGGCCCAAAGAAACTGGTGTTTCGGCCTTGTTAGAAAAAAACTGAAGCAGCATGTGTATACCTGGGCTTCACCACATGACCGCTCCGCACCTGAATCAGCTAGAGGGAGACGCCACCGGTCCATCCACGACGAGAATCAAACAGTCGCGCCCACAGCGTCGCCCTCAGCCCGCCATCTCCGGTGACACCACGGGCTCCAGCCAGCCACGCGACCTCCACCCTTCAGCCTCCAGGACGGTGATCTGTTGCCACCGCACCGGATTTTCTCATCATCACATCGATTCCGGCCCACTCGTCTGCCGCCATCGGATCTCAGGATCCCGCCGCCGCTGGTGACACGACGTCGCCCATCCGCAAGGGCCACTTGTTGCTGGACGCAAGAGGACATTCTATGGTACATAATGACAGCTGCTGTTATCATGCACAACATGATCATTGAAAATGAGTGAGATGAAGAAGTTGATTATGACTATGATCAGGATGATGGTGAAGTGTTGAGGCCAGAAGAGCACCAACAACGTGATCCACTTGTACTTGAAGAGTTTCTAAAGATTCATCATCAGATTGAGGACAAGGAGACTCATGTGAAGCTTCGAGATGATCTTGTAGAGCATTTGTGGGCACGTCATGGTGCCTGTACACATGACTAGGTAATAACATCATATTCACTTTGCAGCCTTCACATTAATTGCAATTTAGTTCTAGCTGCATGCACACATCTACCCTTTGCTTAAATTATTATTACATTAATCTGTAGTGTTGCAGTTCTAAGTCAGCTTCTCATCCTTCTGTTGTGTTTGTGCTCAATCCTGTAGGAGGCTACGGAAGCATACCTGGTGGGTCTGTTCGAGGACACGAACCTGTGTGCCATCCATGCCAAGGGTGTGACCATCATGCCCAAGGACATTCAACCGCAGCACTATGTTTTAGGAATTATTAATCATTTGCTACTATTTGTCTAATGAACCAATATTTTTTATCAATCCACCTCATGGGTGTATCTATTTGAACCTTAAATTGATAAGTCTGGGGTACTTATGTGTTCTTGTACAGACTGTGCTGTCAGTTTATTTTCATACGTGTTTGGCCTACTTTATTTTAAAAAATAATCTGTCATTGACCTTTGCATCTAGCTTATAGTATTTCTTCTCTTGATTGTTAGAATTGAGGTTAATCTATTTGTGATTATAATTGAGGTTAATCTATTTGTGAGATTGGTGTGATGTCCGAGTTGTCAAGTTTTTTGTGAGACTGGTGTGATTTTCCTAGCAGCTGGGTGAAAAAAGGAGTCCCAGAAAAGTAAGGAGAGCCCCAACTCAATAAAGTAGGGGCTTGAAATAGGGGCTCTTGCCGGAGTTGCTCTTATGTCACAATCCTGCGGGTCTTAAAAGTACCTGATGCCTTGAATTGGTCTTGTCAATTCACGTGCCTTGAATTGGTCGAAGGTGTTAAGCCCCGGAATGGGCTTTATTGCCTAGGCAGCCCACGAGGTGAGCCGATGTTGGCGCAACAACTTGGGGTGTTTGTCCGGCGGTGACTGGGACGAAGCGCGCAAGCAGCTGCTGGTGTTACGCTGTCTCTTCATACTCTACGTGATACACCGACATGGCCTTGAGGTAGTCGTTGTTCGTGTCTTGGACGGTGCAGCCGGTGGGGAGCAGGCGGCAGCCGACGTGCTCGGCGACGCCGCCTTTATGCATGTGGTGCTGGAGGTTGTTGTTGCCGCCGCCGTGGGAGCGAAGGACGGTATCCGTCGAGGTGTCGACCACGGCCCACAGACTCGCGGTATTTTGTGTGAGGCTGGAAAATCTAGACGGCCATGTGTGCTTCATCTGCTGAGCGAGGCTGGAGTTCGCTCGACCTCCGTCTTCGTCAATTCGTCACGAAGAGGGATTCGTCGACTCAAGAAAGGCGGAAAGGAGCTAGTTGAATAGATGGAGCAATTGCATGCACGTGTAGACTGGAGGCTCCTATCTCCCTCCGTCGTATAAAGATGACGATGGTGCTGCTCCTCCTCCGAAGGTGGCTTCGGTCACGAAAGGGGCAGTCGGCCTGGTGCATTCCGCTAGGCCCATGATGCTTGTGGCTGCGGCGGAAGGAGAGAGGGCCGACGGAGGAGCCCGTATGCCGGCCACCATGACCAGGGGAAGACCTGAGTGTCATCTTGTGCAATCATGACAAAATCTGGTTGAGCTCGCCGAAGGTCTCCTAATGAAATCCTTTGGAATGTACAAGAAAAGAAGATAATAATATTAATCACTTGCATCTCATGTAATTAAAGGACAAGACGCGTTGCTTGCTTTCGGCTCTCATAAAATCGTAACAGTCTGCCTCCATATTTGTATTGATTTCTCCTTCGGATTAAGCCTTGCTTTTGAGATAAAATAAATGAGTAAGAGAAAACTTAGCTTATGCCATAGGTTGTGCACTGGTACCCTTCGTCCACAAAGTTCCTTTCGTCCTTATGTACTGATGTAGGGTTGCCTCTTCCTCACCATGTGTCATGAATCCTTCCACGAGGTGGGCGCCAAACTATTGGTATAAAATGGGACTGAATGAGGCACCCACACCACAATACTCTTCTCCTCCGAAGGGGCAAAGAACCGAAGGGTCCCTTCGGAGGGCTGCTCCTACCTCCTTTACTGCTGCTATCTCTACTTCTACCTTTACTACTACTACAAAGCAGAAAGTAAATGAGCAACAGAATAGCAAAATCACTACTTCAGAGCTCTCTACTCATTCGATGCTCGTCCCATCAATTACAATGACCCTCCTATATATAGGGATGGGGTAGATGGCAATTTTTCCCCAAGCCCCTAGTGGTTATTTTCTTCCGAGCCCCTGGTGGACGCGGTATTTACAAGAAACCCCTCAAGCTCACACAAAAGCCCATTACCTCCTACATGGGTTGGGCCATTCCCCCAACAGGGCTCTCCGGCGGGATGGGCTCAGGATGATGGCAAGCTAGGGAACTCGATCTCTGTCGGGCCCCTACCTCGTGTAGCCCCAGCCCCCAGCTTAACACTGGTGTGCGTTGCATGCTCTACATATTTCATGCAGATGTGGTGGGCTCACCTGTTGAAGCCTGCATGACCTTGCAGGCACTTGGATAAGTATTGGAACAGTGAGATAATTGCACAATTCTATGCCACGTGCTACTTCACTACAAATAGGGGTGAGAGAGTTGTGTACTGGATGATTGAAGGAAAATGGTTTGGTATAACCTACACATAATTCGCCTCTTTACTTGGATTTGATGATGAAGATAAATCTAGAGTGAATATTCATCTATCTCACTACATGGACAAGGAAAAAATGAAGTTCATGTACATTTCGGAAAGAGAATGGAATTATGGATGTGTTAAAGGTATGCTAGCCCTCTATGCCCTTCACCGCTTGTTCAGGAAAACACTTGCTCCAAGGGAAGGAGATCAATTAAATGAATCACACTATGGGAGAGACTTGCTGAAATATATGGACCCTAGTGAGCCGGAGTTTAGTGTGGTAGACTACATTTGGGAGGAAATGTAGACCATCTCTTGTTCTCCACAAAAGAGTTGTGGATATGCACCCTATCTTATGCATGTCATGAGACTATCACCAACTACACATTTGAGTATGATCATGAGCATAAACCTTTCCACTTAAAGAATGACACTGAGGAATCAACTCTAGCAAGTTCGGCAAGCCAACAAGCAAATGTTGAGGGCAAAGACGCGCCCAAATAGCCCACTGCAGCTGCTGCCCCATTCATCGCAGCAAGGCCCACATCCGGTAGAGGTCCTAGACGTAGGCAACAAGATGTGCACAAACCCCCTTCCCCACTCATAAAAGTGTTACTTCTTGTGTGGTGCTTGTATGAATGTAAGTGATGTTGTGTCAGGGGATAAGACATGGACAAATCCACAAGGGGGCTACCCCGAGTGGTTTGTAGGTCAAGAGGGATCTAGGAACTAAGAGCATAGATGGTTATGCAACGATGCACATGGAAATCTCGGTGAGACACGGGGGTTTATACTAGTATAGGCTTCTAGAGAGTAAACCCCTACGTCCGGTTGGTGGTGTTGTATCGCTTATGCGTGAGAGCCAAAGCAAAAGGCAATGGTCTTGGGAAGATGTCATATGCCAACTTATATAGTCTGGCAGACTAGGATACAAGGTCGGTGGACCCAGAATCCAGGTCGATTACAACATGGAAAGCTATCTCTACGAATTACAATCAGTATCTCGTGATATCCAGACTGGCGAGCATCGTCGCGCCACCTCTAATGTCTTGTCTTGTCTTGCACGCCAAGTCTTGAGGAGGTCTTCTGAGGTGCGGATAAGGTCTTCTGGGCCCACATGTAGGTCGACAGGTCATCTGACAGGTTGGGCCTACCTGCCGGGGATGGCTGAGACCCTGGTCGGTGGGGACCCATGGGTACCCATGTCTCTCATGTTGCTCACAAGGATAGGCAGAGAAGGAAGATGGATTCAATGATAATAAGGCACATGCATGAAGATCTCGTAAATAGGCCTCTAATTCCAGTGCGACATCCGATGATGAAGATAGTGAACCAGAGTGCTTTGAGAGAGATTGTGACATCCTGGCCCAAGGCTTAATAGGATTGATAAGGATACTCATACCAATAAGTTGCAACTTCTTTTCCGGAAGCCCATCACTAAAAACTCCAAAGTTAAGCGTGCTTGGCTTCGAGCAATGGCTGACCGAACGGGAAGTCCTTCCCGGGTCCTCATGAGTGGGGACAAAGTGCGCAGGAAAGACATGTGTTGTCTGTGGGGATATTCTTAGGGTCCTAAAGAGCTGCCAGGTGTAGGCGGGCCCAGCCTCGGGGAGGCGGGTCGTGAAAATTCTTAGAGGTATTCTAGTTTATAGAAAGCACAAACTAGCAAATTTTCCTTATAGAGCATACAAGATTTTGTTTTTGGGTCCATTTTAGTTGTTTCGATTTTTAATATGCATGCGGAACATCCTATTCAACCTCACATGGCAATCAAGCCAAAAATCGAAGTTAGTGCCGGTGGCAAGGCTTTTATTCGTCTCTCCCTAAAATATCTAGTCGAGAGCTACTCGGTACTCACTTAGCGACTAACGAAGTGCTGCTATGTACCTGAAGAAAAGAACCTTCCGTGCCAGCACGTCACGGAAGTGTCCACATACATTACCGTTCACTATAGAAACGACATCCATGCGTTAAGCCGCTGCATGGACAGCGTCCAACCTCGGACACCCTCCGTTTGAATGGAGTGTATCCTTGCCTCGCATACTCGACATGCGGAATGCACACGTATAAAACACGTGGCGACAACACAACTCATGACCAGACGCGAAGATGGGATCCGTGGAATGGATTACTGTTGACGGATAAAAGACATATCCCTCTATGATCCGCAAGCGTACGGACCCCACACCTTTTTCACCACGGGATTCCCAAGGTTCTTGTCAATCCGCAGAGCAAGGGGATTACAAGCGTTCGATCTACCTTCACACTCTAGCTACTCAAAACCTCTAACTACGATTAAACTAGAAAACAACTAAACTACACTAGAGAGAATGATTAAGATATCAAGATAAAAGACACTCGCCCACGGGTCTACGATACTAAAACATGCAATCGCTTAAAGACATGAAAACCAATCTAATCTATCGGGGTTGTGACCACGGTTTCGCCCTTTCCCTCCTCTCGTACTGTCACTACGCGAAGGTATTCATGACTAGACCTATGATGGACACGGCGTATTGAATGGATCCAAGGAAGCATTGGAGCTCATACTCCCTTTACGGCATGGTAGCTAACCTTAAGCATTAAAGTATATTCAACACAAGATGATAGATAGATAATCCGACAAAGTATGATTACATCTCAAGATCAATTACAACCCATGGACGAATAAGGACATTACCCCATCAAGGTGCTGGACATAGCACCGTTGATCATGGTTTCCCTTCCGACGTTGTCTTCATTCTTCTCCACTTGTGGGTGCTTCCTTCGAGGTGGACGATCTCCCTCCGAAGATCCCCCTCCTCTCTCTCTAGCTTGTGGATGGCCTCCTAGTGTGAATGGCTCTCCCCCCGTCGAATGGCGGCGCCTCCAGGGTTTTAGGGTTCAAGATCCTTCGGGTGCAAGGAAAGAGGGGCCGAACCGACCACCGGAGTGGGGCCGGGGCGGCCGGCACCTGGGCCGACCGGCCCCGTGCCCATCTCGGCCCGTTTCGGTCGCCCCTTCACTCCCGTGGGTCCTCGGTGATTATGCACTTTGCCCCCTCCACTTGCATGAAATTGACGATGTCACCCTCGCGTCCAAGATGGAGGTTCTCAACGCATGAAGTTCGGTCTTTTACGCTTCAATCCCCGGGGTATTCCTCGTAGCACTTCGGTCCTTGCCACCATTGGAAGTGATTTCATCAAGCTCATGAACACGAACAAGACTCCGTAAATGCTCCTTTGAACTTGTTGCGAATCCGTCCTTTATGTCCATGTTTTCCTACATAAACACAACACTTCCAAATGCATGCACATAGATGAACTTGTTATATGATTAGTGTGCCTAGTGGTGGGTTAGTTCCATAATCAAATCCAAACCAAAGTGTAATGAACATGCTTGGTGTACCAAAATACACCATCAACATCTCCCCCACACTTAGCTCTTGCTTGCCTCGAGCAAGTACTCGTAAAAGAACTTCGTCCAAAGTGTTGTAATCGTGTACCACTAATCCTTCTTCACAAGTTAGTCAATCCTTTCATCTTTAATAGATAAACATAAAGTAATGATCATCAAACATAAACATGGGCGTTTAGAATTTTTACCACGTCAAGATTTACCCCACAACTCAAACTCTTCACTCGAAGTCTTCAATTTTAGCCATGCTCACTTCTTTGCTTCCATCAGAGGGTTTTTATGATTTTTCAAACAAAATTCCGGCAACAAGTATTAGACAAAAACCTTTGTCCAAGCTCTCTCAAGTCACTCATATGAGGTGGCTATCCTAAACCAATTTTATAAAACTCTCACCTCCCATAAGTCTCTCATATAACATGTAAAGTGGAGCTATAGGTAGGGCTAGTGAAATCAACACAAGTATCGTCAAACTAAGAACTTCCTCTAATGGTTGTTTACCTTTCAAAGCCAATGATCATGAGAATTAACCATATGTAGGGATATCAAAGACGAGAAGATTTAGAATGGTGGACATGTGCAAGGGCAAAAGAAAATTATGACTACGAGGCACCGATGACGTCCTCGTTGTCGGATTGCACATGATTGGAAAAGAATGAAAGTTTCGTCTCTCAACAACGTGACATCCTTCCTTACACTTTATTTTTTTCTTTCACTTGATTCATCTCTCTCATGTCCTTCTTGCCACTCCTCTTTTCTCTTTCTCTTCTTTTTCTTTCATTCGTTCATTCTCATATTTTTTTCTCTTTCTTTACTTTTCCATATTTTCTTTCTTTCTTTCTTTCTTTCTTTCTTTTCCATACTCATACTTTTCTCTTTATTTTTCCCTCTATTGACAACTTTTCAAAGCTCTCAACTCCTCTCTTTCTCGCATGCATACAATCTGAAATTTTAAATAAATCATGCTAGTGACGAGACAAAACTTTGAGAGTAGGTTGTGTTCAAGGAATGCGATGTACAAAAGAGATGTATAGGGTTGGGTATGGAATTCGGCGATGTACGGGACTTCCGATGCGAAAGTCACTTTACCGAATGAATGACGAGGCTAGCAACAAAAGATAAGCACAAGAACATGATCATTGCTCGAAATTAAAACTCCCAAGAGAGAAGGATCCTAGCCTAACTCATCGCGCTAATCACACTTATGGTGCAGCAAAAAATAAATTGGCTTTGTATAGGATTTTTTTCTTTTCACTCTCAACTTGGAAAAAGAGGTTTTGCTAAACTTTATTACAAGGTTTTTAAGATAATTTTCAGAACTGAAATCCTCCAATTTTTAGCATTGAACATAGCACAACTAACATGTGAAGCTCAAGATCGAAGTGCGGTATGGGTACTTTAAGTAGTAGCAATTCCACTAAGCACCACAGTAAACGTTTTTCGAACCACACACTTATGTTCATATATCAAGAATCAAAGATAAACAAACAAGTGAATAAAGATAAGCATCACACAAGACACAAAATATATAAAGACTCTTTTTATTTGATTTTCTTTGACTCAACACTAATTTAAGACACTTCAAACTTGCAAAAATTTAAAAACACACTCGAAAACTAAGACTCTTTAAACTCTAAGACTCTCCTCTCTCGAAGACTAAACCGAACCTAAACTTGGAAACTCAAAAGCTAAGGCTAGCTAGCTAGCTAGCTCTCCCCCACGCTAAAAACATACGACGTCCTCGTCGTATCTTACAAAATTCCTAAGGGGAAGACTAGACCTAGTGGTACTTTCCGCAAGTATTGCACCAATTGCCTCTCATGTTCCCGACCATGGCAAAGAGTTTGCGCACGTTTGAGGACCATGTGTGGTTCGAGGACCGGTGGATGGTCGCTTCCTTGTGTGATGAGTGATTGACAACGTTGTGTGGACCGATTCTTGGCTAAGTATTGCGGGTGCGGGTTGCGGCTTGACTCGTGTTGGTGCAGGTGAAGAACAAGCGCGAAAGGTCATTGCCGGTGGGCCTCCGGTGTGGAGAAGACAAGTAGGCTTCGTTCGAGGGACCCGGTGGCCGGCGGGGGTCAAGTGCGGGCCGCATGGTGGCATGAACGGCAAGATGAAGTCGTGGACGGTTTCTTGGTTGAGCCTCAAAACCAAGGTCGAGCCGGGACTACGTGGGAGCCAAGTCATGAGTGGAGATTGGCGGAGGCTACACCGAGTTCGCGGGGTTTCCGGTGGTTCACCGAGAAAACCACCGGGTTCCTTGGTTGATCCACAAAGCCAAGACCGGAGAACCGAAGACGGAGGTGCGGCGGCACCCGGACCGGTCCGACCGGTGGGTCCGACCGGTCGACCGGTGGGGACCGGTCGACCGGTGAGGTGCCCCGGTCCGACCGGTGTGCGACGACGCGGTCCGAATCTTCGAAGCGGAGGACACGCGTCGGGATCGCATGGCTTGCGTCGAGGCTACGCAGGGTGCGGTCACGGGCATCCGTCCGATGGTGAAGGCATCGAGAATTCCAAATCCGCCCTTGAGGGGCTTGTATCCCTAGTTAGTAGAGAGGGGCATTTTAGACATTCGGTTGCCGCCTATATAACCCAAGAGGTGAGAGGATGGCAGCCAACTCTTGGAACCCTAGCTCATTAGTTTTCCTATTTTCCACCTATTTTCCTTAGGTTTTCTCTAGGACTAGCAAGAGAGCTTCACGGAGAGATCTTGTAGAGAGGGATGGATGATCGGGCGGCTTGCTAGACCTTGTACGAACCTTTGTTTCATGTATAGATGATTCGGCGTGGTTCCTCAAGGTTTGGATGTGTTTTTCCCGGTTGTTCTTGGTGGTGATTTTCGGAGCCCTCTCTCGGTGATTTCTTTGGGGTGTTTTTCGGGGCTTTTCTCTTGGGGATTTGATGGGGGAAATTTGTGGGAACTCTTCGTGGTTCTTTGGGCTGTGATTCCCCTCCCAAACCCGTGAGGAAAAGTGCTCGATTTTGGGGTTTCTTGAGTTCTTGGGTTGGAAGTGTTTCCGGCGGGATTTCTTCGATTCCTCCTTTTTGGACGAGTTTTGGTGGGATTAAACTTGGCTATGAACTCCTCATGAGGTGTTCATGATATCCCCAAAGTCTTGTTCAAGTCCGTGGAGCGATTCGGGAGATCGAGATTTGGATTTGGGGGAGTTGACCCGCGGGTCTTGTTCATCCCGAGTCGCCCGAGCTACACCGGTCGACCGGTGCTCTTGACCGGTCGACCGGTGCAAGCCCTTGTGGGTTTTTGCTCGGGTGAACGTCTTGGTGTGTTCCTTGTTGTCCCGTGTTGCTTCTGTTTCGAGTTTGGGTCCGTTTGGTGGTCGGTTGGCCCGTTTGGTGCCTTGGGGGCTTTCGGTCCGCCATCGGTCCCGACCGGTGTGTCTCACCGGTCCGACCGGTGTAGAGCCACTTAGTGGAAGTTGCTCGGTTTCACCGGCGAGGGACCGGTCGACCGGTGGTGCTCACCCGTCCGACCGGTGTGGGTCTGTAGACTCGAGGCTTGGTTTTTCCGCCGCGTTTCTCGGGTCGGAAGCCGGTGTGTTGGTTCCTAGGTCCGGTGGCACTCCGGTGGCTACGTGGGCTTGACCAACCTTGGTAGTGAGTCGGAGACGTGTGTTGGAAGCCGCGTTCGTCTTGCCGGAGTTTCGATCTCCTTCGAGAAGAATTTTTATCGGCTCCCATTCACTCCCCCCCCTCTCGGTTCGCCGTATCGGTCCTTCAAGTGGTATCGAGCCGGTTCGGGTCTTTGTTGACTCTAACCGCCTAAGATCCAAGGATGGCGTACCGGGAACGGGGTTCGGGTCCTCCACACTTCGATGGCAAGAACTACCGGATGTGGAGCAAGCGGATGGGTGCGTTCCTCCGCGGAAAGGGTCGGTTTGCTTTGGGATGTCACGGTGGACACAAAGCTATGTCCACGGCGATGGATTTCCTTGCTCCGGGGTCGAGGGACGGATTCGACGCCAACAATAAGGCGGTCGACTACTTGTTTCGTGCTTTGTGTCGCCTTGAGTTCGATCGGGTGCACACCGAGCACTTGGCTTGTAGGATTTGGGCGGTGTTGAAGGAGGCTCATGTTGGGAACGCCCGAGTGTTCGAGCACCGTTGTATGCGACCTACGGAGAGAGTACGAGAACTTCACTCATCTCCCCGGTGAGTCCATCGATGCCTTGTTTCGCAGGTTCACGGTGGTGGTGAACAACATGAGGGCCAATGTGGACGTGCTCCCGTACGATGATCATGATAGAGCGGTCAAGCTCTTACACTCTTTGGATCGTACGATATGGGGCGGAAAGTTCGAGGCCATAGTCGAGTCGGAGAGGTATGATACTACGACGGTGAACGAGCCGTTCTCGAAGCTCAAGTCGGCCGAGGTGGATAGGGGCATGATCGCCAAGCTCGAGGGACCGACCGATTCCCATAGTCTTGCCCTCGTTGGTGGTTCCAAAGGAAAGACTAACTCTAACCCATCCACCAGATGTTCTCGTTTTCCTCTTTGATGTCTATGCCGGATGAGGAGTTTGATGACCTTGGAGAGGACGAGCCGGCGCCGTTGACGAGGCGGTTCGAGAGGCCGCACGAGAACCGCGTGAACATGAGGAGGAACACGAGGACTTGCTTCCGGTGCGGCAAGCGGGACACTTCGTCGCCGACCGCCCGAGAAGGCCGAGAACAAGGACGGCTACAAGCACAAGCCGAGGAAGAACGACGACAAGTACCGTTCGAGGCGCGACCACAAGAGCAAGCACAAGAACAAGTACAAGGACGAGCGACGATCGAGGAAGAAGGAGGGCCGAGGCAAGGCCCGAGCGATGGTTGGAGCGAGCGACGTCGACTCCGGTTCCGCGTACTCCACCTCGAGCTCGAGCGGCCGGCGACGACGAGGGAGATCGCCGCAAGAACAAGAGGTCGTCCAAGAACCCGAGCGGGCCGAGCCGCTCGCGAGAGACGGCTTCGCACCATGGCGTTGAGCTCCGGCAGCAAGAAGAGCACACGGAGCGACTCGGACTCGAGTCCGACGACGAGGTGCGTGATGAGCTTCCCTTCTTGCGCCGGGAGAATGAGAGGCTTGGCTCTTTGCTTGATAATCGTGATGACATGCTTAGAGAGGCCAAGAAAATGAGGAAAGAGCTTAGGGCTTCACTCGAGGATGCTAGGACTAGAGTGGTCGAGCTAGAGACACGGTGCTTGATAGCAAGCTTGAGATTGATTCGCTTAAGGCTAGCCCTGTTGTTTCTGATGAGAATGATTGTGCTGATTGCTCCATATTCCTTGCTGATCTAGCTTTGTTCAAGGAGAAGCATGCCTCCAAGTGTGAGGAACTAGATGTGCTTAGGGTTGAAGTGGCTGAGCTTAAGTCTAGACCCGCTTTGCTAGGTGCTTGCACTTCTTGCCCCGTTTTGCATGCTAAGATTGATGAGATGCATGCTTACACTAGTTCGCTCGAGGCTAAATTGAAGGAACCCATGCCTACATCTTGCTCTACCCGTGAAATGCATGCATTGAAAAATTTGGAGCTTGCACATTATGTTGATCGTTTGCGGGATGAGAATGATGATTTGAGGAAGTTGATGGGTTGGTTGTCCTGGTCACGAGCCTCGGTTGAGGATGATGATCGAGGCCTTTAAGAGGCAAGATGGTGAGGGGCTTGGGGCAAACAAGGTTGGTGAGGGAAGTGGAGAGAATATCCGGAGCCACCAAAAACCCACCACAAAAATGATTTCCCACCAAAGCCTAACCATCTAAGGAACCGACTAGACACAACCCCGGCCTCCACCCGTGTTTCCTACACCCACAAATGACCTACAAAAGCCTATCAAGTTTGTGAGCACTTCGGGGAAAGTGTTCTTTGGGAAGGAGAGTGAGAAGGCTAGTGGTGAGAAACCGAGTGGAGGGTTTGAGTGGAGAGAAACCAAGTGAGCGGCCACATCCCAAGCCAAAGCCTAAGCTTGTGAGGTTCCATTGTGGCTATTGTGGGAGAGATGGCCATAAGGAGGAGTTTTGCTTCAAGAGGAAGCGAGAGGAGAGAATGAAGAAGGAGTGGGCTAACAAGGACAAGTACCACCCTTCCGATGGTGTACTTGAGCCTCGTATGCGGATGCCCGGGGGCAAGGCGATTGTGAGGACGAGTTCGGGCTTGGGGAGAGAAGAAGGGCGCGGTGGTGCTGCTGCCCAGCCACACCGGTCGGACCACAGTGTGGAGCACCGGTCGGACCGGTGCGAGGCACAGACGGACGTACATTCGGGTTTCGAGCTCGTACGGTGCGAGGGTTGTTTCGGTGGTCGTGGTTCGGTGGTTGGGCCGGAAAGGGTGCAGGTGGTCAGTTTGCTAGGCGTTCTCCTCCTCGTGCTCAATACGGGGATTGGAGGAGTCGTGGCGGTGAGTTGGAGAGGAAGGACGTGCCACGGGCTTTCTTGCGTGGTTTTGGTCCTCCTCCAGGCAGAGAGGGGTGGTTCCCTCAGGGTGGTTACCGTGGTGGTGTTCGTGGAGGTAGCTTTGGTAGGAGAGATGCTTTGGTTGGTGCTAACCCCACTTTCGAGCAAATGGCTCGGCACTTTGGTTTTCCTCTTTTGGTACTAACCCCGATCTTTGAGTCGTTTGTTCGCTTAGGTGCCTATTTTTGATTTTCGGTGGGAGACTTGAAGAACATTTGGTTGATTGACTCCGGTTGCTCGAGGCATATGACCGGAGACAGGGGGTGGTTCTCAAGTCTCGTCCCGGTGGTGACGAAGAGGTACATCACCTTTGGGGACAATGGGCGTGGGCGTGTGCTTTCATAAGGTGAGATAAAAGTGAGTGACAAGATCACTCTGAGGCGTGTTGCTCTTGTTCAATCGCTGGGGTACAATTTGCTTTCTGTGTCCCGGCTTGTTGGATGAGGGTTTTGAGGTGTTGTTTCGGCCTGGTGGTTCTCGGATTGTGGACTCTCGAGGGGACCTTGTTTGTATGGTCGTTCCCGAGGGTCGGTGTTTCGTGCTGATTTTTCTCGGTCTTCGGGTGTTGAGCGTTGTTTCTTGGCCGGTTCTTCGAGTGAGTTGTGGAAGTGGCATAGGAAGTTGGGTCACTTGAGCTTTGACCTTTTGTCTCGCTTGAGTAAACTCAATTTGGTCCGAGGATTGCCACGGTTGAGGCTTGAGAAAGAGTTGGTTTGTGCTCCGTGTAGGCATGCCAAGATGGTGGCCTCTTCTCACCCGCCTCTCACCGATGTGATGACCGAGCGTCCATGCGAGCTGCTCCATATGGACCTTGTTGGCCCGGCTCGTGTGCGATCCGCGGGTGGGAAGTGGTATGTCCTTGTTGTGGTGGACGACTATTCACGGTATGCGTGGGTATTCTTTCTCGAGGAGAAGGGGGAGACGTTTGGTTTTGTTCGAGATCTAGTCTTGAGGTTGAGGAACGAGAGGCACGGAGATGCCATACGAGCTATCCGCAGTGATAATGGCTCGGAATTCAGGAACTCTCGTTTTGAAACCTTTTGCCATGACTTGGGTCTTGAGCACCCGCTTTTCGAGTCCGTATACGCCTCCCCAGAATGGTGTTGTGGAAAGGAAGAACAGGACCTTGTGCGAGATGGCTCGGACGATGCTTGATGAGCATAGGACTCCGAGGAGGTATTGGGCTGAGGCGGTGAATACCGCGTGCTATGTGTCGAACAGGATATACCTCAGAGTGCACAAGAAGAAGACATGCTATGAGTTGATGCATGGCCGCACACCCAAGGTGAGTCACTTCCATGTCTTTGGTTGCAAGTGTTTCATTCGAAGAAAGGCGGGAAGTTGGATAAGTTTGAGGCTAGGTCCGTCGATGGCATTTTCTTTGGTTATGCATCTCATTCTAGAGCATATCGTGTGCTCAATCTTGAAACTAACCAAATCGTGGAGACTTGCGAGGTAACCTTCGACGAGACGAGCCACGTAGTCGGCTTGTCTTTGAGTGTGCGGTGATGATGAGCTTGGCGAGGAGATCTTTCGGGAGGAGGAGCATGAACATGGTGATGATGAGGATGGTGGTGCGGTGCCCCCGCCGAACATGTACCCACTACTTCGACTACGATGATGGATGGACCCTCTGCTACACCTACGACCACAAATCAAGAACGAGGAGAAGGCGATGTTGAGGGGGAGGTAGCTTCGAGGCAAGAACCTCCCCGGCGAGTTCAAGTGGATCACCCGGCTTCGAGGATCATCGGCGACATGAATGAACGCACTACACGGTCGAGGGTTCGAAACAATTCCCATTTTGCTCATGCTGCGTTTGTTGCTTCTTTCGAGCCCAAAGACATTGGACACGCACTATCCGATCACAATTGGGTTAACTCGATGCATGAGGAGTTGGAGAACTTTGAGAGGAATCGGGTGTGGGAGTTGGTTGACCCTCCCCCGGGGTGTAAGCCGATTGGTACAAAGTGGGTGTGGAAAAACAAAGAGGGAGAGAAGGGTGAGGTTGTGAGGAACAAGTCGAGACTTGTTGCACGGGGGTTCGGTCGAAGGAGGGGATCGACTACGAGGAGACCTTTGCTCCCGTAGCCCGTTTGGAGGCGATTAGGATTCTTCTAGCCTTTTACTCGTGGCTAAAGGGTTCAAATTGCACCAAATGGATGTGAAGAGTGCTTTTCGAATGGAGTGTTGGAGGAAGAAGTGTATGTGAGGCGGCCTCCGGGGTTTGAGAGTGAGAAGTACCCCCACCGGGTGTACAAGTTGAGGAAGGCGTTGTATGGGTTGAAGCGGCGCCTAGAGCTTGGTATGGCGAGGTTGAGGGGGTTTTTGTTTGAGAGAGGTTTTGAGATGGGGAAGGTCGATCGGACCTTGTTTTTGCCGAGGCGCAGGTAGATATCCCGATTGTGCGGGTGTATGTGGATGATATTGTCTTTGGTGGCTCGTCTAACTCTCTTGTTGCAAGGTTTGCGGATGATATGAGCAGGGAGTTTGAGATGAGCATGATGGGTGAGTTGCGCTTCTTCCTCGGGCTACAAATCAAGCAATCAAAGGAAGGAACATTTGTGCACCGTGCTAAGTACACCAAGGACATTGTGAGGAAGTTCAAGATGGAGGACTCCAAGGCTATGACGACGCCGATGAGTACGACTACGCCTCTTGATGCGGACGAGGAAGGTGAACACGTGGACCGAAGGAGTACCGGAGCATGATCGGGTCACTCCTCTACTTGACGGCGACGAGGCCGGACATACGCTTCTCGGTGTGTCCGTGCGCTCGTTTTCAAGCGTCTCCGAGGACTTCGCATCGGCAAGCGGTGAAGAGAATTTTCGTGTACTTGCGTCACACTCCCGACTTCGGCCTTTGGTACTCGCGTCCTCTTCTTTGGCGCTTCATGGCTTTTCGGACGCGGATTTTGCCGGGTATCGGTTGGATAGGAAGTCCACTTCGGGACTTGCCGCTTTTGGGTTCTTCGTTGGTGTCTTGGTCTTCCCGTAAGCGGTCGAGTGTTGCTCAATCCACGACCGAGGCCGAGTATGTTGCCGCCGCTAGTTGTTGCTCTCGGCTCCTTTGGATCACCTACACCATGAGTGACTTTGGTGAGGAGTATACCCATGTCCCACTTCAATGTGATAGCACCGAGTGCCATAAGTGTTGCAAAGAACCCGGTGCTCCATTCCAAAACCAAGCACATAGAAGTGAGGTATCATTTCCTGAGAGACAACGTTGAGAAAGGAAAGATAGCGTTGATCCATGTACCCACACATGACCAACTAGCCGATATTTTCACCAAACCCCTAGATCAAGCAACTTTCACTCGTTTGCGGGGGGAACTTGGTGTGTGTTTGATTTCTTGAGTGGGGTGTGTGGGAGCTCTCTTTTGCCGGTGGTGTCGAGCCCGTTTTGCCTCCCCTCGAGGAGCCGGTTTGTAGCATATGTATAGCTTTCCTTTGTGCATTTCTTGCATTTGGCATGGCATATGTAACACGATGTATAGGCATCCTTGTATCTTAGATTGCATGCATTTTGTATCATATGCATTGGTTAGGAAAAGCTTCTCTCATATACATTGTTCACCATGGAATGAGATATACGTCTTTGTGAGCTTGTTTGGTATGCTATGGTTAGTTTGGCTTAGCTCTTGATGATCTTGATGAATAATCCATGGTTGATAGCTATGCTTTTGAAAAATGTCACATGTATGCTCTCTCATGTGTAAATGCCTTTACATGCTCTTGACATGTTTTTGTGGCCTTGCTATGCTTAAATTGTGGTTGGATAGCTAGTTTATTGATCATATGGGGCCAAAGGCTCATTTGCCATCATGAATGTTTAGCCCTCTAGATTTATCTTGTGGAGGAGCATAAGTTCCTTTTTGTCGCAAAGACATTTCATGTACCATTTACAAATCTGAAAATGAAATGAAAAATGCTTGGAAAAGATGCTCCCATGTCATATGTGCTGAATTTAAATTGCTTTGGGTGCTAAACCGTTGCATGATGCCTACCAATGAGAAGTCTCATAAATAGAAGTAGGCACATGGCTCGGTGGCTTTGACATGACATGAGGTGCTTGTGGGTGTTTGTGTTGGTCTTATGGTTAGAATAGCTGTCCTAGCATGAAGTTTGTGTGGCTTTGCCATTTTGATATGCTTTGATCATGTTTAGGACTTTGCTCATGAGAGGCAAGTTTTTCGCAAAATTGCCGAATCCATCTTAGCTTCGTCCAATGGTTGTGAAACTTGGTGATCTTGTAGTTGAGATCGATACGAAGCCGTAGAGTATCTAACTTGCTCTTTTGGACATGTGTAGCCTTCTTTGTTGAATTTTGTCTATTTGAGAAGCTCTAGGTTGAAAGTTTTGCATTTTTGGCTTGATTCATGCATTGCCAACAAGGGGGAGAAGTTTGAGCTTGAAATGGCTTGGTGGATGCATTTAGAAGGTTTTCGGTGGTTTCGAGCCATTTCCGGGGCTCTCGTTGTGCACCGGCCGGTCGGCCGGGTCACCGGTCCGACCGGTGTGAGTGCTTTGGTTTCGTACACATGTTGCTCACCGGTCGACCGGTGGTGTGGACCGGTCCGACCGGTCATGGCTGTGTTGTTGCTGCTGCCCTGTTTCAAGTGGTGTCTTGCATGCATTTGTCCAGGGGGAGGTGCATTGGTTCAGGGGGAGCTTGCATGTGTGCAGGGGGAGCTCTTTGTGGTTGTTCGAGTTGTGCTTTAGTGGTATGCGCTCTTTGTTTGAGCTTTGCTTTGTCTCGGATGTGTCGAGCTGTTGCCCTTGCCTAAGGGGTCCGAGACTTTTCTTCTTCAAGTGATCTTGCTCTTTGCCTTTGTTTGGCTTTCGATCACTTGTTGGAGTTTCCTTTTGTTCGTTTCTTTTCTCGTTTCTTTTCTCTCTTGTTACTTTCGTGTGGGTGTTGTCAATGCACTCATCAAGGGGGAGATTGAGGACCATGTGTGGTTCGAGGACCGGTGGATGGTCGCTTCCTTGTGTGATGAGTGATTGACAACGTTGTGTGGACCGATTCTTGGCTAAGTATTGCAGGTGCGAGGTTGCGGCTTGACTCGTGTTGGTGCGGGTGAAGAACAAGCGCGAAAGGTCGTTGCCGGTGGGCCTCTAGGTGTGGAGAAGACAAGTAGGCTTCGTTCGAGGGACCCGGTGGCCGGCGGGGGTCAAGTGCGGGCCGCATGGTGGCATGAACAAGAAGATGAAGTCGTGGACGGTTTCTTGGTTGAGCCTCAAAACCAAGGTCGAGCCGGGACTACGTGGGAGCCAAGTCATGAGTGGAGATTGGCGGAGGCTACACCGAGTTCGCGGGGTTTCCGGTGGTTCACCGTAAAACCACCGGGTTCCTTGGTTGATCCACAAAGCCAAGACCGGAGAACCGAAGACGGAGGTGCGGCGGCACCGGACCGGCTCCGACCGGTCCGACCGGTGGGGACCGGTCTCGACCGAGGAGGTGCACCGGTCGACCGGTGTGCGACGACGCGGTCCGAATCTTCGAAGCGGAGGACACGCGTCGGGATCGCATGGCTTGCGTCGAGGCTACGCGGGGTGCGGTCGCCGGGCATCCGTCCGATGGTGAAGGCATCGAGAATTCCAAATCCGCCCTTGAGGGGCTTGTATCCCTAGTTAGTAGAGAGGGGCATTTTAGACATTTGGTTGCCGCCTATATAACTCAAGAGGTGAGAGGATGGCAGCCAACTCTTGGAACCCTAGCTCATTAGTTTTCCTATTTTCCACCTATTTTCCTTAGGTTTTCTCTAGGACTAGCAAGAGAGCTTCACTGAGAGATCTTGTAGAGAGGGATGGATGATCGGGCGGCTTGCTAGACCTTGTACGAACCTTTGTTTCATGTATAGATGATTCGGCGTGGTTCCTCAAGGTTTGGATGTGTTTTTCCCGTTGTTCTTGGTGGTGATTTTCGGAGCCCTCTCTCGGTGATTTCTTTGGGGTGTTTTCGGGGCTTTTCTCTTGGGGATTTGATGGGGGAAATTTGTGGGAACTCTTCGTGGTTCTTTGGGCTGTGATTCCCCTCCCAAATCCGTGAAGAAAAGTGCTCGATTTTGGGGTTTCTTGAGTTCTTGGGTTGGAAGTGCTTCCGGCGGGATTTCTTCGATTCCTCCTTTTTGGACGAGTTTTGGTGGGATTAAACTTGGCTATGAACTCCTCATGAGGTGTTCATGATATCCCCAAAGTCTTGTTCAAGTCCGTGGAGCGATTCGGGAGATCGAGATTTGGATTTGGGGGAGTTGACCCGCGGGTGCTGTTCATCCCGAGCTGCCCAGGCTACACCGGTCTGACCGGTGCTCTTGACCGGTCTGACCGGTGCAAGCCCTTGTGGGTTTTTGCTCGGGTGAACGTCTTGGTGTGTTCCTTGTTGTCCCGTGTTGCTGCTGTTTCGAGTTTGGGTCCGTTTGGTGGTCGGTTGGCCTGTTTGGTGCCTTGGGGGCTTTCAGTCGCCATCGGTCCGACCGGTGTGTCTCACCGGTCTGACCGGTGTAGAGCCACTTAGTGGAAGTTGCTCAGTTTCACCAGCAGGGACCGGTCTGACCGGTGGTGCTCACCGGCCTGACCGGTGTGGGTCTGTAGACTCGAGGCTTGGTTTTTTTTGCTGCGTTTCTCGGGTCGGAAGCCGGTGTGTTGGTTCCTAGGTCCAACGTGGCACTCCGGTGGCTACGTGGGCTTGACCAACCTTGGTAGTGAGTCGGAGACGTGTGTTGGAAGCCGCGTTCGTCTTGCCGGAGTTTCGATCTCCTTCGAGAAGAATTTTTATCGGCTCCCATTCACTCCCCCCCCTCTCGGTTCGCCGTATCGGTCCTTCAACGTTGCGGTTAAGGAACTTGTAGTCGTCTTCAACTACGCGCTCCAAATCCTCCAAACGCTGCTTCATCGCCTCCATGGCTTGGAGACATTCATCGACCGACGCGTAGAGATCCCCAATGGAGTGACGGCAAGCCGCACAACACATCGGATGCAATCCGAATGGGTCGTCATTGCCATCGTCTCCACCGTCGTCGCCGCCGTCGTCGCCACCACCATTGTCGTCGCCGCCGTCGTCGCCGCCGCCGTTGGGGCCTTCGGGAGTCTTCTCCTTGGGCACCTCATCCCAAATGTAAAGATCGTTATCATCTCTTCCGGCGGCCGCCCACGAGCTCGGGCTACGATCGTCGGAGTAGTCGCTACCCCCATAATCCTTAGGCTCAGGCGACACCTCCTTGTAGTCTTTCCGCTTCATGCCTTGGATGCGCACTGACCTTCGAACGGGCGTAGGGACATTCTCTCCTTCGACGGGGTTGCGAGATGCAATAGCTCCGGTCGGGACACGCCCTCCGCAACGGATGCGAGCGGTCCTCTTGATCTCGACGGGTAGCTTGAGCTCGCATCGCTTCGCCTCCTCCATCGATGGCTCCTTGGCTTCTAGCTTCAACTCTAAGCTCCTCAGGGACACAATGGCTGTTGTGTGGATGCAAAATATTGCTTGACGGGATTGATTCCCGAGCTCCCAATTCGGCCAAATAAATAGTCCGAAGAGAAAACCCCTAGGAACCTCATTTTTCTTTTTTAAACTTCCCTTAAAATTTTCTGACCGAAGAAGGATGTCGAAAAGGAGTAATTCGGGCAAAAATCGGGGACGTCCGCCGTCGGGACCCTACCGGGCCGGTCCACCCTGTCTCGGGGGCCGGGCTGGTCCGGTTTTTCATGCACCACCCTTTTTTCACCTCCTTAGCCCATGGGAAAAAGTTAGCCCAGTAAATCTTTGCGAGAAACTCCAGAAAATTAAAAGAAAAACTATTTACAGAAATTCATGCCTTGTTTTTCATCCTAGGCGGGACGTTCGGGCTCTTCTTCCATGGTGAAGAGATCAACATGGTGAAGGGGCACAATGTCGGGTTCGTAGTAAACCTTAAGCCGTTGACCATTCACCATAAATTGATCGCCTTTTATATCCATAATGGTTACCGCTCCGTTGGAGAGCACCGAATGCACAACATAAGGTCCGTCCCACTTGCTTTGCAATTTCCCCTTTCCGAAGGTTTTAAACCTCAAATTGTAGAGGAGGACCTTACCTTCTTCTTTAAACTCTTTCTTTTTCAATCTTTTATCATACCACCTTTTGATTCTCTCTTTGTATATGCTTGCATTTTCATATGCTTTCAACCTCATCTCCTCTAGCTCGCTTATTTGGATCCTTCGTTTCACCACCGCGGCATCGAGATCGAGGTTCATCTCTTTAATCGCCCAATAGGCTTTATGTTCCAACTCAACCGGAAGGTGGCAAGCCTTTCCATAGACGAATTGATAAGGGGTCATACTTATTGGTGTCTTGAACGCTGTTCGATAAGCCCGTAAAGCTCCGTCTAATTTCATTGACCAATCTTTGCCTCCCTTCTCTATGGTTTTGTTGAGGATGCTTTTTAATTGCCTATTTGACGTTTCCGCTTGTTCGTTGGTTTGTGGGTGATAGGTCGTAGAAATCCTATGTTCAATCCCCAACTTGGACAAGCACTTTTTGAAATTCTTCCTGGTGAAGTGAGTTCCTCCATCACTTATCAAGATTCTCGGTGTACCGAAACGAGGAAAAATCACGTTCTTGATCATAGTAATGGACTCCTCCGTGGAAGCTTTACGACATGGCATAGTCTCTACCCATTTGGATACATAATCAACCATGACTAGAATATGTTCATATCCGCATGAGTTTTTGAAAGGTCCCATGAAGTCTATACCCCATACATCGAATAAATCGATTTGTAGATTGTAATTCAAGGGCATAGAATTCCTTTGAGAGATGTTTCCGGTTCTTTGGCATTCGGAGCATGATGCAACATCGTTTAGTATCTTCATGCATCTCCGGCCAATAGAATTCGCTCGACCATACTTTTGCTTGGGTTCGAAAATGGCTATAGTGTCCACCGTACTCCGCCGAGTGGCACTTTCTCAGAATTTCTACCCTCTCTTCTCTTGGCACACATCTTCTCATGACTCCATCATTGCCAAGTTTGAAGAGGTATGGTGCATCCCAAAAGTATTTCCTACTTTCGGAGATTATCTTCTTTTGAGAGTTTTTATCTAGATGATTAAGAGGCATCTTCTGAATCGCTTGAATGATATCAATCATCCAAGTGTCTTTATAGAGCACTCAATAGAGGTGGTCATCTCTCTCTTATCTTCTATGGGCTCTTTATCATCTTGTCCACGATTCATCCTAGACAAATGATCGGCCACAACATTCTCCACCCCCTTTTTATCACGAATTTCAACATCAAATTCTTGGAGAAGAAGGATCCAATGAATCAAACGTGGTTTAGCTTCCTTCTTAGCCAAGAGATACTTGATGGCTGCGTGATCGGTGTAAACAATGACCTTCGAGTTCACGATGTAAGATCTGAATTTTTTGAAAGCAAAAACCACCGCTAGCAACTCCTTTTCCCTAGTGGAATAATTCAATTGCGCTCCACTAAGAGTTTTGCTAGCATAGTAAATGGTGTGAACTCGGCCTTCCTTTCTTTGACCCAAAACCGCACCTACGGCGTAGTCACTTGCGTCACACATGATCTCGAAAGGTTGGTTCCAATCCGGAGGTTGAATAATGGGAGCACTCACAAACGCATTTTTCAAGGTCCGGAATGCCGCTAGGCACTTCTCATCAAAGTCGAAAGCCACATCTTTTTGAAGAAGATGCGTTAAAGGCTTAGTGATCTTTAAGAAGTCCTTAAGAAATCTTCTATAGAATCCAGCTTGGCCTAGAAAGCTCCTTAAGGACTTAACATCCGTCGGAGGTGGGAGTTGCTCAACCATCTCTACCTTAGCCTTGTCCACTTCAATGCCTCTCTCGGATATAACATGTCCGAGCACTATGCCTTGCTTAACCATGAAGTGGCACTTTTCCCAATTTAACACCAAGCCTACCTCCGCACACCTCGTGAGGACCTTTTCCAAGTTTGCCAAGCAATCCACGAACGTCTTCCCATAAATGGAAAAATCATCCATGAACACCTCGACAATTTCTTCGATGAATTCGAAAATACGGCCATCATGCAACGTTGAAAAGAGGCCGGAGCGTTGCATAGACCGAAGGGCATCCTTCTATATGCAAACGTTCCGTAAGGGCATGTAAACGTTGTTTTGTGTTGATCTTCCAGGTGAATGGGAATTTGCATGAACCCCGAGTACCCATCGAGAAAGCAAAAATAAGCGTGGTTTGCTAATCTCTCGAGCATCTCGTCGATGAACGGTAGGGGGAAGTGATCTTTCTTCGTCGCTTTGTTAAGCTTACGAAAATCAATACACATCTGCCACTCGGTCACAGTTCTTTGTGGTATCAATTTGTTCTTCTCATTCTTCACCACGGTCAAACCTCCTTTCTTTGGTACACAATGTACCGGGCTCACCCATTCGCTATGCGGAACCGTGTAGATGATTCCGGCATCAAGTAACTTGATGACCTCTTTCTTTACTACCTCTCGCATGGCATGAGTTAGCCTCCTTTGGTGGTCCACTACGGGCTTACATTGGTCTTCCATTGTATACGATGAGTGCAAAAGGCTGGGCTAATACCTTTGAGATCATTAATCGAATATCCAATCACCTTCCTATGTTTTTTCAATAAAATCAGCAACTTCTCATTTTCTTCGGGACTCAACTCGTCGCTCACGATGACTGGATAGGTCTTGTCTGGGCCCAAAAATTCATACTTTAATCCTTTGGGCAAAGGTTTAAGGTCTACCTCGGGCGCTTGTGGCTCCTCGGGTTTAATCTCCCTATATCTTCGAATTTTCCTTCCTCCACGCTTCCATCATGTGGTTCCAAGCCTTTTGTTGCTTCTTCTAGTTCTTCATCTTGTTGATTACTAATTTGATTTTCCATCGCTCTTTGCGGTGGGTCTCTAAGGGTTTCAACAAAACAAAGGCTATCTATCTCCTCTACTTCTTCGTCTACGGGAGGAAAGGGTGTAGGGTGTTTAGATACGCGAAGAAAATTATATGTGTACTTTTGTCGGGGACAGCCCTAGGGGTCCCCTTAAACAACGGGGAAATTCTCACCTAAAACCCGCAACGAAACCAAAACACACTAAGCCTAACCATGCAGGTGCCTAACCATGCAGGACACGGTCCACGCCGCGGGGACCCCGACGGCCCACCAAGACGGCCCTCTTAGAAGTCCCCTCGAGCAGGCTCTGCCTCGCTCGAGGGCGCACTCCCCCTCGGGCGGGCTCCGCCCCGTTCGAGGGGCAACTCTTCCCTCGAGCGGCTCCGCCCCGCTCGAGGGCTCACTCCCCCCTCGAGCGGGTCTCGCCTCGCTCGAGGGTACGTCCCGCCCTCGGCCGGGGCCCGCCACGCTCGAGGGCGCCCCTCACGCGTGCGCCGGCCCCCGTACACGGGCATTTAACGCCCGACACGGGCGGGGCGGTGCCATCATGCGCCGGGGCTCGCGCCCCGATGCCGCCACACCAACTCCCCGTGGGAGGAGCCCATCCCCACCACCGTGGGGAGGGACCGTGCGCACGGCCGGTGTCGGCCCCGTGACACCGCGCGCCTACTACGAGACGGCTAACGCGCCGGACCCCTCGAAGGGGGGCCGGGCGCACCCTCGATTTCACTTTCCCGTGACCCTACGGGGGTTAGGTGGAGGCGCTAGGCCGGTGGATCGCCATCCCGGCCACTGTAACAGCATGGTCACCGCCCCCGCGCGTGCAGGCGCACGCCGGCGCCGTGGCAACCACTCCAACGCCGTGAGGCGCGTTGGGAAGGGACGCCGTTCTACCTACTCCCCGTGCCCCCGTACAAGCCGCCGCGTCGGCACCTCCCTCGAAGCCTATCGAGGACGCCACCACCATCCGCCGCCCTCCTACCCTCGAACCGCCACCGTTCGGGTACGAGGCGGACCATCATGGCCGGATCGCTGCGCGAAGATCGTCCGACGGCCGCCCACTCTACGGCGTAGCACGACGTGCTCCCCCACGTAGCTAGATAGCGCGGCGCGCATGTAACCCGCCGCCCCTTGATCTATAAAAGGGGGGGCGAACCCCCAGCCGCGGGGGGACGGACAGACGAGCAGACACACGAGACACCAAAACACCACGTACTCATTCTCCCACAACATCTTCAGCCACTGCACCAGGGACTTGGAAGCCACGCTTCCTCTCCCGCCTTGCTTGTATCAGCCCCACTGCAAGCACCCCCGGTGCTAAGTAATATAGTGCCCCGAGCACGCCTCTCGCCGGACGTACGGCCCCCTCGGCGGAACCGGGATAAAATCTCTCGTGTCACTTGTTACTTAGCATCGACCATTGAGGGATAGACCACGGCGCTATCTATTGGTTAGTGTCGGGACCATATTCCGCACCGACGCTGGCGCCCACCGTGGGGCAAGCGAGCGCCCGAGGTCATTCCGTCAACTCCCTCCATGGCGATCCGCACCGAGTACCGTGGTACCCGCTACCGCATGGGTAGCTCGGACCGCCTCCCGGCCGGGTTCGAAATCCGCTTCGGGGACCCGAACTTTCGGGCCACGGGGAACGGCTATCTCATGCGCCTCACCAACCGTGAGGAGCTCCGCGCGCGGCCGCCGGGCCGGGTCCACTCGGTCTCCGCCACACGCACCACTACGGCGCGGGCGCCCGCAGCACGGATGCCGCGGGCCCATCAACGCCGCGACACCGTCGCCGCTGCGGGCTACGTTCGCGCCGGGCCCGGTCCGAGCGGCGGCAGCCGAACGCGCGCGCCACTCGGGCCGACGCGCCCACCATCACGACGACCACCACCACCCCAGCGGGACCGCGCGCGGTCTCCGGACCGCGCATCCCCATCGGGTTGCGTGGCGCCACTTCGGCCTACAACAACAACGTTAACACCACGATGCGCCGGGTCCCGCCCGGCCGCCACGTCTTCGTCGCCAGGGATTCCGGTGCCTCAATGGCTGACGAGTCGTCCCTAGGCTCCATCGACGCGTTGCCACCCGCCAACCGCCACGGGTACGCGGAATGGGGACTTCTCCGCGTGCCGGATTCGGGCCGCGTTCAGGCGTTTCCTCGACGCCGCGGACTACTGGTTTGGCTGTTCCGACGACTCCAGCACCGGGAGCTACGACCCCGCGCGGGAGTGTTACGCCGTCATCACCAACGACCCGGCCAACGCCGCTGGCGCGGCGGGCGCCGGAGATGGGGAGATCACCCCTGCCCCAGGGATCGCCGCGCGCATGGCCGCGGGGCCAAGCGCTCCCGCCGGGGCCGACGCCGACGCGCGGTGGCCCAAGCCCGCGAGCTCGAGGCAAAGCCGGCGGAGGAATACGGACGGTGCGGGCCGCTCCGCGCCTCAATGGCGGGGGAAGCCTCCGCGCGCGGCGAACGCGCGCGGGAGCCGGGCCGACAGTCCGCGACCGCATCAACACCGTCCCCAACGTCGACAACGCGGACGCGCCCCCGCGGGCGAGCCAAAAGCTCATCGCCGCCGCGACGCTGCCGCGCGCCATGCCGCACCCCTCGACCCCCGAGGCTCGAGACCCGCACCGCGAGGTGCAAACCCTCATCGAGCAAGCGGCGGGTCCGGCGGGCCGAGAGCTCGGCCTCGCACATCCGCCAACGGGGAGATGCGCGGGGCGACGAAGCCGCATCGGGAGGCGAACCCTCCGTGCACGCAGGGGGGACCGGCGGGGCAACCCGCCGACCAAGGGCGCACGCCGGCCAAGGAACGGCTCCTTGACGCACGCAGGGCGTTGGATGGCGACGCCCACAACGTCATTAACGCCAGGCGCACGAGCGGGGCGGACGCCCGAGCGGCAAGGGGCTACCACCCTCGACGGGGTGGACGCTACGACAGCGGTGAGGACCGCTCCCCGACGCCGGAGCCCCCGGGCACCCGTGTGTTCGGCCCGGGAGATCCGTGCGGCGGCGTTCCCCTAACGCTTCCGCCAACCCTCGACCATCGTCAAGTACAACGGGGAGACGGACCCCCGCGTGTGGCTTAACGACTACCGCTTGGCTTGCCAGCTGGGCGGGGCCACCAACGACGAGGTCATCATCCGCAACTTGCCCCCGCATCTCGGCGATGCGGCCGGACATGGCTCGAGCACTTGCCCGCCGCCCAAATCCACAACCGGGACGACCTGGTCCATACATTCGTGGGCAATTTCCGGGGCACGTACGTGCGCCACCGGGGAACTCCCGGGACCTCGCGCTCATGCACGCAAAAGCCCCCGCGAGTCGCCGCGGGACTTCCTACGCGCCGCTTCTCCAAGCGCTGCACAGAGCTCCCCAGCGTGGCGCAGTCCGAGATCGTGCACGCCTTCCTCGAGGGCACCACGTGCCGGGACCTCGTGCGGGAACTGGGACGCAGCCCGCCTGCGGACTCCAACGAGCTGTTCGACATCGCCACCAGCTTCGCCTCCGGTGAGGAGGCCGTGGGGGCGATCTTCGACGGCAAGAAGGGCAAGCGCTCGGAGGATGCGCCCGCGGAGGGCAGCAAGTCCAAGGAGCCGCACCGCAACGACAAGCGGGGCAAGAAGGGGAAGAAGCCGCGCCGCGAGGCGCGCGAGCAGGGGCGCGACGGCGGCAATGCCGAGGCCCTTGCTGTTGACCCGCGGCTCGACGGGGCCCTCGACCGGCCCCTCGAGGTCCGGGGTGTTCGACGACATGCCGAAAAAGCCATGTCCTTACCACAAGACTCCGGTGAACCACACCCTTGAGCGAGTGCGATATGCTCAAGAAGTTTTATGGCCGTGCCGCCACGAAGGAGGCGAGAGGCCAAGAAAGACGGGGGCGACGGTGACGCGGGTGGCTTCCCCGCCGTTGAAAACGTGTTCCTCATCTTTGAGGGGCCAACCGTCGACATGTCGACCCGCCAGCGCAAGAAGGAGCGGCACGAGGTCCTCGCCGCGGAAAGGGCTCCTCCGTCCTTCCTCAATTGGTCGGAGGATGCCATCACCTTCAGCCGGGAGGACCACCCGAACCGCGTCCCCAACCCGGGCCAGTACCCGCTGGTGGTTGATCCCATCATCGGGAACGCCCGGTTCTCGAAGGTCCTCATGGACGGAGGCAGCAGCCTCAACATCCTCTACGCGCACACGTTGCGCCTCATGGGGATCGGGTTGGACCAGCTGCGGCCCAGCACGAAGCCGTTCCATGGCATCGCGCCCGGCAAGCGGTGTCCGGCCCCTTGGGCGGATCGATCCGCCGGTTGGTTTGGCACCCCAAAGAATTTCCGCAAGGAGACCCTCACCTTCGAGGTGGTGGGGTTCAAGGGGGCCTACAACGCTATACTTGGGCGACCCCGTTACGCCAAATTCATGGCGGTCCCCAATTATACCTACCCGAAGATGAAGATGCTGGGACCAAACGGCGTCATCACCGTCGGGTCATCCATCGAGCACGCGTTCGACTGCGACGTCGAATGCGTAGAGCACGCGGAGGCGCTGGCGCTGGATGAAGCGCTGGTGAACACGCTGGAGAAGATGGTCAACGAGGACCTCGACCCCGCCGCCAAGCACGCCGGCACCTTCGAGGCTGCGGAGCAGACCAAGGGGGTCCCCCTCGACCCGTCAGCCCCCGAGGGCAAGGCGTTGAGGGTCAGCTCCACCCTCGACCCCAAATAGGAAGTGGTGCTCGTCGACTTCCTCCGCGCCAACGCCGACATCTTCGCGTGGAGCCCCTCGGATATGCCAGGCATCCCGAGGGAAGTCGCCGAGCACTCCCTTGACATCCCCGCCAAACGCCCGCGCCGTGCAAAGAACGGGCCGCGCCGCTTCGACGAGGAGCGGCGACGGGTGATCGGAGCGGAGCTGCGGAAGCTTCTCGAGGCCGGATTCATCAAGGAGGTGTTCCACCCTACGTGGCTAGCAAACCCCGTGCTTGTAAAGAAAAAGAATGGGAAGTGGCGGATGTGTGTAGACTACACTAGTCTTAATAAAGCATGTCCTAAAGTTCCTTTTCCTTTGCCACGCATTGATCAGATCATTGACTCAACAAACCGGGTGTGAATTGCTTTGCTTCCTTGATGCTTACTCCGGGTACCACCAAATAAAAATGAAGGAGTCCGACCAGCTCGCGACTTCGTTCATCACGCCGTTCGGGACGTTCGTTACGTCACGATGCCATTTGGCCTCGAAACGCGGGTGCAACATATCGGCGTTGCATGCAACACGTTTTTGGGGACCACATTGGACGGACGGTCGAAGCCTACGTGGACGACATCGTCGTAAAGACCGAGAAGGCGGACGACCCGGTTGGCGACCTTGGCGTCGCGTTCAACCGCCTACGGAACAACGGGGTCAAGCTAAACCCCGAAAAATGCGTCTTTGGAGTGCCGCGAGGCATGCTCCTAGGATACATTGTCTCCCGCCGGGGAATCGCGGCCAACCCCCGAAAAGGTCGCGGCCCTCGAGCGAATGGGTCCGATCCGGGACCTCAAAGGGGTGCAGAAGGTGTTGGGGTGCCTCGCCGCCTTAAGCCGCTTCATCTCGCGGCTCGGTGAGAAGGGCCTGCCCCTCTACCGCCTGCTTAAGAAGCACGAGCGCTTCTCTTGGACCGCCGAGGCCCAGGACGCGCTCGACAAGCTGAAGGCGTCTCTAACGCATGCCCCGATCCTCACGCCGCCACAAGACGGCGAACCCCTGCCGGCTCTATGTGGCTGCAACCACCCAGGTGGTCAGCGCCGTGATTGTCGTGGAGCGCACGAAGGAAGGGCACGCCTTGCCTGTACAGAGGCCGGTCTATTACATCAGCGAGGTCCTGTCAGACACGAAGACGCGCTACCCCCAGGTCCAGAAGTTGCTGTACGCGGTAGTCCTTGCGCGGCGCAAGCTCCGCCACTACTTCGAGGCCCACCCGGTCACGGTGGTCTCCTCCTTTCCGCTAGGAGAAATCATCCGCAACCCTGACGCCGCAGGCAGGATTGCCAAGTGGTCCGTGGAGCTGATGGGCGAGACGCTCGCCTACGCCCCGCGCAAGGCCATCAAATCGCAAATCTCGGCTGATTTCGTCGGCCGAGTGGACCGACACGCAGCTGCCGCCCCCACAAATCCAAGCAGAGTGCTGGACTCTGTTCTTCGACGGCTCAGTGATGAAAACGGGAGCAGGCGCGGGCCTGCTCTTCGTGTCGCCCCTCGGGGAACACATGCGCTACGCAGTGCGCCTCCACTTCCCCACGTCCAACAACATGGCAGAATACGAGGCCCTTCTCTGCGGCCTCAAGATCGCCATTGAGTTGGGCGTCAAGCGCCTCGATGTGCGGGGGGACTCGCGCTCGTGATCGATCGGGGTCATGAAGAACGCGAGCTGCCACGACGACAAGATGGAGGCCTACTGCAAAGCCGTGCGGGCCCTCGAAGACAAGTTCTACGGCATTGAGCTTAACCATGTACCCCGCCGGTACAACGAGGAGGCGGACGAACCGGCGAAGATCGCGTCGGGCGGATCACCGTCCCCCCGAACGTTTTCGCGCGCGACATCGCGCAACCCTCGCTCGTTTTCGAGCCCCACCCCTCGAGTCACGACGGACCCTCGGGGGCTCCCTCGAATCCAGCGGGTGCGGAACCCATGGATGAGGACCCCTCAAACGAGGCGTACGTGCTCTCCCTCCTCGAGGGGTACGGCTCCCCACGAGGCCGACGCGATGGACATCGAGCCGGCCCCTGCCCAAGAGGACCGGCGTGAAAAATACATTGCCCGGATCGCTCGAGGGGAACTCCCCGCGGAACGGGCCGCGGCCAGGCGCATCGCCAGGATGGCCAAATCTTTCACCCTCGTCGACGGCGAGCCGTACAAGCGCGCGCCTCCGGCATCCTACGGCGGTGTGTGCCCATTCCCGAGGGGCGCGAGCTCCTACGGGACATCCACGCGGGGATCCGTGGCCACCACGCCGCACCTCGCAACCTCGTCGGCAACGCGTTCCGCCGGGGCTTCTATTGGCCTACCGCGGTCACCGACGCCGGCCGAGATCGTGCGCACCGCGAGGGGTGCCGGTTCTACGCCCCGCAAGTCCAACTTGCCCGCCCATGCCACCGCAAACCATCCCCGTAACATGGCCATTCGCCGTGTGGGGGCCGGACATCGTCGGGCCCCTCGCGAAAGGCGCCCGGGGGCTTCACCCACTTGCTAGTCGCGATTGACAAGTTCTCCAAGTGGGTGGAGGTGCGCCCCATCACGAATCTAAGGGCTGAGCAGGCGGTGACATTCTTCACCGACATCGTCTACCGCTTTGGAGTGCCAAACTCCATCATCACAGACAATGGGTCCCAGTTCACGGGCCGGAAGTTTTTGGAGTTCTGTGACAAGTTCCATATCCGCGTGGATTGGGCGGCTGTGGCACACCCGCAGACCAACGGCCAAGTGGAGCGTGCCAACGGCATGATCCTACGGGGCCTCATGCCCGAATTTTCGACCGGCTCAACAAATGCGGGCGAAAATGGCTCCAAGAACTACCCGGCGGTTGTGTGGAGCCTAAGGACCACACCGAGCGAGCCACCGGGTTCACCCCGTTTTTCCTAGTCCATGGCGCGGAGGCCGTCCTCCCCACGGACTTAGAATACGGATCGCCCGGGGTTCGAGGCTACGACGAGGACGCTAACCGGCCGAGCCCGCGAGGACTCGGCCGGACCGGTCGGACGAGGCACGCCTCGTAGCCTTAATGCATTCCGCGAGGTATCAACGAGTCCCTAAGACGCTACCAGGCACGCAAGATACGTCGGCGGGATTTCAGCGAAGGGGATTTGGTCCTAAGGCTGCGCCAAGACAACCGAGGGTGCCACAAGCTATCGCCCCCATGGGAGGGACCCTACGTCGTGGTGAAGGTACTCAAGCCGGGCACATACAAGCTGGCCAACGAGGACGGTGAAGAGCTCACCAACGCTTGGAACATCCAACAGCTACGTCGCTTCTACCCTTAGCTAGGATTTTCCAAGTACTTTCTGTTGTAAAATCACATGGCCAACGCCCCACTTGGTGACAACTATGTAAATGCTCCAAGTCTAATAAAAGGGTGTCCCCGACAACTTTGTTCCGTTAAGGTTTATTGTTACTTTGCCTTCTCCGGCATCTAACACGGCATCAACCAACTTAAGAAAGGGCCTACCTAGGATTATGTGATCATGATTACTATGGTAAGCATCAATAACAAAGAAATCGGTTGGTATACATTTTCCTGAGATTTTTACTTTCATGTTGCAAGCAATACCTAGAGGTTTAATAGTTCTACCATCTACCATATTTAATTTCGTTGATGTTGGAGCTAAGTCTAGGTTGTGGTCTTGAACTTTATCGTAAATTTTAGAAGATAGGACACTTACTTGGGCTCTGATGTCGCATAAAGATTTACATAGAACTCTGTTGATCTCGCAACTCAAGCGTGGTTCCATCTTCTCTTCTTCTTCGGATCCTATCACGTAAATTTCAGCGAGGCGAGTGTATGGTGATGCTTCGGGCTTGATCCCCATGATTCTCTTCACCTCGGCTATGTGTTCCGGATCCACTTCATCATCTCCAAAGATCTTTTGAAAGATCTCACCGGTGGTTTCAAGGTCGTATGATTCTTCCGCTTTCCTTTCCGGTGGGAAATCCACTTCCAATGCTCTTGCCATTCCCTTTTGATTAGGGAACGGTCTTCTCTTGTCGAATACTTCTCCGTAATCGATCGGAACCCAATCCATTGGTTCGAACTCCCTTAGTGGCTTCGCGCTTGACATGCTTCTCTTGATTGTCTCATTTGGTACGACGAAGTCAACGCTCGGGGTAGTGCTTGACTTGATGTGTTCTTCTTCAAGCTTTTCCGGGATTGGCTCCTCTTTTGTGACTTCCGGGGTTGCCTCTTTAGAAAATTCAGCACACTTCTTCTTCCTTGAATTGTATTCCGGCTCTTCCG
Source organism: Cenchrus americanus (assembly GCA_947561735.1). Lineage (NCBI taxonomy): Eukaryota > Viridiplantae > Streptophyta > Magnoliopsida > Poales > Poaceae > Cenchrus > Cenchrus americanus. The sequence goes on from OX387241.1 coordinate 248,951,344, forward strand.
CAAGTCTTGTTTCCCAATCTCTTCGCATGGCAGCCGCTTTACTAATCTTTTGTAGAAGTTGGGCGGCTTCCGTGAGTGTTTTCTCCATGAGATCCCCACCTGCACACATTTGGACGTGTTGCATGCAACTAGGGGTTAGGGAAAAGAAAAATGTATGCAAGAGTACATCACGGAGAAGCCGAGTCTTGGTCCTTGTTCGATTAACTCATTAAACCTATCCCAAGCTTGGTCTATCCCTTCCTCTTCTCCTTGCATGAAAGTGATCACTTGCCTCCTTAGATGTTGAACCTTGCTAATTGGAAAGAACTTCTCGCAAAACTTCTTTGTCAACTTGTTCCAATTGCCTTCAACTTCAAAGGACGCAAACGAGTACCATGTCTTTGCATTGCCGACAAGTGAGTAGGGAAAGAGATTCCATTTTGAACCATTCATCGGGAACTCCTTCTTGATGCACCGTGTTGCATAGCGTCGTGAAATGCCTTATGTGTCTATATGGGTTCTCCGTAACCATCCCTTCAAACGGGTTTGCCGCCACCATCTCGATGATCTTAGATTTAATCTCATACTTGGTCGTTTCGAGCTTCGAATCCGACTCTTGTACTTTTATGTCTTCACATCGAGGGCTAGCGTAATCCCTTAGTGATTTCTCCAGGTTCTTCCATGGGTTGATTGACGAATGCCATCTAGACAATAAGATAAAAACAAAAACAAAAATGAAACAAGTGGTTTTCTAGATAATATATGTTAGATATAGCAAACAAAAGATACACTAAATTATAAAACTAAGTTAGATGCAAACCAAACGATATAAACTAGCTTGCTCCCCGGCAACGGCGCCAGAAAAAGGGGCTTGTTGACGGATAAAAGATGTATCCCTCTACGATCCGCAAGCGTACGGACCCCACACCATTTTCACCACGGGATTCCCAAGGTTCTTGTCAATCCACGGAGCAAGGGGATTACAAGTGTTCGATCTACCTTCACACTCTAGCTACTCAAACCTCTAACTACGATTAAACTAGAAAACAACTAAACTACACTAGAGAGAATGATTACGATATCAAGATAAAAGACACTCGGTGACGGATAAAACTCGTATCCACCTACGATCCGCAAGCGTACGGACCTACACCTTTTTCACCACGGGATTCCAAGGTTCTTGTCAATCCGCGGAGCAAGGGGATTGCTAGCGCTTAACCAAGCACTAATCTAGTTGAATGGAAAACCTTTGAAAAAGTATTAATCTAAAGGTAAAACAATCTAACCTAAGTTAATCTAAGTTAATTTGATCAAACAAATCTAGGGTTAAACTAGATGGTAAAGGGGTTAACACAAGAGAGTGATTAAGAAAGATAAGTGTTCCCTCCCTAGGATTTAGGATAACATGGTATGCATCTACTACACGAGAGTGGTAAACCAATCTACCGGGGTTGTGACCACGGTTTCGCCCTTTCCCTCCTCTCGTATCGTCACTACGCGAAGGTATTCATGACTAGACCTATGATGGACACGGTATGTTGATGGAATCTATGGGAGTAGCGGATATCATACGCCCGAAAAACATGGTAGCTAACCTTAATCATCAAAGCATCATCAACATGAAAACAATAGATTGAAACCACAAATCGAGTAGCGATCACATAGCATGTATCCATCTAATCCTAGGGATGAACGGAGACATTACCCCATCATCTTACACGGATTGAAGCACATAGGGGTGATGGAGACTCGGAGAACATCGTCGATGAAGATGGCAGTGATGGAGCTTGGGAACACCCCTAGGCCAACGGCTTGGAGTCCTCCTCTTGCTTCCTTCTCTCCGCCGGCGTTGATCCTTGCGACGAGCTCATCTAACTCTCTCCCTCATCTTGCGGCGGCGGTTTTCTGGTGATTGGTGTCGGTAGGATGATTTGTTCGATGTGGCGGCCGACGGCGGCGGAGGCAATAAATAGACGAACACCTAGGGCAAAGGAGGGACCGAACCGACCCCCGAGTGGGCCGGGCCGGTCGGCCCGGAGTCGGCCGGCCCCGTGTCGGCCGGCCCATGCCCACTTCGGCCCGGTTCGGCCCCGGTTTCCTCCCCGGTTGCTTCTCGCGTGATCCCTTATTCGTGTGCACTTGCATGTGGGCCTTTGACATCGTTTCCTTCACGGTTAAAGCTTGAATCCTTGCTATGCAAGCTTCGCCGTTTTCCGGTTGAGTCCCCGAAGACTTGCACGTTGACGCTTCGGTCCTCGGATCATTTGGAGTCATGTTCATCGCGTGTCTTGACTCTTGTCGGGCTTCATGATCTTCTTCCAAAGTGCTTGGTGAACTTATCCCGAAAGTCTCCTCATTAGCGTAGATTTCCCGTGTAAACAACAAACTCCAAAATCGACATACAAGTGTGAACTTGTTATATCATTAGTATGCCTAGTGGCGGGTTAGTTGCAAATCATAATCGAAACCAATGTATAACAAGTACTCTAGGTTGACGGAAATTCACCGTCAACATCTCCCCCATGCTTAAACCTTGCTCGTCCTCGAGTAAGTAATCCTTGCTTAAAAGGGAAATCAGTGTTGCCTTCCAATGTTGTCCCTGCACTTAGTTATTCATGACGAGGCAAATTGCTCTCTCTTAAGAATTTATTTTTAAAGTTCAAGTTGTGACCGACTTCTTTTTCATTATGGAAGATAGACGAACAATAAAGAACAAGCCACATTTAACACGATGCTCTCAAACTTAAGTGAACTTCAAACCATTACCTTGTCACATGGAAGATTTTCAAAAAGATGCATATCCAACATAAGTGAAAATCTCTTGCAAGAGCTCATGGAACACTCATCTCATCAAGTAACTCAAGCCTATACTAGATTATTTCCAACCTACTCTACTCATATGTGATAGTGGAAGGCTTATGTGGAGCTTGGAAGGTTAAAAACAATCCTAGCAAAACATACATCCGAAATATTGTCAAATTAAGAGAGAGATCTATTGGAATTACCGAGACTCGTCAAAAAGGCCATGGAAAATAAATGTTGGAAAGAGAGAGAGGGATGAAACACACACATTTAGATAAGTGGACATGTGCAAGTGGCAAATGGATGATCCCGAGGCACGAGTGAAGTCCTCGTTATCGGATTGCACATGGTTGGAAGATTTGAGTATGGATTTGTCATCAAGGCACTTGAGAACTTATGAAGCAAAAAGATCCGAGGAGCGTTATTATTATTATTACTTTTATTTTATTTCCTTCTCATTTTTCTCTCTTTCTTTCTTTCTTTCTTTCTTTTTCCTTACTTTTCTTTTCTTCTCATCATAATAATTTTTTTCTTCTTTCATTTTTTTCTTTTTTTTTTCTTTTGCTCCCCTCAAAACTTTTTGCAACATAATACTTACATAGCATTTGTGTTAGAGAATGACTCCTCCCCCATGCTTGAACGATGCTCGTCCTCGAGCATAAAAGAGAGGGGAAATGACTGCTAAAGTAAGTATAAATTCCATAATCTTGCGGAATATTTGAATCTCCATCGAGAATTTTACTCCATACTCAAATTGGGTTGTGGACAAGGAGGTGATCACAAAAAGATGTTTTTGGTTTAGGGTGGATGCCCAGGCGAAGTTTGTGGAATTTTCGATGTGAAAACCCACAATGCATGGACAAAAAGGCTAGCATGAAAAAGTTACACGGAGGAATGACCAGCTTCTTAGTCTCTAACCGTAGAAATCAATCCTAATCCAACTCATCAAAACATATGTTTGCAATCTACGGGTTTTGTTATCATAAAACATATATGTATATGGCTTTGGTAGGTAGAACCTTGCAAGAGCATCACAAATATGTAGATAGCATAAAAGTTAAGTTTTCATAAAAACAACAAGTTATCCGGCTATCCATAAACTTAAATCAAAGAGCAAAGATATGTATGTGGGTCTAGAGCATAGTCATTTCACCTCCACAAATAAAAGAGCCGGTATTTAAATTAATTTCAGATCATATTATAGAGAGCAATTAGCCAAGACATGTATAACTTCATGTAGGTAAAACAAAGCGGCAACTTTCATCATCTTTCCGTAAGCATAGGCAATATAGAACATCGAGGTGAACACATGGTCATGCTTATCTATTGAAAGTAAAAAGAAACCTAGGTTGTCCTCCTAGTAGACATGTTATTGTTTGAAGAGAAAAACAAAAGGTTGCACCTAGTTGTGGTTGAAGGCATACTTACAAGCATTGGTGTTTGGAAAAAAGAAGGTCCATGGAGATGTTACCATCCGTTGTAATTCTTCGTTGCCTTCTTCCGACATCTCCATGTATCGATGTGGCTTTTGCTTTTGTCTTGATTTATTAGTGCTCCTAAACTTCTGAATTAGATCTTGTATGCTTAATGGAGTCATTGGTCACCCTTCTCTTCAATGTTGTCATCACCATCTCCTCTTTCTTGTTCTCATCATCTCCTTGATGTCTCTTTTTTCATGGATTTCCCCCTCTGTCCAGAACAGAACATATATCGAAATATAGCTCTATTGAAAAGTTTATGAAATTACCTTTCCAACATGTGGTCATTCATCAAAAACGGAGTTCAAACAAGGGAGCTATGTCCGTTTTACTTCAGTGCTGCGTGCTGTCCAAAACTGATTTTAGGACGTGTTGCACTCGGTGATTCGGGCATAACCGCTTGTAGGAACCTCCGATTGTCTCGATTCTTGATTTTTTGGAATCGTAACTTCATCTGGCTTCTAAATATCCAAAAATACACAGTGTTTTCCCTTTGAGACCATGCAGAATTTTGATGAGATTGGTGGCTTCTTGCGCATTGATCCGGAGATGTTAACGATCTTTATCATTCTATCTTCTAGAGTGTCATATTGCACTTCCGTGTTGAAGATTCAGGGTCTCCCCCATGCTTAGCATTTTGCTAGTCATGGAAGAAGAAGACAAAGCACTTCTTAGCCATCCTTCAATTTCCTTGTAGTGAGAGTCTTTATCTTGCCTGTAAGACGTTTTAAACGCACATTCTACCCCCAAGGTGACGGTTGGGAGTAGATAGAATTGCCAACAATCCAACAATGTCTCCTAAGATTCTTAACTTGTGGCATAATCAGTTTAATAAGGAATAAAAACCTAATGAGTGTACGTGGTGCAAGGTGTGTATGCACATGATAGGAAAGCATATAAACAAAGACAATGTTTTCACCTAGTTCTAAACACCATGTTTACAACTAGGTTGCCGAATTTTTCCATAGCCATAAAGGTTTATTTATCAAGGGTTAAAACACCATGTCTATCCCTAAATCAATAACCCTTATAGCACAAGGAAAATTAAGTGCATTGCAGAGCTTATAAACTAACCAATGCAACATGAAAACATATGAAAAGCTAGCAAGGTTTATCGAACTTAATGATGATGGTCCGAAATCATGTTTAAACACCACGTTTACACAAGATCACAAAAGGAAAATGCCCAGCTGGAGCATTAACATGGATATGAAAGCATACATCATTGAGCCTTAAAACAACCAAGCCAACTATATGCAAAACATGTATACACAAAGAAACATCACATTGATAACAAAATGCAATGCGTGCAAATAAATAAATACGAGCATTAACATGATGGTGGTTCTAAAAAGAAAACTAAACTTAGATTATTAACCACAAGTTGATCATCATAAGATGGTGTGATTCTTTATTCTCTCTAAGAAAGGAATAAAAACATAAAGAAAAGGGTTGCCTCCCGAAAAGCGCTTCATTTAAAGTCATAGAGCTCGACTTTCTCACATACCTTCTTTTCGTTGCATAGCCATGGCCATTCATGCAAGAAGAAGAGGTACCAATGCAGCTTTAATTTACTTCCCATCTTGTGCTTGATCACTTATAGAAGACTCGCCCAAAGCATCCTTTTGTTTCATCGTTATCTCCTTCTTTATCATCCTTCGGTGCTTCCTTCACTCTATTATTTTTTTTAATGTCCAGAACAGAAAGTATACTCAAGCTCTACTCCATTGCACAGTGCACAAAATTTCCTTTCCAACGAGTCTTCATTTGCTCAAATCGGACTTCGGACAAGAGAGTTACGTCCGTTTTACTTCGGCGATGAAATCTGTCCTGAAATTTCAGAACGCGCAACGCTCAATGTTTTCTCCATAACTCCTTGCACGGGTCTTCAAACTTGTTGGTTCTTGATGCGTTGGAATGGTAGTTTGATGGAGCTTCTGAATATCTCATTTTCTTCATTTGTACACCTCTGAACAAGCTCTCAAATTGATGAAGACAGCAGCATCCATCGCGGAATTCGGAGAGGTTGATGATTTATCCTGCAACTCTTTTAGGCATGACTTCCTTTTTTTCATTATTCAAGCCTTGTCTACATGGTTAGTGAAAATCGGGCCTTTCCCGACATATGATTCTTTAAGGTCATTAGCTTGACCAAGCGCAAAGCATGATCGAGATTTACAAAACTTATTGTAAACATACGCGTCCATAATTAACACCACATGTGAATTGTAGCAACAAGTCAAGGTGTAAATAAAAGAAGCATATGTTTCATGCATAGCACTTAGCTCATCATTAGGCAAAGGTTGTTTAGGCGTGAGATTAATTGGATCAAAAATAAATGTTTCCTCTTTTTCATTCTCAAGAAAATCTAGCCTATCAACATGATCACTATTGGAACAAGGCATAGACATTAAACTATCATTCATACTATTGGTTGAGCATGAGTATTTGAATTTATCAACATCAATACCAATAATATCTTGAGATTTCAGCGCGTACCTTGGCCTTAGAGATTTTTCAACAAGAGCGATATTTGGTTCATCAAGCGGTGTTGAAGGCGAATCGATCTCAACAAGTGCAGTTGCCTCTTCATCACCATCTTGCAATTTCTTCAACTCATCATGTGGAACATGTAATCCTTCAACTATGTACGCATTCATCTCTTCTTTGAAGTCTTCTTTATCAACCAGATCTTCATCTTCAAAGACATGTATGTTGCTTTCTTTATCTTCCATGTACCACATGTCGTCAAGATCGCTCATTGTTAATTCACTCTTTCCTTCATCCTTGAGTACTTCCATGTCTTGATTTGCTAGTGTGTAGGCTTCAATAGCACACAAGCTATCATCTAGCTTGAGTCCTATCTCCTCCCATTTATCCTTTGAGTCACTAGGCTCATCACGGTTGTACTCTTCTCTTCCTTCATCATAAATCTTTGAGTTGTCAAACCGGTCGATCCATCCTTCATCTCCTTCTTCTCTTTCTTCTTCAAACATCTTTTGGATCAACTCTCCACTCATCTCTTGATCAAATATATCTTCAATTAGTTTGGCAACGTGTCGGCGTTCCTCCTTCCTTCGGTAGTTGATTAGTGGGGCGAAATCAACTTGAACCCAACCGGATTGCTTGAACTCCGCCAATGGTCTAGCATTCCACATACTTCGGCCTACATTCATGTTAGTTTCAACATTTTTAACATCCGAAATGTCTTCTCTTACCTTGGGAAGTGGATCTTCAATTTCTTGTATGGTCAGTTCATCTTCCTTGACCTCTCGGTTCATCTTTTTCAGAAATTTCAGCAAGCACCTTGGGCTTGCTTTTGTCATTTTGCTCCTCTCGACAACATCTTTGCCAATCTCATATTGTTCTTTGTCCATTGCTTATCCTTTGTAAGATTTGTGCGGCTTCACTAATTTTTTTATCCATTATATCACCGCCTGCACACATGTGTACAAAACGAGACAAGTTAGGGGTTAGTGAAAAATAAAAGGTATGCAACATCAAGTCACCGGAAAATCCCAAGTTCGGGCCTCGCTCAAGTAATTCATTAAAACAATCACATGCTTCATCAATTCCTTCATCCTCTCCTTGCTTGAAAGTGAGCACTTGCCTCCTTAAGTCTTGGACCTTGCTTATGGGAAAGAACTTCAAAAGAAACTTCTTCACTAGCTCATCCCAATTTCCTTTTGCTTCAACGGACGCAAGTGTGTACCATCTTCGCGCTTCATCTTCGAGAGAGAATGGAAAAAGATTCCACTTGAACCAAGCGGCCGGAACTCCTTTTTGTTGCACCGTGTTGCATAACATCGTGAATTCCTTAATGTGTCTATATGGGTTGTCATCCTCCAATCCTCTAAAATTTTTTTTCGCCACTAACATGATGATTCCAGGCTTCACTTCATAGTGGGTTGTAGCAAGCATCAAATCTGATTTTTGCATCTCAATGTCTTCCATCGACGGCATTGCTAGCTCCCTTAGAGACATCTCTTCGTCTTCCAATGGTGAGGTGAACAAATCCATCTAGGCACAAGAAAAGTAGAAAGAAAAACAAAAAAGATTTTTTTTCTTTTTTTTAGAAAATAAGGGTTAGGTGTTAGTAATCAACAAAATTAATACTACATTAAACGTAACAAATTGGCTTGCTCCCCGGCAACGACGCCAGAAAAAGGGGCTTGTTGACGGATAAAACTCGTATCCACCTATGATCCGCAAGCGTACGGACCTACACCTTTTTCACCACGGGATTCCCAAGGTTCTTGTCAATCCGCGGAGCAAAGGGATTGCTAGCGCTTAACCAAGCACTAATCTAGTTGAATGGAAAACCTTTGAAAGAGTATTAATAAAAAGGTAAAACAATCTAACCTAAGTTAATCTAAGTTAAGTTGATCAAACAAATCTAGGGTTAAACTAGATGGTAAAGGAGTGAACACAAGAGAGTGATTAAGAAAGATAAGCGTTCCCTCCCTAGGATCTAGGATAACATGGTATGCATCTACTACACGAGAGTGGTAAACCAATCTACGGGGTTGTGACCACGGTTTCGCCCTTTCCCTCCTCTCGTCTTGTCACTACGCGAAGGTATTCATGACTTGACCTATGATGGACACGGTATGTTGATGGAATCTATGGGAGTAGCGGATATCATACGCCCGAAAAACATGGTAGCTAACCTTAATCATCAAAGCATCATCACATAGCATGTATCCATCTAATCCTAGGGATGAACGGAGACATTACCCCCATCATCTTACACGGATTGAAGCACATAGGGGTGATGGAGACTCCGGAGAACGTCGTCGATGAAGATGGCGGCGATGGAGCTTGGGAACACCCGTAGGCCAACGGCTTGGAGTCCTCCTCTTGCTTCCTTCTCTCCACCGGCATTGATCCTTGCGACGAGCTCATCTAACTCTCTCCCTCATCTTGCGGTGGCGGTTTTACGGTGATTGACGTTGGTAGGATGATTTGTTTGATGTGGCGGCCGACGGCGGCGGAGGCAATAAATAGACAAACACCTAGGGCAAAGGAGGGACCGAACCGACCCCGGAGTGGGGCTGGGCCGGTCGGCCCGAGCCGGCCGGCCCGAGCCCACTTCGGCCGGTTCGGCCCGGTTTCCTCCCCGGTTGCTTCTCGCGTGATCCCTTATTTGTGTGCACTTGCATGTGGGCCTTTGACGTCGTTTCCTTCACGGTTAAGGCTTGAATCCTTGCTATGCAAGCTTCGCTGTTTTCTGGTTGAGTCCCTGAAGACTTGCACATTGACGCTTCGGTCCTCGGGTCATTTGGAGTCATGTTCATCGCGTGTCTTGACTCTTGTCGGGCTTCATGATCTTCTTCCAAAGTGCTTGGTGAACTTATCCCGAAAGTCTCCTCATTAGCGTAGATTTCCTGCGTAAACAACAAACTCCAAAATCGACATACAAGTGTGAACTTGTTATATCATTAGTATGCCTAGTGGTGGGTTAGTTGCAAATTATAATCGAAACCAATGTATAACAAGTACTCTAGGTTGACGGAAATTCACCGTCAACACACTCGCCCACGGGTCTACGATACTAGAACATGTAATCGCTTAAAGACATGAAAACCAATCTAATCTATAGGGGTTGTGACCACGGTTTCGCCCTTTCCCTCCTCTCGTACTGTCACTACGTGAAGGTATTCATGACTAGACCTATGATGGACATGGCGTATTGAATGGATAAAGGAAGCATTGGAGCTCATACTCCCTTTACGGCATGGTAGCTAACCTTAAGCATTAAAGTATATTCAACACAAGATGATAGATAGATAATCCGACAAAGTATGATTACATCTACAGATCGATTACAACCCATGGACGAATAAGGAGATTACCCCATCAAGGTGCTGGACATAGCACCGTTGATCATGGTTTCCCTTCTGACGGTGTCTTCCTTCTTCTCCACTTGTGGGTGCTTCCTTCGAGGTGGACGATCTCCCTCCGGAGATCCCCCCTCCTCTCTCTCTAGCTTGTGGATGGCCTCCTGGTGTGAATGGCTCTCCCCCCGTCGAATGGCGGCTCCTCCAGGGTTTTAGGGTTGAAGATCCTTGGGGTGCAAGGAAAGGAGGGCCGAACCGACCACCGGAGTGGGCTGGGCCGGCCGGCCCGGGCTGCCGGCTGGGGCCGACCGGCCCAGGCCCATCTCGGCCCGGTTCGGTCGCCCCTTCTTTCCCCGTGGGTCCTCGGTGATTATGCACTTTACCCCCTCCACTTGCATGATTTTGACGATGTCATCCTCGCGTCCAAGATGGAGGTTCTCCGTGCATGAAGTTCGGTCTTTTACGCTTCAATCCCCGGGGTGTTCCTCGTAGCACTTCGTTCCTTGCCACCATTGGAAGTGATTTCATCAAGCTCATGAACACGAACAAGACTCCGTAAATGCTCCTTTGAACTTGTTGCGAATCCGTCCTTTATGTCCATGTTTTCCTACATAAACACAACACTTCCAAATGCATGCACATAGATGAACTTGTTATATGATTAGCGTGCCTAGTGGCAGGTTAGTTCCATAATCAAATCCAAACCAAAGTGTAATGAACATGCTTGGTGTACCAAAATACACCGTCAACAATTACTCCATCAACCCTCACAATTCCCGTGATGCGGCACAGCACACGTACAAAACATGTGGCTCATCTAGTTTGGTTGTGCAAGAAAGTAAGTCTGACACAAAGTAAATGTGCTGGAAGTTAGCAAAATAAACCATAGGTTAATAAGCCACCTGAAAGAACCCAAAAATTCACTCTAGGGCCTCTCGGTCTAGTTTATCCTTAACGGACCAACGTATTTTGCAAATCTAAACAATCTTGGCAAGTTTTATTCCAAAAACCAGTGATTAAGGTTATTAATTAATCTCCGGTGCATATTATTGCTCTGATGCCAACTGTGACAACCCGCCCAGGAAAATATTGTACTATCGCCTAAACTAACCCCCTTTGGTCATGAAACAATAATAAAGTATCATCATGTCGTTAATCGCCGGGTTAACGCCCGGTAAATCACTTATATAGCAACAAGGATTGACATATATGCATTAAAACTCACGCGAAGGCGAGTCCAGAGATAAAGATAATTAAAATCCAAAATTTACTCCGAAGGGTTTAATTATTATAAACCGAAGTCTTTGACATGACAACGCAGTTCAGAGTTTTCAAAACAGCGGAAATAAACTAAGCGGAAAGCGGAAAGACCATGGGAGGCCAACCATGATGCCTTCATTCATCGTCCTCCACCCACTCCAGCTCCAAGCCGGGCGGGATCTCTCCGGGCCACACATCACCAAAGGCATTACCTGGAGCAACAAATTATAGCAAGGCTGAGTATACTAGTACTCAGCAAGACTTACCCGTCGGTGATAACTACTTCACCAACTCTAGACATAATAGGCTTTTTGGCCACTGGGTTTCGTTTGCTGAAAAGTAACAAAGAGTATGTCCTTACTTTCAAGATTTTAGCACAAGTTCTAGTTGATTTATTCTTTTCTAAATTAGCCATCTATTGCAAGCATAAGTTGAGCAATACAATTTATCAAGCATAATATTCATCAACTTCCATCATTAGGGATTTCATGGCCAGTGGAGTACGTAGTCTCATATAACGGTGAGAGGCTGGCAATTGATTAGTTTATAACCTTGCAAGGTAGACCTAAACACACGGTGGGATGCCCCCGTGAGGACAACCACCAAGCAGTTCCCAAAAATCCGCGGATCGGGATAAAAGGCCACAGTCTTTAGTACCGGTTATCTGGCATACCCCGCGAGGCACCCAGACTCACACGTGCACCACCGGTAGCTAGCTGTGAGACGCATTCCAAGAGTAGTGAAGTGAAATCCCTCACCGCCTCATTAAGGTACTATGCTTACCGGTCCCATTCCCGAGAAGTGCTTAGTACGTTCAAACACTTAACCCACAGAAGCCATTGGACCGGAGCCCACATCCCATGCTCTTACCACATGAGAAATCCATTTAAGGAGGTCTTATGATTCTAACATAAGAACCTATTCTCGTGAGTGACAAGCATCACCCGACTTGTAACGGTCCTATAGCATAGCAGCTATCGACCTATCATACTAGTAAAGGACAAAGTTACCTAGGGATCATGCATCTAGGGTTTCATATCAACTCCTGAACGTAAATGCACAATCATCCATAGATAGTTGCATAATGATTTTGAAATATTGGGTTAATTGCACCGGGGCTTGCCTTCGTCAGCAGGGTTAGCCTGAGTACCCTCGGTGTCTTCGATCACTTCCACGTACTGCAGTTTTGCTTCCGCTCCTCCTTCCTCAGCTTCAGGCACGATCGAGTAGTCACCATCAGGAAGATCTACACGGGATGCAATGCAGGGTTCGGGTGATGTGATGGATTATTTATTTTATCCAACTCTTGTTGGCCACATTCACCTTAACAATTAATTAATTATTAATTCTTTTTCATTAAGGTTATTATTGATATGGGTTTATTCTTTTAATAAACACTTCATTGATGTTCTCTTTTATAATTGTTATTTCATGTGAGGAGTTAATATTCCATCTTTCAACAACAAAGGTGTGCACAGAAATGCAATTATTTATATTTAATTTCTGTAAACAGCAAGGGTGTATTCATAGATCTTAGATAAGCTATGCAGCCATTTTAGAAAGGGTCACAAGGAAAAGAGGACATTTTCCTATTTAACAAAACATTAAACCTATACTTGCCTCCAAGCTTTTATTCAAACAATAAATCATTAAATTCAGTGGAGGGTTTCTTATGCACCAAAATACCTATAACAAACCACTGAAGCACACATGCATGCTTGGAAAGCTAGAAATTTAATTACACCAAAAATAACAAAATCTAGTCACATAAGCAAGATAAGAACACAAAAATAAATAAGCATCCAATTGATACAAACTTTCTTACACATGCTCTATGGTCCAAAACTATCCTAGGAATGCAGCAAGTACATCTAAAACTACCACTGATCTTGCATTATTAATTTACACAGAAAATCAAGCATATAACAAGAATAAATACTTCTGATAATTATAAAATTGTGATTAAATCACCAGAGGTGTATTTTCGCATAAATAGACCACATGCAGAAGTTGGGCATAAAAACACAATTTTTTAGCTACAAAAATCATCTAGATAGATTCTGCAAAAATGGAAAACAAATCATATAAAAAGATTTACAACATAACTTTGTGCAATTGTTGGTAAAGGAGATAGTAATAACATGATACACAACATATCCAAAAATTAGCTACATAGGACTAATGAATTTTGACATATCACAGATCTAGTTTTTTCACATTTATATTTTTCATGCCAAAAATATCAGGAAACAGCCTAGACAAGTTTAACCAAAGTTGTAGTGCTCTTCACCACGATTCTAGAAAAATTGAGTTTGCATTTTTCATATTTTTCTATGATTTTCTAGAGATTTTACAAGAATCAGCAAAAGTCTTTTACTATTGAAGTTTCACTTTTCCGTATAGGCCCCTAGAACTTTTCAAAGTCTCACAGATAAACCCTTCCCTTGCACTCAAGCCCTCGGGAAAATCCCAATCCTCACATCCATACCCTCCCGCCGTCGGGTGGGCTCGCCGGCGGCGAGGGCCGGCCGGCCTTGGCCAATAAGCGGCGCGGGACCTCCTAGGAGCTCACCTAGAGGTGATTGGAGGGGTTGGTCAACGTGGAGGCGGCTCCGGCGAGGGTGTGCGGCGAGAGACGGCGGTGGCGGCCGCGGTGGGATGCGGCTCCGGCGAGGGAGTCACAATGTCGGGCAATGGGCGACGGCGCAGGCCTCTATAGATCCTAGGGAGGAGTTTAGGACGGTTGGAACACGCTGGGGAAAACGGAGGGGAGGTTCACCGGCGGCCGGCCATGGCGGGCTGTAACACCCTGCCCACCAAAGCCGCACCACCCAGCCCTTCCGTAGGGGCGAGCACACGTACACATAGCACCCTGCTTACACTTTCGTCCTCGCTTCGTGTAAAAGGGTTAACCCTAGGGTGGTATGGCTGGTGGACAAAGGCTTATAAGTTGTCTCCACCCTTGCTCAACTAGCAATGTGGCACTAAACACACGCACCAGCGCTCATGGGCCACTCATGGGCCATCCAAATTGGGCCGAGTGTGACATTCACACCCCCTCAAAGAATCCGACGTCCTCGTCGGTCCAACTCACCCGTCCAGTGCCGACCCATACACCATGCCGTGTGCCCTATCCCAGGCCCACACGCGCATTCATATGTCCGCACACTGACCCGAGCAAATGTCCAGGAACCTTCCCTCTTAGCGCATGACCGTACGTCCAGTGCCGACCCATATGCCATGTCGTGTGTCCCATCTCAGGCCCACACGCGCCATGCGCCCTATGTCTGCACATTGACTCGTACGCGCAACCGCAAGGGTCGACTCTGATACCATTTGTAACACCCTGCCCACCAAAGCCGCACCGCCTAGCCCTTCTGTAGGGGCGAGCACACGTACACATAGCACCCTGCTTACACTTTCGTCCTCGCTTCGTGTAAAAGGGTTAACCCGAGGGTGGTATGGCTGGTGGACAAAGGCTTATAAGTTGTCTCCACCCTTGCTCAACTAGCAATGTGGCACTAAACACACGCACCAGTGCTCATGGGCCACTCATGGGCCATCCAAATTGGGCCGGGTGTGACACGGGCGCGGTGGACTGTGGGAGCGGCGGTGGCGGGCGCGAGGAGGAAAGGCGGGCGGCCTTAAATAGGGACGGCTCGCGCATGACGTTGTGGTGACAGCGAAGATACCGCCGTGGTACGGCGGCGGCCTCAGACGACGCGCGTACGGCGGGGCGCGGGACGGACCGGCGGTCCAACCGGTGCACGGCGCGAACGGCGAGGAGCCGCATACCTGCGGACTTCAAGGCTCCTCGGTGCGGCCGGGATCTTGGGAAAGCGCGCGGCCTTGGTCGGCGTGTGGCCCGGACGCCGAGGCGGCGCGGCGCGGCTGGCGCTCTGCCTGAGACAGTTTCAACTAGGCGACTTTGGGCATGATTTTCTCCCAAAAATTGTACTGAAGTGCACAAAGTGGTGAATAGAAAAGTTGTAGATCTCACTACCCTCTACAACTTTCACAAAGGCCATATGGTGTTTTTCTCAACAGTTTTTGCATAAAATGCAACCAAAGTTTGAATGCCAACCTGTGTCAGTAAACAGGAGTTGCTGACAGTTGACAAAGATTTCCACCCTTTTCCACTCAAAATTGGAAATGCCATCCAACATGAAAGTTGTGTCCCTCGACAAACTGGAAAACTTTCAAAATTTTGAAGTGTTTAGGTGAAATTTGGAGAACACGACAAAAGTTCCGGCAAACATTCATGGTCACTAGGGTTTAGGTAGGGTTTGACCGTGTATTTGACCAAGGCTTGACCACACATGTGTGTCAACTTGATCAATAGGGTCATTAGGGTTGGTGGGTGAGGTTTTCGAGGTGAGGACCCAGGTTAACCATAGTTTGACCACTATCAGCAGAGTTGACCGACTACTATGGTTAAATAAAAAACCTGGGCGTCACAGAGATGTCCCAACAAGTTGATCTAGTCACCCAAAAGGATTATTTGGAAAGAGCCCTATGGAAGCTCGTACTATAACCCAACCTATTGAAGCAAAGTGCTAGAGCTTCATATTCAGAGGTTCCATTCATGGGCACTCAAGGTCAAGGTACTTCATCTAGTATGCATCACATGGATCCTAATTTTTGATGGTTAATAGTTGTATCAAAGTTCGTTTAGACTTGCAAGCGGACAAGTCTCCCGTCGTAGTCAAGGGACCCTTCTTCCCTCGAGTGGTGAACCCAAGGTATCAAATCCGTGGAACAAATGTGTGACGCAAAAGATGATCTAGTAAAGCCAAGTAACTTCAATCATCGAGAGATAAAACCCTAATGCATCTAATCATAAGAATCAACACAAGAACGAATCTAATCTACTAAAGATCGGAGGTAACAAAGATAGAGGGGGTAGATAAACCAATCTAGAGAGATCGAAGCCTTTCGTTGAAGTTCCAAGCAAAAGAAGAAGTAGCAAATCAAATCTCATTAGAAGCCTCTTTAAACCGTGGTTTCCCTTCCGACTCCGAAAACGCCCGCCTTTCAGAGCCCCCGTTCTATCACAACGTACTCCTATTCATGCGGGTAGTCTAGGGCGAGTCCGAGGACAAGTCGAGTTCTTTCGGAACATCAGGCGTGCACACCTCTAGCCACTGCGGCTACAAGAACACCCTATGTGATCTATCTCGAGAATAGATCTAACATAAGCAAAGCCGATCGAAAACGAAGACTTCAGAGAAACACTTAGTCGCTAAGAATCGGATTCAACTTGATACACCAACTAGTACAATGATATATGAACAAGATCACCACCGGGATCCTACCTTGATCTTGCATCTAGCTCCGGGAACTCTGACGTGGTCTTCCTTGCAAGGTTCCCATGTCGGCTATGGAGACCCTAATCAACTAGCTCGACCCTCTCCTCTCCGAGATGGTGTCCCTCTCTTCTCTGCTCCTCGGCGACCGATGACGAATTGATCGATGCGTGGCTCTCGGCCCCGGGGCTATAAATACCCCGAATGGCGGCTAGGTCAAAGGGGGAGGTAAGCGGGCCCTGGAATGGGCTGGGCCTATCTCGGCCCAGTTGCCTGCCTCCTTTGCCTTACATCGGTTCCCGAGTCTTCTAGATCCTTCCCCCTTCTGCATGTGTGCCCTTGTCGTCATTTTCTCTCCGAGTTGGACGTAGCTCCTTGTATCGCAAGATTCTGCACTTTTCTGGGTAGGTCCTCAGAGTTTGTCATTTTCTCGGGTTTAGACCCTGGGCTTCTTGGAGTCAAGTTTGCTTCATTGTATGACTTGTACGGGGCTTCAAGGTCTTGTCACAAGGTGCTTGATGAACTTATCCCAGAAGTCTTGCTTTCAACGTCAAAACCCTACATAAACAATAAACTCCAAAACCGACATGCACGAATGAACTTGTTATATCAAGGGGGTTAGTACCAATGGATAAAGTATAAAACTCATGTCAACACCGAAGGTAAACTCATGGCTAGGTTGACGGAATTTCACCATCAACATCTCCCCCATGCTTAAACCTTGCTCGTCCTCGAGTAAGCCTTCGATGGATATCATCATTGCCCTTCATTGTTTAAACCTTGCACTTGATCATACATGAGAAAACATAATGCTCTCAAAATTTAATTCGTTAAAGTTTCATAATGTACTAGCCTTCATCTCTACGGAGGGTAGATTCTTAATTAAGCTTACCCCACAAGTATTAACATGCTCCAAAGTTTAAATAGACCTCAGAAATTTTGAAATAAAGAACAAGATGAAAAAGAGCTAAACCAAGTTCACAAATTTAAATCATCTTGCATATTGCTCATGAACTCTCATCTCACTTTGTCTCTCAAGCCTATTTATTCTACTTCTTTCACTCTCATAATACATATATATGTGGTAGGCTTTATATGGAGCTTTTTGGGAAAGTTTAGTCCTACCAAGATATTATAAATGAGATGTTGTCAAAACAAGACAAGCTTCTCATGGTCTTACCGAGACTCGTCAAAAAGGTCATTGGAAAATAATGTTAAGTCAAGGAGGGGAAAGAGAAAAATACACACACTTGAGATAGGTGGACATGTGCAAATGGCAAAGAGTGATCCCAAGGCACAAAGGAAGTCCTCGTTATCGGATTGCACATGGTTGGAAAATGAGTATGGATCTTTAATCTTGAAGCCTTGAAATTCCTAATGCACTTTAGAGAACCGGGGAGTTGCACTTTATTTTTACTAATATATATATATTCTTTTTCTCATATATATTTTTTTTCTTCTTTCTCTTTCTCATTTTTTTCTTTTTCTTTCTCAAAATTTTTTTAATTTGCTCCCCTTGAACTCTAAAATTACATTGTACCTACCTCCTCCCCCATGCTTAGACGTTTGCTCGTCCTCGGGCAAAGAGGTGATAGAGATAAGGTAGGTACCGGGAATACTTTTCCTTTGGAGAGATACTTGAAATCTTCAATCATGGCACCGTCTTGCAATATTCCTTGAATTGATGATCCATCCTCAACGATAGATTGTGGTCAAGGAGGTAATCACAAAAGATGATATTTGGTTTTAACCGGCGAGGTTTGTGAGACCTCCAATGTGGGGATACACAATGCGCGGATAAAAGGCTAGCAATAAGATAGATACGTAAAAACGGAATGTCCAGCTTCTTAGTCTCGGGCCAGAGAAATCATGGCCTGCAATAACTCACTCAAAAATAAATCTTGTATACTAATGTTTATGCACTCAAATATTATAAGGCTCTGGATAGGTAGAGCAACACACAAGTGATATTCATGACAAGGTTGGCATTACTTTTAAGAATAAAAATCATCTTTAATCTATCTAAAACTTGAGAGCACATAAAACACTATGGGTCTTTATTTTAATCATAACCTCCGCTAAAGATTAAGCTAGCATTTAGATAAATTCAGATTTGTATTTTAAGAGAGCACTAGCTTTGACATGCATAAATCAATTACAAAGATAAACAAAGCGGCAATTATAATCATATATCATCATGGCACAAATTTCATAACTTTACCAAAGATAAAAACAAGGTGGTGTCTTTATTCATGAAAAACAAACTAACATATATGCTGAAAATAAACTAACACACTTGCTGAAATTTAAATAAAAACTGAAAACACTACGCAAACACAAGCAAACACAAGCTGAAAATTGCAGAAAAAGGGGAAAGAAAAGAAAACTAAAGCTCCTCCTTCTTCTTAATCCTCCGCCGGTGGTTGGTATTGATGATCTTGGTAGTTGTACCCTTGTTCATAGTAGGTTTGGACATCCCCTCCAACGAATTGATCCGGCGGTACTAGGTGAAGACGCCCAAGCTCATAGGCAATATTTGCATTGCCTTCACCAAGTTGAGCCGCATTGGATTGGATGGCTGCGACGTTTTGCATGTTTCTCGCAGCATACCCTCTAATAATGTCCATGCTTTGTTGTGGTTGGGGATATTGTGTGTAGGTCTCCGCAAAGGTTACGTTGGGCACCACATAATTTTGTGGGGGCAAAGGTGCACCTCCCCCCCATGCTTGCATTGGTGGCCCTCCGTAATAACTTGGCGGAGGAGGTATTCCTCCGAATGGTGGCACATAATTTGGTTGTGCACCACCCTCTTGCGCGGAGGAGGATCCCTCCTCTACAATTCTTCCTCTTTTATTTTTCTTCGTCGGGACAAGGAGTCCCTCCTCCAACCAATCTTCCTTCCCTTGAATGAAAAGCCTAAGTCTTGGATCCGGAAGGGGTAGGTTCACCTTGGCCACATGAAAGCCTCCTCTCTCATCTCCACTAATATATTTTCCTTGCTTCAAATACTCAAATCCGAGAGGGGTCCCACGTAAAAAATGTTCAGGATTCCTTGTAATCCCCGGCCTTAAGGAGATGGCCAACATAGAGAGGTAGCACCCCGAACCAATATCTCTCGATCCCGATGTTGCCTCACAACACCATCGGTTGATCATAAGGTATGAGGGGTCTATCGGCTGCTTGGCAATTAATGCTGAGTAGAGCTAATTCAACTCCGTGTCGGTCACCTTCGTTTCTCTCATCCTCCCCATAATCCTCTTGCACATCCAAGAGTGGAATACTTGGATAATGGGGTTACGGATGGAATTGCATTGTTGGTGGGCTTCTCCGGAGATTAAATTCCAAAATCCATCCAACATGTCTTTCGGCACGTCAACTTTCTCTGGAGCTCCCTTTTGGAACCCAAGTAGCTCCCTAATATACTCGTAGGGAATCACTTGTTGGATTCCCTCTAAACAGAATGATAAACTTTGCACCCCCTCATCAAGGATAGGCGACATAGTCATCAAGATTTCCAAGGCAAACTCCTTGTGAGTGTTTGCCGACACCCTGTTGGAAAATTGCACCCATCCAAGGTGCCCCAACATATAATATATGTCCGTGCCGAATCCCAATGCGTTGAGAGCTTGATCGTCGAAATCGACGTTTGCCACAAGCCTCTTCTCAAGGTGTGAGAGTTTCTTCTCCTCCTCCTCCGACAATATGATGAAGCCATATGTGGAGTACCGCGGAGTGTATGGAGGTGGCGCGGATGAACAGGTCGATCGATGAGGTGGGACGGGCGGCTCCTCCGTACGCCCCTGAGGTTCGGTAAACCTCATGGACGTGCTCCTTGTTGCTCTCATGCCACTGAGGAGGAGAGTGTCGTTCCTCCTTGGCGGTGCCGTGTCCTCCTCCATGCTCTGAGGAGACTCGGAAACCAAGTGCCTCCTCGAAGACGTCGTCGAAGATGGCTTGGACGACGATGACCCCTTCTTCTTGGTGAAGAGACTTGTGGTTTTCTTCCACATGATTGCAGCACTCTTCTCTACACTAAAATTCCGGGTTGCAACTGGTAACTAGGCACTTAAAAATTACTTCAGAATGTGGACTTTGAGTGGATTAAGGGTGTGAATTGTTTGAGCTATCAAGCTTGGGAAGGTTGGCTATGTCTACGGTGGTTCTGGGCACAAAAACTTGAGCACACAAACTGAGGAAGGAGAGTGCTATTTGCCTACAAAAGACGGGAGCCGAGGGGCGCCATTTATAGGCCAGGCCTGTCGGCCTAGGCCGACCGGCCTAGGGTGGTTTGCCCCCCCTAGCTCGGTTCTTTCTCCCGGCACGATCATTTCTCCTCCATGACTTTCTTGCCCGCGTGCTCCACGAGTTGCACCGCCCAAACGCTCTCGTCCACTCCTTTTCTTGCATTATTGGTCCTTCCACTTGATGCTTCATGCTTTGAGTCATGTCCATGATCCCTAGCTCCACTTGCTTCACATGTCACCATGAATTTCCTGCAAAGTTATGCTTGCTGCCCACCCATGCTTGTCCTTTGCATGTGATCTTGATGAAAGTTGTTGAAAGGGCATCCAATGGTGCATGCATGATTAACTTTAACTAGATTTCCTCCCTCTAAGTATGTTTAAGGCTAAGCACTCCTCTAATTCCGAAAATTAAAAATGTTTTCAAAGCTATGGGAAAGCTCAAGCATAAATTTAGAGAAGTTTTTAAACCATTAAAAATAAATTTAAGTCGAAAATATTTTCCGACTACGTTGATATCGGTCTCACCGGTATAGTTTTCCTTCATTGGTTGAGAGCAAACTTTTCCCGGCTTGATCATGGGGGCATAGGTTTAGGTTCTAATTTTGGCTAAATGAGAGAGATTTTGAATAAAATAAAATTGAATGAGTCTTAGAAAAATTCTAATCTTAGAGAAACCAAGGATAAAGATTTTTAAACCAATCAAAAGTTTAGTTTCTAGGTTCACGCGAGTCCTACCACGTGCTGAAATTTAATTAACACCTAGGTACGAGTCGTGGCTCTACTCGTGTGTTTTTAGTGAAAAACAAGTCAACCACTGCATCATAATGACGATGAATGGTTGAGTAAGGTTCTGAATTTATTTGGTTGTGGTTTCTCGAAAAGAAGCAAACAAACACATAGGAGGGTTCATGTAAAGGGTTTATGATCAAGCAAAATATTCAACCAAGAATTATGTCTCTAATATTGTTCAACAACTTCTAAGTATAATGTCTTTGTGTAGTAAAATTCAAAACTGAATCAAAAACTCGAAAAACCTAGAATCGGGTTGTCCTCCCGGTAGCTTATTCTTGACTCGACGAAACGGGGTGCCTCCCGCCTAGCGCTTCGTTTATAGTCCATGGCTAGACTTCTTCACTTGATTACTCCGGATCAACGCTCTTTGTGGGTGTTACAATCTTGGGTACCCACTTTCGCACTGTCTTGGTCACGGGCTTGTCTTCCAGCTTAGTCATTTTTTTGGTCTTCACATGCGGCTTTTCTTCCTTTGTCTTGACGGATGCAACATCTTCCTTGACTTTCTTCACGTCCTTCTTCTTTGGCTCTTTCTTCTTCTTCAGCCCTTCTTTCTTCCTTGGTTCTTCCTTAACAACACGACGATGAGGTAGAACATTTTTAACTTCAATCATATTGCATACCTCGAGGCGTGGTTGAAACTTGAAGGAACTCCTTTCTCCGTTAATGTCGAACATGATATCCCCCTTGCCAACATCAATAGTAGTTCCCATGGTCTTGAGGAAAGGCCTCCCAAGAATGAGCGGCGGCTTCTCCCTCTCTCCCATCTCGAGCACCACGAAGTCGACGGGGATGAAGTGGTGTCCGACCTTCACGGGCACATCTTCGGCGATGCCCAAGGGATAGCGAATGGAGTTATCACCCAACTCCAAACACATACCCGTAGGCTCCAACGGTAGGCGTAGCTTCTCGAACACATCTCTTGGCATGACGCTCACACTTGCTCCAAGGTCGCATAACGCCTTCTCGAACTTGAATGAACCAACGGAACATGGAATTGTCGGGCATCCGGGGTCCTTTTGCTTCTCTAGCCCATTAGCAATAACGGCACTACATTCCTCGGACATCTTGACATGATCTACTCCGAGTGTTGCTATCTCATATTTATTTGCAAGTATGTTATTAAAGTAACGATAATATGTAGGTACTTGAAGGACATCCAATAATGGAATGTTGATGCTAAGTCTACGCACAACCTCTACAAATTTCTCAAAGTGGTTATCAAGTTTACCTCGGAAGTAGCGTGGCTTGAGTTGTGGTATCTTCGTGTCTTCTCCCGGCATCTCAAACTCGGGCTCTTCGGTGACGGTCCCCATAACTTCCTCCTTAGCAAATTCCTCCGCCTCGGCAGATGGTTTAGGCTTCCTTGCTCCCGCGGAACGCTCCGGATCTTCGGTCTCCTTTCCCGAACGTGTTTGAATAGCCTTCGCCGATTCGGGACCTTTATGTTGTCCCAGAAGCTTCCCTTCATTATTAGTGAGGCGCCCGGCAAGTCGTCCCACTTGCGTCTCGAGCATCTTCATCATGTTGAGCACTTGATGGTTGGAGCTTCCGACCTCCGTCACCTTGCTATCGATGTTTTCCAACACCTTGTCTATGGCCTTGAACTTGGTGACGGTGTCCTTGTTGATCTTAGCTTGCTCGTCCATGAAGTCCTTCAATTGTATATGAAGTGGAACCAAATTCGGAATGGATGAGCTTGCATTAAATTGAGGTCTACCTTGCCCGTAGCGGAAGTTCGACAATTCTCCCTTCCTCATGTAATCGAGCACCTTGGCTTCCTCCGGACAATCCTTGTGGACATGGCCATACTCTCCGCATTCTTCACATGTGGATCTTGCTTAGGTAGCCTTCAAATCTTGAGCCTCTTTCTTTTATATCTCCATCTTCTCCAACCTCCTCATGAGTGAATCGATCTTGCCTTCAAGAATGTTTTCCTTCTCCACTTGCAAGACTCCTTTGACGTTCCCCGTGGGTTGAACCAGAAGTAGGTGTCCGAATGATGCCCATGTGTCATTATCCGCGACCTTCTTGAATAGAGTGAAAGCTTCGGTCGGTGTAAGCTCGATGATAGATCCTCCCGCCGATGCATCGATGATCATCCTTGACGCCATGGTGAGTCCTTGATAGAACTTTTGCACGAGGTCTTCCTTCGGGAACTTGTGATGTGGAACCGCCCGAGTGTACTCATTGAAGCGCTCGAATGCCTCCGAGATAGTCTCCGTAGGGTATTGAGCAAAAGTGGCAATCTTATTGCGCAAGCTTTGAGTTTTACCCGGCGAATAGTATTCCTTCATGAAGGCCTTCATCAACGCGTTCCAATTTTGCACCGTCTCCGTCGGTTGAGAGTGGAACCATTGCAAAGCCTTCCCGAGTAGTGAGAACAGAAAAAGTCTTGCCCTCATTTGGTATTGAGTCACCCCATCCATGTTGAAAGTCTGACATAGTTGAATGAATGCTTGGAGGTGAAGGTTCGGATTCTCTTTACCGGTGAAGGGTGAATATTGCACCATACGGATTGTTGAGGTCTTGATCTCGAACGGCCTTCCGATCTCCACGAGGTTCAAGATTGGTAGGTCGATGATGTCCGGGGTGCATAGCTCTCCGATCTTGCATTCTTGCGGCGGTTGTTCACCCATCGGTAGAAGTCGATTCTCCCGAGGACTTTGAGGTGGTGAATTCTTCGGAGATTCCTTCGATCCCTTGGTCTTCCGACTTCGAATTTACAAAATCTAGCTTTTTATCTTGATGTGCTTCGTGTCTCCTTAGCCTGTAAAGTTTTTCTGGATCATCCACAAAATTACTGGGTTTGTTGGTGAGGTAGTCGTCCATCTCCTGTTAGGGTTAGCGATAAACAAAATATGCAAAAACAAGAAGTAAAAACAAATCTAAGAAAACTAGGGTTAGACAAACTAGATTAGATTTATTTTGAGGATGATCAAAGTTTAGTAGATGCAAAAAGAAAAACTAAAAGAAAACTGAAAATCACAAAAAAGCAATAAAAGATCAAATCTTGATCACTTGTTCCCCGGCAACGGCGCCAGAAAAAGGGGTTTGTTGATGGTTAATAGTTGTATCAAAATTCGTTTAGACTTGCAAGCGTACAAGTCTCCCGTCGTAGTCAAAGGACCCTTCTTCCCTCGAGTGGTGAACCCAAGGTATCGAATCCGTGGAACAAATGTGTGACGCAAAAGATGATCTAGTAAAGCCAAGTAACTTCAATCTTCGAGAGATAAAACCCTAATGCATCTAATCATAAGAATCAACACAAGAACGAATCTAATCTACTAAAGACCGGAGGTAACAAAGATAGAGGGGGTAGATAAACCGATCTAGAGAGATCGGGTTAAGCCTTTTGTTGAAGTTCCAAGCAAAAGAAGAAGTAGCAAATCAAATCTCATTAGAAGCCTCTTTAAACCATGGTTTCCCTTCCGACTCCGAAAACACCCGCCTTTCAGAGCCCTCATTTTGTCACAATGTACTCCTATTCAAGCGGGTAGTCTAGGGTGAGTCCGAGGACAATCAAGTTCTTTCGGAAGATCAGGCGTGCACCTCTAGCCACCACGGCTACAAGAACACCCTATGTGATCTATCTTGAGAATAGATCTAAAATAAGCAAAGCCGATCAAAAACGAAGACTTCGGAGAAACACTTAGTCACTAAGAATCAGATTCAACTTGATACATCAACTAGTACAATGATATATGAACAAGATCACCACCGGGATCCTATCTTGATCTTGCTTCTAGTTCCGGGAACTCCGACGTGGTCTTCCTTGCAAGGTTCCCACGTCGGCTAGGGAGACCCTAGTCAACTAGCTCGACCCTCTCCTCTCTGAGATGGTGTCCCTCTCTTCTCTACTCCTCGGCGGTCGATGACGAATTGATCGATGCGTGGCTCTCGACCTCGGGGCTATAAATAGCCCGAATGGCGGCTAGGTCAAAGGGGGAGGTAACCGGGCCCTGGAATGGGCTGGGCCGGCTGGCTTGGGCCGACCGTCCTGGGCCCACCTCGGCCCAGTTGCCTGCCTCCTTCGGGTGGCATCGGTTCCCGAGTCTTCTAGATCCTTCCCCCTTCTGCATGTGGGCCCTTGTCGTTAGTTTCTCTCCGAGTTGGATGTAGCTCCTTGTCCCGCAAGATTCGGCACTTTTCTGGGTAGGTCCTCGGAATTTGTCATCTTCTCAGGTTTGGTACCTGGGCTTCTTAGAGTCAAGTTTGCTTCATTGTATGACTTGTACGGGGCTTCAAAGTCTTGTCACAAGGTGCTTGATGAACTTATCCCGGAAATCTTACTTTCAACGCCAAAACCCTGCATAAACACTAAACTCCAAAACCGACATGCACGAATGAACTTGTTATATCAAGGGGGTTAGTACCAATGGGTAAAGTATAAAACTCATGTCAACACCGAAGGTAAACTCATGGCTAGGTTGACGGAATTTCACCGTCAACACTAATGCACCTGGAGGCTCCAGATTTGTTGGTAGTGTTATGTACGGTGGGTTATTTGGAAATGTTGATCCTTGTTGACGGTTGATTGTTGTAACAAAGTTCATTTGGATTTGCAAGTGGACAAATCCCCCGTCGTAGTCAAGGGACCCTTCTTCCCTTAAGTATGAGAACCCAAGGTATCGAATCTGTGGAACAATGTGCAACGCAAGGTTTCAATCTAGTAAATCAAGGAAATCAAGGAGGAGATCAAGTTTGACATCGATGGCGTGAGGAGTGCGTTCAAATCAACCATGATTCGAAGTATGTAACATGATTCATGTTAAATACATTCTACCTCGTCGTCGCATTGGAAGGGAGGAGCCAAAGGAGAACAAAGCCAAAGAAGAAAAGTTGTTGCATCCGTCAAGACCAAGAATCAATACCCACCTGTAAAGACAAAAAGATGACTAAGCTGAAGAATAAACCTACACCAAAGCCATGGATGGTGTAGACGTGGGTACCCAAGATTGCAACGCCCGCAAAGAGCATTGATCCGAAGTAATCAAGTGAAGAAGTCTAGCCATGGACTATAAACGAAGCGCTGGGCGGGAAGCAACCTGTTTCGTCGAGTAAAGAATAAGATACCGGGAGGACAACCCGATTCAAGATTTTTCGAGTCTTTTCAAGTAAGTTAGTTTTGAAATTTGCTACACAAGACAGTAGACTTAGAGTGGTTGAATAATGTTAGAGACATAACTCTTGGTTGGATATTTTATTTGGATCATAAACCCTTTACATGAGCCATTCTATGAGTTATTTGCTTCTTTTCGAGAAACCAAAACCAAAAAAATCAGAACCTATCTCAACCATTCGTCCTCTTCATGATGTTATGGTTGACTTGTTTGACATGCTAAAAATACACGAGTAGAGCCACGCCTTGTACCTAGATGTTATTTAAATTTCAGTGCATGGTAGGACTCGCGTGAACCTAGAAACTAGACTTTTGGTTGGTTTAAAAATTCATATCCTTGGTTTCTCTAGAGTTAGAATTTTTTCTAAGCCTGATTTAATTTTATTTCATTCAAAATCTCTCTCATTTAACCAAAATTAGAACCTAAACATATGCCCCCATGATCAAACCGGGAAAAGCTTGCTCTCAACTAATGGAAGCAAACAATACTGGTGAGACCAAAATAAAAGTAGTCGAAAAACATTTTTGACTTACATTTGTTTTTAATGCTTTAAAAACTCCTCTAAATTTATGCTTAAACTCGTTGCAAGCTCTGAGTTTATTTTTATTTTTCAAAATTAGAGGAGTGCTTAGCATTAAAACATGCTTAGAGGGAGGCAAGTTTATTAACTTAACCATGCATGCACCATGATGCATCACGGGATGCCCTTCCAACATATTTTATCAAACCACATGTAAAGGACAAGTATGGGGGCAGCTAAGGCTTTGTTTTGCAGGAATATCATGGAGGCATGTGAGGTAAGAGCATGGAAGTGACTCAAGGCAAAACCATCAAGTGGAGGGGTCAATAATGCAAGCAAAGGAGTGGACGAGAGCATTTGGGCGGTGCAACCCCGTGGAGCACGCGGTCACAAAGCAAACATGAGTGCACTAGATGAAATCCGAGCTAGGGGAGCAGCAAGGCCAGCAGGCCGGTCGGCCCAGGCCGGCCGGCCTCACCCCTTTTAAAAGCCCCCGGTGCCCGTCTTCCTCAGGTAAGTCACTTGCCCAGATCCTTGTTCGTGTGCTTGAGTTTGTAATCCAGAACCACCTTAGACTTAACTTTCCACTCTAAGTTTGTTTCATCCAACAAAATCCATCCTAAATCCACTCAAAGCCCATACTCCAAATAATAATTGTGTGCCACGTGGGAGGAGAGGACGAAAAAAACAAAAAACAGACGGAGAGCCGGGGAACGGGTGGCGCCCCGAAGCTGCGAGGCTAGCAATAGCTATTTCATACACAGAGTACGAATATAAATATACCTAACCAATCGGATGCAACCCCCCCTACTCCACCCTGTCACCCCCCCCCCCCCCCCCCCCGGAGCGACGTGGAGGATTCACGAGCGCGAGGCGGCGCGCAGAGAGCAGGGGCAACCCATCGAGCGGCGGCAGGCTGGATCGTGTGGATCAGGAGTGGCGGACCTGGCGGCGCACAGCAGCAGGATTTCGCACGCAGGGGTCAGCAGGATGAGGAACCGGCTGTCATCGCGTGGTTCCACGAGCGCGGCAGCGTGAGCGTGACGAGAGCTGACGACAATTTTGCAGGTATGGTGGGGCGGCAGTGGATTGAGCTGGCCTCCCCGGATACCACACCGTGGGCCATGCCTGGCTGTGCACAGCGAGCAGGAGCACAGGGCGATTGGTGAGAGCGTCTAGCAGTAGGGAGCGGCGGCTAAATCTAGTGCCGGTTGTCCTATTGGCGAATGGTAGATGACACGGCGGAGGTCCCATCCGTGCGGGTGCTTCAAGCTCCCGCAGCAAGCATGCGGTGCACGGCTTGCCGGAGGAAGGCAAGCGGAGCAGCAATTTTGCAGCCATGGCAGCGCTTCCGGTGGACAGCATCATCAATTGATCCATTTAGCAAAAGCAGGCTTGTACCTCTAATGTCAATAATTACAGTGTCTTTGGAGTGCTTCAGGTTGCTCGAACATATGCACTGAATGATGTCAGTAATTATTTCAGTGGTTTGCATGAGTTCGCTATTCAGTAATATTTCAGTTACAGAAATATCCTAATGTCCAATAACTTGAGATGATCATAAACGAATTAAAGGTTGGTAGACATTGCATTTCTATTAGTAATTATTTGAAAAATACTAGAGGTGGGTTTTGATCAATGGGTATAGACATATAGTATTACACGAATACTGAATCACCAAAAACACTGAATGACCAATGGTGGTATATGATTATTGAATTACCGAATATCTCAAGTTGTCAAAGTGACCATGGCATATCATTGCATTACTGAACTTATAGGTAACCGGGAGGGTACAAAATTACATGAATACGACTATTCGAGTAGTCCTCGAAGAAGGAGAGGTCTTTAGCATGCGCCGATACATAAATGTTTGTTTCAATTAAAAATCACATTGCAACCACTATGCTATGGAAAAAATCAGCATGATTCATGTCTTATTCTTTCACTTCTTGGGATGATCAACACCATCAATTCAAGTATAGGCATCGTCATGTGTGTTAGGCGAGAATTCAGTGAAGATATCCATTTCCATAGGCTGAATCTGGCACAGAGGGAGTTCTTGTATCTCCCAGATAAGCGGCATGTTCGGTTGGCTGGTCGATGGTAGGTCTTGGTTTGTTCGAGAGAAGAGTATCTTGGTGGCTAGTTGCTTTGGTGGCTGGTTTGATGTGAGAGAAAAGATCTTCTTGTTTGGTGGGCGATAAGCCAAGCGAACAGGCGCTTTTGCCCCTTTTGTGGAATTTGCTCAGTACTAGGATCCAAGGAGCTGCTGAAAAAAAAACAAACGTCTGTCAGATGTGGTGTCAAAAACAAATGAAAACACATCATTAGATTCAAAATTACTGAATAAAAAACACGTTACTAAGCCGAAAACACAACTAGAAATGTCTCCATGGTTACAGAACATGATTACTGAAAAAGGTATTGTACTGTTCCATTAACATATTACTAAAAACCTGTAAAAAAATGCTCACATAAGCAACTGACAAAAGCTTGTCACCAAAAATGCATGAGTTCAGCAGTGAGTGATCGGTGCTATTTGCACAAAATTGAGTAATTTGTTTTCCCTCTGCTGTTCAAAAAGCAGAGAAAAGCTATAGGGTGCAGAAAGTGAATCCCTTATGTTTTGAGGCTCTCGCAATGCGGCGACCGGGACTGGAGCTAGGAGTGCAGAGTGGGAGGAATGTTCATCAGTAGTTGACCTTCCCCAATATATTACCGAACAAATTCACATTACTAGGCACAATGGTGTTATTGGACATACACACAAAAATAAAGCAGGTATATTACTTAATATGGTTCAGTAACTGAAATTTCTTACCGCACAACACATTTCTCAGTAACTAGAGAAATACTGATTATTGAGTGAGGACTATTGGTTCTACAAAAGAAAGTACTAAAAAACTCAAGCACTGAATTATTAAATCCATTCCGAAAAAGAAGTCAGTATACACAAAATAAGATTACTGATGTACCATAGTTGATTACCCAGGCTTAACTCTGAGTTTATAGGATCTGAACATTAGTACCGGTTCTCCACCCGTTAAATTATTGAGGGAGATAAAAAATTAGTACAGATAAAAACTACATGCTACTGAACAAAAAGAGACATGAGTTCTACTACTTCAGGATCGCTAAATTGTGGACTAAACTAATCAGGTTCTAATCGCAAAAGAGATTGATTACTGAACAGGATTATCAGCATTACTGAAAAATCCTGATGGACTTGAATTATTGAAAAGAAACTGAAAGCTAAAATGGTAATCCTTTTGCTTCAATAAATCAGTTTACTGAAAGCTAAATTAGTTACTGAAACAAAAAAAATGGTTTACTAAAACTAAATTGATATACTGAATCTAAATCAATTCACTGTAGCAAATAATTCAGTTTACTGAAGCAATAATAGATCCAGTATTTCATCAGGTTACTAATCTAAAATTAGTTATTAATCATCAGCATTTCATCAGTTTACTGAAGCAATTACTGGGGTGTAATTTACTGAACTATTGAACTGCTCTCACTACTGCTAAAGAAAAAATGAGGGAATTACTGAAGGAATATGGTGATTGGATTTTTCTACTTTACTACTAATCACTACTATCACTACTACTAACCTTCACTCCTAGATGACTATTGAACTTTAAGTAGTTTAATGCTGGTTAAATTTCTTAAACTACAGACATACAGATCTACTGATTAAACTACTGGCCAACTACTGAAGCAGCTATGACCAGCTTGTTGCTCACTTTATGACCAATGCTCTCACTTTATGACCAATGCTAGGGATTACTAAACACTACTTGAGATTGATGTGATTAGTAACACAGTTATACTGGAAGGGTTACTGAAACGATCAATTTGATTACTAACACAATGGAAATTACAGAAGCCAAAAATGCTCACATATCTGCTAGGGAAAACTCCCTAGTGTGTACTATTTGGTAGGCACACTCCCACTACAACTACATGAATAACCCAGAAAGTCTCCATGAAACAAAAATACAACACTATCCATGAATTGTATGCTTGCAACAAACATCGCAGATATAATAAAATTGGGAAGAACAGGGGAGGGTTGGAATGTGTGCAGAGGCGCGAGGCTGACCCTGATGTCACGTTGCTACTCCCCCTTCACGATCGAGTGATCATCATGCCACCATCACCCTGAATTGAAGAGAAATCCAGGGGGAAAATGAAACCCTAGGCCTGCATAGCATTGGACGCCTCCGAACAAAAACAGCGCTGCATAGGGGATGCTCACCGGTGTGCGTGAGCGGAGCACCAGCTAAGACCCTCCTCTCCGGCTGACCTTTCCCGCGCGGCGATACATAAATTACTGAAGCTACTATGAAAATCATTTAACGTTTCATTAGTGAATGATGGATAAATATTTAACTCAAGATTACTGATATGCTATTTTCCACCACTTAAATCATGGGAGTAATTGATAAAAAAGAATGACACATGTGTTGGGGAAGTTGGTCTTCGGAAGCATCGCCCTCGCCCGGCCGCGGCCGGCGACCCTCGCCCTCGGTCCGCATACGGCTTCGGTCTCGCGGAGAAACCCTTCGCTGCGCGGGCGCCAACAAAAACACTAATGCCGCTTATGCCACATGAGTTTCGTTGTGCGGGGATGATCCCTTGCGGCGGCGCCAACCTTCGGTGACGAAGGTGCCGATGGCCGTGCTCCGGCGACGAAGGCCCAAGAGGGCCGGGAACGTGGCGCGCCGGCCGAGGACATCGCGTCCGGGGCCGGTGGCGGCACGGGCAAGGCGTCTCGCGGAGGCGCGACGCCCCCGGTCCCGGGATCGCTACTTCGGCGCCAAAGGTGCGGCGATCCCGGACACGTGGCCGCCGCCGACGTGTAAAGTGGGCTCCGACGGGGCGGAGACAAGGGTGGCCGCGTGTAAAGGCGTTTCGGCCATACGAAGACACGCCGGAGGCCCGTACGACGCGGGGACTTCATCGTTATACCCTTGTAAAGTGTTTAAAGCGGTTTGTCGGGAACGGAAAAGGTGTAATTGAGGCAAATGACTATGCGCGGGGGTCTCCTATAAATAGTGAACCCCTTGTAATGAAACGGACACACCGTAATGAGAAGAGAGCACCGAAGGCAACAGTCGGCCCATCGGTCTTCGGCCCGCCGAGTATTTCCATGTTTCCCTTACCGAGTTGTTAAGTTTTAACGTTTCCTCTCCTAGCTCAAGTAGAAGTAGTAGCCTCGTAGTAGTGAGCGAAGGGGGGGGAGAGAATTCGGGGGGGGCTGTTTTGTCGGCGTCCACCCTTCGGGCCCGATTTCCACCAACGCTTGGCGCCCACCTCGTGGAAGAGCTCAAGACCACATGGCCAGGACACGTTCGGCAGGCGCCGAAGCCGCAACGGCTCGCGGCGACCCCTCCACTCGCGTCGGAGCCCACCAACCCATCTCCTTCGGCCGTCCAGCCCTCGGCGGGGACCGGCGCCGGCCGAGCGCTCCGGAGGTAGAGCACACCGCCTCGGGAATGTTCGAAGTCGCCCTCGAGGGGCCGGGGGCTTCGGCGCAAGACATCGAAGCTCTCCGAAGGATCCGGCCCTCATCGCCGGCAAGTCCGTGCCGGCTCACCCCCGAGCAGAGGCGCGCCCATCCTCCTCGCGGATGCAACCATCCCAGCACCAGGACGCGGCTGTGCCGCACGCCGCTTCCGACGCCATCGACTTCAACATCCGGCAGGCTGAGCGTTACCTCGCCATGCTGCAAAGCCAGATCGCCGGCGTGACGCCGCCACAGCAAGTCGCTCCGGCGTCGCCCGCACCAACGCCGACGCCCGCCGCGCGGCCGCGCCGGCGGCCCGGCGAAGCACGCCCGGCTCACCCCCGCAGCCATGCGAGGCCCGGCCGGACCAATGGAGGCAGCAAAAAGATGCCTCCGAAGGACAAAGCATAGGGCATCGCCAAGACAAGGGGGGGTGCACGAGCACTTCGCTCCCGACGACGCACCACTCCGCAATGTCGTCCCGGTGTCCCCGCTCTCGGTCGAGCTCGAGAGCGCGCCGTGGCCTCGTCGATTCAACGCCAACACCCTGCCCCGTATGACGGAGACTACGATCCCAAGGAGTTCCTGATGAAGTTCGAAGCGGCGGTTGAATCCAACGGGGGCGACGCCACCACGAAGGCGAAGGCCCTTGTGCTCGCGCTCAAGGGAGAAGTCCAGTATTGGTATGCCAACATACCGAAGGGGCATATAACATCGTGGTTCCAGCTGCGGAACAAGCTGCTGTCCAGCTTCAAAGGCATGCAGGTCGAAGAGCTAGACTCCAACGACCTCGTCAACATGTGTGTCCAGGGGGACCGTGAGTCATTGCAAGAGTACATGCACAGGGTTGCCAAATTGACAGCGCGTGCGCCCACGGTGTCCGAAAGCAGCATCATCGACGCCATCGTTGGGGGCCTGAGGGTTGGAAACTGCCAAGATGTGCTCGATAGGGTCAAGCCGAAGTCTTTGCAAGAGTTATTTGAAGTTATGCAAGAATACCGCAAGTCCGACAAAGGCCGCCGCCGAAGGCTCGACCGGCGAACGCAAAGAAAGAAGCGAAACAACGGGGGCGGTGGGACCGGCCCGAAGGGGTGGCAAAACCGGCCGCCGAAGCAAGCGAACCGTCGGATCAACAACGTATCCGCGCCCCCGACCGGAACCGTAACAAGGGCGGCGGGCACAAGGGCGGATACAAGCATAATAGGGGGGCCGAAGCCACAACAGCATAACCAGCCGCATCGGGCCGGTGGTGAGCGGTTATTCTGCTGGCTTCATGGAATTGATGCCCAGCACCACACGCACCAGTGCCCTTCGGCGGTCAAGATGAAACTGGAGTGGGAGGCGGAGGAGAAGGCGAAGGCAGCAGGCATGGCCGTGAACCATGTCATGAAGTACCAAAATGCGGGTCAGTTCAGGGCCCTGCCACCACCATACCATCACCAGCCCTACCAACCTTCGGCACCTGCGCATGCCTTCCACCCACC
Source organism: Cenchrus americanus (assembly GCA_947561735.1). Taxonomy (NCBI): domain Eukaryota; kingdom Viridiplantae; phylum Streptophyta; class Magnoliopsida; order Poales; family Poaceae; genus Cenchrus; species Cenchrus americanus. The sequence continues at coordinate 248,985,687 of OX387241.1, forward strand.
ACGGCCTTACACACCCCCCGCGCCGCAGTTGCTTCTGCCTCCTCCCCCGCTCGCGCAATAGCCTTCGGTCTTCGTGCCTTCGTGGCCGAACCCAGCTGCCCACCACCAAGCACACTACACCCATACCCAACCGCCACCCCCACCCCCACCAAAGCAAGAGGCCCCTGACTCCAGCAGCTTGGGGATGACGGGCATGCTCAACATCATCAATGCGATCTCCGGCGGATCCAATGAGCCGACGCACGAGACAAAGAGGCAACGCCAAGACTACTACCGAAGCGTGTCGTATCTCGCTCCGCAAGTACTTTCACCTCGCCATGGTCCCACGTCCCCATAACCTTCACGGCGGTGACATCCGGCCGCAAGACTACCCTCACAACGATCCTCTCGTCATAAGGGCCAACATCGGCAAGAACACAAAGTACTACTTCGGCAATGACGTGGGGAGGATCTTGGTGGATAACGGCGATTCGGCAGGATATCCTAACCCGGCGATGTTTCACCGGCATGGGGTTCAAAAAGGAAGACTTGAAGAAGGCGGAGAACACCCGTTGTACGGCTTCGGCAACAAGAAAATCGAAGCCCCGGGCAAAATTGATGTCAATGTATCCTTCGGCCAAGACGCCACCATGAGAACCGAGGTCATAACATTCGATGTTGTAGACTTCGCGTACCCATACAACGCCATCTTCGGCCGCAACATCATAAACAAGTTCGCAGCAGCTTATCCACCAAGGGTACCTGCTGATGAAGATACCGACGGCGGCGGGAGTAATATCCGTGTACGGTAGCCAGGAGGAGGCCCGAAGAGCCGAGCGCAACACTTCAGTCCACAACAGACAAGTCCATGTCATCAATGAAGACGAGAGCAACGAAGACGTAGTGGCCGAAGAGTACAAGGCCGAAGCCCAAATGAGGCAGTCCATGAAGGGGGCCGAAGCCGAGCGTATGAAAGCTGTCGATGTCACGAAGACAGTCCCCTTATGCGCGGATGTGCCCAGCAGAACCGTGATGATAGGCGCCGAGATCAGCACAGAAGACGAAGGCCGGCTCTTGCAGTTCCTTCGCAACAATCAAGATGTCTTCGCATGGTCCAAGTCCGACTTGACAGGCGTCCATCATTCGGTCATAGAGCATGCGCTCAACACCGACCCAAGAGTTAAACCAAAGCTGCAGAGGCAGCGGCCCATGTCGGCGGACAGGGTCAAATCCGCGGAGGCCGAAGTACAAAAGCTGCTCGACGCAAGGATCATCAGAGAAGTCCAATACCCTATCTGGGTGGCAAACGTGGTCATGGTGCCGAAGAAGAACGGGAACATGATAATGTGCATTGACTTCACTGAGCTCAACAAGGCATGCCCGAAGGACCCTTTCCCATTGCCAAGAATCGACGTCATTATTGATCAGGCCGCCGGCTGTGATATGTTGAGCCTCCTAGACTGCTTCTCCGGCTATCACCAAGTGTGGATGCGAAGGGAAGACGAAGCAAAAACCGGATTCACAACCCCCTTCGGCATCTTCTGCTTCGTCAGAATGCCCGAAGGCCTGCGCAACGCCGGGTCCACCTTCAACCGCATGATGAAGCTGATCCTGGGCAGCCAGCTGGGGCGCAACGCTTCGGCGTACGTTGATGACATCGTCATCATGAGCGAGAAAGAGCAAGATCACATTGCAGATCTAACTGAGACCTTCGACAACATGAGGCAAAACGGCCTCAAGCTCAACCCGCAGAAATGCATCTTCGGCATCCGAAAGGGCAATTGCCGGGCCGCATGGTTTCTAAGCGGGGCATCCGGCGAACCCCCAAAAGATCGAAGCCCTACGAAGGATGCAGCCCCCGCCCACCCGAAAGGAAGTCCAAAGGCTCACGGGCGAGAATGCCTCGCCGAACCGCTTCATCTCAAGAGCCGCCGAACGAAGCCTTCCTTTCTTCAAGGTACTCCGAGCAAATTCAACTTTCTAATGGGGCCCGCAGCAAGAAGAGCAAGCCTTCGATGACCTCAACAAATACCTTGAAGATGCAGCAGTCATGACCAAACCGTCACCGAAGGCCGAACCGTCGTTGTACATTGCGGCAACCGACACGGCGGTTAGTGTAGTTGAAGCGTCCCCTCATCGCAGGTGACTAAATGTGACACGGATACCGATCCCGGAGGTCGGTAACACATTTATTACAACAGGTGGAATTAGTCTTTTACATCACGGCGACACAAAGGGCACGGTAGTGCCAACGCTACAAGGAACAACACAAACGCTAGCGACCACACTACAATAGCAAAGGCTTCCATAGCCTCCTCGCAGTACCACACCATGGAAGCTTTCGGTAGGGCCCCGGGTACACGAGCACGGTTGGGTGTAGGGCACGACCTACTCAACGTCTTCGGGAATGTAATCGGGATCCTCCTCTGTAAAATAGTTAGTAAAATAAGGGTGAGCACATACGTACTCAGCAAATCCAACCCCACCCACGGAGGGGCTTATAAGCAGAATCATGCATAAGGTATAACAAGGATCAGGTTAAGGTTCATTTTGCAAACTTACACATGCAGGGGTTCATTTCAAAAAGGTTTTCGCAAATCATTTTCATAACCCAAGTAACTCAATTGTTTTAGGGAAAAACCAATGTGGATCTACCGGACTTCCCGTCCGTCGTAGCCCAGGCACACAGCCACACTCTTCACCCAGAAAACAACTCACGCCAGAAATCATCCCATCCCAAACACTAGTTTTTGTGACCACACCGTGACTCGTCCAATACCGTGGACACGGCTATTCGAATAGGTTTGACACTCTGCAGAGGTTGTACATCTTTACCCACAAGTAGGGTACCGTCACACGGACACCTTAGTGCCGGTACGGATCCTATCAAAGCCATTACCCACCTTAGCTAACACTACGAGCCACCACGAAAGCAACCAAGGGGTTATCCCACATAACCAGGGCGTACCTCACACAGAGCGTACCCCTACTCCTTGGTCTCCCGCTGCTCACCCGCACACCCGATGGCAAGTAGATTAACTAGTGGGGTTTATGCTAAGCCGTTGCCACATACAACGGTCGAGTGGTTGTACGATGATTTGGGTCAGGTGAGATGTCACGCAACCCGGTCCTTAACCGACAAGATGGACAACTCCCAACACGCTCAACCACACAGTACGAGCTCACCCATACTCCCGATACACACGTCCATCCCGTCTACCCGCTCTTTACTCATTTTCCAAACATATCCCCTTTTTGTTTTTAAAGCACTCACACATTTAAAAAGCACACACACACACACGCTTTTAAAGCACTCATTTAGGCCAAAACAAGGTTCAATCATAGCAATCAAGGGTGGCTATCCTACCATGTTTTGCGGTAAAACAATATGCAATTTATAAAACGGGTATAGGGTATATTTATAAAACTAGGACAGGAGCATGCATCAAAGGGGGAGGTTGAACTTGCCGTCTTCGAAGTCTTCGGGAGTGCCGGCTCGGCGTTCGGGACCTCGGGCTCCTTCTCGCGGTAGTCGACTTCGATCTCCGGCTCGGGGTACCTTCCTCCGTCTACTCCGTCGGCTATAGCACACACACAAGCAAGCAAGCGCATTAGCACACACGTTTCCGGCCGAGCTCGGGGGGGAGAGGGAAGTGAGCGGAGGAGAGGTATATATAGGCCCTAGGAAAGGGGTTGGTTCGGCGGGGGGTGCGGTAATGTTTGGTCTTAACCGGAAGGGAAGGCGTGTATGAAAGGCTAGGTTGAGGAGGGGTTATAGGTATTGAGGACCTATTGGTAATTTTCTACCGATGAGAAAGGATAATATAAGTTGGGGTTAGGGCCTTGTTTGTAAAGTGTTTAGGGCCTAATAGTAATTAATTATTAGCCTTAGGGGCTATTTGGAGAGTAAAGAAGAGGGAATGAATAGGATAGGGGAGGGGGCTCGGGATAAGGGAAAAGGCCGGGGGGCCTTGGGCAAAATTGCCCTTCTTCTCCCCCCCCCTCCCCCGAAACGAACGGGGAGGGAGGGGGCGCGGCCAAGGCCGGCCGGTCGGGGGTGCACGGCGGCTCCCGGGCCGCGGCGGCGGCGGGAGAGCAGGGGAAAAGGAAGGGGGGCGAGGGGGTCCAAATCCCGCACTCACCTTGGGCTATAGGACTCGGTGGAGGCGGCTTGGTGGCGGGCAGAGGGCGGCGGCGGCGCTAATGGTGGCGGCGCGGTGGTGCTTGGGGAACCGGCTCGGGGAGGCTCAATTTCGGTGCGGTGCGGCGAGGTGGTGGTGGTGCCGGCCTTAAATAGGCGCCGTAGGTCGGTTTGGGGAGGGGGAAAAGATTTTTCCGGCAAGGTCGCCGGCGAGCTCGGGTTCCTTCTCGAACTCCGGCCCGGCTCCTTGCGGCGGCCGGCGATGCGACGGCTCGGGGCGGTACGGGTCAACGTGTGCGGGAAGGTTAGGCGGGGATGCGACCTAGCGTGCGGGCGGCGGTGGTCGGCGCGGCGGTGCTTGGACAGGGGGAGTTAATGGCGCCGCGGCCCGGTGGCCGGCCGGTCACCGGCGTGCGCGGGGCGGCGGGCCGGTGGTGGCGTGCGGAGGCGGCGTCCTTGCCGGCCCGGTGGCGTGCGGCGGGAGGGTTGGTGCCGGCGCGGGGCCCCGGTCGGCGGCGGCGGGGCGCCGGGCGGGTGGCCGGCCCGGCCGCGCGGGAGGAAAGGGGGAGGGAGGAGAAGAGAAGAGGAGAAGGAAAAAGAAAAAGAGGAAAAAGATAAGGAGAGGGAAAAAGAAAAAGAAAAAGGAAAAGAAGGGGGAGGAAAATTAAGAAAAGAGGAGGAAAAATAGGAGAAGGGATTTTGGAAAAATCCGGAAAATTATTAGGGGAAATTGGGAAGGGTTTTGTGGGGTTTTTCCCGGTTTTTCGGGGCGTCGGCGCGTTTTCCGGGACGGCGGTGATGGCGAGGCGGACCGGTCACCGGACCGCGGCGTGCGCGGGATTCCCGGCCGGTGGCCGACCGCGACGTTGGGAAGGCGCGCAGGGGTGCGGCCGAGGTGCGGTGCCGGCGGGAATCGCGGCACGCGCGTCGGGGAGAGAGAGAGAGAGAGAGAGAGAGAGAGAGAGAGCAGTGGCTAGGATTTGAATGGTAATTGAGCTCGGCGGATCGGTTTTTGAAATTACGCATGATTTAGTAGGTGATTTATTTAGAGCTAAAAACGCGGGCGTTACAAACCTACCCCACTTAAAATGAATCTCGTCCTCGAGATTCGGCTAGGCTTCGAATAGGTGGGGAAACTCCTTCCTTAGTGCATCCTCTCGTTCCCACGTAGCTTCTTCCACCCCGTGTCTGCTCCATTGGACTCTGCACACCCGTACTTCGGTCGTTCTTGTCCGCTTGACCACAGTGTCTAAGATCTTGACGGGCACCTCCTGGTACCTAAGGTCTGGCTGTAGATCGATGGTCTCCACCGGTACTCGCTTTTCTTCCAGAACCTTCAAACATCGGCGTAGGCCCGAGAGATGTGGAATATTGGGTGTATATCCGACCTTTCCTCGGGTAGCTCCAGGCCGATATGCTACTGCTCCGACTCTCTTGAGCACTTTATACGGGCCGATGTACCGAGGGGCCAGCTTCCCGTGTACTTGAAATCTCCGAGTCCCCCGGATGGGTGAAACCTTGAGGTAGACGAAGTCACCTGGATTGAAGCTTGCTTCACGCCTTTTCTTGTCTGCGTAGCTCTTCTGTCGGGACTGGGCGGCTTTCAACTTTTCTCGGATATCAGCTACTCGCTCCTCGGCTTCCTTTATAAGTGCGGGCCCAACCAGGGCACGCTCTCCTACTTCTGACCACATCAGGGGTGTCCTGCATTTTCTCCCGTATAGTGCTTCGAATGGCGACATTCCCAGACTTGCTTGGTAGCCGTTGTTGTAGGAAAATTCTGCGTATGGCAGGCTCTGCTCCCAATCCTTGCCGTAGGTGAGGACGCAGGCTCTTAACATATCTTCCAGAATTTGATTCACCCTTTCGGTCCGCCCGTCCGTCTGTGGGTGGTACGCTGAGCTGAAGTCTAGCTTGGTGCCCATGGCTTTGTGTAGGCTTTTCCAGAACCTAGAGGTGAACTGGGTCCCTCTATCTGAGACTATTCTGCTAGGCACTCTATGTAGCTTCACTATATTTTCTATGTAGAGTTTCGCCAACTTCTCTCCACCATAAGTGGTCCGTACGGGTAGAAAGTGAGCGACTTTAGTGAGTCGGTCCACGATCACCCATATGGAGTCATGTCCCTTCTGAGTCCTTGGCAACCCTACTACGAAGTTCATACCTATCTCGTCCCACTTCCATACCGGGATTGGTAAAGGTTGCAACAGTCCTGCTGGCTTCTGATGTTCAGCTTTGATCCTCTGACAAGTGTCACAGTGGGCGACGAACCGTGCAATGTCTGCTTTCATCCCATTCCACCAGTACTTCTGCTTTAAGTCCATGTACATCTTGGTGGATCCCGGGTGAATGGAGTATGCTGAGTTGTGTGCCTCATCCATGATGGTCTGTCGGAAATCTCCACCTTCGGGCACGCATATCCTGTTTTTGTACCACAGGGTGCCTTGGTCATCTACCCTGAAGTCAGGGGCCTTGTTTTCTCCGGTATGCTTGCGGATCTTCATCAGATTTTCATCGGTCTCTTGGGCCTTCCGGATCTTTTCCTCTAGGGTAGGTTGAACACTCAGCTGGCGGACGTAGCCTTGGGGGACGATGTGTACGTTGAGCCGTGCCATCTCCTCTTGCAACTCGGGCACTCTTGGGTGCCGCCTTCTCGTAGGTTTTCCGCTTAGGGCATCTGCTACCACATTGGCCTTCCCGGGGGTGGTAGTGAATTTCTAGGTTGTAGTCCTTGACTAGCTCTAGCCATCTTCTCTCGCCTTAGGTTTAGGTCGGGCTGGGTGAAGATGTACTTTAGACTCTTGTGGTCTGTGTAGATTTCACACTTGTTCCTGATCAGATAGTGTCTCCAGATCTTCAGGGCATGCACTACGGCTGCAAACTCCAGATCATGGGTGGGATAATTCTGCTCATGAGGTTTGAGCTGACGGAGGCATATGCCACTACCTTCCCATCTTGCATGAGAACACATCCCAACCCTTGTCGGGAGGCGTCGCAATACACGACAAAGTCCCGTTGAATGTCTGGCAGGGTTAGCACTGGGGCTGTGGTCAACCTTTTCTTCAGCTCTTGGAAACTTCTCTCGCAGGCCTCGGTCCAGTTAAACTTCTTCTCTTTCTTGAGCAGCTCTGTCATGGGCCGGGCGATCTTGGAGAATCCCTCGATAAATCTCCGGTAGTACCCGGCTAAACCTAGGAAACTCCCCGATCTCACTTACGTTGGTGGGTTGCTGCCAGTTGGAGACTGTCTCAACTTTCCCGGGGTCTACAACTACTCCTTCTGCAGTCAATATGTGCCCAAGGAAGGATATCTTTTCTAGCCAAAATTCACACTTGCTGAACTTGGCGTATAGCTTGTGTGCCCTTAACTTTCCCAGCACTACTCGAAGGTGTTGTTCATGCTCCTCCACGCTCTTGGAATAAACAAGTATGTCGTCAATGAAGACCACGACAAACTTGTCCAGCTCTTCCATGAACACCTTATTCATGAGGTTCATGAAGTATGCTGGTGCATTGGTTAGTCCAAAGGACATCACCGTGAACTCATACTGCCCGTAGCGAGTGACAAAGGCGCTCTTGGGGATGTCACTCTCCCTAATCTTGAGTTGGTGATACCCTGATCTTAGATCCACCTTCGAGAAATACTTGGCTCCCTTTAGTTGGTCAAACGGGTCATCTATTCTGGGAAGAGGGTACTTGTTTTTAATAGTGACCTCGTTCAGCGAGCGATAGTCCACACACATCCTCATGCTCTTATCCTTCTTCTCCACGAAAAGCACCGGGGGCTCCCCATGGTGATATGCTTGGTCCGATGAACCCACTTCGCCGGAGTTCGCTAACTCGCTTCTTCAATTCCGCCAACTCGGGGGCTGCCATCCTATAGGGCCTCTTGGCTATGGGGGAGGTTCCGGGGATAAGGTCGATTACGAACTCTATATCCCCGTCCGGTGGCATTCCGGGGAGTTCTTCGGGGAACACATCCGGGTATTCTCGTACTACTTGGGACATCCTCTATGGACTTGGCTTCTATGTTGAAAACCATTATGTCCGGCTGTGTCCCCGGGTGTGGCGGGTCACTTGTATCCCGTCCGGGTTGGTCAAGTGCACTACTTTATCGGCGCAACTTATGAGGCCATGGTGTTGGCTTAACCGGTCCATACCAAGGATCACATCTATCCCCTTGGATTTCAGTACTACCAGTTCTGCTAGGAACTCTACCCCACTTAAAATAATCCTTACCGGGGGCATCCCGGTGACACTTAATGTCACCTCCGGTGTTCGAGTTATTAGGGGTGATTTGAGTAGTACCGTGGGTATGCTATGCTTTTCCACAAAGCTTGAGGATATGAATGAGTGCGATGCTCCCGAATCGAATAGTATGGTAGCCAAAACGAGGCGACCGGGAACTCACCGAGTACCACTCCTTGTGCTTCTTGTGCCTCCCGCGCATTGATGTGATTCACCCGGCGCGCGTCCATACGACCGCCGGGGCTGCCCCATCCGCCTGGTTGCTGGTGTTGTTGCCGAAGTTGTTGTTGTTGTGCACCGGCATGCGGTTGGCTCCCGACGCAAGTGGCCTTGGCCCGTTCACCGAGTTGGAGTAGGTGGTGGTGGCCGGCTTTTTAGCATAGGGGCGGGTTGGCGATGAAGTGCCGGTTTCTCGGCGGTTGAAACACACTCGGGAGTCGTTGTTGTTGTTGGTAGTGATCCGGCCGGTGTTGTTCTGTGGGGGCTTCATGGCACTCTGGTTGTAGGAGGGCTTGAACTGGGCTCTGGGGGCTTGTGAGCTCGTGGCTTGGGATTGGGTTCGTATCGCATAGGAGCTTGGAACCTGGACATGGGGTGTCCAAAGTTTCTCGGCCTCTGGGACCGCTCTTGCTGCTTGGCCTTGTGCTCCAAGAACTTGCGCTTGTTTTCCTTCTTTTCCTCGGCCCTTGCTCTCTCCGTGAGGATTGCCATGTTCATAAGGGTATTAAAGTCCGGGTAAATGCGAGGAGTCGGCGGTGTCCTCGGTTCGGAGTCGGCCCCTTCTTGAACATCTCTTGCTTTTTGGAATCTTTATCCACCTCCTCGGGGGCATAGCGCGCCGGCTCTATGAACGGGTACGTGTATTCCTCCACGGACATGTTGCCTTGGCGGAGTTCGCGGAACTCGTCCGCCTTCCGCTTCGGTGTGGCCTCGGGATGTGGTAGCGACGGAACTCCTCCACGAATTCGTCCCATGTGATGGCGGAGGGATCCTTGGGCGCGGCGCGATAATTTTCCCACCGAGGCTAGGGCTGTCCCGATGAGTTGGTGAGCCGCCGGGGAGAACCTTGTCATGGTCTTCGCGGTGGAGGGGCTCCGGTTCCCTCGGGATGGCTCTCGGCCAATCGTCGGCGTCCAAAGGATTCACCGACCCACTAAAGGTGGGCGGCTTAGTCCCGAGGAACTCGATCGGCTTCTCATTCATGCTCATAGCACGGGGTCTTGGGCGGTTGATGGCATTGAAGATGGCCTCCATCGGGACGATCCGGTTGGCTAAGACTTGGGCCAAGTCAACGGGAGGGGGTGGCGGTGGCGGGACCACGTTCTCTCCTCCTTCTTCATTCGGTTAACCTCCCCGGTCGTGGAGACGCTCCCTCCGATCGGCTTGCGATCCCTCGGCGTCCGATCGGTGGGTCCCGACAGGCGCCCGGAAACCATCCGTAAAGAAGCGGGTTTCTAAGAGATCTAGTTTTATGTGATGTTTAAGTGGATTATAACGGATTTCCCTTTTTGAAAAGGCGGGGTTTATTCTGCCGTAAAGCACACAACAAGCACATAGCAATCAAGCAAGAACAAACAAGTTTTTATTTCAATCCGGCGAGGAGGATACATCCCGACTACGCGGACACATTACACGACTAAGGGCGCGACTTGGACCGATACGGCTTCATTCCCCGGGTCTTGGGGCACACTACTCGCGAGGGGAGCCGTGTCTTCTGGGGTCGAGTGTTCTTCCAGCGGGATGAGCAGCTCGTCGTCATTCCCGCCTTCGGGGTTACCGTTTTCCTGCGGCTGTGCTGCGGCTTCAGTGGTAGCTGTTGGGGGTTCGGTGACTGCTGGTGGTGCTGGTGGAACTTCTATGGTTCCTCCCCATCCTACTAGGGGTGTTCCCAGCAGGACTTGAGCTTCTCCAATGGCTGGAACAGGTGTTCCGCCGTTGGTCCATTCTTGCATGCGTTGGTCCTGGATTCTCCTGAGGCTTTCCTGGGCAACGGCTTCCTTGCTTATGGCGGCCGCGGTCCTTGCTTCGGCTTGAGCCACTCGGACTTGGTGCATCCGCACCGTGTGACTTCGCCTTGCTCGGCCCGCCGATCCGCTCCCTCAAGTGCCCGGCCCTGGTCATCAAAGAGCTTGTCCCGGGGGAGACAAGGTAGGCGACTACGTGGTACGGCGGGTCTTCTTGGTGGCGACGTCGTTCCGGGTTCCTCATGCGGGCTTGCCAAACTGGGGTTCTGATGGCGGGAGGGAAGTATCTCATCGGTGTGGGGACGAGGTGTTCTTCGTAGATCCGGCACAGGTAGCGGAGGGCTTTTCTGAGGGCCAATGGATAGGTATCCCGGTGTCGAAACCCTGTGGCGGTCACGCGCCACGGCTCGATGTTGGTGTGGCGGTTGCTTCTAGCGACGGAGAGGACCACTCTACAGCGAAGAGTACCGAGTTGCTCGTACTCTCTGCTGTAGTACCTAGGGCGCTCAGTAATACCGAGGCGCTCCCGGGGAGTTGATGAGCGGGCGAGCAAAACCGGGCTCCTCCCCGGCACACGCCTTGGGTCCATCCATCTTCCGCCATCTGAAAACAAAGGTAGAGTTGAACAGGTTGTGGTGGGGTACATGAAACGGATAACTTTATTTAGTAGGAAGGTTGGGGTACATCCTTCGGGGTACACTTATTATTGCTAGGACTCGGTTTCTAGCCTACACACCCTAGTCTTATCCTCATGGTGATTCTTCCTCTAGCTGGATACGGCGCTTCTTCAGTGGAAGATCTTGCTCCAGTATCTCATCTTCAGTCTGGGTCCCTTTGTCCCAGTGGGTTTCTTCGGGTTCATCTTCTTCTGCTCTGGCTCCTTCATCTCTGCTTCTTCGCTCCTTTAGTTCATCCCATAGGGCTTTATGGGCCAACAGCGTGCGCTCTCTTTCCCTGAGGTATTCTTGCTTTGTGTTGTGTAGTTCAACTTCTGCTATGGTCGTCTTCACCCTTTCTAGTTCTATCCTCTCGTTCTCGCTCTTTCGGCTCGTCGATCCGTCGCTTCGATTCTTTGGGCTTGCTCCTGATAAAGGTGGTCTAGGCCTCTGAGGTATATGGATAGGTGGGAAACTGCCTCTTCTAAGTCTTCTTCCTCTCGTTCTAGACCTCTCATGCGATCAATCCACGAGCGTCCTCTTCCTCCGGAGGGTGGAAAGAATCCCATTGGAGTCCTTCGGAGGTGCTGTCTATAAACCACTCGTAGCTGTCGCAGGGCCTTCCGAGCAGCCTTGGGGTAGGTGTCGGCAAAGCGAAAACCAGTGGCGTTGACGAACCATGGCTCTATGTCGGGGTAAAGCGTGCTCCTTCCCACAAAGATCAGCAGCTTACACCGAAGGGTGCCGAAACGTTCGTACTCCCGGTAGACGAACTCTGGCGGATCCCTTACTCCGACGCGCTCTAGGCTGAGTAGCAACAGGTTAGGGAGGCCGAGCCGGACGGGGCAAATTCCTCCGTTCCACTCGGGGTTAGGCATCCGGGAACGAGGCAAGAATCAAGGTAAGGATTTGGGAAAAGGTGAGCTTAGCAAAGGAAAGGTTAGAGAGGGCCGGAGGAGGTCTCGTATCCTAGGGGTCATGTCCTACGGCCAACCTACGGCTCCGATACCACCGAAGCGTCCCCTCATCGGAGGTGACTAAATGTGACACGGATACCGGTCCCGGGAGGCCGGTAACACATTTATTACAACGGGTGGAATCGATCTTTTACATCACGGCGACACAAAGGGCACGGTAGTGCCAACGCTACAAGGAACAACACAAACGCTAGCGACCACACTACAATAGCAAAGGCTTCCATAGCCTCCTCGCAGTACCACACCATGAAAGCTTTCGGTAGGGCCCCGGGTACACGAGGCACGGTTGGGTGTAGGGCACGACCTACTCAACGTCTTCGGGAATGTAATCGGGATCCTCCTCTCGTAAAATAGTTAGTAAAACAAGGGTGAGCACATACGTACTCGGCAAATCCAACCCCCACCCACGGAGGGGCTTATAAGCGAGAATCATGCATAAGGTATAGCAAGGATCATGTTAAGGTTCATTTTGCAAACTTACACATGCAGGGGTTCATTTCAAAAAGGTTTTCGCAAATCATTTTCGTAACCCAAGTAACTCAATTGTTTTAGAGAAAAACCACTGTGGATCTACCGGACTTCCCGTCCGTCGTAGCCCAGGCACACAGCCACACTCTTCACCCAGAAAACAACTCACGCTAGAAATCATCCCATCCCAAACACTAGTTTTTGTGACCACACCGTGACTCGTCCAATACCGTGGACACGGCTATTCGAATAGGTTTGACACTCTGCAGAGGTTGTACATCTTTACCCACAAGTAGGGTACCGTCACACGGACACCTTAGTGCGGTACGGATCCTATCAAAGCCATTACCCACCTTAGCTAACACTACGAGCCACCACGAAAGCAACCAAGGGGTTATCCCACATAACCAGGGCGTACCTCACACAGAGCGTACCCCTACTCCTTGGTCTCCCGCTGCTCACCCGCACACCAGATGGCAAGTAGATTAACTAGTGGGGTTTATGCTAAGCCGTTGCCACATACAACGGTCAAGTGGTTGTACGATGATTTGGGTCAGGTGAGATGTCACGCAACCCGGTCCTTAACCGACAAGATGGACAACTCCCAACACGCTCAACCACACAGGTACGAGCTTACCCATACTCCCGATACACACGTCCATCCCGTCTACCCAGTTCTTTACTCATTTTCCAAACATATCCCCTTTTTGTTTTTAAAGCACTCACACATTTAAAAAGCACACACACACACAGTTTTAAAGCACTCATTTAGGCCAAAACAAGGTTCAATCATAGCAATCAAGGGTGGCTATCCTACCATGTTTTGCAGTAAAACAATATGCAATTTATAAAACGGGTATAGGGTATATTTATAAAACTAGGACGGAAGCATGCATCAAAGGGGGAGGTTGAACTTGCCGTCTTCGAAGTCTTCGGGGAGTGCCGGCTCGGCGTTCGGGACCTCGGGCTCCTGCTCGCAGTAGTTGACTTCGATCTCCGGCTCGGGGTACCTTACTCCGTCTACTCCGTCGGCTATAGCACACACACAAGCAAGCAAGCGCATTAGCACACACGTTTCCGGCCGAGCTCGGGGGAGGGGGAAGTGAGCGGAGGAGAGGTATATATAGGCCCTAGGAAAGGGGTTGGTTCGGCGGGGGGTGCGGTAATGTTTGGTCTTAACCGGAAGGGAAGGCGTGTATGAAAGGCTAGGTTGAGGAGGGGTTATAGGTATTGAGGACCTATTGGTAATTTTCTACTAATGAGAAAGGATAATATAAGTTGGGGTTAGGGCCTTTGTTTGTAAAGTGTTTAGGGCCTAATAGTAATTAATTATTAGCCTTAGGGGCTATTTGGAGAGTAAAGAAGAGGGAATGAATAGGATAGGGGAGGGGGCTCGGGATAAGGGAAAAGGCCGGGGGGGCCTTGGGCAAAATTGCCCTTCTTCTCCCCCCCCCACCTCGAAACAGAACAGGGAGGGAGGGGGCGCGGCCAAGGCCGGCCGGTCGGGGGTGCTCGCCGGCGGCTCCGGTCCGCGGCGGCGGCGGCGGAGAGCAGGGGAAAAGGAAGGGGGGCGAGGGGGGTCCAAATCCCGCACTCACCTTGGGCTATAGGACTCGGTGGAGGCGACTTGGCGGCGGGCGAGAGGGCGGCGGCGGCGCTAATGGTGGCGGCGCGGTGGTGCTTGGGGAACCGGCTCGGGGAGGCTCGATTTCGGTGCGGTGCGGCGAGGTGGTGGTGGTGCCGGCCTTAAATAGGCGCCGTAGGTCGGTTTGGGGAGGGGGAAAAGATTTTTCCGGCGAGGTCGCCGGCGAGCTCGGGTTCCTTCTCGAACTCCGGCCGGCTCCTTGTGGCGACCGGCGATGCGACGGCTCGGGGCGGTACGGGTCAACGTGTGCGGGAAGGTTAGGCCGGGGGATGCGACCTAGCGTGCGGGCGGCGGTGGTCGGCGCAGGCGGTGCTTGGACGGGGGAGTTAATGGCGCCGCGACCCGGTGGCCGGGCCGGTCACCGGCGTGCGCGGGGCGGGCGGGCCGGTGGTGGCGTGCGGAGGCGGCGTCCTTGCCGGCCCGGTGGCGTGCGGCGGGAGGGTTGGTGCCGGCGCGGGGCCCCGGTCGGCGGCGGCGGGCGCCGGTCGGGTGCGGCCCGGCCGCGCGGGGAGGAAAGGGGAGGGAGGAGAAGAGAAGAGGAGAAGGAAAAAGAAAAAGAGGAAAAAGAAAAGAAGAGGGAAAAAATAAAAGAAAAAGGAAAAGAAGGGGAGGAAAATTAAGAAAAGAGGAGGAAAAATAGGAGAAGGGATTTTGGAAAAATCCGGAAAATTATTAGGGGAAATTGGGAAGGGTTTTGTGGGGTTTTTCCCGGTTTTCGGGGCGTCGGCGCGTTTTCGGGACGACGGTGATGGCGAGGCGGACCGGTCACCGGGACCGCGGCGTGCGCGGGATTCCCGGCCGGTGGCCGACCACGACGTTGGGAAGGCGCGCGGGGGTGCGGCCGAGGTGCGGTGCCGGTGGGAATCGCGACACGCGCGTCGGGGAGAGAGAGAGAGAGAGAGAGAGAGAGCGAGTGGCTAGGATTTGAATGGTAATTGAGCTCGGCGGATCGGTTTTTGAAATTACGCATGATTTAGTAGGTGATTTATTTAGAGCTAAAACGCGGGCGTTACGGCGGTGCTCGTGGAAGAGCGCAAAGAGGCAGATGTTCGAGGCAATTTCCTATATATTATGTCTCCGAAGCGCTGAGCGGCTCAAAGCTGCTCTACTCCGAAATGGAGAAGATGGCATATGCTGTCGTGATGGCAAAAAGGAAACTTCGGCATTATTTCCAGAGCCACAACGTTTCGGTACCCACAGCTTTCCCCCTTCGGGACATGTTCGAGAACAAGGAGTCAACGGGCAGGATGGGCAAGTGGGCCTCGGAATTGGCGGAGCACGTCATAAGCTTTGTCGCCCGCAGCGCGATAAAGTCTCAAGTCCTCGCTGACTTTGTAGCTGATTGGACGCCTTCGGCGCCGAAGGGGGAAGCAGTGGTCATAGAGCCAATATGGGAAGTCCAGTGTGATGGCGCATACTGCCACCTTGGGTCGGCGGCCGCAGCGGTCTTAAAGTCCCCTTCGGGCATCAAACTCCGATATGCCTTGCGGCTGAATTATGATAACTGCACAAACAACGTGGCAGAGTACGAAGGCCTGCTGCTCGCGCTTCGGAAGGCCAGGGCTGTAGGTGCAAGGAGGCTCGTCATCCTGACGGACTCCGAACTTGTCGCTCGCCACATTGGGAAAACCTACAAGGCAAAGAACCGGATATGATGAAGTACCCCGGGCCGTCCGAGCATGGAAAAGTTCTTCATCGGTATCACAGTGAGAAGTTTTCCCAGGAACCACAACAAGGAGGCCGATGCTATCGCGAAGGCAACCGCACTACTTGAGCCTCTGCCACCGGATGTCTTTTATGAAACAACCACATCGAGGTCCGCAGTCGACGAAGGAGCACCCCCAAATTTGTGAACGCCATACAGAGGGAGGACTGGCGCGCCCCAATAGTTACAGCGCTCAAAGGTTACTATGAGGCCGAAGATGGGGTCATCGCCAAGAGAGTGGCCATCAGGGCGAGGAACTATCACCTCGCCGACGGCAACCTGTACCGAAGAGGGGTGTGTGCCCCACTGTTAAAGTGCATATCGGTCACCGAGGGAAAACAACTGCTCCACGAAATCCATAGCGGCATGTGCTCACACCACCTCGGCACCAGGGCATTGGTGCAGAAGGCCTTCCGCCAGGGTTTCTACTGGCCTTCGGCGGTCGCAGATGCCCATGACATTGTGCGCCATTGTCCAGAGTGCCAACGCCATGCGCCCTACAGCAAGTTCGCTTCCAATGAGATACAGTTGTTACCACCGGTGTGGCCCTTCGCCTGGTGGGGTATCGACATCGTTGGTCCGCTGCCCACGGCACCTGGAAACTACACTCACACGGTTGTGGCGGTTGAATATTTCTCCAAGTGGGTTGAGGCGAAGCCGTTGTTGAGCATCACTTCGGCAACCATTCAGAAGTTCTTTTGGCAGAATATAGTGTGCCGCTTCGGTGTCCCCCACGAGGTCACAGTGGATAACGGCAAGCAGTTTGACAGCGCGGAGTTCAAGGAATTCTGTGCATACTTGGGAACGAAGTTGTGCTTCGCTTCGGTCTACCACCCACAGTCCAATGGGGCGGTGGAGCGGGCCAATGGGATCATCTTCGCTGGCATCAAGAGGAACATCACTGACTTACCCAAGAGCAAATGGGCCGAAGAACTACCGAGGGTAGTCTGGTCCCACAACACCACCACATCCAGAACTACCCAGTTCTCCCCCTTCAAACTGTTATACGGGGAGGAAGCCATGCTGCCCGAAGAACTGTGTCTGGGCACCTGGAGGAGCACACCCTCCGGAGACGAAGACCTTAAGGCTTCGGTTCAGAACATCGAGGAGGTCCGCTTACAGGCAGCCAGAAACCTCTCGGACTACCAAGACGAGACCCGAAGGTGGAAAAATAAAAAGATCAGACCGAAGCTCATACGGTCCGGGGACCTGGTGCTACGCAAGGTGCCGAAGGGCAAACTGAAGGGCAAGATGCATGGGAAATGGGAAGGCCCGTTCATAGCAACAGCAACCGCAAACGAAGCAGCCTTCAAACTGCGCCGGCTAACGGGCGACGAAGAGCCATACACCTGGAATGTGGACATGCTTCAGAAATACTTCGTCTGAAGCAGTTGCGAGTCTTTAGCATAGTCTTTGAGTTTCAATAGTTTTCTCTTCCTTTTTAAGTCAAGATACCGACTTTGTATTCTATGTACATTAAGTATTGGGGGGCGTACTCTTTTCCTCACGGGGGAGGCTTCGCGGTTCCCCTCCGGATCCGCGAAGTGCGAGGTTTTTAACGAGGCGAACCCTTGTATCCCTTTGATTTCTGACATGTAATATAAGTCAGTTTTCCCCCATCCCTTCGCATGCAGTCCATTTTCTTTTCAAAAAATGCTCTCGCCACTCTATCGAAGCTAGGCCACCACCTTTGAGGGGGGCCTAGTCTCTGAGGTGGCCTTCGGCGCGGTAAGTGACAGCCTAGGCGCGGATCGCCTTGGGAGCGCGCGCACCAAGCCTGTCACTTATTGTCGTGACCGAAGAGACAAACCGCTTGACGCGGTGCGGGGCCACGATTGGGCCGGAGTAAGCGCACGCCTGGAGCGATGCGTCGGTCTCGATTTGACCGAAGAGACAAACCGCTTGACGCGGTGCGGGGCCACGATTGGGCCGGAGTAAGCGCACGCCTGGAGCGATGCGTCGGTCTCGATTTGACCAAAGAGACAAACCGCTTGACGCGGTGCGGGGCCACGATTGGGCCGGAGTAAGCGCACGCCTGGAGCGATGCGTCGGTCTCGATTTGACCGAAGAGACAAACCGCTTGACACGGTGCGAGGCCACGACTCGGCCGAAGTAAGCGCGCACCTAAAGCAAATGCTTCGGTCCTGATTCGACCGAAGGGAAGCCCGCTTCGCGTGGTATACACCCTCGACCCGGCTCAAGCAGGCTCACTAAAAATGGTCTGCGGAAGACGCACGTCTTAAACATAACGGCGTTTTCTAGCCCGAGAGGGCGACCCGCTTGCAAGCTAACTTCGAAGGGGAAGCGCGGTGCCGCTTCGTCCCAACGCACTCGGGTTTTATTGACAAAGCAAGTAGCGAACGAAACACCGAAGCGTGCAAAAGGTGGGTTCTAACACCCCTCGTCCATTTTCCTTTTCACTTTTTCAACATACAACATCCTTCGTAAAAACAATGTAACATTACAAGGGGAAAAACAACGCAGTTGCAGCACACACTGCCTCGAACGATAAATTTACAAATCCATGCTCAGAAATCCGCTCCGGGCATGCCGCGAACACTTCCGGGGGGGAGTTCGGAAGTCCTGTGCTTCAAGTCTTCGCGCCAGCCCGTAGTCATACTTAACGTTCAATCCTCGTTCAGCACGTCCTCACGGATCTCGTCGATCAACCGAAGGTATGCCATATCTATGATCTCCCGAGCCATCTCCCCGAAGCTCGCTCGTCGGTAGGCATCCGTCATGCGCCGAAGTCGGGGTTAGAGTCTATGCGAAGGTGATCACTCCGTCTCCACCTTCACCGCCGCGAAGCTCTCCGACGAGGCTTCGGAGATTAGATATACATACTCGGGTGGCCCAAGGACCCCCTCTTCGATCGGCTCTATTTTTGGAACGACCCCTTCGGCCACGAAGGGGTCCACTAAGTTGCGCTTGGCGCCCCCACGGGCGGCCCGCTCTCTAAGAATGGCGTCCCGACGCGCGGGATCACTTGAAAAATCCGCGAAAAAGCGCTTAGCCGCTTCATTGTGAAGGCGGTAACGCTCCGCTCGATACGACAAAAACTCGGCGTACGAAACATTAGGATGGCGAATACTAAACTTCGTCCAAACGCTCGGCGCGACAAAAAGGGAGTTAAGGGGCAGAGTTGAGCTGCTCGCACCTTCGGCCCTCTCGCACGGGGACCACCGAAGGAACTCCGCGCAGATACCGTGCATCGCCATTCTTTACAAAAATTTCATCCCGTCAAGGGGACACCGGTTCACTCCTTTACAAGCACTAGACCGACGCGCGTTTCGGACCTCGGCACCTTCGGCGACGATGGGGGCCTCGCTCGGCCACGGCGCTAGCTTCGGTGGGCCTCGACCGACGCGACGGTCGTGTTGACCGCCGCCCTCCGCGGGTTCCTCGCCGCCGGAGAGGCGGCAGCCGGCCGCCGTAGCCTCGAGCTCCGCCGCATGTGCCACTTCCGAAGCATCCGCCGCGGCGTCTTCTTCCGCGGGGGACCGCGGCCGCCACGGCATCAACGGGGGCAAGCGTGACCTCTTCCTCGCTGGCGCAGGCCGCCGAGGCCGGCGGGTGCCGAAGG
Organism: Cenchrus americanus; assembly: GCA_947561735.1. NCBI lineage: Eukaryota > Viridiplantae > Streptophyta > Magnoliopsida > Poales > Poaceae > Cenchrus > Cenchrus americanus. Next base: position 249,005,052 of record OX387241.1, read on the forward strand.
GGCGGTCGCCGCGCCCGCCTCGGCCCGCTCCCCCTCGCCTTGCGGACCCGCGCGCGCCGCCCCCGTGCCCTTCTTCGGTGGTGGGAGCCGTCGTGTCTTCGGCGGCGCCGCCTTTGTCGGGGACCGCCCTAAGGGTCCCCTCAAACGATGGGGGAACCCTCACTTAAATTCCTGCATCAAATGAACTGGGCCTAACCATGCAGGGAACTAACCATGCAGGACGTGGCCCACACAGCAGGACTTCGGAGGCCCCGCCAAGATAGCCCGACCGCGAGACCCCTCGAGCAGCCCCGCCGCCCGAGGGTACGCTCCTCCTCGAACGGGCTCCGCCCCGCTCGAGGGGCAACCCCCTCCTCAAACAGAGTTCCGCCCCCGTTCGAGGGGCGACCCTTCCCTCGAGCGGTCCCGCCCGCCGAGGGCCCGCTCCCCCCTCGAGCGAGGCCTCGCCTCGCTCGAGGGCTCGCTCCACCCTCGGCCGGGGCCCGCCACGCTCACGGGCGCCCCGCACGCGTGCGCCGGCCCCGTACTTGGGCATTTAACGCCCCGACGCCGCGGGGACGGCGCCATCATGCGCCCGGGGCTCACGCCCCGTGCCGCCGCACCAACTCCCCGGGGAGGAGCCCATCCCCGCCACCGTGGGGTGGACCGTGCGGTACGGCCGTGTCGTCCCATAACACCGCGCACACGCCGCCGTACGACTAACGCGCCCGACCCTCGAAAGGGGGCCGGCGCACCCTCGATTCCACTTTCCCCGTGACCTTGCGGGTTAGGTAAGGGGCGCTAGGGCGGTGGGTGGCCATCCCGGCCACCGTAACGACGCGGCCGACGTACCCACGCATGCGGGCGCACGCCCGACTCCGCGGCGCACGCCCGAGCACCGCAAAGCAACCACTCCGCCACCGCAGCTCATTGGGAAGGAACGCCGTTCGCCCGCTCCCGTACCCCGTACCGACATCATCGCACCTCCCCTCGAAGCCTACCGAGAGAACGCCATCGCCATCCGCCGCCTCCTACCCTCGAACCGCCACCGTTCGGGTACAAGGTAGGCCATCATGGCCGGATCGCGCCGAAGATCGACCGGACGGCCGCCCACTCTACACCATAGCGCGACGTGCTCCCTCACGTAGCTAGGCGGCGCGGCATGCATGTAACTCGCCGCCCCCCTTGGCCTATAAAAGGGGAGGCGAGCCCCCGGCCGCGGGGGGGGGGGGGGGGGAAGAGGACGAGTTCGGACGAACCGAAGAACACGGCGCACCGTGCACTCACTCTCTTATTCTCCCACAATATCTTCAACCACTCACCAGGGACTTGGGAGCCACGCTTCCTCTCCCGCCTTGCTTGTACTTGCCCCACTACAAGCACCCCCGTGCCGAGCAATATAGTGCCACGAGCACACCACCGCCTTGGACGTACGGCCCCCTCGGCGGAACCAGGATAAACCTTGTGTCATTTGTTGCTTGGCATCGACCATTGAGGGATAGACTTAGGCGTTATCTACCGGTTAGTGTCGGGACCATATTCCGCACCGACGGTTGGCGCCCACCGTGGGGCAAACGAGCGCCTAAGGTCATTTCGCTAACTCCCTCCATGGTGATTCGCACCGAGTACCGTAGCACCCGCTACAACATGGGTAGCTCGGACCCCCTTCCGCCGGGTTCGAGATCCGCTTCGGGGACTTGAACTTCCGGGCCACGGGGAATGGCTATCTCATGCGCCTCACCAACCGTGAGGAGCTACGCGCGCGCGGGGAGGCCGGGTCCGCTCCCGGTCACCGCCGCACGCACGACACCGGCGCGAGGCACCGGCAGGCACGGATGCCGCGGGACCGTCGACACCGCGACGCCGTCGTCGCTCCGGGCCGCGCTCGCGTCGGGCGCGGTCCGAGCGGCGGCGGCCGAGCGCACCGCCGCCCAACGCGGTGCGTCCACCGTCACGACGACCGCCACCGCCCCCGGCGGGACCGCGTGCGGTCTCCGACCACGCGTCCCCATCGGGTTGCGTGGCGCCACTACGGCCTACAACGCCAACGTCAACACTACAATGCGCGAGGTTCCGCCCCGGTCGGCACATCTTCGTCGCCGGGGGATCCCGCACTTCGGCAGCCGGACGAGTCGTCCCCCCGGGCTCCGTCGACACGATGCCACCCGCCGCCCGCCATGGGTACGCGGAGTGGGGACTTCTCTCGGTGTGCCGGACCCGGGCTCGCGTTCGGCGCTTCCTCGACGCCACGGACTGCGGTTCGGCCGCTCCGACGACTCCAAGACCGGGAGCTACGACCCCACGCGGGAATGCTGCGCCGTCATCACCAACGACCCGGCCAACGCCGCCGTGCGGCGGGCGCCGGAGATGGGGAGGTCACGCCGGCCCCCGGATCGCCACGCGCCCGGCCGCGGGGCCAAGCGCTCCCCGCCGGGGCCGACGTCGATGCGCGCCTAGCCCAAGCTCGCGAGCTCGAGGCCAAGCCGGCGCAGGAGTACGGACCGTGCGGGCGCTCCGCGCCTCGATGGCCGGAGAGGCCTCCGCGCGCGGCGAACGCGCGCGGGGAGCCGGGGCCGACAGTCCGAGACCGCCTCAACCCCCGTCCCCAACGTCGACAACGCGGATACTCCCCCGCGGGCGAGCCAAAAGCTAATCGCCGCCGCAACACCGCCGCGCGCCATGCCGCACCCTCGACCCCCGAGGCTCGAGACATGCACCGCGAGGTGCGGACCCTCCTTGAGCAAGCGGCCGTCCAGCAAGCCGAAAGCTCGGCCTCACGCATCCGCCAACATGGGGACGCGCGGGGTGATGATCCGGCACCGGGGGCGAACCCTCGGTGCATGCGGGTCGACCCGCCGACCGTGGACGCACGCCGGCCAAGGAACGCCTCCTCGACACACGCAGGCGCCGGATGGTGACGCCCGCAACGTCATCAACGCCGGCGCACCAAGCAAGGCGGACGCGCGAGCGGCCAGGGCTACCACCCTCGAAGGGGTGGACGCTACGACGCCGGTGAGGATCGCTCCCCAACGCCGGAGCCCCCCGGCACCCGCGTGTTCGGCCGGGAGATCCGCACGGCGGCGTTCCCCCCGCTTCCGTCGGCCCTCGACGATCATCAAATACAACGGGGAGACGGACCCTCGTGTTTGGCTCAACGATTACCGCCCCGCTCCGTCGCCCGGGCGGGGCCACCAACGACGAAGTAATCATCCGCAACTTGCCCCCGCATCCGGGCGACGCGGCCCGACATGGCTCGAGCACTTGCCCGCCGACCCGCATCCACAACCGGGACGATCCGGTCCACACCTTTGTGGGCAACTTCCGTGGCACATACGTGCGCCCCGGGAGCTCCTCGGGATCCGCGCTCCCCGCACGCGAGCCGGGCGACCGCCGCGGGACTTCATACGGCGCTTCTCCAAGCGCCGCACGAGCTCCCCGCCGTGGCACAATCCGAGATCGTGCACGCGTTCCTCGAGGGCACCACGTGCCGGGACCTTGTGCGCGAGCCGGGACGCCGCCCGCCCCACGGACTCGAACGAGCCGTTCGACATTGCCACCCGCCTTCGCCTCCGGAGAGGAGGCCGTGGGGGCAATTTTCGATGGCAAGAAGGGCAAGTGCTCCGAGGACACGCCCGCGGAGGGCGCGGGTCCAAGGAGCCGCGCCGCAACGACAAGCGGGGCAAGAAGGGGAAGAAGCCGCGCCGCGAGGCGCGCGAGCGAGGGCGCAACGGCGGCAACGCCGAGGCCCTCGCTGTTGACCCGGCCCGACGGGGCCCTCGACCGGCTCCTCGAGGCCCGGGGGTGTTCGACGACATGATGAAGAAGCCATGCCCCTACCACAAGACCCCCGTGAATCATACTCTTGAGCAGTGCGACATGCTCAAGAAATTCTACGGCCGTGCCGCCGCGAAGGAGGCAGAGGCCAAGAAGGATGGGGGCGACGGCGACGCAGGTGGCTTCCCTGCTGTCGAAAATGTGTTCCTCATTTTTGGGGGACCCACTGTCGACATGTCAACCCGGCAGCGCAAGAAGGAGCGGCACGAAGTCCTCGCCGCAGAGGGGCACCTCCGCCTTTCTCAACCGGTCGAAGGATGCCATCACCTTTAGCCGGGATGATCACCCAAACCGCATCCCGAACCCGGCCAAGACCCCTCGGTGGTCGATCCCATCATTGGGAACGCCCGGTTTTCGAAGGTCCTTATGGACGGAGGCGGTAGCCTCAATATCCTCTTCGCGCATACGTTGCGCCCGATGGGGATTGGGCCGGACCGGCCGCGGCCCCGGCACGAAGCCGTTTCACGCGCATCGCGCCGGAAAGCGGTTCAACCCCTCGGCATCGGGACCGATCGCCCGTCCGGTTCGGGACCCCCAAGAATTTCCGCAAGGAAACCCTCACCTTCGAGGTGGTGGGATTCAAAGGGGCCTACCATGCCATCCTTGGGCGACCATGCTATGCCAAGTTCATGGCGGTCCCCAACTACACGTACCTGAAGATGAAGATGCCGGGTCCAAACGGCGTCATCACCGTCGGGTCATCGATCGAGCATGCATTCGACTCGCGATGTCGAGTGCGTGGAACATGCGAGGCGCTAGCGCTGGATGAAGCGCTGGTAAACACGCTGGAGAAGATGGTCAACGACGACCTCAGCTCCGCCACCAAGCACGTCGGCACGTTCGAGGCCGCCGAGCAAACCAAAGGGGTCCCTCTCGACCCATCGGCCCCCGAGGGCAAAGCATTGAGGGTCAGCACGACCCTCGATCCTAAATAGGAAGCAGTGCTCGTCGACTTCCTCCGCGCCAACGCCGACGTTTTTGCGTGGAGCCCCTCGGACATGCCGTGCATTCCGAGGGAGGTCGCCGAGCACTCCCTTGATATCCCGCCTAATGCTCGCGGCTGTTCGGCGGCGGGCCGCGCCGCTTCGACGAGGAACGGCGACGGGCGATCGGAGTGGAGCTGCGGAAGCTCCTCGAGGCCGGATTCATCAAGGAAGTGTTCCACCCGACATGGTTAGCTAATCCCGTGCTTGTAAAAAAGAAAAATGGGAAGTGGAGGATGTGTATTGACTACACCGGTCTCAATAAAGCATGTCCAAAAGTTCCTTTTCCTTTGCCGCGCATAGATCGGATCATTGATTCCACCGCCGGGTGTGAACTACTCGTTTCCTTGATGCCTATTCGGGCTATCACCAAATAAAAATGAAGGAGTCCGACCAGCTCGCGACTTCGTTCATCACACCGTTCGGGACGTTCGTTACGTCACGATGCCTTTTGGCCTCGTAAACGCGGGCGCAACATATCGCCGCCATGCGCACGTTTTTGGGGACCATATCGGGCGGACGGTCGAGGCTTACGTAGACGACATCGTCGTCAAAACCAGAAGGCGGACGACCCGGTCGCCAATCTTGGCATCGCATTCGAGGCACTGCGGGCCAACGGGGGTCAAGCTCAACCCCGAAAAATGTGTCTTTGGAGTGCCGCGGGGCATGCTCCTAGGATACATCGTCTCCCGCCGGGGGATCGAGGCCAACCCCGAAAAGGTCGCGGCCCTCGAGCGAATGGGTCCACTTCGGGACCTCAAAGGAGTGCGAAAAGTGTTGGGGTGCCTCGCCGCCTTGAGCCGCTTCGTCTCGAGGCTCGGTGAGAAGGGCCTCGCCCTCTACTGCCGCTCAAGAAGCACGAGCGCTTCTCTTGGACCGCCGAGGCCCGGGAAGCGCTCGACAAGCCGAAGGCATCGCCGACGCACGCCCCAATCCTTACGCCGCCGCGAGACGGCGAACCCCTCCAACTCTACGTGGCCGCGACCACCCGGTGGTCGGCGCCGTGATCGTCGTGGAGCGCACGGAAGAAGGGCATGCCTTGCCCGTGCGCAGGCCGGTCTACTACATCGCCGAGGTCCCCATCGGACACGAAGACGCGCTACCCCCGTGTCCGAAGGCCGTTGTATGCGGTAGTCCTCGCGCGGCGCAAGCTCCGCCACTACTTCGAGGCCCACCCAGTTACAGTGGTCTCTTCCTTCCCGTTAGGAGAGATCATTCGCAACCCCGACGCGGCGAGCGGAATTGCCAAGTGGTCCGTGGAGTTGATGGGCGAAACGCTCGCCTACGCCCCGCGCAAGGCCATCAAATCACAAATCCTTGCCGATTTCGTCGCGGAGTGGACGGACACGCACCGCCCGCCCCCTCGGGTCCAAGCGAGTGCCGGACTGCGTTCTTCGACGGCTCGGTGATGAAGACGGGAGCGGGCGCGGGCCTCGCTCTTCGTGTCACCCCTCGGGGAGCACATGCGCTACGCGGTGCGTCTCCATTTCCCCGCATCCAACAATATGGCGGAATACGAGGCCCTCCTCTCGCGGCCTCAAGATCGCCATCGAGTTGGGCATCAAGCGCCTCGACGTGCGAGGGGATTCGCGGCTCGTGATCGACCAAGTCATGAAGAACGCGAGCTGCCACGACGACAAGATGGAGGCCTACCGCAAGGCCGTGCGGGCCCTCGAAGACAAATTCTACGGCATCGAGCTCAATCATGTACCCCGCCGTACAACGAGGAGGCGGACGAACTCGCCAAGATCGCGTCGGGCGGATCACCGTTCCCCCCGAACGTTTTCGCGCGCGACATCGCGCAGCCATCGGTCACCTTCGAGCCCTACCCCTCGAGCGACGCGCGGACCCTCGGGGGCTCCCTCGAATCCAGCGGGTGCGGAACCCATGGAAGAGGACCCCTCGAACGAGGCGTACGTGCTCTCCCTTCTCGAGGGGTACGGCTCCCACGAGGCGGTCGCGATGGACATCGAGCCAGCTCCCGCCCAGGCGGACTGGCGGGAGAAGTACATCGCCTGGATTGCTCGAGGGGAGCTCCCCGCAGACCGGGCCACAGCCAGGCGTGTCGCCAGGATGGCCAAGTCATTCACCTTCGTCGACGGCGAGCTGTACAAGCGCGCCGCGTCGGGCATCCTCCAGCGGTGTATACCAATCCCCGAGGGGCGCGAGCTCCTGCGGGACATACACGCGGGAATCTGTGGCCACCACGCCGCGCCACGCACTCTCGTTGGCAACGCGTTCCGCCAGGGCTTCTATTGGCCTACCGCGGTCACGGACGCCAACGAAGTCGTGCGCACCTGCGAAGGGTGCCAGTTCTACGCCCGCAAGACCAACCTGCCCGCTCACGCCTTACAAACAATCCCCGTCACATGGCCGTTCGCCGTGTGGGGGTTGGACATCGTCGGGCCCCTGCGGAAGGCGCCCGGGGGCTTCACCCACCTGCTCGTCGCGATCGACAAGTTCTCCAAGTGGGTGGAGGTGCGCCCCATTACGAATTTGAGGGCCGAGCGAGCGCTTACGTTCTTCACCGACATCGTCTACCGCTTCGGAGTGCCAAACTCCATCATCACGTACAACGGGTCCCGGTTCACGGCCGGAAGTTCTTGGAGTTCTCGCGACAAGTTCCACATCCGAGTGGACCGGGCAGCCGTGGCGCACCCGCGGACTAACGGCCAAGTGGAACGTGCCAACGGCATGATTCTACAAGGCCTCAAACCCGTAATTTTCGACCAGCTCAACAAATGCGGCGAAAATGGCTCCAAGAACCCGCCGGTCGTGTGGAGCCTAAGGACTACCCCAAGCGCAGCCACCGGTTCACCCCGCTTTTCCTAGTCCATGGCGCGGAGGCCATCCTCCCCACGGATGCGGAATACGGTTCACCCAAAGTTCGGGGCTACAACGAGGACGCTAACCGGCGAGCCCGCGAGGACTCACCGGATCGCCTAGGGACGAAGTACGCCTCGTGGCGTTGATGCACTCCGCAAGGTATCAACGGTCCCTACGACGCTACCAAGCGCGCAAGATACGTCACGGGGATTTCGGCGAGGGGGATTTGGTCCTAGGGCTACGCCAAGACAACCGAGGGCGCCACAAGCTATCGCCCCCATGGGAGGGACCCTACGTCGTGGTGAAGGTGCTCAAACCGGGCACGTACAAGCTTGCCAACGAGGACGGCGAAGAACTCACCAACGCTTGGAACATCCAACGGCTACGTCGCTTCTACCCTTAGCTAGGATTTCCAAGTATTTTACGTTGTAAAAACGCACGGCCAACGCCCCGCCTGGCGTCACCTATGTAAATACTCCGAATCTAATAAAAGGGCAACTCGGCTTTCCCCCGAAAACCCAAGTTACCCTCGGGGGCCTCTCGCGGGGGGGCACCCCCCCCCAAATGGTCCCATTTTTTCGTGCAAAAAACGTAATAACACGCGCTAAGTTTGTTTCCTACTTCAACCACGAGCCACGATTTGAACAGGGCGCAGGCGGCACAGCGGAAGGAGCGCGCGAGCCAGAGACAGCTTACGCCGCGTGGCTACGGCCCGTCTCTCTCGCCTCCAACCCAGCGGGCCCCTGCGAAAGGCGGACTTCCCTAACTAGAATCTACTCAGGAAGAAGAAGAAGCAAAAAGCGCAATAAGCAAGCGATTTCATTTACAAACTGACCATGTTCACGAAACTACTTGTTTATTTACAAGAGGCCACGAGGCCAGAGTTCTGATACACACAAACAAAAAACGGGCCTAGCGCCCAGATGCTTTCGAGGGTAGAGGGAGCGGCGGCGTCGGCGGCGTCCGGAAGAGGAATTCCTCGAAGGCCTCGGCGAGCGTTCGGCGGCGTCGGCAACAAGCGCGTCCGCGCGCTCCATGGCCACCTCGTCCTCGACGCCCACGGGCACGATGTAGCCTTCCGCCACCGCCTCGAGGTTGACCTCGTAGTGGGATCGCACCACTCCGAGGGCCTTCGCACGCCCGGGTGCAACGCCGGCGCACCCGCTCCGTGACGTGGCCACCGAGCGCGCGCGAGCGGCCGGCCGGCCGAGCCGCCGGCCCGGACATCGCCTTCCTCGACGACGTGACAGGTCTCGAGGGCCGCGTCCCGCAGCTCCTGCAGCTCCCCGCTCGGAGGAGTTGTAGGAGGCTGGCAGGGCCTCGGCCCGCCCAACGCCGTGCCCCCAAAGCCGTGCGCGGCACCGGAAGCGACAAGACGACAAGAAATCAGAAAGGGGGAAACGAACCCTCTAAAAGCAAAAACTAACGAGCAGGGTCAGACAGTAACTTACCCTCGACTTGCCTCTTCCCCAGATCGAGGTCGCGGCGCGCGGACTCAAGCGCCGCCTCGAGGCTCTGGACGGTCTCGCCTTGCTCGACGAGGGCCATCTCTTGGGCGGCATTGCTGATGCTGAGCGTCAACGCCTCATCCTCAACCTCGGAGAATGCGGCGTTCCGCTCCTCCGGGCCGACTTCTCCGCCGCCTCGCGCGCGACGCGTTCCCCGCTCCGGCGCCGTCCGGCGTCACCAAGGGCGCCTCGCTCCCCGCCGAAGCCGCCCCCTCGGCCCCCTCGGCGGGCGATGCGCTCTCGCCGGAGCCGCCCCTCGGCGGCGACGAGAGCCGCGGCCTTCACGTCGAGGGCGGCCTTCGGGGTCATCGGCCTCCTTGGCGCGGCCGCTCCGGCCCACGCGCCCGCTCCTCGCGCCCGACGCCGCCGCGCCCGGGCCCCCTCGAGCGACGTGCGGAGCTCCCGGTCTCGGCGCGAGCGGTGGCCACCTCCGCTTCCCGGGTGGCGGCCGGCGTTCGCGTCTTGTCCGGGTCCTCGCGCGCGTTCCACGGCGCCTCGTCACGATCGACGAGGGCTGCGCGGATCCGCCCGAGGCTCGGGTCACGCGCCGCGTCCCCGCCCGAACTCTCGGGGAAGCACGTCGCACCACGCCATCGCCCGGCACACCCGCCCACCGTCCGCGTCCCGAGGGCATCCGCAAGCGCGTCGTAAGCGCCGCATCGCTCCCGAGGCCGGCGGGCCTCGGCGTTCACCCCGGTCGAACGCGCTATACTTTTCGCGAGCGCGGCGCTCGAGCTCCTGGCATAACACACATCGAATCCCGTAAGCGCCAAAGTTTGAGTGCAGCACGCGAAAACGAAAAAAGGAAGGGAAACGAGCAACCGTGGCTCACCTGGAAGACGGTCCGAGGGCCGGGCCGTGGACCGCCGGCGCTTCGTTCAACGCGCGGTTGAGCGTGGCGCCATGGCCCAGGAGCTCGCCCCAGAGCTCCTGCTCCCCCCGAGCGTCGAACGCCGGGGGATCCTCCACGGCGCCCCCACCGGGCGGGGGCGGCCGGCGCGGGAGGACGAGGCCTCGGCACCGTGCCCTCGGCCCCCCGCCGTCATGCGACCCTCGTGCCGCTTCACGAGGGCCCCCTCCCCCGGGGCTCGGGGGAGTTCGCGGGCCGGGCCGGCCCACCGGTTCCACCCGGGCGGCGGGGGAGTCATCCGAGAGCTCCACCACCTCCCCCCGCACCCGGGGACCGCCGGCGGGCGGAGCCACCCGCGCGCCTCCCGCCGGCGCCTCCACCCGCGCCTCCGTGACCACGGGCGCCCATCGTGGCGCCCGTGGCCGCCACCACCGTCCGCGCCGCCACATCCGCGGGCGCTCCCGCAGGCTGCGCCCGCTCCGCCTCCTCCGTGGTGGCCGCCACCGCGGGCGGCACCTCCACCGTAGCCACCGCCGCGGCCCGCGCCTCCGTGGCGGCCGGCGCCGGCCGCCCCCGACAACCTCCGGCTGCGCCGCGCGCGGGTTGATCCGCCGGCCGGCCCCCGAGGCCTCGGCCGGCCCCCGCGAGCTCGTGCCCGCCGCCGCGCTCGTCCCCCCGGCGCGACCCCCTCGACGAGCGCCGCCGGGTGGGGATCAGCGCGTCCGTCCTCGCCACCTTGGCCGGTGCAAGAGGAGGAACGGTCGGCACCGCCCTGCGCAATCACGAACGGAGAGTTAGAACATCTAACCACCAGCACACCAAAGCCACACGGAGGAAGGCAAGGCTACGTACCTCGCGGAGGAAAAGGCCCGCTTCCTTTTCCTCGAGGCCTCGGACGGGGCCGGCGTGGCGGTCGCGCCCCGACGCAGCGCCTCCCCGATGGCGCCGCCGCACGCGCGCGGGCACGCCCGCCCCGTGCGCGGGCGCACCCGACGCCGCACCCCCCGACGGCGCCACGGTGCGCGGGGGCACGCTTGTCCCGCGCGCGGGCACGCCTCCCCGACGCGCCCCTCGACGACGACGCCGCTCGTGCGGACGCACTCCCCGCCGCGTGCGGGCACGCTCGACGCGCGCGCGGAGCACGTCCGCCGCGCGCGCCTCCGCGGCGCGCGCCGGCCTCCGCGGCGCGTGCCGCCCCCGACGACGACGGCCGGCGGCGGACGCCGACGCGCCCGCCCCGGACGAAGCCGCCCCCCGACGCCGCGCGAGATCCGGCGACGGGGCGCGGGCGCCACCGTCCGAGGGGCCCTCCCCCTCGGACTCTTCCTCTTCGTCCCGATCCGAGGACGAGGGCTCCTCGATGTCGGGGGGAGGAGAGCCCCGCCTCCTCCCGCCGCCGGTACTCGGCGGACCGTGCGTCGCGACGCGCCCGGCGCCGCCTTGCGTGCTCCCTCCGCGCGCGCGCGCCGCTCCCCGCTCCCCGCTGCGCCGCCCGGCCGAGCGCACGGGAGTCGGGGGTGGGTGGAACGGACTTGGCAATACTGAACTGCACCAACTGCGCGCAAGAGTGACAATGGCGCGTCAAGAAACATAAACGAGAACGAGGACCAAAACAGAGTAGAAAACCACACTCACCAACGGGGCCGGTGGGAAGCATCTCGATATCCCACGGGGTCCGACCCGCAGCGCCGGCGTCCGGTGTCGACGGCGCTCCGCGCCCGGGTGAGCGCGTACGGCCGCTCCCGGCGGCGTCGGGAGCATCCGCGACCTCGCCGGGTCGACGGGGTTGGCCGCCTCCGTCATCTCGAAGATGCGAGCGGCCTCTCCATCAACGGCACGACTCGCCGGTGATGAAGGAAGGCGAGGACGCCCATCGCGTTGAGCCCTTCCCCTCGCCGCCCGCCGGCAGGCGGCGAGGACGGACTCCCGGCGCGCCGGTGGTTGGCCGTAGGCAACCCGTAGCCCCGCCGGTCCGGCCTCTCCTTGAACACCCGCCCGTGTAGGGAGGGGAGGGCCGGGCTCGGCGTTGCGCGAGATAAAACCATCCCCGCTCCCCGCCGGCGTTGTTCGTCGTCATGGTGCAGGGGATGTAGAAGTTCTTGAGCTGCCCTCGCAGGGCAAGCGACATCCCGCCGGCGCGCACCGCGCGGCGGGTCCTCGGCTCCGACGTGGGCTGCGTGATCAGCTCCCCGCGGAAGAGGTGTACCCAGAGCTCCCAATTGACTGGGATCCCCAGGTACCCTTCGCAGACGCCCACGAATGTGGCCGCCTGCGAGATAGCGTTGGGGGCGAAGTTGTGCAGCTCCACCCCGTAGTGGTAGCACAACGCCCGCATGAACGTGCTCGCCGGCGCGTTGAAGCCGCGCTCGTGGTAGCGGGAGAAAGCTCACCACGTAACCCTCCGGCGGATTGGGCTCGTGGTGCGACGCCGGCGGCACGATCCACTCCGCCGGCGCCCTTCTTCGTTGGCCGAGGCGGCCGGCGGCGACCGGTTCGCCCGGGCGGCCGGGTCACGGTCGACTTCTCCCGTGCGTACGGCTCCAGGACCCCGATCGGAGGGCGAGGCGGCGCCATGAGGGAGGACGAACGAGTACGAAGGTGGAGGACGAGGAAACGAGGAGAAAGATCTAAGCAAGCGAGCCGCGCGCGACGGCAAGGGTGAGACGAAGGCGAAGAGGCGGAGGACTAAAACGGTGAGGAGCCAAGGTAAAAAACCGCCGCCTACTCCCTTCCCGCCGGTTTATAGGCAACGGGCGAGTTCTCCGGAGCGGACGCCCCCGCCGCATTTAACGCGGAGGAATCTTTCCGTCGCGTCGGCAAGCGGGCCCCACCACGGCCGCGGCGGCTCTAACACCGCGAGGCGGGTCATCATTACGGCGAGACCGGCGGCAGCCGAGGTGGAAACCGTCACATCCGCCGGCCGCCGCCCCACTACGCGCGCGCGCGCGAGCGCGCGCCTAAAAAGCGCGCCAGCGCTGCAAAACCTGCGGCCACGACCGCAAAGCAATTAAATGCCCGGGCCCCTTGCCAAGCAAGGAGAGCCCTCGAGCGAGGCGAATCCTCGGCTCGAGACAGGGGTGACCCTCGATGGGATATCAGCGTGAGAAGGTCGCCGGGACCTCGCTCGATGTAGAGCAGCCACGCGGCACCCATGCCACGTAGGACCCTCGAGCGGCATGACCCCCAACTCGAAACAAGGCGACCCTCGATGGGATATCGGCGTGAGAAGGTCGCCGGGACTGCTCGGTGTAGAGCGAGCGGCCCGCGGGCACCCATGCCACGTAGGACCCTCGAGCGGCATGACCCCCAACTCGAGACGATGTCGACCCCCTAAAGAAGGCACGCGCATAAGAGGATCGCCCGGGTCACGCTTGAAATAGAGCGACACCGAAAGCACTCATACCGCGCCATGCCACCAACCAGCACCTCGAGGGCGGCACGCCCGGACCCCTCGACGGCCGCAAACGCGAAAAGACGGGGCCGGCCTAGGCACCCGCCCCCGCACGGCCCTTGCCGATCGGAGGTTCGAGCCCGACCCTCGACGGGTTCGAACGGGCGCCCCGCATCACGAGTTAGGGACGACGAGGGCACGCGCATTCGAGCCGTTCCTCGAGCCCGTCGGCTCGAGGGTGCCCCACATGTCGTGTTCGAGAGCCGGCGAGGGCGGCTAGCGGGGGGATCCCACCGAGGGAGAGCTTCCGCGCCCTCGGTCCCTAGCGAACGGGACCGAGCCCCACCTAGCAAACCCACGCAAGCGCTTCCATGGACGTGTCTCCGGACCGCGCGGCCCTACCCTTATCGAACGGGGCATGGACGTCCACTTGAACCACCCGCTAGCGGCTCGAAGAGGAATCCGCGATTCGCGACCCGCTCGATGGGAGTCGTGGAAACCTCACCTCCCGACCCGCGGAGGGACGGCGAGGGCGTGATAAAAAACAAGTCGTCGGGCTCGACCCGATCGCCTCGAACGGGCCAAGGCTCGGGGGCTTGACGCACGGCTACACCTCCCTTGGAATTGCACCCGCCCGAGACAAAGGACAGGGGAGCGTGCACCCCCGATGCCGCCGAAATACCGCCGATGCCGGTTGGCATATGTGCCACGCCTTTCGACCGAATTGCTCGCCGGTTAACCCCTCGCAGGAGAGCCCACACTCCCGCAGGGGCTTCGGGGCTAGGACCCGCGGGTCGCTAGCGCGGCCCCACGCGAAAGCGTTCGCAAACAAGGAGGGAAGAACGTCCTATCGGTAGGTTCCGGCATCCGCGGGAGCCTCAATGGCAAACCCGCGGATGCTCGGGGGCTGCGTCGGGGACCGCCCTAAGGGTCCCCTCAAACGATGGGGGAACCCTCACTTAAATTCCCGCATCAAATGAACGGGCCTAACCATGCGGGGAACTAACCATGCGGGACGTGGCCCACACAAGCGGGACTTCGGAGGCCCCGCCAAGATAGCCCGACCGCGAGACCCCTCGAGCGGGCCCCGCCTCGCCCGAGGGTACGCTCCTCCTCGAACGGGCTCCGCCCCCGCCGAGGGGCAACCCCCTCCTCCAAACGGGTTCCGCCCGTTCGAGGGGCGACCCTTCCCTCGAGCGGTCCCGCCCGCTCGAGGGCCCGCTCCCCCTCGAGCGAGGCCTCGCCCTCGCTCGAGGGCTCGCTCCACCCCTCGGCGGGGCCCGCCACGCTCACGGGCGCCCCCGCACGCGTGCGCCGGCCCCGTACTTGGGCATTTAACGCCCCCGACGCCGCGGGACGGCGCCATCATGCGCCCGGGGCTCACGCCCGGTGCCGCCGCACCAACTCCCCGGGGAGGAGCCCATCCCCGCCCCCGTGGGGTGGACCGTGCGGTACGGCCGGTGTCGGTCCCATAACACCGCGCGCACGCCCGTTGACGGTGAAAATCCGTCAACCTAGCCATGAGTTTACCTTCGGTGTTGGCATGAATTTTATACCTTATCCTTTGGTACTAACCCCCGTGGTATAACAAGTTCACGTGTGCATGTCGTTTTTGGAGTTTAATGTTTATGCGGGGATTTAGTGTTGAATGCAAGACTTTCGGGGTAAGTTCATCAAGCACCTCATGACAAGACTTTGAAGCCCCGAACAAGTCATGCAATGAAGCAAAACTAACTCCAAGAAGCCGGGGACTCGATCCGAGAAGACAACAAACTCCGGGGACCGACCGAAAAGTGTCGAAGCTTGCAAGACAAGGAGTTGAGTCCAATTCGGAGAGAAACCGACGACATGGACCCATATGCGAAGGGGGAAGCATCCAGGAAGCAAGGGAACCGACCTCGGGCAAAGGAGCCCGCGGGGCCGGGCCTAAATGGGCCCGGCCCAGCCGGCCGGCCGCAGGATCGGCCCGAGCCCATTTAGGGCCCAAATGCGACGTCCTTTGCCCTAGCCGCCGATCGGGCTATTTATAGTCCCCCGACCGAGAGCCACGGGGAGGAGATTTCGTCTTCGGCCGCCGAGAAGCGAGAGAGGAGAGGGACATCATCTAGGAGAGGAGAGGGTCGAGCTAGTTGACTAGGGTTTCCCTAGCCGACGTGGGAACCTTGCAAGGAAGACCACGTCGGAGTTCCCCGGAGCTAGAAGCAAGATCAAGGAAGGATCCCGTGGGTGATCTTGTGTATGTATCATTGTTATAGTCGAATTATCAAGTTGAATCTTTTCCCGGCGATCAAGTGTTTCCTCGAAGATTTCGTTTTTCGATCGGCTTTGCTTATTCCAATTCTATTCTCGAGATAGATTACATAGGGTGTTCTTGTAGCCGCGGTGGCTAGAGGTACACGCCGGATCCTCCGAAAGAATCTCGACTTGTCTTTTGACTCGCCCTAAGCTCCCCGCATGAATAGGGATACGTTGTGACGAACGGGGGTCTCGAAAGGCGGATGTTTTCGGATTTGGACGGGAAACCACGATTTAAAGAGGCTTTTATTAAGATTCGATTTGCTACTTCTTCTTTTGCTTGGAACTTCAACGAAAGGCTTACCCCCGATCCCTCTAGATCGGTTTATCTACCCAATCTTACTTTGTCTTCTCCGGTTTTTAGTAGATTAGATTCGTTTTGTGTCTTTACTTAGATGCATTAGGTCTTTTATCGATTATTGAAGATTACTTGGCTTTAATAGATTAATTCTTGCGTCACACATTTGTTCCACGGATTCGATACCTTGGGTTCACCACTCGAGGGAAGAAGGGTCCCTTGACTACGACGGGAGACTTGTACGCTTGCGAGTCACGAACGAACTTTGATACAAACATTAACCGTCAACAAGCCCCTTTTTTCTCGGCGCCGTTGCCGGGGAACAAGTGATCAAGATTTGATTTTTTATTGCTTTTTTTTGTAATTTTCAGTACTGATTTTGTTTTATTTTTGCATCTAATAAGCTTCAATCATCCTCAAAATACATCTAATCTAGTTTGTCTAACTCTAGTCTTTATAGATTTGTTTTGTTTTCTAGTTTCTTTTGCATATTTTGTTTATCGCTAACCCTAACGGAGATGGACGGCTACCTCTCCAACAAACCCAATAATTTTGTGGATGATCCAGAAAAACTTTACAGGCTAAGGAGACGCGAAGCACATCAAGCTAAAAAGCTGGATTTTGTAGATTCAGAGTCGGAAGACGAAGGATCGCAGGAATCTCCGGAGAATTCACCACCTCAAAGTCCGAGGGAGAACCGACGTCCACCAATGGGTGACCAACCACCGGAAGAACGCAAGATTGGGGAGCTATGCACCCCAGACATCATCGACCTACCAATCTTGAACCTCGAGGAGATCGGAAGACCGTTCGAGATCAAGACCTCAACAATCCGCATGGTGCAACATTCACCCTTCACCGGCAAAGAGGATCCGAACCTTCACCTCCAAGCATTCATTCAACTATGTCAGACTTTCAATATGGATGGGGTGACTCAAGATCAAATGAGGGCAAGGCTTTTTCCGTTTTCACTACTCGGGAAGGCGTTGCAATGGTTCCACTCTCAACCGGCGGAGACGGTGCAAAATTGGAACACGTTGATGAAGGCTTTCATGAAGGAATACTACTCACCGGTAAAACTCAAAGCTTGCGTAATAAGATTGCCACCTTTGTTCAATATCCTACGAAACTATCTCGGAGGCATACGAGCGCTTCAACGAGTACACCGGCGGTTCCACATCACAAGTTCCCGAAAGAAGACCTCGTGCAAAAGTTCTATCAAGGACTCACCATGGCGTCAAGGACGATCATCGATGCATCGGCGGGAGGATCTATCATCGAGCTTACACCGACGGAAGCTTTGACGCTATTCAAGAAGGTCGCGGATAATGACACGTGGGCGTCATCCGGCGCCTACACCCGGCTCAACCTATGGGGAACGTCAAAGGAGTCTTGCAAGTGGAGAAGGAAGACATACTTGAAGGCAAGATCGACTCGCTCATGAGGAGGTTGGAGAAGATGGAGATAGAAAAGAAAGAGGCTCAAGACTTGAAGGCCGCCGAAGCAAGGTCCACATGCGAAGAATGTGGAGAGTATGGCCATGTCCGCAAAGATTGTCCGGAGGAAGCCAAAGTGCTCGACTACATGAGGAAGGGAGAATTGCCGAACTTCCGCTACGGGCAAGGTAGGCCTCAATTTAATGCAAGCTCATCTATTCCTAACGCGGTTCCACTTCGGATACAATTGAAGGAGTTCATGGATGAGCAAGCTAAGATCAACAAGGACACCGTCACCAAGTTCAAGACCATAGACAAGGTGTTGGAGAACATCGATAGCAAAGTGACGGAGGTCGGAAGTTCCAATCATCAAGTGCTCAACATGATGAAGATGCTCGAGACGCAAGTTGGACAACTTGCGGGGCGCCTCACTAATGATGAAGGGAAGCTTCCGGGACAACCCAAATGTCCCGAATCGGCGAAGGCCATTCAAACGCGTTCGGGGAAGGAGACCGAAGATCCGGAACGTACTGCGGGAGCAAGAAAGCCGAAACCGTCCACCGAGGTGGAAGGAGCTGCTAAAGAGAAGGTTACGGGGATCGTCACCGAGGAACCCGAATTCGAGATGCCGGAAGATGACACGAGGATACCGCAACTCAAGCCACGCTACTTCCGAGGTAAACTTGACAACCACTTTGAGAAGTTTGTGGAAGTTGTGCGTAGACTTAGCATCAACATGCCGTTACTAGATGCCCTACAAGTACCTACATATTCTCGTTACTTTAAAGACATTCTTGCAAATAAATATGAGATAGCAACACTCGGGGTAGATCATGTCAAGATGTCCGAGGAGTGTAGTGCTGCTATTGCTTATGGGCCGGAGAAGCAAAAAGACCCCGGGTGCCCTACAATTCCATGTTCAGTTGGTTCTTTCAACTTCGAGAAGGCGTTATGCGACCTTGGAGCTAGTGTGAGTGTCATGCCGAGGGATGTGTTCGAGAAGTTACGCCTACCGATGGAGCCTACGGGAATATGTTTGGAGTTGGGTGACAACTCCATTCGCTATCCCTTGGGCATTGCCGAAGATGTACCCGTGAAGATTGGACACCACTTCATCCCCGTCGACTTCGTTGTGCTCGAGATGGGAGAGAGGGAGAAGCCGCCGCTCATCCTAGGGAGGCCATTCCTCAAGACCGTGGGAGCTACTATTGATGTTGGCAAGGGGGAGATCATGTTCGATATCAACGGAGAAAGGAGTTCCTTCAAGTTCCGTCCAAGGATTGAGGCATGCAACATGATTGGAGTGAAGATAGAACCAAAACAAACGGAGGGGCTGAAAAAGAAGAAGGAGCCGAAAAAAGTGAACGTAACGAAAATTAAAGAAGGTGTTGCATCCGTCAAGACAAAGGAAGAGAAGCCGCCCGTGAAGACCAAAAAAATGACTAAGCCGCCAAGCCAAAAGACAAGCCCGCGCCCAAGATGGTGCGGAAGTGGGTACCCAAGATTGCAACGCCCGCAAAGAGCGTTGATCCGGAGTAATCAAGTGAAGAAGTCTAGCTATAGACTATAAACGAAGCGCTAGGCGGGGAGGCAACCCGTTTCGTCAAGTCAAGTCAAGAATAAGCTACGGGAGGACAACCCGATTCCAGGTTTTTCGAGTATTTTTAATAATTTAGTTTTTGAGTTTTACTACGCAAAGACATTAGACTTAGAAGTGGTTGAACAATATTAGAGACATAATTCTTGATTGAATGTTTGCTTTATCATAAACCCTTTGCATGAACCCTCCTATGTGCTTGTTTGATTCTTTTCTTTTCGAGAAACCGCTCAACCAAATAATTTCAGAACCTTAGCTCAACCTTTCACCCTCATTATGGTGCTGAGGTTGGCTTATTTTTCATGCTAAAACCACACGAGTAGAGCCACGATTTATATTCAAGTGTTATAAAAATTCAGCACGTGGTAGGACTCGCGTGAACCTAGAAATCAAAGCTTTTGGTTGATCTTAAAAATCTTTATCCTTGGTTTCTCTAGGATTAGAATTTTTCTAAGCCTATTCTAATTTTGTTTCATTCAAAATCTTTCTTATTTAGCCAAAATTAGAACCTAAACCTATGCCCCCATGATCAAGCCGGGAAAACGTTCGCTCTCAACCGATGAAAGCGGACTTTACCGGTAAGACGAAAATCGACGTAGTCGAAAAATATTTTCGACTTACATTTGTTTTTAATGGTTTAAAAACTTCTCTAAAATTATGTTCAAGCTCTTGCATGGCTCTGAAAAATATTTTAAAATTCGAATTAGAGGAGTGCTTAACCTTAAACACACCTAAATGGAGGCAATCAAGTTTGAATTAATCATGCATGCACCATTGGATTCCCTTTTATCAACTTTCACCCACTCCACATGCAAAGGACAAGCATGGTGGGCAGCAAGCATCAACTTTGCAGGATTTCAATGGTGGCATGTGAAGCAAGTGGAGCTAGGGAGCATGGACATGACCCAAAGCATGGAGCATCAAGTGGGAGGACCAATAATTCAAGAAAAGGAGTGGACGAGAGCGTTTGGGCGGTGCAACTTGTGGAGCACGCGGGCGGGGAAAGTTGCAGAGGCGAAATGATCGTCTTTGGGAGAAAGACGCGCCGAGGAGGAGCCGGAGGACCCCGGGCCGGCCGGCCTAGGCCGGCCGGCCTGCCCTATAAATGGTGCCCCCGGCGCCCGTCTTCTCGCAGCAAGCTTCCCTCTCCTTCCCTTGTTTGTGTGTTCAAGTTTGTGTGCTCGGAACCTCCGTAGACTTAGCCAACCACCCAAGCTTGAGAGCTCAAGAAAAAAATCCACCTCCCTAATCCACTCAAAGTCCACATCCGAAGCAAAGAGTTTAAGTGCCTAGTTTACCGGTTGCAACCCGGATTTTTAGTTGAAGAGAGAGTGCAGCAAGCATGTGGAAGAAGACCACAAGTCTCTTCTCTAAGAAGAAGAGTTCGTCGTCGTCCAAGCCGTCATCAACCACGTCTTCGAGGAGGCACTCGGTTTCCGAGTCTCCCCGGAGCATGGAGACGGACACGGCACCACCAAGGAGGAACGACGCTCTCCTCCTTGGTGGGATGAGGGCTGCGAGAAGCACTTCCATGAGGTTCACCGAACCTCGTGGGCACACGGAGGAGCAGCCCGCGCCACCACGACGATCGACTCGCTCAACCGCACCACCTCCTTACACCCCGACACAATCTTCGTACGGCTTCATCATCATGTCGGCGGAGGAGGAGGATAGGCTCGCCAATCTTGAGAAGAGGCTTGTGCCAAACGTCGAGATCGACGACCAAGCACTCCACACCTTGGGTTTTCGCACCGACATAAACTACATGTTGGGGCACCTCGGGTGGATTCAATTCTCCAACGGAATCTCGGTGGACACCCACTTGGGTTACACCTTGGAAATTTTAATGACTATGGCACCCATCGTTGATGATGATGGGGTGCAATGCTTGTCATTCCGTTTGGAGGGAATCCAACAAGTGGTTCCCTACGAGCACGTAAGGGAGCTGCTTGGATTCCACAAGGGCGCTCCGGAGAAAGTCGACGTGCCTCCCGGCATGTTGGCGGAATTTTGGGGCATGATCTCCGGAGATGCCCATCAACAACGCAAAAGCATCCGCAACCCCATTATCCGGATATTTCACTCTTGGATGTGCAAGAGGGTATTGGGGAGGATGAGGGAAACAAAGGTGACCGACACGGAGTTAAATTGGCTATACTCGGCTTTGATTGCCAGGCAGCCAATCGACCCCTCCTACCTCATGATCAACCGTTGGTGTTGTGAAGCAACATCGGGGGCTAGTGATATTGGTTCGGGGTGTTACCTCTCCATGTTGGCCTATTCCTTGCGACCGGGGATCGCAAGAAACCCCGCTCACCTTTTGCGCGGTACCTCTCTCGGTTTTGAGTACTTGCGGCAAGGCAAGTACATTAGTGGAGATGAGAGAAGAGGTTACCGATTGGCCATTGTGAACCTCCCTCTTCCGGATGAGAGGCTTAGGCTTTTCACCGAAGGAAGGGAAGATTGGTTGGAAGAGGGAATACTTGTCCCCGCAAGGAAAAATAAAAGAGGAAGGATCGTAGAAGAGGGAACATCCTCCGCACAAGAGGGTGGAGCACAACCCAATGTGCAACCATCCGGCGGGGGTTCCTCCTCCGCCAAGTTATTACGGAGGGTCTCAACAACAAGCATGGGGGGGTGGTGCACCGGTACCCCCTCAAAATTATGTTGTGCCCAACGTTAACTTCACGGAGGCCTACGCTCATCATCCCCAACCACAACAAAGCATGGCTATTATTGGAGGATACGCTGCAAGAAATGCTCAAAATATCGCAGCCATCCAATCCAACGCAGCTCAACTCGGTGAAGGCAACGCGAATATTGCCTTTGAACTTGGTCGCCTTCACCTTGTAGAGCCAAATCAATTCGACGGAGGAAGCGTTCATTCATATTATGAGCAAGGCTATTATTATCAAGACTATCAACATCAACCGCCGGCGGAGGATTAGAGGACTTAAGGAACTTTAGTTTTCTTTTCTTTTCTATTTCTCTGTAATTTTCAGCTTTTGCTCTTATGTGTTTGCGTAGTATTTTTCTGTTTTTATTTAATTTTCAGCAAGCTTGTTATGTTTATTTTCAGTATGTATTTCAGCTTGATATCACCTTTAATAAAGTCACCACCTTGATTTTTATCATTGGAAAAGTTACAAAATTTGTGCCATGTTGATATATGATTAAAATTGCAGCTTTGTTCATCTTTGTAGTTGATTTATGCATGTTTAAGCTAGTGCTCTCTTAAAAATACAGATCTGAATTTATTTAAATGCTAGCTTAATTTTCAGCGGAGGTTATGATTAAAATAAAGACCCATAGTGTTTTATGTGCTCTCAAGTTATGAATGGATTGAAGATGTCTTTTATGCTCAAAAATATTGCTAACCTTGTCACAAATATCACTTGTGTGTTGCTCAACCTATCCAAAGCCTTATATATATTTGAGTGCATGAACCTTAGTGTACAAGATTTATTTTTGAGTGAGTTATTGCAAGCCATGATTTCTCGGCCCGAGACTAAGAAGATTTGGTCATTCCGTTTTTGCGTATCTATCTTTTTGCTAGCCTTTTATCCGTGCATTGTGTACCCCCACATCGGTGGTCTCACAAACTTCGCCGGATATCCACCCTTAAACCAAATATCATTTTTTGTGATTACCTCCTTGACCACAACCTATCATTGAGAATGGATCATCAATTCAAGGAAGATCGCAAGACGGTGCCAACGTTGAAGATTTCAAGTATCTCTCCAAGGAAAATATCTCCGGTACCTACCTTATTTTTCGCCTCTTTGCTCGAGGACGAGCAACGTCTAAGCATGGGGGAGGAGGTAGGTACGGTGCTGCCTTAGAGTTCAAAAAGGGAGTATTTTAAAAAAAAAATATATATAATGATGAAAGAAAAAAAAAAATTCGGCGATGTACATGACTTCCAAGGTGAAGAAAGAAAAAAAAAATATATATATATAAGAAAGGAAGAAAGAAAGAAAAGAATGAGAAATATAAGAAAGAGAAAAAAAAATATATATATATTTGTGCGTAAAATGAACTCCCCGGTTCTCTAAGAGTGCATTCAAGGCTTCAAGATAAAAAGATCCATTCTCATTTTCCAACCATGTGCAATCCGATAACGAGGACTTCTTTTGTGCCTCGGGATCACTCTCTGCCATTTGCACATGTCCACCTATCTAAAAGTGTGCGTATTTCTCTCTTTCCCCTCCTTGATTTAACATTATTTTCCAATGACCTTTTTGACGAGTCTCGGTAAGACCATGAGAAGCTTGTCTTGTTTTGACAACACCTCATTTATAAATTCTTGTTAGGACTAAACTTTCCCAAAAGCTCCATATAAAGCCTACCACATACATATGAGAGGGAAAGGAGTAGAATATATAGGCTTGAGAGACAAGTGAGATGAGAGTTTATGAGCAATACATGAGATGATTTAAATTTGTGAATTTGGTTTAGCTTTTCTTATCTCGTTCTTCATTTCAAAAATTCGAGATCCATTTAAAACTTTGTGAGCATGTTAATACTTGGGGGATAAGCTTAATAAGAATCCACCCTCCGTGGAGATGAAGGCTAGTACATTATGGAACTTTAATGAATTAAAATTTTGAGAGCATTATGTTTTCTCATGTATGGTCAAATGCAAAGTTTAAACATCGTTTAGCAATGATGATATTCATCGAAGGCTTACTCGAGGACGAGCAAGGTTTAAGCATGGGGGAGATGTTGACGGTGAAAATCCGTCAACCTAGCCATGAGTTTACCTTCGGTGTTGGCATGAATTTTATACCTTATCCTTTGGTACTAACCCCCGTGGTATAACAAGTTCACGTGTGCATGTCGTTTTTGGAGTTTAATGTTTATGCAGGGATTTAGTGTTGAATGCAAGACTTTCGGGGTAAGTTCATCAAGCACCTCATGACAAGACTTTGAAGCCCTGAACAAGTCATGCAATGAAGCAAAACTAACTCCAAGAAGCCGGGGACTCGATCCGAGAAGACAACAAACTCCAGGGACCTGACCAGAAAAGTGCTGAAGCTTCCAAGACAAGGAGTTGAGTCCAATTCGGAGAGAAACCGACGACATGGACCCATATGCAGAAGGGGGAAGCATCCAGGAAGCAAGGGAACCGACCTCGGGCAAAGGAGCCCGCGGGCTGGGCCTAAATGGGCCCAGGCCGGCCGGCCCGCAAGGATCGGCCCAGGCCCATTTAGGGCCCAAATGCGACGTCCTTTGCCCTAGGCGCCGATCGGGCTATTTATAGTCCCCCGACCGAGAGCCACGGGGAGGAGATTTCGTCTTCGGCCGCCGAGAAGCGAGAGAGGAGAGGGACATCATCTAGGAGAGGAGAGGGTCGAGCTAGTTGACTAGGGTTTCCCTAGCCGACGTGGGAACCTTGCAAGGAAGACCACGTCGGAGTTCCCGAGCTAGAAGCAAGATCAAGGAAGGATCCCGGTGGTGATCTTGTGTATGTATCATTGTTATAGTCGAATTATCAAGTTGAATCTTTTCCCGGCCGATCAAGTGTTTCCTCGAAGATTTCGTTTTTCGATCGGCTTTGCTTATTCCAATTCTATTCTCGAGATAGATTACATAGGGTGTTCTTGTAGCCGCGGTGGCTAGAGGTACACGCCGGATCCTCCGAAAGAATCTCGACTTGTCTTTTGACTCGCCCTAAGCTCCCCGCATGAATAGGGATACGTTGTGACGAACGGGGGTCTCGAAAGGCGGATGTTTTCGGATTTGGACGGGAAACCACGATTTAAAGAGGCTTTTATTAAGATTCGATTTGCTACTTCTTCTTTTGCTTGGAACTTCAACGAAAGGCTTACCCCGATCCCTCTAGATCGGTTTATCTACCCAATCTTACTTTGTCTTCTCCGGTTTTTAGTAGATTAGATTCGTTTTGTGTCTTTACTTAGATGCATTAGGTCTTTTATCGATTATTGAAGATTACTTGGCTTTAATAGATTAATTCTTGCGTCACACATTTGTTCCACGGATTCGATACCTTGGGTTCACCACTCGAGGGAAGAAGGGTCCCTTGACTACGACGGGAGACTTGTACGCTTGCGAGTCACGAACGAACTTTGATACAAACATTAACCGTCAACAACGCCGCCGTACGACTAACGCGCCCGACCCTCGAAAGGGGGCCGGGCGCACCCTCGATTCCACTTTCCCGTGACCTTGCGGGTTAGGTAAGGGGCGCTAGGCCGGTGGGTGGCCATCCCGGCCACCGTAACGACGCGGCCGCCGTACCCACGCATGCGGGCGCACGCCCCGACTCCGCGGCGCACGCCCGAGCACCGCAGCAACCACTCCGCCACCGCGAGCTCATTGGGAAGGAACGCCGTTCGCCCGCTCCCCCGTACCCCGTACCGGGACATCATCGACACCTCCCTCGAAGCCTACCGGAGAACGCCATCGCCATCCGCCGCCTCCTACCCTCGAACCGCCACCGTTCGGGTACAAGGTAGGCCATCATGGCCGGATCGCGGCGAAGATCGACCGGACGGCCGCCCACTCTACACCATAGCGCGACGTGCTCCCTCACGTAGCTAGGCGGCGCGGCATGCATGTAACTCGCCGCCCCCTTGGCCTATAAAAGGGGAGGCAAGCCCCCGGCCGCGGGGGGGGGGGGGGGGGGGACGAGTTCGGACGAACCCGAAGAACACGGCGCACCGTGCACTCACTCTCTTATTCTCCCACAATATCTTCAACCACTCACCGGGGACTTGGGAGCCACGCTTCCTCTCCCGCCTTGCTTGTACTTGCCCCACTACAAGCACCCCGGTGCCGAGCAATATAGTGCCACGAGCACACCACCGCTGGACGTACGGCCCCCTCGGCGGAACCGGGATAAACCTTGTGTCATTTGTTGCTTGGCATCGACCATTGAGGGATAGACTTAGGCGTTATCTCCTGGTTAGTGTCGGGACCATATTCCGCACCGACAAGCTTCGTCCTCGGGAACGCCGGCGGCTTCGCCTCCCTCTCGTGCCTGCGGCTACGGAGCCCTCGGCGGTGATAAGAGGAACGCCGGGCATGGCGATCCGGTCCCCCTCCGTCATGAACGGGGCAAGGGTGGAGTGCCGCCAAACCGAACCGGAGACGGTCGTAGACACGGCTGCTGCGGTCGAGGCCTTATCTGCGAAACAATGTGGGCAGTATGTCAAGTTACTTACGAAAGTATACCTTTAACGCCATCATAAGCATAAGGAGGAAGTAGCTTCGGCGCACCTGGGCACTAAGGCGAGCGGACTCGTCCAAAGTGAGTTGATACCCATGCTGGGCGAAGAAGGTGTTCATGAAGTTTTTTGCGAGGTTCTTGGGGAGCACCGGGAGCTGTCCAACGTCCAGGTCCGCGTCGCTGGGCCATTCGAAATTCTCCTTCGTAAGACGACGAAGATCACCCTTGCTGATCGTTTTCTCCGAAGATGGGCGATCCGGGGGCACCAGCGAGCACACCGAATAAGCCGGTGTACGAATCCTCACCGCAACTCGCGAGCTCTCCGAAGATCTTCGTGTTCATCGAGATGAGGTCAAAGCACGCGTTTACCCACTCGTAGTATGACTCAGCGTGCACCGGGGAATGGGACGGGCGACGCGTCCGGGTTACACCGCTCCCGGCACTGCCGTGTGTCGTTGCGAAGGACCTCCGTGCTCCGAAGGTGATCTGTGCGGTACCGCTCCAGCGCCCCGCTCAGTTCGCTCGCCCTTTCCTGCGTTTCGGCCAACTTGGCCTCCCTGTCGGCGAGCCGAGCGTGCAAGTCTTCCTTAGCGGCGCCGGGGCCTCAACGTCGTGGCGCAGCTTGTTGAGGGCGGCTTCGGAGTTTTTCGCCGATTCTTCTTTCTCCTCCTGCAGCCTTCGGGAGCGCTCTTGCTCCGCAGCCAGCCGACCCTCCAGCTCCGCCACTCGGTTTTCGAGCGAGGAGACAGCAGCCACCGATCTTTCCTTTGTCTCCTTGCTCTCCTGCTCCAACCTTCGGGCGAGACATCGCGACGCAATAAAAGCCTTCAGGGATAGGTCCCCGCACGCCGTCGTCAGCTCAGCCGCGGTCAGCTTCCCGTAGTATTCCTCTTCATGAGGGATGGAGAAGCTTGCTCCGGCTTCTTCCAGGAACTGGCGCTCATGCCCGCCACTCGTCAGCCCCAAAAAGCGGATTGTCTTCCCGCCAATCAGCTTGGCTTCGGCGGGAACTTGAAGACGAACAGCGGCGGCCCGGGGCTCCTCAGGCGTCACCCGATTGCTGCTGCTTTCGGGCCCCTCGTCCTCCTCTTCCTCCGCTTCGGGGACGACGTCGTTTCTCTCGGAAGCAGGGGCCGAAGGGGAGGCCGACTGCTCGGTGCCATCGGAGGAAGTGTCAGACGAGCTGCTGGAGGTGGAACTGGAGTCATCTTTTTCTTGTGGGGCTTCGGCGCCGAGGGCGGCAGGGCTCAGCTTGCGCGGCGCGTCCCCAACGGAAGATACTATGCGAACGTCGCTGTCATTGTCACTATCTTTTTCTTGCGGGCTAAGGGGAACCAGCAGCGGCCTGGCGGCCCCTGTCCCTGCCATCGCCGAAGGCACGTCCGAAGGCGCGGCCGCGCGCGCGTGGCACGACGGCTATCACATCTTCGACGAGGCTGTCTCCACGTCGACGACGCGAGTCCTCTTGGGGGACGGGGGCGAGTCCGCCGGCCGCCCCGCCCCGTTTCTTCCGGGCCTTCCCTTCGGCGGCGCGCGGTGGCCGCGGCGGGTGCGCTCCTCCTCCGCCGGTCTTCGCGCGGCGGCGCGCGGCGAAGTCGCCGTCTCTTCAACGTCCGCTTCGGCGGCCTCAACCGCCGCGGCCTTTTTCTCGGGCGCCTCGCGGTGCTTGGCAAAACCGGCGCGCTCAGGGGGAGTGATCTTGAAGAATTCGAACACCCGGTTCGTCCGGGATCCGTTCAGCTCTGCAACAGTGTCTTTGTACTCCTTCGGCGAGACGGGGCCGAGGATGAAGTCCCCGTGCGCCTCCACCTTCCTTCTCCTCAGCACTGCGAGAAAATAGTCCAGTTGATCAGCATTTCATTTAACAGGGACATAGCTGAGAACAACTCTCCGAGGGACACAAAGCAACTTACATTCGGCGGTGAAGCCGAAGACCTTCGTCCGGTCGGGGGCGGGGGAATGCCCCCGATGTCCTCCGCCCACTCGTCTTCGGCCACGGACCAGCCGTTCACTAGCGGGCACACGGGGATGCTGCGGTACTCCTCCACTATATCGCGTGTGCCGTACTTGCGCGCGAACCGGCGCAGCATTATCACGAATTCGTCGCCCTCCGGGCACGAAGGGTTCTTGGCGTAAGACTCGTGGAGTGGCGGGAGCTCCTTCGTCGCCAGCGGGTGAGAGCCTCCGGAAGAAGGGGGGCTCAAGGCGTAGTAGAACCAGTGCTGCTGCCAGTCTGAAGGCCACTTGTTCCTATACGCGGTGACCGGGCTCACCACGCCAGCCTTATATGAAAAGTTGAGGGCGGCCCGAACGGCGGTCCTTCTCCACGGATTGGTCCCCCTCCTCCTCGAAGACCGTCCGCCGCTGGTGGTGCACCTGATGCGCCGAAGCGAACCCCTCGGCGGAGGGCTTGATATTCGTTGTCCGGCATATCCACATATACACCGACAGCCGGAGGATGGCGTTTGGGGTGAGCTGATGCAGGTAGATGTCGAAGTACCGAAGTATGTCGACGACGGCGGGGTGCAGCGGAAACCGAAGCCCTGCGTACAGTAGGTCACGGAAGATGACGACTTCGTTGTCCCGTGGCCGCGGCACAGTCTCCCGGCCAGGGGCTCGGCCGGCCCCGACCATGCGGTTCTTCACCAGCGCCTCCACGTCGGTCTTGTCGATCTGGCTTCGACCGAACGTGTAGGTCTTTGCGATCTCTCTCGCGACAGCATCGCGTCTCCGCTTCGGCGCCATGAATGCTAACTAAGCACGAAGTGAAAGCGAAGAAAGGGGGCTGGAGGAAGTCTTACGAGTAGGCCTTCGGAGCTCTCGCTCGTCGTAGCTTTGGGTCGCGGCCCGCCGGGTGGGGCAACCCAAAGGGCGGCCCCCCCTTTTTATAGTAATGAGTTCGATAATCGCGCCGACGACGACCGAAATTACCTTTTTACCCAGTAACAGCCCCCACAACGGTAATTTTGGCAAAGGGCAGCGCACGTCTTTTTTCGGGTCGCCATGTCAGCATGGGCCGTCCGGGGGAGTTCCGAAGACCGTTCTTCACCCGGTTAAGGTTGATCGTAAGTTCGGCCCTTCGCAGATTCAGGACGGCCCTCACTGACGAGGGGCTACTGTTGGGAAAGTTGGTCTTCGGAAGCATCGCCCTCGCCGGCCGCGGCGGCGACCCTCGCCCTCGGTGCATACGGCTTCGGTCTCGCGGAGAAACCCTTCGGCTGCGCGGGCGCCAACAAAAACACTAATGCCGCTTATGCCACATGAGTTTCGTTGTGCGGGGATGATCCCTTGCGGCGGCGCCAACCTTCGGTGACGAAGGTGCGATGGCCGTGCTCCGGCGACGAAGGCCCAAGAGGGCCGGGGAACGTGGCGCGCGGCCGAGGACATCGCGTCCGGGGCGGTGGCGGCGCGGGCAAGGCGTCCGCGGAGGCGCGACGCCCCCGGTCCCCGGGATCGCTACTTCGGCGCCGAAGGTGCGGCGATCTGGACACGTGGCCGCCGCCGACGTGTAAAGTGGGCTCGGACGGGGGCGAGAGACAAGGGTGGCCGCGTGTAAAGGCGTTTCGGCCATACGAAGACACGGCGCGGAGGCACGTACGACGCGGGGACTTCTTGTTATACCCTTGTAAAGTGTTTAAAGCAGTTTGTCAGGAACGGAAAAGGTGTAATTGAGGCAAATGACTATGCCCAGGGGTCTCCTATAAATAGTGAACCCCTTGTAATGAAACGGACACACTGTAATGAGAAGAGAGCACCGAAGGCAACAGTGGCCCATCGGTCTTCGGCTGCCGAGTATTTCCATGTTTCCCTTGCGAGTTGTTAAGTTTTAACGTTTCCTCTCCTAGCTCAAGTAGAAGTAGTAGCCTCGTAGTAGTGAGCGAGGGGGGGGGGAGAGAATCGGGGGGCTTTGTGTCGGCGTCCACCCTTCGGGCCCGATTTCCACCAACAACATGCTGGGGCATGAACTTTAAAAAAGATCACTAAAGAAAAGAGAAAATACTAAACGATGTGTTGTTGAATGCTTGGGGGAAGTGCTACTAAATTAGAGTTACTGAAGTTAAACAAAAAGATTAAACTGAATTAAATCTAATGGATTACTGAACCTAATTAATTAGAGTTACTAAATCATCCTAATTAATTAGAATTACTAATTAATTATCGTATGTTATTTTCTACCACTTAAATTACTGAATCATCTGTATCATTATGTTATTGCAAAATTACAGGATTACTAAATGTGCAATATCAGTTGTTGAAGAGCTGAACCTCGGAAATGTTTACTTTGGAGGTACTGAAAAATGAAGATTGCTGAATTATAATCAATTTTTTTTAAAAAAAAGGTCTATTGAAGTATGATAAGAATTATTGTACTACTGAAGACATTTGTGTGCTACTACTGAACCACTAAAGTCAATAATTTCAACAGAATTAGTAATGCACTCAGTGCTACTGAACGAGCAGCGGAACATCTAACCTTGGGGCAGGGTAGCCTCTACACAAATAATGGAGGTGAATGACAAAGTTATAAGAAGTACTAGACTGATGGAAGTTTTGAACTAATGGAAGTTAGAATAAAAAAACAAAAGCATTACTAAACACTCACAAAAGCGTTGCCCCCTCAAATACTCACAAAGATGCTAATTACTCAATTAGAACATTACTGAACATAGAAAAACTGAATATAGAATGTACTAAACTAAATTAGCAAATAAAGTGCTATGCAGATGAGTACTAAAAAAGGATTAATGAACAAACAGATACCTACAGAAAAAATATGTGACCAGCTTGCCCCTTTCTTTGTTCAGTAAAAGGCTAAAAGATAAAGGTTCGAATTAATTACTGGAATAACATACACGTGTTACTGAACCTAGATGCTAACAAATTACTGGAATAACATACACGTGTTACTGAACCTAGATGCTAACAGTTTCTTCAACTAAAAATAGTCCCACTAGTTGTACACGAACTACGAAACATGAAAATTGTTGTGTGACCCATGCACGACAGGTCAAACAAAACCTATTTGTGAAGCTAAATTATGAATCTAAAATTTGTACTGAAGCTAAATTAATTACTGGCCAGCATACATGTTGTACTGAACTAGAAACAAAATTGCAATCCATGAATTGTGTATCGCAACAAACAATTGCAGATTCGCAGATATGACAAAAAAAAATGGAAGAACAGAGACGGATGGGAGGCGTGAGAGGGGGCAGGCGGGGCTCACCGTGATTGCTCGTCACTGCTCTTTGTTCACGAATGAGTGCTCAACGCATCAGCATCACCCTGGATGGAAGAAAAATCAATGAAAAATTTGAAAACCCTAGGTAAGCACAACTATGGACGGCCAAAAAAGCAGGAAAAAAAGTGCGGGAGTGGAGAGAAGCTCACCGGCGTGCACGCTAGGAGCACTAGCAGGACCTTCCTCCTACCCCCGGCTGAGCCTTCCCCGGGGGCGTGGCGCTACAGCCTCACCTCCGATCTGCCTCCCAACGAACGGGTAGGGAGCCTGCAGGGGCTCGCGGAGGGAAGGGGATGCAGAGCACGCATCCTGCTTGAGAGGTCTCCCCGCGGCTGCTGCCGGAAATCCTCGCCGCCACGGATCTCAAATCGCCGCCACCACCGCCCTGGAAAGCTCGGGGGGAACGTGATCTGGGTGGGAATGCATCGAGGGGTCGGGGGTCACAGGGATGGATGGGAGGTGCGGGTTAGCGGGTCGGGCACGAGATGGTTCGGTGGTTCTGTTTGGTTAAGTTGGTCGTTGGTTGGTTTGAGGTCTTGGGTGTAGAATGTTATTCTACATCCGGGGTGCGGTATAGCATATATATATATATATATATATATATATATATATATATATATATATATATATATATATATATATATATATATATATATATATATATATATATATATATATATATATATATATATATATATAAATATACACACACGGTAGCGCTATTCTACACCCTAGGTGTAGAATGACATTCTACACCCAACCAACTCAACATCCCGCCCGACCCGCAACTTTGACCGAACCACCCCCTCGCCTTCCCTCCCAACGACCCGACCCAATAACCCGCGACCGGACCCATCCAATCCCCGCCCCAACCCCCAACCCCCAACCGGCTTCCTTTTCTCTAGGCGAGCGCGAGCCGCGAGCGGCGCGGAGCGGGGGCGAGTGGCGAGCGCGAGACGTCGTTGTGCGAGGCCTTCGGTGGTGCGCGCGCAAGCCGGAGGCACAATGACGCGGCGAGGGGCCCATCAATCGAGTTGCGAAGGTCCGCAGGCGAGCAAGCCGCGCGGCCGCGGCGGGGGCGGCGCGGGCGGCTGCGGCGGTGCGTGCTTAGGCTAGGTAGGCGCGTGGATCGGCGGCGGCGCACATGAGCAGGATTCACGGTTCAAGAGTGGCGGTGCGAGGATGCGGAGCCGGCCGGCGGTCGCGTGGTTGGCACGGACGCACGGTGGCTCACGGGATTCCATCTAGATTCAATCCGGGAGGTAAAAAAATGTCTCAAAAAAAAATTCATGTCTACCGCATACCAGGTGATTCCTCTAACCCTCTCGGTAATAGGACCCTCATCACGTGATTATTGTGACCGCATGTGAAAAAATTTTCTCTACCTTTTAGTTGAGTGCTCGTAATAGCGAGGTTATATTCTTGGCATTACATGTACCAAATTACGGCATAGCTAGGATGTGCGTGAGATGAATTAATGAGCTCACGAAATTGTCGATTGCAAAAATGAAAAATTACTGTTATATTCAACTAATTGCACCTGTATTTTGAGGTTTCTCCCGAAGGTTTCGGATGTTGCGTGAGGGTCTGTTTTCCCTTGTCGAGATTCTTGGATTACTTGAGATACTATTGGTGTGCATTGACGACTTAATGAGCTCATAAAACGGTGAATTACTTGAGATGATAATGCCAATTGAATGCTAGAACCTTTGCACGATTGGTGCGCACTTCCAAAAGTAGCGAGGAATGTCGATGTGGTGAGTAAACAAAAAATACAAAAAAAATCATTCGGTATTTTAGGACCATTCGGTGAGGCGGAATCGAAGAAATAATACGGTTTCGGTATTTTGGGGGAACTAGTGAATTACTGGAAATATTGAGATACTATTTGTGTGCATGGAACAACTTAAAAACTGTTGCTTCCTGAGATATTGGCATACTTGTCGAGATGCCGATTGCTTGTTTTGATTGGTACATTGATTCATTTTGTGTTCTCTTTTTCACCGCCTTGTTCGATTATGACGTACGGTACCTTTGCCCTTGTTTAGTAATGATGCTCCTATGGAAGTTGCTTATCCTACGGAAATTGCTTGTTCAATGCTTCTTCCGGCTTAAGAATGTAGACAGACACAACGGTGTGCATGAGTAGGTCTATTTTGCCTTGCGAAATTATTGAGATCATGTAGATTATATGAGGCTATGATTATCGACGTACGGTTGTGATTTGCTTGCAAATCGATGATGTATTTCTGTGTCTCATTGGGTAATGATGTAAGGGTGGTTGTTCCCATTGTTTAATAGTGGTGTTATGTTGCCTTGAAGAAATTACTTATCATGCTGACATTTCTAAAGCTGATCGGATGCTCAATTACTGAGTCCAAATGTTGAAAAGATCAATTACTTGAACACGGTGCTACGTTGGGTTTCGATTTACCAAACTTCTTTATACATTGCATCATCATTTGCATGATGCAAGGTTGATAGATATTACATTTCTATCGTAATTATTTCGAATTACTTTATATGGATTTTACAAGTATAAATTACTGAACCTAACATTACTAAAGACCTAACATTACTAAAAATTGTACTACGCTTACTTTTTACCAAAGCATAAATTACCATAGAAGCTTCAAGAGATGTTCGAAAAATTAATGGTAAAAAATTCGAGTCCTCAAAATGACATTGGATAATGAATGGTAAAATTACTGAAGCCACGAAATGGTGTGCAATAATGAAAAATACCGTATCCATGTTCATCGGCGGAAAACTACCGAACTACTCACCTTCGGTACTCTTACATGAAGTTATGAGTATAGTGATACATGATTAATGAAGCGCCTAATATCTCAAGTAATAGGGCATATTACTTGTAGTACCAAACGATGAAAACCTCAACGTACAGGGTGGATAAGTAATAAAAGGCTCGGAATGAAACAGGGGTATACAAAGAAGTTACAAAACACCAAACATTGATGGAAACAGCTGAAAATTGGATCCAAAAGTGTATAAATACAATGCTCAGATGGAAAAAATAATGTAGTTAGCATCTGTCTATATATACATGTTTGTTTCAAAATAACAATCACTCAGCAGCCGCTAACATCGCATGTCCATACAAGTGTAGTCTTCTTTGGCTTTTAGGAGACATAAGCACAAAGTCAAGTATTAACACCCCCCATGTGCATTAAGAAGGAAATTAGGGTCCACGGGTTGAATATGGTCCGAAGCTAGTTCTTGCCCTTTTCAATTGTACTTGTATCCAAGGATCCGCATTTCGAAGGAAAGGCGTGTGTGAGATATGCCCGACCAAAGTAAAATGTGTATTTTAGCACGTGTTGTGGGCAACTAAAGGTTATCTAGGTAATATATTCTATTGAAAATAAAAGTACATATTGATTATGTATATAAGGATTAAGAAAACATTATTGGCATGATATTCTTTGAACAAAAAGATATTGCTGCGATGATTTGAGTTTACTAAGGCGGAAGCTTATTATTGTATTACTTTGGAAAATCATCCTCGATCTTCTTACTGAATTACTACACTTCTTTAATTGATGGGGATGCTAGATAAATTACTAGACTACAGTATGTCGTAGGCTATTTGAATTATGAAGATAATATTATTAAAGTAAAGGATCAAGAGAATTACTGGGCATGGGTTCGATGCATTGAACATATGATTACATGATTTCTGAATTACCTAACATGGCATATTACTGCATTACTGAACATACTAGGGGTCATCAAGAGGGTACAGATCACACCTAAAAAAGTGTATACATGCAGTGATATGCCACAAATCACGCCTAAAAAGTGTATACAAGCAGTAATATGCCACTAGTGTTAACTACGGAGCTACTAATGTTAAGTTAACAAACGAAATTCTTGAGATACGAAAAGATCTTGTTACTTGAATGACACTACTTTAATTAATGGGGATCCTAGATAAATTACTAGATTCCAGTACGTTGTGGATTACTGATTACTTAAATTAAATAATGAATGGTTATAGAATTACTGAACCACCAAATTACTAAATTACATATGTTGATACATGATTACTAAATTACTGATATTAATTGATTACTGAAAATACATGACTCAAAATTACTAGACTACCAACACAAGCCAATTACCAAGCCTATTTGTAAAGCTACAGTGTCCAATTACTGAACTAAGAAAAAAAATTTGTACTAATGAACTAATCTATATTACGAAGGCTAATTACCGAGCATAAAAAAGACAAATGTACCACTCAACTAATCTATGAAAAAGACTTTGTACTATTGAACTAATCTATTCTTGAATGCTAATTACCGAAAAATTGTACTACTTGAACTAGAAAAAGACTTTCTACTACCGAACTAATCTATTACTAAATATTACTCTTATTACTCAACAAAAACCAATTACTCCATATACCATCCTACTAAACTCTAATCATTATTGTATATATGCTTGCAAACAAGCATCACAAAAAGAAAACATTAAAAAATGAAGGAAAATAGGGAGGGCGAAAGGTGTCTCGAGGGAGGGTGCCAACTTGGTTTCACAATGCTTCTCCCGGGTCCCTACAAAGTAGTTCTAGTTTACTACGAACTGCGAGGAACATAATACCCTATTGCCGAAATCAAATGGTCACATTGGATTCCGAATTTTGAGTGATGCTCTCGCTATTGACTACATGAACCACAAACCCATAGAACCCCGTGACGCAATACCGCCCTTTAACAACCGGATGAAATTACTTGAATTACCAAAATAGTTTGCACATCAAACAATATTCACATAGCAAACAAACGAGTTGGGCCGGGGGTCGCATATTACTTGAACTACTGTCAAATGGTTGCATTTTACCGAACTACCTCCAAAAATGGTCACATTTTACTAGGCTATACGGAAAAACTATTTGTTACTTAAACTACTGATGGTATAAGGTAGTCATCTTACGAAAAAAGTAACATTCTATTGAACAAAATTGTACTCTACTGAACTAACAAAAAAGGCAATGTACTATTCAACTAGCTTATTACTGAAGCTAAAAGAGTTAGTAGCATGGGAATTAGTAATAGAGAATTATTGTTGATAGTGAGGACATACCAAATATGTTACTAGTAGAATCAGCCTATATCCTTCAAGAGTTGTGATTTAGTTCATTCTCATTAAGCATGACTTCTAGAATTACTAAAGCCTAAAAAATGATATTCAGTAATGAACGATGAATTTCTTGATGTCTAGAAATGACATTCAATAATGAATGGTGGAGCCACGAGAAAACCTAAAAAACTACCGACATGGCATTCAATGTATTATTCACCTAGTAGTGGGGCTACTAGGTGAATTACTAGACTATTGGGTCATCATGCCTCGAAATAAGCACAACATCCACAACCCCTATTTCAGTAATTGATGTGGCATAGTTTCTATCAATGTGGTTCACCGAATGATGGGCAATAGTGAGCCAAAAAAACTACGACATGGCATTGTACCATTTTAATTACTTGAATCATTTAAGTGAGAAAAAAAGATAGATAATGTATAGAGATAATGATTAATTGAAGAGAAAAGGAAGAACAAACTTAGAATTACCGAATTACTAAATTATCAAATTGCTTGAATCATTGAATGATAAAAAATATTCATACATGTATCGAAATACAAATTAACCTCATGCCAACATGATAAAGCTGATGCGGTACGTGAGTAAACGCGACATGTATCACACACAACACAAACTAGTTATTCTCGATGTGTTACAAACGGAGTCCGTTACGGATGGGGAGAGCGCCATGGTCGGTGTGCTCGTCGGCTCGTGCTTTTTCGCCGGGCTCGGCAGCACATGTCCGGGATGCGGCGACGACAACGCGCCGCGCGCGTGCAAGAGCACCGAGGCGAGCGAGTCGGTTGTCACACCATGCACGTAGCGGTACATCTCCGATCATGGAGCTTAGTAGAGCTTACCATCCTTCCTAGAAGGTCTTGTCGCCGCGGCTCGCGTCCGGGGGCGACACCACCTGCGGCGGCGGCGGATTCATCATGGCGCCGTTGAAGTTGCCGCCGGTGGGGTACCCGGCCGGCGGCGCGGAGGTAGTAGCCCGCCCGCACGGCGGCGGCGCGCACGTACGGCCGCGCCGGCGGGCGGCCGGCGGCGCCGTCGCCGCGTAGGCGCCCGGCGGAGGGTACGCGGCTCGCCAAAGCGCGCGCGCGCGGAAACACGAAACCACACGCACGCGGTCGGTTCGTAGTTGTGATCGATCAAAAGCCGAAGTGGTGACGGGAAAAAGGATTTCCGAGCTCGCGCGCGCGCGGATCACTCGTCATGGGCGCCGCGCTGCGGCCGTCATGCGTGGCACACGAATCGCCGGCACGAGACGTCCTCCCCCGCCGGCCGAACCTTCCCGGCACGGCGCGCGCGCCGCAACCTCTCCTCGCGCCGCCGCCGGAGATCCGCACGAAAGTAAGGAAGTAGACGACGGAGCCCCTCCCCGCGCGGCCGGCCCCGGAGACGCGCGCCGTCGCCCTCCCCGCGGCCGCCGGCGCCCTCGCGAATCGCCGCCGCTCGGCCTCGATGAAAAAGGGGATCGGGGAAAAGGGACGCGGGTTAGGGGTGCGAGTCGGGGTGGTTGGGATGAGATGCGGTTTTAGCGGGTCGGGAGCATAGGAGAGGTTAACGGGCGCGGTTTGGGTGGGCGCACCGATTAGCCGGTCGGTGGGTAGGCTAGTTTGGGTGTTAAGGTGTAGAATAGGATTCTACACCTAGGGTGTAGATTAGCACATGTATATATATATATACACACACGATAGGGATATATATATATATATATATATATATATATATATATATATATATATATATATATATATATATATATATATATATATATATATCGGATATTTATATTCTATACTCTGTGTATGAAATAGCTATCGCCAGCCTCGCAGCTTCGGGGCGCCACCCGTTCCCGGCTCTCCGTCTGTTTTTTTTCCGTTCTCTCCTCCCACGTGGCCACGTTCGCATCGGCTCACATAAAAACCACGACAGTTTTATTTCAATCTGTGTCCCCCACCGGACTCCGTTCCCCGCCGCCGCCGCCCACGCCCCCCGTGTGTTCCACCACCGCCGAGGTCCACGCCTTGCCCGCTGTGATCCCGTCCTGTCGCTGCCACCCCCGGGCGCCCTTCCGCTCATGACCTCGTTCGCCCTCGAACCTTCGCACGCCTGGACGCCGTCGCTCTATCGCTGTCGCCCCTGTCCCCACGCCCGCTTCCTCCTCCGCCATCTCGAATTTGGGCACGAACGCGCAGCTAGTCCCTGCAGCTTACACCTCCTCCAGCTCATGTCGCCGTCGACCTCCGGCTCCACCAGCTAGTCTCCACGGGCTCCTGCTCAACCGGTTCGTCGTCCTCATTCTCAATCTCATTGCCAGGTATTTCTACGCATTTGGACAGAAAAATTAAATGCCTCACCGATTTGGATGTGATTTCTTTTGATCTATCACCCTTTTAATGTCTGTGCCTTCAAATCCCTCCCTGATTGGATGAGAATTCAGCCGGTTGGCAGCTGTTCCAATCACGATTGGATGAGACTTCGTCCGATTAGTTGCTGTTGGAATCCTGATTGGATGAGATTTCACCTGATTGGCTGTTGTTCTAATCCTTGATTCTGAGTTGTTGTCTCTACAGGGATGTTGGATCGGCTGTGACTCCCATCCCTTGCTTACGAACTGGTGGCAATGAGCAGACACACAATGATGTGTAGCAATGTGGAATCAAGGAGAGCACAAGTGCGGCAGTTCAGTTGAGCTATACGTTTTGTTGAATTAATCATAAGCATATTTTATCTTAAATTTCAGGTTTCATCAGTTATATAACAGAGATATAAAAATTAACTTGCCATGGCCATTTTAGTCAAGTCAAAATAATTTTTAGCCTTTGCCTTTATGTTCTAGTCTTCTGGACTGCTTTTCAGTTACTCAACAGGCTCCAATTGAACGTTAAAACTGCTATTTTGGTTAACTTTTTATCACACACAGTTCTAGACCTGGACCAAAGGTTTTTTGACCAATTGTTCATATAATTGTGGCAAACGACATTTCTATAGTTATTTTCATAATTTGTTACTATGCTGTTGATTGACATGAAACTGTTCTCTACCATTAAAGTTTCTGTTGGTATTTCTATTTTACAGAGCCCACCTGTTGGGAATCCTGGATTTAATTCTCTTGACTTGATGAAGCTTTCGCACTGGCTAAAACAGAAATATTGTTAACCAAAATACTGAAAATTGGTGCTGGAAATCATAAATAATTTCTGTTAACAAAAATATTGAAAATGGATGTTTGGAATTCAGAAATTATTTTTGTTAACTAAAATAATGAATATTGGTACCTGAAATCTGAACTTTTAAATAAACATCCACGTGACATTTATAATATTTTCCTGCAAGAGCAAGATGCAGATTCATCTAGTTGTGGTTGTCGGCAATTGGCACACCTGCTGGCGTTTTCGGTCAATTAGCATCCAATCCCCCCTACTTTGCTTGATTGTCCAAGTTGATGGAAAAGATTTGCGATGATGGTTATTGGTTAGCAGTTTGAATTAAATCAAGTCAGGGCCATGCCTTCAGGTGATTTTAGTCAATCAGCACTTTAGCAACCCCAAAATTTAGTGACCTAAGCGTTATGAAGTATCTTTTGGCATGAAAAGTCTACTAGCCATT
The DNA here is from genome assembly GCA_947561735.1 of Cenchrus americanus. Lineage (NCBI taxonomy): Eukaryota > Viridiplantae > Streptophyta > Magnoliopsida > Poales > Poaceae > Cenchrus > Cenchrus americanus. Next base: position 249,045,208 of record OX387241.1, read on the forward strand.
ACTAACTTCACTGTGTGTGTGCGTGCGCGCGCAGATCGGAGTCCCTTTCCAGAGACTATCAGAGCCTCTTTGGTGGTTCTGCAAAGTTCTTTCTTCTATGTATCGATTTATTTTTTATTTTAAAATTTATTACTAGTTGAAATTATGTAGTAAAGGGTGGATTAGAGTCACTTCCATAGTTGCTATATGAACTGGCCTAGTCATGTATTCGCTTTTGGGCATGCCATTGAAATATAAATATATCTATTTATTAGCCAATGTTAACTGAGCTGGAGAGAGTATTTGGTTTGAACTTCTATTTTTCTCAGTCTGCATTTATTGATTAAAACTGGATGTTCTATTATGCTGCTAGTGATACAATACATCCTAGGTGTTTACTTACGTTTTCTTATACCTATATACATCATCACTAGTCCATTTTGCACTGCGCTGATGAAATGTCCCAGTAATGTAGAAATTATATTTGTTATATATTAGTGTAGAAGAAACAGACACTCCTAATCTTTCTATGGCAAGTCTGCCGATGTGGTGTTAAAGCCTGTACATATGATGATCGCTGGTTGTTGTGCAAATATATGTGTGCTACTTTACCTATGACATCGTGCATTTTCACATCTGGCTGCTGATGTTAGGCAAAAACTTTAATCACAATAAACAGCTACAAAGCTTCTGGTTTCGATGGCGGGTCGCAAAATATTATTTGTACCATTAACATAAATTGGCTAAATTAGTAGATCCAATTTTCTTGCATTGTATGATAAAGTGGAGAGCAGGCACCGGCAGTGTGCTTTGCATCTATCGGGATACCATGAGGTTGTAGATACCAGTGGCCAGCGTTTCGGCATTCATCAAACTGAACCTGCAAGCATTAGGTAATTGAGTAATTCACTTGTTGCTTTAGGACTTGTTGAAGTTTCAGCTAATTTATGTGATGTGCAAGTAGATAAGACATTCAGAATGTTCATATGGTAGGTATGTTTGGAAGGAATTAGCACTATCATTCTTGATACTTTGTTATTCTTTATGCACTATCTTGTGGTGATCCTAGTGTTTACCGCACCAAATACTCGTTGTCCGATCATAAGTACTTTGTCCAATAGCACCGGATGTCATTTTCTTTTCAGGTCAAGGACATTCCAATGTATAACCGGCTGGCACATCTTCTTTGATTACCACTTTACCAGAATGAATGGCTCACTTATGCCACCAGAGCTTTGGTACTACCTGTCATCTCACTTTCATTCCTCACGGTGTAATTAAATTATGCACACTAAGGAACACTTAACAGTTTAGTCTTTGCTCAATGATGCTACCCAATAACATTCCAACTTAATTGAAAGAATTGCTTATATGACATCGAAACTAATCTTTATTCCCTATAGAAAATTACCTCACTTATTTGACACCATGTTTATCTTTTATGCCACATATTTGACACCAGATTTTATCTTTTATGCCTTTTATCCTGCCAATCATATACTCAGGAATGTTAACATTGCAGTATCAATATCTTAAAATGTGATTGTGGTTCACATTTGTGTCTGAAAGGAACTCATATTTGTTTGGCTGGACCAATGTTTTAGTGTCCATTGTCTTAGGATTCTAAACTAAGGCTCTTCAGTTAATATGTTGCCTAAGAAGATTCAACTACATACCTTGATATTTTGGTTTCCTTTACACTAGTAAAATAGATAATGTCCTGAGATGATATAATTTGATGAACTCACCATAGACTGAGTTCTATTCCTTCTGCACCTAGATGTCCAAAAATTGCACTAATTTATCAAATGTTGGTTTGTTATGGTTTTTTGCAGGCTCGATCAGCAGAGATTAGGGCTGAAACACTGCATTGCCTTTTCAATCAGAAAATATTGGCAACAAGTTGCCTGACGAGCTTATTCAGCTCCATGTCCTTTTTTCATATGAATATTGATGGCAAATATAATGTATTATAGAGAGATTTGTGTCCCTGTACCTACATGTTGCCCTTGTTGACCAATTTATGTTGAACAAATTAGCTGCTCTCATATTGGTTCGAGAATTACCTCCACTCAATGCACCCAATTGTGATAGGTGCAGTTCTAGTGACAAGCAGTGTGATAAATTACCTCTTGAAATCATGCCTCGTACATATTTTCAAATACTCATTTGCCTCTATTAAACTTCTGGTGAACGCACTGTCTTACAACAAAGACAATTGAAATAAATCATGGCACAAACGCATATTCAACAAACGGCTATATTAATAAAGAGAAACTACTGTCACATGGAGCATCTGCGTGCCTCCGGGACCGATGGAAAAAACGATGACGAAAAACCGGTAGCAAACCGTCAATGTGGAGTCCAGAAGCAAAAAAAATAATGATCTGTGTGCCTCACGGACAAATGATGAAAAAAAGTAGCCGGACCGTGAGTCGAACGTGGAGTCCAGGGAGACCGCAGAAGAAAAAAGGGACCAACGCGGAGCGGACTCTGGAGGACGGCGGGGCACCGGGCACGACGGGTGCGCAGCGAGCGGCTCGGAATGCGGGGTATCGAGCGCCGGCATATATATATATATATATATATATATATATATATATATATATATATATATATATATATATATATATATATATATATATATTTCAAGCTATGATTTCTCTGGCTCGAGACTAAGAAGCTGGTCATTACGTTTTTGCGTATCTATCTTATTGCTAGCCTTTCTATCCGTACATTGTGTATCCCCACATCAGAGATTTCACAAACGTCGCCGGATATCAACCCTTAAAACCAAAAATCATTTTTTGTGTTTACCTCCTTGACATTTTTGTGTTTACCTCCTTGACCACAACCTACCATTGAGTATGGATCGTCAATCGCAAGATGGTGACAAAATTGAAGATTTCAAGTATCTCTCCAGAGGAAAAATATTTCTAATACCTACCTTGTCTCTATCACCTCTTTGCCCGAGGATGAGAAAACGTCTAAGCATGGGGGAGGAGTTAGGTACAATGCAATTTAGAGTTCAAGGGGAGCAATTAAAAAAAAGAGAAGAAAAGAAAAATGACTAAAAAGAAAAAATAGTATAAAGACAAAATATATAAAAATATATATGAGAAAAGAAAAAACATATGAGTATGTATGATATAAAAATAAAATAAAATAAAGTGAACCCCCTGTTCTCTAAAGTGCATCAGGAATTTCATAAGTTTCAAGATTTAAGATCCAAACTCAACTTTTCAACCATGTGCAATTCGATAACGAGGACTTCCTTTGTGCCTCGGGATCACTCTTTGTCATTTGCACATGTCCACCTATCTCAAAGTGTGTGTATTTTTCTCTCCCCCTCCTTGACATAACATTATTTTCCAATAACCTTTTTTACGAGTCTCGGTAAGACCATGAGAAGCTTGTCTTGTTTTGAAAAAATCTCATTTATAATATCTTGGTAGAACTAAACTTTCCAAAAAAAGCTCCACATAAAGGCTTCCACTATATATATTGAGAGGGGAAAGGAGTAGAAAATAGGTTTTGAGAGACAAGATGAGATGAGAGTACATGAGCAAGATGCAAGGAAGTTTATTTTTGAACTTGGTTTAGCTCTTTTTCTTCATCTCGCTCTTAATTTCAAATTTTCTAAGATTTAGTTGAAATTTGTGAGCATGAGGTAATTACTTGTGGGAAATGCTTAAATTAATATCTTCCCTCCATAAGGATGAAGGCTAGTACATTATGGAACTTTAATGATTAAATCCTTGAGAGAAAGTTCTTGTGTATGATCAAGTGCAGGGTACAAGCAATGAAAGGCAACGCTGATATTCATTAAAGGCTTACTCGAGGACGAGCAAGGTTTAAGCATGGGGGAGATGTTGACGGTGAATTTCCGTCAACCTAGCCATGAGTTTACCTTTAATGTTGGCATTGATTTATTATTCTAACCACTAGAACTAACCACCCCTTATATAACAAGTTCACCCTTGCATGTCGATTTTGGAGTTTATTGTTTACGCAGGAAATCTACGCTAAAGAGGAGACTTTCGGGATAAGTTCATCAAGCACTTTGGAAGAAGATCATGAAGCCCGACAAGAGTCAAGACACGCGATGAACATGACTCCAAATGATTCGAGGACCGAAGCGTCAACGTGCAAATCTTCAGGGACTCAACCAGAAAACAGCGAAGCTTGGATGGCAAGCATTCAAGCCTTAACCACGAAGGAAACGACGTCAAAGGCCCACAGCAAGTGCACACAAATGAGGAATCACGCGAGAAGCAACCGGGGAGGAAGTCGGTCGAACCGGGCCGAAAAGAGCCCGAAGCCGGCCGGCCGGCCCCCATTCTCGGGGCCCGCCGGTTCGGCGCCCCCTTTGACCTAGCCGCCATTGGGACTATTTATAGCCCTCGCCAAGAACCACAGAGGATTGCATTCGCCATCCGCCGCCGAGAGCAGAGAAGAGAAGGACACCATTCCGGAGAGGAGAGGGTCGAGATGGTTGACTAGGGTTCCCCTAGCCGGCATGGGAACCTTGCATGGAAGACCACATCGGAGTTCCAGGAGCTAGGATCAAGATCAAGGTAGGATCCCGATGGTGATCTTGTCCATGTATTACTTCTATGTTGAATTAGTAGATTGAATCTGATTCTTAGCATCAAGTGCTTTCTGAAAGTGCATCTATGGCCCCTAAGTGGATTTTGGTGAATTGAATGATAAGACGATTAAAGGACTAATGATTTTGTCTAAGATTGTGAGCAGGTTTTCTTTATATATTCATGAGCAACCATTGAAGTATTTTAATTATGGATGTATATTATGGCTCACATTTACAAAGACAAGTATATGGTGCAAGACTTCATGAGGTTATTGAAAGAGAACAAGATGATGAGTGTACACACTATGGTTCTAAAGTTGGAAGCTTGCATATCCGTTGTCAATCAAGATCAAGCATTTGAAGCAAGGTTTTTCAAATGAAAGGTTAATTGTGCATGAAGTAAAGTGGAACTCAAAGTGGATTGGATAAGTGATGAAGAGATCAACCGAGATGTCTAGGGTGAGGGACTAAGCAATCTTTGGGGCCGTAGCTAAGCCGCCATTTGTGTTTTGCTAAGGTGAAGATCTAGCATCCGTGGGGTCTTCAAGTATCATATTCAAACCTTAATCGAGGGAAGCTTTGCGAGTCATCAACTTGTTAAGATTGGCAATATGGAGTGACTATGGATCCAAGTGAGCATTCAAATGCTATAAGGAAAGATCCTAAGTCACTAGCTCAAGTATGGACGTGCTCAAATCAAAGGCTATGTTGAAAGCCCTCAAGTGGATATTGTTCAAGTATGGCAAGAATTGAAGTTGTTCAAGCTCAAGAGGTCATCGAAGATCTTTTATTCTTTTCTTGAGTATAGGTATGCCGTACTGCCCGAGTGCCCCGCTCGTCCCGACAAGGTTAGTGATTGAACTCTGTCTTCGAGTACTGGTTGTATTGTAGTAGTCGTACTCACCTAAGTTGTTTGCTGCAGGATGACATTGCTAAGTTTGTCTCCGATCCAACTTCTCCTCCTCGACTTGTAAATATTCCAGAGGAAGGCAAGGGCAAGGCAAAAGAGCGCCGTTGAAGGATCGGATGGCGACTAGAGAGGGGGGGGAGTGAATAGGAGCCGGTAAAAATTCTTCCCAAAGAAACCGGCCTATGTCCTACTCAAATCCCGGTCACACACAAGCGATGGATCGAATCACGCACCAATCGCCAAGACCACGAGGTTATGGATCAACCTCTAGCCTTAGGAACGATTCCTCAAAGCACACGCGGAAGCACTAGAAAGGGGAGGAAGGAATCGAACCAAGAAGCAAAGCACACAGGCTCTGGCGGACCGTCCGCGCAGGAGGGGCGGACCGTCCGCAAGAGCCGCGCGACCGTCCGGCCCGGGTATCGCGGACCGTCCGCACCCGAGCCGCGGACCGTCCGGCCTTAGCCGCGGACCGTCCGTTACTCTCCACAGAACGACCCAAAGACACCCCCGTGCCACGGACCGTCCGCGGGGAGAACGCGACCGTCCGCCTAGCACCCGCGGGACCGTCCCCCCGACACCGCGGACCGTCCGAAACTTCGTCCAACCAAAAACCAAAATCACGACGGATCGAAACAAAGGACGAGCAAGAACGCGAAGAACTCGGGACGAACTCGAGCGGCGCGACCGTCCGCCCGTGAGGCGCGGACGCCGTCCGCGAGGCTCGACAGAATCGAAAAATGCCCGACCTCGAAAGTCAACTCCCCCAAATCATCATCGGATTTCCCAAACGGTTGAAGCCGTGGAGACAAGGATTTGGGGACTTGAAAAGCGTCACACAAGGATGCTATAACCCAAAAATCTTGCCTCCTAACTCCCTAAATCACCGGAATCGCGAATCCTTTGAGCACCACCAAAAACTAGAGCACCGAACGAAAACTCACGAATCGAAGTAGTTTCCGCGCTGAGGGCACAAGATCAAGCACAAAGATGCACAAGACATCCATCCATGTTTCCCTCAAAGAAATCCGGGAAGAAACTCACTCAAATCCGCTTTAATCACACCGGAACAAAGGCACGAAAATAAGCACAAAAAGCCACGAAAAAACAACCCCGAATCTTCTATACAAACCCAGGAAAGATTCACAAGGTCTAGCATGCCGCCCTAGCATCCATCCCTCTCAACAAATCTCTCATGAAGCTCTCATGCTAGCCTAGAGAAAATAGGAAGGAAAATAGCTACGAAAATGAGAAAGAGAAGGGGGGAAATGAAACCCTAAGTCGCGAGAGAGAGCGCCATCAACACACACTCCAAAGCTTATATATCAGTCCCGCCGTGAGTGGTAAATGACTCGACTACCCCTAACTACACCATCGGCGATACAACCCACGTAGGGGCATTTTGGTAATGTTTGTGGGTCTTGCCATCGGACGGACACGCCTTGCCGCACCCCGCGTCCTCCCGACGCAAGCCATGCGATCCCGCCGCGTGTCCTCCGCTTCTCGAAGCTTCCCGACACGCCCGATCCCGTCTCCGTCGTGTTGGGCCCTCGGACTTGGTTTTCGGGCCCAAACCAAGAAACCGTCCGCCGATGGTTTTGTGGGCAAACCACCAAACCCCGCGTGCCCGGGTCCGGCCTCCCGCCAAACCACTTGACTTGGACCGCCACCGTGCACCGCTCATCCGTCCATGACTACGTCTTGCTTGTATCGCCACCATGTGGCCCGCACCCGGCCCCACCGTCCACCGGTCCCTCGAACCGAGCCTACTTGTCTCTCCATCTCCCGAGGCCCCTCAAGGTCGAAGACCTTTCGCGCCCGTTCTTCACCCGCAACAACACGAACTAGGCCGCAGCCCCACACCCCGCGCACTAAGCCAAGAGTCGGTCCAACACCCGTTGTCAATCACTCATCACTAAGGAGCGGCCATCCACCGACCACCGGGACGCTCCCCGGTCCTCAATCTCCCCCTTGATGAGTGCATTGACAACACACAACGCGAAATGAAATTCGTAGTAAAAGAGAAAGAAAGAAGAAAGAAAACAAAGAAGCTCAACTCATGACCAAAACCGAAGAAAGGCGAAGAAAGGTCACAAGCCAAGCAAAGCACAAAATCCACACCGAAAACAAAGAAGAAAGCTCCCCCGAGCAAATGCCTCCCCCCCGAACATGTGGATGCAAACTCATGCAAACTCCCAAATTTCAGCTCACCTCTTCTGAATTTTCATTAAGCTCACCTTTTCTCCCCCTTGTTGACAATGTATGAATCAAGGTGAAAATGCAGAAATGCAAAGCAAAGCATATAAATATCTACAGGAGCTTCTCAAATAGGCCAAATCTAGTGTCAAAGGCTAAAAATGAGACAAAGATCACACACATGAATCATAGCATAGTCAAAGCATTGCCACAAGTAATATATGAAAATACAAGCATGTGACAAAGCAAAATTGTCGGATTTAAGCAAGCTTTACAAAAGAAGGCTCGCTTCACATGTAAAAGCCTATCCATGTCACACTTGAGCCACAAACATGCATACCATTTAAAGATCATACAAGGATATCAAATTCTCAGCAAAAGATCATGGCAAACACCCATAAAGCAAAGCATGTCATGTCAAAGCTCATGAGCCATGTGTCCACTTAGGGAGACTTCTCCACCGGTGAACATCATGCAACATGTTTTGCACCCATATGTGAAAGATAAGACATTTCAAGCATAGACATGATGGATGGAGCATTTTTCAAGCATTATGCACTTCTTTTCAAGATTAATTCATTTCATGGTACATGAAGTGCCTTTGCGGCAAAAAAAGAAGCTTATGCTCCCCCATGAATGCAACATAGGCTAAACATTCACAATGATATTCCGCCTTTGACCCAAATGCAAGAACAAGGCATCCAAGCACAATCTAAGCATGAAAAGCACATTTAGACCAAACTGTGACATGGATACACAACTACACACGAGTGGAGCATATTTCATCAAAAATTAGTCAAGATTAGCATTTATTTCAAAAAGGGCTATCTCACCACACATATATTTCAAATATTCCAAGAGCATAGCCTCACATCACCATTTCTCCACACATATAACCAATATCTCATAAATAGCCAAAGAGACTCAAATATGGCATATGAAAGAAGCTCATCATCCTAAAATGCAATATGACACAAATGCAACATGATATATGACAAGATGGCTATCCTACCATGGTTTATACATCAAGCAAAGCATGTATATACATCAAAGTAAACATGGTATGATACATATGGTACAAAAAGGAAATCCCTCAAGAAACAACTAGAAAGGGCAACACACCCCAAGTTCCCCCCGCAAGCGCACAAATGTAGCTTGGTCGAGAGGCTTTGTAAAGATGTCGGCTAGCTGATCTTGGGTAGGGACATGGCTCAAAACAATGGTTCCTTTCTCCACATTGTCCCTCAGAAAATGATACCTCACCTCTATGTGTTTGGTTCTGGAGTGAAGCACTGGGTTTTTGGCTACGCTTATGGCACTGGTGCTATCACAAAGAAGTGGGATCTGGGTGCACTCCTCACCAAAGTCTCTCAAAGTGTATGAAATCCACAACAACTGGGAACAAGAACTCGCGGCAAAGAACATACTCCGCCTCCGTGGTAGACCGAGCTACACTAGACCGCTTGCGGGAAGACCATGAGACCAACGAAGAACCAAGAAACCGACAAGTGCCGAAGTAGACTTCCTCTCGACTCGACAACCAAAGCAAAATCCGCATCGGAAAAACCATGAAGAGACAGAGAGGAGGAGGAAGAATACCAAAGGCCAAGACCAAAAAGGCATCCGTAGGTACCGAAAATCCTCTTGACGGCCCGTCGATGTGATGTCCTCGGCGAAGCCTCGAAAACGAGCGCACGGACACACGCCGAACCGTATGTCCGGCCTCGTCGCCGCTCAAGTAGAGGAAGGAGCCGATCATGCTCCCCCGTACTCCCGCCGGTCCACCGGTTCTCCATCCTCATCCGCATCCAAAGTGGCCGTACTCCCCATGGGAGTCGACATCGGCTTCACATCTTGCATCCGGAACTTCCTCAAGCATGTCTTTCGTGTACTTGGTTTGGTGCACAAGTGTACCGTCCTTCACTTGCTTGATCTCGGTACCCCGAGAAAATACCGCAACTCGCCCATCATGCTCATCTCGAACTCCCCGCTCATCTCATCTCGCAAACTTGGCAACAAGGTTATGTGACGAGCCACCAAAGACAATATCATCCACGTATATCCGAACAATCAACAAGTCATTTCCATGCTTGAGGAGAAACAAGGTCCTATCCACTCGGTACCCATCACAAACCCTCTCGCTCAACGGAAAACCTCTCAATCTCCCATACCAAGCACGGGCGCCCGTTTCAACCCATACGCAGCCCTTTTCAACCCGTATACCCCGTGTGGGTACAACTCGCTCTCAAACCCGTGTGGTCGCTTCACATACACCTCCTCCTCTATGACCCCATTCGAAAAGCACTCTTCACGTCCATCCGAAACAACTTGAACCCTTTAGCCACGCAAAGGCTAGAAGGATCCGAATTGCCTCAAGACGGGCCACGGAGCAAAGGTCTCCTCATAGTCGATCCCCTCCTTCGACTAAACCCCCGAGCAACAAGTCCGGACTTGTTCCTCACAACCATCCCATTCTCTCCCTCTTTGTTCTTCCAAACCCACTTGGTTCCTATGGGATGGCAATTAGGAGGTGGTTCAACTAACTCCCACACCCGGTTCCTCTCAAAGTTTTCCAACTCCTCATGCATAGAATTGACCCGCCTTGCATCGATAAAGCATGTCCAATGTCCTTGGGCTCAAAAGTAGCAACAAAAGCAAGCATGAGCAAAATGAGAGGAATTCCTCGGACCTCGACCGTGTAGTGCGTTCATTGATGTCTCCAATGATCTTCGACAGAGGATGCACTTCTTGAATCCGCCGGGAGCCTCACGCCTCGAGACTACCTCCCCCCTCAACTTCGCCTTCTCTCTCGCCCGGTCCTCTTGTTGCACCGTCGTTGTCCATGAAGTAGACGCGTCCATGCTCCAAAGTGGTCGTAGAGGAAGTAGTGGGTACATGCTCGCCCTTCGGCGCATGGTTCTCCCCATCATCATCTCCAGCCTTCATCTTTCTCCTCTTCAAAGAGGTCCTCGGCCATCTCTTCATCACCTGCACATTCAAAGCCAAGAGAGGTACATGGCATTTTCTCGTCGAAGGTCACCTCGCAAGTCTCCATGATTTTGTTAGTCTCAAGGTTAAGCACCCTATAGGCTCTAGAATGGTTAGCATATCCAAAGAAAATACCATCACTAGAGCTAGCCTAAAACTTGTCGAGTTTTCCCTTCTTCAAAATAAAGCACTTGCAGCCAAAAACTCGGAAGTGACTCACCTTGGGTGCCCGACCATGCATAAGCTCATAACAGGTCTTCTTTTTGAAAGCTCTCAATAAAATCCGATTGGAAACATGGCAAGCCGTATTGACAGCCTCCGCCCAAAACCTCCTAGGAGTCCCGTGCTCATCGAGCATCGTCCTAGCCATCTCACAAAGAGTCCGATTTTTCCTTTCCACGACTCCATTTTGAGGGGGCACATAAGGGGTCGAATACCGATGTTCAAGACCTAGATCACGACAAAAGGCATCAAAACGAGAGTTCTTGAACTCGCAGCCATTATCACTTCGGATAGCTCGAATAGCATTTCCATGCCTCTCGTTTTTCAACCTCACGATCGTATCTCGAACAAAACCAAAAGTCTCACTCTTATCCTCCAAGAAGAACACCCGTGCATAGCGAGAGTAATCGTCCACCACAATAAGGACATACCACTTCCCACCCACCGAGCGAACTCGAGCCGGCCCAACAAGGTCCATATGCAACAACGCTCTCGGGACGCTTGGCCATGACATCGGTCGTGGGTGGATGGGGAGTGGCTACCATCTTACCATGCCTACAAGGAGCACAAACCAAATCCTTCTCAAACTTCAACTTCGGCAATCCCTGACAAGGTCAAGACCACTCAAGCGGGAAACCAAATCAAAGCTCAAGTGTCCCAACAGACCCTATGCCATTTCCACAAATCGAAGAAGGACCCGCCATCAAACAACGAAAGCAGGACCCAAAGAACGAGAGAAATCGGCCCTGAAAATCTGACCCTCGGGGATGATCATACAAACAAGATCACCTCGAGAATCAAGCAAACGAGACTCGCCAGACTTGAAACGCACCTCAAAACCCTCATCAAGCAACTGAGAAACCGAAAGCAAATTGAAGCCCAAAGACTTCACAAGAGCCACTCTCTTCGACGTTACCTTGTCACTCACATGCACAACACCCTCGTGAAGCACCCTACCTCGTCCATTGTCCCCAAATGTAATGTACATCTTTTCCTTCACCGGGGTGAGGCCGGAGAACCACTTCTTATCTCCGGCCATGTGTCGAGAACACCCGAGTCGATCAACCAAATGTTCTCCAAGCCTCCCCGCCCTCGGCAAATAAACAAGAACGAGAATGAGCTAGTGACTCGACACCGGGGTTAGCACAGAGAAAGTTAAACCGCCGTCGAGCCATCCGCTCAAAAGAGGGGTTAGCAAACATCACTCCCTTGCCACCAAACTTCCCATGTCCCATGGGAGGAGTACGAGCACCACGAGGGGGAAAACGTGGTCCGTAGTTCCTCTCGGAACCCAAAGCTGCGATCATCTCCCCTAAACCCGTACCGAGGACGAGTAGGAGGACGTCCAAAGAAAACCACCACGAGCCCGACCAAACCTCTCACCAAGACGCACACCATCATCTCTCCCGACAAACCTCTCACCACCACCTCCCTCGTGGGAACCCGCCAACACTCCTCACACTTCCCACACCCCGTGGAAGTGGCACTCTAGGCTCGTGGAATACCGCGAGGCCGGCGATACCCGTCCCGGTTCGCTTGCTCCCTAGCAAGCCTCTCATCCCTCTTCCTCTTGTAGCAAAACTCGCAAGATGCCTCTCCTTGCCACAATACTCACACCCGAAGGGGATGGGTTTTGGTTTTGGCTCGGCTTCTCTCTAGGCTTCTCACCCTTCTCACCCACAAACTTCACCGGTTTCCGGAAATCATTTGTCTTAGGTGGGAATTTGGGTGGATCTTGGGTTGTGTCAAGCTTGTTGCAAAGGTGGTTGGGCTTTGGTGTGAAAGAGTTCTTGGGTGCTTTTGGGAGTGGGACTTGGATCTCTCCGATCACCTCAAACGCGGGATTAGACTCAACACACTTCTCGTACACACTCTCCCCACTCGTTCTCTCCCACTTTCTCACCCAACTTCTCAAACCCCAAACCACGACCATCGCCTCTCTTGAACTCCTCAATCATGATTTTCAATTGAGGTTCCCCCCGTACAACCAACCCAACACCTTCCTCAAATAGTCATTCTCCTCATAGATGACATCCAAACGGGAAGTAAGTTCAAGATTACGCAAAGTGACTTCATCACAACCTAGAACATGCATTTGCAACAGGAGATTTCAAAGATGCTTCCAAAGAACTAATGGTAGAACGAGCATCGACAAGCTTAGCATGCATAGTAGGACATGATTTGCAAGCACCAAGCAAAGTAGGTCTAGCCTTAAGCTCATCATGTTCACCTCCTAAGAGCATCTAGTTGAGCCAAAATAGAAGCATTCTTCTCATTGAGCAGTTTGATCTCATTCAACCGGGCATCACATTCAACACATTCAACATCATCGGGAGTAGTAGGAGCAAGTTTTCAAAGAGTCATTCTCAAGTTTCAATTCAAGCAATTTTGACTCTAACTCTCCTACTTTCTCACTAGCATTCTCAAGCCGAGCCCTAAGATCTTTCCTCATCTTTTTGGCATCTCTCAAGACACTATCACTGTATCAAGCAAACCATTTAACCTAGCAATCTCGGCAAGCAAAGAGTCGGGATCACGATTTACCTCATCCTCCGAGTTGGAGTCGCCGTCCTCCTTCACACTCTTCTTGCCGCTCGAGCTATGGGCCATGCCACAAAAGCCCTCAAGTGCCACACAGCTGCCCCCGCCGAGGTTCCGGCTTGCACTCTTCTTGCCACCGCGCCTCCCCGGCGTCTTCATCTTCACCGCTTGAGCTTGACTCGCTCCTCGCTTGAGCTTGAGTCGACGTCGCTCGCACCGCCACCATCGCTCTTGCCTTGTTCTTCTTGTAGGTGCTCTTGCTCTGGCCGCCGCTTGTCCTTGTCCTTGCTCTTGGACTTGTTGAAGTGCTTGCCCTTGGAGGAGTACTTGTCTTCACGCCTCGGGTGCGCCTTGTACTCGTTCACCTTGTACTTGTTCTCCTCCGCTTCCGGCACTCGGCGATGAAGTGGCCACGCTTGCCACACTTGTAGCACGTCCCCGAGCTCCACCTTGCGTTCCTCCGACTCTCGTGTAGTCGTTCAAACCTTCTTGAGAGGAAGGCCGCCTCCTCCTCGCCCAAAGACATCAAACTCCTCATCCGGAATGGACATAAGAGAGGACAAAGAAAACTCGTCGACAGGAAGGGTTAGATTTGCCCTTTGATCCTCCCACAAGAGCAAGACTATGGTCACCGAGCCCTCATGCTTGGATAGCAACTTCCCGTCAACTTCACCGACTTGAGCTTAGAAAAGAGGTCATCCAACTCAATAGTCAAATAATTCCCCGACTCCTTGATGGCCTCAACCTTAGCACCCCAAACACTTGGATCCAAGACATGCAAGAGCTTCAAAGCCCGATCATGCGCCTATTCCTGAACACAAAATCCTCAACATTTGCCTTCATGTTGTTCACGATGGCGGTGAACCTCCGAAACATCGCATCAATTGTCCCTCACCAAGGGAAGTGGGAGTGTCCAAATTCTCATAATAATCGCATCCGGTAAGAGACAAAGAGGCGAGCCTTCACATGGTTATCACCACCGTGAGCAACCTCCAACTTATCCCAAATTTGCCAAGCAAGATTCAAATGGCGAACACGCTCCAAAACCCGATAACACAAAACCCCCCCCAAGGGAAAAACCGCTTTTGCATTAGCCTCATACTTGGCCTTGGCATCGGCATGGGTCACCATAAGAGTATGGATGTTGACCGGAATAGCATAGCGTCTTGTCAAGCACAATAAAATCCAACAAATTTTCCTCGAAGAAAGAAAGATCATCATACGAGCCGCCCACTTGGGGCTCACCCCTGCCCACCGAGGGGGGCGGCCCCCCCGCTCAACGTACGCCATCGTAGGATTCGAGACTTGTCAAAGTCGCAAAGAATCCGCCCCCGCGCCCGCTCCGTGTTGACGTAATAATTGTATCAAAGTTCGTTCGTGACTCGCAAGCGTACAAGTCTCCCGTCGTAGTCAAGGGACCCTTCTTCCCTCGAGTGGTGAACCCAAGGTATCGAATCCGTGGAACAAATGTGTGACGCAAGACTTAATCTATTAAAGCCAAATAATCTTCAATCTTCAATAAAGAACCTAATGCATCTAAGTAAAAGACACAAAACAGATCTAATCTACTAAAACCGGAGAAAACAAAGTAAGATTGGGTAGATAAACCGATCTAGAGAGATCGGGGTAAGCCTTTTGTTGAAGTTCCAAGCAAGAGAAGAAGTAGCAAATCAAATCTTAATAAAAGCCTCTTTAAATCGTGGTTTCCCGTCCAAATCCGAAAACATCCGCCTTTCGAGACCCCCGTTCGTCACAACGTATCCCTATTCATGCGGGGAGCTTAGGGCGAGTCAAAAGACAAGTCGAGATTCTTTCGAGAGGATCCGGCGTGTACCTCTAGCCACCGCGGCTACAAGAACACCCTATGTAATCTATCTCGAGAATAGAATTGGAATAAGCAAATCCGATCGAAAAACGAAATCTTCGAGGAAACACTTGATCGCTGAGAAAAGATTCAACTTGATAATTCAACTATAACAATGATACATACACAAGATCACCACCGGGATCCTTCCTTGATCTTGCTTCTAGCTCCGGGAACTCCGACGTGGTCTTCCGTGCAAGGTTCCCACGTCGGCTAGGGAAACCCTAGTCAACTAGCTCGACCCTCTCCTCTCCTAGATGGTGTCCCTCTCTTCTCTCGCTTCTCGGCGGCCGAAGACGAAATCTTCTCTCGCGTGGCTCTCGGTCGGGGGACTATAAATAGCCCGATTGGCGCCTAGGGCAAAGGGCGTCCGGATTTGGGCCCTAAATGGGCCGGGGCCGACCGGACGGGGCCCGCCCCGCCCGGGCCCATTTAGGCCCGCGCCCCGCGGGCTCCTTTGCCCGAGGTCGGTTCCCTTGCTTCCCGGATGCTTCCCCCTTCCGCATGCACGGTCCATGTCGTCGGTTTCTCTCCGAATTGGACTCAACTCCTTGTCTTGGAAGATTCAAGACTTTTCCGGTCGTGTCCCCGGAGTATGTCGTCTTCTCGATCAAGTCCCCGCTTCTTGGAGTTAATTTTACTTCATTGCATGACTTGTTCAGGGCTTCAAAGTCTTGTCATGAGGTGCTTGATGAACTTACCCCGAAAGTCTTGCATTCAACACTAAATCCCTGCATAAACATTAAACTCCAAAAACGACATGCACACGTGAACTTGTTATACCACGGGGGTTAGTACCAATGGATAAGGTATAAAACTAATGCCAACACCGAAGGTAAACTCATGGCTAGGTTGACGGATTTTCACCGTCAACATCTCCCCCATGCTTAAACCTTGCTCGTCCTCGAGTAAGCCTTCGATGGATATCATCATTGCTAAACAATGTTTAAACTTTGCACTTGATTACACATGAGTAAACATAATGCTCTCAAAATTTAATTCATTAAAGTTCCATAATGTACTAGCCTTCATCTCTACGAGGGGTAGATTCTTATTAAGCTTATCCCACAAGTATTAACATGCTCACAAAGTTTTAAACAGATCTCGTAATTTTTGAAATGAAGAACGAGATAAAGAAAAGCTAAACCAAATTCACAAATTTAAATCATCTCGTGTATTGCTCATAAACTCTCATCTCACTTGTCTCTCAAGCCTATATATTCTACTCCTTTCCTTCTCATATATATGTGGTAGGCTTTATATGGAGCTTTGGGAAAGTTTAGTCCTAACAAGAATTTATAAATGAGGTGTTGTCAAAACAAGACAAGCTTCTCATGGTCTTACCGAGACTCGTCAAAAAGGTCATTGGAAAATAATGTTAAATCAAGGAGGGGAAAGAGAAAAATACACACACTTTTAGATGAGTGGACATGTGCAAATGGCAAAGAGTGATCCCGAGGCACAAAGAAAGTCCTCGTTATCGGATTGCACATGGTTGGAAAATTGAGAATGGATCTTTTTATCTTGAAGCCTTGAATGCACTCCTAGAGAACCGGGGGAGTTCACTTTACGCACAAATATATTTTTTTTTCTTTCTCATTCTTTTCTTTCTTTCATTCATTCATTTTTTCTTGCCTCGTCATATATTTACCCCATGACTTTCACAACGAAGTTTTGATTTTTTATACCTTGAAAGTCATGAATATCACCGGATTTTTTTTTTCTTTCATCATTATATATATTTTTTTTAAATACTCCCTTTGAACTCTAAAACTGCACCGTACCTACCTCCTCCCCCATGCTTAGACGTTGCTCGTCCTCGAGCAAAGAAGCGAAAAATAAGGTAGGTACTGGAGATAATTTTCCTTGGAGAGATACTTGAAATCTTCAACGTTGGCACCGTCTTGCGATCTTCCTTGAATTGATGATCCATCCTCAATGATAGGTTGTGGTCAAGGAGGTAGTCACAAAAAGATGATATTTGGTTTAAGGGTGGATATCCGGCGAAGTTTGTGAGATCACCGATGCGGGGATACACAATGCACGGATAAAAGGCTAGCAAAAAGATAGATACGCAAAAATGGAATGACCAACTTTTCTTAGTCTCGGGCCGCAGAAATCATGGCCCGCAATAACTCACTCAAAAATAAATCTTGTACACTAAGGTTTATGCACTCAAATATATATAAGGCTTTGGATAGGTTGAGCAACACACAAGTGATATTTGTGACAAGGTTAGCAATATTTTTGAGCATAAAAGACATCTTCAATCCATTCATAACTTGAGAGCACATAAAACACTATGGGTCTTTATTTTAATCATAACCTCCGCTGAAAATTAAGCTAGCATTTAAATAAATTCAGATCTGTATTTTTAAGAGAGCACTAGCTTAAACATGCATAAATCAACTACAAAGATGAACAAAGCTGCAATTTTAATCATATATCAACATGGCACGAATTTTGTAACTTTTCCAATGATATAATCAAGGTGGTGACTTTATTAATGGTGATATCAAGTTGAAATACACACTGAAAATAAACATACATGCTTGCTGAAAATTAAATAAAAACAGAAAAATACTACGCAAACACACATAAGCAAAAGCTGAAAATTACAGAGAAATAGAAAAGAAAAGAAAACTAAAGTTCCTAAATCTTCTAGTCCTCCGCCGGTGGTTGATGTTGGTAGTCTTGATAATAATACCCTTGCTCATAATATGAATGAACACTTCCTCCGTCGAATTGATTTGGCTCCACAAGGTGAAGGCGTCCAAGTTCAAAGGCAATATTTGCGTTGCCTTCACCGAGTTGAGCTGCGTTGGATTGGATGGCTGCGATATTTTGAGCATTTCTTGCAGCGATACCCTCCAATAATAGCCATGCTTTGTTGTGGTTGGGGATGATGAGCGTAGGACTCCGCGAAGTTGGCGTTGGGCACAACATAATTTTGTGGGGGTACCGTGCACCGCCCCCCCATGCTTGTTGTTGAGACCCTCCGTAATAACTTGGCGGAGGAGGAACCCCGCCGGATGGTTGCACATTGGGTTGTGCTCCACCCTCTTGTGCGGAGGATGTTCCCTCTTCTACGATCCTTCCTCTTTTGTTCTTCCTTGCAGTGGACAAGTAGTCCCTCTTCCAACCAATCTTCCCTTCCTTCGGTGAAAAGCCTAAGCCTCTCATCCGGAAGAGGGAGGTTCACAATGGCCAATCGCGTAACCTCTTCTCTCATCTCCACTAATGTACTTGCCTTGCCGCAAGTACTCAAAACCGAGAGAGGTACCGCGCAAAAGGTGAGCGGGGTTTCTTGCGATCCCCCGGCCGCAAGGAAAAAGCCAACATGGAGAGGTAACACCCCGAACCAATATCACTAGCCCCCGATGTTGCTTCACAACACCAACGGTTGATCATGAGGTAAGAGGGGTCAATTGGCCGCCCGGCAATTAAAGCCGAGTATAGCCAATTTAACTCCGTGTCGGTCACCTTTGTTTCCCTCATCCTCCCCAATACCCTCTTGCACATCCAAGAGTGAAATATCCGGATAATGGGGTTGCGGATGCTTTTGCGTTGTTGATGGGCATCTCCGGAGATCATGCCCCAAAATTCCGCCAACATGCCGGGAGGCACGTCAACTTTCTCCGAGCGCCCTTGTGGAATCCAAGCAGCTCCCTTACGTGCTCGTAGGGAACCACTTGTTGGATTCCCTCCAAACGGAATGACAAGCTTTGCACCCCATCATCATCAACGATGGGTGCAATAGTCATTAAAATTTCCAAGGTGTAACCCAAGTGGGTGTCCACCGAGATTCCGTTGGAGAACCGAACCCACCCGAGGTGCCCCAACATGTAGTTTATGTCGGTGCGAAAACCCAAGGTGTGGAGTGCTTGGTCGTCGAGCTCGACGTTTGGCACAAGCCTCTTCTCAAGATTGGCGAGCCTATCCTCCTCCTCCGCCGACATGATGATGAAGCCGTACGAAGATTGTGCTCGGGGTGTAAGGAGGTGGTGCGGTTGAGCGAGTCGATCGTCGTGGTGGCGTGGGCTGCTCCTCCGTGTGCCCACGAGGTTCGGTGAACCTCATGGAAGTGCTTCTCGCAGCCCTCATCCCACCAAGGAGGAGAGCGTCGCTCCTCCTCGGTGGTGCCGTGTCCGTCTCCATGCTCCCGGGAGACTCGAAACCGAGTGCCTCCTCGAAGACGTGGTTGATGACGGCTTGGACGACGACGAACTCTTCTTCTTAGAGAAGAGACTTGTGGTCTTCTTCCACATGCTTGCTGCACTCTCTCTTCAACTAAAAATCCGGGTTGCAACCGGTAAACTAGGCACTTAAACTCTTTGCTTCGGATGTGGACTTTGAGTGGATTAGGGAGGTGGATTTTTTTCTGAGCTCTCAAGCTTGGGTGGTTGGCTAAGTCTACGGAGGTTCCGAGCACACAAACTTGAACACACAAACAAGGGAAGGAGAGGGAAGCTTGCTCCGCAGAAGACGGGCGCCGGGGGACGCCATTTATAGGGCGCCGGCCGGCCTAGGCCGGCCGGCCTGTGGGTGCTCCGGCTCCTCCTCGCGCGTCTTTCTCCCGAAGACGATCATTTCGCCTCTCGCAACTTTCCCCGCCCGCGTGCTCCACGAGTTGCACCGCCCAAACGCTCTCGTCCACTCCTTTTCTTGAATTATTGGTCCTCCCACTTGATGCTCCATGCTTTGGGTCATGTCCATGCTCCCTAGCTCCACTTGCTTCACATGCCACCATTGAAATCCTGCAAAGTTGATGCTTGCTGCCCACCATGCTTGTCCTTTGCATGTGGAATTGGTGAAAGTTGATAAAAGGGAATCCAATGGTGCATGCATGATTAATTCAAACTTGATTGCCTCCATTTAGGTGTGTTTAAGGTTAAGCACTCCTCTAATTCGAATTTTAAAATATTTTTCAGAGCCATGCAAGAGCTTGAGCATAATTTTAGAGAAGTTTTTAAGCCATTAAAAACAAATGTAAGTCGAAAATATTTTTTCGACTACGTCGATTTTGGTCTTACCGGTAAAGTTTGCTTTCATCGGTTGAGAGCGAACGTTTTCCCGGCTTGATCATGGGGGCATAGGTTTAGGTTCTAATTTTGGCTAAATAAGAAAGATTTTGAACAGAACAAAATTAGAATAGGCTTAGAAAAATTCTAATCCTAGAGAAACCAAAGATAAAAAA
Organism: Cenchrus americanus; assembly: GCA_947561735.1. Taxonomy (NCBI): domain Eukaryota; kingdom Viridiplantae; phylum Streptophyta; class Magnoliopsida; order Poales; family Poaceae; genus Cenchrus; species Cenchrus americanus. Next base: position 249,065,696 of record OX387241.1, read on the forward strand.
TTTTTAAAACCAACCAAAAGCTGATTTCTAGGTTCACGCGAGTCCTACCACGTGCTGAATTTTTATAACATGAGTATAAATCGTGGCTCTACTCGTGTGGTTTTAGCATGAAAAATAAGCCAACCTCAGCACCATAATGAGGGTGAAAGGTTGAGCTAAGGTTCTGAAATTATTTGGTTGAGGGGTTTCTCGAAAAGAAAAGAATTAAACAAGCACATAGGAGGGTTCATGCAAAGGGTTTATGATAAAGCAAACATTCAATCAAGAATTATGTCTCTAATATTGTTCAACCACTTCTAAGTCTAATATCTTTGCGTAGTAAAACTCAAAAACTAAATTATTAAAAATACTCGAAAAACCCGGAATCGGGTTGTCCTCCCGTAGCTTATTCTTGGCTCGACTTGACGAAACGGGTTGCCTCCCCGCCTAGCGCTTCGTTTATAGTCTATAGCTAGACTTCTTCACTTGATTACTCCGGATCAACGCTCTTTGCGGGCGTCGCAATCTTGGGTACCCACTTCTGCACCATCTTGGGCGCGGGCTTGTCTTTTGGCTTGGTCGGCTTAGTCATTTTTTTGGTCTTCACAGTGCGGCTTCTCTTCCTTTGTCTTGACGGATGCAACACCTTCTTTAATTTTCGTTACGTTCACTTTTTCGGCTCCTTCTTCTTTTTCAGCCCCTCCGTTTGTTTTGGTTCTACCTTCACTCTAATCATGTTGCATGCCTCAATCCTTGGACGGAACTTGAAGGAACTCCTTTCTCCGTTGATATCGAACATGATCTCCCCCTTGCCAACATCAATAGTTGCTCCCACGGTCTTGAGGAACGGCCTCCCTAGGATGAGCGGCGGCTTCTCCCTCTCTCCCATCTCGAGCACAACGAAGTCGACGGGGATGAAGTGGTGTCCAATCTTCACGGGTACATCTTCAGCAATGCCCAAGGGGTAGCGAATGGAGTTGTCACCCAGCTCCAAACATATTCCCGTAGGCTCCATCGTAGGCGTAACTTCTCGAACACATCCCTCGCATGACACTCACACTAGCTCCAAGGTCGCATAACGCCTTCTCGAAGTTGAAAGAACCAACTGAACATGGAATTGTAGGGCACCCGGTCTTTTTGCTTCTCTAGCCCATAAGCAATAGCCGCACTACACTCCTCGGACATCTTGACATGATCTACCCCGAGTGTTGCTATCTCATATTTATTTGCAAGTATGTCTTTAAAGTAACGAGAATATGTAGGTACTTGTAGGGCATCTAGTAACGGCATGTTGATGCTAAGTCTACGCACAACTTCCACAAACTTCTCAAAGTGGTTGTCAAGTTTACCTCGGAAGTAGCGTGGCTTGAGTTGCGGTATCCTCGTGTCATCTTCCGAGCATCTCGACTTCGGGTTCCTCGGTGACGATCCCCCGTAACCTTCTCTTTAGTAGCCCTTTCCACCTCGGTGGACGGTTTCGGCTTCCTTGCTCCCGCGGTACGTTCCGGATCTTTGGTCTCCTTCCCCGAACGCGTTTGAATGGCCTTCGCCGATTCGGGACATTTGGGTTGTCCCGAAGCTTCCCTTCATCATTAGTGAGGCGCCCCGCAAGTTGTCCAACTTGCGTCTCGAGCATCTTCATCATGTTGAGCACTTGATGATTGGAACTTCCGACCTCCGTCACTTTGCTATCGATGTTCTCCAACACCTTGTCTATGGTCTTGAACTTGGTGACGGTGTCCTTGTTGATCTTAGCTTGCTCATCCATGAACTCCTTCAATTGTATCCGAAGTGGAACCGCGTTAGGAATAGATGAGCTTGCATTAAATTGAGGCCTACCTTGCCCGTAGCGGAAGTTCGGCAATTCTCCCTTCCTCATGTAGTCGAGCACTTTGGCTTCCTCCGGACAATCTTTGCGGACATGGCCATACTCTCCACATTCTTCGCATGTGGACCTTGCTTCGGCGGCCTTCAAGTCTTGAGCCTCTTTCTTTTCTATCTCCATCTTCTCCAACCTCCTCATGAGCGAGTCGATCTTGCCTTCAAGTATGTCTTCCTTCTCCACTTGCAAGACTCCTTTGACGTTCCCCATGGGTTGAGCCGGGTGTAGGCGCCCTGGATGACGCCCACGTGTCATTATCCGCGACCTTCTTGAATAGCGTGAAAGCTTCCGTCGGTGTAAGCTCTATGATAGATCCTCCCGCTGATGCATCGATGATCGTCCTTGACGCCATGGTGAGTCCTTGATAGAACTTTTGCACGAGGTCTTCTTTCGGGAACTTGTGATGTGGAACCGCCCGGTGTACTTCGTTGAAGCGCTCAAATGCCTCCGAGATAGTTTCGTAGGATATTGAACAAAGGTGGCAATCTTATTACGCAAGCTTTGAGTTTTACCCGTGAGTAGTATTCCTTCATGAAAGCCTTCATCAACGTGTTCCAATTTTGCACCGTCTCCGCCGTTGAGAGTGGAACCATTGCAACGCCTTCCCGAGTAGTGAAAACGGAAAAGCCTTGCCCTCATTTGATCTTGAGTCACCCCCTCCATGTTGAAAGTCCGACATAGTTGAATGAATGCTTGGAGGTGAAGGTTCGGATCCTCTTGCCGTGAAGGGTGAGTGTTGCACCATGCGGATTGTTGAGGTCTTGATCTCGAACGGTCTTCCGATCTCGTCGAGGTTCAAGATTGGTAGGTCGATGATGTCCGGGGTGCATAGCTCCCCAATCTTGCGTTCTTCCGGTGGTTGGTCACCCATCTGTGGACGTCGGTTCTCCCGCGGACTTTGAGGTGGTGAATTCTCCGGAGATTCCCCGCGATCCTTTGTCTTCCGACTCCGAATCTACAAAATCCAGCCTTTTAGCTTGATGTGCTTCGCGTCTCCTTAGCCCCGTAAAGTTTTTCCCGGATCATCCACAAAATTATTGGGTTTGTTGGAGAGGTAGCCGTCCATCTCCCCGTTAGGGTTAGCAATAAACAAAGTATGCAGAAAAAAACTAGAAAACAAAACAAATCTATAAAGACTAGAGTTAGACAAACTAGATTAGATGTATTTCGGGGATGATCGAAATTTATTAGATGCAAAAATAGAACAAAATCAGTACTGAAAATTACAAAAAAAAGCAATAAAAAATCAAATCTTGATCACTTGTTCCCCGGCAACGGCGCCGTAAAAAAGGGGCTTGTTGACTGTTAATAATTGTATCAAAGTTCGTTCGTGACTCGCAAGCGTACAAGTCTCCCGTCGTAGTCAAGGGACCCTTCTTCCCTCGAGTGGTGAACCCAAGGTATCGAATCCGTGGAACAAATGTGTGACGCAAGACTTAATCTATTAAAGCCAAATAACTGCAATCTTCAATAAAGAACCTAATGCATCTAAGTAAAAGACACAAAACAGATCTAATCTACTAAAAACCGGAGAAAACAAAGTAAGATTGGGTAGATAAACCGATCTAGAGAGATCGGGGTAAGCCTTTTGTTGAAGTTCCAAGCAAGAGAAGAAGTAGCAAATCGAATCTTAATAAAAGCCTCTTTAAATCGTGGTTTCCCGTCCAAATCCGAAAACATCCGCCTTTCGAGACCCCCGTTCTATCACAACGTATCCCTATTCATGCGGGGAGCTTAGGGCGAGTCAAAAGACAAGTCGAGATTCTTTCTGGAGGGATCCGGCGTGTACCTCTAGCCACCGCGGCTACAAGAACACCCTATGTAATCTATCTCGAGAATAGAATTGGAATAAGCAAATCCGATCGAAAAACGAAATCTTCGAGGAAACACTTGATCGCTGAGAAAAGATTCAACTTGATAATTCAACTATAACAATGATACATACACAAGATCACCACCGGGATCCTTCCTTGATCTTGCTTCTAGCTCCGGAACTCCGACGTGGTCTTCCGTGCAAGGTTCCCACGTCGGCTAGGGAAACCCTAGTCAACTAGCTCGACCCTCTCCTCTCCTAGATGGTGTCCCTCTCTTCTCTCGCTTCTCGGCGGCCAAAGACGAAATCTTCTCTCGCGTGGCTCTCGGTCGTGGGACTATAAATAGCCCGATTGGCGGCTAGGGCAAAGGGCGGCGGATTTGGGCCCCAAATGGGCTCGGGCCGACCGGACCGGGCCGCCCGCCCGGGCCCATTTAGGGCCTGAGCCCCCGCGGCTCCTTTGCCCGAGGTCCGCTCCCTTGCTTCCCGGATGCTTCCCCCTTCCGCATACGGGTCCATGTCGTCGGTTTCTCTCCGAATTGGACTCAACTCCTTGTCTTGGAAGATTCAAGACTTTTCCGCGGTCGGTCCCCGGAGTATGTCGTCTTCTCGATCAAGTCCCCCCGCTTCTTGGAGTTAATTTTACTTCATTGCATGACTTGTTCGTGGCTTCAAAGTCTTGTCATGAGGTGCTTGATGAACTTACCCCGAAAGTCTTGCATTCAACACTAAAACCCTGCATAAACATTAAACTCCAAAACCGACATGCACACGTGAACTTGTTATACCACTGGGGTTAGTACCAATGGATAAGGTATAAAACTCATGCCAACACCGAAGGTAAACTCATGGCTAGGTTGACGGATTTTCACCGTCAACAGAGTGAAATTCTCATATTGCATCCGGTAAGAGACAAAGAGGCGAGCCTTCACATGGTTATCACCACCGTGAGCAACCTCCAACTTATCCCAAATTTGCCGAAGCAAGATTCAAATGGCGAACACGCTCAGGCTTCCACGGATCACACAAGCTCGAGCACAAGTGATCAACGGCTTTTGTATTAGCCTCATACTTGGCCTTGGCATTGGCATCTGGCCACCATAAGAGTATGGATGTTGACCGGAATAGCATATGTCTTGTCATGCACAATAAAATCCAATAGCTTTCCTCGAAGAAAAATCATCATACGAGCCGCCCACTTGTGGTAACCCTTGCCATCGAAGTGCGGCGGACCGCCCCGCTCAACGTACGCCATCTTAGGATTCGAGACTTGTCAAAGTCGCAAAGAATCCGGCACCAAGCTTCCGATACCAATTGAAGGATCGATGGCGACTAGAGAGGGGGAGTGAATAGGAGCCGGTGAAAATTCTTCCCAAAGAACCCGGCCTATGTCCTACTCAAATCCCGGCCACACACGAGCGATGGATCGAATCACGCACCAATCGCCAAGACCACGAGGTTATGGATCAACCTCTAGCCTTAGGAACGATTCCTCAAAGCACACGCGAAGCACCGGAAAGGGAGGAAGGAATCGAACCAAGAAGCAAAGCACACAGTGCTCCGGCGGACCGTCCGCGCAGGGGGGCGGACCGTCCGCAAGAGCCGCGCGGACCGTCCGGCCGGCATCGCGGACCGTCCGCACCCGGCCGCGGACCGTCCGGCCTTAGCCACCGACCGTCCGTTAATTTACACAGAACGACCCAAAGACACCCGCGTGCCACGGACCGTCCGCGGGGAGCACGCGACCGCCGCCCTAGCACCCGCGGACCGTCCGCCCGACACCGCGGACCGTCCGAAACTTCATCCAACCAAAAACCAAAATCACAACGGATCGAAACAAAGGACGAGCAAGAACACGAAGAACACGGATGAATCGGACTCGCGCGACCGTCCGCCAGAGGCCGCGACCGTCCGCGAGGCTCCTGGACTGCAACGTAAAAATGCCCGACCTCGAAAGTCAACTCCCCCAAATCATCATCGGATTTCCCAAACGGTTGAAGCCGTGGAGACAAGGGTTTGGGTACTTGAAAAGCGTCACACAAGGATTCTATAGCCCGAAAATCTTGCCTCCTAACTCCCTAAATCACCGGGAATCGCGAATCCTTTGAGCACCACCAAAACCTAGAGCACCGAACGAAAACTCACGAATCGAAGTAGTTTCCCGCCGTTTGAGGGCACAAGATCAAGCACAAAGATGCACAAGACATCTATCCATGTTTCCCTCAAAGAAATCCGGGAAGAAACTCACTCAAATCCGCGGAATCACACCGAGAACAAAGGCACGAAAATAGGCACAAAAAGGCACGAAAAACAACCCCGAATCTTCTATACAAACCAGGAAAGATTCACAAGGTCTAGCATGCCGCCCTAGCATCCATCCCTCTCAACAAATCTCTCATGAAGCTCTCATGCTAGCCTAGGGAAAAATGGAAGAAAAATGGCTACGAAAATGAGAAAGAGAAGGGGGGAAATGAAACCCTAAGTCACGGAGAGAGAGAGCCATCAACACACACTCCAGGCTTATATATCAAGTCCCGCCGTGAGTGGTAAATGACTCGACTACCCCTAACTACACCACCGGCGATACAACCCACGTAGGGGCATTTTGGTAATGTATGTGGGTCTTGCCATCGGACGGCCACGCCTTTGCCGCACCCCGCGTCCTCCCGACGCAAGCCATGCGATCCCGCCGCGTGTCCTCCGCTTCGAAGCTTCCCGACACGCCCGATCCCGTCTCCGTCGTGTTGGGCCCCTGGACTTGGTTTTGAGGCCCAAACCAAGAAACCGTCCGCCGATGGTTTTGTGGGCAAACCACCAAACCCCGCGTGCCCGGTCCCGCCTCCCGCCAAACCACTTGACTTGACCGCCACCGTGCACCGGCTCACCGTCCATGACTTCGTCTTGCTTGTGTCGCCACCATGTGGCCCGCACCCGGGCCCCGCCGTCCACCGGTCCCTCGAACCGAGCCTACTTGTCTCTCCATCTCCCGAGGCCCCTCAAGGCCGAAGACCTTTCGCGCCCGTTCTTCACCCGCAACAACACGAACTAGGCCGCACCCATGATCACCTTGGACCAAATAGCACGCACTTCTGTTGCTTTGTGCGTTGAGCGGGACTCGGCCGGTCGGCCGGTCGGGGGCCGCCGATCGAGCCGGTGCCGCCAGTTGTGTTGGCTGGACGACCGGTCGGTAGCACGGTCCCAACCGGTCTTTGCCTAGCATGAGTACATTTCCCTTTGCTTTGTGCATATCTTGTCATACGCATCACGGTTTTGTTTTGTCGCTCACCTTTATTTGCACTTCAACGATTCTAATATAGGGGGAGCTCACACGCTTTTCTTCCAAATTTGTGCTAGTGGCATTTAATGCCAACTTCTTGAAATTCAACTCAAAGCACAAATTAGGGAGCTCTAGCTATATCTAGAATCTAAAAGCGCTTTAATGTTTTATTTGTAAGCTTTAATCGAATTGTCATCAATCACCAAAAGGGAGATTGAGAAGTGCATCTAGGCCCCTAAGTGGATTTTGGTGAATTGAATGACAAGACGATTAAAGGACAATGATTTTGTCGTTGTGGCCGGAGTTTCATTATATATTCATGAGCAACCATTGAAGTATTTTAATTATGGATGTATATTACGGCTCATTTACAAAGACAAATATATGGTGCAAGACTTCATGAAGTTATTGAAAGAGAACAAGATGATAAGTGTACACACTATCGTTCTAAAATTGGAAGCTTGCATATCAGATTTGTCAATCAAGATCAAGCATTTGGAGCAAGGTTTTCAAGTGAAAGGTTAATTGTGCATGAAGCAAAGTGGATCTCAAAGTGGATTGGACAAGTGATGAAGGGATCAACCGAGGGGTGTTACATCTTGTTGGAGTTTTCATCTCCTTCGAGAAGAATTTTTATCGGCTCCCATTCACTCCCCCCCTCCCGGTTCGCCGTATCGGTCCTTCAAGTATCATATTCAAACCTTAACCGAGGGAAGCTTTGCGAGTCATCAACTTGTTAAGATTGGCAATATGGAGTGATTATGGATCCAAGTGAGCATTCAAATGCTATAAGGAAAGATCCTAAGTCACTAGCTCAAGTATGGACGTGGTCAAGTCAAAGGCTATGTTGAAAGCCCTCAAGTGGATATTGTTCAAGTATGGCAAGAATTGAAGTTGTTCAAGCTCAAGAGGTCATCGAAGCTCTTTTATTCTTTTCTTGAGTATAGGTATGCCGTACTATCAAGAGGGATGCAACTTAGCAAGTTGACCAAGTCAAAGTGCTCTCTAGTTGACCTAAGTGAGATCTAGCCTTAGAGTGTGCTAACAAACCCTCCTAACCTAACCTGGGTCATTTCATCTTGATGGTGAAGTGATAGTTTCCTTAAAAGGGGTTTTGGGGGTATCTCGGGCCTGACTGGTCTGACCGGTCAGAGGCACCGGTCTGACCGGTGCCGCTAGCCCAACAACTAGTTTTTCAAACACCGGCCTGACCGGTGTGGGGCACCGGTTTGACCGGTGCCACCCGGGGACTAACAGCTAGTTTTCTCCTTTGAGGGGTATAAATACCCCAAGCCTTCTTCAAGTGAGGGTTTCTGTTTCTAGTGAGTTTGCTGAGGTCCCAAGCCATTTCTAACTAGCTCTAAGCCTTAATGGCTCTCCCCAACCATCTCTTTGTGAGATTTGTGGATTCAAGCCATCATCTTTGTGTTGGGTTGAGGAAGTGAGCCTAAGAGCGACCTAGTGAGCTAACAAGAGCAATTTCCATAGCTTGAGCACTTTGGTTTCGCGTATACAAACTTTGAAGCATTTGTTACTCTTGGAGGTTTGCCTCCTAAACAGCTAGGTGTCACCGGCTAGCTCCCAAGGTTGTGGTGAGCAGCGGGAAGTTTGTAAGGGCTGCGATCTTGCCTCTTCGTGGAAAAGATCACCTTAGTGGAAAGGAGGAAAGTGGTTGAAAGAGACCCGACTTGTTGTGAGAATTGTCCCTTACAAGCCCCTCAACGGAGACGTAGCCATTCCTCAGTGGGTGGTGAACTTCAGGAAACAAATCCTTGCATCTTCGTGTGGTTTGATTCTCTAAGTTGTTTTTCTAGCATATTACATTTGCTTCCGTTTCGATCTACTTGGGTGTGTTACTTGTGTGTGCAGGGCTCATTACTATGCTTATGATCATCTACAAAGGCCACACCATAAGTTTGGTTCGTGCTAGAAGCCAAGAGGTGCTTGAAGTTGTTTTTGCAGGTTCTCTGTGCTACACTGATCTGACCGGTGAGGCGCACCGGTCTCACCGGTGTCACCTGTGAAGTCCAGTGCTTGACCGGTCTGACCGGTGGAGCACTGTCAGCTCAAGTGTTTGGGGAGAAAGAGTTTAAATTGGTCGTCTCGCCTATTCACCCCCCTCTAGGTGACATCAAGGTCCTTTCACTTTCGTTGTGATTTGTCTTCGTTTGGGTATTTTCCTCCCCGATCTATCCCACGGGTAGATTGTAGGATGTTCTTGTAGCCATGGTGGCTAGAGGTGCAAACCCGATCTACCAAACATTTTCATCTTGTTCTTCTTGAACCCACCGAGTAGTACCAACCTATAAGATTACCCCCCGTAGTGACAATACGGTAAAGGAGAAAAATGGGAGTCCTCGGAGTCAGAACGGGAGCCATGCTTTCAATGAGATTCGTTTTGCTATATTCTTCTTTACCTTGGAACTTCAACAAAAGACCCGATCCAATCTCTAGATTGGTTCTCCCCTCTCTTTCTCTTCCTACCTCCGCTGTGCGGTAGACTAGATGAGTTTTGATGATGATCTAGTAGATTAGATGCAAAACAACCTCTTGAGATCAAAGCTTTTCCGCTTATTAGATTGGATCTTGCGTTACACATTGTTCCATGGATTCGATACCTTGGGTTCACACTTAAGGGAAGAAGGGTCCCTTGGCTACGATGGTGGACTTGTACGCTTGTGAGTCCAAACCAACTTTGATACGACAATCAACCGTCAACAGATTCCCTTGGAGATTCTGACGGTTCTTCGACTTCGGCTTTTGGATCTAGGGTTTTCAACCCTTTAGCTTGTGTTGCACATCTCCTTTGCTTGTAAAGGTTTCTGAATCATCCACAAAAATATTTGGGTTTCTTGGAGAGGTAGCCAACCATCTCTGGTTAGGTTTAGCAAAAACAATAATCTAAAAAAGGAAAATTAGGGTTAATCAAAAACTAGATTAAATTGAATTTTTTTTCAAGGATGATCAAAGTTAAGGGATGCAAAAGAAAAATCAAAAGAAAAACAAAAAAATATTCACAAAAAAGCGATACTAGATTGGATTTGATTGCTTGTTCCCCGGCAACGGCGCCAAAAAAGGGGCTTGTTGACGGTTGATTGTCGTATCAAAGTTCATTTGGATTTGCAAGCGGACAAATCCCCCATCGTAGTCAAGGGACCCTTCTTCCCTTAAGTGTGAGAACCCATGGTCTCGAATCCGTGGAACAATGTGCAACGCAAGGATTCAATCTAGTAAAGCAAGGAAACTCTTTCTCTTGAAGAACCAAGTTGCATCTAATCTAAGAGGTCATCGAGAAAACACATCTAATCTAATCTACTAAAGAGGTAGCAAGAGAAAGCATAGAGATAACCGATCTAGAGAGTCTAGATCATGTTTATGTTGTAGCTCCAAACAAGATAGATGAAGATAGAAAAGCGAATCTCATTAAAAGCATCTTTAAACCGTGGTCTCCATTCCGATTTCGAAGATGCCCTCCTTTTGGAGCCACCGTTCTATCACAACACACTCCTATTCGTGCAGGTTAACCTAGCGCGAGTTCGTGAAGAACAAGTTGAAAACACTTGGTCGGTCCGGTATGCACCTCTAGCCACCGCGGCTACAAGAGCACCCTATGCAATCTATCTTAAGTATAGATTGAGGAAGAACCAAAACCAAGGGAGAACAAAATCATCGAGAAGGCACTTGAGCGCTAGAAATCGGATTCGCTATAAAACTTAATCATGAATGATTACATGAACAAGATCACCACCGGGATCCTACCTTGATCTTGATCCTTGCTCTGGAGCTCCGACGTGGTCTTCCATGCAAGGTTCCCACGTCGACTAGAGAAACCCTAGACAACTAGCACGACCCTCCTCTCCGAGATGGTGTCCCTCTCGCTTCTCTGCTCCTCGACGGCGGATGACGAATGAATTGATGCGTAGCTCTTGGCGAGGGGGCTATAAATAGTCCGAATCATGTCTAGGTCAAAGGGGGTGCCAAACCGGGCCCGGAACGGCTTGGGCCGACCGGCCTGGGCCCGTTTCAGCCCTGGTTTCCTCCCTGTTGCTTCTCGTGTCTTCTAGAACTTTCCACTTCCTGCATGTGGGCCATTGGTGTTAGTTTCTCCGTAGTTTGGATAGGGCTCCTTGTCACGCAAGCTTCAACACTTTTTGTCTAGGTTCTCGGAGTTTCACGGCTTCACGCTTCGGTCCTTGGGCCACTCGGAGTCATGTTCACTTCGTGTCTTGACTTGTGCCGGGCTTCATGATCTTCTCACAAAGTGCTTGATGAACTTTCCCGAGAAGTCTCCCTTTTAGCGTTAAAACCCTGCGTAAACAATAAACCCCAAATACCACATGGGAGTGCGAACCTAACATATGATGAGGGTTAGGATCGTTAGTTAGGATATAAAATAAATACCAACACCGAAGGTAAACTCATGGCTAGGTTGACGGAAATTCACCGTCAACAATCCTTATGGCAGATTGTATCCACCCCCATATATATCCACCTCCTCCACCACCTCAAAATCAAGATGGTGAAGAAGATGACCAGTAGCAGTTGTAGAAGACCTCCCCATGCCTTTATTGGTGATGGATGACAAAGGGGGAGAAATTCGGGTTGATTAAAGGAATGTGATCTGTTTCTACATATGTTGTCTACCAAGACAGGTGGGATCAGATTTCTAATCTCAGTGGCGCCGAACTCTCTCTGGTGGCAACTCTGTACTATCTCTGTCTGGCAAACTCAGTGGCACCAAGTTTCCGAAATCGGTGGCACCAAGTTTGGCTATTGGACGCAACAGGCCCTTGAAATAAAATTCTCTTAGCTTCAGTTGGACTTGAGAACCTTTGTTATGTGTGCTTAAATGTGTGTTGAACCTATTTATGCTTATTTAGACTCAGTTTCTTGTTAGTGTGATCTTATTGGGTGATGCATGATTTTTATCTAAGATGGCCAGCAAAACCCGGCGACACCAAGTTTGACAACTCAGTGGCACCGAGTTTGGCTGACAGCTCTGATTTTCTATCTTTTATTTGTTGAAGTGCTTATCTTGTGCATGCATCACGTTTCATTTGTTCACACACTTGTTTTGCACCCCACTGTTGCATGGATTTAGGGGGAGCTTCATATTTTTCTTGAAAATGTGCAAAATGACATTTGAGGCCAATTTTTATGAATTCCATTCATAGTACATATTAAGGGGTAGCTCAACCTAAATCTATGTTTTTAAGCTTTATTGAATACCTTTTGTAAGCTTTAATTGAGGTTGTCATCAATCACCAAAAGGGGGGAGATCGAAAGACATCTAGGCCCTATGGGTGTTGGTGTATTGTTTGACAACTAGATTGAAGGTCTAATGACTTTGTTAAGAATGTGAGCAGGTTATATTATGTATAACAAAGCATGTTGTATGACATTGGTCATCTACACGATGAAAACAAGCTATGTATGTATAAGATCAATTGAGGCATGGTTTTAGCCTCATAGTGTGAAATGGCTTGTTAATGATAAATGTCTTGATATTTATTATATGTGATCCCATGAAACATAGATCGTAGATGAGAAGCAAATGAAGGTGAAGATAGAGGCATATTGATATTGGAATATTGGATGGTCTCTAATTAAAGGAACAAAAGGGGTATTAAAATCAAAAGAATGTGTGATCTCAATTAAATTTCACTCTTGTTGTTGAATCAAGCTAAACTCAAAATTGGTGATAAATGGATGAAGAAATCAAGCAAGCGATTAGCAACGATGTACTAAGCTAAGGTTGGCCAAGTAATGACTTGGACGATGTGCTTGGCTAGGGTGAAGTGGTTGTAGCTTGGAGGATTTCAAGGTATCAAGTTGAGCCAAATCAAGTATAGCAATGAGGATATATCAAACGCTTTTTGAATCATGTGAAGGGTGACTTAGCATCTAGAAGTGGAGTTCATTCATATTTATTGAATATTGATCCAAGTCACTAGCTCAAGGTTGACGTGCTCAATTCAGTGAAACATTGATGGATGGATCTCACAAGTGGATAGATTGAACAAGTATGACTATTCATGAAGGTGAAGCTCAAGTGTTCTTATTGCATTTATATTTGATCTTGAGTATATGTATGTTGTACTATCAAGAGGGATGCATCACAAGGAGTCTTGAAAATGTCTCAGTGCTCAAGTAACCTATGTGAGTTGATGAGAGACACAAAAACCATATGTACACGACTTCGGGTTTGACCCTGTGTCAAACCCGGTGGCACCAGTTTTGGAAAATCGGTGACACCGGTTTTGTGTCAGCCGGCCTAACGGCTAGTTGTTTGAATTCTCAAGGTTACTGTGGCACTGGTTTTCACTATTTGTGTTATATACTATTGTAATGTGTGCTACTATGTGTGTAATGTACTATAATGTTCTAAGTGACTTAATGTCAGTCTGTGATGCATGTTTGTATGGTGATTGGGTTGTTTTTTGAGCTCTACCTTGTTGTTGTGTACTGACTGGGTGAAACTGTTCTAACCAATTTTGCCCTAGGCATCACACACCTTTGTTGTGTTTGTCTCTTGTTTTGAGAATTCATGTCTTTTGCATCACACACTTATTTTATTTTGTCACACACACCTATTGCACTCCACCTTGCTGAGATTTAGGGGGAGTCCATGTTTTTTCTTGAATATGTGCAAATTGGCATTGTGAGGCCAAAATTTATGAATTAAATTCATTGCACACATTGAGGGGGAGCTTTATCTAAATCTCAATTCTTAAGAGCTTCATTTATATATCTTTTGTAATCTTTAATCAAGGTTGTCTTCAATCACCAAAAAAGGGTGTAAGTGCAATCAAGCCGTTAGTGGGTTTTGGTGAGTTGAGTGACAACTTGATTAAAGAGCTAACACCCTTGTGAAGCATATGAGCAGGTTGTTAATTATTGAATAAATGATACTTATAAGGAAGACCATGTCTATGGCTCATAACACAAAGGAAAACAAGTGTGGATCATGACGTTATACATGGAAAGCATACAAGCATACTAAAGATGAATGTCATTATATGTTGTGTGTGGTTCTCCCATTAGAGTTTACATAAGACATACAACAAGTTATTCTAAATAAGTAAAAGAGTGGATTTCACTCTAATGTCCAAAGGGGAATATTGATTCATACAAAAAGGTTTTGTTTGCAAGACTTCAAGAAGAGCTTTGAAAAAGGTCATATAGCTATCTCCAAGTTGATAGACCTACAAATGGAAGTTTGCAAAGTAAGGATATTCCTTATCAATCAAAGAACAACTATTTGAGTGGCATGTCAAATGGAACTCTCTATATGATGCAAAGCTTGACACAATTGTGGCAAGGATAAGTGATCAAGAAATCAAGATGGCTAAAACGAGGAACCAAGCAAAAGCTATGTATAGCGACCATGAGCAAGTTGTTAAAGTGAAGTTGATAGCATCAAGGGATTTCGAAGTACCATATCCAAGCCTACTGAGGGAAGCAATGAATTGCATCTAGTGTTATGATTGATAAATTGGAAAGACTTTAGAATTCAAAGTAAAATCTACACTCTCGATGGACGAATTCTAAGTCATTAGCTCAAGGTGGATATACTCAAGCACATGCTTATATCTATACATTTAATATATGTGTTCAGCTGGTTTACATTGTTGGAAGCCCTCAAGATGAAAAAGATCAAGTCCTACATCATTCTTGTTGAAGCAAGCTCAAGTGGTTTAATTAGTGTTTATCTTTTATCCTGAGTTTAAGTATGTCGTACTATCAAGAGGGATGCAACATTGGTTGGACAACAAACATCAAAAAGTGCTCAAGTGAACTCATGAGAGACTAACTCGTGAGATCTAAACCTTGGTGGGGTTCTCTGGCCCAAACCAGTCTGACTGGTTTGGCAAACTGGTCTGACTGGTTTTGGCACTAACACAGTCCAACCTCTAGTTGGTTTGAAACCGATCTGACCGGTTGTGTCTGACAGACTAACAGCTAATTTTGTGAGGATTGGGTATTTATACCCATGAGCTCCTCTTTGAGGGGTTGCTGGTTCTCCACACATCTAAAACTTTCCAGAACCCCAACTGAGCTCTCCCTAACTGTCACACCTGTTTTTCCAAAGAAAACCAAGTGCAAACCTATATGCATGCCAGGATCATGTTTCATGCATATAGAGACATATAAGTGTATACAAAAATAGTATCACGTAAGAAAAAGAAAGATTATCCGAGTGTTACGCTTAATCCTGGAAACGAAGGCATCAAACTCCACAAGCAGTCGACTGGGAGTTGTCTACGCCTAGAACTCAGCAACATCTTCACAAGACTTCAGGGTAGCATCCTCTTTCTGAGCAAAAATGTTCATAGCAAGGGTGAGCACTTGTCGTACTCAGCAAGTGTGAGGAAAGAATGAATGCAAAGGCTTTATAGTGGACTGGCTCAAAGCATTTAGCATTTTAGTTGGTCAAGTTTTATTAGCACCTGATTACTAATAAAGTATAAGTTTACACCAACCTACATTAAGCATAAAGATAAGAGAAACACCATAAGCATATGGCTAAGATAACCAGAAACCACGATTTAAGTCCATCTTCAAGTTCAATTAATCATGTGAGGGTCCAGGCCGCTCTTGACCGTGAGCACGGATAATCAATTAGTTTTACACTTTGCGAGAGGTTGTACACTTTCACCACAAGCGGCGTAAAAGCTGCGAAGAACTTTGGACCCAACCACACGATGCGATCGAGCACCATACCACTACCGAGGTGTGGCCGCATAGGGACGCTACAAGGCCTTTACAAAGGTTCCCCGGCAAGTTGTGACCCACAAGGTCCGGATCAGTTAGCAAGGTATAAAGTCCCCTAGCAGGTCGATACCCCACCATAAAAAGAATAACTCACCCAACCCCCTGCTAGAGCGGGTCCATACCCCGCAGTACCGCCGATCCCTTGTCCTTATCAGGTAAGATCACCCCAAGCTAAAGTTCCTAATTAGTTGGCCAAGACTAGTGCCTGTTTAGTTCTTGTGGTTGTACTGTTTTCCTGGGTGGTTCTCCATGTTCCGATTAATCATAGCAAAGGTGATCTTGCAATTAAAATAACATAAAGGAACATAGAGCATAAAAGGTAACCATGTTGATTATTACCAACCCAGTTGAGCACACTAAGCAATATCTACCATCAATATTAATTAAGAACCGGGTTCAAGATAACAATCAAATGAGGCTAGTCATCTTTAATAGGAACCCATCAAAATTAATGCAAGCAATGCAATGGTGATTAATAAAATTATTGGGACAAAAGATCAAGGGCACACCTGCCTTTAACCACGGAGGATAGTTGCTCAGATTATCTTCACCTTCATGCTCATCAATGCTCTCGAACCTCGTTCGTTCTACTTACATCAATCACCGGCACAAGCATAACAAAGCAAACAAGCAAAATTAAGAACAATACACCAATCAAAAGAAAACTTTAAAAGAACGCACTAAAAGATAAAGATCGATTCTAAGGATCAGTAAAGAACACAAAGTGTGCTTGGAAGGGAAAGGCTCGGTTAGCTTTGAAGAGATGGTTGTGGAAGATTGAGCAAGACCCGGAAAGATCACACTGAAATACGCAAGCGCAAGAAACGCTGAAAACAGAATAAGCTCGAAACTATCGTGAGATCATTATCAAACAACCAGAGACTACGCTTGGCATATTTTAATCAAGAAACCATGTGAAAGAATATTTCAGAGAAATACTCTATGTTACCATTAAACAAGTTACATTTAATTAAAGAAATCACGACAAACCTAATCATGTTTTATTTATAACATTCGAGTGGAAGTTATGTCAAATTAACAATTACTTTAGAAAGATAAAGCAAGTATAAGATATCTAGACGAGTAACTTTATATCACGTGTTCAACTAAACATATTTAATATTGAAAAGGCATTTATGATGTCATTAGGCATATTAACTTTATTATGAAAACCGATGTTTTACACTAACCATCTTTTATTATTTAAAAAAACTAGTTATAAATAGGGATTAACCAGTTACATCATGATTAAAGAAAACCGGATTAGAACCTAATCACTTTTTTTACTTATAAAAGCATTGGAATAAGAATTAGTCAAAATTAACATGCATCTTTAATGTTAAAACAAGTAACAGGTGATACACATGCTAACGTACAGGTTAAGGTGAAACGAACGAGAATGGTAGAAGCAAACTATCAACACACAAGAAAAACATTAAGGTGGGGTTAGGAAAACTAGTCTACAAAGAGAACTCGTATGAACAACTGACACACTAACCAAGGGTGATCTGATTGACAGGAGAAACAGATAACAGGGTAAGCTCTAAAGAAAGGTAGCTACGATAGATTAGGTACAAGAACACAGCTGATTCATAAAGAGGCAACCTAATTGAGATAGGATAGACATGAACTAGATATTGGTGAAATAGATTCTACGAGAAACATGAAATAATCATGGTAGGATCACTTGATAAAGAAATGCAGAACAAAAACTCTTAAGATATCCACTAGGATCACCAAGGCACACAAACCGTGCTTAGAAGGGAAGGGTCTGATTAGCTGGACATGGTTTGAGCTTGAGCTAACACTAGAAAGATTTAGGGCTTCAGATAGACTTGATCAAAAGAGACACTGAGGTAAAGAACGTCTAACGATTGATTTGCATATGAGAGATCAAACTATGAGCTAGGTTTATTTTCAATTAGCAAAAAGTATGTAGGGATATTTCATAAAGAAAACACCCTAAGTTGGAATTAATGCAACATTACTTTTTATTTCTAAAAGACCGGAGTAAAGAACTAATCAAGTTTTATTTATAAAGATTCATATAAGAATTATTCCAATTAAACATTTAGTTTAGAAAAACTAAACTATATGAATGATCTAAACGAAGCTTTGTGGTAGATCATGTTATTATTGAAAACAGTATTTACATTGATATTAAACAAAATCAACATTTATTTATAAAGCCGGAGTAAAAGCCTAATCAACTTTTAATTAGAAAAAGTTAATTAATCATTAAGTTTATTAATATTGAACTTATGGAAAACCGGGTAAAAGATCTAATTTAGATTTTATACAAAAGCATGTGAGAGAAGCATTATGCAAATTAAATTTGATTATGAAAAACGGTGTAGAACTATATTGCTTTTATTTATAAAAGGTGTGTATAACTAGGTATTAATCAAAGTTAATATTAAATTTATTTTCAGAAAAACAATCATGAAGAAAAGTCATCACTAATACGTACTTTATGTTATTATGGACCTGACGCAATTTGAACGGATGAAATCGGAGCTAAAACAAAGAATCTATGGAGAAAACAAGATTGGAGGACGTATTCGTGAATAACTATAGATCTCAGGGGTTAGCAAAGAAGATTTGCAAGACACATCAAATAGTGCTTGTGAATAGATCTAAAGATAGGGTTAGATCTGAAAAAGGGTTTGGGATGGATCAGTTTGTGAAGATTTACACTTTTCAGGGGGTTTTCTATGAGATTCGCAAGACACAAAAACTAATCTAACCATTACAACTTTCCTCAGGGGCTGATTGCAAAACCACCGGCTCCCTTCTTCTTCCTCGGTCCGATACAGAGGCAGAGGGGCCTTCCGCTGGCGGCTCTGGTGGTCCTCGATTCCGGCAACTCGGTCGGCTAGAGCCCAGGCCAGATGGGGGAAAAGAGGGAGGAGGTCGCGGGGAACTCGGAGACGTACTCACCTTGGAGGGGGGAGACGGCAGGGTGGCCGTCGGGGGTATGCAGCGGCGGCTGGCGGCGGTCTCACGTGGCGGTGGTGCTCCGGTGCACTTCCGACCGTGAGAAGGGGTGGAGGAGATCCAGCTCAGCGAGGCCAAGCTCGTGGTCGTGTTGGTTGGCTCCAGGGTCGACGGAAGCGGCGGACTAGGCGGCGGCGGCGGCGCGGCGCGCGCCTACGGCTCCGGCGGCGGTCTTTGGACGGGGAGGCGAGGCACGATGCGGGCGGAGGCGGCCGGGGTTAGGGTGCGGGGCTCGAGGCCGCGGCTTTATAGGGTGCGGAGGTCGCGGCACGGCTTGGCACGGAAGCCAAAGGTGGCGGCGGCGGCGTCCCGGCCGGCCACGGCGGCCTCGGCCTTTAGCCGGTGGCCGGATGGGCCCCGCCGGCCGGGGCGGTTGGGTCGGAGCGCATTGGGTCGGGCCCACGGGCTCGGCCCAATCCGGTAGGATAGGTTTTCTTTTTTTAATTTTCTGAAATACATTTTCAGTACAAAATAATTCCAGAGAAATTCCAGTAATTCCTTTAAAGCACTAAAAATACTCAGAAAATCTCAAAAATTCCAGGAAAATTCCTAGAGACACATTGGGACATGAACAATCCAAATAAAGCATTTGGAGCTCATGAAAAGATTTTAAAGCCTTCTAATAAATAGAAATAGCTCAAGGAAATGAGAATTAATTCCAGAAAAATCCGGAAAATTCTCGGAAGGATTTGGAAAGCTCCTAAACGTATTTTTGAAACCTTTTTGCACTCAAGAACCACCAAGATGCATCGGCATGAATGCAACACTCACAACCTTTTATTTGATTCGGAAAATCAAACAATGATTTTTCCTATACTATATTTCCTATAAAGAAAATAAATGTTGGAATTTTTTTTAAAATTATGAGAAAGTTGTTATTTAATTATTCTCTCTATTCACATCTTGAAATTGGAAATTTCGGGGTGTGACAAATCTACCCCCCCTTAAAAGGAATCTCGTCCCGAGTTTCAAGAAAGGTTAGCAAGAAACGAAGACTCATGTGGGTATTATCCAAAGCTTATCAACTTTCCTCATATTGACCTTCCTTACACAAGCATACCAAACATGCTCTTCTATTCTCCATAGCTCATTGGACTTGTATAAGAATATATAGTCTGGTCCCACTTATAACTTATCCATTCTTCTATCATTGTGATTTCTCCACTCTTTGCTTTGCTCTGTCATAGTCCTTGGTAGATCAACTTGCGCATCAAGATTCTTCTTGATAGGAGTGACATATATAGGTCGAACAATCTTAGGCTGGGATTTGTCGGAACCAGGTTCCGTACCATTATCTGCCCCTAGATGTGATAACTTCTTCTCTCGTCTTGTTCTACGATTTTGTTTGTTGGATCACTTGCGTCTACCGGGTTTGTATTCCTTGCAAATGATAATCCAATCATCAAGATTTAGGGTTTGAGTATGACCTTCAGCTTGAGAACCTTCTTCTTGAGGTCGGTCTTGGGTGGACAACATCTTCTACTTATTGATATCTATAGGGTTATGTTGGCGAGCTTCTGTTGTCATAAGACTAGCTTCCTTCTGGGGACATGAAAGAGCATGGTGCTCACCACACGGACACATATCTGGAGCCTTGTTAACCTCATGTTGTTTCTCCATTGTTAGTTTCCGTGCTTCATGCTTCTTCTTCTTTCTTTGATTATTCCATGCTTCAAAGAACTTGCCTCTTCACTGGCCCAATGGGAACTCTGTCTTTGGCCATCTCATTACGAAAGTAGGTTGTGCTAGGCTGCATCCTTCCTATCTTTACCTTCATGATTTATGTTGGAGCTCTCCATTTGATTGGGTATTTGTGATAGGATCGAAGAGATAAACGAGAAAAGTAGAGAGAAAGAATGGGAAGAGCAAGGAGGTGGAAGATACAAAAGAAGAACCCAACTAAGCAACGATGTCATTGCGGATATAAGATCCACAATACACCAACACTCACTTCAAAGAACCAACACAAATAATGTCATAAAACCAAGCATCATCATGCAAGCACCGAATTTCACCAATCAAGACATGGTTAAGGGAACGAGCTACACGTTGTTAATAAAGTCGAGGGTATCCACCTAAGAGATTAGATGTAGCTCCCAGTAAGGATATCCATAAACAATGGATTTTTCCCAGATCAAGGAGTACGAAATTATGAGATCATCCCAACTAGAATCACCTCAATCGGAGGTTTAGAACTCAAGATATGAATTAAACAAGATGACTATGTCAACAGTGTTGACAGATTCAGAAGCCTCCAAAGTTTTGGGAATAACTCTCTGTATATGCCACCTAAATTGATGAATTTTGGACAGAGTGAAACTTATAAAATTCCTGAACTACTCCAATTGGATTTACCTCAATCGGAGGTCCATATCCCGAGATATAAAATAATGAAGGTAACTAGGTCAGCAGAGTTTACAGATTCTGATAGCTCCAATGTTTCAAGCATAGCTCCTGAAATATGTACTGGATAGGGCTGAATTTTTTATATAAATTCACTTATGAAATTTATGAACTAACCCATCTGGTTTCATGTCAATCGGAGTTCTGTAGCTCGAGAAGGGATTAAAACAACGCTAGTGTGCCGGAGAGCTGCGCGAATAGATAGAATGTTAAGGGTAACAATTCCACTTTTTGACTTATTGGTGGAATTACTTGAGACAAGTGGAAAAGAGAGACAAGATCAAGACCAAGGGAAGAGTCAATAAATGGGCAAGGGTAGTGGTCATTTGCAAAATAATGATGTGCAAATGAAAATGTGACGGACAATGGTAGCTATCAAGGAGGATTGATGAAAGGTAGGGTTCAAGATGCGAGAATATTTATCACGAGCTCAAGAGAAAGGTAGTGATGAATTTTAGATCAAAGGAAAACTTAATAAATGACCATTACTATCTAGGCTCATGTCCTACGATCGATACGGCTACGATACCACTCTGTCACACCTGTTTTTCCAAAGAAAACCAAGTGCAAACTTATATGCATGCCAGGATCATGTTTCATGCATATAGAGACATATAAGTGTATACAAAAATAGTATCACGTAAGAAAAAGAAAGATTATCCGAGTGTTACGCTTAATCCGGAAACGAAGGCACCAAACTCCACAAGCAGTCGACTGGGAGTTGTCTACGCCTAGAACTCAGCAACATCTTCACAAGACTTCAGGGTAGCATCCTCTTTCTGAGCAAAAATGTTCATAGCAAGGGTGAGCACTTGTCGTACTCAGCAAGTGTGAGGAAAGAATGAATGCAAAGGCTTTATAGTGGACTGGCTCAAAGCATTTAGCATTTTAGTTGGTCAAGTTTTATTAGCACCTGATTACTAATAAAGTATAAGTTTACACCAACCTACATTAAGCATAAAGATAAGAGAAACACCATAAGCATATGGCTAAGATAACCAGAAACCACGATTTAAGTCCATCTTCAAGTTCAATTAATCATGTGAGGGTCCAGGCCGCTCTTGACCGTGAGCACGGATAATCGATTAGTTTTACACTCTGCAAAGGTTGTACACTTTCACCACAAGCAGCGTAAAAGCTCCGAAGAACTTTGGACCCAACCACACGATGCTGATCAGGCACCATACCACACTACCGAGGTGTGGCTGCATAGGGACGCTACAAGGCCTTTACAAAGGTTCCACGGCAAGTTGTGACCCACAAGGTCCGGATCGGTTAGCAAGGTATAAAGTCCCCTAGCGGTCGATACGTAACATCCCTAGTTTTGACTTGCATTCAAATGTCGGGTTTCAAAAACAAACTTGGATTGAATTGGAGTGCTCGTAAATGGAATAAGGTTGTCTTCTTCTTCTCTCCCTTAATTCCTAGATTTAATTTGAGCTAAATGAAAATTCCTAGGAGATATAAAAATGTTAGTGTGAGAAACTTGGAGTTCTTTGGGATTTTATTTGGATTTTATTTTGGGTGAATTCAAATTGGGTTTGGAATTCAAATTGGAATCTATTTTGAGGTCTAAGGAAAATTTACAAACTACACTGTTGCACACGGGCCGCAACCTCACTTCCGGCCCAGTTTCGCTTTCAGCCCGGTGGCGGCCCAGCCAGCCGCGCCCGCGCTGCTCACCTACCCCCGCCGCGCCCGCCGCCCGACGGGGGACCGCCGCCCGCGTCGGCCAAAGGCGCGATGACGCCGGGGGCGTCATCGCCTACCTTTCGCTTTGGCCGACGGCCAAAGGGGGAGCCGCGGGGCAGCCCCGGCCACGCCGCCGCCGCCGCGGGGTGCCGCGCGCCTCGGGGCATCCGGGCCGTCCACGCGTCCCCCACCGCGCCATCCTATTTAAGCGCCGCCGCCGCCCCGGCCGAGGGCCAAACCCTAACCGCCCCGGGAGGAGCCCCTGCCGTTCAGCACCGTCCCCGTCGGGAGAGCAAGTGGAGGAGGAGAAGGAGGAGGGGGAGAGGAGCCGCCGCGGGGGAGTATCGCCGCGAAGCCGGAGCCGCCCGAGGGAGGAGCCGGAGCCGCCGTGAACGCCTACGTCCCCTGTTCCCTCTTCCTCCTCGACGCCGCGCCGCCGCACCGCCACCTCTACCAGCGCCGCCTCCTTCCTCGTCTCTGCGCCGCCAACCTTCACCGACGCGACTCCGCTTCGGCCCGGTGGCCACTTAGGTGAGGGTACCCGCCTCCCGTCGCTCGTGGACGCCCCCGGCCATCGCGCCGGGTGGAACGTGTCGTGCCCGCGCCGCCGCGCCGTCGCCCGTGAGGGCGGCCTTCCGAGCCATGCGGGAACTTTTCGTGCGGTGTGACGCCGCCTTCACCGACGCGCGCCGCGTTCTAGGCCTAGTCACCACGTGTCGCCGTCGGTCGCCGCGTGCTCCGGCGATTCACGTTCGCGACCGCGTTCGTGCTCGCGTTCGTACTTGCGATCGCGCGTGACGCCGCGGACCCGATGCACCGCGTCGCCGTGCGCCCCGGCACGCGCACGCGTCGATCTCGGGTCCCGCTTGAGCCCTTCTTCATCTCTCGTAGGACGCCGCCGCCGCGCTGAACCGGTTCACGCCGCCGCGGGCTCGTCGTGCCCGAGGGCACCGCGAGCCGTCGCGAAGGGGGGGGCAAGGGGGCACGCCCGATTCTTGGCCACCGCGAACGCCCGTACCCGACCATCCTTGACCACACGCTCGCACACGCGCGTAAGCCGGCCGCGGACGCCACCCTCGCCGCCACCCATGGCACCGAGCCGGGCTCCGCCCCGTGCGCCATCGCGCCGCCTCGTCGCCGTTCCAACCCCCGCGCCCCGGCGGAGGTAACCGGGCGCGAGTGCACACCCCGCGCACGCCGTTCCCCTCACACCGCCGCGCTCTACCCGAGCCGGGCTTTCCGGCCGCCGCCACCGCGCCGCCGCCGCACCCCACGCCGGCGACGACCGCGCGCGACGCCCCTAGGCCGAACTGACGCCCACCGAGCCCACCAGCTCGAGGAAGAACCGTAGGCGCCTTGCTGACCAATCACCCTAGCCGCCTTGAAGCGCGCCGCCGGCAACACCGTCCCGCGCCGCCGCTTCCCTCTCCCAGGCCTTCCGTCGAACACTTAGGGAGGGGGGCGGATGTCGATCCCTGGGGTGAGTTGCACCGGGGGCCACACGGCGGAGTGGCCGCAGCCTTCACGCCGGGATCCGCTGTGGCTGGACCAACCCAGGTGCAGCCACACACCGGCCCACAACGCGCGGAGCCGCACGATCCCCTCGCGGGATCGCGTGCGGCGCCCACCGAGAGCGCGGCCACATGCCGGCCGCGAGGGAACCGGCCGCACCGGATCCGGTTTCGTGGGATCCGCTGTGGCTGGGGTGTTTTAAGGAAGAAAAACGTATTTCTAATTACTGAAAATACATTTTCTCTTGGAAAAATCGTGGTAAATCCATTTTATCTCCGAAAATTACGAAACCTTTTCCGGAAAATTTCTAAAATCTTAAACTACGGATTGGGATAGTGTTTGTTCCCGTTTTGGATCTTAATTGCTCTTATTTGGATTTAAGTTGCAATAGGACCGCTGTTTATTTTCTTTTTCGCGCTACTAGGAGCAGGAGGAGCCGGAGAGCTGAGTCAGGAGTACGACTACGCCGACGACTTCGCCGCGGAGGACTACCCGACCCCAGGTTCACGCCCGACCGATTCTGAATTACCCATTAGGCATTGCTGAGTAGTATTGCTAGCGCTTTACTTTATGTATGCATGATGAGGAACCTTGCACTGCCTCTTTATTTACCCTGTCCTTGATTGTCCTACTACTGCTATATGTTTATATGGGCGTGTATGTGCGCCGAGCTTCGCGATGCATGTGTTGGGATGGGATTAGTGGTTCTTGGCGTGAGTGGGGTAAAAACCGGCAGGAGAAGGCGTTTTTGGGTACTTTGGCGGGGGTGAGCTCGAAACAACCGATCTGGGATCGGGGATAGGGGTGCACTCCTCAGTGCATCCCTCCTGTTACGGTTTTCGGAGCCTAGGTGTTGGGGTTTTCGTGCGCTTGGAGGACATGAGCTCGCCCGGTCTGAAATCGAGTGGATCAACTTGTTTATAGGACATCGTACACACCACCCCGCCGAGAGTGGGGATAGGGCCGTGTTGAGCTCGGCAAGTGCGAAACCATACCGCTTAGGATGGATAGCGGGGTATCGGTGGGGGAGCGGTGGAGGTGAGACCACCCTCTCGGAGCGACTCCCGTGTGGCCACACGGGAGCATTTCACGGTTCGGTGTAGTCCCTTCCGAGGGGGGGGGGGGGCAACTTTGAGGGCCGGATGCGGGGATGGGTTCGTAACTACCGAGAGTTCGCCGGTAGGATGGGCTCGGTCGGCCGTACACCGGCCGGGTACCATTCGGGATGGGTACGGGTGTACACGCTGCGAGTTGTTCGATCTATAGCTATAGCCGTGTCCTCGGTTATGGACACTGCCTAGAAGACATGTTCGTTCCTCATGTTTTGGGATTTCTACCTCCCCCCTTATAGATGAGAGTGTGGTGAGCCGTGGTTATAGCCGGCTAGAGGAGAGAGGCTCCATCTACCTCGTTGATCCGGTTGTAACCATTGAGGTGCGAGGAGAGGAAGTTCTCGCATCGCCCCTAGACAGGAGTAGGAGTTGGGACGGGTCTTCTGGGTGACCAGACGGATCCGGGATGTGTTGAGAGACTTGGGTTTCGGGATATTGATGGAGACACCTTGTTTATACTCTGCTGCTACTGCTTAGGAAACCACAGCCGATTCCTTGTCTTCTCTCTTTTCCCTTTAGATATTAGGCCACTTAAAGCGGCATACGGTTGGTGACGTGGACCTATCCCGCTCCTTGGGGATAGACTTTGGGTGTGCAGGGTACGAGTCCGACTTCGACTGCAACGCCGACGGGTGGTACGACTGAGGGATACGTCGCTTCGCTCGAGTTGCCCGTGGCGGGGAAGAATGAAGATGGAGACCCTTCTGAGAAGATAGCTGCCGTTGCGTAGAATTTTCACTCTGATTCAGCCAAGAGGCTTGTAATGATGTACTCCATTATGGACATGTAATAAATTAATGTACTTTTATCTTTATGTGATGCGATGTATGACTTTGTGTATCATTCTGTGAGACGTTCTGTACGCGATAGCCACTGATCCAGGGACTATCGCGATGGTACAGGGATTCGGGTTTTCTATGAAAATCCGGGGTTTTACAGTGGTACCAGAGCCATGCTTGACCGTAGCACGTATCCTTAGGAAAGGTCGATAGAGATAGGACTCTATACGCTCTACCTTTATAGTTATACCCTTGAGCTATATTATAAAACTCGTTCCCCCTTTGAAAATTTCTTACTCACAACGCGCGACGGAAAAATTTCTTGCGTTTCACAGGAGATGGAGCACCAGGTCGCGGAGATCACCCCCGAGACCTGCGGGGCGATCTGCCACTGGATGGAGAGGGCCCTTCTCAGGCTTGGAGTCCCTCCGACCTACGTCACGTACCGCGCCGAGTACGTACCCGCCGTGACTGGGCGGATGGTGCTCTGCACGGTCGGCCGTGCTCCCTCACCCGAGTCTCCCCGGGTTTAAGGGAGAGGTCTGCTACAGCGCTGCTCTCACCGTCGCGACCGCGCTCGACGTCGCCTGCCGCCAGGCCCTGGGCTGCCTACTCGCACGATGCAGCGCCTCCCCTTCGAGACCGGGACTCTTCGGGCCGCTACCCGGGACTGCGGCGCCTCGCACCGCTCGTGGACGGAGTTCCTTCGTACGAGGGGATCCGGGACGACGTCGACGCCGCTCCCTTCCGCGAGGCCGACGAGACTGCGGTGGAGACCGCCGGCTACTTGGTCGACCTCGACAAGTACACGCGTCGGCCGGAGGACGAGTCACGTACCCTCTACGGCCAGGTCAGGGACGCCACCATCGACGCGCTCCGGTGCCGGCCTCGCCGCGCCGAGCTGGAGAGGGAGAACACCGCGCTACGCCACCGTGTTCGCCAGCTCGAGTTGAGCCTCGACCGCACGACCGCCGTCCGCTGCGGTCCGAGAGGGAGAGGGGTGGACACCGGGGAGGAGATGCGCACGCCAAGGAGGACCTCGCGCGGGCCGACCGCGAGTCGAACGGTGAAGGACAAGCTCGAGCGCAAGGACGACCTGCTCACGGTGCGCGCTCACCGCTCGGGTGTGAGCGGCTCAAGGTGGAGAAGGGCTGGAGAAGAGCCGAGCAGACAACGTCGCCAACATCGCGTGGCTCACCCGCACGGCCGTCTACCTGAGGGACAAGGCCGAGAGACTGAGGAGGACTTGGGAGGACGCCGACTCACTTCGCGTGGACGAGCTCTTCGAGCTCAACGGAGAGCTACCCCCCGAGTCTCAGCGTGAGATTCGCACTGAGACCTTCGAGGGCGCACCGGTCACGCCTCAAGCTCCACCTGTGCCCGATGGCCCGTCTGCCGACTCCCGTCGAGACCGAGGAGGTTCGAGAGGCTCACGCCTTGGTGTCCGGATCTTCCCGCCGGACTACCCCACCGAGGGACCGCTACCCCGTCACGTACCGGCGGGCACGCACGGAGTAGAGAGGCCGAGCGGGGGGCATGACCTAGAGTAGCGTTCCATGCTAGTAGTTTCCATGAGTTGTCCCATGCAGCCGCGAGCATGTTCCGGTGCATGAAGAGAGTCATGCCACACCATGTAGACACTACCCTTTTGAGATTGTACCGATGTATTAGATCGTTGACTTGTTGCTGCTACCCCAAGGTCTGAGTCAGCCTCAGGGGAGCAAGTGTAATAATCATGTTTGATGTGTGCTTGGATCTTAATGGTGTTATTTGCGTCTTAATGCATCTTCTGCTTGAGTGTAGGTTATATTTAGAACTATTTTCTTGAATGCTTAAGACTCATGTGTGAGTTGGTGAGTGACGTGCGTAAACTCCTTTCTTTTCCCTTATGTTTTCAGAAGGATGTCGATCCGCCGCTCCAATCGGCTGATAGCTCGCCTCGAGGAGGCGGTGGCGAGGAAGAAGCCCAGCTGGGGCGTGGACGCGGCCGTGGCCGTGGCCGTCCACCCCTCGCGTGGAGGAGCCTTGGGGGCTAGGGCCCGAGGTGACGGGGCACCGCCACCGCCGCCCGAGAACCCCGAGGCCGAGGTTGGGCAAGGAGCGCCGCGCAAGGCCGGCCCCGAGCCGGAACGACCACCACCACCCCCACCTAACTTGGTGGAAGTGATGGCGCTCCGGACTCGGCCGATGCGAGAGGATGGCGAGAGGCCATGGAGCACCGTGGCAACGGAGGGAACCGCGTCGCTCCGCAGGACGAGGACCTCACGCGGAAGATCGAGAGGTTCATCCGCCTGAAGGCCCCCACCTTCAACTACTCGGATGACCCACTCGAGGCCGACGACTGGCTGAGGGTGATCGAGACCAAGCTCGACCTCACCGTCTGCTCCGACGAGGAGTGTGTCGCTATCGCTGCTCACCAGCTGGAGGGTCCTGCCAAGGCATGGTGGGACAACTACACCGCCACCCACCCGAACCCGCATTCATCACCCGGGCCGGAGTTCCGCGAGGCGTTCCGCGAGCGCACCTCCCCCGACGAGCTGCGGTCCCGAAGGCGCGGGAGTTCCGCACCATGACCCGGGGTGCGATGAGGGTCGAGGAGTACGAGCGTCACTTCATGAAGATGATGCGGTACGCCCCCGACGACACCAACACCGACCGAAAGAAGCGGGCCTCGGTTCCCCGCGAGGCCTCCACCACGGCCTTCGCCGAGCACCGAAGGCGAGTGAGCACAAGTCCTCCGCGCCATCTCGTCAACCGCGCCATCGCGGTCGAGGACGAGAGGAGGGGCCACGAGGAACGCATGAGGGGCAAGAAGAGGATGGGAGATCGGGATCAGCCCCGACCGATCCTTCCGAAGCCGAGAAGCGGACGCAGCAACATGCCGAGGGGGAGCTACCGCCGGGGGCACAACCGGCCGGGCGTGGCTCGGAGGTAGTGGACGTAGCCCGTTCCCCGGAGGGAGGAACCCCGGCTACCCCCAGCAGACTGGAGGCTACACCCGTGCTCCACCGAGCACCGCGCGACCCGCCGCGGGAGGCTTCACCGTCACCTCGCCGCGTGTGGCAAGCCGGGCCACAAGTCCTACGACCGCCCCGACAAGAAGACTGCCGCCACTCCCGCGAGGGCACCTGCTCCCGGGGAGCCGACCTCCTCGGGGCCGCACCGCCCGGCCGCCGCCGTGGGAGGCCGAACCACCTCACCGAGGAGGAGGCCGCCGATGCCCCCGACGTCGTGATCGGTAAGTTTTTGGTTTGTGGTACTTCCGCTTCTCGGTTCTCTTTGACACCGGTGCAACCGGGTCTTATATCACCTCCCGGTTCGTGAGTAAACTCTCCCTCCCTACAACCACCCGAACGATGCCCATCATCACGAGCTCTCCGCTCGGAGATATCCGATGCACCCTGCTGTGCAAAGGAGTGGAAGTGGTCATCCAAGGCCACACATTCTGCGGGGATCTTACCGTGCTGCCATCCCACGGTATCGACGTGATGCGGGAATGGATTGGATCACCGCCCACAAAGGTGTCATCTCCACTTCCCCGAGGCCGGTGACACTACGCACCCCGACGGGACCGGGGGTGACCTTCGAGCCAATGAAGTCTCGAGATATACCGGCCGTATACGACCTTCACACGAAGGCCATATCGGACGTGCCGGTAGTATGTGAGTACGAGGATGTGTTTCCAGAGGAGTTGCCCGGGTTGCCTCCCCGATCGTGACGTGGAGTTCGTGATTAACCCGGTGCGGGAACGGCGCCGATAGCCCGCAGTCCGTACCGTATGGCGGAGGTTGAGCTGAAACTGCCGAAGGCGGAGCCGGACTCGTTACTCGAGAAAGGGTTCATTCGGCCGAGTGCCTCACCACCGGGGGTTCACCGGCACTGTTCGTACCAAAGAAGGATGGAACGCAACGTCTGTGCGTCGACTACCGCGCCTTGAACGCGGTGACCATCAAGAACAAGTATCCACTGCCCAGGATTGATGATTTGATGGACCAGCTGAGGCAAGCCAAGTACTTCAGCAAGATCGATCTCCGGTCGGGTTATCACCAGATGAAGATCCGCCCGGAGGACATCCACAAGACAGCATTCGTGACCAGGTATGGGCAGTATGAGTACACAGTCGTGTCGTTTGGCCTCACCAATGCCCCGGCATACTTCATGAACATGATGAACAAGGTCTTCATGGATGAGTTAGACAAGTGTGTCGTCGTCTTCATTGACGATATACTGGTCTACTCCCAGACGGCAGAGGAGCACGAGGAGCACTTGAGGATCGTGCTGGGGAAGCTCAGGCAGCATCAGTTGTACGCCAAGTTCAGCAAGTGTGAGTTCTGGATGGAGGAAGCCGCGTTTACGGGTCATGTGTTGTCGGCTAAAGGAGTTGCTTTGTAGATCCGAGCAAGATTGAGGCGATATCGAAGTGGCAGTCACCGAAGTCCGTGACAGAAATCCGCAGTTTTCTCGGTTTGGCTGGGTACTACCGCCGGTTTATCGAGAACTTCTCCAAGATCGCCAAGCCCATGACCGAGTTGTTGAAGAGCAACACGCCGTATGTGTGGTCGGACAAGTGTGAAGCCAGTTTCCAGGAGCTCAAAACTCGCCTCACCACTACCCCGGTCCTGACCCTGCCCGACGCGAGCAAGGATTTCGTGGTGTACTGTGATGCGTCGAGGCAAGGACTTGGCTGCGTGTTGATGCAGGGAGGCAAGGTAGTGGCATACGCTTCACGACAGTTAAGGAAGCATGAGGAGAACTATCCGACGCACGACCTCGAGCTAGCCGCTGTCATTCATGCGTTGAAGATATGGAGGCACTACCTGATGGGAAACAAGTGCGACATCTACACGGATCACAAGAGTCTGAAGTATATCTTCACCCAGTCGGAGTTGAACCTAAGGCAAAGGAGATGGCTAGAGCTGATCAAGGACTACGACCTGAGCATTCACTACCACCCTGGTAAGGCAAACGTCGTGGCCGACGCTCTGAGCCGCAAGCACTACTGCAACAACCTGATGGTGCGAGAGGAACAGCCCGCCTTGCATGAAGAGCTGGAAAAGCTGAGTTTAGAGATTGTGGAGGAGGGGCAGATGAACCAGTTGCGGGTTAAATACACACTTGAGGACCAAATCCGCCAAGCTCAGAAGGAGTGCCCGGAGATCCAAGAGGTAAAACGCCTGATGGAGAATGGCAAAGCAACTGACTATCGTCTCGACGAGCATGGTACACTATGGGCCGAAGGACCGCATCCGCGTGCCTCGGGACAAGGAGATTCGGGACTCGATCCTTAAAGAGGCCCACAATTCTCGATACTCGATCCACCCCCGGCTGTACCAAGATGTACAAAGACCCGAAGGTACGGTTTTGGTGGGAAAAGATGAGAGAGGACATTCTTGAGTATGTCGCCCGATGCGACACGTGCCAGCGAGTGAAGGCCGAACACCAAAGGCCTGCCGGGCTGCTACAACCGCTCGAGATACCCACGTGGAAGTGGGATGATATCGATATGGACTTCATTGTGGGGTTGCCACGCACACGAAAGGAAATGACTCCATTTGGGTGATAGTTGATCGATTAACCAAGGTCGCACATTTCTTGCCGGTGAAGACGAACTACGGCGTGAGCCGACTTGCGAAGCGTATGTGGATAACATCCCCGAAACTTCACGGAGCTCCGAGGAGCATTGTGTCGGACGAGAGGGCCCCGCGTTCACCGCTCGGTTCCGGGAAGAGCTTACACGCTTCTATGGGCACCCAAGCGAACTACGGCACCGCGTTCCACCCACGGACGGACGGTCGGACGGAGAGGGTGAATCGGGTACTAGAAGACTTGCCGAGAGCTTGTGTGTTGACCTATGGGTCGGACCGGGAAAAGAGCCTTTGTCATATGCCGAGTTCTCCTACAACAACGGCTACCAGGCCAGCTTGAAGATGGCTCCGTTCGAAGCCCTGTATGGCAGAAAGTGTAGGACACCGTTGATGTGGTCCGAGGTGGGGGAGCGAACCTTCTTCGGTCCCGCCACTATTGTTGAGGCCGAGGAAAATGTCGCCAAGGTACGAGAGAACCTGAAGATAGCTCGGAAGCGGCGGAAGAGCTATGCCGACGCAAAACGGAAGGACGTCTCGTTCGAGGTAGGGGATCACGTCTACCGAAGGTGTCACCCCTCCGAGGCACGAAGAGGTTCCACATCGGGGGAAGTCGTCCCCTAGGTACGTTGGGCCCTACCATATTGTGGGCAAGGTCGGGAGGGTGGCTTACAAACTCGAGCTACCTCCGGAGCTTGCGGGAGTTCACCCGTGTTCCATGTTTCCCAACTCCGAAGTGTGTGGTCGTCGAGAAGAGAGTGCTCGCTCGGGCGCTCGACGTCCGAGAAACCCCGGAGTACTTGGAGTACCGGTTCGGATCTCGGACTCGGGCGGAGAAGTCGACCAGGAACACCACCACGCGCTTCTGCAAGGTGCTCTGGAGTAACCACTCCGAGCGCGAAGCCACGTGGGAGAAGGAATCAGCATTGAGGGAGAAATACCCTCATCTCTTCGAAACGGAGGTAACTTCCTAATCTCGGGGACGAGATTCTTGTGAGGGGGGAGTTCTCGTAACATCCCTAGTTTTGACTTGCATTCAAATGTCGGATTTCAAAAACAAACTTGGATTGAATTGGAGTGCTCGTAAATTGAATAAGGTTGTCTTCTTCTTCTCTCCCTTAATTCCTAGATTTAATTTGAGCTAAATGAAAATTCCTAGGAGATATAAAATGTTAGGGTGAGAAACTTGGAGTTCTTTGGGATTTTATTTGGATTTTATTTTGGGTGAATTCAAATTGGGATTGGAATTCAAATTGGAATCTATTTTGAGGTCTAAGGAAAATTTACAAACTACACTGTTGCACACGGGCCGCAACCTCACTTCCGGCCCGGTTTCGCTTTCGGCCGGTGGCGGCCCGGCCCGGCCCGCGCCCGCGCCCGCTCACCTACCCCCGCCGCGCCCGCTCGGCCGACGGGTGGGACCGCCGCCCGCGTCGGCCAAAGGCGCGATGACGCCGGGGCGTCATCGCCTACCTTTCGCTTTGGGCGACGGCCAAAGGGGGAGCCGCGGGGGCAGCCCCGCCACGCCGCCGCCGCCGCGGGGTGCCGCGCGCCTCTCGGGCATCCGGCCGTCCACGCGTCCCCCACCGCGCCATCCTATTTAAGCGCCGCCGCCGCCCCCGCCGAGGGCCAAACCCTAACCGCCCGGGGAGGAGCCCCCGCCGTTCGGCACCGGTCCCGTCGGGAGAGCAAGTGGAGGAGGAGAAGGAGGAGGGGGAGAGGAGCCGCCCGCGGGGAGTATCGCCGCGGCCGAGCCGCCCGAGGGAGGAGCCGGAGCCGCCGTGAACGCCTACGTCCCCTGTTCCCTCTTCCTCCTCGACGCCGCGCCGCCGCACCGCCACCTCTACCAGCGCCGCCTCCTTCCTCGTCTCTGCGCCGCCAACCTTCACCGACGCGACTCCGCTTCGGCCCGTGGCCACTTAGGTGAGGGTACCCGCCTCCCGTCGCTCGTGGACGCCCCCGGCCATCGCGCCGGTGGAACGTGTCGTGCCCCGCGCCGCCGCGCGCGTCGCCCGTGAGGGCGGCCTTCGAGCCATGCCGGGAACTTTTCGTGCGGTGCGGCGCCGCCTTCACCGACGCGCGCCGCGTTCTAGGCCTAGTCACCACGTGTCGCCGTCGGTCGCCGCGTGCTCCGAGCGATTCACGTTCGCGACCGCGTTCGTGCTCGCGTTCGTACTTGCGATCGCGCGTGACGCCGCGGACCCGATGCACCGCGTCGCCGTGCGCCCCGGCACGCGCACGCGTCGATCTCGGGTCCCGCTTGAGCCCTTCTTCATCTCTCGTAGGACGCCGCCGCCGCGTTGGAACCGCTTCACGCCGCCGCGGGCTCGTCGTGCCCGAGGGCACCGCGAGCCGTCGCGAAGGGGGGGGGGCAAGGGGGCACGCCCGATTCTTGGCCACCGCGAACGCCCGTACCGACCATCCTTGACCACACGCTCGCACACGCGCGTAAGCCGGCCGCGGACGCCACCCTCGCCGCCACCCATGGCACCGAGCCGGCTCCGCCCGTGCGCCATCGCGCCGCCTCGTCGCCCGTTCCAACCCCGCGCCCCGGCGAGAGGTAACCGGGCGCGAGTGCACACCCCGCGCACGCCGTTCCCCTCACACCGCCGCGCTCTACCCGAGCCGGGCTTTCCCGGCCGCCGCCACCGCGCCGCCGCCGCACCCCACGCCGGCGACGACCGCGCGCGACGCCCCTAGGCCGACCCGACGCCCACCGAGCCCACCGGCTCGAGGAAGAACCGTAGGCGCCTTGCCGACCAATCACCCTAGCCGCCTTGAAGCGCGCCGCCGCAACACCGTCCCGCGCCGCCGCTTCCCTCTCCCCGTGCCTTCCGTCGAACACTTAGGGAGGGGGGCGGATGTCGATCCCCGGGGTGAGTTGCACCGGGGGCCACACGGCGGAGTGGCCGCGACCTTCACGCCGGGATCCGCCGTGGCCGGACCAACCCGGGCGCGCCCACACACCGCCCACAACGCGCGGAGCCGCACGATCCCCTCGCGGGATCGCGTGCGGCGCCCACTGAGAGCGCAGCCACATGCTGGCCGCAGGGAGCCGGCCGCACCGGATCCGGTTTCGTGGGATCCGCTGTGGCTGGGGTGTTTTAAGGAAGAAAAACGTATTTCTAATTACTGAAAATACATTTTCTCTTGGAAAAATCGTGGTAAATCCATTTTATCTCCGAAAATTACGAAACCTTTTCCGGAAAATTTCTAAAATCTTAAACTACGGATTGGGATAGTGTTTGTTCCCGTTTTGGATCTTAATTGCTCTTATTTGGATTTAAGTTGCAATAGGACCGCTGTTTATTTTCTTTTTCGCGCTACTAGGAGCAGGGAGGAGCCGGAGAGCCGAGTCGGGGAGTACGACTACGCCGACGACTTCGCCGCGGAGGACTACCCGACCCCGGGTTCACGCCCGACCGATTCCGAATTACCCATTAGGCATTGCTTTGAGTAGTATTGCTAGCGCTTTACTTTATGAATGCATGTTGATGAACCTTGCACCGCCTCTTTATTTACCCCCGTCCTTGATTGTCCTACTACTCGCTATATGTTTGTATGGGCGTGTATGTGCGCCGAGCTTCGCGATGCATGTGTTGGGAATGGGATTAGTGGTTCTTGGCGTGAGTGGGGTAAAAACCGGCAGGAGAAGGCGTTTTTGGGTACTTTGGCGGGGGTGAGCTCGAAACAACCGATCTGGGATCGGGGATAGGGGTGCACTCCTCAGTGCATCCCTCCCCCGTTACGGTTTCGGAGCCTAGGTGTTGGGGTTTTCGTGCGCTTGGAGGACATGAGCTCGCCCCGTCCGAAATCGAGTGGATCAACTTGTTTATAGGACATCGTACACACCACCCCGCCGAGAGTGGGGATAGGGCCGTGTTGAGCTCGGCAAGTGCGAAACCATACCGCTTAGGATGGATAGCGGGGTATCGGTGGGGGAGCGGTGGAGGTGAGACCACCCTCTCAGAGCGACTCCCGTGTGGCCACACGGGAGCATGTCACAGTTCCGGTGTAGTCCCTTCCGAGGGGGGGCAACTTTGAGGGCCGGATGCGGGGATGGGTTCGTAACTACCGAGAGTTCGCCGGTAGGATGGGCTCGGTCGGCCGTACACCGGCCGGGTACCATTCCGGGATGGGTACAGGTGTACACGCTCTGCAGAGTTGTTCGATCTATAGCTATAGCCGCGTCCTCGATTATGGACACTGCCTAGAAGACATGTTCGTTCCTCATGTTTTGGGATTTCTACCTCCCCCCCCTATAGATGAGAGTGTGGTGAGCCGTGGTTATAGCCGGCTAGAGGAGAGAGGCTCCATCTACCTCGTCGATCCGGTTGTAATCATTGAGATGCGAGGAGAGGAAGTTCTCGCATCGCCCCTAGACGAGGAGTAGGAGTTGGGACGGGTCTTCCGGGTGACCGGACGGATCCGGATGTGTTGAGAGACTTGGGTTTCGAGATATTGATGGAGACACCTTGTTTATACTCTGCTGTCGTCGCTTAGGAAACCACGGTAGATTCCTTGTCTTCTCTCTTTTCCCTTTAGATATTAGGCCACTTAAAGCGGCATACGGTTGGTGACGTGGACCTATCCCGCTCCTTGGGGATAGACTTTGGGTGTGCGGGGTACGAGTCCGACTTCGACCGCAACGCCGACGGATGGTACGACCGAGGGATACGTCGCTTCGCTCGAGTTGCCTGTGGCAGGAAGAATGAAGATGGAGACCCTTCTGAGAAGATAGCTGCCGTTGCGTAGAATTTTCACTCTGATTCAGCCAAGAGGCTTGTAATGATGTACTCCATTATGGACATGTAATAAATTAATGTACTTTTATCTTTATGTGATGCGATGTATGACTTTGTGTATCATTCTGTGAGACGTTCTGTACGCGATAGCCACTGATCCAGGGACTATCGCGATGGTACAGGGATTCGGGTTTTCTATGAAAATCCGGGGTTTTACGAGATACCCCACCATAAAAAGAATAACTCACCCAACCCCCTCGCTAGAGCGAGTCCATACCCCGCAGTACCGCCGATCCCTTGTCCTTATCGGTAAGATCACCCCAAGCTAAAGTTCCTAATTAGTTGGCCAAGACTAGTGCCTGTTTAGTTCTTGTGGTTGTACTGTTTTCCTGGGTGGTTCTCCATGTTCCGATTAATCATAGCAAAGGTGATCTTGCAATTAAAATAACATAAAGGAACATAGAGCATAAAAGGTAACCATGTTGATTATTACCAACCCAGTTGAGCACACTAAGCAATATCTACCATCAATATTAATTAAGAACCAGGTTCAAGATAATAGTCGAATGAGGCTAGTCATCCTTAATAGGAACCCATCAAAATTAATGCAAGCAATGCAATGGTGATTAATAAAATTATTGGGACAAAAGATCAAGGGCACACCTGCCTTTAACCACGGAGGATAGTTGCTCAGATTATCTTCACCTTCATGCTCATCAATGCTCTCGAACCTCGTTCGTTCTACTTACATCAATCACCGGCACAAGCATAACAAAGCAAACAAGCAAAATTAAGAACAATACACCAATCAAAAGAAAACTTTAAAAGAACGCACTAAAAGATAAAG
Organism: Cenchrus americanus; assembly: GCA_947561735.1. Classification (NCBI taxonomy): domain Eukaryota; kingdom Viridiplantae; phylum Streptophyta; class Magnoliopsida; order Poales; family Poaceae; genus Cenchrus; species Cenchrus americanus. The sequence continues at coordinate 249,103,091 of OX387241.1, forward strand.
ATCGATTCTAAGGATCAGTAAAGAACACAAAGTGTGCTTGGAAGGGAAAGGCTCGGTTAGCTTTGAAGAGATGGTTGTGGAAGATTGAGCAAGACCCGGAAAGATCACACCGAAATAGAGCTCGATCCTATTGGTTACGCAAGCGCAAGAAACGCCGAAAATAGAATAAGCTCGAAACTATCGTGAGATCATTATCAAACAACCGGAGACTACGCTTGGCATATTTTAATTAAGAAACCATGTGAAAGAATATTTCGGAGAAATACTCTATGTTACCATTAAACAAGTTACATTTAATTAAAGAAATCACGATAAACCTAATCATGTTTTATTTATAACATTCGAGTGGAAGTTATGTCAAATTAACAATTACTTTAAAAAAGATACATCAAGTATAAGATATCTAGACGAGTAACTTTATATCACGTGTTCAACTAAACATATTTAATATTGAAAAGGCATTTATGATGTCATTAGGCATATTAACTTTATTATGAAAACTGATGTTTAACACTAACCATCTTTTATTATTTAAAAAACTAGTTATAAATAGGGATTAACCAGTTACATCATGATTAAAGAAAACCGGATTAGAACCTAATCACTTTTTTTACTTATAAAAGCATTGGAATAAGAATTAGTCAAAATTAACATGCATCTTTAATGTTAAAACAAGTAACGAGTGATACACATGCTAACGTACGGAGTTAAGGTGAAAAGAACGAGAACGGTAGAAGCAAACTATCAACGCACAAGAAAAACCTTAAGGTGGGTTTAGGAGAACTAGTCTACAAAGAGAACTCGTATGAACAATCGACACACTAAAAAAGGGTGATCCGATTGACGGAGAAACGGATAACGGGGTAAGCTCTAAAGAAAGGTAGCTACGATAGATTAGGTACAAGAACACAATCGATTCATAAAGAGACAACCTAATTGAGATAGGATAGACATGAACTAGATATTGGTGAAATAGATTCTACGAGAAACATGAAATAATCATGGTAGGATCACTTGATAAAGAAATGCAGAACAAAAACTCTTAAGATATCCACTAGGATCACCAAGGCACACAAACCGTGCTTAGAAGGGAAGGGTCTGATTAGCTGGACATGGTTTGAGCTTGAGCTAACACTAGAAAGATTTAGGGCTTCAGATAGACTTGATCAAAAGAGACACTGAGGTAAACAACATCTAATGATTGATTTGCATATGAGAGATCAAACTATGAGCTAGGTTTATTTTTAAATATCAAAAAGTATGTAGGGATATTTCATAAAGAAAACACCCTAAGTTGGAATTAATGCAACATTACTTTTTATTTGTAAAAGACCTAGAGTAAAGAACTAATCAAGTTTTATTTATAAAGATTCATATAAGAATTATTCCAATTAAACATTTAGTTTAGAAAAACTAAACTATATGAATGATCTAAACGAAGCTTTGTGGTAGATCATGTTATTATTGAAAACAGTATTTACATTGATACTAAACATAATTAACATTTATTTATAAAGCGGAGTAAAGGCCTAATCAACTTTTAATTAGAAAAAGTTAATTAATCATTAAACAGATTAATATTGAACTTATGGAAAACTCGGGTAAAAGATCTAATTTAGATTTTATACAAAAGCATGTGAGAGAAGCATTATGCAAATTAAATTTGATTATGAAAAACGGTGTAGAACTATATTGCTTTTATTTATAAAAGGTGTGTATAACTAGGTATTAATCAAAGTTAATATTAAATTAATTTTCCGAAAACAATCATGAAGAAAAGTCATCACTAATATGTACTTTATGTTATTATGGACCTGACGCAATTTGAACGGATGAAATCGGAGCTAAAATAAAGAATCTATGGAGAAAACATGATTGGAGGACCTATTCGTGAATAACTAAGATCTCAGGGGTTAGCAGAGAAGATCTGCAAGACACATCAAATAGTGCTTGCGAATAGATCTAATGATAGGGTTAGATCTGAAAAAGGGTTTGGGATGGATCAGTTTGTGAAGATTTACACTTTTCAGGGGGTTTTCTATGAGATTCGCAAGACACAAAAACTAATCTAACCATTACAACTTTCCTCAGGGGCTGATTGCAAAACCACCGGCTCCCTTCTTCTTCCTCGGTCCAATACGGAGGCGAGAGGGGCCTTCCGCCGGCGGCTCGGTGGTCCTCGATTCGGTGACTCGGTCGGCCAGAGCCTAGGCCGGATGGGGGAAAAGTGGGTGGAGGTCGCGGGGAACTCGGAGACGTACTCACCTTGGAGGGGGGAGAGACGGCGGGGGTGGCCGTCGGGGGTATGCGGTGGCGGCCGGCGGCGGTCTCACGTGGCGGTGGTGCTCGGTGCACTTCCGGCCCGTGGGAAGAGGCGGAGGAGATCCGGCTCGGCGAGGCCAAGCTCGTGGTCGTGTTGGTTGGCTCAAGGGGTCGACGGAAGCGGCGGACTAGGCGGCGGCGGCGGCCGCGGTGGCGCTAGACGAGGAGGCGAGGCGCGATGCGGGCGGAGGCGGGCCGGGGTTAGGGGTGCGGGGCTCAAGGCCGCAACTTTATAGGGCGCGGAGGTCGCGGCCGGCTTGGCACGGAAGACAAAGGCGGCGGCGGCGGTGTCTGGCCGGCCTCGTCCTCGGCCGGTGGGCCGGATGGGCCCCGCCGGCCGGCGGGCGGGCCGAAGCGGGTTGGGTCGGGCCCGTGGGCTCGGCCTAATCCGGTAGGATAGGTTTTCTTTTTTTAATTTTCTGAAATACATTTTCAGTACAAAATAATTCCAGAGAAATTCCAGTAATTCCTTTAAAGCACTAAAAATACTCAGAAAATCTCAAAAATTCCAGGAAAATTCCTAGAGACACATTGGGACATGAACAATCCAAATAAAGCATTTGGAGCTCATGAAAAGATTTTAAAGCCTTCTAATAAATAGAAATAGCTCAAGGAAATGAGAATTAATTCCAGAAAAATCCGGAAAATTCTCGGAAGGATTTGGAAAGCTCCTAAACGTATTTTTGAAACCTTTTTGCACTCAAGAAGCACCAAGATGCATCGGAATGAATGCAACACTCACAACCTTTTATTTGATTCAGAAAATCAAACAATGATTTTTCCTATACTATATTTCCTGTAAAGAAAATAAATGTTGGAAAAACAATTTTAAAATTATGAGAAAATTGTTATTTGATTATTCTCTCTATTCACATCCTGAAATTGGAAATTTCAGGGTGTGACACCAACCTCTCTAAGTGAGATTCAAGCCTTTAGTGCCCATCCTTGAGTTGGGTTGAGAGAGTGCCTTGTGTGAGAGCTTAGAGAAGCTTAGTGAGCAATCCCACACTTGAGCACCTGCTGATCTTGTTGAACATCTTTTGAAACATTTATTACTCTTGGAGCCCTATGTTCAACATTTGTTACTCTTGGAGCCCTTGGCTCCTAGACGGCTAGAAGTCGCTTGGAAGCTCCCGATTGTTGTGTGGCAGCTCCAAGAAGTTTGTAATTGCAAATCAAAGATAATGGGTCACTCCATCTATTGCCTCGGCGATAGGTGTGAGAGAGGAGCGTATTGAAAAGAGATCCCAAAGGCTTTGTGGCTTACCTCAACAACGTGGACGTAGGCCAACATTTGTAGCAAGCTGAACCACAGGATAATTTCGGTGTCTTTTATGCTCTTACTTCCTTTATATCTTGTTTGGTTTATCTTGAGTTTATTCTAGCATATTCTTTGTACTTCTGCTTCGATCTACTTTGGTGTGCTTGTGACGTGTGCAGGGACTTCATTGACACTCTTGGAAACACCAGTGGAAGTCCTACACCAAGTTTGGTTTGTTCTAGAACTCGTAGAGGGCTTTTAATAGACAGTTAGTTTTCTGAGTAGTAAAACCGGTCTGACCGGTTTCTGTGCTGACAGTGGGTTTGAGTTTTTATAAAGTTGTTGATGGTGAAAATCCGTCAACCTAGCCATGAGTTTACCTTCGGTGTTGGCATGAGTTTTATACCTTATCCATTGGTACTAACCCCCGTGGTATAACAAGTTCACGTGTGCATGTCGGTTTTGGAGTTTAATGTTTATGCGGGGGTTTTAGTGTTGAATGCAAGACTTTCGGGATAAGTTCATTAAGCACCTCACGACAATACCTTGAAGCCCGATACAAGTCAAGCAATGAAGTGAACATGACTCCAAGAGCCCAAGGACCAAGCCCGAGAAGATGATAAACTCCGAGGATCGAACCGAAAAGTGCTCGAATCTTGCAAGACAAGGAGTTGAGTCCAATTCGGAGAGAAACCGACGTCAAGGGCCCACATGCAAAAGGGGAGAACATCTAGAAGACGTGGGAAGCAACACCGGCGAAGCAGCCGCGGGATGGGCCGAATTGGGCCTAGGCCGGCCGGCCCGGCCTTTTCGGGGCCCAATCGGCCTTTCCTTTGACCTAATTTCTTCTCGGGCTATAAATATCCCCCGTGCCGAGAGGCACGCATAATCCAAGTCGTAATCCGCCGCCGAGGAGCAGAGAAGCTTGAGGGACACCATCTCGGAGATGAGGGTCGTGCTAGTTGTCTAGGGTTTCCCTAGCCGACGTGGGAACCTTGCATGGAAGACCACGTCGGAGCTCCGAGCAAGGATCAAGATTGAGGGAGGGCCCCGTGGTGATCTTGTTAATGTAATCATTCATGGTGAAGTTTGTAAGTGAATCCGATTTCTAGCGATTAAGTGCCTTCTCGATGATTTTGTTTTCTTCTTGGTTTTGCTTCTTCTACGATCTAGTCTATAGCTAGATTACATAGGGTGCTCTTGTAGCCGCGGTGGCTAGAGGTGCATACCGGACCGGCCAAGTGATTTCAACTTGTTCTATCGAACTCGCCCTAGACTACCCGCATGAATAGGGATACGTTGTGACAGAATGGGGGTTCCGAAAGGCGGGCGTTTTCGGAGTCGGATGGGAAGGCCACGATTTAAAGATGCTTTTAATGAGATTCGCTTTTCTATCTTCATCTATCTTGTTTGGAGCTACAACATAAGCATGATCTAGATTCTCTAGATCGGTTATCTTTTGCTTTCTCTTGCTACCTCTTTAGTAGATTAGATTAGATTCGTTTTCTTTATGAGTTAGTATATTAGATGCAACTTACCTTCATAAGATAGCTTTACCTTGCTTTACTAGATTAAATTCTTGCGTTGCACATTGTTCCACGGATTCGATACCTTGGGTTCACCACTCGAGGGAAGAAGGGTCCCTTGACTACGACGGGAGACTTGTCCGCTTGCAAGTCTAAACGAACTTTGATACAACTATTAACCGTCAACAAGCCCCTTTTTCTCGGCGCCGTTGCCGGGGAACAAGCAATCAAGATCCGATCTAGTATCGCTTATCTTTCGAGTTTTCTTTTGATTTTCTTTTGCATCTCTTATGTTTGATCATCCCCAAAAAGAAAAAAAGAGTCAATCTAATCTAGTTTTGATTAACCCTAATTTTTCTTTTCTTTTTAGATTTTTGTTTTATTGCTAACCCTAACCGGAGATGGTTGGCTACCTCTCCAAGAAACCCAAAACTTTTTTGTGGATGATCCAGGAAAACTTTACAGGCAAAGGAGACGTGCAACACAAGCTAAAGAGTTGGAAATTCAAAAGTTGAAGTCGAAGGACCGTCGAAATCTCCAAGGGAATCATCACCTCCAAGTCCAAAGGGAGATCAACCTCAACCACCGGAGCGCTACACACCCCGGACATCATTGATCTACCTATCATAAACCTTCAAGACACCGGGAGGCCGTTCAGGATCAAGGTCTCAACCATCCGCATGACGATTGCGAGAGCTGAATGCATACGAGCCGGATTCCTTGAGTGGCATATCGGTTTACTTAAGAGGAGGATGGAGAAGATGGAGATGGAGAAAGAAGCTCAACACCTAAAGGCCGCCGAAGCAAGATCCACATGCAAGGAGTGTGTGGAGTACGACCATGTCCAAGGTAACCCCGATTTAATGCAAGTTCGTTGATTCAAGTTTTGGTTCTTCTTTGTGCACAATTCAAGGACTTGATGGACGAGCAAGATAAGATCAACAAGGACGCCATCACTAAGTTCGAGGCTATGGAGAAAATATTGAAGAATTTAGATGGCAAGGTGACAGAGGTCGGAAGCTCTATACGTGAAGTGTTCATCGTGATAAAGATGCTAGACGCAAGTGGGACAACTTGTCGGGCGCCCGATGGGTAACAAAGAAGAATATCCGAGACAACTCCAAGGTCCCAAGACGGTGAAGGCTACTCAAGCTCATTCGGGAGAGATGAAGGATCACACTAAGAAGACCATGAAGATCACAACCGAAGACCGGAGTTCGAGATGCCGAGCCACAAGGAAGTTGTTGCATCCGTCAAGACCAAAAAACAATGCCACCGTGAAGACCAAAAAAAATGACTAAGCCAAAGAAGAAGCCCGTGCCCAAGATGGTGCGGAAGTGGGTACCTAAGATTGCAACGCTCGCAAAGAGCGTTGATCCGGAGTAATGAAGTGAAGAAGTCTAGCCATGGACTATAAACGAAGGGCTAGGCGGGAGGCAACCCGTTTCGTCGAGTCAAGAATAAGCTACCGGGAGGACAACCCAATTCCAGGTTTTTCGAGTCTTTATAATTCAGTTTTCAATTTTACTACGCAAAACATTAGACTTAGAATGGTTGAACAATATAGAGACATAATTCTTGGTTGAATATTTTGCTTGATCATAAACCCTTTACATGAACCATCCTATGTGATTGTTTGCTTCTTTTTCGAGAAACCACAACCAAAAAAAATTCAGAACCTAACTCAACCCTTCACCCTCATTATGGTGCTGTGGTTGACTTATTTTTCATGCTAAAAACACACGAGTAGAGCCACGACTTGTATCTAGATGTTATTTAAATTTCAGCACGTGGTAGGACTCGCGTGAACCTAGAAACTTGATTTTGGTTGGTTTAAAAATCCATATCCTTGGTTTCTCTAAGATTCGAATTTTTTTAAGCCTCACTTAATTTTATTTCATTCAAAATCTCTCTCATCTAATCAAAATTAGGACCTAAACCTATGCCCCCATGATCAAGCCGGGAAAAGCTTGCTCTCAACTAATGAAAGCAAATAATACCGGCGAGACCGATATCAACGTAGTCGAAATTATTTTTGACTCACATTTGTTTTTAATGGTTTAAAAACTTCTCTAAATTTATGCTTGAGCTCTTGCATGGCTCTGAAAAATATTTTTAAATTTCGAAATTAGAGTAGTGCTTAGCCTTAAAACATGCTTAGAGGGAGGCAATCAAGTTAACTTGACCATACATGCACCATGATACATCACGGGATGCCCCTCCAACATATTTAAACCACATGCAAAGTACAAGCATGGGGGCAGCCAAGGCTTTGTTTTGTAGGAATATCATGGATGCATGTGAGGCAAGGGAGTATGGAAGTGAGTCAAAGCGAAAACATCAAGTGGAAGGAGCAATAATGCAAGCGAAGGAGTGGACGGGAACGTTTGGAAGGTGTACACAATCGCGAAGCAACATGAATGCACTAGAGAAGAACCGAGCCAAGAGGAGGAGAGAGGTAAGTCTTTCATCCAACTCTTTGTTCGTGTGCTCTAGTTTGTAGGCCGGAATCACCTTAGACTTAGCCATCCACCGCGTTTGTTTCGTGCAACAAATCACATCCTTAATCCACTCGAAGTCCAGACTCCAAAATAATATTTGTGTACCTTGTTACCGGGTGAAAACCCCGGATATTTATTTGTGAGGGAGAGCGCTGCAATCATGGAAGAAAACTACAAGCCTTTTCACCGAAGAAGAAGGGATCATCGTCGTCTAAGCCATCATCAACAACCTCTTCGAGGAGGCACTCAGTTTTCGAGTTTCCTCGGAGTATGGAGGAGGACACGGCACCGCCGAGGAGGAACCACTCTTCCCCTTGGTGGCATGAGAGCCACACGAAACTCGTTTATTAGGTTTACCAAACTTCAATAACGTATGGAGGAGCCGCTCGTCCAACCTCGCCACTTGACACGATCATCCGCTCCACCTCCATGCGCTCCGTGGCATTCCAATGGGTTTATCATCATGACGGAGGAGGAGGAGAAGAAGCTCGCTCGCCTTGGGTAGAGGCTTGTAGCGAACGTCGCATCGACGACCAAGCTCTCCACATATTGGGTTTCACACGGGACACCGGTGCAATTCTCTAACGGAGTGTCGGCAAACACCCACAAGGAATTCGCCTAGGAAATTTTCATGACCATGGTGCATACCCTTGATGAAGGAGTGCTGAGTCTCTCATTCCGTTGGAGGGAGCCCACAAGTGGAGAAGAAGGAAGACACCGTCGGAAGGGTAACCTTGATCAACGATGCTATTTCTAGCACCTTGATGGGGTAATCTCCTTTCATCCATGGGTTGCAATCGATCTTGAGATGTAATCACACTTTGTTGGATTATCTATCTATCACCTTGTGTTGAAAATACTTTAATGCTTAAGGTTAGCTACCATGCCGTAAAGGGAGTAAGGGCTCTATGCTTCCTTGGATCCATTCAACACAATCCCCGATAGATTAGATTGGCTTTCATGTTCGAAACGATTGCATGTTCTAGTATCGTAGACCCATGGGCGAGTGTCTCCTATTTTCAAAAGGGAGCTCCGGAACAAGTGAATGTGCATGAAGGCACATGGGAAGGTTTTTGGAGTATGATCACGGGAAGAGACCATCAACGAAGAAATACTATCCGAAACCTATTACCCAAGTGTGTCACTTTTGTGCAAGTGGATTTTTGGGAGAACAAGAGAGACAAAGATAACCAACACGGAGTTGAATTGGCTTTACTCGGCTTTGATTGCCAAGTGGCCAATAGACCCCACTCACCTATGATCAACCTAGTGGTGTTGTTAAGCAACATCGAGTTCGGGAGATATTGGTTCGGGGTGTTGCCTCTCCATATTGGCTATCTCTTTAATACCGGTATTACAAGGAACCCAAATCATCCCCTACCCGGGACTTCCCTAGGAATATATGAAGAAAGGAAAATGTAAGAGTGAAGATGAGAGAGGAGGCTTCCAAGTGGCCTAGGTGAATTTGCCCCTTCCGGATTGAAGATTAAGACTTTTCTTGAGGGGAAGAAGATCAGTTAGAGGAAGGACTTCTTGTGCCGGCGAAGAGAAAAAAAATAAAAGAGAAGGATTAGGAGAAGGTTTTTCCACGACCCAAGAAGGAGGTGCACAACAAAATTATGTCCCACCATTGGAGGAACCCCGGTGCCGCCGAATTACTACGATGGTGTACCAATGCAAGCATGGGGGAGTGGTGCAGCCATACCCCCACCATTTTTGCGGTGCCCAACGTAGCCTTTGCGGAGCCCTATGCACACCTTCCTCAACCACAACAAAATGTGGCCACCATTGGAGGATACGCTGCAAGGAACATGCAAATTATTGCAGCCATCCAAACCAATGCAAACCAAATGGGTGAAGGAAATGCAAACGTCGCTTATGTGCTTGGACACCTTCACCTAGCACCGTCGGACAATTCATAGGAGGAGTGGTGCATTCCTATTACAAGTAAGGGTACACCAACCAAGACTATCAATATCAACCACCGGCGGAAGATTAGAGAGAGGAGGAGCTTTAGTTATCTTTCCTTTACCCCTTTTCTTTAATTTTCAGCTTGTTTGCGCCTATGTATGCGTAGTATTTTCAGTTTTACTTTAATTTTTAGTGTTAGTTTAATTTTTCAGCATGTGTCTTAGTGTTTATTTTCATCATGAATAATGTCACCACCTAGTTTTTACCTTTGGTAAAGTTACAAAGTTTGTGCCATGATGATATATGATTATAATTGCCGCTTTGTTTATCTTTGTAATTGACTTATGCATGTTTGAACTAGTGCTCTCTTAAAAATACAAATCTGAAATTATTTAGATGCTAGCTTAATCTTCAGCGGAGGTTATGATTAAAATAAAGACCCATAGTGTTTTATGTGCTCTCAAGTTATGAATAGATTAAAGATGTCTTTTATGCTCAAAAATATCGCTAACCTTGTCATAAATATCACTTGTGTGTTGCTCAACCTATCCGAGCCTTATATATATTTGAGTGCATAAACTTTAGTGTACAAGATTTATTTTTGAGTGAGTTATTGCAGGCCATGATTTCTCCGGCCCGAGACTAAGAAGCCGGTCATTCCGTTTTTGCGTATCTATCTTTTTCCTAGCCTTTTATCCGTGCATTGTGTATCCCCACATTGGAGATCTCACAAACTTCGCCGGATATCCACCCTTAAACCAAATATCATCTTTTGTGTTTACCTCCTTGACCACAACCTATCATTGAGAATGGATCATCAATTCAAGGAAGATCGCAAGACGGTGCCAACATTGAAGATTTCAAGTATCTCTCCAAGGAAAAATATTTCCGGTACCTACCTTATTTTTCGCCTCTTTGCTCGAGGACGAGCAACGTCTAAGCATGGGGGAGGAGGTAGGTACGGTGCAGTTTTAGAGTTCAAAAAGGGAGTATTTTAAAAAAATAATAATATAATGATGAAAGAAAAAAATCCGGCGATGATCGTGACTTTTAAGGTGAAGAAAGAAAAATATATATAATGAATGAAAGAAAGAAAGAAAGAAAGAAAAGAATGAGAAATATGAGAAAGAGAAAAAAATATATGCGTAAAGTGAACTCCCCGGTTCTCTAAGAGTGCATTCAAGGCTTCAAGTTAAAAAGATCCATTCTCATTTTTCCAACCATGTGCAATCCGATAACGAGGACTTCCTTTGTGCCTCGGGATCACTCTTTGCCATTTGCACATGTCCACTCATCTAAAAGTGTGTGTATTTTTCTCTTTCCCCTCCTTGATTGAACATTATTTTACAATGACCTTTTTGACGAGTCTCGGTAAGACCATGAGAAGCTTGTCTTGTTTTGACAACACCTCATTTATAAAAGAGTAAAATGCACCGTGGTCCATCAACTTGTAAGAAGGTGTCACTTAGGCCCATCACTTTGAAAATGCGTTTTTTAGGTCCATAAACTTGTTGAGTCGTTCACCACAGGTCCATAACTGTCCACATATGCTTCTACAAGTGACATGACATCATGACTTGACTAGAAGAAGCACATCCTAATTGAGACATTTTATCGAGCAACTTACGAGTGACACATGCTCGTGCTTCATATTTCTGGAGCTAAACGACGGCGGCCTACTCTCGTCGTACATGTGAGGAGGCTACCATTATTCAACCCAAGGAATGTCTAAGATTATCTGTCGCCCATTTGTAACCTACTAATTGAAATGTCTCAGCTAGAAGATGCTTCTTGAGCCAAGTCATCATGTCATGTCACCAATACAAGCATATCTGGACAGTTATGAACCTGCGGTGAATGACTTTACAAGTTCATGGACCCGGATATGCATTTTGAGAGTTGATGGACCTAAGTGAAACCTTCTTACAAGTTGATGTACCTCCACCGTATTTTACTCTTTATAAAATCTTGGTAGGACTAAACTTTCCCAAAGCTCCATATAAAGCCTACCACATATGTGATGAGAGGGAAAGGAGTAGAATATATAGGCTTGAGAGACAAGCGAGATGAGAGTTCATGAGCAATATGCAAGGTGATTTAAATTTGTGAATTTGGTTTAGCTCTTTTCTTTATCTCGCTCTTTATTTCAAAAATTCTGAGATATATTTAAACTTTGTGAGCACGTTAATACTTGTGGGATAAGCTTAATTAAATGTCTACCCTCCGTAGGGATGAAGGCGAGTACATTATGGAACTTTAACGAATTATACTTTTGAGAGCATTATGTTTTTTTTTCATGTATGATCAAGTGCAAGGTTTAAACATTGATGGGCAACGATGATATCCATCGAAGGCTTACTCGAGGATGAGCAAGGTTTAAGCATGGGGGAGATGTTGACGGTGAAAATCCGTCAACCTAGCCATGAGTTTACCTTCGGTGTTGGCATGAGTTTTATACCTTATCCATTGGTACTAACCCCCGTGGTATAACAAGTTCACGTGTGCATGTCGGTTTTGGAGTTTAATGTTTATGCAGGGTTTTAGTGTTGAATGCAAGACTTTCGGGATAAGTTCATTAAGCACCTCATGACAAGACCTTGAAGCCCGATACAAGTCAAGCAATGAAGTGAACATGACTCCAAGAGCCCAAGGACCAAGCCCGAGAAGATGATAAACTCCGAGGACCGAACCAGAAAAGTGTTGAATCTTGCAAGACAAGGAGTTGAGTCCAATTCGGAGAGAAACCGACGTCAAGGGCCCACATGCAAAAGGGGAGAACATCTAGAAGACGTGGGAAGCAACACCGGCGAAGCGAGCCGCGGGATGGGCCGAATTGGGCCTAGGCCGGCCGGCCCGGGCCGGCCGGCCCAGCCCTTTTCGGGGCCCAATCGGCCTTTCCTTTGACCTAATTTCTTCTCGTGGCTATAAATATCCCCCCGACCGAGAGCCACGCATAATCCAAGTCGTAATCCGCCGCCGAGGAGCAATGAAGCTTGAGGGACACCATCTCGCAGATGAGGGTCGTGCTAGTTGTCTAGGGTTTCCCTAGCCGACGTGGGAACCTTGCATGGAAGACCACGTCGGAGCAAGGATCAAGATCGAGGGAGGGCCCCGGTGGTGATCTTGTTCATGTAATCATTCATGGTGAAGTTTGTAAGTGAATCCGATTTCTAGCGATTAAGTGCCTTCTCGATGATTTTGTTTTCTTCTTGGTTTTGCTTCTTCTACGATCTAGTCTATAGCTAGATTACATAGGGTGCTCTTGTAGCCGCGGTGGCTAGAGGTGCATACCGGACCGGCCAAGTGATTTCAACTTGTTCTATCGAACTCGCCCTAGACTACCCGCATGAATAGGGATACGTTGTGACGAATGGGGGTTCCGAAAGGCGGGCGTTTTCGGAGTCGGATGGGAAGGCCACGATTTAAAGATGCTTTTAATGAGATTCGCTTTTCTATCTTCGTCTATCTTGTTTGGAGCTACAACATAAGCATGATCTAGATTCTCTAGATCGGTTATCTTTTGCTTTCTCTTGCTACCTCTTTAGTAGATTAGATTAGATTCGTTTTCTTTATGAGTTAGTATATTAGATGCAACTTACCTTCATAAGATAGCTTTACCTTGCTTTACTAGATTAAATCCTTGCGTTGCACATTGTTCCACGGATTCGATACCTTGGGTTCACCACTCGAGGGAAGAAGGGTCCCTTGACTACGACGGGAGACTTGTCCGCTTGCAAGTCTAAACGAACTTTGATACAACTATTAACCGTCAACAAAAGTGCAGATTCGTCTATTCACCCACTCTGGACGACATCAAGATCCTTTCAACGTTAACATTTGATGTGTCATATGACATTGATATATAGTGTTATATTGGTCCATTTATACTGGTAAAGCGTGTGCGAAGTAGGGATCGCGACATGGTCAGGAAGACAAGGTCTGGCGGATGACGAAGGGTGAAGTTGGGGTGGCGTGGGCATGATGATGAGGCTAGGAAGACGAGGATGACGAGCCAGGACGTACGACGGTGAGTGGAACGAATGACAATGGGCAAGGTTGAGGTGGGCATGTGCGCAATAAGAAAGATGATATGACCGAAGCAAACGACAATGAGGTTCATGAGACATGGAAAAATGGCAAGCAAGGTTAAGGCGGCACCAACTAGAAGGAGGGGATAGCAAGGTCGAGGAGTTGTGGAGGCAGCGAGATGGCGACACTGTTGGGGTGATGACAGTGTGTGAGGTCAGGTTGGCGTGGGGTCGACGATGTGGTTGTGAGGTTGGGATGACAACACAGTCGAGGCGGATAATAGCTAGGATTGCAAGTCCTAGATGACAACATGTGAGGTCGGGATTGCGCAAGCATGATGGGAACAACGACAAACGGAAGGCGAGGTCGGGTAGTTACCATGTGGTTCGGAATGCACGAACGATGACGAGCGAGATTAGAGTGGCGCAAGCATGACAGGGATGAGTGTGAGGCAATATTAGGGTGGCACAGGTGCGACGGGAATAACAGTGAGGTCGGGGAGCTGCAGGGGGTAGCGGGATGACAACATAGTCAAGACAAACGACAACAAGGCGTTCACTAATTCTCTCGTTACAACACACGAGCAATGATTGTGCGGATGTGTTGGGACAACTATGAAGTTGGGCGGTGAAGAGTGTGTCATGGTGATGATGCGATCGAGGTGGATGACGATGGGCAAGGTCGTCGGGATGGCATGGGCGCAACAGTGAGACCGGGGAGGCGGGTGTGACAACCCTTCGGGAGCATGATGACAAGGTTGGGGGACGCGAATGTTAACGAACGAGGTCGGGGTGGTGTGTGCGTGATAGGGACAAAAATGTGTACGAGGAAGGTGAGGCTGGGCAAACGACAACAAAACTGTGGTAGAGGAGAATAGGTTGGGAATGTACGGATAACGGTGGGAGTGGTTAGGGTGGCGTGGCATCGACACGCACGTCAATGTGCGCGGTTGGGTGACGGCATGGCTAGGATGGGCAGCGATATGAGTAATTTTTTTCCCTTTGCAACACATGACCATAATTGCTAATTTTTTAAGTTTTTTTTTGAGAACTACCGCTACTCTAGTATGTGTTACATATGCCCATCGACGGACTCATTAACCACATATGCCTGCCTAAAGACTCATAGAGGGAGCTTCGTGCAAGATTGTTGGCATCATGCTTCTCACTTCTCATGCACAAACTCAATTTGTTGAAAAGAACCCTGGGACTTGATCTCCTGAATAATGTGAACTTAAATACTTGCCTCGTCGATTTTAACAGGCCCACCAATTTTGTCAGGCCGTCGGCATGGCTTAATTAAGAGCAACTCCAACAGTTTGGTATATGAACTTGACATCTATCTAATTTTGGCAAAACATGAAAAAACAGCCTCCAACAGATTGGCAAAACAAGTTGGCATCAATGGCAAGTTGCCATCCCTCCCTCTCCCAGGCGCATATATGCGCGCAGCAGACGCGTTGCCATCGCGATTTTTGGCGCCGCCGCCTATCCTCCCGCGCGCGCGAAAGCCTCTCCTCCCGCGCTCGCCCTTTTCTCTCGCACGCGCCAACCGCCGCGTCCTCTCGTGCCTTTTCTTTTCCTTGGGCCGCGCGCCGATTCCGATGGTCCCGTGATTCTTTTCCTGCCGCCGCACGACGCCACAGGGAGGTGCAGATCGCCAAGGTCAGCAGGGAGGTGTGAACGTTGGTGTCAGGTATGTTCTCTCTCACCTCTGTATTCACGTCAATTCATCCCGCTGTCCCTAGAACGCCTGATCGCTAGGGCAAGGCAAGATCCTGGTTCTCACGTGATTTTTCATTGGCAGCGGCAGCTAGAGTTGTAGATGTATTTTTCTTGTCAATTATAATGCATAATCAATCTGGGGACCGTGAACAAGACAGATTAGGATCTCCTTTGCAGTACATATGCATGCGTGTGCATGGGTTAGGACGTCAAATCCTAAGGGAAGAAAACTAGCAAAGCAGCTCTTTAGGTTTTCAGTCCAAACTGATATGTGGCCCAGCACACTTTGCTGGTCATCGAACATCCCTTTGAAGCTGGTTCTATTTTTTGATGGTCAATTATTGTTGTAGACATGTCTCTACTACAATTTTAGATGTATTATTCAGTCTCCGGCTCTATGCTGACTTCTGGTGAAAAAATATAGTCAAAACTCTTATCAAGTGCCTAGGAACAGTAGGATTATGCACTTAATTATAGTACAGAGCTAATCAAATGTCAATTTTACATTGGACCTCTCCTTTTGTTCATACGATTATGCACTTAATTATAAATCCAAATTTTGAACTGTCTACATATATAGAGTAATTTATGCTGATGTAAAAGAACACAAAGTTTATTTTTTCCTATAAAAAGGCATTATAATTATGTTCTGTGTATACTTGTGGAACTCATAATTAAGTTTGTTCTCATTTATATTGTTTCTGTCCATTGATCTATTTTTTAGGCTCATTCAAATGGAAGGATATGGATTATATACCGACTTTCTGCTCAGTGGAGAAGATGATGGTGTTGCGGTATGGAGGATGTCACCATTCCGACCACACAAAACATTCTTTCTGAAGTTGGTGTGGAAATGCAGCCAAGTCGCGGTACAAAGGGATCCAAGAGGACAAAAAATTTTAATCCCAAGGAAGATGAAGTTGTATGCTCAGGCTGGTTAAACATTAGCAAAGATCCCATTCAAGGGGCAAATCAATCTCGTTCCACGTTTTGGAGTAGAGTACATGTTTACTTTGAGGAACATATGAAAGAACACATTAAAGATCAAGTTCCAAGGACACAGAGTTCCGTTATGCATAGGTGGATGACAATTCGTACAAGTAGTGAACAAGTTTTGTTCTTGCTATGAGGCAATTTTGCGAAGGAATCAAAGTGGATCAACTATCCAAAACAAGGTACACAATATTTGTTCAATCATTTTCTTAAATCTTATGTATTTGTAAATGATATATACATTGGAACATTCCCTTTACAGATTGCGAAAGCGCCCAAGATGTTCCAGGGGATTGGACAACGACAACAAGGCATTTACTCTTATACATTGTTGGAACATTTTGAAGGATGAAGACAAGTGGAAAGCCAAGATGATGGAGCTTGCCGAGGCGGAAAAAATAAGCAAGAATAAAGCTAAGTCCACCAAGGTGTCTAGGTCAAGGGATGTAGAAGCCACCAACAATGAAGAAGTTCAAGAGGATGTTGCTTCAGGAACCGAACTAAATCAAAGGCCACCAGGGATAAAGAAGGCAAAAGAAACTCTTAGGCGAGGAGGTGGTGAAGCTTGCATGGAGGTTGTGGACAAGATGTGGGCAAAGAAGGAGGCTTTCGACCAGGAAAAAGAAAAGGCAAAAGAGGAGAGGTTCAAGCTTTCACTTGAGCTAGAGAAGCAGCGAGCCTTAACTGAAGATAAAAAGCTGAAGCAAAATTGATTAAAGGGGAAAGGGAAATAATTTCAATCGACATGACTTCCCTCAGCCCACTGCAGCGCCAGTACTCCGAGACAATGCAACAAAAGATTATTGCTAGGCGTTTGGCAAATTAAATTTAGTTCTAGTGAGTTCAATTGTGGAACTTCTAAACTTTAGTTTATTTTTCAATTCACGTGAACCTTTCTTGATTCAGCAGAAGCATTATCACAATACAATTTCATGATTGATATTTATTTCCACTTAAATATTCTCTGTATGCACTTGAGCATGGTGTTGTCGCTGGCCCGCATGGTGATGTAGCTGGCCGTGCATGCTCATGTAGGTGGCAAACGGATGCTGGTGTCGCTATTTTTTTCTCCTGTACATGTCTGGTACTGCATGCTCCTGTTGCTGGTGGCATGCTTCTGTTAACATCCATGCTCCTTTCGCTAGGATGCATGCTCCTGTTGTGGTGCTGGGCTCTAGGCTTTTTTTCTTTTTTGCGAATGATGATGTGGTCATTTTTGTTACTCTTGTACCTGACATAATATGTGTTTAATATGATCCTAAAGCTATCAACATTTGTGGTATGCATGCTATTGTTGACGTGGTGGAAAATATTCAGAGAAGATATTTGTTTAATATAACCAGTATATAAAGTTGTTCACTTAAATATAAGATGTGCGTTACACTTGAGAATTAAATATATCGGTCTTCCAAACAACTAAATAAAATAACTATGTATACAAAATCAGGATGATGGTTCCAAAGGTGTTCGACGAGGTCTTCTTTCAACTGCACATGTGTTTACTTGTCTCCGATCTTTATGTGTGCCTCAATAAATTCATCAAGTGTACGAGTAGCCTTCCCATGACCAGGTTCCACATTGTCACCACCCTTCTCGAATCTTTCATTAGGATCTACGGGTCATTCATCTTCAACAATCATGTTGTGCATGATCACACAAGCCTTCATGATCATTCCTAGTGTTTCTGTGTCCCAAATGCGAGCTGGTCCTCGAACAATGGCGAACCTAGATTGGAGAACCCCAAAAGCTCTCTCGACATCCTTCCTTGCTGCTTCCTGTGCTTTGGCAAAATATTTGTTCTTGTTCCCCATAGGCTGAGATAGTCTTGACTAAAGTAGCCCATGAGGGGTATATACCATCTGCAAGATAGTAACCCATAGTATAATCATGCCCATTAACAGTAAAGTTCACCCGTGGAGCCGTACTTTCCGCCAAGTTTGCAAACAAAGGAGACCGGTGAAGGACATTTATGTCATTATGAGACCCAGGCATTCCAAAGAAGGCATGCCAGATCCAAAGGTCATGCGAAGCAACCGCCTCCAAAATGATAGTGGGCTTGTCCACATGCCCCTTGTACTGACCTTGCTTTGCAACTGGACAGTTCTTCCACGGCCAATGCATACAATCAATAGACCCTAACTTTCCAGGAAAGCCACTTTGCTCACCGAGTGCCAGTAAGCGTGTTGTGTCAGCCTCATTGGGATGTCTCAGGTATTCATCTTCAAAAATATCAACAACTGCAGCAACAAATCTACGTAGGCTCTCAAGTGCAGTACTTTCGGCAATGCGAATGTACTCATCTGTTAAATCAGCTGGGACCCCATAAGTGAGCATACGAAATGCGGCGGTGACTTTTTGGAAGCAACTCAATCCAAGTACATTGGCTGCATTTCTTTTTTGCACAAAGTAATCATCGTGTGCTTCCACAGCATTCATTATGCGTAGGAAAAGGTCCCTCCTCATCCTATACCTGAAAAAAACCAACAATCTTCAACACATAAATACATATTGTGCGCTACTACTCAAAGGTTAATTAACACCAACCTCCGGCGGAATAAATGTGGACCGTATGTCGGATTGGCCGCCAAATAATCTCGGACCATCCTTTGATGCCCGGCTTCTCTGTCTCGATAAATAACAATATGCCCAGGAATAGAACCACCAGGTCTTCATTTGTGACCAGAAAAGGTTTGCACAATTGCAGCAGTTGTGATGATTAAATAATCATCGTCATCAGAAGATGAATCGTCGTCCAGTTCCATTTGCAAAAGTGATTTGAAACCAATCATGATGTCGATTCCTAGGAATGAAAATTGCAGAAGATCAGACAATTTATCCCGGCCATCAGCAACAGATTGATGAACGCAACAACTACATGAAGAAAAAAAGGTTGCTTGGCAGGATATGGCACCGACCAATCATGAAGTTGCTCGGCAGGAAATGGCACCGATGATCAAAGGATTATTACGTCCGGCTGGCGCAGGCGTAAGTGGTTCAGAGGGATCCCGATGCGAGAACAAAATATTACCTGCAAGATGCGATGTCCTGGAGACCGTATGGGGCTGCTGGTAGCGCCAGCGCCGACTGCTCCTTCGAGGAACGGTGACTGTCGGCGCGTCCAATCGCGGCGGCGGCCTTTGGCGCGAGCGCGACGGCTAGAATCGCGGCAAAAACAATTTGGCGCGAGGATCGGCAGAGGATCGCGGGAAAAGCATGAGTGTGGCCTAATTTTAGTTTTGCCAAGTTAATTATGAGAAACTGTTGGAGGTAGATATTTTTTCCTTTGCCATAACATTTAGGGAGTTGCTAAAGTTCAAGATTTGCCAAACAAATTATCACAAACTGTTGGAGTTGCTCTAAGAGCATCTCAAGGGTTTCTTAAATTTTACTTGGCAAATCTTGTGTTTTGCCAACCTTTAAAAAGGTATGCCAAGTAAAAAAAGAGTTCATCTCCAACAATTTGGCATAATTCACTTGCCAAACACAGATCTAACTTACATCGGAATCCCGAAAGAAACAAAATTTTTTTTATGCCCTTCCACCTCTTTGAAACTTACATCGGAATCCTTCTCTATTCTTTATTTCTTTTTTCACCCTCCCACCTGCAGAGGGAAATGCCGATGACAACACGATACACGCGCGCATATATGCGCGTGGGGAGGTGAGTTTTCTTGAGTTTATTTTTCATGTTGGTTTCTTGGCTTGTTGGAGGCAATTTTTCTCGTTTTACCAAAAAATTAGATGGATCTGACGCCAAGTTGATTTCTTAAATTGTTGGAGTTGCTTCCAATCTTGCTTATGTAGTTATGTGGGCTTCCCATGGCTTCAATGTAATCGGTCGGCCGGACCTCTCCCAACCCAACCAACCCTAGAGAGGCAAAAAAAAACAATGAGTACCACCAGATCTATGATAGGTTTCTTACCCAGAACGTGACGCCGACGAGGATTGGAGATCGAGGCGGCGAAGGAGATGGAGGTGGGAAGGAGAAGCGATCTCCAAGGGGGAGTGGAAGACGAAGCGATGAAGAAGAGGAAGATAGACGCCGGTGCGGACGGTGCGGTGCGGTCTGACGGCGAGAAGATCGAGGTGGAGTCATTGAGTGAGAGGGAGGAGGCGAAGAAAAGAGAGAACGATGAGGAGGAGGATGAGAGGGAGAGACGGGCCGCGGTGGTGTTTGCGGATTGGCAGTGGATGACGGGGGTGAAAGATCAAGGGGGGGGAAGAATGTGAAGTGGAGGAGATAGACCCCGATGTGGAGTGCCAGAGGAGGTTTGTGGAAAGGGAAGATGATTCGGACGCCGAGAAGATGGAGGTCGAATTGCAGGTGGAGGCGTTGTCGATGGAGAGTGAGGTGAAGGGAGAACTGAAAGGAGCAGATGAAGGAGAAGCTGCCAAGGAGATTATACACGAAGGGGGACGCGAGACGGGCAAGATAGACCCCGCAGCGGAGAAGAATCGGCGGCTGATGGAGGAGTATGCGAAGTGGAAGAGGGAGAAGGATGCGCAAAGGCCTGCTCCGGATCCAGAGAAGTGGAAACGATTGGTACGCCTTCGAAGCTCGGCCGTTCGAACAGTGGTGGACAAACATTCATGGCTGGGCCTACGGTTCCTTCAACGATGAGAGTGAGTGACTTGTTAATTTCTATATCCACGCGCTAATTACTTCCTCAATTAGTTCGTGTTGCTTTGGTTCATACTCTGTACCCCGAACCACTTCGTACTTTCTATTGCCGTTTAGTCTACTGCAATGTCTAGGATCATAGTTGGCTGGATGAATTAATTGACAATAGCATAGATAGGAACACCATGTATCTTTTTTTTTATAATGTTCTTATTTATCTGCTGCTATTCTATTGCCTACAATCGGAATCAAATCTCTAACTGAACTGAATATACAAGTGCAGCTAAAATCCCTTGCATGTGATTTACAAACACGCCCGGCGGCAGGAAGTACAAAACTCTACAAGTATTTTCAGTCAAAGTGGCACAAATACATGGAGGTCTACAGTGGCCGCTCCTTGTGTTTGGTACAGTTGCTTTACGCGACTCAATAGATCACAATTGCAATATTATCTTTGACCGTGACAGGGACAACTATCAGACGCTTACTGAAAAGGTCCTTAATGTCTCGTACTCTTATCATTTCTGTGCTGTTGTAACACTGTAATATTATTTTCCTACATCATTTATGCATGCCTCCTGTAGTCCTGTCTCTTACTCCCTCCATCTATTTTTATACGGCATAGTAGAACATGACACGGTCTTCCAAATAACACTTTGACCATTTATTTATCATATATTATATCTCTTATGGTTATAAATTTATAATCATGATAAACTATATTTGATTACGAATCCAACCATATAAAAATTAATAGTCAAATTAGTGGTCAAATATTGCAAAGTTTGATTCTTGATATGCGTGTGCACCTTATAAAAGTGGAAGGAGGGAGTATTGTCATTAATCCTTACCATGCAAACATGTACAAGACCAGTTGCATATAGGCCTTGTATCCATAGTTTATCTGCATAGACAGATGTTAGTCAATATAATTTATTAATAGCTACCATTTACTATCTTTTTAAGAGATCCTGATACATTACGACCCGATTTTTTTTATTTCTAGAAATGTATAGTTTCCTTGACTATTGCTTACATTGGATTAATGTAGACAGGTCAAACTTTGTATCAACAAGCAAAAGAAAATCAGACAAGGAAATAACCATCCGTCCCATGGCACAACTCGTGCTAGATTCAATCAACTACTTACTAATTTGAACCGGCACACATATTAGACTAGATTAATTACTGATCCAGGACATTGAATAAAGTGGGAAATTTCGCATATGGGGCACCTATAATTGCTGTCTGGTATAGGAGCCCTTTCGATTATTGCCTGCAATATTTATCTGACAGACTACCCTTGGGCAGCCTTTACATGTGGCCCCATGATGCGTTGGCATATCCATTTTGTGGTTTGGTTCCTCAATTTGTGAAATTTGTTCTGTCATGCTTTATAGTTTGTGTGGTAGCTAACATGTTCAATGTTTTTGGATTCTGAATGAACACTGTAATCTAACATTGCTAGAATGATTCATGTTGTACAACTGTGTTGTACTAGGCACTCTGCATTGGTTATATTGTCAAGTGTTCTGTATTGATTATGCTGCTCAATGGTTGTCTCTTCTTTTACTTACAGTTTACTGACTATTTACTCAATGGTTTTTGTATGCAGGATCTATGTTTGGTCCTGACAGGTCCTGTCCGTGCTGTCATTTTGTGTGGTTGTGTGTACCTTCAAGTTTCGTTGAATGTGAGGGGCACCACCGAGTCTGAGGATAAGGAAATAAGCCTTCTAGCTGTTCCATTTAGGAGCGACTCTAAGCCATCTGAGTCGATCCTGATAAATAAACATTACACTAGTAGGCTCACCACAGTGGAGTTTGCTCTTGGTCATATTGTTCACTCTGTGGAAGCAACTATCAGTGTGGAAATCATTCATGGATCATGGCCAGATGACTTTCGTGGTCAGTTTACTGCCCGTACTGCCAGGATAGACAAGAAAATTGTGTTGCTTGATTCTGAAGGTGTGGGGTTGCTTGTTGCTGGGGATGAGGTCAAACTCTCACGGCGTGTTGTTTCCGTTGAATATTATGGAAAGCTGTCAGTCTCTGTCAAGGCTATGAAAGGTGACAAAGTTTTCCTGGATGAAATGGATTTCACACCGCAGGAAATGGGTACTTGCTATGAAAATTTTGATATTGGCCCCTGCAGGATGAAAGTGACAGTTGCTTGGTCTCTTCTTGATCTATTCTAAGCGTAGCAGACCTGCTAGTGTAGTAATTTAGCTGCTGGAAGTACTGACATTCCAGTGGCAATGCGCTGTGGTAGGAGGTTCCATTATTGGTTTTCATTCTTACTTGTAAGTTTTCATTCCACACAAATCGGGCATTTTTAATCAATCTGATGAAATAGCAAGAGGGTGTAGAGCTATCTAGTCGTAATTATCTGCCACAACTAGTGAGCAACCAATTTTAAACAGATAGCTATCTCTGTGGAAAAATCTTGAGGCAACACCTATTTGCTCTCCTTTATCATCTTTCTTGTTTCTTCATACTATTAAGTATTAACCGCTACCATATGGTGTGGCCTTCTATTACCAACTACTTGATATGTGATTTTACATATGCATTCAATAGCTTGTTTCTCTTTTCAATTGTGTCCCCATTTACTGACATGTGTTTAGTTAAAAGCATAGGTGTTAAGCAGTTTGTTGCATTCTTATTTGCTGGAATTATAAGAACAGTTATTATCTCTGTGTACTAGTAAATTAAGCTATCTGTACTAGTAAAGAAATTGGAAAAGTTCATTTTTGACCATTCAACTTTTGTCTCAGTTTGATTTTGCCCATCGAACTTCAAAACCGGATATCTTTGACCATCTAACTCTTAAAACCGTTGATGGTTGGTTTTAACTTTTTTATTTACAATTTAGTCCTTAGAATTTGAAATGTTCATTACTTTTTTCGTGTAGCTCCGATTTAGGTGATTCTTGCGGTCACGTGTTCATAAAAATGAGCTTTATCTTCTAAAATGTTATTTATACTATTTTATCACCATTTGTTATATTATTCTTATGTTGTTATGTAAAAACAATAGTAAAACAAACATTTACAAAATAATATGAATACATTTTTTAAGATAAAGCCCAATCATTTGACATGTACGCGGCGAACGATATGCCCCTCGTGCCGAGCTACGTGGAGTTCATAGTTATTATATACTGTATTGGTCAAAAATCTGTCTGTCAGCTTGAGAGTTGAGATCATCTAATCAGGCGGCCATCAACAACAAAATCAATGGACAATCATCCTCCAAATAAAAGACATTTAATTAGTTTACTGAAGAATATATTTCATCAAGAGGAACAGCCATATAGTTGAATGCATGGGGAAAAGAAAGAGAAAAAGAAACGTGACAAAAGTAGAAACGTTAGCCCTCCTGTCCTGCGACACAAACATGTAGATATGTCACCCCCACCACTACTATATATCTTAGAACTTGAAGCCGAGGATGTTGGGCGTGCCGGTGAACTTGAGCCATGTGGCGCCGTCGATGAAGGGCCCGGCGGTGAACTGCTCGGCCTCCTTCCTGGTGATGACGCCGCGGTACCCGGGCCACTTGACCCTCTGGCTGGTGCCGGCGCCCGGGCCGCGGTTGTTGTACTCGGCGTAGTAGAGAGTCTTGAGCCCAAAGTCGCCGTTCCACGGCATGTACCCCTCGGGCTTGATGAAGTCGGCGATGGTGCTCTCCATGATGACGAGGCGGGAGTACTCCTTCCACGGCCGGCCCAGGTAGGAGGGGATCTTGAAGCGGTCCGGGAAGAGCTTCTGGTCGGGCACCAGGCGGCAGTTCTGGATGACGAGGCCGGACTTCATGTTGGGGTCGGTGCGCCCGTGCGCCGTCACCGAGTTCTGCTGGTTGTCCATGGGCCGCCGCGTGATGATGAGGCAGTTCTGGAACACGGCCGCCGAGTTGCCGAAGATGAAGTCGATGGTCCCGGAGATGACGCAGTTGCGGAAGAACTGGCGCCTGGCGTGCACGTACAGCGTGTCCTGGAATGCGTCGAACCGGCAGTTGTAGAACGCCGCCAGGTCGCCCTGCACACGGAGCGCCACCGCCTGGTGCTTCTCCGCGCCGGCCGTGTTGTGGAACCCCATGTTCTTGCAGATGAACCCGGCCGCCTCGATGGCTGCCAAGCGAACAAGAAGTTCTCGTAAGTACGTTGATGTGCATTTCTCTTGCTGCCAACCAAATGATACGAAATGCATGGTATATAGCTCATGTACAGAAGGTGGCGGTCTTCATGGTGGTGATGCCGTCGGCGAAGCTCTTGCTGCCGGTGACGCGGGTCTTCTTGGGCCCGTCGCCGTACATGAAGATGTTGACCTTGTCCTTGGGGACCATCACGATCTCGTTGTAGACGCCGGCCTTCACGTAGATGACGTACCTGCCCGTGTTGCCCTTGGGCACGGCGTCCACGGCCTGCTGGATGGACTTGAACTGCCCGCTGCCGTCCTGGGCCACCACGGCGTTCGGCTTCGGCTGGGTGCCCGCCGCCATCAGCTTCCTCTCCGGCGACCTCATCCACACGGGGTACCCCTGCTCGTCCTGCTCCGACAGCAGCCGGCGGCGCGAGTCCTTCTTGAACATGTCCAGGTCCAGCTTCTTCAGGAGTCCCCCCAGGCTGTTGGTGATGGCCAGCGCGTTGCTGCTGAGCTCGGTGGCGTTGCGCAGCACGGTGTGCATGTCGGCCTTGAGCTTCTCGTCCACGAACCCGTCAATGCAGGTGTCCAGGAACGTCATCACGCCCGTCAGCCACGTCTCGAGGTCGTCGGAGCGGCTGAAGAGCACCTTGATGTCGCCGCCGGCCATCTCCAGCATGCCCTTGAGGTCGTCCACCGCGTCCTCGAGGAGCGCCTTGCAGTCCTCGCGCGCGCTCTTCGTCATGGAGTCGCCGGACTTGGCCTCGCCGATGGACTTGGACTGCTCCATCGCCGACTTGACCGACTCCAGCGCCACCTTGGCGACGCTGTGGAAGACGTCCTTGGGGTTCTCGGTGCCATTGGTGGCCCCGGACAGGGTCTTCTCGCACGACTCCTTGTACAGAGTCGGCGCGCACAGCGACTGGACCGACTTGCCGGAGGTGGCGAGGGAGGCCTCCCCGGGGACGGTGAAGCTGTCGCCGGCCTTCTTGCCGGAGCGGGTCACGGTGGCAACCACGCCGACGACCACCGCCACGACGAGGACCGCCGACAGGCCACCTAGGAGAGCCTTTGCCATCTTGGGCCGCAAGCTTGAGGTTGAATCGGAGGACGAGCCGATATATATATATATATAGTGGCCTGGAGAACGAAACGAATGGCTGCATACGGACATGCATGGTTTCAGTTTCACCGTTGGTGTGTGGCCGGCCGTGTTCGTCGGGAGTCGTCATTCTTTCGGGAGCATCGTCTATTTGAGGTCTTTGTTCCTGGTCAATAAGGGTTCCCGTTCTGGATCGATGCAGATGTTTGGGTGGTTCCTAGCTATCTGTTTCAAAACTAAATAAATGGATGTGCTACTTTTGGAAGACGACGGCGTTATTATTATCAACCTACATTCAACGAGTGGTCATGGTGATCTTGGCTAAATATAGGTGTATGCTTAAGCTTTGTGCTTAGTCTTATTTAATCTAGTTCCTTTTCTTTGAGTTAACTATTTTCCTCGCACAAAAAAAAATGAAGAATCATTTCACTATAGCCGTTGACCCAGATAGTAAAACAAGCGACTTCAACAGCCTCTCTAAATATCACTAGCTAAAATACTGATTTAGCTATTATGTAAAATGAAATAACTTGTAAAAAGTTGATGAAATCCAACAAACTAGCTAAAATCAACTCTCCACATGCTCCACCGCTAGTGGGTCCCGCCTGCTATACTCATGTACAAGGGATAGCTGGCGGGACTGGTTAACCAAAGATAGCTAGCGAAGCCACCGGTTTAGCTAGTGGAGGATAGCTAAGGCAAGTTTAGCTAGTCTGTTTGGATTGAGTTTTTGGACAAATTTTCTATTTTTTAATTAGTTAAGCCAAGATAGTTAGTCTCTTGGAGAGCATGCATAGTTCAACATATGGACAATGTATTTCAAAATTATGTTTGGATTTTTTTTATTCATCGACATTGACATTCTTCCAAGCAGATAGATCTGAATTTTGTACTAGTGTTCCAATATAATTAACATGTACTCGCGAAAGGGACTGTAGTCTAGTGGTTACAAAAGCCCCGGTAGCACCTCAGGTCCTAGTCGACTCCTCGTGGGAGCGAATTTCTCAGGATTTAACGGCGTTTGTGCTTTCAGTGGTGGGCGACGTTCCCGTCAACAGCGAGGCGCCTGTGGTGACTTCGTCAATCTTGAGGATTTGCCGGCACAGTCTTCGAAGATGCTCCTAGGGGTAAGGTTTGAGTGCGTGTATTCATAGGGATGAGTGTGCGTGCGTTGTGAGTGTCTCCAATGTATTGTGTAATTCGAAAAAAAAACATGTACTCCCTCCAATTCGTCATCCATAAGTATTTGCTTGTCTTCATGGGGTACAGGGGCGGCTGCAAATATTGGAGTCTCCAATTTAATTTTGGAAACTGATGCCGTGATCATCCTCAAGAGTTGGCGCTGTTGTCACATTGTGACCGTCAAGAAGGTGGCCTAATGGAAGAACTGAAGTTTTTTGCTCGAATGAATTTTGGTCATTTTGAGTGTGTTTATTAATCGTTCTTGTAATTCTGCTGCTCATGCTTTGGCAGCTCTGGGAGGGAAATGTGTTGAGGGAGAAGATTATCAACGCTTTTGTACCCTCAAACATTCATATTTTTTATGACGTGCAAAGCACGTTTTTCATTAAGAGAAGAGAGAATAAAGTCGTACAAGATTCAACAAATTACACAAAAAGAGAAGACAACATGAAAAAGAAGGAAAGCGCTACAGAGGATCCAAAGGCCGGACGCCTAGGAGGCGAGCAATCGGGAGGAAGCCCGTGTGTGCCCAAGTCCTGGCCTCATCGAGGATTGCCGGCGCGAGGGCCATCGGCATCATGGCCTCCCTATCGTGGATGCGCCGATTGCGCTCCCTCCAAATCGACCAAGCGACCAACCAGACGAAGGCATCGAAACCTTTACGCCGGGTTTTTGCGACCGACTTCCTGGCGGAGCACCACCAAGCAGCGAGAGACATGGGACGCTCTGGGCGAGCTGGGGTAGAAGAATATGTCCGAGGGTTCGGAACCACGTCTCGCGACTGAAGACACAGTCGACAAGCAGGTGATCCAGAGTTTCGATCTCTTGTGCACAGAGTGCACAAGAATCTGAGTCCTTCAAGCCATGACGATGAAGTCTGTCAGAGGTCCAACATCGACCATGCAGCACTAACTAGGCAAAGAACTTGCACTTGCCTGGCATCTGAGTCTTCCAAATTTGACGGGCGCCCAGAATGTCAACACGACCAAGGAAGAGGGCAGCATAGGCAGAAGAAGAGGAGTAAATGCTGTTGGGCGACCACTTCCAGACAAACCTGTCGGGCACCGGCGACAACCGCACGGCCCGTACAAGATCCCAGATGGAGAGGAACTGGACGATGAGTTTGCACGGTCCGCGTGTGCGTGATATCAGCGACCCATTGGATCCCACGGGGTCCCGTACTGAGGCCCTCCTGGACAGTGCGTGAGCGCCTGACCCGTGGTGGAACAACCGCCCACAAGTTGGGTGCAAGAAGTTTGACAGAACAGCCGGCGAGCCAGCTGTCCTCCCAGAACAAGGCCCTAGAGCCATCCTCGACCTCGACAGAGACTGAAGCGTCGAAGAAAGCCTGCGCGGAACGATCGGTAGGGAAACGGAACAACGCCCAGGTCTTGTCCGGATATGTACGCGCCAGCCAGAGCCACCGCAGATGAAGGGCCATCCCAAAACTGCAGAGGTCAGGTAGGCCTAGGCCGCCAAAACGGGTAGGGCAGGTGACGTTTACCCATGCCACCAGACAGCGACCACCACTAGCCACCTCTGTGTCGCACCAGAGGAAGCCTCGGATGAGCGTCTCCACCGCTTTGATAGCCCAAGGTGCAACGGAAATCACCATAGAGATATGCACCGGGATGGTCGAGAGGGTGGATTTGGCTAGGACCAAGCGACCGGTACGATTGAGAAGTCTCCCTTGCCAAGGGAGGAGACGCCTCGCGACCTTATCTACCAGTGGCTGAAAAGCCGCCTTAGGGATTCTTTTGATGGAAAGAGGAACTCCGAGGTAGGTACAAGGGAATTCGACGATAGAGCAAGAGAGAATGGAATGGACCAAGGAGATCTGCTCGTCCGAGTAGTTGATGGGATAGACATGGCTTTTGGAAAGATTTGCTGCAAGGCCAGATGCTCCTTCGAAAAGGGCCAACACCCCCTTGACGACCCGAAGGTCGAGCTCGACCGGGGAGAAAAAAGCGACCACATCATCCGCATAAAGTGAAGCACGGAAACGTATGTCATGCCGTCCCAACTGTTGAAGAAGTCCGAGAGAGTCAGCCTTGCAGAGCAAGGCATGGAAGCATTCCATCATGAGCACGAAGAGCATGGGAGAGAGAGGGTCCCCTTGTCGAAGACCACGACCATGGCAAATCCGCTCCCCGGGGACGCCATTGAGAAGGATTCGAGTACTAGTAGTGGAAAGAATGGTGAGATCCAGTTGGTCCACATGCGTGGACACCCAACCGCAACCAGAAGTTCTAGAAGGAAACTCACCCAACAGAGTCAAAGGCCTTAGCAAAGTTAATCTTGAACATGATCCGAGGTAGCTTCCGACTCGAAAGAAACTTAGCCGTACCAAGGACGTATCGGAAATTATCATGGATGAGACGACCTTTGATGAAGGCACTTTGGTTAGCAGAGATGAGGTTGGGGAGGTGAGGGACGAAGCGGTTTGCCACAGCCTTGGAGAAAATCTTACCAAAGCTATGAATGAGGCTAATGGGGCGATAGTCAGAAAGCGAGACTGGGTTGGGTTTTTTGGGGACCAAGGTAAGAAGGGCGCCATTTAGATGATGGAAGCTACGACAATCCATGTCAGAGAGAGCATTAAAAGCTCGAAGAATGTCTCCCCGGATGACCGACCAGCACGACTGGTAGAAGTGACCAGTAAACCCATCGGGACCAGGAGCCTTGTCCAAGGGTAATTCTTTAATGACCTCCCAAATTTTGGCCTCCGTGAATGGTTGTCCGAGGTCCTGCAGATCCAATTTCGGGAGGCCGAGCTCCTCAAAATCAAGAGCACAAGAGCGCTCATGAGAAACTCCCAAAATTCCGTCAAAGAACGTGAAGGCGCCGGCGGCCTTCTCATCCTCGCGTGTGAGGGTGCGACCATCAACAAGCAGGGAGGGGATGTAGTTTTTCCTTCGGAGATGGTTAGCATGGAGGTGGAAGAGCTTGGTATAGGCATCCCCTTCACGAAGCCATCGGAGGCTGGACTTCTGTCTAGCGATCGTACGCTAGAGAGAGGTTAGTCCAAGATAGCGGAGTTTGAGGAAACGCCTCAAAGACATTTCTTCTGGGAAAGCGATCGTGACTCCTGTG
The DNA here is from genome assembly GCA_947561735.1 of Cenchrus americanus. Lineage (NCBI taxonomy): Eukaryota > Viridiplantae > Streptophyta > Magnoliopsida > Poales > Poaceae > Cenchrus > Cenchrus americanus. Next base: position 249,133,501 of record OX387241.1, read on the forward strand.
CGACCTCGAGACGGAAAATAACCTCTTTAGCGACCTGAATTTGCATCCGGATGGAGCCCACTGCTTTCGCGCTCCATTTGACTAGCGCCTTCGCAGTCTCGCGAAGCAGGTGGTCGATGAGACGTAGGGGGTTTGCGTCAGGACGTGGCACCAACCAAACTGCCTTGACAGTGTCAAGAAAACCGGCCACTTTGGGCCAAAACACCTGAAAGGTGAAACGACTCTTGGGCTTGGTGCAAGTTTCAAGAGAAAGCAAGAGGGGGGAATGATCAGAACATCGGGAAGAGATAGCCTGCAACGAAGAGGAAGGAAAGAGCAGTTCCCAATCTGGAGAAACAAACACTCAGTCGATCCGCTCGAGCATGTGGGTGTGTATGCTCGTTGCTCCATGTGAAGAGGCGACCATGAAGGTGGAGCTCAAGTAACTCCAAGTCATTTAGAAAACGGCGAAAATGACCCATCATGCGCCGAGAGAGGCGACCATTGTTCTTGTCGGCTGCTTGATAGATGAGGTTGAAGTCTCCGCAAAGCATCCAGGGACCAAAGAGGGAGGGGCGTAAGGAGCAGAGGTTGTCGTGGAAGGCGACTTTCTCGGCGTCGGATTATGGTCCGTATACCGAGTTGAGCCACCAAGAAAGGGAGGGAGCGAGAGGTGAGGGCGACCTTAACGGTTACATGATTAAGACCAAGAGACGGAGAGGAAACAAGCCACAAATCCTTGTGCCAAGTGACCAAAATACCTCCACGGCCCGAAACCGTAGGCAAAGCAACATAATCAAAATCAAGTCCTAATAGATCAAGGATTAAAGCATCATTTACAACATTCGGCTTTGTCTCCCGAAGGCAAAGGACGAGACTTTTTTCCGACCTCACTAGTTCATGGACCGCCGAGTGCCGAGCACGTCGGTTAAGTCCACGAACATTCCGAACCACTAGGTTATGATCCATAGAAACAAATGAAAAAAATGACCAACGACCAACACGGACTCCGGTCCGCACGTCCTCGACCAACCGCTCCTCGTGGAAGATCTCGCGCACCGCCGCCTAGAACTCATCATCCTCAAGGACGGAGCACTCGAAGGATCCATCGACCCGGGTGCCGAAGAGCTCCCGAATGGCAGACGGTGCTCCTCTTGTCGGTGCGGAAAGTAGTCCCGACACTAACTAGTAAGAGCGTTGAGATCTATCTCGATGGGCGGTGCTAAGCAACTAGTGACCCGAGGTTTATCCTAGTTCGGGCCGGGGCCGTACGTCCGATAGTGGTGTGCTCGGGGCACTATATTGTGTTGCACCGTAATGCTTGAAGAGGGGGGCTACAAGCGAGGCGGGAGAGGAGGTCGGTCCTCCAAGTCCCGCAGGTTTTTGATTGAGGCGAGTGCCAATATCGTGGTGAAGGAAGTGAGCGTGTGTGAGTGCTCACTACTGTCCTCCTCCTACGGCAAGGGGAGTGCCTCCTCCTTTTATATGCCAAGGGGAGGCTGTTTACAGGCGTGCCGTGCTGTGCTGGCTACGTGTGGCGGTATGGCGCGCTGTGTTGTGGAGTAGACGGCCATCCTGGCGAAGCTTGCTTCTGGCGGAGCATCGTAGCTTGTCCTATGTCCGTGCAGGGGCGGCTTCGAGGGTGGTGGTGCTGAACTCTCCCGTTTAGTCGTCGTCCATTCGCTGACTCGAGGGTGCAGCTAACGGGGGGGCGTAGGGCGCACAACGGCCATCGTGGTGGTGTCTTGTTGCCCCATACTCCCACAATGTCCGGGATGGCGCTGCAGTGCCCGGGATGGCGTTGCGGTGGCGGGGATGGCTGCATAGGACCGATGGTGACGGAGGAGACGCGCCTCACTGGTCCGGCGTCACGGCGTCGTCCTGGGCGGGTGTGGAACAGGCGTCCATCCCATTTTCGAGGGTTCCACCATCCTCTTTCGAGGGTGCAGCGCCCAGTCCGTACGAGAGTGGGTAGCACAGTGTCATGGAAGCCGACACCGGCCTTATCGCACGGTGCCGTACGGTGGCGGGGATGGCCTTGCGGGAGTGTTGGCGGAACAGCGCCGTGGCATCATTCCCAGGTGTGTTAGAGGTGTGGTGCGGATTCGTCTTTGACTTGGGCGCCTACATGTGTCAGAGCATTAAATTCCCCGGTCGGGGGAGCAGGTATGGAGGCGGCGAGCCCGTGGGAGCCTCGAGCGAGGCGGAGACTCGCTCGAGGTGGCGTCCAGCCCCTGAGCGAGGCGGAGACTCACTCGAGGGGGCATCCGGCCCCCGAGCGAGGTGTATACTCGTCGGCGCGGGGCCGTGCCACTCGAGCAAAGCGGAGTCTCGCCCGAGGGTGGCCGGGGTCCCGCCGTTCGGGGGAAGGCGGGGCCTCCCGGGACCGTGGGCCCTTGTTTGCGATCTGTGATTGTTTAGGCGTGTTTTGTGTTGGTGAGTTTGTTTATGTTTCGTTGTTTGCGAATGAAAGTGGATTTTCCCTGGTTATTTAGGGGACCCCTATGGCTCGTCCCCGACAAGTAGCCCCCGAGCCTCCGTGGTGATCTCTCGTAGGATCCCGCGCAGGCCGGCGCTTGCCGATGGGACATTCTTATCTCCCGGACGCCGTGTCGTTCCGTGGGGGCGCGCTAGCGCACCCGCGGGTGTAGCCCCCAAAGCCTTGTAGGAGCGTGGGTGCTCTGCTAGGTTTTCTCGCTAGGTGTATCGGTGTGCGAGGTGTTAGTTTTAGCCGGCATCGGCAATATTCCCGGCCCGGCTTCGGTGGTGCCATGCGCACGTATTCGGCATACGTCCGCATTTGGTACATTTCCGGGGAGGTGTAACCGTGCGTTGAGCCCCCGAGCCTCGGGCCCGGTTGAGGCGATCGAGGGGTGCTCTCCGTCTTGTCTATACATTCCCTCGCCGTCCCTCCGCGGGACGGAGGGTGAGGTTTCCACAACTCCCATCGAGCGGGTCGCGAATTGCGGGTTCCTCGTTGAGCTGTTATCAGGTGATTCAAGTGGACGCCCATGCCCCGTTCGATAAGGGTTGACTCGTGGTCCGGAGACTCATCCATGAAAGCGCTTATGTGGGTGTGCTAGGTAGGGCTCGGTTCCGTTCGCTGGGAACCGAGGGCGCGGAAGCTCTCCCTCGATGGGATCCCTCAACTAGCTGCCCTCGTTGGCTCTTGAATACGACATGTGGGGCGCCCTCAAGCTGGTGAGCTCGAGGATAGGCTCGAATGCGCGCGCCCTCGTCGTCCCTGACTCTGTTGATCTGGGGCGCCTGTTCGAACCCTTCGAGGGTCAGGCTTCGAACCCCTGATCAGTAGGGCCATCGCGGGGTAGCGGCTAGGTGCCCCTATCTTGATTGCATCCTGCGGGACTCGTGGGTTCGTGGTCGAGCTTGCCCTCGAGCCGCCGATCAATAATCCCCTACAATCGAGGGCACCCGTGGCGCCCGCTCTCACCGAGCAGGTGTCCGTTGACGGTGAATTTCCGTCAACCTAGAGTACTTGTTATACATTGGTTACGATTATGATTTGCAACTAACCCGCCACTAGGCATACTAATGATGTAACAAGTTCACACTTGCATGTCGATTTTGGAGTTTGTTGTTTACGCAGAAATTAACGTTAAAGAGGAGACTTTCGGATAAGTTCATCAAGCACTTCAAGAGAAGATCATGAAGCCCGTCACAAGTCAAGACACGAAATGAACAAGACTCCAAACAACCCAAGGACCGAAGCATTAACACGCAAAACTCGGGGACTTGGATGTTTACCAACGAGATCAACTCGGCCCGAGAGAGATCCTCGCAGCTCGGGACAACATAATCTTTCGGTACAGATTCGGAGACTTAAACGGTCTTTAATGGAAAAAGTTTGACTACCAAAGTTGTGAGCCTCGACGATACCTTCGATTTGGACATGTGGAAGGCCCAATTCAGATAAGGGAGCTAGGAGATATAGCCCCCGAAATCCCTGCTGCGCAGTCAGTACGAAATCAGAACAGATTATCTTCCAAGGCCGATTTGAAGATCTTATCTTCGTTTTTAAGAAAAGAAATAAATACCAAAGTTGAAGATAATTTCGTGGCACACAACCTGGACACCGAATTTGCATTATTTAGAGTCCGCACGTGGGAGATATGGCGTTGGCAAGGAAGGATCGCGAATCGGAAAATCCGGCTGATTTTATGGAAACCAAGTTTGCTTCTCTCCCAAGGAGGATCTCGTGCAAGGCAAGGTGGAGCACGCCCAAAGGCACCCCAAGGACATAAATACAACCCCCTAGGCACCCCAAGATGGTTACCCATCGAACAAATCATTCTACCGATGCCATTCACCGAAAACCGCCGCCGCAAGATGAGGGAGAGAGTTAGATGAGCTCGTCGCAAGGATCAACGCCGGCGGAGAGAAGGAAGCAAGAGGAGGACTCCAAGCCGCTGGCCTAGGGGTGTTCCCAAGCTCCATCGCCGCCATCTTCATCGACGACGTTCTCCGGAGTCTCCATCACCCCTATGTGCTTCAATCCGTGTAAGATGATGGGGTAATGTCTCCGTTCATCCCTAGGGTTAGATGAATGCATGGTATGTGATCGCTACTTGATTGTTTCAATATATTGCTTTCATGTTGATGGTGCTTTGATGATTAAGGTTAGCTACCGTGTTTTTCGGGCGTATGATATCCGCTACTCCCATAGATTCCATCAACATACCGTGTCCATCATAGGTCTAGTCACGAATACCTTCGCGTAGTGACAGTACGAGGGGATGGAAAGGGCGAAACCGTTGTCACAACCCCCGGTAGATTGGTTTACCATTCTCGTGTAGTAGATGCATATCCTTGTTATCCTAGATCCTAGGGAGGGAACGCATATCTTTCTTAATCACTCTCTTGTGTCCACCCTTTACCATCTAGTTTAACCCTAGATTTGTTTGATCAACTTAGATTAACCTAGGCTAGATTGTCTTTACCTTTAGATTAAAACTCCCTTTAAAGGTTTCCCTAGTCAACTAGATTAGTGCTTGGTTAAGGGCTAGCAATCCTCTTGCTCCGTGGATTGACAAGCCTTGGGATCTCCCGTAGGTGAAGAAGGGCATAGGTGACTTGTACGCTTGCGAGTCCAAGCGAAATGTTAAATGAGTTTTTACCATAAACAAGCCCCTTTTTCTGGCGCTGTTGCCGGGGAGCAAGCCGGTATTAATTTTGTTGATTACTAACATCTAACCCTTATTTTCTAGAAAAAATCTTTTTTGTTTTTCTTCCTACTTTTCTTGTGCCTAGATGGATTTGTTCACCTCACCATTGGAAGACGAAGAGATGTCGCTAACTGAGCTAGCAATGCCGTCAATGGAATACATTGAGATGCCAAAATCAGATTTGGCGCTTGCTACAACCCACTATGAAGTGAAGCCCGTAATCATCAAGTTAATGGCGACAAAACCATTTAGAGCATCGGATGATGACAACCCATATAGACACATTAAGGAATTCATGATGATATGCAACACAGTGCAACAAGAAGGAGTTCGACCGCTTGGTTCAAGTGGAATCTTTTTCCATTCTTTCTCGAAGATGAAGCGTGAAGATAGTACACACTTGCGTCCGTTGAAGCAAAAGGAAATTGGGATGATCTAGTGAAGAAGTTTCTTTTGAAGTTCTTTCCCATAAGCAAGGTCCAAGACTTAAGGAGGCAAGTGCTCACTTTCAAGCAAGGAGAGGATGAAGGAATTGATGAAGCATGGGACCGTTTTAATGAGCTACTTGAGCGAGGCCCGAACTTGGGATTTTCCGGTGACTTGATGTTGCATACCTTTTATTTTTCACTAACCCCTAACTTGTCTCGTTTTGTAAGCATGTGTGCAGGCGGTGATATAATGGATAAAACAATTAGTGAAGCCGCACAAATCTTACATAGAATAAGCAATGGACAAAGAGCGCAACGAGATTGGCAAAGACGTTGTCGGGAGGAGCAAAACGACAAAAGCAAGCCCGAGGTGCTTGCTGAAATTTCGAAAAAGATGAACCGGAGGTCAAGGAATATGAACCGACCATACAAGAAATTGAAGATCCACTTCCCAAGGTAAGAGAAGTCAATTCGGATGTTAAAAATGTTGAAACTAACATGAATGTAGGTCGAAGTATGTGGAATGCTAGACCATTGGTAGAGTTCAATCAATCCGGTTGGATTCAAGTTGATTTTGCCCCACTAATCAACTACCGAAGGAAGGAGGAACGCCGACACGTTGCCAAACTAGTTGAAGATATATTTGATCAAGAGATAAGTGGAGAGTCGATCCAAAAGATATTTGAAGAAGAAAGAGAAGAAGGAGATGAAGGATGGATCGACCGGTTTGACAACTCAAGGATCTATGATGAAGAAAGAGAAGAGTACAACCGTGACGAGCCTAGTGACTCAAAGGATTAATGGGAGGAGAAAGGACTCAAGTTAGAAGGTTATAGCTTATGTTCTATTGAAGCCCACACACTAGCAAAGCAAGACATGGAAGTACTCAAGAATGAAGGAAAGAGTGAATCGATGATGAGCGGTCTTGACGACATGTGGTACACGGGAGATAAAGAAAGCAACATATAAGACTTTGAAGACGAAGATTGGGATGACAATGAAGACTTCAAAGAAGAGACAAATGCAAATGAATTTGATGTATTACACGTTCCACATGATGAGATGGAGGGGATGCAAAAAGGTAACAAAGAGACAACTTCACTCGTTGAGAGATTCGCCTTCAACACCGCTAGATGAACTAAATATCACTCTTGTTGAAAAAGCTCTAAGGCCAAGGTACGTGCTGAAATCTTAGGATATTATTTGTATTGATGTTGGTAAATTCAAATACTCATGCTTAACCAATAGTATGAATGATAGTTTAAATTCTATGCCTTGTTCCAATAATGATCATGTTGATAGGCTAGATTTTCTTGAGAATGAAAAAGAGGAAACATTTATGTTTGATCCAATTAATCTCACACCTAAAGAACCTTTGCCTAATGATGATCTAAGTGCTATGCATGAAACATATGCTTCTTTTATTTACACCTTGACTTGTTGCTACAATTCACATGTGGTGTTAATTATGGACGCGTATGTTTACAATAAGTTTTGTAAATCTCGATCATGCTTTGCGCTTGGTCAAGCTAATGACCTTAAAGAAGCACATGTCGGGAGAAGGCCCGATTTTCACTAACCATGTAGACAAGGCTTGAATAATGAAAAGAGAAGTCATGCTTAAAGAGTTGCAAGATAAATCATCAACCTCTCCAAATCCCGCAATAGATGCTGCTGTCTTCATCAATTTGAGAGCTTGTTCAGAGGTGTACAAATGAAGAAAATGAGATATCCAGAAGCTCCATCAAGTTACCATTCCAACGCATCAAGAACCAACGAGTTTGAAGACCCGTGCAAGGAGTTATGGAGAAAACATTGAGCGTTGCGCGTTCTGAAATTTCAGGACAGATTCATCGCCAAAGTAAAACGGATGTAACTCTCTTGTCCGGAGTCCGATTTGGGAAAATAAAGACTCATTGGAAAGGAAATTTTGTGCACTGTGCAATGGAGTAGAGTTTGGGTATACTTTATGTTCTGGACATTAAATAAAAAATTCATGGAGTGAAGGCAGAACGGAAGGATGATAAAGAAGGAGATAGCGATGAAACAAAAGGATGTCTTGGGCAAGTCTTCTATAAGTGATCAAGAACAATATGGGAAGTAAATTAAAGCTGCATTGGTACCTTTTCTTCTTGCATGAAGGGCCATGGCTATGCGATGAAAAGAAGGTATGTGAGAAAGTCGAGCTCTATGACTTTAAATGAAGCGCTTTTCGGGAGGCAACCAGTTTCTTTATATTTTTACTACTTTCTTAGAGAGTAAAGAATGACACCATCTTATGATAATCAAATTGTGGTTATTAATTAGTTTTCCTTTTTAGAACCACCATCATGTTCATGATCATATTTATTTATTTGCATGCATTGCATTTTGTTATTACCGTGATGTTTCTTTGCATATACATGTTTTGTACATAGTTGGCTTGGTTGTTTTGTATACTTAATGATGTATGCTTCATTTTCCATGTTAATACTTCATAAGGCCTTATGAGTATTTTCCTTCGTGATCTTGTGTAAACGTGGTGTTTAAACATGATTGCGGACTATCATCGTTAAGTTCGATAAACCTAGCTAGCTTTTCATATGTTTTCATGTTGCATTGGTTAGTTTATAAGCTCGCAATGCGCTTAATTTTTCTTGTGCTATAAGAGTTATTGATTTAGGGATAGACATGGTGTTTTAACCCTTGATATATAAACCTTTATGGCTATGGAGAAATTCGGCAACCTAGTTGTAAACATGGTGTTTAGAACTAGGTGAAAACATTGTCTTTGTTTATATGCTTTCCTATCATGTGCATACACACCGTGCACCACGTATACTCATTAGGTTTTTATTCCTCATTAGACTAATTATGCCACAAGTTAAGAATCTTAGGTGGTATTGTTGAATTATTGGCAATTCTATGTACTCCCAACCGTCACCTTGGGGGTAGAATGTGTGTTTAAAATGTCTTGCAAGCAAGATAAAGACTCTCACTACAAGGAAATTGAAGGATGACTAAGATAAAAATGTTTTGTCTTCTTCTTCCATGACTAGAAAAATGCTAAGCATGGGGGAGACCCCGAATCTTCAACACGGAAGTGTCGGTGCGGAATATGGTTCCGACACTAACCGATAGATAGCGCCCGGTGTCTATCCCTCAATGGTCGATGCCAAGCAACAAATGACACAAGGTTTTATCCCGGTTCCGGCCGAGGGGGCCGTACGTCCAGCAGGGGCGTGCTCGTGGCACTATATTGCTCAGCACCGGGGGTGCTTGTAGTGGGGCAAGTACAAGCAAGGCGGGAGAGGAAGCGTGGCTTCCAAGTCCCTGGGAGAGTGGCTGAAGATGTTGTGGGAGAATAAGAGAGTGAGTGCACGGTGTGTTGTGTTGAACTGAACTCGTTCGTCCCCCGCGGCTGGGGGCTCGCCTCCCCTTTTATAGGCCAAGGGGGCGGCGAGTTACATGCACGCCGCGCTATCCAGCTACGTGGGGGTGCACGTCGTGCTACGCTGTAGAGTGGGCGGCCGTCCGGACGATCTTCGCTGCGATCCGGCCATGATGGCCTACCCCGTACCCGAACAGTGGCGGTTCGAGGGTAGGAGGGCGGCAGATGGTGGTGGCGTCCTCTGATAGGCTTCGAGGGAGGTGCTGATGATGGCTGGTACGGGGCACGGGGGGCGGGCGAACGGCGTTCCTTCCCAATGCGCTTCGTGGTAGCGGAGTGGTTGCTTCGCAGCGCCGGCGTGCGCTCGCGCGCGTGGGTATGGCGGCCGCGCCGTTACAGTGACCGGGATGGCCATCCACCGGCCTAGCGCCCCCACCTAACCTGTAGGGTCACGGGAAAGTGAAATCGAGGGTGCGCCCGGCCCCCCTTCGAGGGTCGGGCGCGTTAGCCGTACTGTAGTGGGCGCGCGGTGTCACGGGACTGACACCGGCCGTACGCACGGTCCATCCCCACGGTGGCGGGGATGGGCTCCTCCCTGGGGAGTTGGTGCGGTGGCACCGGGGCGCGAGCCCCGGCGCATGATGGCGCCGTCCCCGCGGCGTCGGGGCGTTAAATGCCCGTGTACGGGGCCGGCGCACGCGTGCGGGGCGCCCGTGGGCGTGGCGGGCCCCGGCCGAGGGCGGGACGGACCCTCGAGCGGGACGAGACCCGCTCGAGGGGGGAGTGAGCCCTCGAGCGGGGCGGGACCACTCGAGGGGGGAGTTGCCCCTCGAACGGGGCGGAACCCGCCCGAGGGGGAGCGCGCCCTCGAGCGAGGCGGGGCCTGCTCGAGGGGACTTCTAAGAGGGCTGTCTTGGTGGGCCGTCGGGGTCCCGGCGTGGGCCGTGTCCTGCATGGTTAGTCACCTGCATGGTTAGGCTTAGCGTGTTTCGATGCGGTTGCGGGATTAAGTGAGGATTTCCCCGTTGTTTAAGGGGACCCCTAGGGCTGTCCCCGACGCAGCCCCCGAGCATCCGCGAGTTTTCCATTGAGGCTCCCGCGGATGCCGGAACCTACGATAGGACGTTCTTCCCTCCTTGTTTGCGAACGCTTTCCGTGGGGCCGCGTCGGCGGACCCGCGGGTCTAGTCCCCCGAAGCCCCGGAGAGTGTGGGTTCTCTGCGGGGGTTAACCGCGAGAACTTTGGTCGAAAGGCGTGGCACATATGCCAACCGGCATCGGCGGTATTTCGGCCGGCTTCGGGGGTGCACGCTCCCCTGTCACCGTGTCTCGGCGGGTGCAATTTCAAGGAGGTGTAGCCGTGCGTCAAGCCCCCCGAGCCTTGGCCCGTTCGAGGCGATCGGGTCGAGCCCGACGACTTGCTTTTTAACGCGCCCTCGCCGTCCCTCCGCGGGACGGAGGGTGAGGTTTCCGCGACTCCCATCGAGCGGGTCGCGAATCGTGGATTCCTCGTCGAGCGCTAGCGGGTGGTTCAGGTGGACGCCCATGCCCCGTTCGATAAGGGTAGGGCCGCGTGGTCCGGAGACACGTCCATGGAAGCGCTTGCGTGGGTTTGCTAGGTGGGGCTCGGTCCCGTTCGCTAGGGACCGAGGGCGCGGAAGCTCTCCCTCGGTGGGATCCCCCCGCTGGCCGCCCCTCGCCGGCTCTCGAACACGACATGTGGGGCACCCTCGAGCCGACGGGCCCGAGGAACGGCTCGAATGCGCGTGCCCTCGTCGTCCCTAACTCGTGATCCGAGGCGCCCGTTCGAACCCGTCGAGGGTAAGGCTTCGAACCCCCGATCGCAAGGCCGTGCGGGGCCGTGCCTGGACAGCCCCGTCTTTTCACGTTTGCGGCCGTCGAGGGGTCTGGGCGAGCCAGTCCTCGAGGTGCTGGTTGGTAGCACAGCGTATGTGCTTTCTTTTGGAGGGTTGACATTGTCTCGAGCCGGGGGCTCGCTCCGCTCGAGGGTTTTGCGTGGCATGGGTGCCCGCGGTTGCTCGCTCTACATCGAGCAGGTCCCGGCGACCTTCTCACGTCGATATCCCATCGAGGGTTGACGTCATTTTGAGCCGAGGGTCGTGCCGCTCGAGGGTTTTGCGTGGCATGGGTGCCGCGGTTGCTCGCTCTACATCGAGCAGGTCCCGGACGACCTTCTCACGCTGATATCCCATCGAGGGTCGCCTCTGCTTCGAGCCGGGGGTTCGCCCCGCTCGAGGGTTCTCCTTGCTTGGCAAGGGACCCGGCATTTAAGTGCCTTGCGGTCGTGGCCGCGGTTTTGCGGCGCGGGCGCGTCTTTTCGAGCGTTGCGCCGCGCGCGCGCGCGTAGTGGGCGGCGTGGCGAGCGGACGTGACGGCTTCGCCTCGGTCGCCGCCGGTCTTTGCCGTAATGATGGCCCGCCCGCAAGGTGTTGTGGCCGCCGCGGTCGTGGTGGGGCCCACCCGTCGACGCGATGGAAAGATTCCCCGCCGGTTAATGCTAGCGGGGCGTCCGCTCCGGAGAGTTCGCCCGTCGACCTATAAAACTGCGGGGAGGAGGGGACGGCGGTTTTTTACCTTGGCATCTCACCATTTTCAGTCCTCCGCCCCTTCGTCTTCGTCTTGCTCTTGCCGCCGCGCGGTGTCGCTGCTAGAGCTTTTTCTTCCGTTTCCTTGTCCTCCGTCCTCGCATTCCTTCGTCCTTCCTCATGGCGCCGCCCGAGCCTCCTCTTAGGATCCTGGAGCCATATGCCTGGGAGAGGTCGACAGTGACGCGGCTGGCCCTTGGCGAGCTGGTCGCCGCCGGCCAGCTGGCGGCCAACGAAGACGGGCGTCCGGCGGAGTGGATCGTGCCGCCGGCCGCGACCACGAGCCCAACCCGCCCGGAGGGCTACGTGGTGAGCTTCATCCGCTACCACGAGCGGGGCTTCACCGCGCCGGCGAGCACCTTCATGCGGGCGATGTGCTACTACTACGGGGTGGAGCTGCACAACTTCGCCCCCAACGCGATCTCGCAGGCGGCCACATTCGTGGGCGTCTGCGAAGGGTACCTGGGGATCCTAGTCAATTGGGAGCTCTGGGTACACCTTTTCCGCGCGGAGCTCATCACGCAGCCCACGACGGAGCCAAGGACCCGCCGTGCCCCGCGGGATGTCGCTTGCCCTGCGGGGGCAATTCAAGAACGTCTACATCCCCTGCACCATGACGACGAACAACGCCGGCTGGGAGCGGGGGTGGTTCTACCTGCGTAACGCCGAGCCCGGCCTCCCCCCCCCCCACCGGCCGGGTGTTCAAGGAGAGGCCTGCCTCCTGGGGCTACGGGGTGTCCACGCCCCAGCATCGGGCGCGGCAGGAGTCGGTCCCCGGCCGCGGCTGCGGCCCCCGGCGAAGATGGGGTTGAACGCGATGGGCGTCCTCACCTTCCTTCATCACCGGCGGATCGTGCCGTTGATGGAGAGGCCGCCTCTGCATCTTCGAGATGACGAGAGGGCGGCTAACCCCGTCGACCCGGCGAGGTCGCGGATGCTCCCGACGCCCCTCGAGCGGCCGTACGCGCTCACCCGGCGCGGAGCGCCGTCGACACCGGGTGCCGCCGCTCGCGGGTCGGACCCCGTGGGACATCGAGATCCTCCCCCACCGGCCCGTTGGTGAGTGTGGTTCTTGATTTTGTTTTAGTTCTTGGTCTCACTTTTGTTTCCCCGACGCGCCATTGTCGCTCCCCGCGTGCGGTGGTGAAGTTCAACATCGCCAAGTCCGTTCCGCCCACCCCCCGACTCCCGTGCGCTTGGCGGGCGGCGCGGCGGGAGCGACGGGGAGCGGGCGGCGCGCAAGAGGGAGCACGCGAGGCGACGTCAAGCGCGCCGCGGCCGGCGGGCCGCGGAGTACCGGCGGCGCGAGGAGCGGGGCTCTCCTCCCCGGATATCGAGGAGCCCTCGTCTTCGGAGGAGGACGAGGAGGAAGAGGGCCGAGGGGGAGGGCCCCTCCGACGGGTGGCGGCCGCGCCCCCGTCGCCGGAACCCGCGCCGGCGTCGGGGGCGGCTTCGCCGGGGCGGGCGCACCGGCGCCCGCCGCCGGCAATCGACATCGGGGGCGGCACGCACCGCGGAGGTGCCGCGCGCGCGCGCCACGGAGGCACGCGCGGCGACGCGCGCCGTGCGCGCGTCAAGCGTGCTCGCGCGCGCGGGGGAGCGTGCCCACGCGCGCGCGCGTCATCGTCGAGGGGCGCGACGGCGGGCGTGCCCGTGCGCGGGGCGAGCGTGCCCCCGCGCGCGGTGGCGCCTTCGGGAGGTGCGGCATCGGGCGCGCCCGCGCATGGGGCGGGCGTGCTCGCGCGCGCGCGCCGCGCCATCGGGAGGCGCTACGGCAGGCGCGGCAGCCGCACCGGCCTCGTCCGCAGAGGCCTCGAGGAAAAGGAAGCGGGCCTTTTCCTCTGCGAGGTAAGGAGACTGTCCTCCTTCGTTTGGTTTGGTTCGTTGGTGATCAGGTGATTTAACCCTCCGTTCGTGCCTGCGCAGGGTGGTGCCGACCGTTCCCCCTCTTGCACCAGCCAAGGTGCTGAGGACGGACACATCGATCCCCACCCGGCGGCGCTCGTCGAGGGGGTCGCGCCGGGGACAATCACGGCGGCGGGCACGGGCTCGCAAGGCCCGGCTAGGGCCTCGAGGCCCCGGCCGGCGGATCATCCCGCCGCGGCGCGGCCGCAGGGGTCGCCGGGGGCGGCCGGCGCCGGTCGCCGCGGGGACACGGGCGCGGCGGCGGCCATGGGGGAGGTGCGGCCGCGGTGGCGGCCCCGCGCGGAGGAGGCGGAGCGGGCGCAACTTTGCGGGAGCGCCCGCCGAATGCGGCGGTACGGCCGGAGGTGGCGGCCACGGCGCCACGTCGGGCGCCCGTGGCCGCGGAGGCGCGAGGTGGAGGTGCGGCGGGAGGGCGGCGCGAGCGGCTGCGCCCGCCGGCGATCTTCGGGCGGAGGTGGTGGAGCTCTCGGATGACTCCCCGCCGCCTGGGTGGAATCAGTGGGCCGGGCCGGCCCACGACTCCCCCGAGCCCCGGAGGGGGCCCTCGTGAGGCGGCACGAGGGTCACATGGTGGTGGGGGGCCGAGGACATGGCGCCGAGGCCTCGTCCTCCCACGCCGGCCGCCCCCGCCCGGTGGAGGGGGCCGTCGGTGATGCCCCGGCGTTTGCCGACGCTCGGGGGGGAGCAGAGCTCTTTGGCGAGCTTCGTAGCCACGGCGCCACGCTCAACCGCGCGCTGAACGAGGCGCTGCAGGTCCACGGCGGCCCGGCCTGGCTCGTCTTCCAGGTGAGCCATAGTTGCTCGTCCCTCTTCCCTTTTCGTTTTCGTATGCTGCACTCAAGCCTTGGCGCTTACGGGCTTCGATTCTGTGATTGCCAGGAGCTCGAGCGTCGTGCCCATGACAAGTACGACGCGTTCGACCGGGTGAACGCCGAGGCCCAGCGGCTCCGGGAGCAATGCGGCGCTTTCGACGTGCTTGCGGACGCTCTTAGGACGCCGGATGGGCGGGTCGGCGTCGTACGGGCCTCGGCTCGGCCCGACGAGCTCTCCGAGAGCTCGAGGCGGACACGGCGCGTCGCTCGAGCCTCGAGCGGGTCCGTGCGGCCCTCTTCGATCGCGACGAGGCGTTGTGGAACGCGCGCGCGGACACGGAGAAGACGCGGACGCCGGGCCGCCAACCGGGAGGCGGAGGTGGCCACCGCTCGCGCCGAAACCCGGGAGCTCCGCACGTCGCTCGAGGGGGCGCGGGCGCTGCGGCGCCAAGGCGAGGAGCGGGCGCGCGGGTTGGAGCGAGCGCGCCAAGGAGGCCGACGACCCGAGGGCCGCCCTCGACGCCAAGGCCGCGGCCCTCGTCGGCCGGCCGAGGAGCAGCTCCGGCAAGAGCGTATCGCCCGCCGGGGGCGAGGGGCGGCTCCGGCGGGGAGCGAGGCCGCCCTCGGCGACGCCCGGCCGGCGGCGGAGCGGGAGCGCGTCGCTCGCGAGGCGGCGGAGAAGTCGGCCGGAGGAGCGGAACGCCGCATTCTCCAAGGTTGAGGATGAGGCGCTCGCGCTCGCACGCGGCAACGCCAACCGGAGCCGGCCCTCCGCGAGCAAGGCGAAACCGTCCGGCGCCTCCGGTTGGCGATCGAGTCCGCGCGCCGCGACTTCGATTTGGAGAGGAAGCAAGTCGAGGGTGAGCCACCGTTTGGCTCGCTTGTTGGTTTTTGCTTTAGAGGGTTCGCTTCCCCCTTTCGATTTCTTTTCGTGTTGTCGATTCCGGGCTTGCGCACCGCCACGGGGCACGCCGCCGGGCGGGCCGAGGCTCGCAGGCTTCCTACAACTCCTCCGAGCCGAGGCGGCGGGAGGCGCGCGATGCGGCCCTCGAGACCTCGCCGCGTCATCGAGGAAGGCAAGGCCCAAGCCGGCAGCTCGCTGGCCAGCCGCCTGCGCGCCCTCGGCGGCCACGTCACGGAGCGGATGCGCCGGGCGTTGCACCTAGGCGTCCAGAAGGCCCTCGGAGTGGTGCGATCCCACTACGAGGTCAACTTCGAGGCGCTGGCGGAGGGCTACATCGTTCCCGAGGGCGTCGAGGACGAGGTGGCCATGGAGCGCGTAGACGCGCTTGCTGCCGACGCCGCCGGATCGCTCGCCGAGGCCTTCGAGGAGTTCCTCTTCCCCGACGTCGCGGACGCTCGTCGCTCCTCCCGCCCCGAAAGCGATGCGGGCGCTAGGCCCGTTTTTTATGTGTATCAGTACTCTGGCCTCGTGGCCTTTTGTAAATAAACAAGTCGTTTCATAAACATGGGCATTTGATGTAAATGAAATCGTTTGTTTATCACGCTTTTTGTTTCTCCTTCTTCCTGAGTAGATTCTAGTTAGGGGAGTTCGATTTTCGCAGGGGGCCCGCTGGGTTGGAGGCGAGAGAGAAGGGCCATAGCCACGCGGCGTAGGCTATCTCTGGCTCGCACGCTCCTTCCGCTGTGCCACCGCGCCCGTTCGAATCGTGGCTCGAGGTTGAAGTAGGAAACAAACTTAGCGCGTGTGAGTCGTTTTTTATTTTTGCGCAAAAAATGGGACCATTTTGGGGGGGGGGGATGCCCCCCGTAGTAGCCCCCCGAGGGTAACTTGGGTTTCGGGGGGAAAGCCGAGTTTCCCTTTTATTAGACTTATTTACATAGTTAACACCAACGGGGCGTTGGCCATGTGATTTTACAACGAGAAAGTACTTGGAAGTCCTAGCTAAGGGTAGAAGCGACGTAGGCGTTGGATGTTCCAAGCGTTGGTGAGTTCTTCACCGTCCTCGTTGGCCGGCTTGTACGTGCCGGCTTGAGCACCTTCACCACGACGTAGGGTCCCTCCCATGGGGGCGATAGCTTGTGGCGCCCTCGGTTGTCTTGGAGTAGCCTTAGGACCGGATCCCCTTCGGCGAAATCCCTCCGACGTATCTTGCGTGCTTGGTAACGTCGTAGGGACTGTTGATACCTTGCGGAGTGCATCAACGCCACGAGGCGTACTTCGTCTAGCTGGTCCAGCGAGTCCTCGCGGGCTCGCTGGTTAGCATCCTCGTCGTAGCCTTGAACCTTGGGCGACCCATATTCCAGGTCCGTGGGGAGGACGGCCTCCGCGCCATGGACTAGGAAAAACGGGGTGAACCCGGTGGCTCTGCTTGGGGTGGTCCTTAGGCTCCACACGACTGCTCGGTAGTTCTTGGAGCCATTTTCGGCCGATTTGTTGAGTCGGTCGAAAATTCTCGGGCTTGAGGCCTCGTAGAATCATGCCGTTGGCACGCTCCACTTGGCCGTTGGTCCGTGGGTGTGCCACAGCGCCCAATCCACGCGGATGTGGAACTTGTCGCGAGAACTCCAAGAACTTCCGCCCGTGAACGGGACCCATTGTCCGTGATGATGGAGTTTGGCACTCCAAAGCGGTATACGCTGTCGGTGAAGAACGTGACCGCCCGCTCGGCCCTCCAAATTCGTGATGGGGCGCACCTCCACCCACTTGGAGAACTTGTTAATTGCGACCGGTAGGTGGGTGAAGCCCCCGGCGCATTCCGCGGGGGCCCGACGATATCCAACCCCCACACGGCGAACGGCCATGTCACGGGGATCGTTTGCGGGGCATGAGCGGGCAAGTTGGACTTGCGGGCGTAGAACCGGCACCCTTTGCGAGTGCGTACAATTTCGGCGGCATCCGCGACCGCGGTAGGCCAATAAAAGCCCGGCGGAACGCGTTACCGACGAGGGGTGCGAGGTGCGGCGTGGTGGCCGCGGATCCCCGCGTGGATGTCCCGTAGGAGCTCGCGCCCCTCGGGAATGGGTATACACCGGCCGGAGGATGCCGACGCGGCGCGCTTGTACAGCTCGCCGTCGACGAGGGTGAAGGATTTGGCCATCCTGGCGATGCGCCTGGCTGCGACCCGATCCGCGGGGAGTTCCCCTCGAGCGATCCAGGCGATGTATTTTTCCCGCCAATCCGCTTGGACAGGAGCCGGCTCTATGTCCATCGCATCGACCTCGTGGGAGCCGTACCCCTCGAGAAGGGAGAGCACGTACGCCTCGTTCGAGGGGTCCTCATCCATGGGTTCCGCACCCGCTGGATTCGAGGTAGCCCCCGAGGGTCCGTCGTGGCTCGAGGGGTAGGGCTCGAAGATGACCGAGGGCTGCGCGATGTCGCGCGCGAAAACGTTCGGGGGAACGGTGATCCGCCCGGACGCGATCTTCGCCGGCTCGTCGCTTCCTCGTTGTACCGGCGGGGTACATGATTAAGCTCGATGCCGTAGAACTTGTCTTCAAGGGCCCGCACGGCTTTGCAGTAGGCCTCCATCTTGTCGTCGTGGCAGCTCGCGTTCTTCATGACCTGATCGATCACGAGCTGCGAGTCCCCTCGCACGTCGAGGCGCTTGACGCCCAATTCAATGGCGATTTTGAGGCCGCAGAGAAGGGCCTCGTATTCCGCCATATTGTTGGATGCGGGGAAAGTGGAGGCGCCTTGCGTAGCGCATGTGCTCCCCCGAGGGGTGACACGAAGAGCGGGCCCGCGCCCGCTCCTCGTCTTCATCACGAGCCGTCGAAGAACGCAGTCCGGCACTCGCTGAATGCGAGGGGCGGCGGTGCGTGTCCGTCCACTCGGCCGACGAAATCGGCTAGGGTTTGCGATTTGATGGCCTTGCGCGGGGCGTAGGCGAGCGACTCGCCCATCGGCTCCACGGACCATTTGGCAATCCCGCCCGCCGCGTCGGGGTTGCGAATGATCTCTCCTAGCGGGGAAGGAGGAGACCACCGTGACCGGGTGGGCCTCGAAGTAGTGGCGGAGCTTGCGCCGCGCAAGGACTACCGCATACGGCGGCCTTCGGACACCGGGGGTAGCGCGTCTTCGTGTCCGACGGGACTTCGCCGATGTAGTAGACCGGCCTGCGCACGGCAAGGCGTGCCCTTCCTCTGTGCGCTCCACGACGATCACAGCGCTGACCACCTGGGTGGTTGCGGCCACGTAGAGTTGCAGGGGTTCGCCGTCTCGCGGCGGCGTGAGGATTGGAGCGTGCGTCAGGGACGCCTTCAGCTTGTCAAGCGCGTCCTGGGCCTCGGCGGTCCAAGAGAAGCGCTCGTGCTTCTTGAGCGGTCGGTAGAGGGCGGCGGCCCTTCTCACCGAGCCTCGAGATGAAGCGGCTTAAGGCGGCGAGGCACCCCAACACCTTCGCACCCCTTTGAGGTCCCGAATTGGACCCATTCGTTCGAGGGCCGCGACCTTTTTAGGGTTGGCCTCGATTCCCCGCTGGGAGACGATGTATCCTAGGAGCATGCCCCGCGGCACTCCAAAGACACATTTTTCGGGGTTTAGCTTGACCCCGCCGGCCCGTAGGCGGTCGAACGCGACGCCAAGGTCGCTAACCGGGTCGTCCGCCTTCTCGGTCTTGACGACGATGTCGTCCACGTAGGCCTCGACCGTCCGCCCGATGTGATCCCCAAAAACGTGCGCATGCGGCGCCGATACGTTGCGCCCGCGTTTCGAGGCCAAAAGGCATCGTGACGTAACGAACGTCCCGAACGGTGTGATGAACGAAGTCGCGAGCTGGTCGGACTCCTTCGCTTTTATTTGGTGATATCCCGAATAGGCATCAAGGAAACGAGTAGTTCGCACCCGGACCGTTGAATCAACGATTTGATCTATGCGTGGCAAAGGAAAAGGAACTTTTGGACATGCTTTATTGAGACCGGTGTAGTCTATACACATCCTCCACTTCCCATTTTTCTTATTTACAAGCACGGATTAGCTAGCCACGTAGGGTGGAACACTTCCTTGATGAATCCGGCCTTGAGAAGCTTCCGCGGCTCCGCTCCGATCGCCCGTCGCCGCTCCTCGTCGAAGCGGCGCGGCCCGCTGCCGCACGGCGCGGGCGTTTGGCGAGATATCAAGGGAGTGCTCGGCGACTTCCCTCGGGATGCCCGGCATGTCCGAGGGGCTCCACGCGAAGACGTCGGCGTTGGCGCGGAGGAAGTCGACGAGCACCGCTTCCTATTTAGGGTCGAGGGTCGAGCCGACCCTCAACGCCTTGCCCTCGGGGGCCGACGGGTCGAGGGGGACCCCTTTGGTCTGCTCGGCGGCCTCGAAGGTGCCGACGTGCTTGGCGGCGGAGGCCGAGGTCGTCGTTGACCATCTTCTCCCGGCGTGTTCACCGGCGCTTCATCCGGCGCTAGTGCCTCTGCATGTTCCACACACTCGACGTCGCAGTCGAATGCGTGCTCGATAGACGACCCGACGGTGATGACGCCGTTAGGACCCGACATCTTCATCTTCAGGTACGTGTAGTTGGGGACCGCCATGAATTTGGCATAGCAAGGTCGCCCAAGTATGGCATGGTAGGCCCCTTTGAACCCCACCACCTCGAAGGTGAGGGTTTCCTTGCGGAAGTTCTTGGGGGTCCCAAACCAGACCGGCAGATCGATCTGCCCGAGGGGTTGAACCTGCTTGCCGGGCGCGATGCCGTGAAACGGCTTCGTCTTCGGGCCGCGGCCGATCCGGCCCGATCCCCATCGGGCGCAATGTATGCGCGAAGAGGATATTGAGGCTACGCACTCCGTCCATAAGGACCTTCGAAAACCGGGCGTTCCCAATGATGGGATCGACCACCGGCGGCAATGCGGCCGGGTTCGGGATGCGGTTTGGGTGGTCGTCCCGGCTAAAGGTGATGGCATCCTTCGACCAGTTGAGGAAGGCCGGAGGCGCCCTTTCTGCGGCGAGGACTTCGTGCCGCTCCTTCTTGCGCCAGCCGGTCGACATGTCGATGGTAGGTCCCCCAAAGATGAGGAACACATTCTCGACGGCGGGGGAAACCACCCGCGTCGCCATCGCCTCCATCTTTCTTGGCCTCTCGCCTCCTTCGCGGCGGCACGGCCATAGAACTTCTTGAGCATGTCGCACTGCTCAAGAGTGTGGTTCACGGGAGTCTTGTGGTAGGGACATGGCTTCTTCAACATGTCGTCAAACACCCCCGGGCCTCGAGGAGCCGGTCGAGGGCCCCGTCGGGCCGGGTCGACGCCGAGGGCCTCGGCGTTGCCGCCGTTGCACCCCCCGCTCGCGCGCCTCGCGGCGCGGCCTTCTTCCCCTTTTTGCCCCGCTTGTCGTTGCGGTGCGGCTCTTTGGACCCGCCGCCCTCCGCGGGCGTGTCCTCGGGGCGCTTGCCCTTCTTGCCGTCGAAGATTGCCCCCACGGCCTCCTCTCCGAGGCGAAGCCGGTGGCGATGTCGACCCGGCTCGTTTGAGTCCGTAGGCGGGGGGCCGCGTCCCGGCTCGCGCACGAGGTCCCGGCACGTGGTGCCCTCGAGGAACGCGTGCACGATCTCGGACCGTGCCACGCCGGGGAGCTCCGTGCGGCGCTTGGAGAAGCGCCGTATGAAGTCCCGCGGCGATTCGCCGGGCACGCGTGCGGGGAGCGCGGATCCCATGAGTTCCCGTGGCGCACGTATGTGCCCCGGAAGTTGCCCACGAACGTGTGGACTAGATCGTCCCGGTTATGGATGCCGGCGGCGGGCAAGTGCTCGAGCCATGTCCGAGCCGCGTCGCCCAGATGCAGGGGCAAGTTGCGGATGATCACTTCGTCGCTAGTGGCCCCGCCCCACCGACGAGGCTAGGCGGTAGTCGTTAAGCCGGACGCGGGGGTCCGTCTCCCCGTTGTATTTGACGATCGTCGAGGGCTGACGGAAGCGTTGGGGGAACGCTGCCGTGCGGATCTCCCGGCGAACACATGGGTGCCCGGGGGCTCCGGCGTTGGGGAGCGATCCTCTCCGCTATCGTAGCGCCCACCCCTTCGAGGGTGGTAGCCCCTGGCCGCTCGTGCGTCCGCCTTGCTGGTGCGCCTGGCGTTGATGACGTTGCGGGCATCGCCATCCAGCGCCCTGCGCGCGTCAAGGAGCCGTTCCTTGGCCGGCGTGCGCCCCTTGGTCGGCGGGTTGACCCGCATGCACCGAGGGTTCGCCTCCTGGTGCGGGTTCATCACCCCGCGCGTCCCCCTGTTGGCGGATGCGTGAGGCCGAGCTCTCGGCCTGTTGGACGGCCGCTTGCTCGATGAGAGTCTGCACCTCGCGGTGCATGTCTCGAGCCTCGGGGGTCGAGGGTGCCGGCATGGCGCGCGCGCAACGTCGCGGCGGCGATGAGCTTTTGGCTCGCCCGCGGCGGAGTGTCCGCGTTGTCGACGTTGGGGGCGGGGTTGATGCGGTCACCGACCCGTCGGCCCGGCCTCCCGCGCGCGTTCGCCGCGCGCGGAGGCTTCCCCCCGCCATCGAGGCGCGGAGCGGCCGCACCGTCCCGTGTTCCTCCGCCGGCTTGGCCTCGAGCTCGCGGGCTTGGGCCGGTGTGCGTCGACGTCGGCCCCGGCGGGAGCGCTTGGCCCCGCGGCCGGGCGCGTAGCGATCCCCGGGGCGGGCGTGACTTCCCCGTCCCCGGCACTGCCGCACCGGCGGCGTTGGCCGGGTCGTTGGTGATGACGGCGCGGCACTCCCGCGCGGGGTCGTAGCTCCCGCGTCTTCGGAGTCGTCGGAGCAGCCCAAACCCGCAGTCCGTGGCGTCGAGGAAGCGCCCGAACGCGACCGGGTCCCGGCACGCGGAGAAGTCCCACTCCGCGTACCTGTGGCGGTTGGCGGGTGGCGCGCGTCAATGGAGCCTAGAGACGACTCGTCGGCCATTGAGGCGCCGGAATCCCTGGCGACGAAGACGTGGCGACCGGGTGGGACCCGCGCATCGTGGTGTTGACGTTGTTGTTGTTGTTGTAGGCCGTCGTGGCGCCACGCGGCCGATGGGGATGCGCGGTCCGGAGACCGCGCGCGGTCCCGCCGGGGTGGTGGCGGCGGTCGTGACGGTGGTCGTGCCGCGCCGAGTGGCGGCACGCTCGGCTTGCCGCCGCTCGGACCGCGCCCGGCGTGAGCGCGGCCGGAGCGACGACGGCGTCGCGGCGTCGATGGGCCCGCGGCATCCGTGCTGCGGGCGCCGCGCCGGTGTCGTGCGTGCGGCGGAGACCGGAGCGGACCCCGGCCTCGCGCCGCGCGCGCAGCTCCTCGCGGTTGGTGAGGCGCATGAGATAGCCGTTCCCCGTAGCTCGAAAGTTCGGGTCCCCGAAACGGATCTCGAACCCGGCCGGGAGAGGGTCCGAGCTACCCATGTTGTAGCGGGTACCACGGTACTCAGTGCGGATCACCATGGAGGGAGTTGGCGAAATGACCTTAGGCGCTCGTTTGCCCCACGGTGGGCGCCAACTGTCGGTGCGGAATATGGTCCCGACACTAACCAGTAGATAGCGCCCGTGTCTATCCCTCAATGGTCGATGCCAAGCAACAAATGACACAAGGTTTTATCCCCGGTTCCGGCCGAGGGGGCCGTACGTCCAGCAGGGGCGTGCTCGTGGCACTATATTGCTCAGCACCGGGGGTGCTTGTAGTGGGGCAAGTACAAGCAAGGCGGGAGAGGAAGCGTGGCTTCCAAGTCCCTGGGAGAGTGGCCGAAGATGTTGTGGGAGAATAAGAGAGTGAGTGCACGGTGTGTTGTGTTGAACCGAACTCGTTCGTCCCCGCGCGCGGGGGCTCGCCTCCCCTTTTATAGGCCAAGGGGGCGGCGAGTTACATGCACGCCGCGCTATCCGGGCCTACTTGGGGGTGCACGTCGTGCTACGCCGTAGAGTGGGCGGCCGTCCGACGATCTTCGCCGCGATTCGGCCATGATGGCCTACCCCGTACCCGAACGGTGGCGGTTCGAGGGTAGGAGGGCGGCGGATGGTGGTGGCGTCCTCTCGATAGGCTTCGAGGGAGGTGCCGATGATGGGCGGTACGGGGCACGGGGAGCGGGCGAACGACGTTCCTTCCCAATGCGCTTCGCGGTAGCGGAGTGGTTGCTTGCGAGCGCCGGCGTGCGCCCTCGCGCGCGCGTGGGTACGGCGGCCGCGCCGGCGCGCGGACCGGGATGGCCATCCACCGGCCTAGCGCCCCCACCTAACTCCGTAGGGTCACGGGAAAGTGAAATCGAGGGTGCGCCCGGCCCCCTTCGATGGTCGGGCGCGTTAGCCGTGCCGTAGTGGGCGCGCGGTGTCACGGGACGACACCGGCCGTACCGCACGCTCCATCCCCACGGGGGCGGGGATGGGCTCCTCCCCGGGGAGTTGGTGCGGTGGCACCGGGCGCGAGCCCCGGCGCATGATGGCGCCGTCCGCGGCGTCGGGGCGTTCAATGCCCGTGTACGGGGCCGGCGCACGCGTGCGGGGCGCCCGTGGGCGTGGTGGGCCCCGGCCCGAGGGCAGACGGACCCTCGAGCGGGACGAGCCCCGCTCGAGGGGAGTGAGCCCTCGAGCGGGCGGGACCACTCGAGGGGGGAGTTGCCCCTCGAACGGGGCGGAACCCGCCCGAGGGGGAGCGCGCCCTCGAGCGAGGCGGGGCCTGCTCGAGGGGACTTCTAAGAGGGCTGTCTTGGTGGGCCGTCGGGGTCCCGGCGTGGGCCGTGTCCTGCATGGTTAGTCACCTGCATGGTTAGGCTTAGCGTGTTTCGATGCGGTTGCGGGATTAAGTGAGGATTTCCCCGTTGTTTAAGGGGACCCCTAGGGCTGTCCCCGACAGAAGTGCAACATGACGCTCTAGAAGATAAAATGACCAAGATCATCAACGTCTCCGGATCAATGCGCAAGAAGCTACTGATCTCATCAAAATTCTGCGTGGTCTCGAAGGGAAAACACTGGATATTTTTGGATATTTAGAAGACCCATGATGTTATGATTCCAACAAATCAAGAATTAAGTCAATCGGAGGTTCCTACAAGCGGTTATGCCCAAACCACCGAGTGCAATACGTCCTTAAATCAGTTTTGGACAGCACGCAGCGCTGAAGTAAAACGGACATAGCTCCCTTGTTTGAACTCCGTTTTCGATGAATGACCACACGTTGGAAAGGTAATTTCATTAACTTTTCAATAGAGCTATATTTCGATATATGTTCTGTTCTGTACAGAGGGGGAAATCCATGAAAAATAGACAGCAAGAAGACGAGAACAAGAAAGAGGAGATGGTGATGACAACATTGAAGAGAAGGGCGACCAATGAATCCATTAATCATACAAGATCAAATTCAGAAGTTTAGGAGCATTGATAAATCAAGACAAAAGCAAAAGCCACATTGATACATGGAGATGTCGGGAGAAGGCAACGAAGAACTACAAAGGATGGTAACACCTCCATAGACCTTCTCTTTTCCAAACACAAATGCTTGTAAGTATGCCTTCAACCTCAATTAGGTGCAACCTTTTGTTTTTCTCTTCCAACAATAACATGGCTACTACGAGGACAACCTAGGTTTCGTTTTATTTTAAATAGATAGACATGACCATGTGTTCACCATGATGTTTTATATTGCCTATGCTTACGGAAATATGATGAAAGTTGCCGCTTTGTTTTACCTACATAAAGTTATACATGTCTTGGCTAATTGCTCTCGATATACGATCTGAAATTAATTTAAATGTTGGCTCTTTTATTTGTGGAGGTGAAATGACTATGCTCTAGACCCACATACATATCTTTGCTCTTTGATTTAAGTTTATGGATAGCCGGATAACTTGTTGTTTTTATGAAAACTTAACTTTTATGCTATCTACATATTTGTGATGCTCTTGCAAAGTTCTACCTACCAAAGTCATATACATATATGTTTTATGATAACAAAACCCGTAGATTGCAAACATATGTTTTGATGAGTTGGATTAGGATTGATTTCTATGGTTCGAGACTAAGAAGCTGGTCATTCCTTTGTGTAACTTTTTCATGCTAGCCTTTTTGTCCATACATTGTGGGTTTTCACATCGAAAATTTCACAAACTTCGCTGGGCATCCACCCTAAACCAAAAACATCTTTTTGTGACCACCTCCTTGTCCACAACCCAATTTGAGTATGGGGTAAAATTCTCGATGGAGATTCAAATATTTCACAAGATTATAGAATTTATACTTACTTTAGCAATCATTTCCCCTCTCTTTTATGCTCAAGGACAAGCATCGTTCAAACATGGCGGAGGAGTCATTACATCATCTCTGACAAATGCTATGTAAGTATTATGTTGCAAAAGTTCTGAGGAGCAAAAGGAAAAAATGAAAAAAGAAAAAAATTATGATGAGAAGAAAGGAAAAGTAAGAAAAAAAAGAAGAATAAAGAAAAAAATAAAGAGAAAAAAATGAGAAGGAAATAAAATAAAATTAAGAAAAATAATAAAGATGCTCCTCGGTTCTTTTTGCTTTATAAGTTCTCAAGTGCCTTGATGACAAATCTATACTCAAATCTTCCAACTATGTGCAATCCAATAACGAGGACTTCACTCGTGCCTCGGGATCATCCATTTGCCACTTGCACATGGCCGCCTTTCTAAATGTGTGTTCCATCTCTCTCTCTTCCAACATTTATTTTCCATGACCTTTTTGACGAGTCTCGGTAATTCCAATAGATCTCTCTCTTAATTTGACAATATTCCAAATATATGTTTTGCTAGGATTGCTTTTAACCTTCCAAGCTCCACATAAGCCTTCCACTATCACATATGAGTAGAATAGGTTGAAAATAATCTAGTATAGGCTTGAGTGACTTGATGAGATGAGTGTTTCCATGAGGTTTTGCAAGAGATTTTCATTTATGTTGGATATGCATCTTTTTGAAAATTCTTCCATGTGACAAGGTAATGGTTTGAAGTTCACTTAAGTTTGAGAGCATCGTGTTTATTAAATGTGGCTTGTTCTTTATTGTTAGTCTATCTTCCATAATGAAAGGGAAGCCGGTCACAACTTGAACTTTAAAAATAAATTCTTAAGAGAGAGCAATTTGCCTCGTCATGAATGACTAAGTGCGGGGACAACATGGGAAGGCAACACCGATTTCCCTTTTAAGCAAGGATAACTTACTCGAGGACGAGCAAGATTTAAGCATGGGGGAGATGTTGACGGTGAATTTTCGTCAACCTAGAGTACTTGTTACACATTGGTTTCGATTATGATTTGCAACTAACCCGCCACTAGGCATACTAATGATGTAACAAGTTCACACTTGCATGTCGATTTTGGAGTTTGTTGTTTACGCAGGAAATTAACGTTAAAGAGGAGACTTTCGGGATAAGTTCATCAAGCACTTCAAGAGAAGATCATGAAGCCCGTCACAAGTCAAGACACCAAGTGAACAAGACTCCAAACAACCCAAGGACCGAAGCATCAACACGCAAAACTCCGGGACTTGGATGTTTACCAACGAGATCAACTCAGCCCCGAGAGATATTCTCGCGCTCAGACAGACATAATCTTTCGGTACAGATTCGAAGACTTAAACGGTCTTTAATGGCAAAAGTTTGACTACCAAAGTTGTGAGCCTCGACGATACCTTCGATTTGGACATGTGGAAGGCCCAATTCGGATAAGGGAGCTAGGAGATATAGCCCCCCGAAATCCCTGCTGCGCAGTCAGTCCGAAATCAGAACAGATTATCTTCCAAGGCCGATTTGAAGATCTTATCTTCGTTTTTAAGAAAAGAAATGAATACCAAAGTTGAAGATAATTTCGTGTCACACAACATGGACACCGAAGTTGCATTATTTAGAGTCCGTACGTGGGAGATATGGGGTTGGCAAGGAAGGACTGCGAATCAGGAAAATCTGACTGATTTTATGGAAACCAAGTTTGCTTCTCTCCCAAGGAGGATCTCATGCAAGGCAAGGTGGAGCACGCCCAAAGACACCCAAGGACATAAATACAACCCCCTAGGCGCCCCAAGATGGTTACCCATCGAACAAATCATTCTACCGACGCCGGTCACCGAAAAACCGCCGCCGCAAGATGAGGGAGAGAGTTAGATGAGCTCGTCGCAAGGATCAACGCCGGCAGAGAGAAGGAAGCAAGAGGAGGACTCCAAGCCGCTGGACTAGGGGTGTTCCCAAGCTCCATCGCCGCCATATTCATCGACGACGTTCTCCGGAGTCTCTATCACCCCCTATGTGCTTCAATCCGTGTAAGATGATGGGGTAATGTCTCCGTTCATCCCTAGGGTTAGATGGATGCATGCTATGTGATCGCTACTTGATTCGTGGTTTCAATCTATTGCTTTCATGTTGATGATGCTTTGATGATTAAGGTTAGCTACCGTGTTTTTTGGGCGTATGATATCCGCTACTCCCATAGATTCCATCAACATACCGTGTCCATCATAGGTCTAGTCATGATTACCTTCGCGTAGTGACAGTACGAGAGGAGGGAAAGGGAGAAACCGTGGTCACAACCCCCGGTAGATTGGTTTACCACTCTCGTGTAGTAGATGCATACCATGTTATCCTAGATCTTAGGGAGGGAACGCTTATCTTTCTTAATCACTCTCTTGTGTTCACCCTTTACCATCTAGTTTAACCCTTGATTTGTTTGATCAACTTAGATTAACTTAGGTTAGATTGTCTTTACCTTTAGATTAATACTCTCTTTAAAGGTTTTCTTAGTCAACTAGATTAGTGCTTGGTTAAGGGCTAGCAATCCCCTTGCTCCGTGGATTGACAAACCTTGGGATCTCCCGTAGGTGAAGAAGGGCATAGGTGACTTGTACGCTTGCGAGTCCAATCGAAACGTTAAACGAGTTTTTTACCATCAACGGGGTCTCGAGACCACCGGTCGGCAATCGCACCCTTCGAGGGTCCGATTTTTCGAGCCCCGGCTCGGGCCGCGCGAGGGTCATGCTTACTTGGTAAGGGACCGGCCATTAAATGCCCACGGTTGTGGCCGCGGTCGTGCGCCGCGGGCGCACCTTTTCGAGCGGGGCAACCATGCGTAGTGGGCGACGTGGGGGCGGATGTGACGGGCCGCCGCGGCCCTTCGGTTGTCGTGCGGTAATGATCGCGCGTGCTCGTGCGCCCGGCCATTTCGACGACGTGGGGCCCGCTCGTCGGTGGTGGATGCGGCTACCGCACGAAGCAATGCGCGCGGCGCGCGCGCGGTTCGGGAGCACGGCTCCCCCGGATCCATAAATCCAAGGAGAGGGAGAGGGGAAGCCCCTTACCTCGTCACTTAGCACCGCCGCCTTTGCTTCTTGCCTTTGCTTTCCTGGATGCGCGCCCTTTCGTTTTCGCCCCGTGCCCGCTTCGTCTCCGTGCGCCGCCGCCGACCTCAATGGCTCCCCGCGGCCAATCACGGTCTGCCGGATCCGCGTTGCCGTGGAGCCGCTCGACGGTGGACGGCGCTCGCCTTGAACGAGCTTGTGAACGGCGGTCGACCGGGTGCCGAACGTGATGGGGCCGCCCCGGCGTGGATCGTTCCACCGCCGACGGAT
The DNA here is from genome assembly GCA_947561735.1 of Cenchrus americanus. Classification (NCBI taxonomy): domain Eukaryota; kingdom Viridiplantae; phylum Streptophyta; class Magnoliopsida; order Poales; family Poaceae; genus Cenchrus; species Cenchrus americanus. The sequence goes on from OX387241.1 coordinate 249,162,281, forward strand.
CGGGGAGCCCAACCCGCCGTACGGCTACGTCGTCGGCTTCATTCGGCATCACGAGCGTAAGTTCACCGCGCCGGCGAGCCACTTCATGCATGGGTTGTGCTACCACTACGGAGTGGAGCTCCACAACTTCGCCCCCAACGCGATCTCGCGAGCGGCCACCTTCGTCGGCATCCGCGAGGGGTTCTCGGGGATCCCGGTGAACCGGGGATCTCCGAGTCCACCTCTTCCGCGCGGAGGCCGCACTCGCTCGCCACGCTTGAGGCACGGGTACGCCGCGCGGTGCGCACCGGCGACCTGTCAATCTCGCTACGGGACTCGCGCAAGGAGTTCTACATCCCCTGCACGATGACCTCCAAAAATTCGGAGTCAGAGCGGGGGTGGTTCTACCTCCGCAATGAAGGCGCCGGCCTCCCGCCTACTCCGGCAAGGTGCTGAACGAGAAGGCCGACTCCTGGCATCACGGCGTGTCCCCCTTCTCGCACCAGGCGCGGTTGGATTCGCTCTTGAATGCGTTGAAGGGCCTGGCGGACGCCGGGTCGGGGGCGGCTTCGGTCCTCGCGAACCTGCACCACCGGGGGATCGTCCCCCTCATGGAGAGGGAGCTCTGCATTCACGAGATGAGCAAGGCGGCCAACCCTACGGTGTTGGCGCGTTCGCGGTTGTTGCACGACCGCTTCCCCTGAGAATATGCGGCCACAAGGGCGAGGCGTGCTATCAGCCTCAAGGCCGGGCAGCACGGCTACGACGACCTTTGGTTGTTCGTTATGCTCCCCGACGCTCCGCTGGTAAGTTGACTTCCCCTTTCCTTTTGGTTCCCCGCGACGTATTGGTGTGACCTTGACGAGTGCCATTAGCAGAGGGTGACCGTGGGCGACCCGCGGTCGACCCGCCCACGCCTCGAGCCCGAGCGGTCGCGTGCGCGACGTAGCGACGGGGAGCGGGAGCGGGGCGGCACGCAAGAAGGAGAAGAGGATCCGGCGGCGGGAGCGCGGGGAACAACGGGACGAGGGAGCACCGACCGCGTGAGCAAGCAGGGACTCTCTCCCCCCGATGACTCCGGGAGAACTCGTCGTTGGGAGAGGAGGAAGAAGAGGAGAGCGATGGGGGGCGGGCCCTCCCGAGGGGTGGAATCCCTCGCCCCCCTCACCAAGAGCCACGGGGGTGGCGAGAGGAGCGGCGCCCGTGGTGAGCGCGGGAGCGCCCGCCGCCGGGCGGTCCGTGGAAGAGGTGACGCGCGCGCGGAAGCGTCCGGGAGTGTTGCGGCAGTGACAATGGGCGCCACGGTAGCACCTCGCCGAAACCTCGAGGAAGAGGAAGCGGGGCTTCTCCACCTTGAGGTAAGTGGTCGCTCCCCCCGGACATTCGGTTTCGAAGGGCTAGAGCTCGGTTCTTGGCTCCTTGTTTGCGGTGGTGGCGCCGGCCATCCCCGCCCTCGCGCTCGCTAAGGCACTAAGGTCGGACGCGTCCGTGCCCACGAGGTGGTGCTCGTCGAGGGCGCCGCGGGCGGCGAGAGAGCGCAACGGCGACGAGCGAGCCACCGCACGGTGCGGGCCGGGGGCCACGGGGCCGCGGTAGGAGGTGACGGCATGGTGGCGGCCACGATGGCGCCGACCACCGTGTCGGCGGTTCCTTCGGCGCCCGTCCCCACCGCGGTTGATCGGGCGGCCGTGGTGGAGATCCCCGACGATGATGCCGCGCCGCCCGGTGGGGACAAGGGGAGAAATGGCCCGCGCCGGTCCCCCGAGCCCACGGCGGGGTACCGGTGATGCGAGAAGACGCGCCGCGTGATGTCGTGGCAGCCGACACGCGGCACCGAGGCCTCTTCATCACGCACCGGCCTCCCCGCCCCGCATGCCACCGTGGCGTGCCTCGAGCGGGAGCGGAGCCCGCCGGCGCGCCGTCGGCCCACTTCAACAAGGCCCAAGCCGAGCGGTGCGCCGTGGGCGGAGTTTCGAGACCATAGCGCCTTGCTCAACAATGCATTGAACGAGGCACTTGCGGATCCATGCCGGTCCCGCGTGGCGCATCTTCAAGGTACGTGTTCTCATCGTCGAATTCGAGGTTTCCCCTTGTCGCTTCGTGTCCGCGCGTTTCACCGACTTTGCTTTCTCCCGCACCTTGTTTACCATTGACGGAGCCGGAGGGCCGGGCTCAAGAGAGGTATAACCGCCTCGATCGGTGAGCTCCGAGCGCAACCGGTACGGGACCGGCACGACGCCCGGACGCTCTCGTCGAAGCCCCGCGAACCGACGACGGTGGGCGGGAGTACGTCGGCGACGCCCATAAGGGTCCCCTAAACAACCAGGGAAGACCCGCTTACCTTCGTAAATAACTAACGCAAAACGAACCTAAAAACATGCGTGAGATAAACCCACGGGCCCACGGCCCACGGTGCGCTCGGCCGACCACCCTCGGGCGGAACTCCGTTTTGCTCGAGGGGCACGATGCCGCACTAGTAAAATTCCACCTCGCTCGAGGGCCGGTCGCCCCCTCGGGGTGAGGTTCCGCCTCGCTCGGAGGCTGGACGCCCCCTCGAGCGAGGTCCCGTCTCGATCGAGAGCTGAACGCCCCCTCGAGCGAGGTTCCGCCTCACTCGAGGACCTCACGGGCCCGCTGCCTCCATACCTCGCTCCCCGACAGGGGCATTTAATGCACCGATGTACGCAGGCGTCCGGGTCAAAGACGAATCCACACCACAACGCGCCCGGGAATCGCGCCCCGGCACACGTTCCACCAACTCCCCCGGTGAGGCCATCCCGACCACCGTGCGACGCCGTGCAACATGGCCGGCGACACTCCCGTGACACCGTGCCGCCCACTCCCGCATGGGCGACGCGTTGCGCCCTCGAAAGAGGACGCGCAAAGCCCTCGAAGGGGAGACGGACGACCTTTCCATGCCCGCACGGGACTACGCCGTGACGTCAAGCCGGCGGGACCGGTCACCCCCATCGCCATTGGCCCCGTGCGATCATCCCCGCCCCAACACCATCCCGGCACCGCATCGCCATCTCCTACACCGTGGGGGGGGACGAGGCGACAAGACGCCGCCACGCCGGCCGCCGTGCGCCCGCGGCCTCCCGTCGCCCGCACCCTCGAGCCAATGTACGGACGATGACCGATCGAGAAGACCCTACGCCGTCACCCTCGAAGCCGTTCTCGGACGGATACGGAGCGCGCCATGACATCCCATCGAAGCAAGAATCGCAAGGACGACCGTCTACTCCACGCACCGTACGCCATACCGCCACACGTGGCTAGAACAAGTGCGGCACGCTTGTAAACCTTGCCTCCTCTTTGGCCTATAAAAGGAGGGGCGGTCCCCCGGCCGCGGGGGATAGAGGGAGCACGCACTCGCACACTTTCTCGCCATCACCACAATATTGGCACTTGCCTCAATCGCACCTCTCGGGACACGGAGGCCTTGTCCTCCTCTCCCGCCTCACTTGTAGCCCCCCCTCGCAAGCACCACGGCGCAACGCAATATAGTGCCCCGAGCACACCCCCTCGTCGGCCGTACGGCCCCGGCCGGAACCGGGATAAAATCCGATGTCACTAGTTGCTTAGCACCGGCCATCGAGAGATAGATCTCGCCGCTTCTTACTAGTTAGTGTCGAACTACTTTCGCACGGACGGTTGGCGTGCCGTATAGGGGGGATTCGCGCGGCGAAGATCGGCTTCCACCAGCCCATCTCGATGGTGATTCGCACCGAATACGGGGCCGCAGGTACTCCATGGGCGGCTTCGGACCCCCCTCCCAAAAGGGTTCAAAATCCGGTTCGGGAGCTTGAACTTTCGGGCCACGGGGAACGACTACCTCATGCGCATCACCAATTGCGATGAGCTTCACTCGTGGCGGTCGATCGAACCGGAGTCCGGTCCCCGTCACGGCCGGTGCCGACGCCCGGCGCCCACCCGAGGGCGGACACCGCGGGCCCCTCGGCACCGCAACACCGACGACGCTCGGCCGGCGCTCTCGACGGGCGCGAATGGAATGACGTCGGGCCGCGCGCGTCGCCTCCCAACGCGACGCACCCACCGGCGAGATGGCGACCGCACCCGCGGGGGGGGGGGGGGGGGGGGCCGCGGGGGCCCCCCACCCGCATGCGCAATGCCGCGATGGCGTACGCCTCATCCGCCGGCACTAACGCGACGCCGCGCGAGGGCCGTCCACCACCTCCCCGGCGGCCGGGAACCTCACCGCCACCACCAACGACGAGTCCTACCATGGCTCGCCGGCCGAGCGCCACCCGCCACTTCACACGGGTATGCGGAGTGGGACTTCTCCGGCGTGCGGAACCGGTGATGTTCCGGCGGTTCCTCGATGCCGCGGATTGCCGGTTCGACTACTCCAACGACTCCCGGCGCGGGAGCTACGACCCCGTGCATGAGTGCTTCGTTGTGGTCATCAACGACCACGCGAACGGCGTGAACGCGGCGAGAAGGCGGCTGCGAGAGAAGTCCCCCTCAACCCGGAACCCGACCACCCCAGGACTCGGGGCCAAGTGCGCCCCCACCTCACCGGAGAGGGGCGCCGACATCAACACGCAACTAGCCCAAGCGCACGAGCTCGAGGCCAAGCTTGCGGAGGAGTACCGCACGGTGTGACCGCTTCGAGCCTCCATCGCCGGAGAAGCTTCCACGCGCGGCGAACGCGCGCGCGAGCCGGGCAAAGGCGTGCGACCGCATCAACGCCGACTTCGACGTCAACAACCGAACACACCGCGTGAGCGAGCCAAAAGCTCATCGCGGTAGCCGCAACACTGCCGCGAGCCGTGCTCGCTCCCTCGACGCCCGAGGCGTAGAACCCGCACCGCGAGGCGCGGCGCTCATTGAGCAAAGCGGTCGTGCAACGGGCGAGAGCTCGACGTCTCGCATCCCGGCAGCGGGAAGCGCGCGGGACGACGGGGGCGTGCGGGGCTCCGAGGCGTCGGGTCACATGGGTGGTGCAACGAGACAACCCGCCAACCGGGGCCGAACGCCGGTCAAGGAGCGAATCCTTGACACGCGGCCGCGCAGGCCCCGGGACGGCAACGCCCGCAACGTCATCAACGCCCGGCGGATGGGCAACGCGGAGACACGGGCGGCGGTGGGCTACCACCCGCGGCGGGGGCGAGGCGTCACGACACCGTGAGGACCGCTCACCGACACCGGAGCCCCCGGGGGCCCACGTGTTCGGCGGGAGATCCGCACCGCGAGCTTCCGCGAGCGCTTCCGCCACCCCCACGTCGATCGACAAGTACACGGGGGAGACGGACCCCGTGTATGGCTCAATGACTATCGTCCGGCGTGCCGCTTGGGCGGAGCCACCACCGATGAGGTCATCATCCGCAACCCCGCCACCGTACATCGCCGATTCGGCGCGGACGTGGCTCGAGCAATTGCCGCCCGGCCCGGATCCACAACTAGGACAACCTGGTTTGCACCTTCGTGGGGAACTTCCGGGGCACCTACGTACGCCCCGAGAACTCCTCGGGACTCGCGCGCGTGCACCCGAAGCCCGGCGAGTCGCTCTAGGACTTCATAGGGCGCTTCTCCAAGCGCTATACGGAGCTCCCCGAGTGTCGCCCAGTCCGAGATCGTGCACGCCTTCCTCGAGTGTACGACTCCGCCGGGACCTCATGCACGAGCTCGGGCGCGGCCCTGCCCGGTCGACTCCAACGAGCTGTTCGGCATCGCCACCAGCTTTACCTCCGGCGAGGAGGCGGTGGGGGCCATCTTCGACGGAAAGAAGGGCAAACGCGTGGATGACGCGCCCGCGGAGGGCAGCAAGTCCAAGGAGCTCCAACAGAAGCACAAGCGGGGCAAGAAGGGCAAGAAGCCGCGCCGCGAGGCGCGCACGCAGGGACACGACGACGACGGGGACGAGGCCCTCGTTGTTGACCCAGCTCGAAAGGGTCCTCGAGCGGCCCCTCAATGCCCCGGCGTATTCGACGACATGCTCAAGAAGCCCTGCCCGTACCACAAGATGCCGGTCAACCACACCCTCGAGCAAGGCGACCTGCTCAAAAGATACTACGGCCCGCGCCGCCGCGAAGGATGGTGAGGCCAAGAAGGATGGGGTGACGCCGACGCCGGTGGCTTCCCCGCGGTGGAGAACGTCTTCCTCATCTTCGGGGGGCCGACCGTGGACATGTCCAACAGCCCGCCGCAAGCGGAGCAAAGACGAAGTCCTCGCCGCGGAAAAGGGCCCTCCTTCCTTCCTTGACCGGTCGGAGGACGCCATTACCTTCGCCCGCGAGGATCACCCGAACCGCGTCCCCAACCCGGCCGCACCGCCGGTCGTCGACCCGGTCATCGGCAATGCGCGCTTCTCCAAGGTGCCGATGGACGGAGGCGCGGCCTCAACATCCTCTACGCGCACACTCGCGCGCCCGCCGGGGATCGGGTTGGACCGCCGCGGCCCGGCACGACGTCGTTCCACGGCGTCGCGCCGGCAAGCGCGTCCAGCCCTCGGGCATCGACCTCCCGTCCGGTTCGGCAAGACACCGGGACAATTTCCACAAGGAGACACTAACCTTCGAGGTGGTGGGGTTCGGGGCGTGTACCACGCCATTCTTGGGCGGCCGTGCTACGCCAAGTTCATGGCGGTCCCGAACTACACCTACCTCAAGATGAAGATGCCGGCCCCAAGGGCGTCATCATCGTGTGCTCATCGATCGAGCATGCATTCGATCGCGACGTCGAGTGCATGGAACACGCCAAAGCACTAGCGCTGGATGAAGCGCTCATGGCGACCATGGAGAAGCTGGTCAACGAAGACCTCGACTCCACCGCCAAGCACATCGGCGCTTCGAGGCCGCCGAGCGAACCAAAGAGGTGCCCCTCGACCCCGCCGCCCCCGAGGGAAAGGCGTTGAGGGTCGGTTCCACCCTCGACCCGAAATAGGAAGTGGTGCTCGTCGACTTCATCCGCGCCAACGCCGACATCTTCGCATGGATCCCATCGGACATGCCGGGCATCCCGAGGGAGGTTGCCGAGCACTCCCTTGATATCCTACCTCACTCCCGCGCCGTGCAACAACGACTACACCACTTTGATGAAGAGTGGCGCCGGGCGATCGGAGTGGAGCCGCGAAGCTCCTCGAGGCCGGGTTCATCAAGGAAGTGTAGTTGTTGGCTGTTCCAAGCATTGGTGAGTTCCTCGCCGTCCTCATTGGCCAGCTTGTAGGTGTCGGGATTGAGCACTTTGACAACGACGTAGGGTCCCTCCCATGGAGGCGATAGCTTGTGGCGGCCTCAATTATCTTGGCGCAGCCTTAGGACTTGGTCCCCTTCGTCGAAGTCTCGGCGTCGTATCTTTCGGTCCCGGTGCCGCCTCGCATCCTCGCCGGTATCTTGTCGAATGCATCGGGGCCACGGTGCGGGCCTCGTCCAATTGGTCCAAAGTGAGTCTTCGCGGGCTCGCTAGTTGGTGCCCTCGTCGTAGCTCTTGACCCCCGGGCGACCCGTATTCCCGTGTCCATGGGGGAGGACGACCTCCACGCCATAGACCAGAAAAACAGGTGAATCCCGTGGCCCCGCTTGGAGTGGTTCCGAGACTCCACACGACCACCGGCAGCCTCCTGGAGCCATTTTCATCCGGACTTGTTCGATCGTCGAAAATCCTAGGCTTGAGACCTTGCAAGATCATGTTGTTTGCCCACTCCACTTGACCATTGGTCCGTGGGTGCGCGACGGCCGCCCAATCCACGCGGATGTGGTGCTTGTCACGAATTCCGGTGAATTTCCCCGCCGGTGAACTGGGACCTGTTTTCGGTGATGATGGAGTTGGGCACCCCGAACCAGTGGATGATGTCGGTGAAGAACACTACAGCCTGCTCTTCCCTGAGATTCATGATTGGGTGCACCTCGACCCACTTGGAGAACTTGTCAATGGCGACCAGCAGGTGGGTGTAGCCCCCGAGCGCCTTTCACAGGGGCCTGACAATGTCCAGCCCCCACACGGCAAAAGGCCACGTGATGGGGATCGTCCGTGGGCGTGCGCTAGGAGGTTGGTCTTGCGGGTGTAGAATTGGCACCCCCTCGCGGATGCGCACGATCTCACCGGCATCGCCGATCGCGGTGGTCCGGTAAGAGAAGCCCGGCGGAACATGTTGCCCACGAGGGTGCGCGGCACCGCGTGGTGGCCGTACATGCCCACGTGGATGTCGCGGAGGAGCTCGCGCCCTCGCGGAATGGGTATGCACCGCCGCAAGATGCACCGATGCGGCGCGCTTGTACAACTCGCCGTCGATGAGGGTGAACGATTTGGCCATCATGGCGATGCGCCTAGCCTCGGACCGTTCCGAGGGAATCTCCCCTCGATCCTCCGTGCTAGGTATTTGGCCCGCCGGTCCTTCGCGCGGGCCGGCTCGGTGTCCATGGCCTCGGCCTCGTTCGCGCCATAGCCCTCGAGCAAGGAGAGCAAAAACACCTCGTGCAAGGGGTCCTCTTCCATAGGCTCGCGCCCGCCGGATTCGAGGGAGCCCCCGAGGGTTCCTCTTTACTCGAGGGTGTCCGCTCGAGGTTTACGGACGGTTTGGCGACGTCTCGTGCAAAAACGTTCGGGGGAATGGTGATTCGCCCCGACGCAATTTTGGCGAGTTCGTCCGCCTCCTCGTTGTATCGACGGGGAATGTGGTTGAGCTCGATGCCATAGAACTTGTCCTAGAGAGCTCATAAGGCGTTGCGAGAGGCCTCCATCTTGTCGCCGTGACAACTCGCATTCTTCATGACTAAGTCAATCACGAGCCGCGAGTCCCCCCGACGCCGAGGCGTTTGATGCCCGTCTCGATGGCACTTCGGAGGCCGCAAAGAAGGGCCTCGTACTCCACCATGTTGTTCGACGTGGGGAAATGTAGGTGTACCGCGTACCTCATATGCTCCCCCGAGGGGTGAGATGAAGAGCCGGCTGCGCCCGCCCCCGTTTTCATCACCCACCCGTCGAAGTAGAGGGTCCGCACTTGGCCCGGATTTGCAGCGGTGACAATTGTGTGTCCGTCCATTTGGTGATGAAATCCGCCGTGATCCGGGACTTAATTGCCTTGCGCGGCACATAGGCGAGCGTCTTGCCCATAAGTTCCATAGACAACTTAGCGATCCTGCTGGCCGCGTCCGGGTTACAGATGATCTCACCCAACGGGAACGAGGAGACCACCATGACCGGGTGGGCCTTGAAGTAGTGTTGGAGCTTGCGCCACGCGAGCACTACCGCGTAGAGCAGCTTCTGGATCTGTGGGTACTGCGCCTTGGTCTCGGACAACACTTCGCTGATGTAGTACACAGGCCTCTAGCCTGGTAGGGCGTGTCCCTCCTCTGTACGGTCCACCACGATGACGACGCCGACCACCTGAGTGGTTGCGGCGACGTAGAGGTACAGAGGCTCACCGTCCTTGGTGGCGTTAAGATTGGCACGTGGGTGAGCGTCGCTTTGAGCTTATCAAGCGCCTCCTGCGCCTCGGTGGTCCAGGAAAAGCGCTTGTGCTTCTTCAGGAATCGGTAGAGGGTAAGCCCTTTTTTCAAGCCGCGAGATGAAGCGGCTCAAGACGGCAAGGCACGCCAAGCACCTTCGGGACCCCTTTGAGGTCTCGGATCGGGCCCATCCGTTCGAGAGTTGCGACCTTCTCGGGGTTGGACACCATTCGGCGGGAAATTTTCCTCAAAGCATTCGGTAAAGATGCTCGTGGTCGGGAGCACGCCATCATTCGGCGAAGGGCTGTTTTGTGCTTGGAAGAGGAAGCATTTGAGAATACGCGATGACGTGGGCTGAATATAAGGAAGGAACGAATTGATGACGGGTGCAAGACGGACATTGGCGCGGGACATTAATTTAGGCAATAAATGTTGTACTCGTGGTCGACTAGGAGTCGTGTTAGGACAAGGGTATAAATATGAACCCTTAGTGATTGTAATAGGAATCGAACAATTTCACAACAAACCGGCCCCGTGCCAACCTTCGAGTCCTTTAGTCGAGTCGTCGAGTTCTTCGAGAGGAGCCATCAATCTATCGACCTTCGTAAGTACCGGCAACCTAGTATCATGTCTAGTATCATGCGATGGATTTAGACCCTGATGGAAGTAGTCTTGTTACCATGCTTAGTATCATGCGGTGGATTTAAGCTTGGCTCAAGAGGGTTTCTTGTTAGATCATGAGCCATGCGGTAGGCTAAGATCGAGCTTGGAGCTAGTTATCGGCTCTATTAGATTTGGCAAGATCTAATAGATTCATTAAGTTACCACGTGTTGCTGTAGATTTTGCTTCATGTTTAATCCATGTAACACTCTTATTGCCCAATTTAGATTGATTAGATTCGGCTCTATCTTATTTTCGATCCATATGATGCGTATTAAAATCTTCAACTCGATGTGGTGTATGGATCACGTGCTCTTAAATAGCCGAACCCGAATCAATCTAGATTGCCATGTGTTATGGGTTCAAGCGTGTTGATCTAGCATAGTTTGTTCCGTCTCCACGGAACCCGAATCGGCTGTACAACTGTATTCGGCAATTCTACCACGAGTGAAACGTGTTCATAAGTTTGTTTTAAATAATGTATGCTTTTAGCTTTCCATGTTTGGATATTATCATGCGGTGGATTGATCTACTCTTGGTTGTTGGTGTGGTTTCAAACAAGTCGTATCATGCGGTGGATTAACTTGTTTGGTGTCACGCTCGACGGGTTTGAAAGTACCTAGACATGCGGTAGACTAGTGCTTTTGGCCTATGCATGCATGTTTATTACAAATTTGTAATCATGCTTCGCCCTTTATTTATTTTATTGTGATTTATCCTTGAAAATCGGTTGTGATTATGTGCTGCAGTGTTATTTAGACAAAGACCGATCTTTTGTCGTGCTTACGTCATGCATTCGGCTATACCCTGTTTACATGCTTTAGATATCCCGAATGATATTCAATTTGCTGACAGATAGCTTGTTGTAGCTATATGTCATTTGGATTGGCTTTGTAGCCGTAAATACGGAATTGTCTAGTACTACTTGGCAAGTTCCAGGTTTTATCTATCTGTTTTCATCCTTTATCGGTTTCGGTGAAAATTGGATCGGCACGCTTTGGATTCGGCACGTGTGTTAAGCCGCCTTTGTTCGGCTTCTTTGTGTGCTTGGCGTGAGGTGCTGATTTTACGTCAACACGCTTTTTGGCACGCCCGTAGGACAATTTAGTTGATCAAGATGCCCGATATTCAAGATGTCATGGATGTCACCATAGAGGAGCAGTACGTAGAACGAAGAATCGCAATTGAACGAAGCTATTGATCAATTCCGGCGAGAAGTGTCTAATGTCATTTTCCAAAAACGAAGTGGTGTGCCATACCTCAAGTCCGACATGCCAAGAGTTCTACTTGCCAGAGAACCCGACACCACATTTGTCCGAAGAGAAACGGAGGTTTTTCACATGGTACGAAAGCTTTGGAAGACATAATGGCTAGGCACAATACTGCATTTCTGAATAGCATCCGACAGATGATGGTTGGTGTCTTTGGCCCAGGTGTGGACAAGCATTTTGAAGGAGAATCAAGTGTTGTTGTCAATGGCCAACCAGTTCGTCAAGATACAAGTGTCCAACTGCCTCCACAAAGCATGAGTGGCCAGCCAACTCAACACGTGGATAGCCAACCAGTTCGGCCAAATCCTCGTCAAGCAATACCTAATCCACGTACATATGGAGAGATGGCGTTTGGCACTCCTGGAGTTCAACCTGATTCTACTTACAGAATAGCTCCAGCCAATAACAGGTTGCAGAAAAATATGTACGACACCGGGTATTCGGAGTTCATGGATTACAGTGTTGTTGATTCTCCCCCGAATCCTAGATATGGTGGCGCTACAGGGATGCCTGTTGGAGGAGCAGGGAATCAAGACATCAATATTGATCTCCTGATGCAGAGGATGACCGATGTGCTTCAGAATCAATTCAGTCTAAAGCCTAAAAACCAAGGGCATGTGTATACACCTCCTTTCCCAGAATGGTATAACAGGGTTGCCTTGCCGCACAGGGTGAAAGCTCCCGCGGATCTCACGAAGTTTTCGGGGCAAGATGATACAAGTACTGTGGAACACATAGCCTGATACCTGATGCAGCTTGTGGAAGCTTCTGCTGATGAAGCATTCAGGGATCGATATTTCCCCCTATCACCGACAGTCCCGCCTTTACATGGTTCACTTCTTTGCTCGCTCACTCAATCTGCTCTTGGAAGGATTTGGAGCGAAGTTTCATGCTTATTTCATTGGCGTAATGAGAAAAAGCTAATTGATCTAACTAACCCGAGGTAGAGGAACAATGAAACACCAATGGAGTTCCTCGGGAGGTTCGGAGAGACCAAAAGCATGTGCTTCTCTCTCGAAACTACTAGATGATCAATTGGCTCGGTATGGTCAGAAAGGTATGTTGCCGGCTATACGGGAAAAAGCGTTCGGCATGGAGTTCGATAATCTTGGCCAATTGTCTCACGCATTGTCGTTGATGAACAACCAAGCTTATGGCTTCAAGAAAGACTCCGGGTTTGCTAAGCACGGTGATATAGCCGACATCTATAATCAATTCCTCGAAAGAGCGAGATCGGGGAGAGGAATTTGATGATGAAGATGAAATGGCGGCGACTGAAATAGTGTGGGGCAAAGAGCCATTAACTATGAATCAAAGGTGGGTCAAGCAAGCTAAGGGCACCTATGATTTCGATGTCACTAAGGTCGATAAGCTCTTTGAGTTCCTCGTGAAGGAAGGCCGAATCAAGTTGCCGGATGGGTATTCTATGCTTCGGCCCGATGGGGAGAAAGAAAACAGATCTTGTGGGTTTCATGATAGAAATTCTCATTCCATCAATGAATGTAGGGTTTTCGGGATGAGGATTCAAAAGGTTATCCAAGAAGGTCATCTAAAATTTGATAATAAGATGAAATTAGATGGCAATCTTTTCCCCGAACATGATTGGGTTTTCGATCAACATGGTGACCGCCGAGGAAAAAGGGAAAGTGAAGGTTTTGACTTCGAGCGAAGGCGAAGCGAGGATGGATCGCTTGATCTCGCTCGACAAGTAACGGTTGAACAAGTCCACAAAGAAGTGCCTCGCATCCCGAAAAGTCAAATTGAAATTGGGGAATCCTCCAAGCCCGGGGTGACTTCGCATATTCTCCTCAACAAATGGCAGCGTCGGCAAGAAAAAGAGCGCTACCGAAACAAAAGTACGAAGAGGAGAAACGAAGATATGAAGAAGAAGTGCACAAAAAAGAACGAGAAGAACATGCGCGAGAGCAAGAGCGTGCGCATTGGGGATGTGCTTTCTTCGAGTAATCGCCGGAATGAAGGTTTAAAGCTCCCCACGCCGAACAATTGTCCCGAATGCAGTGACAAGTACACCGAATACAGGCGAGGATATCGTCAATCGCCGATCCGTCCATGAAAGAATTGGAAGGATGCATCCTAGTGATGGTCGGCGCATAAAAATAAATGAAGTTAATGATCAACCAAGGAAAAGATATGCTGATCATAGATGGGTTGATCATGAAGAGGAAGAAGATCGTGAATATGTCTGGCAGAAAGGACAGTGGTGCACACCTGGTTTGAGGAAAAACCAAAAGAGAAGAGTTCGGCGCTTGAGAAATCAGGAGTTGAAATAGGTAAGAATCAAGAGGAAACAAGTGTGGCGTCCAAAAGAAAAGCCTTATGGATCTGGTCGTTCGGCTCCTACGTGCATGGTATGCTTCTTGCCGAATGAGTTCATGGCTCTAGCTAATCAGGTTGTGCAGGAAGAGGTATCGCCAGACATTGATGAGGTTGAGCAATTTGGGCTGATGGCACACGGTGTTTGGCCAAGCAAGCTACTTTTGACAAGCCAGCCAAGAATCAAGACATGAGACCGCCTGTACTTGAGAGGATATGTCAATGGGAAGCCATTGACCAAGATGTTCGTTGATGGTGGAGTTGTGGTCAATGTGATGCCGTATACTACATTCGGGAAGCTTGGCATGGGCCCCGGGGATTGACGCCAACAAGTATAGTTCGAATGATTTTTTCGGGTATCCTTCGGACACCAAGGGCTGTGTACATGTGGATCCGATGATCGGGTTTAAGACTTTACTTACGACCTTCTTTGTCATTGAGGGCAAAGGGGCATACGGCCTTGCCGCTTGGACGGACCGGATCCATGCAAATTGCTGCATCCCATCTACCATGCATCAACAGCTTGTTCAATGGGTGGATGATGATGTAGAAGTGGTTCAAGCAGATGATTCAAAGAGGGCGTGGCTAACGTGGAACCAGCCTTCTGGGAGTATCAAGGTATAGATTGCTTCTCAGGCAAGGACTGGGGTGAAGGTCCTGTTGAACCGGTCGGCGGTGATCAACAGCGATTCAAGCGATCGGCTCTTATAGCAACTTTTAATGGAGAATCCAATTGATGGAACTGGTGGAAAGTTAGGACGTGGATTTATGTCGGCCGACAAACTCGGAGGAAGTTGACATTGGAGATGGTGACAAGCCAAGGCCGACATTATCGGTGCTAACTTGGATTCAAGCTTCGCAGAAGAGTTGATCAAGCTACCGAAAGAATACAAAAATTGCTTCGCTTGGGATTATTCGGAGATGCCTGGTTTAGATCGTTCCATTGTTGAACATCGGTTGCCAATTAAGCCTGGTTTTAGGCCTTATAATCAACCTCCCCGAAAAATCTACAAGGATGAAGTATTGGCCGACGTGAAAAAAGAAGTTGAAAGATTAATAGAAGCAAATTTCATTCGGCCATGCGGGTATGCGAGTGGATCTCTAATATTGTCCCCGTTTACAAGAAAAACGAGAAGATGAGGGTTTGCATAGACTTTAGATATCTAAACGGAGCTACACCCATGGATGGATATCCAATGCCCGTTGCTGATTTGTTGGTTGATGCCGCCGTTGGACATAAAGTTATTAGTTTCATGGATGGCAATGCAGGGCACAATCAAATTTTTATGGCAATAGAAGATATATCAAAGACAGCCTTCAGATGTCTTGGACATATAGGCCTGTTTGAGTGGATTGTCATGACATTTGGGTTGAAAAATGCCGGCGCAACTTATCAAAGAGCCATGAATTATATCTTTCACGAGTTGATCGGCAAAATTGTGCGGATATACATTGATGACGTCGTGATCAAGTCTTTGGATCATGAATCACACTTGGATGATGTGAAGAAAACTCTAGAGTGCACCCGAAAACATGGACTTAAGATGAACCCGAACAAGTGTGCCTTTGGAGTTTCAAATTGGAGAGTTCTCGTGATTTTTAGTGCATGAAGGAGGAATAGAAGTTGGCAAGAAAAGCATGAAAGCTATTGATGAAGTTATTCCTTCAACCAATCTCAAATAGTTGCGAGTCATTGCTCGGTAAAATCAATTTTTGAGAAGATTCATTTCAAACTTATCACAAAAAGTGTTGCCTTTCTCTCCACTGTTGAAGATCAAGAAGGATCAGAAGTTTGTATGGGGTGATGAACAACAAAAGGCTTTCGATGAGATCAAGGAATACATGAAGGAACCACCGGTGTTGGTGCCTCCACAATTAAACAAGCCTTTTAAGTTGTACGTTGTGGCCAATACCCAAACCATTGGATTGGCCCTCATACAAGAGTTTGAGGGAAATGAAAGAGTAGTTGCACACCTTAGCCGAAAACGCTTGATCCAGAAACATGATATTCGGCTGCGGAGAAGCTTTGCCTGTGTGTTTATTACTCGTGTACAAAATTTTGGCACTATTTGTTGAATGTCGAATGCATTGTATACTCAAATTTGATGTAATCAAACACATGTTGTCTATGCCAATTTTGAATGGAAGGATTGGCAAGTGGATTTTAGCTTTGTCTGAGTTTGAGTTGAAGTTCGAATCGGCAAAAGTCGTTAAAGGACGAGATTATTTCGATTTCATTCTCGAACATCGTGATCCATCAATTAATTTGCTTGAGATTACTCCTTGGGCATTGTTCTTTGATGGATCCTCATGTGGCAAAGGTGGTGGAGTAGGAATTTTATTAATTTCACCCAGGGGGGGAGATGTTTGAGTTTGCTATTCCTATTCAACCTACTGTCACGAATAATCAAGCTGAATATGAAGCATTGCTTAGAGGGCTTCAATATTTGAAAGAAGCAAAGGCTATTTCAGTTAAAATTTATGGAGATTCAGAGCTAGTTATAAAACAATTGAATTGCCAATATGAATGTATAAATGATATCTTGAGGAATTACTACGAGGAGTGCAAGGAGATCTTGAAAAGTTTTCGGATGGTGATTCTACAAAGCATATTCCTAGGGAACACAATGAAGAGGCAAACAGGTTGGCTCAAAGTGCTTCAGGTTATAGAGAAAATCAAGAAGTATTTGCCAACGATGTGTGTGCTTTCGGGAGTGACCTAGCAGAAGATGATTGGAGAAACGAAATTGTTGATTATTTGGAAAATCCATCCCGAAAGGTCTCTAGGAAGCTCAGGTATAAAGCTATAAACTTCTTGATGGACGTTTGTATTACAAATCATTGGATGGGGTGTTGCTACAATGCCTGGGTCAAGAAGAAGCAAAGAAAATGATGAGTGAAGTGCATGATGGGGTCAGTGTGGAGCACATCAATCGGCTTACCGAATGAAATGGGTTATCGAGCACTCGGATGTTATTGGCCGACGATGCTTGGAAGATTGCTTTGAGTATTACAAAGGGTGTCAAGATTGTCAAAAGTTTGGAAACATCCAAAGAGTGCCAAGCATCGGCTTTGAATCCTATTATCAAGACATGGCCATTCAGAGGATGGGGTATAGATTTGATTGGCCAAATAAATCCTCCGTCTAGCAAGAAGCATAAGTTTGTGCTTTTGGCAACAGATTATTTCAGTAAATGGGTTGAGGCAATTCCATTGAAGAAAGTAACATCAAAAAACATGGTTGAGTTTGTCAAGGAGCACATCATCTACAGATTTGGAATTCCTCAAACAATTACAACTGATCAAGGAACTCGCTTTACATTTTCGAATTTAGAGAATTTGCTTTGCAAGCATGGGGATCAAATTGTTAAATTCTTCCCCTTATTATGCCCAAGCTAATGGTCGGCAGAGGCTTCTAATAAGATCATGATCAAGATTATACAAAAGAAAATTGATCGAAGCCAAAAAAGGTGGCATTCGGTACTCAATGAAGCATTATGGGCTTACTGAATGGCTCCTCATGGAACTACAAAAACATCTCCTTATGAGTTGGTTTACGGGCATCATGCTGTCTTGCAATCAGACTCAAGGAGAGTAGTTTTGCAAGAGGATGTAAGTTCCAAGGATTACAATGACTTAATGATGGACGAGGTAGAAGATTTGCATATGATTCGTCTTAGGGCTTTGGAAAATATTGAGAAAAACAAGATGCTGGTTGCTAAGTACTATAACAAGAAAGTAGAGGTCAAGCAATTTGTAGAAGGAGATTTGGTTTGGAAAGCGTTATTGCCGATTGGAACTAAGTATAGTACGTTCGGCAAATGGTCCCCGAATTGGGAAGGTCCCTTTCGGGTAGTCAGGTGTACGCCTAGAAATGCGTATATTTTGAAAACTTTGATAGGAGAAGAGTTTACTACTGCTATAAGCAGGAGATACTTGAAGAAATATTATCCTAGTATTGAAGTTGATCGTTGATTACAAGCATCAGGATTACAAGCATCAGAAACATGGAAACGCGCGTTCGGAAAGAAGCCGCCTTCGTAACAAATCCCGACAAAAGGAGATTGCCCTTAGCACAAAAAATGTTCTACATTACAAACGTTTCTTGCGGGTTCTTTGTTTGGCAACCCAGTCACCTAAGATTACAAGAGAGAGCTCGTGGGAAGCGGAGGCTCGGAGGAAGAAGCGAAAGTATGCTTCATTTCTTTGACTCCGCGTTTTTCCTCTTCGGTTCTTCCCTCTTCGAGCTGCTCCAAGACCACCTGTGATGGCAACATAGAAGCTTCGGGGATTGCCGTGATTTGCGGCTTCCATCGAGTCGTCCCCGGAGGCCTTCGAGTTGTTGTACCCGTCGAAACATATGAAGGAGGGGAAAAGATTCTCGTTGAACATGGGATCCGAAACTGAAGCATGAGAATCAAATAAGGATGAGGATCTTACCCCCTACCAACGACTCCAAGCTCATGCGGCGTTCGCGTTCGGCACTGCAGCGGGCGGTGATGTCCTGCAGGTTGTGTTCTAGATGCCGGATGCGACGGCGCAGTTGATGATTGGTCCTCTGTTCTGGCGTGGCGTCTTCTTCTTCAGTAGAGGAATCGGAAAGGATGTACTCAGGAACCCCTTCAGTTCCAAAGATTTCCTCTGGTAGCAAGTCGAGGCTGAAAACAAAGGAAGGTGAATCATGAGATTGCAATCAAGAACAAGAAAAAGGATTGAGAAGAAAGATAACTCTCGAATGGTTCGCTTCTTTGATGGGGCACCGTTCTCCACGACCGGCGTTTCCCCGCCATGGCCTTGGGGGTTTTTCTCTGGAGAAGGGGGACGAAAGGACGTGAAATGATGGAAGTGTATGCGAGTGGATTTGCAGAGCACCAAGGGAGCTATTTTATTAGCCGTGAGAGCGCATCGGGAGTGGTGACTGGCAGGCGTGCATTAATGGGAATGCCAAACGGCGGGGTTTCTCCCCGAATGCGAAGGGTTTTTCATTGAACAGTGTTTATGGCTCCCGAATACGGATTTTCTGCAGATTCTACGCCAAGGGACAAGAGTTTGTGCGTATTCGGCTAGCGTAAAAGTTCCCGAATGCGTTCAAAATAGTAAAGGTTCGCATGCACAAATCAAAGGAAATCATCACAAGACAAATGCGAGAAGATAAAATTTCATATTTATTGCCGAAATTCCAACATCCCTAGTACAAACTAATCAAAAAGCATGTTCGGCACGGATCGGGGATGAATGGAATCGGCAATGGCATCGGCTGTGGCCGTCGAGGCACTCCGGGGTGACCTCGATGTCGTCGACGTCCTCCGCGCGCCACCGTGGAAGCCGCGCGGCCGCGTGGAGTAGTCGACGGCGGTGTGCGTTGCCATGGCGGCCGGGCCCGGGGTGGTGCCCGGCGGACACCGTGGAGGGCTACCTCGTCGACGCGGTCTTCCACCGCGCCAAGACGAGCTTCCGGTGTGTCTCCGGGAGTGTTCACCTTATCCGCTAGCTTCTTCACCGGCGCCTTCGGCCCGATTGAGCTCGGCGTCGCGATCCGCAACAATCACGGAGCAATAGCGGTTAATTCAAGGTTAAGTTGAGATTAAGCGGGTCACAAGATTCACCGTCAATGGTCTCCGACGGCCGCTTGCGCCGGTGCTCCCACTCGAGCTCGGCGATCTCGGCCTTTTTGGAGACAATCCCCAACTCACGTCGGGTTTCATTGCGCTCTCGCCTTGAACCTCCGGGCGTCAAGGTCATCGTAGAGCGAGCCGGAGGAGTGGGAACGGCGGACGATCCCGAGGAATCGCCCACCATGGCCGGAGTCATGGCCGGTGCGAGAGGCGAGGATTCCACCGAATGCCCCCGAAAACACGAAGAGGATCGTCGAAACAAAAAGAGATCTAGAAAGAGCTATAAAGAAACCAACGATCACCACCTCCGACGAGCGCCGGCGCGGCTCCCTTCGGCCTCGTCGGCCGGCCGGCGCCTTGTCGCTTGCTTGCCATGAAGTTTTTGGAAGTACTAGTACCGGAGAAGAAAAGCTTAGATTGGCAAAGGTTTGGAAGGTAGAAGACTTGGTGAAAGGTTAGGGGCCCTCGAATTTCTTATTTATGGAACTCGCAAAGAGATCGTGGCGGAGATTGTGGCGCATATCCCAAGAAATTTGGGGAGTGGAGAAACTTCCTCAACCGAACCTTCGTCGGGTCGTTTGGGATTCAAGCCGAGTCATATTCGGTTTGACCGGTTGGAATTCGGTCGTATTGCGGTCGGGTTGCTTTTCGGGTCTAACACTTTGTTTGGCGAGTTGCCGAATGGATCGTCCGTAAATTGCTCGTCAAAATAAGGCAAGACAAATATTGGAAAGTAAAAGCTTATGGTGAGCAAAATTATAGGGACGATGAAGCATTCGGTTATAAACTCGTTTGATACAATCATATACCCAAGTATTTTGAGATTACATTTGAGGCATTTGTCGTATGGACCTCCCCGGGCCCACTACCTCGGTGGGTACCGGGACCGACTACTCGGTGGGCCCCAGGACTACCCCGGCTTGCGCTACACGGCACCCGAAGGCGTGGAGCACAAGGACTACACGGGAGTAGTACCTAGTTAGGGAGCCGTACATGTTCCGCACCGTATGGAGGACTCCTAGACGTACTCGACTAGTACTCTCTCCCTACTCCGACTTGTAACCCCGCCTCCCGGACTATATAAGGCGAGGCGGGGACCGATCGCCTCATCCAATCTCCTCTCATACAACCCACGGCGCACTATTGCACCATCTTGTAATCGTGCCCTATCAATCCCGAGCTACGCAAAGCATACGGGACGTAGGGTATTACGCACCTCGCGACCGAACCTCGTCTAAATTGTGTGCCACGTGTCTCTTCCTTCGAGTTACCGATCTCGGCGAGTCACATTCATCTACTTCGGGTACTCCCCCGTAGTAGGTTGCCGGTCTAAAACACCGACACCGGCGCGCCGGTAGGGGCTCTCGCCCGAGATCACATGGCGAACTCGACGGCTTCCGTCCACTTCAAGCCAACCGTCGCCTTCAACCGCGGCGACACCTTCGTGTTCGGCGCCTGGGTCCGCACCGCCGATGGCGCGGGCTCCTTCCGCCGCCGCCTGACCATGCATCCCAACCCGAAGACAGGCTTCGTGACGCTTCCTGAAGTTGTCACAGGTGAACTCGCTGGCAAGTTCGGCGAAATTTCACTCTTCAACCACCATGCTGACTTCGAGCTCGAGTCCGTCTCCAACCCGAACTCGACGTCGCCATGGGCCATCGCGTGCGAGCCGGCTGCTCAGCCATCGCAGGCGGTCCCCTCACCACGCGAGCACTCCGCACGTGGCCCCCGCACCCTCGGTCGGGCCCGCGTGGGGGCTCCCACTTCGCGCCGGGACGGCAAGGAGCCCGTGCCCGAGTACAACTCGGACTCCGACGCCGCCCCCGATCGCGCTCGGACTCCGACCCTCTCTCCGAGTTCTACTCGAACCCGGATTACGAGTTCGACTTCGGGTCGGACCCCGAGGAGCCCGAGTCCGAGGACAACTCCACCGAGGTTCCCTTGTCGGGGCCGACCTGCGGGGCCGGTTATAAAATCCACGCCGGCCCGGAGATACGTCCTGCGGCCGGACCGCAAGCTTTGTTGACCCGATAAAGGGAGACTCACGCTACGTCGCCTACATTGACTCACTACCGTTCCGGAGGGAACACCGCTAGCCCGGCCGACTCAAGCACACCAACCGAGGTGGCACCCTGCGAGTCCGGCCCTTGGCACCCTCGATCGCCAATTCTTCATGGCCGCTGGCGACACCCCAGGGCCTTCAGGCACGGCTCAGGACAAGTACCTGGAAGACATCTCCTCCGACGAGCTCTCCACTGATGCTCCACCGAACGAGAACCCTGCAGACAGAGACGCTCGACGTGAGCGTAACCGAAGTGCGGCGAACGTCGCCGTCGCCTCCGCGACAACCTCCCCATCCACAACCTCGCGGAAGCTCTCGAAGCGGTCGAGAGCGAGAGTACACACCACCCCCGAGCAATGCCTCATGTCGATCACGGCGATCGCACGTCGAGCTCGGGGCATACGCCCCGGAGAGGTCATCGCCAAGCTCGGCCGAAGACGCCTACTTCATGCGGGTCGACAACAGAGTCAACCAGCCTCCTCCAGCCAGACCCCGCGACAACGAAGCCACAAGTCGCAGCGCCAACAACGGTCCCAACCGTACTCGAGCCGACCTCCCGGCCCGAGCCAAACCGTCGCCGCTCCAATGCCGGCGGATTTTCACAGCAAGACCACGGCAACCGAGAAGTTGTCCCCCACCGCGCTCCGGCCGGTGGCGGCGGCAACGACCCCGACGGCGGCGGCGGCGACGGCGGAAGCTCTAACCATGGGGCCAACAGGAGAGCCGGCGGCGGCGGCGCTCGCGGCGGCCGAGGCCACGCGAACGCCACACCTCCGTGCCTCACATGGCGGGTACGACGCTCGCCGAAGATTGAGGAGCCGCGGCGGAAGAAGTCGACCACCGTCGGCGAGGGCGACGGCTTCCCCGCCTTCTCACCTCGACTTCGCAACTTGCTCCTCCCCGACAAGTTAAAGCCTTTGGGGATCACCAAGTACGACGCGAAGCAAGATCCCATCCAGTGGCTCCGATGCTACGCCCTCTCCATCGAGAACGCCGGCGGCAACGGCGACACCAAATGCCTCTCGCTTCCCCTTCGCCCGGACCAAGCACCACTCACCCGGCTCGAGTCGCCGGACAAGCACTCGATCGACAAGTGGGACCAGGCCGAAGGAGCAGTTCACAAGCAACTTCGCGGGCGCCATGGGCCGATCGGGTACTCGCATGGACACGGCCATGATCAAGCGAGGAACAAGGCGAGACCCTCCGCAAGTACATGCGCCGCTTTTTCGACAAGTGCGCCACCTTGTCGTCGACGTCATCGACAAGGAGGTCATCGACCTCTTCCGGGACGGCCTCTACCACCGCCGCACCTTCGAAGACTTCGATCGTCGCCGTCCCGGTCCATCCCCCACCTCAAGGACATGATCACGTCTTGGGCGGATGAAGAGGACAAGGCCAATGCCAAGTACGACGCCATCCGTGGAAAGACCAAGAACCGGGCGGCGGCGGCGCGGCAGCAATGCAAACCAAGGCGGCCGCAACAACAACAACAACGACAACTACTCGGGTCCCAACCGCAAGCGCAAGCCGGACAACACCGTCGCGGCTATCCGGCGCCTCGCGAAGGGGAACTCGAAGAAGAACTCCGGCGGCTTCAAAGACTCGCCGAAGGAGAAGTGCCCGTGGCATCCAAATGGCAACCACACTACCGAGCGGTGCTACCAACTCGGGCACGCACTCAAGGATACGCCGAGCCACCGCACCCTCACGATCAAAAGGGCAAGAAGAAGGACGGCGACAACAACGACATCCGGGGAGCCGGACAAGACCGTCAACGTCCTCTTCGGCGGATTGCCCGGCGAGGCGGGAGCGAAGGCTACCCGTCGTGAAGTGATGTCCATCGAACCGGCGGTCCCGACCCCTCTCGGGTGGTCGGAGGTACCCATCACCTTCTCCCGCGCGGACCAATGGACCGGCTTCTCCGAACCGGGACGGTTCCCCCTCGTCCCGAAACCGGTGGTGGCGGGCTCCAAGCTCAACAAGGTGCTCATCGACGGTGGAAGCGGGCTCAACGTCCTCTTCACCAAAACCTTGAAGAAAATGAAGCTCGACATCACTCATATGCTCACCAAGAGCAACACACCCTTCTACGGCATCGTCCCCGCAACGCGGCTATTCCACTTGGCTCGGTGGTCACCGCCGCTTACCTTCAAGGCATCTCGGGACAACTACCGTACCGAGTACATCAAGTTTGAGGTCGCGGACTTCGAGACCTCTTACCACGCCATCCTCGGCGGACCGGCCATCGCCAAGTTCATGGCGGTGCCCCACTACACCTACTTGATACTCAAAATGCCAAGCCCCGGCCGGTGTACTCTCCCTCCAAGGAGACTTGAAGATCTCCCATGACCGCGACACGAAGCCGTGGAGATCGCCTCTACAAACCAAGTACCCAACGCGATGATGGAGGTCTACGCCGCGTCGAAGAAGCTTGCTACAAGTGAACTCGACATCCCAGAGAAGTCTGACAGCACCAACAAGCCTCAGCCACCTGAGGAGGTACTCGTCAAGACGGTCGACCTCGGAACAGGCGACCCCAGCAAGACCACCACCATTGGGGCTGGCCTCGACCCCAAATAGGAAGACGCGCTCATCAGCTTTCTTCGGGCTAACCGCGACATCTTCGCGTGGAAGCCAGCGGACATGCCAGGAGTGCCCAGGGAGCTGATTGAGCACTGCCTCAACGTCGATCCTAAGGCCACCCCCAAGCAACAACACCTCCGACGCTTTGCCGACGACAGGCGGGACGCCATCAAGAAGGAGCTCGCCAAGCTACTCGCAGTGGCTTCATCGGAGAAGTCTTCCATCTCGAGTGGCTCGCCAACCCCGTCCTCGTCCGCAAGAAGAACTCGAACGAGTGGAGGATGTGCGTCGACTACACCGACCTCAACAAGCACCGCCCCAAGGACCCCTTCGGGTTGCCGCGGATTGATCAAGTCATCGACTCCACGGCGGGTCGCGACTCCGCTCTCGCTTCCTCGATCGCTACTCCGGTACCACCGGATCGCAATCAAGGAATAAGACCGGGAGAAGACCGCGTTCATCACCTCGTTTGGCGCGTATCGCTACACGACCATGTCATTCGGGTTGAAGAACGCCGGCGCTACCTACCAACGAGCTATCCGGGCACGCTTCAAGAGGCAACTCAACAAGAACGTCGAGGCCTACGTGGACGACGTGGTTGTCAAGACCGGGGACTCCGGTACCCTCATCGACGACCTTGAAGAGACCTTCGCATCGCTACGCGAGTACCGCCGGAAGCTCAACCCGAACAAGTGCGTCTTCGGCGTCCCTTCGGAGCAAACTACTCGGCTTCATCATCGGCCAACGCGGCATCGAAGCCAACCCCCGAGAAGATCTCCGCCATCACCGGCATGAAAGCTCCCACGAGCATCAAAGACGTCCGTAAGCCGACGGGGTGCATGGCGGCGGCCGAACCGTATTCATCTCGAGGCTAGGAGAACGGGGCCTCCCCCTTCTTCAAACTACTCAAGCATCAAGAGAAGTTCGTGTGGACTCCGGAGGCGGATCAAGCCCTTGCCCAGCTCAAGGACTTCCTATCAAAGCCACCGATCCTCACGGCTCCTCACAAGGGAGAGCAACTGCTGCTCTACCTCGCTGCGACTACTCACGTGGTCAGTACTGCCATCGTTGTCGAGCGACAGGAAGACAGCCACGCCTACCCCGGTCCGGCGTCCGTGCCGCCGTCGGCGAGGTTTTATCGAGTCCAAGGCCCGCTATCGGCACGTACGAAGCTCCCGTATGCACTACTCATCACCTCGCGAAGCTACGACACTACTTCCGGGAGTACTCGGTCTCCGTCGTCACCGACTACCCGCTTGGCGACATCTGCGGAACCAAGATGCTACCGGAAGAATCTCCAAGTGGGGCTGTCGAGCTCGGCGCCCTCACTATCGACTTCGAGGCCACGCACGGCCATCAAGTCGCGAGCACTAGTCGACTTCATGGCGGAGTGGCGGGAGAACCGGCTACCTACTCCCACCGTGCGACCGAGCATTGGGTGATGTACTTCGATGGCTCACTCAACCTCGAGGGCGCGAGTGCGGGGGGTACTCCGATCTCCCCAACGGGCGAACAACTCAAGTACGTCTCGCATCTTCCGGAAGGTCTCAAACAACGAAGCCGAGTACGAAGCCCTCCTACACGGGCTCCGCCTCGCGGCTTCACCGGGCATCAAGCGGCTACTAGTCTACGGCGACTCCGCGGTGGTCATCAACCAAGTCAACAAGTCCCGGGACCGCAACAAGGAGAACATGGACGCCTATCGCCTAGAAGTCCGCAAGCTCGAGAACAAATTCTATGGTCTCGAGTTCCATCACATCGTCCGCGACAACAACGTTGCGGCGGACGTCCTCTCGAAGCTTGGATCCACCCGCGCTCAAGTGCCGGCGGGTGTCTTCGTCCACGAGCTTCACGCGCCATCCATCCCGGAGCCGGCGCCACCGACCACCTGTCCCCGCCCAATCCACCGGTGGGCGGGCAGGAGGTCATGATGATCGACGTGGACTGGAGGCAACCCTTCATCGACTACCTCAGCGAGCAGAAGGTCCCCTCCGACAAGAATGCGGGCCGAGCAACTCGTCCGCCGTGCCAAGTCCTATGTCCTCGTCGGAGACAAGCTTTACAAGCGGGGCGCATCTTCCGGAGTACTCATGAAGTGCATCCCTCGTGAAGAAGGCAAGGACATCCTGGAGGAGATCCACAAGGGCGTGCGGCAACCACGCGTCCTCACGCACGGCCCGGTCGGCAAGGCTTTCCGGCGAGCTTTCTGCGGCCCACGGCCACCGGGCGACGCCGAAGAACTCATCGAAAGTGCCAAGGATGCCGGTACTTCGCCAAGCGACAACACGTCCCGGCCTACAAGCTAGTCACCATACCGCCAACCCGGCCCTTTGCCCGCCGGGGGCTCGACATGATTGGGCCACTACCAAGCGTGCCAGGAGGATTCAACGGGGTATTGGTAGCTATCGACAAGTTCACCAAGTGGATCGAGGTCAAGCCGATCACATGTCCCAAGGCCGACGAGTACTCGACTTCTGGATGAACTCGTACACCGCTACGGGCTACCCCACCGCATCATCACGGACACGGGCTCCAATTTCAACAACCACCGCTTCCGGGAGTACCGCGAGAACAACGCGATCGACGTCCGATACGTCTCAGTTGCCCATCCACGGGCCAACGGACAAGTCGAGCGCGCCAATGGGATGGTGCTCGACGCCCTCAAGAAGCGGCTACACGACGCCGCGAACTCCAAAGGGGGCAAGTGGATCAAGGAACTACCCAACGCACTCTGGGGGCTACGGACTCAACCATCCAAGCCAACGGGGCAATCCCCCTACTTCCTGGTCTACGGCTCCGAAGCCATCCTCCCTGCCGACGTCATATGGAACTCGCCGGCGGTAGAGCACTACGACGAAGACGTCTCGGACGACGACGGACGAGTTGACATCGACGGCCTCGAAGAAGCTCGCCGCGCTTCCCTCGTCCAATCGGCAAGGTACCTAGAGGGTATCCGACGCTACCATGATCGCAACGTCAAGGAACGCTCCTTCAACGTTGGCGATCTCGTCCTCCGCCGTATCTAGAACACGGAAGGACTTCACAAGCTCAGCTCCCCCTGGGAAGGTCCCTTCACCGTAGCAAAGGTGACCAGGGCCGGGCTCCTACCGCCTCCAAACACTTGAAGGCGAAGATATCAACAACTCGTGGAATGTCGACCAGCTCTGTCGATTCTACGCCTAGTCTACACGACTACTCTGGGGTTCAAGTCTACACGACTACATCAACACCCCCGGCCGTAAGCGACCCCCCGGGTCCTGGCTCCAGTCTCCGGACTTCTCCTCTCCAGGATCCAGCCCGTGCGGCTACCTACGGACCACGGGGCGCAACGAGCGTCAAGGACTCTAGCAGCGGTCTACTAAGAGACCACACTCCAAGATCCGGCCGCCACGGCTACCTACGGATCTACGATCCGGCCTACACGGCTACCTACGGATCAAGCGTTGTAAGCGGCTACCCGCTCCGGCGCTACTCGGTATGCAAGCGGCCTCCGGTCCAAGCGACTACTCCGTAACTACGGCCACGGCCATCCGGTGTACTTATTCGGTAATAAAGTTTGATCGTTCATCAACTTCTTTATCGCCTACTCCCTACAACGGGACCACTACTTACGAGTACTACTACTCGCATCCATTCCACGATGGGGGCTCCGCACTCTGAGATCGCGACTACGAGTACTCATTGCTAGAAAATTTCTTTCATTAATACTTAAACAATTCATTACAATTGTTTTCTCGTACAACCATGGCTACTAGCTACCTATTACGGAGCTACTTGGAGGTTCGGCTTCTCGGCTACCCGTTCCGCGATGGGAGCCATCGCGCTCCCCGCATACTCGCTCATCGGTGCGGTTGGCGGCTACCCCGCCGGTGACCACCTCCACCGGAGCCTTCGGGAAGTATGACTTCATGAAGGCGAAGACTTGTCTTGGGATCGACCTCGCCATGTGCTTCATGTAGGCGGCCGGCCCCGGCTCGGAGCTTCCTCGAGGCGATCCACCGGAGGAGCAATCTTGGGGCCGCCCCAGTGCCGTACGAGGAGTCTTGCGATCGGCGGTGCGGCTTCTTCCAACTCCTTCAATCGGGCCCACAATGCCTCGCGGTCTACGTTCAACTTCTACAAGGATTTGTAGCGGTTGACGAGATCTCGGTCGAAGCAATCCAAAGCTCCATATGCTTCTCGCACTCGAAGGCGAGTTCTTTTGTAGTCGAGCTCGAGTACCCGGCGGGCTTCTTGCTCCCGGTAGAAGAGGTTCTTCATGCTCATCTCCGAGGACTTCGAGTTTGCTCCACGGCCCTCAAGCTGCGCAACACGGCAACGCAACGGGGGTCGGAGACTTCTCGACCTCCAACAAGTACCCGACAAGTTGAGGGGTATACCTTTGTTCTTGTTGCGGAGGCCCTTATTCTTCCGCACCAAGTCGTCGCCCTTCGCACCGCAACTCTTGGACGTCGTTATGGTACTTGGCGAAGGCGGCGTCGAGCTTCGGCCGCATGGCGGCCGCGTGCTTCCGCGACTTCACAAGTTGCTCTTCTAGCGCCTCGGCACGGAGCACTGCGTCGCCATATCCCTGCAGCAGGTTCGACTTGTCGCGGGACCGCTCCGCAACGTCCCGCACAAGACAACTCAAGTCACAAAGAGTACTCAATGACAAAGGATTGGCTACTCAAAGGCTACGACTACTTACCTTCATCAACTGCTCGGCTTGACGGATCGCCTCCAGATGCTTGGCCACCGTCGCCGGCTCGATGAGATCGTCCGCGAGCGACTCTATTCCACCACGACTACTCGCGGTGGCCTCCGTCATCGGCGCGGAGCGGATGGGCTGCGTCCGGATCTCGGGGGAGCGGATAGCCACCTCCCGAGCGACCTCGGCGACGTGGTGACCGCCTCTCCCCCGGCGGTCTTCTCGACGGCCTCCTCCATGGGCTCGGGGGCTCCTTCCACGACCTCCCTCCGGGCCTCTCGGTGTCAACCTGCGCATCGGCACCCCCGCGGGGATGTCACCACCTTCGGCTTCGCGCCTGTCAAAGAGACGACAAAGTGCATCGGTGCCTACGACTACTCCTCAAAGAGCCTTATAGCTTCAAGAAAGGTACTCACCTTCGACTACGGCGGCCTCCGGCGGCGGCGCCTCGGCGGCCGGTGGCTCGGTCGCGGCTTGGGTAGCGGGAGCGGCCCCCTCGGCGGGCGGCGCGTTTTCCTCCGCCAACGCTAAAGAGGGCTCATCTCCCTCCCGGGACAAATCCGTGGATTTCTGCCGCAAAACATTCACGGATGGTCGTCGGTCAACATCGACTACCGCAAGCAAGTACTACTCGTAAGGATACGGTACTTACAAGTTCGACCGGACAATTGTCACGGCGGAGCACCGAGGATGCTAGCGATGTCGACCGATCCACCCTCGGCGGGCGCCTCCTCCGATGCTCCCGCGGCCTACCGCTTCCTCCACGAGCGGCGGCCGCGCGCGCCGCTCTCCTCGCGCTCCCGAGGCCACCACCTCTTCAACGGCGGCGGCCACGGGTCCCGTGCTCCCTTGTGGAGCCGGGGGCTGGCGCTCCAGCTGCGCCAAGATCTCCTCAACGGGGGGGGCCGGACTACGACTTCCGGTGGCCCCCCCCACCGTGTCCCACACGCCCTCGTCGCCCTCTTCGACGGGCTCCGTTGGCGGTACCTCCCCGCATACAAGGAAGACTACTCGTCGACAAACGTACTCGTACAACGGGTACTCGACTACTCGCTCAAGACAACTTACCTCTCGAGGCGTGGTCTCCGAGACCTTCGGCTTCTTCGTCACCCACTTCCCCGGCGGGGTTGTGCGGCTTCGGTGGCGGCGCGGCCGAGCTAGACTCCGGGGTTAGTCGGGGGGGTCTTGTACTAGAGGAACATGAGACAAGCACCGGCGGCTAAACCTCGACCGCAGCTGGAAGCGGTCCTGCAACGTCTCCTCGTCTTCTTCGTCGTCGTCGGAGGTATCCTCCACTACGATGGTGTCGTCGCCTTCACCGACTACTCGCCGCTCCTTCGCCTTCTCCTCCATCGGGATCTCGATTCCGCTCGGAGGTGGCTGCGGCTCGGAGATGAACTTCTTCACGTCATCTCGCGCAAGACACAAGACGTCGGCAACTCTACTTCAAGTAATCACTACTCGACTAGGGGAGTACGATTACTCACCTCCTTCGGCGGGCGCGCGGCGGAGTACTCCCCGGACGGGGCACGCCGTGTACGGCGGCATATCTTTGAAAATCCGCGACAACCTCTCGATGATGTCGTTGTCGTCCGGCCCGCCTCCCCGTGTCCGTGACGTGTCATCGTCGCCGGTGTACTCGAAGCCTAGGGTCTCCCGAGCCATCAACGGCCGGGATCCTTTGCTTCATGAACCGAAGGCCACGTGCTCGGCCCTCGGTCCCGCCTCCCCGAGCACCTTGATGCGTGCTAGCGGCTCGGGGAGCCGGATCCCTTCTTGCATGGTGGGCTCCGTGTTCCACCATTCTCGGTGCACCGGGCCGCCGTCCGCTCGGCTTCGGCGGGCCGGGGTGGTGGTTCGTGATGTAGAACCACCTTGTCTTCCGATCCGTGTTGGAGTCGACAAGCTTGTACGCCGGATATTGCTCCGCGGCGTCCTCCCTCAACCGGATGCCGGCTGCTCCGACTACCCTTGGGTTGGTGGCACTTGGGCTGCGCGCTTGACGCGGAAGAACTTCCGAAAAGCACCCAATGTGGCTTGATACCGAGGAAGGCTTCGCGAAGTGGACGAAGACCGCCATGTGGAAGATGTCGTTGGGGTTCGGATTCGGGTACTCAATCCCGTAGTACCCGAGCAGCCCCTTGAAGAAATCGGCCGGCGGGAGCGCAAGCCCGCGCTCCACGAACCGCGCGAACATTGGGATCTCGTCTTCGGCCTTCTCCATCGGATACGGATCTCCGGCGGCGGATCTCCACATGTCGACCTCCTTCTCCCCGATGAACCCACCGTTCGGGAGAGGGTCGGCGATCCTCCGTCTTCACTTTGGATTTCTTCCACTCGGGGCTCGGATCGGCCCGCGGTGGAGACATGGGCGGTCTTTGCTCCGGTGGCGCCCGCGGCGGCCTCTTCGCAGCCCCTCTTCTTCCCGGCGGCCTTCGACATCTTGGACGGTGACGGCTTCATCCTCCAAGTGCGGGGCGTCTTCACTCGCATCCGCTCGGGGGCTACCCTAAAAGCTTTGGGTGGCGGCGCACTTGAATCTACTACGGCGGCGGCAAAGCGCCGGGAGTGGATTTGCTTCGTATGCAAACGGAATAGCCGCGGCTCGAATGGGTGAAAAAACCTAAGGGTTTTGGCTTCTATTTATAAGCCAAACCGGCTCCGCAACAGTGCGGCCGGATAAGTCCACGCGCGGCCGACTCGGCGGCCGCGCGTGACCCTTCGTATTCTACTAGTCGATGCGCCTCACCTTGAGGGCTCGGCTACTTCTACTCGACTACCTGGGAAGCGGCTAGTCTCAAGAGCATCTCAGGACACATTCATCAAGATGTCCCTTCAATTCGAGAGGAAGTACTCGACTCAAGGCTCGGGGGCTCCGTGCCACGTGTCCTTCGGTTTTTTCTCTCCGGATTTTTCGGGATTTTCTTGCCAAGACTTCGATGGATCCTCGGCCCAGCCTACGGCTCAACCTAAGGCTCGGGGGCTACTCCATATGGAGTGCGATTTTGCAATCGCACCTCCATATCGGCCTCCGCTTCAAGACAAGACGGGCATTTTTTGAAGACCTTCGAAGGCGCTTTTCGAGGACGCTTGGGACTACTCGAGAAGACTTCAGGATTGCTCAAACATCAGCTGGAGTACATTCCGGCCTCGGGATGCTTCGACTACCCTTGAGGACTTTTGACTTGTAGCACTCAGGGACGCTTGAGGACTACTCGTTAAGGCCGTCAAGACTACTTGAAGCTATCCTTCTCGACTACAAAGTACTCGGGGGCTTGTCGTATGGACCTCCCCGGGCCCACTACCTCGGTGGGTACCGGGACCGACTACTCGGTGGGCCCCCGGGACTACCCGGCCCGCGCTACACGGCACCCGAAGGCGTGGAGCACAAGGACTACACGAAGTAGTACTCGGTTAGGGAGTTGTACATGTTCCGCACCGTATGGAGGACTCCTAGACGTACTCGACTAGTACTCTCTCCCTACTTTGACTTGTAACCCCGCCTCCCGAACTATATAAGGCGAGGCGGGGACCGATCACCTCATCCAATCTCCTCTCATACAACCCACGGCGCACTATTGCACCATCTTGTAATCGTGCCCTATCAATCCGAGCTACGCGGCATACGGGACGTAGGGTATTACGCACCTCGCGGCCCGAACCCTGTCTAAATTGTGTGCCACGTGTCTCTTCCTTCGAGTTACCGATCTCGGTGAGTCACATTCATCTACTTCGGGTACTCCCCGTAGTAGGTTCTTGGTCTAAAACACCGACAAAGATTTGATATCATCTTTTTAATGTTCTCCAACAATCTTTGGTCGGCTTCTTGGGTCTTAGACAAAGTCGAGCGCTTTGTCTTGAGTTGTTTTCTGTTACCATGGTTGTTGTGGCTTCTTTTCGTATCTTCTCCATTGATTCGGGAAGTTTGGCCATTTTCTTTTCACCGGCCTCAATCTCGGTACCGTCAAGGTTCTCGGTTCGGCTTCCAATTCAGCTTTTCGGCTCTCTTCGGCTCAAGTTCGATGCCGCAATTTGGCTAGCGCTTCCTTATGATTCCGCATTTGGGTGTGCAAATCCTTCATAGATTGCTTGTTTGCAACTTGCTCTTGTTCCGAGCTTATTGAGAGGATGAGTTTTTCAAGGCTCGCTTTACTTGCTATAAAGTGATCATCCGGCTTGGAAACGAGGTTCTAAGGAAGCTTTGATATCGGCTGCGAGGTCTTAATCAATGAGTGCAAGTGCTTCTCTCGAAGTCGGCATGCTTGACTTGATCTTGAACATCCTTTTCTTTGCAGGGAAAGAATTTCCTTCGACTTTGCCTCGATTTTTCTCCGATAAAGCCCGACCGGAAGATGCTTCATCCCCTTCTTCGGCAATCAAGTCATCCACAGCAAAGGAGTAAATTGGTGATGATACAGTTTCCTCCTAAAAAGAGTTTCTTGCCAAATTAATGGAAATCTATTGAATGAAAAATAGGAAAGTGGATGTTCATGCTTACCTCACTTTTGGCTTCATGAGTTGGGGAAGGAAGTTTTTCGGGCTCAAGGAGGGGCTCTCGGATGTTCGGTTGGGGAGAAGCTTGAGGAGTCATTGGTACGGTGAAGCTTCGGCCGAGGAGAAGATGGATCTATCCTTGGTGAAGCTGGAGCTTCTACTTGAGGAGAGGATGGCCGGATCCTTGATGAGGCCGGAGCTTCGCTTGGAAAGAGGATGGCCGGATCCTTGGTGAAGCTGGATTTGAAACATGTTGAAGAGAAGAACGCCCCACGCTTTGGCTCACCAATGTTTCCTCTACAACTATAAGTAGAGGATAAGTGCCAATGAAGAGAATGGTTAAAAAATATATAATGGTGAAAATTTTACCGGTAGATGGGGCAATCGCGCATTCGTAATAATCAATAGTTGTTGAGTTCCGGTCCGAAATTACACAAGATAAAGATGATCGGGATGAGGAATGGTTTTATGCTCGGGAACGAAAAGATGCTAACCCGATAAGAATTCTTTTGGATGTTCTTTTCTTCTTGGCGGTCGAAGGAGCAACCAGGGATGGAGCTTTCCTTTTGTTAGAAGTCGAACCGATGAGAGTTGGATCCGGTGTGGCATATCTAGACATCGGCTTGAGCCAAGGTGGGAGACCCGGTATCCCAAAGCGAGAGATTGGGCTCGCAATGTTGTAGGAGATTGTCCCGGCAAGAGGGGCGGTGTACGTATCCTACGTAAAATGGCAAAAATCCTTATCGCTAAACGGGGGCATCATTGATACAAGAGGGAAAATAGGTTTGTTACCTCCGAAATTGGATGAAAATCGGGCATTAGTTCTAGACAAAGAGGATGTCTTGGCACATTGAAGATGTGATCATGAAGTTCTTGCCACCAAGAAGTAAAAGAGGGATGAGCAATTGTTATTGGCACAAAAGGCCTAGTGAAGGACCGATACGGCAACCGCAGAGAGGGGGGAGTGAATGGGAGCCGATAAAAATTCTTCTCGAAGGAGATGAAGACTCCAACAAGACGAACACGACTTCCAACACACGTCTCCGACTCACTACCCAAATTGGCCAAGTCCACGTAGCCACTGGAGTGCTACTGAACCTAGGAACCAACACACAACCTTCCGACCCGAGAACGCAGCGGAACACCAAACCTCGAGTCCATTGACCAACACCGGTCAGACCGGTGAGCACCACCGGTCAGACCGGTCCCTCGCCGGTGAAACTTGGCGACTTCCACGAAAGGCTCCACACCGGTCGGGCCGGTTCAACACACCGGTCGACCGGTCACAACGAGAAAGCCCCAAAACATCAAACATGCCTACCGACCTCCAAACGGACCCAAACTCGAAACGGCCCCAACACGGACAACATCAAACACACCCGGACGTTCACCCGAGCAAAAACCCACCAAGGGTTGCACCGGTCGGACCATGCAAGAGCACCCAGGTCGGACCGGTGTAACTCCGGGCAACTCGGGATGAACAAGACCCGCGGGTCAACTCCTCCAAATCCAAGCCTTGATCTCTCGAATTTCTCCACGAGGCTTGAACAAGACTTTGGGGACAATAGGAACACCTCATGAGGAGTCCATAGCCAAGTTTAATCCCACCAAAACTTGTCCAAACAAGAGGAATCGAAGAAATCCCGCCAAAAGCACCTCTAACCCTAGAACACGGAAAACCCCAAAATCGAGGCCCTTTACTCACGGATTCATCAAATCCCCAAGACCAAGGTCCCGAAAACACCCCAAGAGAATCAACAAGAGAGGGCTCCGAAAATCACCAGCAAGAACAACCGGGAACAACACATCCAAACCTTGAGGAACCACGTCGAATCATCTATACATGCCACAAAGGTTCATACAAGGTCTAGCTTGCCACCCGATCATCTAACCCTTTCAACAAGATCTCACCATGAAGCTCTCAAGCTAGTCCTATGGAAATCCTAAGAAAATAGGAAGGAAAAATAGGAAAGCAAATGAGCTAGGGTTCACAGAGGTTGGCTGCCATCCTCTCACCTCTTGGGTTATATGGAGGCAACCGAAAGTCTAAAATACCCTTTCCTAACAACTAGGGATTCAAGCCCCTCAAGGGCGATTTTGGAAGTCTTCAAGCTTTCTCCATCGGACGGATGCCGGCGACCGCAACCTACTTAGCCTCGACGCAAGCCCGAAGGACCGATTAGGCGACCAGAGAGGGGGGAGTGAATGGGAGCCGATAAAAATTCTTCTCGATGGAGATTGAAACTCCAACAAGATGAACTCGCTCGGTCGGACCCCCAAGATCACACACTCCGCACTTCTACCTTCCGTTTGCCAAAACCACGTAGCCACTGGAGTGCTACTGGTCCTAGGAGCAAACACTACCAGCAACCTTAACACACACGCACCCACGACAGCGGAAACAACTCGAAAGCCGGGCGTCCCGTAAGGGGGCGGTTAGACCGGGATAGGGGGCGGTTAGACCGCCTCCACCGGGCAACCAAGAATTCCTCCGAAACACCTCTTCCGAGCACCAAAACGCACCATGGTTTCACCAACGAGAGATCTCTCGGTCGGGGCCATGCTAGCTACCAAAAAATCTTGGCGAAAACCAAAACTTCACCCGGGGGCCTAGGGGCGGTTAGACCGGCTACCGGGGGCGCCTAACCTCATGTACCCAAGAACGAACTCCAAGCAAGAACTCCTAGCAAACGACATGAGAATGACCCGAAATTTCACCCGCACGCTCCTCCGATCAAGGCGAACAAACTCACGAGAGGAAAACCCGGCGAAACGAAGTTCGACCCCGGAAGGCCCGGGCGGTTAGACCGCCCCCTCCGGCGGTTAGACCGCCCCTTCCGTAAAACCTACCCGCAGGTCAAACCTCAACTTCCCGGCGCCCGAACTCCCGAATCACTCCACGGATTGTAGCGAAACTTCGGGAATAGCTGGGTTACCTCTTGGGCAACCTCTACCTCAAAGGAATCGACCCGAATCGCTCATAGTCAAGAGGAATCGAAGAAATCGCCTCTCTAGGTCAAGAACTCGCCCAACTCGAAAAACCACCAAATCGAGTCCAATTCAAGAGAGATTTGGGGGCAAAGTCACCAGCCAAGGAGGCACAAGATCCTCATACGTGACATCCACCAAAAACCCCAAGAAATCTTCCTCAAAACTCCGCCAACAAACAACTCCGAAAATCAACACAAAGAAGGACGGGAAAAACACTTCTCAACCTTGAGGAACAACGTCGAACCATCTATACATACCATGAAGGTTCGTACAAGGTCTAGCTTGCCACCCATACATCCATCCCTCTCTCTAGATCTCCGATGAAGCTCTCAAGCTAGTCCTAGGAAAAACTAGAGGAAAATGAGAACGAAAATAGAAAAACAAATGAGCTAGGGTTCCAAGAGTTGGCTGCCATCCATCTCCTCAAAGAGTATATATGGAGGCACCCAAGAGACTAAACTACCCTTACTTAATAACTAGGGATACAAGCCCCTCAAGGGCGAATTTGGAAGTCTTCGGATTTTCTTCATCGGACGGATGCCCAAGAACCGCAACCCCGCTTAGCCTCGACGCAAGCCTTGCGATCCCGACGCGTGTCCTCCGCTTCGAAGCATCTCGGTGCCGGCCGACCAAGGCGGTCGACCGCCCCCCGGGCGGTTAGACCGGCCCGGGCAATCTGACCGGCCCAGGCGGTCTGACCGCCCCTCCTGGGCGGTTGAACAGCCTAGGTGGCCGCACGTCCTCGTCGAGTCTTCGGCCTCGGTTTTGTGGCTCAACCGAGTAACCCGGTGATTTTCTCGGTGAACCACCGCAAACCCCGCGAACTCGGTGTAGCCTCCGCCAATCTCCACTCAAGACTTGGCTCCCACGTGGTCCCGGCTCGACCTTGGTTTTGAGGCTCTACCAAGAAACCGTCCACGACTTCATCTTGTTGTTCATGCCACCATGCGGCCCGCACTTGACCCCACTGGCCACCGGGTCCCTCGAACGAAGCCTACTTGTCTTCTCCACACGTGGAGGCCTCACCGGCGACGACCTTTCGCGCTTGTTCTTCACCCGCACTAATACGAGTCAAGCCACAACCCGCACCCGCAATACTTAACCAAGAATCGGTCCACACAACGTTGTCAATCACTCATCACACAAGGAAGCGACCATCCACCGGTCCTCGAACCACACATGGTCCTCAATGTCCCCCTTGATGAGTGCTTTGACAACACCCACATAAAGTAACACGAGAGAAAAGAAAAGGAAAAGAAACGAATAAAGAGAAACCTCAACAAGCGATCGAAAGCCAATGGAGAGCAAAGAGCAAGATCACTTGAAGAAGAACAAGTCTCGGACCCCTTAGGCAAGAGAAACGGTTTGACACATCCGAGACAAAACCAAGCCCAAGCAAAGAGCGCAAACCACCAAACCAAAATTCGAACACCACAAAGAGCTCCCCCCGCACATATGCAAGCTCCCCCCGAGCAAAGCACACTCCCCCCGAACTAATGCAGCAATGCAACACGGGAATACAACAAAGAGCAAAATTCTCGCTCACCGTGCCCGTGGCGGTTAGACCGCCTTCACGGGGGCGGTTAGACCGCCTACACCACAACCGACCGCCGGGGGCGGTTAGACCGCCCCAAGAGACCGGCCCCGCACCAAACTCGCTCAAAATTTTCCCGAACCAATTGGAACACCTTCCAAACACTCCCAGGTGCCCAAAGCATGCACAAACTTCTCCCCCTTGTTGACAGTGCATGAATCAAGGCAAAATGTGAAACGTTTCAACATATAGCTTCTCAAATATAAAAAATTCATCACAAGGAGCTACACAAGTCCAAATGAGCAAGTTAGATACTCTACAGGTTCGTAACGACCTTGACTACATGATCACCAAGTTTCACAACCATTGGACAAGGCTAAAAATAATTTGAGTAATTTTGCAAAAAGTTACTCCCTTATGAGCAAAAAACTAAACATGAGCAAAACATGGCAAAATGGCAAAGCCACACAAACTTCATGTTAGGACAGCCATTCTAATCATAAGACCATCCAAACACCCACAAGCACCTCATGTCATGTCAAAGCCACCGAGCCATGTGCCTAATTCTATGTATGAGACTTCTCATTGGTAGGCATCATGCAACAGTTTAGCACCCAAAGCAAATTAAATTCAGCCCATATGACATGGGAGCACATTTTCCAAGCATTTTACATTTCATTTTCAGATTCATAATTGGTACATGAAATGTCTTTGTGACAAAAAGGAACTTAGGCCCCTCCACAAGATGAAGCAAGAAGGCTAAACATTCATGATGGCAAATGAGCCTTTGGCCCCATATGATCAATAAACTAGCTATCCAACCACAAATTAAGCATAGCAAAGCCACTAACACATGTCAAGATCATATAAAGGCATTTACACATGAGAGAGCATATATGTGACATTTTTCAAAAAAACATAGCCATCAACCATGGATATAAATCAAGATCATCAAGAGCTAAGCCAAACTAACCATAGCATACCAAACTAGCTCACACGATCATATATAGCCCATCATGGTGAACAATGTATATAGGAGAAGCTTTACCTAACAAATGCATATGATACAAAATGCATGCAACCTAAGATTCAAAGATGCCTATACATCATGTTACATATGCTATGCCAAATGCAGGAAATGCATAAAAGAAAGCTATACATATGCCACAAAGGAGCTCCCACACACCCAACTCAAGAAATCAAACACACGCCAAGCTCCCCCCGCAAACGAGTGAAAGTTGCTTGATCTAGGGGTTTGGTGAAAATATCGGCTAGTTGGTCATGTGTGGGTACATGGATCAAAGCTATCTTCCCTTTCTCAACATTGTCTCTCAGAAAATGATACCTCACTTCTATGTGCTTGGTTTTGGAATGGAGCACCGGGTTCCTTGCAACGCTTATGGCACCGGTGCTATCACATTGAAGTGGGACATGGGT
Organism: Cenchrus americanus; assembly: GCA_947561735.1. NCBI lineage: Eukaryota > Viridiplantae > Streptophyta > Magnoliopsida > Poales > Poaceae > Cenchrus > Cenchrus americanus. The sequence goes on from OX387241.1 coordinate 249,201,339, forward strand.
ATACTCCTCACCAAAGTCACTCATGGTATATGAAATCCAAAGGAGCTGAGAGCAACAACTAGCGGCGGCAACGTACTCGCCTCGGTAGTGGATTGAGCAACACTCGACTGTTTGCGGGAAGACCAAGACACCAAAGAAGAACCCAAAAACTAGCAAGTCCCAGAAGTGGACTTCCTATCCAACCGACACCCGGCAAAATCCGCGTCTGAAAAACCATGAAGCGCCAAAGAAGAGGATGCGGAGTACCAAAGGCCGAAGTAGGGAGTGTGACGCAAGTACCCGAAAATTCGCTTCACCGCTTGCCGATGCGAAGTCCTCGGAGATGCTTGAAAACGAGCGCACGGACATACCGATAACCGGATGTCCGTCCTCGTCGCCGTCAAGTAGAGGAGTGCCCGATCATGCTTCGGTACTCCTTCGGTCCACGTGTTCACCTTCCTCGTCCGCGTCAAGAGCCGTAGTCGTACTCATCGGAGGCATCATAGCCTTGGAATCCTCCATCTTGAACTTCCGCACAATGTCCTTGGTGTACTTAGCTTGGTGCACAAATGTTCCTTCCTTTGATTGCTTGATTTGTAGCCCGAGGAAGAACCGCAACTCGCCCATCATGCTCATCTCAAATTCCCCGCTCATATCCTCTCGCAAACCTTGCAACAAGAGAGTTAGACGAGCCACCAAAGACAATATCATCCACGTACACCCGCACAATCGGATATCTCTCGCCCCCGCCTAAGTAGAAACAAGGTCTCGATCGACCTTCCCCATCTCAAAACATCTCTCAAACAAGAACCCCCTCAACCTCGCCATACCAAGGTCTAGGCGCCCGCTTCAACCCATACAACGCCTTCCTCAACTTGTACACCCGGTGGGGGTACTTCTCACTCTCAAACCCCGGTGGTTGCTTCACATACACTTCTTCCTCCAACACACCATTCAGGAAAGCACTCTTCACATCCATTTGGTGCAACTTGAACCCTTTAGCCACGTAAAAGGCAAGAAGGATCCTTATCGCCTCCAAACGGGCTACGGGAGCAAAGGTCTCCTCGTAGTCAATCCCCTCCTTCTGACTGAACCCCTGAGCAACAAGCCTTGACTTGTTCCTAACCACTTCACCTTTCTCTCCCTCTTTGTTCTTCCACACCCACTTTGTCCCAATCGGCTTACACCATGGAGGAGGGTCAACCAATTCCCAAACCTAATCCCTCTCAAAGTTCTCCAACTCCTCATGCATCGAATTAACCCAATTGTGATCGATAGTGTGTGTCCAATGTCTTTGGGCTCAAAAGTAGCAACAAATGCAGCATGAGCGAAATGAGAATTGTTCCGAACCCTCGACCGTGTAGTGCGTTCATTCAAGTCGCCGATGATCCTTGAAGCCGGGTGATCCACTTGTACTCGCCGGGAGGTTCTCGCCTTGATGCTACCTCCCCCCTCAACTGTAGCTTCTCCTCGATCTTGATTTGTCGTCGTAGGTGTAGGAGAGGGTCCGTCCACCACCGTAGTCGAAGTAGTGGGTACATGTTCAGCCGGGGGCACCACACCACCATCTTCATCGTCTCCATGTTCATGCTCCTCCTCCTGAAAGATCTCCTCGCCAAGCTCATCATCACCTGCACACTCAAAGACAAGCTGACTACGTGGCTGTGTCTCGTCGAAGGTTACCTCTCAAGTCTCCACGATTTGGTTAGTTTCAAGATTAAGCACATGATATGCTCTAGAATGAGATGCATAACCAAAGAAAATACCATCAACAGACCTAGGCTCAAACTTATCCAACTTCTTCCCTTTCTTCAGAATAAAGCACTTGCAACCAAAGACATGGAAGTGACTCACCTTGGGTGTGTGACCATGCATCAGCTCGTAGCAGGTTTTCTTCTTATGCACTCTGAGGTAGATCCTCGTTCGACTCATAGCACGTGGTATTCACCACCTCAGCCCCGCACCTCCTCGGAGTCCTATGCTCATCAAGCATCGTCCGAGCCATCTCACACAAGGTCCTATTCTTCCTTTCCACAACACCATTCTCGGGGAGGCGTATACGGACTCGAAAACGGTGTTCAAGACCCAAGTCATGGCAAAAGGTTTCAAAACGAGAGTTTCTGAATTCCGAGCCATTGTCACCGCCGATTGCTCGTATGGCATCTCCGTGCCTCTCGTTCCTCAACCTCAAGACTAGATCTCGAACAAAACCAAACGTCTCACCCTTATCCTCGAGAAAGAATACCCACGCATACCGAGAGTAGTCGTCCACCACAACAAGGACATACCACTTCCCACCCGCAGATTGCACACAAGCCGGGCCAACAAGGTCCGGATGGAGCAGCCTCGCATGGACGCTCAGTCATCACATCGGTGAGAGGCAGGTGAGAAGAGGCTACCATCTTGGCATGCCTACACGGCGCACAAACCAACTCTTTCTCAAGCCTCAACCGTGGCAATCCTCGGACCAAATTGAGTTTACTCAAGCGAGACAAAAGGTCAAAGCTCAAGTGACCCAACTTCCTATGCCACTTCCACAACTCACTCGAAGAACCAGCCAAGAAACAACGCTCCACACCAGAAGACTGAGAAAAATCAGCTCGAAACACCTGACCCTCGGGAACGACCATACAGACAAGGTCCCCTCGAGAATCCAAAATCCGAGAACCACCAGGCCGAAACAACACCTCAAAACCCTCATCCAACAACTGGGACACGGAAAGCAAATTGTATCCAAGCGATTGAACAAGAGCAACACGCTTGAGAGTGATCTTGTCACTCACCTTAATCTCACCTTCTGAAAGCACACGCCCACGCCCATTGTCCCCAAAACCGATGTACCTCTTCGTCACCACCGGACAAGACTTGAGAACCACCCCTTGTCTCCGGTCATATGCCTCGAGCAACCGAGTCAATCAACCAAATGTTCTTCAAGTCTCCCACCCGAAATTCAAAAACAAGCACGTGAGCGAACAAACGACTCAAAGACCGTGGTTAGTACCAAAAGTGTAAAACCGAAGTCGAGCCATTTGCTCGAAAGTGGGATTAGCACAAAACGGACCATCTTTCCTACCAAAACTACCTCCACGAACACCACCACCGTAACCACCATGAGGGAACCAAACCTCTCTAACCGGAGGAGGACCAAAACCACGAAAGGAAGACTGTGGATCGTCCCTCCTCTCCATCTCAAAGCTATGGCTCCTCCCATTCCCGTACCGAACATGAGGGGGAGAACGCCTAGCAACCCGACCATCCGCCGACTCTCCGGACCAACCACCAAGACCACTACCTCCCGAACCGAAACCTCTCGACTCACCACCTCGAAAACCACTCCGCCCCGCACTCGGGGGGCGCTTGAACCGCCTAGCCGTGCCGGTCTAACCGTGCCCCTTCGGGGCGGGGGCCGGCCCGACCGCCTAGTCGGGCCGGTCCGACCGCCCTCTCCGGAACGGCTCCCCGCCGCGGGAACTCGCATCTCCCCATGCCGGAACACTTCTCACCACGCTTTACCCCCGGCGGTGGCATACGAGGCTTAGGTACACCATGGGAAGGGTTGTACCTATCCTTGTTCGCCCACTCCTTTGCCATCCTTTCTTCACGCTTCATCTTGAAGCAAAACGCATCCTTGTGACCCTCTTTCTCACAATAGTCACAATGGAACCTCACAAGTTTAGGTTTAGGCTTGGGTTGGGGCTGTTCACTTGGTTTCTCTCCACTCGACTTCTCCACCGGTTTCTCCTCACTAGCCTTCTCACTCTCTTTCCCAAAGAACACTTTCCCGGAAGTGCTCACGAACTTGATAGGCTTTTGGAGATCATTTGTGTGTGTAGGAAACACGGGTGGAGCTGGGGTTGTGTCTAGTCGGTTCCTAAGATGGTTAGGTTTAGGAGGGAAATCATTTTTGTGGTGGGTTTTTGGTGGCTCTGGGATATTCTCTCCACTTCCCTCACCAACCTTGTTTGCCCCAAGTCCCTCACCATCCTGCCTCTTAAATGCCTCGATCATCATCCTCAACTGAGGCTCATGACCAGACAACCAACCCATCAACTTTCTCAGCTCATCATTCTCATCCCGCAAGCGATCAACATAATGCGCAAGTTCCAAATTCTTCAAAGCATGCATTTCACGGTAGAGCAAGATGTAGGAATTGGTTCTTTCAGCTTAGCCTCAAGGGAAGCAAGTGTAAGCATGCATCTCATCAATCTTAGCATGTAAAACAGGGCAAGAAGTGCAAGCACCTAGCAAAGCAGTCTAGATTTAAGCTCGCCCACTTCAACCCTAAGCGGCATCTAGTTCCTCACACTTGGAGGCATGCTTCTCCTTAAACAAATCTAGATCGGCAAGAAAGATGGAGCAATCAAGACAATCAATCTCATCCGAAACAACAGGGATAGCCTTAAGGGAATCAATCTCAAGCTTGCTATCAAGCACCTGTGTTTCTAGCTCGGCCACTCTAGTCCTAGCATCCTCGAGTGAAGCCCTAAGCTCTTTTCTCATTTTCATGGCCTCTCTAAGCATGTCATCACGGTTATCAAGCAACGACCAAGCCTCTCATTTTCATGGTGCAAGTAGGGAAGTTCATCACGCACCTCGTCGTCGGAATCGCAGTCCGAGACGTTCGTGTGCTCTTCTTGCCGCCGAACTCGCCGCCATGGTGCGAAGCCGTCTCTAGCGAAGCAACTCGGCTCGCTCGTGGTTCTTGGACGACTTCCTCGCTCTTGCAACGATCACCTTCGTCTTCACCGTTGCTTGAGCTTGAAGTGGAGTACGCAGAATCGGAGTCGACGTCGCTCGCTCCAACCATCGCTCGGCCTTGCCTCGGCTCTCCTTCTTCCTTGATCGTCGCTCGTCCTTGTGCTTGTTCTTGTGCTTGCTCTTGTGGTCACGCCTCGACCGGTACTTGCCATCCATCCTCGACTTGTGCTTGTAGCCGTCCTTGTTCTCAACCTTCTCCGGCGGTCGGCGACGAAGTGTCCCGGAAGATGCCACACTGGAAGCATGTCCTCGTGTTCCTCCTCATGTTCACCCAGTTCTCGTGTAGCCTGTCGAACCTCCTCGTCAGCAACGCCAGCTCGTCCTCTCCAAGCACATCGAACTCCTCATCTGGCATAGACATCAAAGAGGACAAAGAGAACATCCTAGTGGATGGGTTAGTGTTAGCCTTTTCTTTTTGAACCACCAACGAGGGCAAGACTATGAGAGTCGGTCCGGGCCCTCGAGCTTGGCGGTCATGCCCCTATCCACCTCAGCCGACTTGAGCTTCGAGAACAGCTCGTTCACCGTCAGAGTGTCATACTTCTCCGACTCCACAATGGCCTCGAACTTTCCACCCCAAATCGTACGATCCAAAGAGTGTAAGAGCTTGATGGCTCTATCATGATCATCGTTCGGGAGCACGTTCACTTTGGCCCTCATGTTGTTCACAACCACCGTGAACCTCTCGAAATAAGGCATCAATGGACTCACCGTGGAGATGAGTGAAGTTCTCGTACTCTCTCCGTAGGTCGCATACATCCGTGCTCGAACCCGGGCATTGCCAACATGAGCCTCCTTCAACACCAACCAGCATTCTACAAGCCAAGTGCTCGGTGTGCACCCGATCGAACTCGGTCGACACAAAGCACGAAACAAGTAGTCGACCGCCTTATTGTTGGCGTCGAACATGTCCCTCGATCCCGGAGCAAGGAAGTTCATCGGCCGGACATAGCCCGTGTCCACCGTGACATCCCAAAGGATCCGACCTTTCTCGCGGAGGAATGCCGCCATCCGCTTACTCCACATCCGGTAGTTCTTCCCATCAAAGTGTGGAGGACCCGAACCCCATTCCCGGTATGCCATCTTTGGATCTTAGACCGGTTAGAGTCAACAAAGACCCGAACCGGCTCTAATACCACTTGAAGGACCGATTAGGCGACCGCAGAGGGGGGAGTGAATGGGAGCCGATAAAAATTCTTCTCGATGGAGATTGAAACTCAAACAAGATGAACTCGCTCGGTCGGACTCCAAGATCACACACTCCGCACTTCTACCTTCCGTTTGCCAAAACCACGTAGCCACCGGAGTGCTACCGGTCCTAGGAGCAAACACTACCAACAACATTAACACACACGCACCCACGACAGCGGAAACAACTCGAAGCCGCCGTCCGTAAGGGGGCGGTTAGGACCGGCACGGGGGGCGGTTAGACCGCCTCCACCAGGCAACCAAGAATTCCTCCGAACACCTCTTCCGAGCACCAAAACGCACCACGGTTTCACCAACGAGAGATCTCCGGTCGGGGCCATGCTAGCTACCGTAAAATCTTGGCGAAAACCAAAACTTCACTCAGAGCCTAGGGGCGGTCTAACCTCCCCGTACCCGGCAACGAACTCCAAGCAAGAACTCCTAGCAAACGGCATGAGAATGACCCGAAATTTCACCCGTACGCTCCTCCGATCGAGGCGAACAAACTCACGAGAGGAAAATCTAGCGAAACGAACTTCGACCCGGAAGGACCAGGGCGGTTAGACCGACCCTTCCGTAAAACCTACCCGCGGGTCAAACCTCAACTTCCCAACACCCGATCTCCCGAATCACTCCACGGATTGCAGCGAAACTTCGGGAATAGCAGGGGTTACCTCCCGGGAAACCTCTACCTCAAAGGAATCGACCCGAATCGCTCACAATCAAGAGGAATCGAAGAAATCGCATCTCTAGGTCAAGAACTCGCCCAACTCGAAAAACCACCAAATCGAGTCCGATTCAAGAGAGATTTGGGGGCAAAGTCACCACCCAAAGGAGGCACAAGATCCTCATACGTGACACCCACCAAAAACCCCAAGAAATCTTCCTTAAAACTCCGCCAACAAACACCTCCGAAAATCAACACAAAGAAGGACGGGAAAAACACTTCTCAACCTTGAGGAACAACGTCGAACCATCTATACATACCATGAAGGTTCGTACAAGGTCTAGCTTGCCACCCATACATCCATCCCTCTCTCTAGATCTCTCGATGAAGCTCTCAAGCTAGTCCTAGGAAAAACTAGAGGAAAATGAGAACGAAAATGGAAAAATAAATGAGCTAGGGTTCCAAGAGTTGGCTGCCATCCATCCCCTCAAAGAGTATATATGGAGGCATCCAAAAGACTAAACTACCCTTAATAACTAGGGATACAAGCCCCTCAAGGGCGAATTTGGAAGTCTTCGGATTTTCTTCATCGGACGGATGCCCAGCGACCGCAACCTGCTAAGCCTCGACGCAAGCTTGCGATCCCGACACGTGTCCTCCGCTTTGAAGCATCTCGATGCCAGCGACCAGGGCGGTCAGACTGCCCTCCCTGGGCGGTTAGACCGGCCCGGGCGATCTGACCGGCCCAGGCGGTCTGACCGCCCCCTCCCGGGTGGTTGAACCGGCCTAGGTGGCCGCACGTCCTCGTCGAGTCTTCGGCCTCGGTTTTGTGGCTCAACCGAGTAACCCGGTGATTTTCCGGGTGAACCACCGCAAACCCCGCGAACTCGGTGTAGTTTCCGCCAATCTCCACTCATGACTTGGCTCCCACGTAGTCCCGGCTCGACCTTGGTTTTGAGGTTCTACCAAGAAACCGTCCACGACTTCATCTTGTTGTTCATGCCACCATGCGGCCCGCACTTGACCCCCGCCGGCCACCGGGTCCCTCGAACGAAGCCTACTTGTCTTCTCCACACCCCGGAGGCCTCACCGGCGATGACCTTTTGCGCTTGTTCTTCACCCGCACCAACACGAGTCAAGCCGCAACTTGCACCCGCAATACTTAACCAAGAATCAGTTCACACGGCGTTGTCAATCACTCATCACACAAGGAAGCGACCATCCACCGGTCCTCGAACCACACATGGTCCTCAAAGCCTTGCGATACCGACACATGTCCTTCGCTTCGAAGATTCCGGATCGCGTCGTTGCACACCGGTCGACCGGTGCTCCTCATCGGTCGACCGGTACCCACCGGCCGGGCCCACCGGCCGACTAGTCCGGCACCGCCGCAGCCTCCGTCTTCGGTTGTTCGGTCTTGGCTTTGTGGATCAACCAAGGAACCCGGTGGTTTTCTCGGTGAACCACCGGAAACCCCCGCGAACTCGGTGTAGCCTTCGCCAATCGCCACTCATGACTCGGCTCCCACGTAGTCCCGGCTCGACCTTGGTTTTGAGGCTCAACCAAGAAACCGTCCATGACTTCATCTTGCTTCGTTCATGCCACAATGCGGCCCGCACTTGACCCCGCTAACCACCGGGTCCCTCGAACGAAGCCTACTTGTCTTCTCCACAACCGGAGGCCTCACCGGCGATGACCTTTCGCGCTTGTTCTTCACCCGCACCAACACCCGCCGAGCCGCAACCCGCACCCGCAATACTTAGCCAAGAATCACTCCACACAATGTTGTCAATCACTCATCACACAAGGAAGCGTCCATCCACCGGTCCTCGAACCACACATGGTCCTCACCCGGGTGTATAAACAATTGAACCGCACCGATACTCAAAGACCCTTTTTGCTTGCGGGATTCCTTGATATCCTCTCTCGTGCTTTAGGAATTCATGGAGGAATAGCCTTGGGGGCACTTGGCCGCATCCTAGTTGTCCGGCCATCATATTTGGTTGGTAGTATTCAAAGGTGCTCGATTTTGCCTTCCTCCACCGAATTCTCGCCGGCAGGATGCATGGATGAATGAAGATATTGAAAATTGCTATAGATTTTACATCATTACATCTAGTCTCGAAACTAAACTCACAAGGAAGAGTCAAGTTATCATTATTCGGATATGAGAGCCAAAGAGGATTGGCAAAACCTCCGAAGAAGAGCTCAAAAAGTTGGTTGATGTTTTTGTTGATGGACACGGTTGAGGCAAACTTCTCCATAAGTTTGGCAACCTTTGGTGCTCGGGGTTTCTCCTTCCTTGTAGTTGGTCAAGGAAAGCGTTGGTTGTTGAGGTCAATACCAATGATCCGATACATATATAGCTGCAATCACATTTGAACAAACCACCGGGGACCATTAACACAGGAGATCTTTTGGGCGGTGTGCATCGGTGGGTAGTCCGATGAAGCATATGGTCTAAACTTCCTAGGAGGTACTTTCCAAGAGGAATAGAGTGACCAGCAGCCAGGTCCTCGGCCATTACAATGTGATTCAGGGTTGGCTCATTGGCCTTGCCGCAAAAGATGAATCTGCATAGCCACATGTTCAGGAAAGCTCGAACCTCAGACAAAGGGCCGTCAGACATATAGTTTTGGATATATCTCTTATATCCAACCCCCGTTCTCACTCCCCGTTTGCCTTGAGGAGCCTTTGTACTTATGTGGGTATACGGATCATGTGACTTCAAGGCCGGTTATCATGTATACATTGACCAAAGTGGGGGACATTGGCCCATGGCCAAAACGAAAGGCATTGGCATCATTCGACCAAAAATGACATGCCGCAATCGAAGATTTTCATTTTTGGGTGTTTCCACCAAAGATAATTCCGTACAATGAGAAATGCGAAGGCCGTCCCAATTGCTTGTCTTGATGTCTGTCATCATCCAAAGCATCCTCTTGTACCAGCTCCTCTAGCCTCGCAATTGGGGCGGGGGCCGCTTCTTGAAAGCATCTTGCCACTCATGGGGTTTCGACAAAGCCGCCTTGAAAGGGATCCTCTAAGATTCGGGCCGCAATGAACTCGGAAGGGTCGGAGTTTCCCACGGCCCGAGAAAATAAGATGGTGATTGGTCCTCGACGGGAATCAAGATTTCGGTGGCTAGAGCCTATCAAGAACAATAAAGGGCAAGAGGAAAAATCCGAGATGAAATTTGAAAAAGTAATACCGAATGGGCCTTAGGAGGATGAGATTTATGAAGAGCCCGGTCTTGGTTCGCCATTTGAGGATTTGAGCTTGAGGGATTGATGAACTAGGGTTTGGATCCGGGCGAAAACTCCAACGGTTTGAGAGAGGAAAGAACGGGTGTTGAACGGATTCGGCTTGGAGACGTTGAGCATTTATGGCCAATTCCGGAATAAGATCACTTTTATCCCGTAATTGGAGGAGCATATGTTAACACCAAAAATTGGTACAAGAAAGAGACTAACTTGTGGGCCGAGTTTGGTAAGCAAACACCATTCGGCAGAAATTTTCCCCGAAAGCATTCGGTAAAGATGCCTCGCGGTCGGGAGCACGCCATCATTCGGCGGAAGGGCCGTTTTGCGCTTGGAAGAGGAAGCATTCGGGAATACGCGATGACGTGGACCGAATATAAGGAAGGAACGAATTGATGACGGATGCAAGACGGCGTAGGAACATTAATTTAGGCAATAAATGTTGTACTCTAGGAGTCGTGTTAGGACAAGGGTATAAATATGAACCCTTAGTGATTGTAATAGGAATCGAACACTTTCACAACAAACCAGCCCCGTGCCAATCTTCGAGCCCTTTAGTCGAGTCGTCGAGTTCTTCGAGAGGAGCCATCGATCCGTCGAGCTCCGTAAGTACCGGCAACCTTGTATCATGTTTAGTATCATGCGGTGGATTTAGACCATGATGCAAGTAGTCTTGTTACCATGCTTAGTATCATGCGGTGGATTTAAGCTTGGTTCAAGAGGGTTTCTTGTTAGATCATGAGCCATGCGGTAGGCTAAGATCTAGCTTGGAGCTAGTTATCGGCTCTATTAGATTTGGCAAGATCTAATTGATTCATCAACTTACGATGTGTTGTTGTGGATTTTGCTTCATGTTTAATTCATGTAACACTCTTATTGCCCAATTCGGATTGATTAGATTCGGCTCTATCTTATTGGTGATCCATATGATGCGTATTCAAAAATTTCAACTCGATGTGGTGTATGGATCACGTGCTCTTAAATAGCCGAACCCGAATCAATCTAGATTGCCACATGTTGTGGGTTCAAGCGTGTTGATCTAGCATAGTGTGTTCCTTCTCACGGAACCCGAATCGGCTGTACATGTACCGTATTCGGCAATTCGCCACGAGTGAAACGTGTTCATAAGTTTGTTTTAAATAATGTATGCTTTTAGCTTTCCATCTCTAGATTGTATCATGCGGTGGATTCATCTACTCTTGGTTGGTGGTGTGGTTTCAAACAAGTCGTATCATGCGGTGGATTAACTTGTTTGGTGTCACGCTCAATGGGTTTGAAAGTACCTAGACATGTGGTAGACTAGTGCTTTTGGCCTATGCATGCATGTTTACCGCAAATTTGTAATCATGCTTCGCCCTTTATTTATTTTATTGTGATTTATCCTTGAAAATCGGTCATGATCATGTGCTGCAATGTTGTTTAGACAAAGACCGATCTTTCGTCATGCTTACGCCATGGATTTGGCTATATCCTCGTTTACATGTTTTAGAGCTCCCGAATGATATTCAAATTGCCGACGATAGCTTTTTGTAGCTATATGTCGTTTGATTTGGCTTTGTAGCCGTAAATACGGAACTGTCCGGTACCACCCGGCAAGTTAAAGGTTTTATCTAACTCGTTTTCATCCTTTGTCGGTTTCGGGGGAAAATTGATCGGCACGCTTTGGATTCGGCACGTGTGTTAAGTCGGCTTTGTTCGGCTTGTCGTGTGCTTGGTGTGAGGTGCCGATTTTACGTCAACACGTGCCGAACCAAACCGGCGGATCGATCCGCCCGAGGGGCTAGATGCGCTTGCCGCGCGACGCCATGGAACGATATCGTGCCGGGACGCAACTCGGTCCAACCCGATCCCCAACAAACTGTAGAGTGTGTGCATAGAGGATGTTGAGGTTGTTGCCTCCGTCCATCGGTACCTTGGAGAACCGCGTGTTGCCGATGACCGGTCGATGACCATCGGTGCCGGCCCGGTTGGGGATGCGGTTCGGGTGATCCTCGGGGCCGAAGGTGATGGCGTCCCCCGACCGCCGAGGAAGGAGGGGATAGTCTTCTCCGCGCCGAGGACCTCGTGCCGCTCCCGCTTGCGCCGGGCCGTTGGACATGTTGACGCTTGCCCCCCGAAGATGGGAAAGACGTTCTCTACCACCGGGAAGCCGCCGGCGTCGCCGTCACCTCCATCCTTCTTGGCCTCGCCATCCCTCGCAGCGGCACGGCTGTAGTACTTATTGAGCATGTCACACTGCTGGAGGGTGTGGTTGACCGGTGTCTTGCAGTACGGGCAGGGCTTCTTGAGCATGTCGTCGAATACGCCGGGGCCTCGAGGGGCCACTCGAGGGCCCTTTTGAGCCGGGTCAACTGCGAGGGCCTCGTTCCCGTCGTCGTCAAGTCCCCGCGCGCGCGCCGCGGCGCGGCTTCTTGGCCTTCTTGCCCCGCTTGTGTTTCGCCGGGGCTCCTTGGACTTGCTTTGCTAAGTGGGCGCGTCGTTCACGCGCTTGCCTTTCTTGCCGTCGAAGATGGCCCCCACCGCCTCCTCGTCGAAAGCGAAGCCGGTGGCGATGTCGAACAACTCATTGGAGTCAACCGGTGGGTTGCGCCCGAGTTCGCGCACGAGGTCCCGGTAGGTTGTGCCCTCGAGGAAGGCGTGCACGATCTCGGACAGGGCCACGCTCGGGTGCTCGGTACGGCCGCTTGGAGAAGCACCGTATGAAGTCCCGAGCGACTCGCCAGTGCTTCTAGGTGCACGCGCGCGAGTCCCGGGAATTCCCGGGGTGCGCGTATGTGCCCTGGAAGTTCTCCACAAAGGTGCGGACCAAGTCGTCTCAGTTGTGGATCTGACTGGCCGGCAGGTGCTCGAGCCACGTCCGCGCCGAGTCTGCGAGGTGCAGCGGCATGTTGCGGATGATGACCTCGTTGGTGGTGGCTGCACCCAACTGGCATGCCAGGCGATAGTCATCGAGCCACACACGGGGATCCGTCTCCCCCGTGTACTTGTAGATCGACATGGGCTGGGGAAGCACTGAGGGAAACTCACCGTGCGGATCTCCCGGCTGATCACGCGGGTCCGCGGGGGCTCCGGCGTCGGTGAGCGATCCTCGCGGCTGTCGTAGCGCCCGCCCTGCCATGGGTGGTAGCCTACCACTGCCCGCGTCTCCGTGTTTCCTGTTCGATGCGCGTTGATTACATTACGGGCGCCACCATCCCCGGGCATGTCCGCGCGTGTCAAGGATTCACTCCCCCGATCGCAGTTCGGCCCTAGTTGGCGGGTTGTCCCGCCGCACCGCCCGCGTGAACTAACACCATCGGGCCCCCGTGCGCCACCGTTGTCCCGCGCGCCGCCCCGCCGGCGAATGCGGGACGCCGAGCTCTCGGACCGTTGCACGCCCACCGCTCGATGAGCGCCCGCGCCTCGTGGTGCGGTTCCCGCGCCTCGGGCGTCGAGGGAGCGGGCATAGCTCGCAACGGCCGTCGCGGGCCGTGATTAGCTTCCGGCTCGCTCGCGGGGGCGTGTTCGGGTTGTTGACATCGAAGTCGGCATTGATGCGCTCGCGGGCCCCGCCCGCCCGGATCGCGCGCGCGTTCGTCCCGCGCGGAAGCTTCTCCGAGTGATGGAGGCGCGAAGTAGTCGTACCGCGCGGTATTCCTCCGCAAGCTTCACCTCGAGCTCGCGCGCTTGAGCCGCCTACGTGTTGATGTCGGTGCCTCGCACCGGCGAGGTGGGTGGTGCGCTCGGCCCTAGGTTCCGCGGTACGCCGGCTCTCAAGTTCCGGGGGCTTCTCCGTCGCCGCCCCCGCCGCGTTCGTGTCGTCCGCCCGGTCGTCGACGACCACCATGAAGCACTCACGGACGGGGTCGTAGCTCTCGGCGCCGGAGTCATCGGGGCCGAACCGCAGTCCGCGGTGTCGAGGAACCGCCGGAACATCACCGGGTCCGCACGCCGAGAAGTCCCACTCCGCGTACCCATGCAAAGTGGCGGTGGTAGCTCGCCGCGCAGCCGTGCTAGGACTCATCATTGGTGGAGGCGATGAGGCCCCCGACCGCCAGGAGGTGGTGGCGGGGAAGATCCTCGTACGCCACCACGTCGGTCGTCGGTGGACGAGGCGTACGCCGTCGCAGCATTGCGCATGCCATGGGGGAACCGCAGCTCGAAAACCACATGCTCCCCCGTGAGCGCTACTTTCGTCTCGTTGGTGGGCGCGTCACGTTGTGAGGTGACACGCGCGGCCCAACGTCGTTCCATCTGCGCCTGGCGAGAGCGCCGGCCGAGCGTCATCGGCGTCGGGGGTGCCGAAGGGCCCGCAAGCATCCACCGGGCGGGCGCCGGGCGTCGGCGGCGGGCATGGTGGGAACCGGTCCCGGGTCGGTCGACCGCCACGGGTGGAGCTCGGCCCGGTTGGTGATGCACATGAGGTAGCCGTTCCCCGTAGCCCGAAAGTTCGGGCTCCCGAACCGGATTTCGAACCCGGCAGGGAGGGGGTCCGAGCCGCCCATGGAGTAGCCTCGGGACCCGTACTCGGTGCGGATCACCATCGAGATGGCCGGTGGAAAGCCGATCTTCGCCGCAAGTCCCCTACCCCGGCGCGCCAACCGTCGGTGCGCAAAGTAGTCCCGACACTAACTAGTAAGAGCGCGGAGATCTATCTCTCAATGGCCGGTGCTAAGCAACTAGTGACACGGGGTTTATCCCGGTTCCCGCCGGGCCGTACGTCCAAGCGGTGGTGTGCTCGGGGCACTATATTACGTTGCACCGTAATGCTTGCGAGGGGGGCTACAAGCGAGGCGGGAGAGGAGGCCGGGCCTCCAAGTCCCGCAGGTTTTCGATTGAGGAAAGTGCCAATATTGTGGTGAAGGTAGTGAGCGTGTGAGTGTGCTTGCTAACGTCGTCCCCCTCGCGGCAAGGGAACCGCCTCCTCCTTTTATAGGCCAAGGAGAGGTAGTTTACGGTGCGTGCCGCGTTGTGCTAGCTACGTGTGGCGGTATGGTGCACGGTGTTGTGGAGTAGACGCGTTGTCCCGGCGAATCTTGCTTCCGGTAGAGTGTCGTGGCTTGTCCTATGTCCGTGCGGGGGCGGCTTCTAGGGTGGTGGTGTTGAACTCTCTCGTTTAGTAGTCGTCCGTACGCCGACTCGAGGGTGCGGCCCGACGGGGGGCGTAAGGTGCACACCGCCGTCGTGGCGGTGTCTTGTCGCCCCATACTCCCCACGGTGTTGGGGATGGCGCTACGATGACGGGATGGCGTTGCGGTGGCGGGGATGGCTGCATAGGACCGATGGTGACGGAGGAGACGCGCCTCACTGGTCCGGCGTCACGGCGTCGTCCTGGGCGGGTGTGGAACAGGCGTCCATCCCATTTTCGAGGGTTCCACCATCCTCTTTCGAGGGTGCAGCGCCCAGTCCGTACGAGAGTGGGTAGCACAGTGTCATGGAAGCTGACACCGGCCTTACCGCACAGTGCCGTACAGTGGCGGGGATGGCCTTACCGGGAGTGTTGGCGGAACAGCGCCGTGGCATCATTCCCAGGTGTGTTAGAGGTGTGGTGCGGATTCGTCTTTGACTTGGGCGCCTACATGTGTCAGAGCATTAAATGCCTTAGTCGAGGAAGCAGGTATGGGGGCGGCGAGCCCGTGGGAGCCTCGAGCGAGGCGGAGACTCGCTCGAGGTGGCGTCCGGCCCTCGAGTGAGGCGGAGACTCACTCGAGGGGGCGTTTAGCCCCCGAGCGCGGTGTAGACTCGTCGGCGCGGGGCCGTGCCCCTCGAGCAAAGCGGAGTCTCGCCCGAGGGTGGCTGGGTCCGGCTATTCTCGGGGGAAGGCGGGGCCTCCAGGACCGTGGGCCCTTGTTTGCGATCTGTGATTGTTTAGGCGTGTTTTGTGTTGGTGAGTTTGTTTATGTTTCATTATTTGTGAAAGAAAGTGGGTTTCCCTAGTTATTTAGGGGACCCCTATGGTTGTCCCCGACACCTCCGACAAGCCGACCGCGAAAAGTTGGATGTACCACCGGAACGACACCGCGTCCGAGCCTCGTGCCGTTGGACGCCCCCGCCTTCCGCATGAGCAAGTTCTACCCCATGGTGACAGGTGTTAGGGCCTCGCCCTTAGAAGATGCGGTGATTCCACCGCCGCGACGTAGGGTGCCCACCGGCAAGCCACCCTTAGCACGACGACGACGACGAGGGGCGCACAACAACGGGGGAGAGGGTGGCCTCTGCACAGAGGCACAGAAGTCGGCCACAAGCGAAGCCAAGTCGGACTGTGGGGGGCTCGACGGACGCCGCAAGCGGCCACCATCGCCCCGGGCGGAGAGCGGCCCGACAGCCTGGTCACAGAAGGGGACTCCGCGCCGGAGGGGAGGAGGGTGGAGTACGAGGCGGAGGGGAGGAGCGTGTGGGCGACCCGAGGGGGGGAGTGGAACGACCCGGCCACGGGTGGAGGAAGGAGGAGGGGTGAGAGGATTCTCGTCGAAGACGGTCATCACCGGAACTAGACGTGCCGAGACGCCATGTGGGGTGGCCCAAAGACCAGCTTCAAGGAGCATGGGGTCGTCGACCAAAGACCTAACCGGCGGCACGAGCGAAGGGGCGGTAGGCACAACCTCCGAACCGCGAAAGACCGTAGCGGGGGTGGGGGAGTAGTCGCGGCTTCCGCAGCCCACGACGGCGGCCGATCGGAGAATCGACGACCAAACCCGTGTGCGCCACGGCCTCGCACGAGGACGACGGGGCAAGTGGGTGGAAGGGCCGGCGCTCACCAAGAGGGAAGCCGAGCCGTTTGAGCGGCCGGACCCGGCGCGTGTAGACCCCGGAGCGCCCGCAGGGGGTAGGAAGCCCGGCGAGGCGCCGGCTCGGCGTGGAAGTGGGCGCCCCCCAAACGGCCGTGGGAGTAGGCGACCATCCGAAGAACGACGTCCACAAAGCTACGACCCCGCCCACCAGCCGGGACAGGGAGGGGTGGCCGCCAAGTGTCGTGGCCGTACGACCCCCCTCTTGGGGGCGAGCCGATGAGGGTCCGAGAACGACCGGTCGGGCCACCACCTAGAGGCGCAAAGCCGGCGGACGAAGATGAAGGTCCGACGAAGGCGGGGGGCGAGGGGCACCGGCGTGGGACGAAGGTCGACGACGTCAATGATGTCGATCATCGCCTTGTACCCGAGGCAAAGCCGACCCGGGGCATCCTTGGTGATTGGCGCCAACATAGCCTTCTCGACCGGGATGAGGTCCGGTGCACACACCCGGCGAAGACGAAGAACTCCCCGCAAGTTGGCCTTCGACTCGGCCTCGTGTGCAACCTCGAGGATGAAGCGAGGAGGAGCCGAGAATCTCCCGAGTAGTGTTGCGAAGCCGAGGTGAGCCGACACACCCACGATGCCGACACGAATGTGGAAGGGCATGGTGACCTCGGTGGCCCAGGACTCACGCCGCCGGCCGACGGAAGGTGAAGCGCGAGGGGCCCTCGAAACGTGTGCATGCGGAACACGCACCATGGCCTCGGTGTCCCCGAATAGAATGAGGAAATCCTCGTGGTGGTAGGGGTAGGTGATGAATGACCCTTGCTCAAGACCAAAGCGACCAAGGAGGTAGGCGTCGACGTCCCTCGTGGAAGCGAACGGGCGCGCACCGCAACCACCGCGACCAACACACTCTCGAGGGCGATCTCGTTGTTGGTGATCTCGGTGGCACGCGGAATGACATATAGCTCAGGCCGCGGACGCCTAGCGGGGTGGCCGATCGGCGGGGGGAACGGGTTGCCCCCACCACCCGGCCGAGGCGAAGGCGACCCGGACGGAGACGGCATGCCACCAAGCGCACTTGAACAGGAGGGCCGTGCTTGCCGAAGAGAGCGACCCCGACGGCAGGGAGGTGTTGGCGGCCTCACGCCGACCGGTGCACAGGAGCATCTACCCGCAGGGGGGAGGACCCCTAGAGGGCGGCGCGCTCCGCGCGAACCGGGGGTGGAGGAGGCAGAGGCGGGGCACGTCCTCGACCACGGGCGAGCAGAACGCGCAGGAATGCGGCCGTAGGACGAGCCACCAACGGCAATGGGCGGGAGCTCTTGCGATGCCCGAGTTGACGGCGCCAGCTGAAGCGGCGATAAGCGCGAGCAATGGGCGACGACGTGGTTCGGACCGGCGCTGAAGCACTTCTTAAGGAAGTCCGTCGGCACCCCCGTCGACGACGAGTGCGGCGAGCGCGAACCCCCGCACGGAGGCGAGCGAGAAGCTCGACGCTTGCACCCAACGACCTCGGTGAACCCATCCGCGTCCACCCGCGGGCCGGAGGCGCGTCTAGCGTCCGCCATGAAGCCACGCGCGGCCACGGCTAGGGGAGGTGGGGGAGGTGGCGGTGGCCCACCGCCTCGGATGCCTCGGGAAGGCACCGAAGGTGGGGGAGGTGGAGGAGGGGCGCGACCACCGGCGTAGGGGCGGTGGGGGCCCGCCGCCCGTGCCCTTGGGGGCCGTCCGCGCCGAACGACCGGGGGGGGGGGCAGACTTGCGGTCGGGGGAGGAGGAGGAGGAGGGGTGCGACCGGCCACCGAAGTTGCCGCGACGGCCGCCGCTCCGCAGGGGAGGGGCGGCCGGTCTTGCGCCGGCGGCCTCGAGCATGCTCCGCAGGGGGCGGGGGGTTGCGCACGCGCCCAAGGCCGCGAGGAAGCCGGTGCCGCGGGGAGGAGGTCGTGGGTCAATCGACCCCACGGAGGAGCGACCGGGGAGGGGGTGGAGGCGACACCGGCGAGAAGATGCCTCGCACCGCCCGCCGAAGGTGGGGGAAGGGGAGCGAGCCGACCCGCCGGTGAGGAGGAAGACGAGGCGGAGGTCATGGAGTCCGGACATCTCCCAAAGCTCGCACGAAGAGGGGGATGGAGGGGCCCGGTTCGGTGGAACCCGGCGCGGGGGAGCCGCGACGACCGGCCGAGGAGGCGCCACGCAGGAAGCGGCGTGGAGGAGCCGCGCGTGTCGGTGTTTAAACCTCTCGACCTCCATGGGAGGTACCCGCAGCAAGGTAGAAGGTGGGGATCGCCATGCTCGGAACCCGAAGGTACGCGCGAGGACACAAGACACACGATTTATACGGGTTCGGGTAGCCGCAGTAGCTACCCTACGTCCCGTTTTGAGTAGTATTGCGCCCTCGCGCTTGGGTGCGTTCCCGCAGGGATTGAGGATGTTCGGCCTAGGTACCCGGCCCTCCTTTATATAGTCCGGGGGGCGGGTTCCTAGTCGGTTACAAGGCAGAGTCCTAGTAGGATTACACGCAGCGAGTCCTAGTAGGAATACAGGGGAATTCTAGTAGGAGTCCGTCTTCTACTCTTCTTCCTTCCTTGCATGAGTACCGGGGTGTATTCCCGACGGCGCGGGCCGGACTTGACGGTCGGAGAGGAGGCGCTCGCGGGGGCCGGGCCGCGACGGTTGCCGGCGCGAGCGGGGTGGCGTGGGCTCCTCCTCATCGAGGAGGTCGTCGTCGTCGTCGTCGAACTCCACGATAACCATGGTGTCGGCCGGGTGGCTCGGAGGCGGATGATAGGGGCGGCGCATCCGGAGTCGATCTCTCTCGTGCGGTCCACGAGAGGAGGCGAGGGGGGGGTGGACAGGACGAGCACCGCGCGAGGGTCGCGGATCCGTCGGCGGCGCGGCGCAGGGACGGCCGGGGTAGGGAGATCCTCGCTCCGTCGGTGTCCGGGGCCGGCGGCGGGCGGGACGGGGTCGCGGGGGTCCCTCGCGCGGCTCGGTCAAAGGAGTTAGCTTTTTCCCCCGCACCTATGCTCGTTGTTTTTATCCATCGTCCATATTCAAATCCACACCCACCTCAAATGGGGAGGGTGTGAGTAGAAAATAATTATCCATTGAAGAAATGGGGAGGGTAGGGTGTGGGGAGGGTGCAAATAATCGATTTGGTATGTATAGAATCTAGCACAAAACTAGTTATCCATTGGGTGTGGGTGGGAATGGGGAGAGTAAGAAGTGGATAATAATTATTTAGATTTGGGTATGAACCGTAGTGGATTTGTCCATACCCTCCCCAAGAGTGCGCTTACCGCACGCCGCTGCTGATGCACTCGCCAAAACCTTTTTTTTCAAACATTCATGTGATTTTAAGCTTCAGCTAAGTAATGAAAGTCCTAGTTTCAAAGATTCGGATCTCGGATCCGATCGGAACATTTGAATGTTTGCAAAAAAAAAGGAGTTTAGGAAGAAGGTTTGCAGATACGAAACCGAGACTGAAAATGCTAGCAAGCTGTATTACAAAAGTGGGCCGGACCATTATGTTGGGTGTGTTTGTCTGTGGAAAAAAGTCCTTTATGGACAGCGGCCCCGCCTGCCAGAAACGATGAATAATCTTGGCCTCCTGTTGGCAGCCGCCGCCCTTCACCATGTGTCTGAGTTTCCTTTCGTCGTTTCTACTCTTTAGCTTCGAGCGTGTTGGATTGCATTGCATCCCTAGATAATATAGATTCGAAGCTAATTTCTACAGATATACAAATCTTCAGTTAAGAACTAGAAAGGCCTCGCCGCGTTGCCGCGATGGCTAGTGGTAGGCCTTTTCTTTTTCCAGCAGTCCAACTACGGTGTAGTTTCTTTAGCATTTTGCATATCAATTTCAAGTTTAATGGTTGGATTCTCTTGTCATGGCATAATTTAATTTGGCTTATTTACTAGGTACGGCGTATGGAAGGCATTGACATTTTTTGTTTTTGGTGTAATTCATAATTGATTCGATATTGTTAAATTTGAGTAAATTTTAATTTTGTTGTTTTATTTCTTGTTTCTTGCGGGAGGTAGGAGTAACGATTTTGAGTTAATTTGTAAGAAGGTATATAGCCAATGCACCGTCGTTGCCGGACCTCCTACTCTCTTATGTCTTCCACTCTCTATATCTTCTCTCTATTGGTGGAAAAATTGTCTTCTCACAACGGCACATGCGATTATGCGAACCACGTGTCGTACCGAACTCCTCTCTCTTGGCAGCGGTATTAAGAGCGTTAAGGGTGTATTTTGCAGAGGTGTGGCTGAAATGATTTCGGTTGTGACTTCTATGTAAGGATGCAAGTGAGTATCCTAGTGGTTTTTTGGATCACCTGATTATTTACATTAGCCGCCACTTTGGTTCATTTTTCTTTCAAAAATATTTACGCATAATACCATTATAGTTCATTTTATCAATATTTTTAATGGACCTAATAATCTAAAATATTTATAACTTGCATCTCGGTTTCTATGGCGCAACGTCCTTTTCCAGTTGTGCTTGATCCAATTGTGAAAAATGTTTGACAAAACACCTTTTTTTCCTCTTCTTCTCTTCTTATTAATTTTCATTGCTATCTCATCACCGGTGAAAGGTTTTCTCTTCCTTGCGTTCTCCGTATTCTCCAAATCCCCTTCATTTTTTTCCTTCCACCTTTCTATCTTTTTCTCATAATTTTCTTTTTTTCTCTTCTTTTATTTTCTTTCTTTTTCTTTCCCTATCTCTTCTGCACCCTCTTACCTTATCCACTCCCACACCGTCAGCCATGAGCCACCCAACGCCTCTCCTCCATCTCGCGGGATCATCGATCTCGCAGACTCATACTGTCGGCCCCAACTGTTCGCTCCCAGCGCACCTCGCATTCCCATAACCCCCCGAGGAGCAAGCCGCCGGCCACAATCACTTCTCCGGTGCTTGCGCGACCCTACGCCACCTCCGTCCGGCCAGCGCAGATGTGCCTCCTCCCTTCCGCGCACACTCCTGCGCGCCTGCATCCAGCCCGCACTGAAGCGCCGCCTCCCTCCAGCATGTGCCTTGTCCCAGCCATGGAGATCCGACGCGTTGTTGCTCTACCTGAATTAGTTTCTGGATGGTATTTGCTTCTTTGTCAAGGATTTTTTGCATGGCTTACCGGAGGCCAAGGCATGGGTCGCCGGCTGCCCGCTACGGCAACCTGTGAGGACCATGTGCGGTTCGAGGACCGGCGGATGGTCGCTCTCGCGCGATGAGCGATTAACAACGTTGTGTGGACCGACTTCTTACCAAGATTGCGAAGTGCGGCGTTACTGCACGCCGACCTGCTGGTGCGGAGTGAAGAACAAGCGCGAAAGGTTGTCGCCGGTGAGGCCTCCGGGTGTGGAGAAGACGGCTTGGTTCGAGGACCCGGTGGCCGCGGAGTCGAGTGCGGGCCGCATGGTGAAAAGAACAGGCGGGACGAAGTCGTGGACGCTTCTTCGTTGAGCCTCAAAACCAAGGTCGAGCCGCGACTATGTTGGAGCCGAGTCATGAGTGATGATTGGCGGAGGCCACCCCCGAGTTCGCGGGGTTTGCGGTGGTTCACCGTAAAACCACCGGGTTACTTTCGGTTGAGCCACAAAATCGAGGTTGAAGACTCGACGAGGAGGTGCGGCCACCCAGATGGTCTAACCACTCGGAGGGGTGGTCGGACCGCCCGGGTCGCTGCCGCCGAGAAGCTTCGAAGCAGAGGACACGCGTAGGGATCGCAAAGCATGCGTCGAGGCTAAGCAAGGTTGTGGTCGCTGGGCATCCGTCCGATGGAGAAAATCTGAAGACTTCCAAATTCGCCCTTGAGGGGCATGTATCCCTAGTTAATAAGTAAGGGTAGTTTGGTCTTTTGGGTGCCTCCATATATACTCTTGAGGGGATGGATGGCAGCCAACTCTTCGAACCCTAGCTCATTGTTTTCTCATTTTCGTTCTTATTTTCCTCTAGTTTTTCCTAGGACTAGCTTGAGTGCTTCATGTGAGATCTAGAGAGAGGGATGGATGTATGGGTGGCAAGGCTAGACCTTGTATGAACCTTCATGGTATGTATAGATGATTCGGCGTGGTTCCTCAAGGATTTGTGTTGTCTTTCCCGTCCATCTTTTTGGTATTTTCGAACTCTTTGTTGTGATTTTCGTGGCGGAGTTTTGAGGATGATTTCTTGCAAGATTCTTGTCGGGTGTCACGTATGAGGACCTTGTGCCTCTTTGGCCGGTGATCTTGCCCCAAGAACCCCCTTGAATCGGTCTCGATTTCGTGGTTTTTCGAGTTGCTCGAGTTCTTGACCTAGAGAGCCTAAATCCGTGATTCCCTTTGATTGTGAGCATTTCGGGTCGATTCCTTTGAGGAAGAGGTTTCCCGCAGGTAACTCGGCCCATCCCCGAAGTTTCGAAGCAATCCGTGGGGTGATTCGGGAGATTGGGCGATGGGAAGTTGAGGGTTCTCGGGAGAGACAGCCATAAGGGTCCCCTAAATGACTAGGGGAAACCCGCTTAAAAACCCGCGAAAAACGCAAAACACGGACTAAACCACGAACCTAAAGCACGTGCACGACACGATCACGACCCCCGGTGGCCCCCGCAGCCCCGCCGGGGTGGCGCGGCGGACGACCCCTCGGGCGGGGGTTCGCCTCGCTCGAGGGTTAGACGCTCCCACGAGCGCAGCCCACCTCGCTCGAGGGCTCAACACCCACTCGGCGAGGTCCGCCTCGCTCGAGGGCTCAACGCCCCCTCGGCGAGGACCGCCTCGCTCGAGGGCACCTACACGCACGTCGCCCACGCTCCCCGCCCCCCCCGTGTACGGGCATTTAATCCTCGACACCGCAGACGCTCGCCACGACCCCGACACGCCCGGAATCGCGTCCCCCGTGGAAGGCCATCCCCGCCACCGGGTAGCACCGTGCGATGAGGCCGGTGTCGCCCCCGTGACACCGTGCCGCCTACCCCCGCACGCGCCAACGCGCCGAGCCCCTCGAAGGGGGCCGCGGCACCCTCGGATGCCTTTTCCGTGACTATACGTGGCCACGCCGTGACGCCGGGCCGGCGGGAGCGGTCTTTCCCGTTCGTCGTCAACTCGTGCGGCCATCCCCGCCACTGCAGCCGCCACGCCGGGCACTGTGACGACATCCCAATGCTGTTGGAGTGCACGGGGACAAGACGTCGCCACGACCACCACTGTGCCGCGTACGGGCCCCCCGTTGACGGCACCCTCGAACCGGCCCGTGGCGGCGGCCGGACGACCAACCACTACGCCACCACCCCCCGAAACCGCTCCCCCGTACGAGCACAGGACGCGCCACGACGCCTCGACTGGAGCAGGACTCGCCAGACGGCCGCCGCCCGTGGCACCGCTCGCCACGCCTCCGCACGTAGGAAAATAGTGCGGCGCGCATGTAAACCGCTCCCTCCTTAGCCTATAAAAGGAGGGGGCGGGGCCCCCCGACCCGCAGGGGACAAGGGACGACGGACGCCGATCACCCACACGCTCTCCGCGTTCTCCACGATATTGGCACTCGCCTCAATCAATACCTCTCGGGACTTGGGGGCCCGGCCTCCTCTCCCACCATGCTTGTAGCCCCCCTACGAGCATGCCACCGCCGGACGTACGGCCCCGGTCGGAACCGGGATAAACCCGTTGTCACTAGTTGCTAGCACCGGCCCATCGAGAGGCACATCTCGGTGCTCATTACTAGTTAGTGCTCGGGACTACATTCCGCACCGACAAGGGTTGACCCGCGACCGTGTTTTCGGGAGGGGCGGTCTAACCGCCTAGGGGTGGTCTAACCGCCCTAGGTCTTCCGGTGAAAGTTTTGACTTTGCCGGATTTTCCTCTCGTGAGTCTCGTTCGCATTGATCGGAGGAGCGTTGAGGTGAAATCTCGGTTCGTTTTGGCGTTGTTTGCTAGGAGTTCTTGCTCGGAGTTCTTTGATGGGTACAGGAGGTTAGACCGCCCCCGGTAGCCGACCAAACCGCACCTAGGCCCCGGTGTGAAGTTTTGGTTTTCACCAAGATTTCCTAATAGCCGCCTTGGCCTTGATCGAGAGATTTCTTCTTGTGAAACCGTGAGGTGTTTTGGTGCTCGGAAGAGGAGTTTTCGAGGATTCCACGGTCACCGGGTGGAGGCGGTCCAACCGCCCCCTCCGGACGCCCGGCCTCCCGAGTTGTTTCCGTTGTCGTGTGCATGTAGGAGTTGAGGCCGCCGGTAGTGTTTGTTCCTAGGACCGCAGTAGCACTTCGGTGGCTATGTTGTTTTGGCAAACGGAAGGTTGAGTGCGGAGCGTGTGATTTTGGGTGTCCGACCGAGTTCGTCTTGTTGGAGTTGCTATCTCCTTCGAGAAGAATTTTTATCGGCTCTCATTCACTCCCCCCCCCCCCTCCTCTCGGTCGCCTAATCGTTCCTTCAATTGGTATCGAGCCGGTTCGGGTCTTTATTGACTCTAGCCGGTCTAAGATCCAAAGATGGTGTACCGGGAATGGGGTTCGGGTCCTCCACACTTCGATGGGATGAACTACCGGATGTGGAGTAAGCGGATGACGGCGTTCCTCCGCGGAAAGGGTTAGATCCTTTGGGATGTCACGGGGGACACAGGTTATGTCCAACCGATGAACTTCCTCACTCCAGGATTGAAGGACATGTTCGACACCAACAACAAGGCGATCGACTACTTGTTTCATGCTCGTGTCAACCCGAATTCGATTGGGTGCACACGGAGAGCTTGGCTTGTAGAATCCGGGTCGGTGTTGAAGGAAGCTCATGTTGGAAATGCTCAAGTTCGAGCTCGGATGTATGCGACTTACCGGAGAGAGTACGAGAACTTCACTCATCTCCCTAGTGAGTCCATCGATGCCTTGTTTTAGAGGTTTACAATGGTGGTGAACAACATGAGGGCCAATGTGGACGTGCTCCCGTACGATGATCATGATAAAGTCGTCAAGCTCTTACACTCGTTGGATCATACGGTTTGGGGCGAAAAGTTCAAGGCCATTGTAGAGTCTGAGAAGTATGACACTCTGATCGTGAACGAGCTGTTCTCGAAGCTCAAGTCGGCTGAGGTGGATCGAGGTATGACAGCCAAGATCGAGGGCCCAAATGACTCTCATAGTCTCGCCCTCATCGGTAGCTCGAAAGGAAAGTCTAACTCTAACCCATCCACCAGGATGTTCTCCTTATCCTCTTTGATGTCTTTGCCGGATAAAGTCAAGGAAAAGAGCAACGAACGGCGTGACAAGCGAAACAAAAAGCTTTACTTATATTTACGTAAACGTATCAAGTAAATAATTGTACATTACATGGCCACGAGGCCCGAATGCTAACATTTAAACAAAAAGGGCTCGACGCCCGATGGTCTTCAGTCTTGAGGGTCGTCGGCGCTGGGAGCATCCGGGAACAAGAAGTCCATGAAGTCCTCAGCAAGCGTGTCAGCAGCAGGGGTGGCGAGCGCGTCCGCATGATTCAGTGCCTCCTCATCCTCGACGCCGACCGGGACGACGTAGCTGGAGGACACGGCCTCGAAGTTCACCTGGTAATGGGACCCCCACCACACCGAGGGCCTTCCTGACGCCAAGATAGAGGGCACGACGCATGCGCTGGGAGACGTGCCCCCCGAGGGCGCACAGGCGGCTCGCCAGCGAGCTCCCGGCCTGTGCCTCGCCCTCCTCGATCTCTTGGCAGGTCTCGAGGGCGGCGGCCCGCCAGCCTCCTCCAACTCTCGTTGAGAGGAGTTGTAGGCCGTCTGCATGGCCTCGGCCTGGGTGGTCGTGTTCCCCAGGGCGGTCCGCCGTGCCCTCGAAAGCCACGAACAAAGAAAAACAAAGTTGGGAGCGAATCCCCAAAGGACAAATCGACAAGCAAAAATGCGAACGAAAGTAAACTCACCTTCGACTTGCTTCTTCTCCCCCTCGAGGGATTTGCGCGCCTCCTCGGCCCGTGCCGCAGTCAAGGACCGTGGCCTCCTCGCCCCTTGAGGGATTGGCGCGGATCTTCGTGCGAAATACCGATCCGGGACCGCTTCCACGTTGAGCTTCGACACCTCGTCCTCCCGCCGCTGAGGGCGGCTCGCGCCCCCTCGAGCGCAAGGCGCTCTCGCCGGAGCCGACCCGCCGCCTCCTCCCGCGCCAAGCGCTCCCGCTCGAGCGCGGCCCGGCCCTCGGCGAGAGCACCTGCTCTTGTTGGAGCCGGGTCTCCGCCCCCGCCGGCGCGCGGCACCTTCCCCGACGGAGAGTCGCTCCTCCGCCGCGGCAAGCGCGGCCGGCCCTTGCTCGCCGGGTCGTCCTCAACCCCTCGGCCTCCTTGGCCTTCTCCTTGGCCCGACTCGCCGCGTGCCCGTGCCCCCCTCTAGGGCCGCGCGGTCTTGTTGGAGCCGGGCGCGAGCGCAGGCGACCTCGGCCTCCCCATGCCGCCGCGACGGAGCGCGCCCCCGCCCGGTCCTCGCGCACCTGCGCGGCCGCCGTCGTCCCGCTCCCACCGGCGTCGCCCTCACCCTCTCGGCCAGCGGAGGCATCTCCTGCGGCTTGGGCGTCTTGCTCCGAGCAGGCGGGTCCGGCGGGGCCTCGGCCCCCCGTACGCCGCCCACCGGTCCGGCGACCTTAGGGCCTCAACGAGGGTGTCAAGGGCGTCGCATCGCCCCCCCGTACCGGTGGAGGCTCGGCGTCGAGGCGATCAAGGGCGTCGTATCTCTCCCGGGCCCGGCGCTCCAGATCCTGCCGCCAATGAGCAAGGCGAGAGGAGAAGGAGTCAGGAAAAGCACGAACGCGAAAGAAAGCGGTAGGAGGAACTGCGAGATTTGACGAAATCCAACTAACCTGGAAGACGCGCCACGTAGGACCACTGTGGATCCGCAGCGCCTCGTTCAGCGCCCGGTTAAGCGAAGCACCGTGATCACGGAGCTCCCCGCCACGCCCCCCGCCTCCGCCCGAGCCTCGACGGGGGTGGGCGGCGACGCGCCGCCGCGCTCCTCGCTCTCCCGCTCCGGACGTGCGCGCGGGGGCCACCCGAAGTTGGGAGAGCGGCGCGCGACGACGAGGCCCCGCGCCATCTCTCGGGCACCCCGGCACCGCGCCGCCGTTGTCTCTCACCACGAGCGCCCCCACCGAGGCCTCGGGGGCCGACGCGGTAGGCACGCCCCCCGATCCCGGTCGGGCGGCATGACGTCGTCATCCGGGACCTCCACCACCACCGCTCGAGGGGCCGCCGGGCGCGGCGGGCGCCGGCGGAGTCGACGGCGCGGCGACCGCCGTGGCGGTGGTTGCCGTCGTGACCGTCGTCGCCGCCGTGGCCTCCGCGGTCGTCGCCGCCATCGTGTCTCCGCGGCCGCCGCCGACCGCCGCGGCTCCGTGGTCGTCGCCGCTTGCTCGCGGCCCGCGGCCGCACCACGCGAGCCCTTGCTCGCCGCCGTCATCGTACTCCCGGCCGCTCGCGATGCCCTCGATGAGCGCCGCCTAGTGGGGACGGCCACGTTCGACCTCGAAGCACCTTGGCGGTGCGCGAGGAGGGGCACGGTGGGGCGCCACCTCGCGAACGTGAAAGCAAGAAAGTTAAACCCTCGCTCGTCTCAAAGATGCGATGTGTGGGGCGGCGGCCGCCTACCTCGGGGTGGAGAATCCCCGTTTCCTCTTCCTCGGGGGCTCGGCGGACGTTGCGGCCGCCGCCGGCGTGGCCGCCGCCACACCCCCCGGTCGTCCCGGCGGCACGCGCCGGCGCCCTCCGCGCGTGTGTCGCCTCTCTCGTAGGCCGCCGGCGGCGGGCGCTCCCGCGCCCGCCCCGGAGCCGTCTCCTCCGCCGCCTCCACGGCTGCGGGTGAGGAGGGTGCCCACCATCGCTCTCCTCCTCGTCGTCCGACGATGAGTACTCCGAAGTCGCCGGGGAGGAGAGTCCCAGCTGCTCGCGCGGCCGAAACTCCTCACTCCTTTGTTCCCGCACTCCCCGTCGCCGGATCGTCTTCTCCTTCTTGCACGTCGCCCGCTCCTCGCTCCCGCCGCTACGCGCGCGCGCGCGCGCTCTCCGGCTCGGGGCGTGGGCGGGTTGGATCACGCGGCGTTCACGGTCACGAGGCTGCGCAGGAATAAACGAAAAGTCGCACCTCGCCGCACGTCGCGAGTGAATGGCAGGAGAGAAGACGGAAGCCCTACTCACCAACGGGCCCACGGGGAGCATGGCGAACAACCAGAGGTCGTCATCGCTGTGCCTGACGGCCTTGAGGTTGATGGCGCGCCTCGCCCTCGTGGCCGCGTACTCCTGCGGAAGGAGATCGGGCAGCAGCCGTGACTGCGCCAGCACCACGGGATCGGCCGTCTCCTTCATCTTGAAGATGCGGAGCCGCCTCTCCATGAGAGGGACGATCCGCCGGTGGTGAAGGTTGGCAAGAACTGAGGCCGCGGTGAGCCCGGCGTCTGCCAGAGCCTTCAGCGCCTTCAAGGCTGAGTCCAGCCGGTCCTGACGCGAGGAAGGCGACACGCCGGTGCCACCGAGAATCGGCCTTCTCCCTCACGACCTTGCCGATC
The DNA here is from genome assembly GCA_947561735.1 of Cenchrus americanus. Lineage (NCBI taxonomy): Eukaryota > Viridiplantae > Streptophyta > Magnoliopsida > Poales > Poaceae > Cenchrus > Cenchrus americanus. The sequence goes on from OX387241.1 coordinate 249,230,416, forward strand.
CAAGGCGGCGGGCGGGCTCATCGTTGCGGAGGTAGAACCACCCCCCCGCTCCCACTCGGCGTTGTTGGAGGTCATCATGCGGGGGGGATGTAGAGCTCCCCGCACGTCTCCCGCCGGCGCAATCGTCATGCTACCGGCGCGCACCGCCGGCGCACCTTCGGCTCCGCGTGGTGACGGTGTGCGGCTCGTGCGGAAGAGGTGGACCCGAGAGATCCCCGCTCACCGGGATCCGCGGAATCCCTCGCACACGCCGACGAACGTGGCCACCGCGAGATTGCGTCGGCGCGAAGTTGTGCGGCTCCACGCCGTAGTGGAAGCACGGCCCGCGTAGGAAACGGCTCGTCGGCGCCGCGAAGCCGCGCTCGTGGAAGCGGATGAAGCCGACGACGTAGTCGAACGGCACGTTGGGCTCCCGGTCCCTCGCCGGCGGGTCAATCCACGTCGGGGGCCGCCCGTCCTCGTTCGCCGCCAACCGGTCGGCGGTCACCGCCCTCGCTCGGGGCGAACCTCGTCGGCCGTCGAGCACGGCCACGGCAGTGGGTCGGCACCCGTGATGGACGCGGGGGAGCCATGCGGATCGGCGGAGAAGCACGGGGCACGAGGCAAGTGCTAGGTGAATACAAAGGGGCGCACACACCTTTCTCGGAATGGAAGCGAGAGAGATGAAGACGACGGGTGCTAAGTGTTGAGGGTAAAGAGCTCACCTCAACCTCCCCTCGAATTTATAGATCCATGGAGCCACGCTCCCCCGAATCGCGCGCTCTCGCGTGCATTAATCGCAGGTGTGAACCGCACCCGCCGCCGACTAGCGGTGGCCCACCACGACCGAGTGGCCAGGCGCATGTGCGTGCGCGATCATTACGGTGTGGCAACCGAAGAGCCGCGCCGAGCCGTCACGTCCGCCCGCCCACGTCGCCCACTACGCGAGCGGTCGCGACACTTGAAAAGGCGCGCCCACAGCGCGCGATTGTGGACTCGACTGTGGGCATTAAATGGCCCGGTCCCTTACCCAGTAAGGATGACCCTCGAATGGTCTGAGCACAAGGCTCGAAAAACCCGACCCTCGAAGGGTGCGACTACCGACCAGTGGTCTCGAAGCCCGCTCAGCGTGAACGGGTGCCACGGTGCCCTCGATCTACAAAGACCTACCGATCGAGATTCGAGGGCCGGCCCGGCTGCGAACCCTCGAGACCTGCAGATGCAAAAAGTCGGGGGCACCCACCGCCACCCCCGCGGCGGCCCTAGTGATCGGGGGTTCGGAGCTTGACCCTCGACGGGTTCGAAACAAGCGCCCCGCATCGACGCTCGGGGGCGACGAGGGCGCGCGCATTCGAGCCTATCCTCGAGCCCACCGGCTCGAGGGCGCCCCACATGTCGTATTCAAGAGCCGGTGAGGGCGGCCTGGTCGGGGGCATCCCATCTAGGGAGAGCTTCCGCGCCCTTGGTCCCCGGCCGAACGGGACCGAGCCCCACCTAGCAAACCCGTGCAAGCGCTTCCATGGACGAGTCTCCCGGACCACGAGCCAACCCTTATCGAACGGGGCATGGGCGTCCACTTGAATTACTCGATAACGGCTCGACGAGGAATCCGCAATCCATGACCCGATCGATGGGGATGGGGGTTGTGGAAACCTCACCCTCCGTCCCACGGAGGGACGGCGAGGGAGCGTACTAATGCAAGTCGGGGAGCTCGCCCGATCGCCTCGAACGGCCCGGGCTCGGGGGCTCGACACACGGCTACACCTTCTAGGGAGCACCGAACGCGAGACGCGCGCCGGACGTGTGCGCGTGGTGCACCGAGGCCGGCCGGAACATTGCCGATGCCGCTGAAATAAACACCCCGCATGCCGGAGGGTCTCGCGAAAAACCCCCTGCAGAGCACTCACGCTCCCGCGGGCTTCGGGCTGGGACCCGCGGGTCGGCGCCGACGCGGCCCCACGGAACGGTGTTTAGCAACCAGGGGGCGAATGTCCCATCGGCAAGCGCCGCATCCGCGGGATCCTAACGGGTACACCCGTAGATGCTTGGGGGCTACCGTCGGGGACAGCCATAAGGGTCCGTTGACGGTGAATTTCCGTCAACCTAGAGTACTTGTTATACATTGGTTTCGATTATGATTTGCAACTAACCCGCCACTAGGCATACTAATGATGTAACAAGTTCACATTTGCATGTCGATTTTGGAGTTTGTTGTTTACGCGGAAATCTACGCTAAAGAGAAGACTTTCGGGATAAGTTCATCAAGCACTTCAAGAGAAGATCATGAAGCCCGTCACAAGTCAAGACACACGATGAACATGACTCCAAATGACCCAAGGACCGAAGCGTCAACGTGCAAGTCTTCGGGGACTCAACCGTAAAACAACAAAGCTTGCATAGCAAGGATTCAAGCCTTAACCGTGAAGGAAACGACGTCAAAGGCCCACATGCAAGTGCACACAAATAAGGGATCACGCGAGAAGCAACCGGGGAGGAAACCGGGGCCGAACCGGCCGAAAGGGCCCGGGCCGGCCGGCCCGGGCCGACCGGCCCCGCCCACTCCGGGCCCGGTTCGCGTCCCCCTTTTGCCCTAGGTGCTTGTCTATTTATTGTCTCTTCCTCCGCCGGCCGCCACATCCATCCTTTCATCGAGAGCCGCCGAGACGAAGGAGAAGCACCGGGAGGAAGCCGTCGGCCGCCGCGAGTCCTCGAGTTGCCTAGGAGATGGCTTAGGCCATGCCCTAGCCGCCATGGTTGGCCCCGCATGGTGAAGCCATGGTGGAGTTCCGAGCCGCGACTTAAATTCGTCAAGTCGTTTGTACCTTCAACATTCGGTGATGTAACTATATCTTGTCATACTTTGATCTACTACGAGTTATGCTTATTCATATGTGTAGCTACCATATGCCTTTAGTAGGACTAGATCGAATCATGGTGATTAGTCTTGTCTTGCGGATACACCGTAGTAGTGCACGGACCAAGGTTGTTGCTCGGTGATGATTATCCTCGCGTAGTGACAGTACGAGAGGGGAGAAAGCGGCGAGTGAACGTGCATCGGACCACTCCATATTGGGTTACTCCATATCGAGTGTAATCCTTATCATAGTATAGGTTTAGATTGGTTTATCACCTTGGCCGGAACGGCAACAAGAAGACGATAGGCTAGGTTTACCTTTGGTTTGCTTACCTTTATGGCTAGGTGGATGTGATCCATACATCCCTTCGTGTTTGTATGTTATCTTTATGCAATCAATGCTTCACATAGGGTTAGACTGGTAGGTTAGATAGAGAACCTTAGTGGTTTGCTTCCGATCTTTGGATTGACAAATCTAGGGAGGACCCTCCTTGGTGAAAAAGGCACCAAGTCACCAATAGGCTTGCGGTGAACTTGAGCACGGTTTTACACCGTCAACAAGCCCCCTTTTTTCGGCGCCGTTGCCGGGATCGGCAACTCGAACCCTAAGGCGATCTATCTTTCTTTTAACTAACCCTAATTTTTATTATTGCATATATACTTGCTTTCTTGTTTGTGTCCTTGAAAGTAGGTGAAAAGCTAGACACAAGACGTTCGAGAAGTTCACATCCACTCCGACAAGATGATGACTACATCAAGATTCACTCTTTAGTGGTAGGTGCTAACTTTTGTTAGTGTCCCATCATCCGCTATTGAGTGCACACCCTACACGAGTGATGTTGAACAAGGTATGTCAATGTGTCAATTAATGTTTTAAGACTAATGTTTCGTGGAGGTTTGTTTGTCCAAGCAATAGGTGCCGGAAGCAATCACAAAAGAAGCACCTGTCACTTTGGCTAAAGCAAAATCATGAAGAAGACACACCATTGCCGTCATGCTACTTGCTGGTCCGGCAGTGCTGAGGACTTAAAGCCAAAGGAGACGCGATGTAACGCCCCGAAGACCACAAGATCAAGGTCGTCAACATATTCGGATCAATTCACAAGAAGTTTCTGTTCCCATCAATTTCTGCACAACCTCAATGGAGAACAACAGTATATATTTGGATATTTAAAAGCCCCATAAAGTTACGCTTCCAACGAATCAAGAATCAAGTCAATCGGAGGTTCCTACAAGCGGGTATGGCCGAATTACCGAAGGTTGCACGTTCTGAAATTTCTAGACAGCATGCAAGAGCGGAAACAAAACGGCCATAGCTCCCTCATTTTGGCTCCAATTAAGATGAATGAGTACCCATTGGAAAGGTAATTTTATAAAGTTTTCAATAAAATAATATTTTGGTATATGTTCTGTTATGTACACAGGGGAAAATCCACGAAAAAAGAGGCAGCAGCACACGATGAGAACAAGATAGTGGAGATGAGGACGACGACAACAAAGAGAAGCTTGGGCAACGCTTCCATTGGACCACACGAGATGAAATTCAGAAGTTTGGAACAAAACAAAGACCCCAAGACCATTGGCAAAAGAAGGCACAAGTTGGCAACATTCGACGCTAGGAGATGTTAGAAGCAAATCACAATGGATTACACACAAATGATGACATCCAATGGCGCGGATACTCTGGGCTCTCACACGAAGGATCATGGAGTTACATGAAGATATTTGAGACGTGTGTGAAGTCCTACAAATGAATAAGAAGAGTGAGTCCACACAAGGCAACCTTGATGATGTGTGGCACGAACGAAGGAATTGCGAAAAGACGATACAAGCCACCGATCATTGAAGATTGTTTGCTTTCAACTCCGAGAGACCACTCACGATGAAAAGCTCGAAGGCCAAGGTACAAATTAACCTCTCAAGACACTTTTGGAGCTGATAATATTCCTTTGATATATCTATGATTCATATCCAATAGTGAGGTGGATTCAATTCTATGCCTTGTTTATATGATAATCATGATAGGCTAGAACTTCTTGAGATTGATAAAGAGGCTTTGTTGTGCTTAAAATTTGTTACATGCCTAATAAACCTTTGCCTAATTAGAGCTTAGTGCTGAGCAAGAAAACTTATGCTATAATTAATCACAACTTACTTTGTCATAAATTGTGGTTATGGAAGCATTTGTTTGCAATATCATTTGTAAATCTTGGACTTGCTTTGTGCTCGGTCAAGCGGTGACCTTAAAAGAGCAAATTGTGGGAGAAATCCCAAGTTTCACTAACCATGCAGGGCATTAAATATAAATTAAGATGAGAGAAGTCATACCCTAGGGAATTGCAAACCCGTGCATCACCGTCACCCAACCTCAAAAACGGACATCGCTGTTTTCATCAATTTTGAGGACCTTGTCAGACATGTTCAAGGAAGAAAAAGTTGAAAATTAGAAGCTCCATCAAGTGCCGATTCCAACGCATCCAAGATCGATGAATTTGAAGACCCGTACAAGGAGATACGGCAAAAACATTGAGCGATGTGCAGTCTGAAATCAGCTTTGGACAGATTGCTGCGCCGGAGTAGAACGGGCATAACTCACTCGATCGGAGTCTGTTGGGGGTGAATAGAGACTTGATGGAAAGATAATTTCATGCACCACGCATGGAATCTATTGTTTTATACATGTTCTGATCTGGACAGAGAGGAAAATTTGTGAAAGAAGAGGCAGTGATAAAGTGTGAAGGAGAAGGTGATGATGATGATGCAAGAAGACGATTGGGCAAGCCTCTCATCGAGCATAAATGATCGTGTCAAGCATGGAGAGTGGATCAACGCTGCATGAACACCTTCAAATATTGCATGAAGGATCATGGCTCCGCAACAATAAGAAGGTATGTGAGAAAGTCGAGCTCTATAACTTTAAATGAAGCGCTTTGCGGGAGGCAACCCAGTTTTAATTTATATATATATATATATATATATATATATATATATATATATATATATATATATATATATATATATATATATATATATATATATATATATATACATGACCTTCTACATTGTACTCTTTAATCGAACCATCAAGTAACATTGTACCTTTGCTCTAATAAAAACCACAACACCATGTTGTTTGATCTAATTGCTATTGAGGGAGCGCTTTGTTATTTGATCTTGGAAAACTTGTAGACCCTTTTGTGTGCCTATTAGAGTTTGGAGTCTTTTTATTTTGTGTCTTTTTAAAGAGATATATGAAGTTGGCACCTTCCTTTAGTTCCAAACCTTGTGGCTAGTTAATTTAGGCTAACTTTTGTTTTAGACAACCTCCATATCATGTTGTTTTGTTCATCCATGTTATATTGCATTGCATGTTGTGTTAATCTAACTTCTTGTCCAACCAACCTAAGCCTTCCTATAACCCCCACCAAAAACCATAGCCTATAAAGGTAGGATATCTTGAGTTGACCGAGGGCTCTCACCCTCCGGGTTGAACAAGTCTATCCCTTTCCTCTTTTCTAACTAAGAAAAACCTTTCACACCTTTAGCCATCCTAAAACCATAGGTTAGTTTTTCTTTAAATGACTCGTAGCGCCACCTTAGTTAGAATTTCTACACTTGACTTCCTCTCTTCAAAATCCTTGTTTGAGCCAAAAATATAGGATACCTATAACCTATCCTTAAACCTTGTTACTTTGGTGGATTGATTCTTTTCGATGGGTTACTTCCTATAGACCACATCAAAACTGTTTTTAAAACCTTGCTAATGTTTGCTTGTGCTAACATCTTGCATTTTCATTTTGCATCCATCTCTTTCATCCACTTTATGTTAGCTTGGGATCTTGTGAAGCTTTATGATGAATGCTTTCGTACCTATGTTAATGCTTCATATGACGATATGGGCATTTTTGTAATCTTGTGTAAACATGGTGTTTAGACATGATTGGAGACCACCATCATTTAGTCTTATATCCTGAGCTATCATGTTGCATTAGTTGGTTTATAAACTTAGCAATGTGCCATACTTTTCTTGCACTATAAAGAATTATTGATCTTGGGATGAACATGGTGTTTTGACCTTGGTTAATAAATCTCTATGGGAATAGAAAGTTTGGAAACCACTTTGTAAGCATGGAGCTTAGAATTTGGTGTAAACATTGTTTTGTTTTTATACCAACCTATCATTTGCATACACACTTGCACTCACGTACACCCATTAGTATTTTCACTAGATTAACTATGCCACAAGTGAAGATCGTAGGGATGTCATGGTTTGTTGGCATAGGGTGAGTATTCCCCGCCGTCACCTCGGGGGTACTTTGTGCATTATAGTTATTTTGCAGGCATGGTGAATCTCTCCCATGAGTTCGTGATAAAAGCTGAAATCAAGATCATCAACACCTCCAAAATCCCGAAGGGAGCACTGCTGTTTTCATCAAGATTAAGCACATGTTCAGAGATGTACAAAAGGGAAAATCAGACATTCAAGTGCTCCATTAAGTCTACTTTCCAATGCATTAAGAATCAACATTTTAGGAGACCTGTGCAAGAAGTTACAACCAAATCTTTGGGCGTCACACATTCTGAAATCAGCCTGGGACAGCTTGCACCAACAAAGTAAAAATGGCGTAACTCTCTTGTTCGGAGTCCGATCGGGATGAATGACCACTCATTGGAAAGATAATTTCAAGCACTTTGCAATGGAGCTATTAGTCAGTACATACTCAGTTCTGGAAGTAGAAGAAAAACTCGTGGAAGATGAACCAGCGGTAAGGCACAACATGGAAGGAGGAGAAGATGAGATGAGAAACATTTGGGAGCAAGGCTCGTGGCAAAGGGAGGACATTGAAGGATGAACAAGGGCAACAATGTGATGATGATCTCCACGCATGGCGGTTGGACTTCAAGAATTTTAAGATGGTTCATCATCTTCGTGCCTAGCAACATGCTAAGCATGGGGGAAGACTTGGTGGACGAAAGAAGAGCGCATGGAGTTCAAGGATCACGGTTGCTACGGATGCCGATCTTCCTTCTTCCATGCTAGGCACAATGCTTAAGCATGGGGGAGGGCACGCTACATCACAAGCATCAAAGGACGGTAACAATTCCTCAACCCTCTTTTTGTCCTTGTCTTTCTAAATGCTTGCATATATGTATATGCCTTCAACAACCTTAGATGCAACTTTTGTACGTCTCTCTCGTTTAATAACATGGCTTCTAGGAGTACAACCTAGTTTTAGTTTTTGTTTATTGTCATCACCTTGTGCTCATCATGATGAAATACTTTTGGCTTGATCTTGCTTGTTGATATATGATGACCGTTGCCACTTTGTTTAAACTTTGTGCTTGTTTATGTATGATTAAGCTATTGCTCTCTCTAATACAAATCTGAAATTAATTAAATACTAGCTTAATCTTTTGTGGAGGTCATGATAAAAATAAAGACCCATGGTTTCTTTTATGCTCTCAACTTTGGATGGGTCGAAGAACATATTACTTTTTGCTTTAAAAAGTCATGCTAACATTGTCATTAATACCTCTTGCATTTTGCTCTACCTATCCAAAGCCTTATATATTGAGTGCAACCATAGATTACAAGAGTTATTGTTGGGTGAATTGATTCAAGGCTTGATTCTTTGGCTCGTGACTAAGAAGCCGGTCATTCCGTGTTTTGCGTAACTTATCTTTTGCTAGCCTATTCTACCCGTGCATTGTGAGCTCCCACATCGGAAGCTTTGCAAATCTCGCCGGATATCCACCCTTTAAACCAACATCATCTTTTGTGTTAACCTCCTTGACCTACCTACCTATCACTTGAGTATGGAGACGACACGTCACAAGAAGGTGCTTCAAAGGGAAGATTCAAGTTCCCTCTCATCAAGACATCCGGTACCTACCTTAACACCACTTCCTCTTTGCTCGGGGACGAGCAAACGTCTAAGCATGGGGGAGGAGGTAGGTACTATGCAAATTAGAGTTCTAGGGGAGATAAAAGACGAAAGATGGAGATATGCATGACGAGGCTAGCAACAAAAGAAATAAAAAAATGAATAAGATAAGAGGACGAAACAAAAAAAATTCAAAGTACCTCACATGTCAAAAAGAAAAAAAAGAAGGAAAAAGGAGGAAAATAAGAAAAAGAGGAGGAAAATAAGAAAAAGAAAAAGGAACAAATAGAGTAATAATAATCTCCCCCGGTTCTCTAGTTGCTTAAGGATTTTCCAAGGACTTCAAGATCGAGACCCATACCCATTTTTCCAACCATGTGCAATCCTATAACGAGGACTTCGTTGGGGCCTCGGGATCATTCTTTGCCATTTGCACATGTCCACCTATCTAAAAGTGTGAGTGCTTTCTCTTCCCCCTTCTTGTGAGCATTATTTTTCCAATGACCTTTTTGACGAGTCATGATAAGTCCATGAGAAGCTTGCCTTGATTTGATAATAGTATCAACTTTAGCATCTTGGTAGGATAAAAACTTTCCTATGAGCTCCAAATAAAAGCCTTCCACCTAATCATGAGAGGGAAAGGATATAGATCAAGTAGGCTTGGGAGTGTTGTGAGATGAGAGAGTTCATGAGCAAGATGCAAGAAGGTTTAAATTTTTGTATTTGGTTTAGCTCTTTTATTCACCTCGTTCTTCACTTCAAAAGTTTCTAAGACCTATTGAAATTTTGTGAAGCATGATTGATTACTTGTGGAAAGAGATTAAATTATATCTACCCTCCATAGACATGAAAGCTAGTTACATTATGGAATTAAACTTGGAGAGCATTATGCTTTCTCATGTGTGATCAAGTCTTTGGGTATGAATAATGAAAGGCAATGTTGATATCCATTGAAAACTTACTCGAGGATGAGCAAGGTTTAAGCATGGGGGAGATGTTGACGGTGAATTTCCGTCAACCTAGAGTACTTGTTATACATTGGTTTCGATTATGATTTGCAACTAACCCGCCACTAGGCAAATTAATGATGTAACAAGTTCACATTTGCATGTCGATTTTGGAGTTTGTTGTTTATGCGGAAATCTACGCTAAAGAGGAGACTTTCGGGATAAGTTCATCAAGCACTTCAAGAGAAGATCATGAAGCCCGTCACAAGTCAAGACACACGATGAACATGACTCCAAATGACCCGAGGACCGAAGCGTCAACGTGCAAGTCTTCAGGGACTCAACCAGAAAACAGCGAAGCTTGCATAGCAAGGATTCAAGCCTTAACCGTGAAGGAAACGACGTCAAAGGCCCACATGCAAGTGCACACAAATAAGGGATCACGCGAGAAGCAACCGGGGAGGAAACCGGGGCCGAACCGGGCCGAAATGGGCCTGGGCCGGCCGGCCTGGGCCGACCGGCCCAGCCCACTCCGGGCCCGGTTCGCGTCCCCCTTTTGCCCTAGGTGCTTGTCTATTTATTGCCTCTGCCTCCGCCGGCCGCCACATCCATCCATTCATCAGAGAGCCGCCGAGACGAAGGAGAAGCACCGGGAGGAAGCCGTCGGCCGCCGCGAGTCCTCGAGTTGCCTAGGAGATGGCTTAGGCCATGCCCTAGCCGCCATGGTTGGCCCTGCGTGGTGAAGCCATGGTGGAGTTCCGGAGCCGCGACTTGAATTCGTCAAGTCGTTTGTACCTTCAACATTCGGTGATGTAACTATATCTTGTCATACTTTGATCTACTACGAGTTATGCTTATTCATATGTGTAGCTACCATATGCCTTTAGTAGGACTAGATCGAATCATGGTGATTAGTCTTGTCTTGCGGATACACCGTAGTAGTGCACGGACCAAGGTTGTTGCTCGGTGATGATTATCCTCGCGTAGTGACAGTACGAGAGGGGAGAAAGCGACGAGTGAACATGCATCGGACCACTCCATATCGGGTTACTCCATATCGAGTGTAATCCTTATCATAGTATAGGTTTAGATTGGTTTATCACCTCGGCCGAACGGCAACAAGAAGACGATAGGCTAGGTTTACCTTTGGTTTGCTTACTTTTATGGCTAGGTGAATGTGATCCATACATCCCTTCGTGTTTGTATGTTATCTTTATGCAATCAATGCTTCACATAGGGTTAGACCGGTAGGTTAGATAGAGAACCTTAGTGGTTTGCTTCCGATCCTTGGATTGAAAAATCTAGGGAGGACCCTCCTTGGTGAAAAAGGCACCAAGTCACCCGTAGGCTTGCGGTGAACTTAAGCACGGTTTTACACCGTCAACGGGGTCCCCTAAATAACTAGGGGAAACCCGCTTAAAAACCCGCGAAAAACGCAAAACACGGACTAACCCACGAACCTAAAGCACGTGCACGACACAATCACGACCCCCGGTGGCCCCCGTAGCCCGCCGGGGTGGCGCGACGGATGACCCCTCGGGCGGGGGTTCGCCTCGCTCGAGGGTTAGACGCTCCCACGAGCAGAACTCGCCTCACTCAAAGGCTCAACGCCCCCTCGGGCGAGGTCCGCCTCGCTCGAGGGCTTAACGCCCCCCTCGGGCAAAGTCCGCCTCGCTCGAGGGCTCAATGCCCCCTCGGTGAGGACCGCCTCGCTCGAGGGCACCTGCACGCACGTCGTCCACGCTCCTGCCCCCGTGTACGGGCATTGAATGCTCTGACACCGCAGGACGCACGCCGCGACCCTGACATGCCCGGGAATCGCTCCCGGCGCTGCTTCACCAACTCCCTGGGGAAGGCCATCCCTGCCACTGTGTAGCACTGTGCGATGAAGCCGGTGTCACCTCCGTAGCACTGTGCCGCCTACCCCCGTACGGCTAACGCGTCGAGCCCTCGAAGGGGGTCGGCGGCACCCTCGAATGCCTTTTCCGTGACTACATAGGGCCACGCCGTGACGTCAGGCCGGCGGGAGCGGTCTTCCCCGTCGCCGTCAACCCCCGTGCGGCCATCCCCGCCACCGCGCCGCCGCGCCGGCACCGTGACGACATCCCGATGATGTTGGAGTGCACGGGAACAAGACGTCGCCACGACCGCCACCGTGCCGCGTACGGCCCCCGGGTTGACCGGCACCCTCGAACCGGCCCGCGGCGGCGGCCGGACGACCAACCACTACGCCGCCACCCTCGAAGCCACTCCTGTACGAGCACAGGACGCACCACGACGCCTCAACCGGAGCAGGATTCGCCGGGATGGCCGTCGACTCCATGGCACTGCTCGCCATGCCTCCACACGTAGGAAAATAGTGCGGTACACATGTAAACTGCTCCCTCCTTGGCCCATAAAAGGAGGGGTAGTCCCCCAGTCGCGGGGACATGGGACGACGGACAGCGATCTCCCACGCGCTCTCCGCCATCTCCACAATATTGGCACTTGCCTCAATCAATACCCCCGGGACTTGGGGGCCTCGGCCTCCTCTCCCACCATGCTTGTAGCCCCCCCCCCTACGAGCATGCCACCGCCGGACGTACGGCCCCGGTCGGAACCGGATAAACCCGGTGTCACTAGTTGCTAGCACCGGCCCATCAAGAGGCGGATCTCGGCGCTCATTACTAGTTAGTGTCGGGACTACATTCCGCACCGACAAGGGTTGACCCGCGACCGGGTTTTCGGGGAGGGGGGGTCTAACCGCCTAGGGGCGGTCTAACCGCCCTAGGTCTTCCGAGGTGAAAGTTTTGATTTTGCCGGATTTTCCTCTATGGGTCCGTTCGCATTGATCGGAGGAGCGTTGAGGTGAAATCTCGGTTTGTTTTGGTGTTGTTTGCTAGGAGTTCTTGCTCGGAGTTCTTTGATGGGTACGGGAGGTTAGACCACCCCCGGTAGCCGGCCTAACCGCACCTAGACCCCGGGGGTGAAGTTTTTGTTTTCACCAAGATTTCCCCGATAGCCGGTTGGCCTTGATCGAAATTTCTTCGGTGAAACCGTGAGGTGTTTTGGTGCTCGGAAGAAAAGTTTTGGAGGATTCCACGGTCACCGTGTGGAGGCGGTCTAACCGCCCCCTCCGGACGACCGGCCTCCCGAGTTGTTTCCGTTGTCGTGTGCGTGTAGGAGTTGAGGCTGCCGGTAGTGTTTGTTCCTAGGACCGGTAGCACTTCGGTGACTATGTGGTTTTGGCAAACGGAAGGTTGAGTGCGGAGCGTGTGATTTTGGGTGTCCGGCCAAGTTCGTCTTGTTGGAGTTGCTATCTCCTTCGAGAAGAATTTTTATCGGCTCTCATTCACTCCCCCCCTCGGTCGCCTAATCGGTCCTTCAATTGGTATCGAGCCGGTTCGGGTCCGTATTGACTCTAGCCGCTCTAAGATCCAAAGATGGTGTACCGGAACGGGGTTCGGGTCCTCCACACTTCAATGGGATGAACTACCGGATGTGGAGTAAGCGGATGACGGCGTTCCTCCGCGGAAAGGGTTAGATCCTTTGGGATGTCACGAGGGACACGAGTTATGTCCAACCGATGAACTTCCTCACTCCGGGATTGAGGGACATGTTCGACACCAACAACAAGTCGGTCGACTACTTGTTTCGTGCTCGTGTCAACCCGAATTCGATCGGGTGCACACGGAGATCTTGGCTTGTACGGTGTTGAAAGAAGCTCATGTTGGAAATGCTCAGGTTCAGACTCGGATGTATGCGACTTACCGGAGAGAGTACGAGAATTTCACTCATCTCCCGGTGGGTCCATCGATGCCTTGTTCCGCAGGTTCACGGTTGTGGTGAACAACATGAGGGCCAATGTGGACGTGCTCCCGTACGATGATCATGATAGAGCCGTCAAGCTCTTACACTCGTTGGATCGTACGGTTTGGGGCGGAAAGTTCGAGGCCATTGTAGAGTCTGAGAAGTATGACACCTTGACGGTGAACGAGCTGTTCTCGAAGCTCAAGTCGGCTAAGGTGGATCGGGGCATGACAGCCAAGATTGAGGGCCCGACTGACTCTCATAGTCTCGCCCTCATCAGTGGCGCAAAAGGAAAGTCTAATGCTAACCCATCCACCAGGATGTTCTCCTTGTCCTCTTTGATGTCTTTGCCAGATGAGGAGTTTGATGTGCTCAGAGAGGATGAGCTGGCGTTGCTGACTAGACGGTTCGAGAGGATGCACGAGAACCGGGTGAACTCGAGGAGGAACACGAGGACATGCTTCCAGTGCGGCAAGCCGGCACACTTCATTGCCGCCCGCTTGGAGAAGGTCGAGAACAAGGACAACTAGAAGACGGATGGCAAGTACCATTCAAGGCGTGACCACAAGCACAAGCACAAGGGCAAGGGCAAGCACAAGGACAAGCGACGATCGAGGAAGAAGGAGAGACGAGGCAAGGCCCGAGCGATGGTTGGAGCGAGCAACGTCGACTCCGGTTTATGCGTACTCCACCTCGAGCTCGAGTAGCGGTGAAGATGAAGGTGATCGGCGCAAGGGCGAGGAAGCCGTCCAAGAACCCGAGCGGGCCGAGTCGCTTCGCTAGAGATGCTTTCTCGCACCATGGCGCTTAGCTCCGGCGAAGCAAGAAGAGCAACCGTAGCGACTCCGACTCCGACGACAAGGTACGTGATGAACTCCCCTTCTTGCGTTAGGAGAATGAACGGCTTGGCTTGTTGCTCGATAATCGTGATAACATGCTTAGAGAGGCTAAGAAGATGAGGAAAGAACTTAGGGCTTCGCTTGAGAATGCTAGGACTAGAGTGGCCGAGTTAGAAACACGTAACTTGGATGCTAAACTTGAAATTGACTCGCCGAAAGCTTCACCGTTGTTTCGATGAAGTTGAATGTGCCGATTATCCTATTTTCCTAGCCGATCTTGCTATGTTTAAGGAAAAGCATGCCTCCAAGTGTGAGGAAATAGATGTGCTTAGGGTTGAAGTGGTCGAGCTTAAGTCTAGACTCGCTTTGCTAGGTGCTTGCACTTCTTGCCCCGTTTTGCATGGAAAAATTGATGAGATGCATGCTTACATTGTTTCTCTTGAGGCTAAGTTGAAAGAATTGATTCCTACTTCTTGCTCTATCCGTGAATTGCATGCTTTGAAGAATCGGAACTTGCACATTATGTTGATCGTTTGCGGGATGAGAATGATGAGTTGAGAATGTTGATGGGTTAGTTGTCCGGTCATGAGCCTCGGTTGAGGATAATGATCGAGACATATAAGCGCCAGGATAGTGAGGGGCTTGGGGCAAACAAGGTTGGTGAGGGAAGTTATGAGAATATCCCGTAACCACCAAAACCCCACCACAAAAATGCTTTTGTTCCTAAACCGAATCATCTTAGGAACCGAGTAGACACAACCCCGGCTCCACCCGTGTTCCCCCCACAAACCAATGATTTCCAAAAACCCATCAAGTTCATGAGCACTTCGGGAAAAGTGTTCTTTGGGAAAGAGAGTGAGAAGCCGAGTGAGGAGAAACCGATTGAGAAGCCGAGTGAGGAGAAACCTGTTGAGCAACCGAGTGAAGAGAAACCAAGTGAGCAGCCCCATCCCAAGCCTAAGCCTAAGCCCATAATGTTTCATTGTGGCTATTGTGGGAGAGATGGTCACAAGGATGAGTTTTGCTTTAAGAAGAAGCGAGAGGAGAGAATGGCGAAGGAGTGGATTAACAAGGATAGGTACAACCCTTCCCATGGTGTACCTAAGCCTCATATGACACTGCCCAGGGGAAAGGCAGTTGTGAGAAGTGTTCCAGCATGGGGAGATGCGAGTTCTCGCGGCTGAGGTGATTTTCTGGAGAGGGCGGTCAGACCGGCCGGGAGGGGCGGTCAAACCAGCCCTGCCCAGAGGGGGCGGTTAGACCGACCCGGCTAGGCGGTCGAACCCCCCCCGCAAATACGGGTGGCTTGGTTTTCGAGGTGGTGAGTCGAGTGGTTTCGCTTCCTGGAGGTCATGGTTCGGTGGTTGGCATGGTGAGTCTGCAGGTGGTAAGTTTGCTAGACGTTCTCCCCCTCGTGCTCAATATGGGGATGGGAGGAGTCGTAGATTTGATATGGAGAGGAGGAACGGTCCACGGTCTTCCTTTCGTGGTTTTGGTCCTCCTCCGGTTAGAGAGGGTCGGTTCCCTCGTAGTTGTTACCATGGTGGTGTTCGTGGAGGTAGCTTTGATAGGAGGAATGTTTTGGATTGTCCTAATCCTACTTTGGAGCAAATGGCTCGGCAAGACCGGTTTTACTCTTTTGGTACTAACCCCGATCTTTGAGTCATTTGTTCGCTCACATGCTCACTTTTAAATTTCGGTGGGGAGACTTGAAGAACATTTGGTTGATTGACTCTGGTTGCTCGAGGCATATGACCGGAGACAAGGGGTGGTTCTCAAGTCTCGTCCCGGTGGTCACAAAAGGTACATCACCTTTGGGGACAATGGGCGAGGGCGTGTGTTGTCAGAAGGTGAGATTAAGGTGAGTGACAAGATCACTCTCGGTGCAAGTTGCTCTTGTTTAATCGCTTGGATGCAATTTTCTTTTCGTGTCCTAGCTATTGGATGAGGGTTTTGAGGTGTTGTTTCGGCCGGTGGTTCTCGGATTTTGGATTGGGGACCTTGTTTGTATGGTCGTTCCCGAGGGCCGGGAGTTTCGAGCTGATTTTTCTCGGTCTTCCGGTGTTGAGCGTTGTTTCTTGGTCGGTTCTTCGAGTGAGTTGTGGAAGTGGCATAAGAAGTTGGGTCACTTGAGTTTTGACCTTTTGTCTCGCTTAAGTAAACTCAATTTGGTCCGAGGATTGCCACGGTTGAGGTTTGAGAAAGAGTTAGTTTGTGCGCTCGTAGGCATGCCAAGATGGCGGCTTCTTCTCACCCGCCTCTCACCGATGTGATGACTGAGCGTCCATGCGAGCTGCTCCATATGGACCTTGTTGGCCCAGCTCGTGTGCGATCTGCGGGTGGGAAGTGGTATGTCCTTGTTGTGGTGGACGACTATTCTCGGTATGCGTGGGTGTTCTTTCTTGAGGAGAAAGGGGAGATGTTTGGTTTTGTTTGAGATCTTGTCTTGTGGTTGAGGAACGAGAGGCATGGAGATGCCATATGAGCGATCTGCGGTGACAATGGCTCGGAATTCGAAACTCTCGTTTTGAAGCCTTTTGCCATGACTTGGGTCTTAAACACCGCGTTTTCGAGTCCGTATACGCCTCCTCGGAATGGTGTTGTGGAAAGAAAAAACAGAACCTTGTGTGAGATGGCTCGGACGATGCTTGATGAGCATAGGACTCCGAGAAGGTTCCGGGGCGAGGCGGCGAATACCACGTGCTATGTTTCGAACGGGATCTACCTCGCAGTGCATAAGAAGAAAACCTGTTACGAGTTGATGCATGGTCGCACACCCAAGGTGAGTTACTTCCATGCCTTTGGTTGTAAGTGTTTTATCTTTAAAAAAGGGAAGAAGTTGGATAAGTTTGAGGCTAGGTCGGTCCATGGTATTTTCATTGGTTATGCATCTCACTCTAGAGCATATCGTGTGCTCAATCTTGAAACTAACCAAATCATGGAGACCTTGCGAGGTAACCTTCGACGAGACACGGCCACGTAGTCGGCTTGTCTTGGAGTGTGCGGTGATGATGAACTTGGCGAGGAGATCTTTCGGGAGGAGGAGCATGTACATGGAGATGATGAAGATGGCGGTGTGGTGCCCGCACCGAGCATGTACCAACTACTTCGACTACGGTGATGGACGGCCCCTCTTACACACCTACACGACAAACCAAGATCAAGGAGAAGCTATTGTTGAGGGGGAGGTAGCATCAAGGCGAGAACCTCCTCGACGAGTACAAGTGGATCACCGAGCTTCAAGGATCATCGGCGACATGAATGAACGTACTACATGGTCAAGGATTCGAACAATTCTCATTTCACTCAAGCTGCTTTTTTTGCCACCTTTGAGCCCAAAGCCATTGGACACACACTATCTGATCATAATTGGGTTAATTCGATGCATGAGGAGTTGGAGAATTTCGAGAGGCACCGGGTTTGGGAATTGGTTGACCCTGCCCTAGGGTATAAGCCGATTGGGACAAAATGGGTGTGGAAGAACAAAGAGGGAGAGAAAGGTGAAGTGGTGAGGAATAGGTCAAGACTTGTTGCTCAGGGGTTCAGTCAGAAAGAGGGGATTGACTACGAGAAGACTATTGCTCTTGTAGCTTGTTTGGAGGTGATTAGGATCCTTCTAGCCTTTTCTGTGGCTAAAGGGTTCAAGTTGCACCAAATGGATGTCAAGAGTGCTTTCCTAAATGGTGTTTTGGAGGAAGTAGTGTATGTGAGGCAACCTCCGGGGTTTGAGAGTGAGAAGTACCCCCACCGGGTGTACAAGTTGAGAAAGGCGTTGTATGGGCTGAAGCAGGCTCCTAGAGCTTGGTACGGTAGGTTGAGGGGGTTTTTATTTAAGAGAGGGTTTGAGATGGGGAAGGTCGATCAGACCTTGTTTCTCCTCGAACGGGGCGGAGATATCCCGATTGTGCGGGTGTACGTGGATGATATTGTCTTTGGTGGCTCGTCTAACTCTCTTGTTGCAAGGTTTGCGAGAGGATATGAGCGAGGGAATTTGAGATGAGCATGACGGGTGAGTTGCGCTTCTTCCTCGGGCTACAAATCAAGAAATCAAAGGAATGACCATATGTGCACCAAGCTAAGTACACCAAGGACACCGTGAGGAAGTTCAAGATGGAGGACTCCAAGGCCATGACGACGCCTATGAGTACGACTACACCTTTTGATGCGGATGAGGAAGGTGAACACGTGGACCGAAGGAGTACCGGAGTATGATCGGGTCACTCCTCTACTTGACGGCGATGAGGCCGGACATCCGGTTCTCGGTATGTTTGTGCACTCGTTTTCAAGCATCTCCAAGGACTTCGCATCGGCAAGCGGTCAAGCACATATTCAAGTACTTGTGTTACACTCCCGACTTCGGCCTTTGGTACTGCGTCTTCTTCTTTGGCGCTTCATGGTTTTTTCGGACGCGGATTTTGCCGGGTGTCGGTTGGATAGGAAGTCCACTTCCGGGACTTGTCGAGTTTTTGGGATCTTCTTTGGTGTCTTGGTCCTCCCGCAAATAGTCGAGTGTTGCTCAATCCACTACCGAGGCAGAGTACGTTGCCGCGACTAGTTGTTGCTCTCAGCTCCTTTGGATCACATATACCATGAGTGACTTTGGTGAGGAGTATACACGTGTCCCACTTCAATGTGATAGCACAAGTGCCACAAGCGTTGCAAAGAACCCATTGCTCCATTCCAAAACCAAACACATAGAAGTGAGATACCATTTTCCGAGAGACAATGTAGAGAAAGATAGCCTTGATCCATGTACCCACACATGACCAACTAGCGATATTTTCACCAAACCCCTAGATCAAGCAACTTTCACTCGTTTGTGGGGGAGCTTGGTGTTTGTTTGATTTCTTGAGGTGGTGTGTGGGAGCTCCTTTATAGCATATGTATAGCTTTCCTTTATGCATTTATTGCATTTGGCATGGCATATGTAACATGATGTATAGGCATGTTTGTATCTTAGGTTGCATGCATTTTGTATCATATGCATTGTTTGGGAAAAGATTCTCCAATATACAATGTTCACCATGGTGTGCTATATGTGGTCGTGTGAGCTAGTTTATTATGCTATGGTTAGTTCGTCTTAGCTCTTGATGATCTTGATTTACAATCCATGGTTGATGGATATGTTTTTGAAAAACGTCACATATATGCTCTCTTGTGAGTAAATGTCTTTATACGATCTTGACATGTTTTAGTTGCTTTGTCATGCTTAATTTGTGATTGGATAGCTGATTTTGATCATATGGGGCCAAAGGCTCATTTGCCATCATGAATGTTAGCCCCCATGCTTTATCTTGTGGAGGGGCATAAGTTCCTTTTTGTCGCAAAGACGTTTCATGTACCAAATATGAATCTGAAAATGAAATGCAAATTGCTTGGAAAATGTGCTCCCTTGTCATATGTGCTAAATTTACTTTTGCTTTGGTTGCTAAATCGTTGCATGATGCCTACCAATTAGAACTCTCATACATAGAAGTAGGCACATGGCTCAGTGGCTTTGACATGACATGAGGTACTTGTGGGTGTTTGTGTCGGTCTTATGATTAGAATGGTCATCCTAGCATGAAGTTTGTGTGGCTTTGCCAGTTTGACATGTTTTGCTCATGTTTAGGACTTTGCTCATGAGAGGGTAAATTTTCGCAAA
This sequence comes from Cenchrus americanus, assembly GCA_947561735.1. Taxonomy (NCBI): domain Eukaryota; kingdom Viridiplantae; phylum Streptophyta; class Magnoliopsida; order Poales; family Poaceae; genus Cenchrus; species Cenchrus americanus. The sequence continues at coordinate 249,250,353 of OX387241.1, forward strand.
ATTGTTTAATTCCATCTTAGCTTCGTCCAATGGTTGTAAAACTTGGTGATCTTGTAGTTGATGTCATTACGAAGCTATAGAGTATCTAACTTGCTCATTTGGACACGTGTAGCATCTTGTGATGAATTTTGTATATTTGAGAAGCTCTATGTTGAAACATTTTGCATTTTGCCTTGATTCATGCATTGTCAACAAGGGGGAGAAGTTTGTGCATGATTTGGGCACCGCGGGAGCATTTGGAAGGTGTTCAAAGTGGTTCGGGCGAGGTTTTGAAAAGTTTGGTGCGGGGGGCGGTCTAACCGCCCCCGGCGGTCGGATCACGGAGGGGCGGTCTAACCGCCCGGGTAAGCGGTCTAACGCCCGGCGCAGTGAGCGAGTTTTTGTTCTTTTGTGCATTCCCATGTTGCATCGCCGCATTGGTTCGGGGGAGTGTGCTTTGGCTCGGGGGGAGCTTGCATATGTGCGGGGGGGAGCTCTTTGTGTTGTTCGAGTTTTGGTTTGGTGGTTTGTGCTCTTTGCTTGAGCATAGTTTTGTCTCGGATGTATCGAGTCGTTGCCCTTGCCTAAGGGGTCCGAGACTTGTCTTCTTCAAGTGATCTTACTCTTTGCCTTTCTTTGGCTTTCGATCGCTTGTTGGAGTTTCTTTTTATTTGTTTCTTTTCTTTTTATTTTCTCTCGGGTTACTATATGTGTGTGTTGTCAATGCACTCATCAAGGGGGAGACTGAGGACCATGTGTGGTTCGAGGACCGGTGGATGGTCGCTTCCTGGTGTGATGAGTGATTGACAATGTTGTGTGGACCGACTCTTGGCCAAGTATTGCGGGTGCGGGTTGTGGCTCGAGTGGTGTTGGTGCAGGTGAAGAACAAGCGCGAAAGGTCGTCGTTAGTGAGGCCTCTAGGTGTGGAAAAGACAAGTAGGCTTGGTTCAAGGGACCCGGTGGCCAGCGGAGTCAAGTGCGGGCCACATGGTGGAAAGAACAGCGGGACGAAGTCGTGGACGGTTTCTTGGTTGAGCCTCAAAACCAAGGTCAAGGCAGGACTACGTGGGAGACGAGTCATGAGTGGCGATTGGCGGAGGCTACACCGAGTTCGCAGGGTTTGCAGTGGTTCACCAGAAAACCACTAGGTTACTCGGTTGAGCCACAAAACCGAGGCCGAAGACTCGACGAGGAGGTGTGGCCACCCGGGCCGGGGTGGTCTAACCGCCCGGGTAGGCGGTCTAACCGCCCGGGCGAGTGAGCGGGTTTTTGTTCTTTGGTGCATTCCCATGTTGCATTGCTTTGCATTGGTTCGGGGGGAGTGTGCTTTGGCTCGGGGGGAGCTTGCATATGTGCGGGGGGAGCTCTTTGTGTTGTTCGAGTTTTGGTTTGGTGGTTTGTGCTCTTTGCTTGAGCATAGTTTTGTCTTGGATGTGTCGAGTCGTTGCCCTTGCCTAAGGGGTCCGAGACTTGTCTTCTTCAAGTGATCTTACTCTTTGCCTTTCTTTGGCTTTCGATCGCTTGTTGGAGTTTCTTTTTATTTGTTTCTTTTCTTTTTATTTTCTCTCGGGTTACTATATGTGTGTGTTGTCAATGCACTCATCAAGGGGGAGACTGAGGACCATGTGTGGTTCGAGGACCGGTGGATGGTTGCTTCCCGGTGTGATGAGTGATTGACAATGTTGTGTGGAATGACTCTTGGCTAAGTATTGCGGGTGCGGGTTGCGGCTTGAGTGGTGTTGGTGCGGGTGAAGAACAAGCGCGAAAGGTCGTCGCCGGTGAGGCCTCCGGGTGTGGAGAAGACAAGTAGGCTTGGTTCGAGGGACCGGTGGCCGGCGGAGTGAAGTGCGGACCGCATGGTGGAAAGAACACTGGACAAAGTCGTGGACGATTTCTTGGTTGAGCCTCAAAACCAAGGGCGAGCCGGGACTACGTGGGAGCCGAGTCATGAGTGACGATTGGCGGAGGCTACACGAGTTCGCGAGGTTTGCGGTGGCTCACCGGAAAACCACCGGGTTACTCGGTTGAGCCACAAAACCGAGGCCAAAGACTCGACGAGGAGGTGCGGCCACCCGGGCCGGTCCTAACCGCCCGGGGGGGGCGGTCGGACCACCTAGGCCGGTCTAACCGCCCAAGGGGGTGGTCCGACCGCCCGGGTCGCCGCCACCGAGAAGCTTCGAAGCGGAGGACACATGTCGGGATCGCAAGGCTTGCGTTGAGGCTAAGCAAGGTTGTGGTCTCTGGGCATCCGTCCGATGGAGAAAATTTGAAGACTTCCGAATTCGCCGTTGAGGGGCATGTATCCCTAGTTATTAAGTAAGGGTAGTTTAGTCTTTTGGGTGCCTCCATATATACTCTTGAGGGGATGGATGGCATCCAACTCTTGGAACCCTAGCTCATTTCTTTTCCAATTTTCATTCTTATTTTTCTCTAGTTTTTCCTAGGACTAGCTTGAGTGCTTCATGTGAGATCTAGAGAGAGGGATGGATGTATGGGTGGCAAGCTAGACCTTGTATGAACCTTCATGGTATGTATAGATGATTCGGCGTGGTGCCTCAAGGATTTGTGTTGCCTTTCCCGTCCTTCTTTTTGGTATTTTTTGGAGCTCTTTGTTGTGATTTTCGTGGCGGAGTTTTGAGGACGATTTCTTACGGGATTCTTTTTGGGTGTAACGTATGAGGCCCTTGTGCCTCTTTGGATGGTGATCTTGCCCCAAGAACCCCCTTGAATCAGTCTCTATTTGGTGGTTTTTTGAGTTGCTCGAGTTGTTGACCTAGAGGGTCTAAATCCGCGATTCCCTTTGATTGTGAGCATTTCGGGTCGATTTGCCCGGGAGGTAACCCAACCATCCTCGAAGTTTCGCTGCAATCCGTGGGGTGATTCAGGAAATCGGGCGATGGGAAGTTGAGGGTTGACCCGCGGCCAGGTTTTCTGGGAGGGGCGGTCTAACCGCCCTGGGTCTTCCAGGTGAAAGTTTTGATTTTGCTGGATTTTCCTCTGTGAGTCTGTTCGCCTTGATCAGAGGAGCGTTCAGGTGAAATATTGGTTCGTTTTGGCGCTGTTTGCTAGGAGTTCTTGCTCGGAGTTCTTTGCTGGGTACAGGAGGTTAGAACGCCCCTAGGCCCGATGGTGAAGTTTTGGTTTTCACCAAGATTTCCTGATAGCCAGTTTGGCCTTGATCAGAGATTTCTACTGGTGAAACCGTAGGTGTTTTGGTGCTCGGAAGAGGAGTTTCGAAGGATTCCACGGTCACTAGGTGGAGGCGATCTAACCGCCCCCATACCCGGTCTGACCGCCCCCTCCAGACAGCCAGCTCCCGAGTTGTTTCCGCTGCCATGTGCGTGTAGGAGTTGAGGCTGCTGGTAGTGTTTGTTCCTAGGACCATTAGCACTTCAGTGGCTACGTGGTTTTGGTAAACGGAAGGTTGAGTGCGGAGCGTGTGATTTTGGGTGTCCGACCGAGTTCGTCTTGTTGGAGTTGCTATCTCCTTCGAGAAGAATTTTTATCGGCTCCCATTCACTCCCCCCCTCTATGGTCGCCAAATCGGTCCTTCAACCTGCCTGCTAGCTTGGGGTACGCCGGCCGGCTATGGCCGTGCCGCCTCGGTGCACGCCGCGGTGGGTGGGCGGCGCAGTGTTGCCCAGGTGCGCACCCACACCGGCTCCTGCGCGGATGGATGCGCTCCTCCGGTTGCGCAAGGGGTAGCGCGACAGTGGCCATGCGGTGTGGTGCACCCCAGGCCAGCATAGCAGGCTAGCGCGACCTCTTACTCCTCTGCGTGGGAGCCGCATCAAGCTCAAGCACCGAGAGGTCGTCGTCCGCTTCCTCACCCACTGCGGTGGCCTTCCTTGCCGCTGCTCTCCTCCTCGCCACCCTTCCCGGTCCCTTGCTCGAGATCCGGCGCGTGCTCAGGCGTCGCACGGCCCTGCTTGGGTGCCTCGCCGCCCCACCGGAGCTCAGGCGTCACGCAGTCACGCCGTTGTTGCGTCGGGGCCCGAGATCTTTCCGCGAACCCGCTGGTTGATTTCACAGAAGTTGAGGCCCTTTTTCGCAAAAGGGTCGATGTCTGTCCTATCCGAACCGTTCGCATGGCCGATCCGACGGCCGAGAGCAGGTGGCGACATGGCCACGCTCGGCATTTGCCACGGATCGTAGGTAAGAAATGTGTTAGGATCCTATACTACTAGGTCGTCATTGAGTTTGTATTCATGATGGGCTTGCGTGCATGCTTCTAAATGGGCCCAGCCCGTATATCCCTTAGCTATATACCTAGAGAGGGAGAGGTAGGAAGGCATTGAATATCCTATAAGTAGAATATTGTTCTTCTTCCTCAAGTTGTCAGCCATGACGTCGTGCTTCCTCCTCCTTTGTCCCCTTGCTCCATGTCCTTGATTCCTTGCTTCCTGCCCCAAATTCCATTCTCTCTTCTACCCCCACTACCCTGTTGCTAACATTTGGTATCAGACTCATCGATTCCTCCGAGATTTATCCTCCTTCCTCATTCACAAATCCATCTCGATCTCCTACTCCGACCCCCACCCCCACCTGCTGCCGCCATGTCCCTTAGCCCCATGCTCCTACTGAGTGAGAGAAACGAGTTCGACGACCATTTCGTGCCGGATTCCGGGTGTTTCAGCAAGGGGAACAACATCCTGCTAAGTGCATACAACCTGTTCGATGAAATGGTCAGAAGTGATTTCGATGAATGGAGGTCTCCAAATCGCACTCTGGAGGTCATCATTTACAGGGTTTGCTATCCTATCACTGAATCGGTGCTTCATCAAGTATTTGGTCCATTTGGGGGAGTGTTGGAGTAGATCCTGGTGATTGGGGGAACTGATGTTGTGTTGGTGTTCGACTCTGTGGAGGTTGCAGCAAATGCTTATGGAGAACTACATGGTCGTAACACCTATGATGGTTGTTGCCATATGCAGATCAAGTGGGGATTGCCACCACCGCCAGTTCGAGGTGCAGATGAGAAGCCCAGCAGGGTAGCGTTCACGGCCGCGCCACCCACAACTAGACCTGAGCATTTTTCGGGTCGGGCCGGGTTCGGGCCGGGCTGAAAAAAATCTGTTATTTCGGGCCGAAAAAACTCTGCTCATGACCATCCCACTAGACGCATCGGGCCTCAATTTTCGGGCCGGGCCCGGGTTTGGGCGGGCCGCCCGCGCATTTTATAGTGTAAAACAACTAAAAACAGCATTTCGGGTCGGGCTCGGGCCAAAAAAAATTCGCGAGCTTCAAGATCTCTGCCCACGCCCGTCCTTCGTGGACGGGTCTGGCGCGGACCGGGTCGGACTGGGCTCAAAATGCTCAGGTAAACCCACAACGGCGCCTGCGGCCTCACCTCTGGGGGCACCCGCTTCTGCCGCTTCCTCCCTGGTTGTGCCGCCGCCGAACCATCCGCCGCGCTCTTGTCCGCACCCGCTCCTTCGGCCTTACTCCCTTCGTCGCAAAATAAATGCAATTCTAGGATTTGAATTTTGTCCCACAAAGAACGCAACTTCGACTAACTCACCACAAAAGACAATAGGCTCTAGAAGCTTCTCACACAAAAGACAAGCTAATATCTAGATCATTCTCATAAAAAAACAAGGGGTAGTTTGGTCATTTCACACCTCACATTGGTTTTGCGTCTGAGTCCTAAAATTGCATTTTTTTACGGGAGGGAGGGAGTAACTTCGGAGATACCCGTTCCTGACGCCATCTCAGTCGTGCCTGCGACCGATCCGGTGCTCCGGCCACTGCGACGGCCTCTCCGTTGACCTTGCTGACCAGGTACACCACCACGTCGGCGTCATCTACTACTTCGCCGCCACCGAGTCTGACACTGTAGCATCAGCACCAGCCACCACAGTGTCCTCAATCTGGACCCAGGAGTGCGTCGGGGATCGCAAGGAGTTGGTGACGGACGAGGTCCTTGAGGTCGTTATTGTCGTGTCGCGGACGCGTCCAGTTCCACCGCGACCGCCTGGTCCCTGTCATTGGGGAGCGCATCTGCGTCTGCCTTGGCTTCGGCGGTCGGGGCGAGTTCCTCCGCGCCCGCCTCGTCCCCGACGTCCGCGCCGAGCTCTTCTGCGTATGCATCGGCTTCGACGACCGCAGCGAGTCCCATCGCGCCCGGCTCGTCCTCGACGTCCGCGTCGAGCTGCTCTGTGTCCGCCTTCACTCTGTGGCTTGCGGCGTGCTCATCAGCGCTCGCTCTGGCTTCGTCGACCATGGTGCGTCCCTCCACGTGCACCGTGGCTCTGCATCCTGTGCTCGCCACAGTTCCGCGGACTGCGGCGTGCTCCTCCACGCCGTCAGGGGCGCCGATCATGGCGTGTTCCTCCACGCCTGCCATGGTGTTGCGACCTTGGCTTGCCACGGCTCCCTCGACGTCGTGTGCATCAGCAGCAACCGCGACATCTGTCCTCCACGGCTCTGGTAGCGGGCAAAATACGGCGTCCACAACATCCTCGTCCTCAGCCTCCACATCTGCAGTAGCTCGGGCACCAGCTGTTCCACCGAGTACAGAGGAAGCAACTTTTATCTAAAAAAAAGAGGAAGCAACTGTCATCAACCTGCTGACCATGTGCTCGATGCATTGCTTCGACATTGACATGGTGTTGCTCCCGCTGGTGTCAATACATTTCAGTGGCTCTGTTGTTACTGGTAATGTGTTGCATCGTAAATTGAAGCTGCAGACGCCAGTGATCTTGAAGCTGGCTCAATTGGTGTCTGAAGAATTGCCATCATACTCTACAAATGTGCTCGTTGTGAATTTTCTGCTCTCATGTGGTGCTATCAACATATCTTCAGGGTTAATTGGTGGATTGCTTGCTTGTTTGGCTACCAAAGTTCATAATGCACAGAATAGATGGGATGGAATTATGCTGCTGATCCAATCATGCTACGGCCATCACCTGTTATAGCTGACAGAGAAACAAAGCCATATACTCTGACTTTTGGGGTAGTTAACATTTTGCCGAAACCCCCATGGCCAGTAGTATATCTAGAAGATGATAGTTAGATTGGCGAATTTGCTGGTCAGAATATTCAGATGCTATGCTCACATCTCTTGCAGAACAATATATTTTTGTTTATTGATAGAGTTCAGCTCTGTGACACCTATGAGTGGCATTTCTGCTTATATGAGTTGCCCAGTATACTTCTTGCCACTGCTTATATGAGTTGCTCAGTATATTGCCCTATTGATGTGCATTGTGTTAATCGGCTGCCAATGGTTTTGGCCAACTCTACAACAACAGGTCAGGAATTGGGATTCTGTGAAATGATCTGGCCTCTCAATCGGAAATTCATTGTCAAATGTTCAGATCCATGGCTTCAGTTCCTTAACAATGTATTGGAAGTGTTGAGACTTATGCTTCTATGGCTAGCTTCTGAGTGTGAAAGTGATTTCATATATATGCATATGCCAGTTATCAGAATTCTTCTCTCAGAATTTCATATTCTGACAATGAGACAAATTGCTCAGTACCATGTAAATAAAAGCTTGGGTTCATGCCACCAAATAGTATTTGGGGTTCAGTCAATTTTGGTGCAGCAACAACAGCTCAGTAGTGTGCCATTGTATAACATCGGAGTGAGTCAGCGGCTCAACATTTGGTATACTGGACAATTGCCTATTTCTTTGCAGTGCGGCCAAAAATTTTTCTCTCATGTTGCTAGATCTTGCTCCAGATCATGGCAGGTGTTATCTCTGTGCTACTCAGAGCAATTCAAGGAACTTCTGTCATTTCTAATTGTGCTTCACTGGTCAGATTCTGCATTTGGGGGTTCTTCCACTTATATGCATGTGGTAATGGTGAATCTCAAGGTCAACACAGTTCAGTGTCCAGTGGCACACAATTTTGTGTTTAATAGTGAAGTAACTCTGTTCGATGTTGTTGTCTTGATGTTCTTTAGTCCTGCGATCTGGTATGTCATTTCCTTTACTCTGCAATTGACCTTGTGGGATCCAGGTGGTGATCTGTATGTTCCTGGAATGAATGCAACTTTTCCTATATGCAAGTCTGAGGTTGCTGTAGTCGTTGGGCCTGTGTATATCCTATTGCTATCATTGTGGGAAGCTTGTTACTGAATCTTTGAGTACTGGCAAGTTGGTCACTCCATTATGGTATGATGTAGCTGAATTCTTTCCCAATGCAATTGGTCCATCTGGTACATCATGTGGTGTTATTAGCACAACAAGGGCGTTGAGCAAGTCCATATACTGAATCTTTGATGGCTCACAGTGTGAAGGCTTCAGAGATATACTAGGAGTGAAATTCCCAGGAGTTGGATATGATTGTCGTATGGACCTCCCTAGGCCCACTACCTCGGTGGGTACCGGGACCGACTACTCGGTGGGCCCCCGGGACTACCGGCTTGCGCTACACGGCACCCGATGGCGTGGAGCACAAGGACTACGGAGGAGAAGTACTGCGTTAGGAAGCCGTACATGTCCCGCACCTTGTATGGAAGACTCCTAGACGTACTCGACTAGTACTCTCTCCCTACTCCGACTTGTAACCCCGCCTCCCGACTATATAAGACGAGGCAGGGACCTTTCTCTAGCATCGAATCTCATCTCACGGCCGTTGACGGTGAAAATCCGTCAACCTAGCCATGAGTTTACCTTCGGTGTTGGCATGACTTTTGTATCTTATTCATTGGTACTAACCCCCGTGGTATAACAATTTCACTTGTGCATGTCGATTTTGGAGTTAAGTGTTTACGCGAGGTTTTAACGTTGAAAGCAAGACTTCCGGGATAAGTTCATTAAGCACCTCATGACAAGACTTTGAAGCCCGATACAAGTCAAGCAATGAAGTGAACATGACTCCAAGAGCCCAAGGACCAAGCCCGAGAAGATGATAAACTCCGAGGACCGAACCGAAAAGTGCTTCGAATCTTGCAAGACAAGGAGTTGAGTCCAATTCGGAGAGAAACCGACGTCAAGGGCCCACATGCAAAAGGGAAGAACATCTAGAAGACGCGGGAAGCAACACCGGGCGAAGCGAGCCACGAGATGGGCCGAATTGGGCCCGAGCCGGCCGGCCCGCCGGCCCAGGCCGGCCGGCCCGGCCCTTTTCGGGGCCCAATCGGCCTCCCCTTTGACCTAATTGCTTCTCGGGCTATAAATAGCCCCCCGACGAGAGAGCCACACATCAATCAAGTCGTAATCCACCGCCGAGGAGCAGAGAAGCTCGAGGGACACCATCTCGGAGATGAGGGTCGTGCTAGTTGTCTAGGGTTTCCCTAGCCGACGTGGGAACCTTGCATGGAAGACCACGTCGGAGCTCGGAGAGCGAGGATCAAGATCGACGGAGGGCCCCGGTGGTGATCTTGTTCATGTAATCATTCATGGTGAAGTTTGTAAGTGAATTCGATTTCTAGCGATCAAGTGCCTTCTCGATGATTTTGTTTTCTTCTTGGTTTTGCTTCTTCTACGATCTAGTTTGCAGCTAGATTACTTAGGGTGCTCTTGTAGCCGCGGTGGCTAGAGGTGCATACCGGACCAGCCAAGTGATTTCAACTTGTTCTATCGAACTCGCCCTAGACTACCCGCATGAATAGGGATACGTTGTGACAGAACGGGGGTTCCGAAAGGCGGGCGTTTTCGGAGTCGGATGGAAGGCCACGATTCAAAGATGCTTTTAATAAGATTCACTTTTCTATCTTCATCTATCTTGTTTGGAGCAACAACATAAGCATGATCTAGACTCTCTAGATTGGTTATCTCTTGCTTTCTCTTGCTACCTCTTTAGTAGATTAGATTAGATTCGTTTTCTTTATGATATCTTAGATTAGATGCAATTTGATTCTTCAATAGATAGCTTTACGTTGCTTTACTAGATTGAATCCTTGCGTTGCACATTGTTCCACGGATTCGATACCTTGGGTTCACCACTCGAGGGAAGAAGGGTCCCTTGACTACGACGGGAGACTTGTCCGCTTGCAAGTCATAAACGAAATTTGATACAACTATTAACCGTCAACAAGCCCCTTTTTCCGGCGCGCTCGTTGCCGGGAACAAGCAATCAAGATCCGATCTAGTATCGCTTATCTTTCAGTTTTTCTTTTGATTTTCTTTTGCGTCTTTTATGTTTGATCATCCCCAAAAAGAAAAAAAAGAGTCAATCTAATCTAGTTTTGATTAACCCTAATTTTTCTTTTGTTAGATTTTTGTTTTATTGCTAACCCTAATCGGAGATGGTTGGCTACCTCTCCAAGAAACCCAAACTTTTTTTGTGGATGATCCAGGAAAACTTTACAGGCAATGGTGACGTGCAACACAAGCTAAAGGGTTGGAAACCCTAGATTCAAAAGTCAAACTCGAAGGACCATCAAAATCTCCAAGGGAATCACCACCTCCAAGTCAAGACGCCGGAAGGCCGTTCAAGATCAAGAAGAGGATGGAGAAGATGGAGATAGAGAAAGAAGCTCAACACCTAAAGGCTCGCCAAGGCAAGATCCACATGCGGGGTGTTCATCGTGATGAAGATGTTAGAGACGCAAGTGGGACAACTTGCGGACAACCGATGGGTGACAAAGAAGAATATCCGAGACAACTCCAAGGTCCCAAGACGGCGAAGGCTACTCAAGCTCATTCGGGAGAGATGAAGGATCACACTAGAGACCATGAAGATCACCACCGAAGGACCGGAGTTTGAGATGCCGAGCCACAAGGAAGTTGTTGCATCCGTCAAGACCAAAGGACAAAGCCACCGTGAAGACCAAAAAAAATGACTAAGCCGAAGTGGGTACCCAAGATTGCAACGCCCACAAAGAGTGTTGATCCGAAGTAATCAAGTGAAAAAGTCTAGCCATGGACTATAAACGAAGCGCTAGGCGGGAGGCAACCCGTTTCGTCGAGTCAAGAATAAGCTACCGGGAGGACAACCCGATTCCGGTTTTTCAAGTCTTTTTAAATATAATTCAGTTTTGAATTTTACTACGCAAAACATTAGACTTAGAATGGTTGAACAATATTAGAGACATAACTTTTGGTTGAATATTTTGCTTTGTCATAAACCCTTTACATGAACCATCCTATGTGATTGTTTGCTTCTTTTTCGAAAAACCACAACCAAAAAAAATTCAGAACCTAACTCAACCCTTCATCCCCTTTATGATGTTGTGGTTGACTTGTTTTTCATGCTAAAAACACACGAGTAGAGCCACGATTTGTATCTAGATGTTATATAAATTTCAGCACGTGGTAGGACTCGCGTGAACCTAGAAACTTGATTTTTCGTTGGTTAAAAAATTCATATCCATGATTTCTCTAGAGTTAGAATTTTTCTAAGCCTCATTTAATTTTATTTTATTCAAAATCTCTCTTATCTAATCAAAATTAGAACCTACACCTATGCCCCCTTGATCAAGCCGGGAAAAGTTTGCTCTCAACCAATGAAGGTAAACTATACCGGTGAGACCGATATCAACGTAGTCGGAAAATATTTTCGACTTACATTTGTTTTTAATGGTTTAAAAACTTCTCTAAATTTATGCTTAAGCTCTTGCATGGCTCTGAAAAATATTTTTAAATTTCGAAATTAGAGGAGTGCTTAGCCTTAAACACACTTAAAGGGAGGCAATCTAGTTTGAATTAATCATACATGCACCATGATACATCATGGGATGCCCCTCCAACATATTTTATCAAACCACATGCAAAGTACAAGCATGGGGGGCAGCCAAGGCCTTGTTTTGTAGGAATATCATGGACGCATGTGAGGCAAGGGAGTATGGAAGTGAGTCAAGCGAAAACATCAAGTGGAAGGAGCAATAATGCGGCGAAGGAGTGGACGGGAACGTTTGGAAGGTGTACGCGGTCACGAAGCAACATGAATGCACTAGAGAAGAACCGAGCCAAGAGGAGGAGAGAGGTAAGTCTTTCACCCAACTCTTTGTTCGTGTGCTCTAGTTTGTAGGCCGGAGCCACCTTAGACTTAGCCATCCACCGCGTTTGTTTCATGCAACAAATCACATCCTTAATCCACTCAAAGTCCGGACTCCAAAATAATATTTGAGTACCTTGTTACCGGGTGAAAACCCCGGATATATATTTGTGAGGGAGAGTGCTGCAATCATGGAGGAAAACTACAAGCCTTTTCACCGAAGAAGAAGGGATCATCGTCATCTAAGCCATCAACCTCTTCGAGGAGGCACTCGGTTTCCGAGTTTCCTCGGAGTATGGAGGAGGACACGGCACCGCCGAGGAGGAACCACACTCTTCTCCTTGGTGGCATGAGGGCCACAAGAAACTCGTTTATTAGGTTTACCAAACTTCAATAACATATGGAGGAGCCGCTCGTCCAACCTCGCCACTTGACACGATCATCCGCTCCACCTCCATACGCTCCGCGGTATTCCGAGGGGTATGTCATCATGATGGAGGAGGAGGAGAAGAAGCTCGCTCGCCTTAAGTAGAGGCTTGTAGCGAACGTCGACATCGACGACCAAGCTCTCCACATATTGGGTTTCACACGGGACACCGGTGCAATTCTCTAATGGAGTGTCGGCAAACACCCACAAGGAATTCGCCTAGGAAATTTTCATGACCATGGCGCATACCCTTGATGAAGGAGTCCGAGTCTCTCATTCCGTTGGAGGGAGCCCACGAGTGGAGAAGAAGGAAGACACCGTCGGAAGGGTAACCTTGATCAATGATGCTATTTCTAGCACCTTGATGGGGTAATCTCCTTTCATCCATGGGTTGCAATCGATCTTGAGATGTAATCACACTTTGTTGGATTATCTATCTATCGTCTTTTGTTGGAAATACTTTAATGCTTAAGGTTAGCTACCATGCCGTGAAGGGAGTAAGGTCTCAATGCTTCCTTGGATCCATTCAACACAATCCCCGATAGATTAGATTGGTTTTCATGTTCGAAACGATTGCATGTTCTAGTATCGTAGACCCATGGGCGAGTATCTCCTATTTTCAAAAGGGAGCTCCGAAGCAAGTGGATGTGCATGAAGGCACATGGGAAGGTTTTTGGAGTATGATCACGGGAGGAGACCATCAACGAAGAAATACTATCCGAACCCCATCATCCAAGTGTGTCACTTTTGTGCAAGTGGATTTTTGGGAGAATGAGAGAGACAAAGATAACCAACACTGAGTTGAATTGGCTTTACTCGGCTTTGATTGCCAAGTGGCCAATAGACCCCACTCACCTATGATCAACCGGTGGTGTTGTTAAGCAACATCGAGTTCGGGAGATATTGGTTCGGGGTGTTGCCTCTCCATGTTGGCTATCTCTTTAAAACCGGTATTACAAGGAACCCGAATCATCTCCTACCCGGGGACCTCCCTAGGTATATGAATAAAGGAAAATATATAAGTGAAGATGAGAGAGGAGGCTTCAAAGTGGCCAAAGTAAATTTGCCCCTATCGGATGAAAGATTAAGACTTTTTCTTGAGGGGAAGAAGATCGGTTAGAGGAAGGACTTCTTGTGCCGGCGAAGAAAAAAATAATGAAAGAGAAGGATTGTAGGAGAAGGATCTTCTATGGCCCAAGAAGAAGGTGCACAACAAAATTATGTGCCACCATTTGAAGAAATTCCGGCGCCGCCAAATTACTACGGTGGTGTACCAATGCAAGCATGGGGGAGTGGTGCAGCCATACCCCCACCATTCTTGCGGTGCTCAACGTAGCCTTTGCGGAGCCATATGCACACCTTCCTCAACCACAACAAAACGTGGCCACCATTAGAGGATACGCTGCAAGGAACGTGCAAATTATTGCAGCCATCCTAACCAATGCAAACCAAATGGGTGAAGGAAATGCAAACGTCGCTTATATACTTGGACACCTTCACCTAGCACCGTCGGACAATTCATAGGAGTAGTGGTGCATTCCTATTACAAGTAAGGGTACAACAACCAAGACTATCAACATCAACCATCGGCGGAAGATTAGAGAGAGGAGGAGCTTTAGTTATCTTTCCTTTACCCCCTTTTTCTTTAATTTTCAGCTTGGATGTGCCTATGTTTGCGTAGTATTTTCAGCTTTGCTTTAAATTTTAGTTTTTAGTTTAATTTTCAGCGTGTGTGTTAGTTTTTATTTTCATCATGAATAATGTCACCACCAAGTTTTTACCATTAGTAAAGTTACAAGGTTTATGCCATGATGATATATGATTAAAATTGCCGCTTTGTTTATCTTTGTAATTGATTTATGCATGTTTAAACTAGTGCTCTCTTAAAAATACAAATCTGAAATTATCTAAATGCTAACTTAATCTTTAGCGGAGGTTATGATAAAAACAAAGACCCATAGTGTTTTATGTGCTCTCAAGTTATGAATAGATTAAAGATGTCTTTTATGCTCAAAAATATTGCTAACCTTGTCATAAATATCACTTGTGTGTTGCTCAACCTATCCGAGCCTTATATATATTTGAGTGCATAAACTTTAGTGTACAAGATTTATTTTTGAGTGAGTTATTGCAGGCCATGATTTCTCTGGCCCGAGACTAAGAAGCTGGTCATTCCGTTTTTGCGTATCTATCTTATTGCTAGCCTCTTATCCGTGCATTGTGTATCCCCACATCGGAGATTTCACAAACCTCGCCGGATATCCACCCTTAAACCAAATATCATCTTTTGTGATTACCTCCTTGACCACAACCTATCATTGAGAATGGATCATCAATTCAAGGAAGATCGCAAGACGGTGCCAACATTGAAGATTTCAAGTATCTCTCCAAGGAAAAATATTTTCGGTACCTACCTTATTTATCGCCTCTTTGCTCGAGGACGAACAACGTCTAAGCATGGGGGAGGAGGTAGGTACGGTGCAGTTTTAGAGTTCAAAGGGGAGTATTTTAAAAAAATGATGATTGAAAAAATATATAATTCGGCGATGAACGTGACTTCCAAGGTGAAGTTCTCACAAGAAGAAAGAAAAATATATATATATAATGAATGAAAGAAAGAAAGAAAGAAAGAAAAGAATAAGAAATATGAGAAAGAGAAAAAAATATATGCGTAAAGTGAACTTCCCGGTTCTCTAAGAGTGCATTCAAGGCTTCAATAAAAGATCCATTCTCATTTTCCAACCATGTGCAATCCGATAACGAGGACTTCCCTTGTGCCTCGGGATCACTCTTTGCCATTTGCACATGTCCACTCATCTAAAAGTGTGTGTATTTTTCTCTTTCCCCTCCTTGATTTAACATTATTTTCCAATGACCTTTTTGACGAGTCTCGGTAAGACCATGAGAAGCTTGTCTTGTTTTGACAACACCTCATTTATAAAATCTTGTTAGGACTAAACTTTCCCAAAGCTCCATATAAAGCCTACCACACATATATGTTATGAGAGGGAAAGGAGTAGAATATATAGGCTTGAGAGACAAGCGAGATGAGAGTTCATGAGCAATATGCAAGGTGATTTAAATTTGTGAATTTGGTTTAGCTCTTTTCTTTATCTCGTTCTTTATTTCAAAAATTCTGAGATCTATTTAAACTTTATGAGCATGTTAATACTTGTGGGATAAGCTTAATAAGAATCTACCCTCCGTAGAGGTGAAGGCTAGTACATTATGGAACTTTAACGAATTAAACTTTTGAGAGAATTATGTTTTTTTCATGTATGATCAAGTGCAAGGTTTAAACATTGATGGGCAATGATGATATCCATCGAAGGCTTACTCGAGGACGAGCAAGGTTTAAGCATGGGGGAGATGTTGACGGTGAAAATCCGTCAACCTAGCCATGAGTTTACCTTCGGTGTTGGCATGACTTTTGTATCTTATTCATTGGTACTAACCCCCGTGGTATAACAAGTTCACCTATGCATGTCGGTTTTGGAGTTAAGTGTTTACGCAGGGTTTTAACGTTGAAAGCAAGACTTCCGAGATAAGTTCATTAAGCACCTCATGACAAGACTGTGAAGCCCGATACAAGTCAAGCAATGAAGTGAACATGACTCCAAGAGCCCAAGGACCAAGCCCGAGAAGATGATAAACTCCGAGGACCGAACCGAAAAGTCTCGAATCTTGCAAGACAAGGAGTTGAGTCCAATTCGGAGAGAAACCGACGTCAAGGGCCCACATGCAAAAGGGGAGAACATCTAGAAGACGCGAGGAAGCAACACCGGGCGAAGCGAGCCACGAGATGGGCCGACTGGGCCCCGGGCCGGCCGGCCCGGCCCTTTTCGGGGCCCAATCGGCCTCCCCTTTGACCTAATTGCTTCTCGGGCTATAAATAGCCCCCCGACCGAGAGCCACGCATCAATCAAGTCGTAATCCGCCGCCGAGGAGCGAGAGAAGCTTGAGGGACACCATCTCGGAGATGAGGGTTGTGCTAGTTGTCTAGGGTTTCCCTAGCCGACGTGGGAACCTTGCATGGAAGACCACGTCGGAGCTCGGAGCGAGGATCAAGATCGACGGAGGGCCCCGGTGGTGATCTTGTTCATGTAACCATTCATGGTGAAGTTTGTAAGTGAATTCGATTTCTAGCGATCAAGTGCCTTCTCGATGATTTTGTTTTCTTCTTGGTTTTGCTTCTTCTACGATCTAGTTTGCGGCTAGATTACTTAGGGTGCTCTTGTAGCCGCGTTGGCTAGAGGTGCATACCGGACCGGCCAAGTGATTTCAACTTGTTCTATCGAACTCGCCCTAGACTACCCGCATGAGTAGGGATACGTTGTGACAGAACGGGGTTCCGAAAGGCGGGCGTTTTCGGAGTCGGATGGAAGGCCACGATTCAAAGATGCTTTTAATGAGATACGCTTTTCTATCTTCATCTATCTTGTTTGGAGCAACAACATAAGCATGATCTAGACTCTCTAGATTGGTTATTTCTTGCTTTCTCTTGCTACCTCTTTAGTAGATTAGATTAGATTCGTTTTCCTTATTATATCTTAGATTAGATGCAATTTGATTCTTCAATAGATAGCTTTACCTCGCTTTACTAGATTGAATCCTTGCGTTGCACATTGTTCCACGGATTCGATACCTTGGGTTCACCACTCGAGGGAAGAAGGGTCCCTTGACTACGACTGGAGACTTGTCCGCTTGCAAGTCATAAACGAAATTTGATTCAACTATTAACCATCAACAACGGCGCGCAATTACACCACCTTGTAATCGTGCCCAATCAATCCCGAGCTACGCAACATACAGGACGTAGGGTATTACGCACCTCGCGGCCCGAACTCGTCTAAATTGTGTGCCACGTGTCTCTTCCTTCGAGTTACCGATCTCGGCGAGGCCACATTCATCTACTTCGGGTACTCCCCTTAGTAGGTTGCCGGTCTAAAACACCGACACCGGCGCGCGCCGGTAGGGGATCTCGCCCGAGATCACATGGCGAACTCGACGGCTCTCGTCTACTTCAAGCCAACCGACGCCTTCAACCGCGGCGACACCTTCGTTTTCGGCGCTTGGGTTTGCACTGCTGATGGCGCGGGGTCCTTCGGCGCCGCCGACCATGCCGCCCAACCCGGAGACCGGCTTCGTGACGCTTCCAGAAGTTGTCACGGGCGAGCTCGCCGGCAAGTTCGGCGAAATTTCGCTCTTCAACCATCACGCCGACTTCGAGCTCGAGTCCGCTCCCAACTCGAACTCGACATCTCCGCGGGCCATCGCATGAGAGTCGGCTCGCTCGGCCCATCGCACGTGATCCCATCACCCCGTGAGCGCCACCGCGCGTGGTCCCCGCAGCACCCGCCCGGGCCCGCACGGAGGCTCCCTCTTCGCGCCGGCCGGCAAGGAACCTGTACCCGAGTACAACTCGGATTCCGACACCACCCCTGGCCACGCTTCGGACTCCAACCCCCTCTCCGGGTTCTACTCGAATTCCGTGTACGAGTTCGACTTCGGGTCGGACCCAGAGGATCCCGAGTCGGAGGACAACTCCACTGAGCATCCCTTATCAGGGCCGGCCTCTGGGCTGGTATAACATCCACACCGGCCGGCAGATTCGTCTACTGGCCAGACCGCAAGCTCGCTGATCTGATAAGCGGAGACTCACGCTACGTCTCCTACATCGACTCGCTCCCGTTCCAGGAGGGAACACCACTTTCCCCGAGCCGACTCGAACACCCCAACCGAGGTGGCGGCTTCGAGTCCAACCTTGGCACCCCCGATCGCCAAGTCTTCATGGCTGCCGGCGACACCCCGGACCTTCGGGGACGGCTCGGGACAAGTACCTTGAAGACATCTCCTCCGACGAGCCGTCCGCCGATGCACCGGCGAGACGAGACCCCCCGCCACCGCAGACGCTCGACGTGAGCGTAACAGGGAAGCACGCCGAGCGGCGGCGACGTCTTCGAGACAATCTCCCCATCCGCAACCTCGCGGAAGCTCTCGAGGCGGTCGAGAGCGAGTACACACTACCCCCGAGCAATGCCTCATGTCGATCCACGGCGATCGCACGCCGGGCCCCGGGGAATTCGCGCGGGGAGGTCATCGCCAAGCTCGGCGAAGACGCCTACTTCATGCGGGTCGACAACGGGGTCAACCAGCCTCCTCCCCGCCAAGCACCGCGACAATGAAGCTACAAGTCGCGCCGCCAACCTTGGTCCCAACCGTACTCGAGCCGAGCTCCCGGCTCGGCCCCAACCGTACTCGCTCAAACGCCGGCGGACCTCCACGGGGTGGCAACGACAACCGCGAGGTCGTCCCTCACCGTGCTCCCCGCCGGCGGCGGCGGCCGTGACCCCGATGGCGGCGGCCGCCGACGACGGGAGCTCCAACCACGGAGCCAACGGAGGTCCGGCGGCGGCGGCGGCCGCGGCGGCCGTGGTCACGCGAACGCCCACACCTCTAGCGCCTCACGGGGCGGCTACGACGGTCGCTAGAAGATTGAGGAGGCTGCGCGGAAGAAGTCAACCCCTGCAGGCGACAACGACGGCTTCCCCGCCTTCTCACCTCGACTTCGCAACTTGCTCCTCCCCGACAAGTTCAAACCTTTGGGGATCACCAAGTACGACGCGAGCGAGGACCCCATCCGGTGGCTCGGGTGCTACGCCCTCTCCATCGAGAACGGCGGCGGCAACAACGACACCAAGTGCCTCTACTTCCCCTTCGCCGGACCAAGCTCCACTCACATGGCTCGAGTCGCCGGACAAGCACTCGATCGACAAGTGGGACCAGTCGAAGGAGCGGTTCACCGGCAACTTCGCGGGCGCCATGGGCCGATCGGGTACTCGCATGGACCCGGCCATGGTCAAGCGAGAACAAGGCGAGACCCTCCGCAAGTACATGCGACGCTTCTTCGACAAGCGCGCTACCGTAGTCGACGTCACCGACAAGGAGGTCATCGACCTCTTCCAAGACGGCCTCTACCACCGCCGCACCTTTGAAGACTTCGGTCGTCGCCGCCCCAAGTCCATTTCCCATCTCAAGGACATGATCACGTCCTGAGCGGATGAAGAAGACAAGGCCAACGCCAAGTACGACGCCATCCGTGGCAAGAACAAGCAGAACACGAGCGGCGGCGGTGGCAACAACGAGAACCAAGGCGGTCGCAACAACAACTACTACTCGGGTCCCAACCGCAAGCGCAAGCCAGACAACACTGTCGCGGCTATCCAGCGCCCTGCGAAGGAGAACTCGAAGAAGAACTCCGACGGCTTCAAAGACTTGCTAAAGGAGAAGTGCCCGTGGCATCTGAATGGCAACCACACCACCGAGCAGTGCTACCAGCTCAGGCATGCACTCAAGAGTACCCCAGAGCCACCGCACCCTCATGACAAAAAGGGCAAGAAGAAGAACGACGGAGATAACAACGACTTCCAGGAACCCGACAAGACCGTCAATGTCCTCTTCGGCGGACGCCAAGCGAGCGGGAACAAAAGGCTACCCGTCGAGAAGTCATGAGCATTGAACCAGCGGTCCCGACCCCTCTCAGGTGGTCGGAGGTACCCATTACCTTCTCCCGCGCGGATCAATGGACCAGCTTCTCCGAACCAGGACGGTTCCCCCTCGTCCTGAAGCCGGTGGTCGCGGGCTCTAAGCTCAACAAGGTCCTCATCGACGGTGGAAGCGGGATCAACGTCCTTTTCACCAAGACCTTGAAGAAGATGAAGCTCGACATCACCCACATGCTCACCAAGAGCAACACGCCCTTCTACGGCATCGTCCCCCCGTAACGCGGCTATCCCACTGGGCTCAGTGGTCCTACCAGTTACCTTCGGGGAATCTCGGGACAACTACCGTACCGAGTACATTAAGTTCGAGGTCGCGGACTTCGAGACTTCCTACCACGCCATCCTCGGCAGACCGGCCATCGCCAAATTTATGGCGGTGCCCCACTACACCTACTTGGTACTCAAGATGCCAAGCCCGGCGGGTGTACCCTCTCTCCAAGGGGACTTGAAGATCTCCCACGACTGCGATACGAAAGTCGTGGAGATCGCCTCTATAAATCAAGTACCCAACGCTATGATGGAGGTCTATGCTGTGTCGAAGAAGCTTGCTACAAGTGAACTCGACATCCCGGAGAAGTCTGACAGCGCCAACAAGCCTCAGCCAGCTGAGGAGGTTCTAGTCAAGACGATCGACCTCGGAACAGGCGACTCTAGCAAGACCACCACCATCGGGGCCGGCCTCGACCCCAAATAGGAAGACGCGCTCATCAACTTCCTCCGGGCTAACCGCGACATCTTCGCGTGGAAGCCAGCGGACATGCCAGGAGTGCCCAGGGAGTTGATCGAGCACTGCCTCAACGTCGATCCTAAGGCCACCCCCAAGCGACAACACCTCCGACGCTTTGCCGACGACAGACGGGATGCCATCAAAAAGGAACTCGCCAAACTACTCGCGGCTTGCTTCATCAGAGAAGTCTTCCATTCTGAGTGGCTCGCCAACCCTGTCCTCGTCCGCAAGAAGAACTCGAACGAGTGGAGGATGTGCATCGACTACACTGACCTCAACAAGCACCGCCTAAGGACCCCTTCGGGTTGCCGCGGATTGATCAAGTCATCGACTCCACGGCGGCCGCGACCGCTTCCGCATCCTCGACCGCTACTCCGGGTACCACCAGATCGCGATCAAGGAAGAATACCAGGAGAAGACCGCGTTCATCACCCCGTTTGGCGCGCTCTGCTACACGACCATGTCCTTCGGGTTGAAGAACACCGGCGCCACCTACCAACGAGCTATCCGGGCTTGCTTCAATAAGCAACTCAACAAGAACGTCGAAGCCTACGTGGACGACGTGGTCGTCAAGACCGTAAACTCCGCACCCTCATCGACGACCTTGAAGAGACTTTCGCATCCTCGCGCGAGTACCGCCGGAAGCTCAACCCGAACAAGTGCGTCTTCGGCGTACCTTCGGGCAAACTACTCGGCTTCATCATCGCCCAACGCGGCATCGAAGCCAACCCCGAGAAGATCTCCGCCATCACCGGCATGAAAGCTCCCACGTGCATCAAAGACGTCCGAAGCCGACCGGTGCATGGCGGCATTGAACGTATTCATCTCGAAGCTTGGAGAACGGGGGCTCCCCTTCTTCAAACTACTCAAGCACCAAAAGAAGTTCGTGTGGACCCCGAGAGGTGGATCAAGCCCTTGCCCGGCTCAAGGACTTCCTATCGAAGCCACCGGTCCTCACGGCTCCTCGCAAAGGCGAGCATCTACCGCTCTATCTCGCCGCGACTACTCACGTGGTCGGCATCTGCCATCATTGTCGAGCGGCGGGGAAGACGGCCACGCCTACCCGGTCCGGGCGCCCGGTCTACTTCGTCGGTGAGGTCCCGTCGAGTCCAAGGCACGCTATCGGCCTGTGCGAAGCTCCCCGTACGCGGTACTCATCACCTCGCGGAAGCTACGACACTACTTCCGGGAGTACCTGATCTCCGTCGTCACCGACTACCCGCTCGGCGACATCCTGCGGAACCAAGATGCTACTGGAAGAATCTCCAAGTGGGCAGTCGAGCTCGGCGCCCTCACCATCGACTTCAAGCCACGCACAGCCATCAAGTCGCAGGCGCTAGTCGACTTCATGGCAGAGTGGCGGGAGAATCAACTACCTACTCCAACCGTGCGGCCAGAGCATTGGGTGATGTACTTCGACGGCTCACTCAACCTCGAGGGCGCAGGTGCAGGGGTACTCCTGATCTCTCCGACGGGCAAACAACTCAAGTACGTCCTGCAGATCTTCTGGAAGGTCTCAAACAACGAAGCCGAGTACGAAGCTCTCCTACACGGGCTCCGCCTCGCGGCTTCACCGGGGCATCAAGCGGCTACTAGTCTACGGCGACTCCGCAGTGGTCATGAACCAAGTCAACAAGTCCTGGGACCGCAACAAAGAGAACATGGACGCCTACTGCCTAGAAGTCCGCAAGCTCGAGAACAAGTTCTACAGTCTCGAGTTCCACCACATCGTCCACGACAACAATGTTGCAGCGGACATCTTGTCGAAGCTTGGATCTACCCGCGCTCAAGTACCAGTGGGTGTCTTCGTTCATGAGCTTCACGAGCCATCCATCCCGGAGCCGGCGCCACCGACCCCCGTCCCCGGTGCACCCATCGGCCGGACGAAGGTCATGATGATCGACGTGGACCGGAGGCAACCCTTCATCGACTACCTCGGCGAGCGAAGGTTCCCTCGGACAAGAACTCGCCAAGCAGCTCATTCGCCGCGCCAAGTCCTACGTCCTCGTCGGAGACAAGCTTTACAAGTGGGGCGCATCTTCTCGGAGTACTCATGAAGTGCGTCCCTCGGCAAGAAGGCAAGGACATCTTGGAGGAGATCCACAAGGGCGTCCGCGGTAACCACGCATCTTCCCGCACGCCGGTCGGCAAGGCCTTCCGCGAGCCTTCTACGGCCCACGGCCCCGGGCGACGCCGAAGAACTCGTCGAAGGTGCCAAGGATGCCAATACTTCGCCAAGCGAAGAACACGTCCCGGCCTACAAGCTAGTCACCATACCGCCAACCTTGTCCCTTTGCCCGCCGGGGGCTCGACATGATTGGGCCACTGCCAACTGCGCCAGGTGGTTTCAACAGAGTATTGGTGGCCATCGACAAGTTCACCAAGTGGATCGAGGTCAAGCTGGTCACATGCCCCAAGGCTGACAGAGTACTCGACTTCCTAGATGAACTCGTGCATCGCTACGGACTACCCCACCGCATCATCACAGATCTGGGCTCCAACTTCAACAACCACCAGTTCTGGGAGTACTGCGAGAACAGCGGGATCGACGTCCGATACGTCTCAGTTGCCCATCCTCGGGCCAACGGACAAGTCGAGCGTGCCAACGGGATGGTGCTCGATGCTCTCAAGAAGCGGCTACACGACGCTGCTAACTCCAAAGGAGGCAAGTGGATCAAGGAACTACCCAATGCACTCTGGGGGCTACGTACTCAGCCCTCCAAGCCAACGGGGCAATCCCCTTACTTCCTGGTCTACGGCTCCGAAGCAATCCTCCCTGCTGATGTCATATGGAACTCACCAGCAGTGGAGCATTACGACGAAGGCGTCTCTGAAGACAGCAGAAGAGTTGACATCGATGGACTCGAAGAAGCTCGCTGCGCTGCCCTCGTCCAATCAGCAAGGTACCACGATCGCAACGTCAAGGAACGCTCCTTCAACGTTGGTGATCTTGTCCTCCGTCGTATCCAGAACACGGAAGGACTACACAAGCTCAGCTCCCCCTGGGAAGGTCCCTTCACCGTGGCAAAGGTGACCGGCCGGCTCCTACCGCCTCCGGACACTTGAAGGCGAAGACATCAACAACTCCGTGGAACGTCGACCGGCTTTGTCGGTTCTACGCCTAGTCTACACGACTACTGCGGGGCTCAAGTCTACACGACTACATCAAGACCCCTCCACCGTAAGCGGCCTCCGGGTCCGGGCACCAGTCTCCGGACTACTCCTCTCCAAGATCCGGCCCGCGCGGCTACCTACGGATCTCGGGCTGCGACGAGCGACAAAGGACTCTAGCGACGGTCTCGAGAGACCATGTACTCCAAGATCCGGCCTACACGGCTACCTACGGATCTCTTTGCGCCGTAAGCGGCTACTTTCCCTAGCACCACTTAGCCGTAAGCGGCCTCCAAGTCCGGGCGACTACTGCGTAACTACGGCCCCGGCCATCCGTGTGTACTTCTTCGGTAATAAAGTTTGATCGATTATCAACTTGTTTCTTGTCTACTTCCCTCAACGGGACTACCGCCGAGTACGACTACTCGCATCAACTCCACGATGGGGCTCCGCACTCTAAGATCGCGTCTACGAGTACTCATTGATGGAACTTTTCTTTCATTAATACTTGAACAATTACATTACAAATGTTTTTGTACACATCGCTATGAGCTAACTATTACGGGGCTACTGGAGGTTAAGCTTTTCGGCGACTTGCTCCGCAATGGGCGCCATCTGCTCCAGCAACTCCGCATATTGCTCGTCTGTACAGTTGGCGGCTACCCCGCCACCGACTACTTCCACGAGCGCCTTCGGGAAGTAGGACTTCATGAAGGCCGCACCTGGTTCGGGATCGACCTCGCCAGATGCTTCACATACGCCGCCAGCCGGCTGGGGGCTTCCTTGAGGCGATCCACAAGCGGTGCTATCTTGGGGCCGCCGGATGAGGCACCAAGAGTCTTGCAATCGGAAGCGCGTCTTCAAGTTCCTTCGGTGGGCCCTCGGCGCCTCGCGATCCTTGTTCAACTTCCGCAACGATTTGTAGCGGTTGACGAGGTCACGATCGAAGCAATGCAAAGCTCCATGTGCTTGTCGCACTTGAAGGCAAGTTCCTTATAGTCAAGCTCGAGTACCGCGGGCCTCCCGCTCCCGTAGAAGAGGTTCTTCATGTCCGTCTCGGGTCTCAAGCTCGCAAAACAACAAGGCGCGGCGGGTTAGACCACCTCTCGACCTCCAACAACTACTCAACAAGTCAAGCGGTGTACCTTTGTTCTTGTTGCGGAGTGTCTTGTTCTTCCGCACCAAGTCGTCGCTCTTTGCCCTCGCATCTCCCGGATGTCATTGTGATATTTGGCGAAGGCGGCGTCAAGCTTGGATTGCATGGCGGCCGCGTGCTTCCGCGACTTCAAGAGTTGATCTTCCAAAGCACTTCGGCCGGAGCACCGCGTCGCCGAAGTCTTGCGGCATGCTAGACTTCTCGCGGGACCTCTCCACGACGTCCCGCACGGACAACACATGTCAAATGAGTACTCAACAACGGAGGATTGACTACTCGGGAGTTAAGACTACTCACCTTCATCCATCGTTCGACCTGGAGGACCGCCTCCCGTGTGCTCGGCCACCGTCGCCGGGTCGACCAAGTCGTCGCCAGCAACTCCACCCCGCCACGACTACTCGTGGCGGCCTCAGTCATCGGTGCAGAGCGGATGGGCTCCGCGTCTTGGATATCTGGGGAGCGGACAACCACCTCCAGAGCAGCCTCTAGCGGCACGGTGGCCTCCTCTCCTCCCGGTCGCCACGGCGGCCTCCTCGGCGGTCTCCTCCATCGGCTTGGGGGCTCCTTCGGCAGCCTCCGGCCATTGTGGTGTCAAGTTCTGCATGGGCACGGCCGCCGGGATGTCGCTCCTTTCGGCCTCGGCTTTGTCAAGAAGAAGACAAGTGCATTAGCGACTACGACTACTCTATGGGGAGTAATAGAGCCTCGGCGAGTACTTACCTTCGACCACGGCGGCCTCGGGCAATGAAGTTCCGGCGGCCGGCGCCTCGGACTCCGCCCGGGGGGCGGGGAGCGGACTCGTCGGCGGGCGGCGCGGCTTCTTCCTCCGCCACCGCCGTAGAGGGCTCGTCTCCCTCCCGGGATAGATCCGTTGATTTCTGCGCGAAGCACACAAATTGGTTGTCAATCAAGCTCGACTACTACACCAAGTACTACTCGGGAAGATCCAACACTTACAAGCTTGACCGGACTATCGTCACGGTCGGGCGCCGAGGATACTGGCAATGTCTACCAGACTAGCCTCGGCGGGCGCCTCTTCTTGCGCCTCCGCGGCCACTGCCTCTTCTCGCGCCGACGGCGGCGGTGCGCCCCCCTCTCCGCGCTTCCGCGGCCACCACTTCGTCGGTAGCGGCGGCGCCGGGCTCCATGCTCCCTTGAGAAGCGAGGGGGCCGGCGCTCCACCGCGCCAAGAGCTCTTCAACGGGGGGGGCCGGGCTACGACTCCCGCCGGGTTCCCCCCACCGTGTCCCACTCGCCTTCGTCACCCCGATCGGCGGGCTCCGTAGGCGGCACCTTCTCGCATGCAAGGAAGCTCGGACATCGGCAAGTGAACTCGAGAGACTAGTACTCGACTACACTACTCAAGACGTCTTACCTCCTGAGGCGTGGTCTCAGAGACCTTCAACTTCTTCGTCACCCGCTTGCGGGCGGGGTTGCGCGGCCTCCGTGGCGGCGCAGCCAGACTAGCCTCCAGGCTAGCCGGCGGATCTTGCACGAGGGGCACGTGAGGTAGGCCGGGACGGCTGAACCTCGACCGCAGCTGGAAGCGGTCCTGCAGCGTCTCCTCGTCGTCGTCCTCGTCGGACGTATCTTCCACGACTACGGTGTCGTCTCCTTCGCCGACTTCCCGCCGCTCCTTGACTTTGGTTTTTCCCTCCTCCGGGATCTCGACTTCCTGAGGGGGCGGCTGCGGCTCGGAGACGAACTTCTTCAAGTCGTCCTGCAAGACACAAGACATCAGCGCGACTACTCACAAGGAATGGGTACTCGACTAGGGGGTATAGCTACTTACCTCCTTTGGCGGGCGCGCGGCGGAGTACTCGGGACGGGGCACACCGTGTACGGTGGCATGTCCTTGAAGATGAGCGTCGGCCCCATCGACAATGTCGTCGTCGTCGACTTCGCCTCCGTGCATCCGCGACGTGTCGTCGTCGCCGGTGTACTCGAAGCCCGGGGTGTCGCGGGCCATCGGTGGCCGCACCCCGCGCTTCATGAAGCCGAAGGCCACGTGCTCGGCCCTCGGCCCCGGCTTCTCTCGGCACCTTGATGCGCGCCACCGGCTCGGGAGCCGGATCCCCTCTCGCATCGTGGGCTCCGTGTTCCACCGGGCGCGATGTTTGGGCCGCTTCCCGCTCGGCTTCGGCAACCGGGGTGGTGGTTCGTGATGTAGAACCATTTCGCCTTCCGGTCCCGGTTGGAGTCGATGAGCTTGTACGAGAGGTACCGCTCCGCCGCGTCCCTCCCGCATCCGGATTCCTCGCTCCACCAACTACTCGCGGGTTCTCGGCGCTCGGTCGCGGCTTCACCCGAAGAACTTCCGAACAAGATCCAGTGGGGCTTGATCCCCAGGAATGCTTCACAGAAGTGGACGAAGACAGCGGTATGGAAAATACCGTTGGGGTTGAGGTTGAGGTACTCGACGCCGTAGTACCCCAGGAGGCCTTTGAAGAAGTCGCTCGCCGGCAGCGCGAGTCCGCGCTCTGCGAAGCGCGCGAACATCGGGATCTCGTCTTCACTCTTCTCCATGGGGTACGGGTCCCCGGCGGCGGCCCTCCAACTGTCCATCTCCTTCTCATGGATGAATCCGCCGTTGAGGAGGGCCACAAATCTTCGGTCTTCGTCTTCGACTTTTTCCACTCGCGGCTCGGATGCGGCCACGGTGGAGACATCGGCGGTGCGCCCCCGCGCGGCCACGGCGGCCTCGTCACGGCCCCTCTTCTTCCCGGCGGTCTTCGCGGTATTGGACGGCGATGGCTTCATTCTCCAAGTGCACGGCGTCTTCACGCGCATTCGCTCGGGGGGCTACTCCGGCGGCTCTAGGTGGCGGCGCGCTCGGATCTACGGCGGCGGCGGCGTGCGTTGGAGGTGATTCGGCCAAGATCTATTCGAAATGGCTACGGCGGTGATGGGTGGAAAACCCTAAGGGTTTTGGTTTCTATTTATAAGTCAAAACGGCCCGCCAACGGCCGGATGGATAAGTTTGCGCTCGGGCCGACTCGGCGGCCGCGCGTGACTCTTCGTATTCTACTAGTCGACGCGCCTCACCTCGGGGGCTCGACTACTTCTACTCGACTAGTTGGGAAGCAACAAGACTCGGGAGCATCTACGGACACATTCTACAAGATGACCCTTCAATTCGAATGGAAGTACTCGACTCAAGGCTCGGGGGCTCCGTGCCACGTGTCCTTCGGTTTTTTCTCTCCGGGTTTTTCGGGATATTCTTGCCAAAACTTCGCATGGACCCTCGGCCCGCAGCCTACGACTCAACCTAAGGCTCGGGGGCTACTCCATATGGAGTGCGATTTTGCAATCGCACTTCCATATCGCCTTCGGCTTCAAGACAACGCCGGCATTTTTGAAGACTTCGAGGGCGCATTCGAGGACGCTTGGGACTACTCGAGAAGACTTCAAGATTGCTCGTACATCGACCGGAGTACATTCCAGCCTCGGGATGCTTCGACTATTCTTGAGGACTTTTGACTTGTAGTACTCGGGGACACTTGAGGACTACTCGTTAAGGCCGTCGAGATTACTTGAAGCTATTCTTCTCGACTACAAAGTACTCGGGGGCTTGTCGTATGGACCTCCCCGGGCCCACTACCTCGGTGGGTACCGGGACCGACTACTCGGTGGACCCCCGGGACTACCCGACTTGCGCTACACGGCACCCGATGGCGTGGAGCACAAGGACTACGGAGGAGAAGTACTCCGTTAGGAAGCCGTACATGTCCCGCACCGTATGGAAGACTCCTAGGCGTACTCGACTAGTACTCCCTCCCCTACTCCGACTCGTAACTCGCCTCCCGGACTATATAAGGCGAGGCGGGGACCTTTCTCTAGCATCGAATCTCATCTCACGACGCACAATTACACCACCTTGTAATCGTGCCCAATCAATCCGTAGCTACGCAAAGCATACAGGACGTAGGGTATTACGCACCTCACGGCCCGAACCTCGTCTAAATTGTGTGCCACGTGTCTCTTCCTTCGAGTTACCGATCTCGACGAGGCCACATTCATCTACTTCGGTACTCCCCTTAGTAGGTTGCCGGTCTAAAACACCGACAATGATGACTGGTATTCTACTTAGTCAGCTACAGCAGGGTTTATTGTCATCTACCACTTTGAGCAAGATACAAGTACTAGTACAAGAATTGTTGGAGATGTTGGCAAACCAATTTTCACGCTTCATTTCTATTGAAGAATTTGATTCACATGGCGATGAACGGTCCAGAGCAACATAGCAGCTTGAGGGCAAGCTGCATTTTAAGGAGGGAATGTTAGGATCCTGTACTGGGCCGTCGTTGAGCTTGTATTCATGATGGGCCTGCGCGCCTGCTCCTAAATGGGCCCAACCCGTGTATCCATTAGTTATATACCTAGAGAGGGAGAGGTAGGAAGGCATCGAATATCCTGTAAACTGAATATTGTTCTTTCTTCCTCAAGCTGCCGGCCATGACGTCGTGCTTCGTCCTGTCACCTTGCTCCCTGTCCTTGATTCTTTGTTTCCTACCCCGAATTACATTCTCTCTTCTACCCCACTACCATTCTTTGTTTCCTACCCCGAATTACATTCTCTCTTCTACCCCACTACCCTGCTGCTAACAGAATGCAGATCATTTTGAAGGATACGCATCCAATTCGCCTAATATTTCATCAGAGAATTAGGGTGATCTAAAATCGCCGGAGCCGGCAGCCGTGCTAGCACAAATACCGCATCACTCGTGGGCACAATCCTTCCTGGTCGTCGTTTACATCGAAACACGTCTTCCGGCCACGGTCGGGCCAGTGCCACGCTACACCGTTTTTCCAGTATCTACACCGGCCGCACGCCGGGAGCTCGAACGCCAGTAAGCGACATCAGCCGTGGTGTAGCTGCAGCTGCAGCAGCCTCGAGTAGGCGCCGTCGGGCCTTGAAACGAGGTCCGCGTGGCTACCCTGCTCCACCACGCGCCCGTCCTGCACGACGGCAATGGAGTCCACGCCCCGGATCGTGGACAGCCGGTGCGCCACCAGCACCGCCGTGCGCCCCTTCATGATGCGCTCCAGCGCCTCCTGCAGGACGCACTCGGACTCGGCGTCCAGGGCGCTGGTCGCCTCGTCCAGCAGCAGCACGGCGGGGTCCTTGAGCACCGCGCGCGCGATGGCGATGCGCTGCTTCTGCCCGCCGGAGAGCTGCACGCCGCGCTCCCCCACGGGGGTCCGGTACCCGTCGGGCAGCGCGCTGACGAAGCCGTGCACGTTGGCCACCTTGGCGGCCTCCACCACCTCCTCCTCCGTCGCGCCGTCCTTCCCGTAGGCGATGTTCTCCAGGATGCTGGTGGCGAACAGCACGGGCTCCTGCTGCACCAGCCCGATCTTAAGGCGGAGGGACTTGAGGTTGAGCCGCCGGATGTCCCTGCCGTCGATCATCACCTTGCCGGAGAGCGGGTCGTAGAAGCGCTCGATGAGGGCGATGACGGTGCTCTTCCCGGACCCGCTAGCGCCGACCAGCGCCTGGCTCTGCCCGGCTCGGATCCTCAGGCTGAAGTCCTTGAACACCATCACGTCGGGACGCGTCGGGTACGCGAAGTCGACGTGGCGGAAGTCGATCTCGCCGCGGACCGACTCCACCTGCTCTGTGTCCGGCTCGTCGGGGTCGATGCGCGTCCGGCTGTTGAGGATGGCGAACACGGAGCGGATGGACTCCCCGCCACGGACGATCTCCGGCGCGAGGCTGACGGTCTCGGCCACGGAGTTGGCCGTGATCACCAGGACCACGAACACCTTGATGACCTTGGAGAAGGTGGATACGTGGGTGCGGACGAGGTGCGCGCCGAACCAGAGGATGAGCGCCTCCGAGGCGTACAGGGAGAGCTGGGAGAGGCCGAAGAGCGCGCCGGAGATCTGGCTGCGGCGCAGGCTGTGCATCTGCGGCACGCGCAACTCGCCGCAGAAGAGGGACAGGATCTTGTCCTGCGCGTTGAACGCCGCCACCGTGCGGATGTTGCTCACGCCTTCCCCGGCGATCATGCTCGTCTTGGCGTGCGCCTTGGCGGTGTCGCCCGCGAAGCCCTTCATCGACAGTTGCTGCAACCAAAGCGCACACACGCACCAGTCGTCAGTTGGTCAGTCCGTCACCGTCACCAATCAACAGGGAGGCAGAAGCTCCAACGTTCGTCACGCAATCATTTCAAAGCAACAGTAGCATACACATGCGAATTGCAGCAAGCCTGAAAAGGCAGTAGCGTGCGTCATGATGCCAACAGCGCCATTATTCAGCATGAGTTTGTCAGAGACTGCTGCCTGCCCATGGACCATGGCTGTCACTGAAAGCTAGGGGGTCCATGGCTTGGCTCCCATGCACGCCCAGCAGCAACGAGCAGCGTCACGCGATCTTTACGAATATTCAACGCAGCAAAAGCAAATTATTGCCAAGCGAGGAGCAGCGAGCAAAGCACGGTCGATGGCCCTGTGCGCGCGAAAATGGGCTTGGGGCGCGGCAGCTCTCTGCGCTGCGCCACAGTGTCCCCGCGGACACAACGCGATCGCGGCGCGGCAACAGGACGCGGCCGGGAGCAGAGCCTGAGAGGAGAGCGAGACGGCCATGTGCACGGCTCCCACTCGTAAAGCCGCTGTCCACCCTCCCGGCCCGTGGAGCAGCAGAGGCCAAGCACAACCCCCAGATTCCCGTGCACGAGGCGGCCGTGCAGCAGACACACGGCGGCGGCAGGCTCGCAGGCCCAACCGCCCAAGGACGGCGACGGGAGGACCACGGCCACCACGAGCGTGAGAAACCAACCCTCTCTGGGCGCCGTGCAGTCCGGAAACAACACCACATTTGGACAGGCAAGTGGAAGCTGCCGCCGGCCTCCATCGGGAGTCCGGGATGAATGGCGCGGCGCCTAAACGCTGTCTGGAGCGTCCTTTGCGAGTAAATTACACCGAGTTCTATGCATACGAGCATGCACTTGCCGACGGGATTAAAAAAAGAGTGGGAGTCTGGGAGAGGAGCAAGCTTGGCAGCTTGCCAGGGGGCGCACATGGCTCGCACAGTAATCCATGGCAGTTGCTAGCAGCGGCAGTGGCATGGGCCGTGGATCCTGGCATGACGCGCATGAATTTTAATTGCCCCCTCCTGTCCCCAACTGATTCAGACGCTCAGGTGCAAGTGCGCAACGGCTGCCTGAGCCCGGAACCGGGGGCCGACGGCAGGCGCAGCTGAGGGCGTCGTGCAAACCATTTGGTTTGGGATAAAATAGCTAGGTCAATTCCAGCTGATCCAGCCAGGGTTACTGGCAGGATCCTAAAGTCTAAACCCAAGGTGTTGCTGAGATTCCAAGATGACTGAACGGCAATGCAAGTTCAAGAGATTGATAGCAGGTGCAAGTGTTCCGTTGTTTTACCTGGGCGAAGTTGGCCAGGACGAGGAGGGGGAAGGTGATGAGAATGAGGAGGGCGACCCGCCACTCAATGATGAAGCCGACCACAAAGGACACAAGGAGGGAGGTCATGTTCTGCAGGATGACCGATATCCGCTCAGCAATGGCTGACTTCACGTCCGCAGCGTCGGTGGCGAGGCGAGAGGCGACTAGGCTGGAGTTGTTCTCCTCCTGATCGAACCATCCCACATCGTTCCTCAATATCACTGCAAATGAAAGCCTCACATTTTCAGGAAATGCACATTGCACGGAGAAGGTTGGGAGGGTCAACGGATTCATACCAGCAAGCATCATCCTCCGCACCCTGGTGGTCAAGTTCTCGCCCATGATGCTGAAGAAGTAGTGCTGGACGAGGTACGCAACAACGGCATACAGCCCGGTGCCGATGTAAATGAACACGTACTCCCTGGTCTTGCTCTCCATTTTGTTGGGGTTCCGGTAATAGAACACTTCGATCATGTTGCTCATCACAATGGCGAATGTCGGTCCTATAAACCCAGATAGGATGGACCCAATTGCGCCAAGCATGGTGTAGGGCCACTCAGGTGCGTTCAGTTTAAGGAGTTTGAAGAAGTAGCCCCTCGGTGCTGGGTACTTACGGTCATTGTCAGCATTGGAAACCATCTCAATGCGACCATCAGCACCCGTGCTGTATGAGTAGCTCAGGTTCCTCAAGCTTCCTGACCTGAGGCTCAGTGACCGTGTGGACAGGGAGTTGCTCAAGCGAGATGACCGGGACTTGCGGGTTGATGGGCACGCACGGTTTCTAGCTGTCTCTTGAAATCTTATGAGAGCGGCATAAGCTCCTGAGCTACCCTTGGCAAGGAGTTCATCATGAGTACCAGTCTCAACAACTTGCCCTTGCTGGATCACGGCAATCATGTCAACACATCTTATGGTCGATAATCTGTGTGCAACCACAACAGTGGTCCTTCCAACCATTAAACGATCAAGGGCTTCTTGAACAATACTTTCTGAACCAGCATCAAGTGCACTGGTGGCCTCATCTAGAAGTAGGATCTTTGGGTTCTTCAGCATTGCGCGAGCAATGGCAATACGTTGCTTCTGACCACCAGAGAGCTGCAGCCCCCTCTCACCCACCTGTTTAAAAAAAATAAAAAGAGGGATTGGTCATGCAATCAAGAAGTTTGAATAACCTACCATGAATAAAATGTCCACAAATAAGATGAAAACAACAGAACTAACTGATAAGGCATTTGCAATTGCAGGAAAAAACCAGAGTAGTTTCCATAACTAGATAACTGAAGTATTTCAACATCAAAACATTGCATTTTAGGAAAGTAAACATATCTTTGGAATAAAAGTAGAAGTAGAACCTACATGAGTGTTGTAGCCGTTAGGAAGAAGAGCAATAAAGCTATGGGCATTGGCTGAAGTAGCAGCAGCCTCAACCTCAGCCATCGTGGCATCAGGCTTGCCATAAAGAATATTCTCAAGAATTGTAGTTGCAAAAAGCGCTGGCTCTTGATTAACCAAACCAATCTGATCCCTGAGCCACTTCAATTGCAGTGTCTTGATGTCCACATTGTCCAGCAAAACTTGCCCTGCAGAAACAATCATGATCACTTATTGCAAACTAAATAGACTGACAACAACATCAGGTGTACGTTTCATCTACTCACCCTGATTAGGATCATAAAACCGCTCAATGAGAGCAACAACAGTGCTCTTTCCAGACCCACTGCCTCCAACAACCGCAGCAGTTTTTCCAGCGGGGAAGAATAGAGAAAAGTCCCGGAAAATCATGACATCTGGGCGGGAAGGATAGCTGAATGCAACTTCCTTGAATTCTATGTTGCCATGAACTTCATCGAGGCACCTTCCATCGGCCGTGTCCTGAACTATCGTTGGCCTCTGCCTTATCACCTCCAGCAGCTTGTAGCCCGCGATTTTCCCTTTGCTGAATGCTCCAAGATTTGAAAATGATTGCCCCAGGCTCCTGCGGTCAACAAACCAACACATTTGGTTAGAATGGTTCGAGCTGCAAAACTGATAGAAAATCAAATTGTGATTTAGTACTGACAGTCCACCGACGATTGCTGAGAAAATTGCAGTGAAGGCCTTCCCACCATCAGTCTGGCCATTCCGGATGAACACACCGGCATACCAGAAAACTAGTGCCCATGACATACAAGCAATTCCATAGGTGCAGCCAATGCCAAGCCCCTTGGCCATCCCGGCCTTGTAACCAAGCTTCAGGGTATTCTGAATTGCCTCCGAGTATGAATTCAGAGCCTTGGTCTCCCCCACATAGGAGTAGACCGTCCTCACCTGGGCGATAGCCTACGCAACAAAAAGGTGAAACCATGGATCAAAACAAATCACAAGTGCACAAATTTGCATAAAAGTGGATATCAATGTAGCCTTTCTTGCATTTGAGCTTGTCACCCAAAGAACAGGTAGCAACGGACAGCATGGGTGAGAAGAGCTACTTCACGAAAAGGTGCAAAACGACATGGAACGCGAGATTGTCCATCGAAAAAGGATGATTGGATCTAACAAGAACGCTAGAAAGGATCCAAAACGGCATCATGTTGATGCCATGTGCCCCAGCTACCTCAGCTGCATTGGACTCTTTGACCGGGACGACCGGACGAACTAGAGCCCACACCACACACTCCACACTTCCCCCACCCAGCCATCCAGATTTGCTGGCATGGAAAAGAGTTTCCAGAAATAGTACGTGCCCGTATCAGTGGTTGGGGAATGGAGATGCTACCTGCTCGGCTATGATTCCGGCACTGGCGTACGAATCCCGGCTCTTGGAGGAGAGGCCGGTGAGCGTGTACGCGTACAGCCCGCCGGCGAAGGCGATGCCTGGGATGACGGCGATGCTGAGCAGCGCTAGCCGCCACGCCGAGACGAACCCGACGACTAGCCCGGCCAGGAACGTCGCGAGGTAGTGGATGAAGTTGCCGACCTGCAGCCATTACATTCAATTCCCTTCCGTCAGATCTTTGGGCACGCAGGAGGCATGAGCAGCCTGAGGTGGCGGGGCAGTAGGACAGAAGGGATTGGGTTGGTCACCTTCTCGCCAATGGCGTCCTGGACGAGGAGCGTGTCCGTTGAGACGCTGAAGACGACGTCGCCGGTGCGCGCGTCGGTGTCGAAGAAGCCCACGTCCTGCCGCAGCACGGCCTCCAGGTACCGCCGCCGCAGCGCGCCCACCTGGCGCTCGCCCGTATACATCCAGCACGCGATTTCTGCACGGAAACAACACAGCACGGACTATAAGACCAGGATGCCGCGACGCCGGCGCGAACGGGCACGGAGGGGGGGGGGGGGGGGGGGGCAGGCCGAGATACCAACCCAGGTACGACGAGGCGCAGACGACGAGGCCGAGGTAGACGAAGTATAGGGAGTACTGGAGCGCACAGAGGAAAGCAGAGAGTCAAGAAATCGAAAGGCGAGCGAGGTCGGAAATAGAGAGCCGGGAACGAGAGAATGAACGAATGGATATACGTGCCTTGGACACCTCGTCCGTCATGCGGCGGAGGTTGTGCTGGTTCTTGCCGAAGCCGTTGACGAGCTCGCCGAAGAGGAGGAAGAAGACGGGCATGGCGGCGCCGTGCACGACGGCGCCCGCGCTCCCAGCCGCCATGAGTAGCCAGTCCAGCGGGTCCGCGAAGCCGAACAGCTCGTGGAATGCCACGCTCTGCTCCGGCCGCTTCTTGACCGCATCGCACCCGCCACCACCACCACCGCCGCCGCCACCGCTGCAGCTCCCCGCCTCCGCCTTCCCCGCGTCCTCCGCCATTGCCACGACGCCCTCCTCTTCTCCGCGGCCCGGGTCTTCGTCACGACAGAGAGCTAGAGGTGGCGCGGCACTCACCGCCTTGGCATCGGATCTAAAGAACCCACGCGCAGGCCGGTGTGTGCTCGGGGCTCAAAAGCCGCTCCCCTCTCCCCCCTTCTTCCTCCTCGAGCAGCACCCACGCTGCTCGCCTTTGATCTTATACCGGCCGCGGTCGAGCACACCACTAGCCGTCGCAGAGTGCGCGGATTATTTTGGACGGGCACTTGAGGGCGTGCTTAAAAAAACAGAGCTCGCTCCGTTCTTCGGGGCGAGTGAACTAGGAGTGGCAGCAAAGCATAGGAGCTCGAGAGGTCAGGTCACGCGCGGCGAGTGTGCGGTGAGCGGAGTGGCACGGGAGGCAGCACGGCTCGCTGACATTTCGGGGCCCGTCTGTCAGTGAGCGTAGAGAGTATTACGGAACCCTCCGACATGGTGGTGTACGCTGATGTATCGCAGTGTGTCGGGTATCGCAGCGGCATGGTCGGATGGCCCACTTGCAGTAGCACTAGTAGTAGGACGTTGGCGTATACGGATCCGTATGAATGCGTGTGCAGCGTCAGCAGCGTTCACGGCGGAAGCGGACACAAGCACACGGTTTTTGTCGTACTCGTACATGTACGCAGTACGTCTAGGGGGAGAGTACAGTATAGCGTATAAGCTACGGAGTCGGGTACCATAGTTTACTTTTTACTTTTTTCCCTCGACACGGGTACCATAGTTTACAGACGGTAAAAAGAACAAAAAAAACGAAACAGCTGCAGCCTGCACCTCTGACTCTGAGGACCGCACCCGGAAAAAGTTACCCGCTTCTCCTTGGCTTGCTCCTTCTATCTCGCGGAGTCTAATAATGTTGTGGTTTCATTTATGTGTAGATAAATTTCACATTTTGATCCTTGTTGCTCTCCTTTTCGTGCTGCCTGTTGTGACCTTGTGGGAGAAGATAATTTTATTTTTGTGCCACTTAGTATGATGGGTCATATATATGATTGTGTGCTGCCTGTTGTGGGTGGAGATGATTTTAGTTTCATGCCACTTAATATTAATATGATGGGTCATATATATGATTGTATGTTTCCTAGCGAAATTGTATTTGAGGATTTGAGTAAGGAGCACAATGGTCCTTAATTTAAGCTCAGATAGGAAATGTTGTGCTGGATAGAAAAGCAGATGAACTCTAATTACTATAATCACTGCTTCCGATTCACGTTATGTGATCCATGTGCTTACGTTGTAGCCCATTCATATACTTTTTTCTCATATATAATTATCAGTTGTTGGGATGCTTAGATGGAGGGGTAAATGGGCAAATGGGGCAAATGTACCTCTAATTTACCCCAAAGTGCCAAACATGTGGGGCAAATGTTTTGCCCCCTAATTCCATTGTTCCTAAAGAATAGCAAATTGGAGCAAAATTGTGGTGAACCCTAGTCTTCTCTCTCCCATCCACATCCACATTTACCTCTCAATCCAAACACATCAAAGAGTAAATATTATTAGAGGCAAATGGAATGGGTAAAACATTTACCTTGGGGTAAATATTTACTCATGCATCCAAACACGCCTGTTGTCATGTTTTTGGAATATTTTACATTTGGACCTTTGCAGAGTAACCGTGGAATGAATTTTGGTGCACCTAATGGATAGTTATAGGCTAAGGGATTTAAATTATTGACTCACGTGTTTCGTGTTTTGGAAAATAGGAGGTCATTTAATCAGGGGTGTTTTATGCAATATTTTTTACAAAGTAATTTTTGGATGAAATTTCTTTCTTTGTCAAGGGTTTGTATGAAAAATTGTTAACCTTATCGATCTCTTACCTGTGTCAGACCGCTCCCATCCAGGCCATCCTTCCCTTTTCAGCGGCGCACGACTCCTCAAAGGCCAAAGCCTGCGTCGCCGGTCGCCGGCTGGAAGCCCTAGCCTGGGGAGCGTCGGCCGCGTCGACTGGTGCGTGCGGCAGCGCTCGTGGGTGGCGTGTTGTGGCTCAGATGTGCGAGGCCGCACCGGCTCCGACGCGGTGGTTTCATGGCCGCTGCTCTCTGGTGGCGTCTATTTCTCCTTCCTCTGCTCCCTTTTTGGGCTCCTCAATATGCTCGTTGCTGCCGCCCCTTTCTCTTCCTACCCCTTTTGTTCTCCCTTTGCAAACCATGGCTCCAGATCCGCCACCTGCTGTGGCGCGCCAGCGTTGCTTGGGTGCGGCGCCGCTTCTTGGCTGCTCAAGGAGCCTTGCTCGGACGCACTGCCTCTCGAGCGCCAGAGCCCTTTCCTTGGACCGCAGGATGATTTTGAGAAAGATCAGGGTCTTCTTTGCAAGAAAACCGCTACTCACCCGATCTAAACCGTTTATGCGCCCGATCCGACGGACGAGAGCTGTGCGCGACGTGGCCACGCTCTCTGGCTTCGGTATTGGCCAAGAATTGTATTGTAAAGATGACTTAGCAGTGCTCCTGCTGTTTAGAAAAAATTACCCGCTTCTGCTACGGCCCGCAGAGCATGGGGACCACGCCACGGGAGGCAGAGCAGATGGGACCCAAAGGGGCGTGGGAAACGGATTTCGTAATTCTGGGTTAGCGTTAAAGAGAAATTACCGGCCATCACTGTAATATCATATCATACTCCCTCCTTCCCACGATATAGCTTCATTTAGCATTAAAAATTTGTGAACGTATCTAGTGGAAACCAATCTCTCCATGCAAACTATGGAAACTCCAATCTAAACCACACGATCTTGATCCAAGGGAGAACTCATGAGAGGTGGGAGGGGTGATTTGCAAAATTCATAGGAGGTGGGAGGGATGATTTGCAAAGGTGCTTTTGCAAATCACTCCTCCCACCTCTAAGCGCTCCGTTGGATCAACATCATGTGGCTCAGATTGAAGTTTCCATAGTTTTCACGGAGAGGTTGGTTTCCACCTGATATGTTGCCTAAAAATTTGTCCCAAATATAGATAAAAATTTGGAGTTAAAATTAAAGATTTAATTAGCAAATGGTCTAAAATGCCCCTCTCTAGAAATAAGGTCTTGTTTATATTGCTAGAAATCCTCCTTTTGACTCTCTCTCTCCACCACATTAAATACGCCAAAAGACATATGTTCGGAATACTAAATGTAGATGAAATCAAAAACTAATTACACGATCATGATGGCTTTTGCGACGCGAATCTTTTGAGTCTAGTTAGGCCATGGTAGGACAATATTTACCAAAAAAACCGAAATTTACCTTTTGCTAAAGTGCGTTGAAAAGGCAAATTTTTTTGACATTTAAACAAGGCCTAAATGGTAATAAATGAGCAAAGACTAATGTACATGATGTTTTTTAACTTGCATGCACAGACTTTCCCTTTTTAAGGTGGACGTCATGCGTAAATCATGTGTGCATTCATACCATATTATGATATTACCATGCGCATGCAGCACAACCATGTTTAAAGAAGGGTACTATGTTAAACTTTTTACCACTCTTCTTAATATGTCTCAAAAATGCTAAACGAAGCTATATTTTGAGACGGAGAGAGTAGTATTTTAAAAAAACAAATAAATTTTGTTTCAGGTATCTGCAATATAGGAAAAGTTTTAATTGACATTCTGATGGCATTGGATTGACTTTCCAAAAAATCAATAAAGTGACACGACAAGTTGAGGCAAATAAGGTTGAATAATAATGGAATGTGAAGGTTAAGAACAAGTATGTATGATTGTAAGGTACATAACAGACCATCCCAAATAATATAATTAAAACGGAGAATAGTTTCAACAACACTTTGAATGTTGTCATGATACTGATAGCTGTAAATACCAATTCTGACAAGCCAAGTGCATGTGAAATTTCAAGCCAAGCAACATCATTGCACCATGTTACACCTCTCCTAACTCATCTCTACCCCTAAAAAGTCTGTAAGGGCAACGCCACTGCACATGGTTCCGCTGTTCTGCCGGCAGAACCATCCGCCCCGCGCCGACAAGTGGGCCCGTCCCCGCGTTCGCGTTCCGCTCGCCCTCGCACGACCATCCCGTGCGTCCACCTCTCGCAAAAAAATATCGTCCACCACGCCCTTTGCGTGCCGCCGCCACGCCGTCTCCACGCCCCCGCCTCTCGCCACCGAGTAATCCTTGAGGTCATGCCCCCACCTACCTCCCCGCCGACTTTTTCACCGACTGCAACCCCGTCACAATCATCGACACATCGTCCAGGTCTGCCCCATCCTCCGCATCTCCGATTTATCAAATCTTCGAGGAACATTGGATCAGAGTCTTGTGTGGAGGTTGATTTCGTCGTTTGTTTGTGTATCAGATCTTCGAGGAACACACACAATTCCTCTGCTACCGCTCAGTTCCACGCTCGCAAAATCACCGCCGCACCGTTGGATCCACGGCGCCGTCCGTCGACGCCACCGTCCGCTCACTCCCCCGCCCGTCGGCACTAGATCCCGCCGTCGTGGACGCCGCAACCCCTACCTCCAACCTCGCCCCCGCCCGGCGTGTGCAGCACGCCGCCGCCGTCGTCCATGGACACCGCCGCGTGCAACCACCTCACTACTGCACTGCAAAGCAGATCGAAGGTGAGAACCGGACTGCGCTGGGATATCACAACTACACCCTTCAGTCTTCCTCCCCTAGCCCCAACCAAATCGTCCATCCTAGTAAGTTACCCACTTTTGTCTCCATTGATGGATCCTATTTTCTCTATCGAAAATCAAGATTCCTGGTGATTAATTAATGGCCTTCATCTTGGTAACAGTCTCGTGGTGAAATTGATTATATATTCATCTTCACATTGTTATTCAGACTACCTTTGCTGAATAATGGGAATCAATAGTCACTCGAGGTATACATTCTAAGAATTTGTAACATTGTGCCATTGTGTTTCATTTTAGTTTCATATGAATCAAACCTGAAGCCGCACAGGAAACCGGCAATGAAGCGTGCTGCCTGTCCGCCGACAAAAGGCTGAAAGAGAAGGAATGAAACCATGTATATGAGGTGAATCTATTTAATCATTTGAACATATTTTGTATAGAACAAATTCAGTACTTCCCTGAATTACTAATGTTATATTGAAGTAACTGATTTCTTGTAGATATATGGTGATCCCAGGAGCACATGTCCATGCATAGGAGCTAAAAACACATTTTTGGTATGATTTGTGGCTTTAAAGGTATGTGTACAACTTATTCTCACTCAATTTGTAACTTTGTTTCTCGAATCTGCTTACAGGAGCCAAAATACGCCTGCCGCAAAGGCTCACAACAGCGGCAGGGAGTGTCGGTGAGTTGTCACACCGGATTTAAGGACAAACCCGAATGCAAGAATACATGTGCGCCGGGATCAAGTTACACACATGCATCGACGCGGTGAATACCACAACACGGTGTAAAAGCGTAAAGAGAGTATTAAACGGTTATTACAGACCGAATGTCTCAACTAAACAATCGTTCGAGTAGCTAACGAGCGGAAAAGAAACACACGTAGAAGTCCTCCACAGGCGGTGACCGGAGAACGGACGCCTAGAACCCATCAAACTCATCATTGTAGTCTTCAAAACGCCCATCCGAGCGACGGCGGGTAGTGTAGATGCAATACATAAACAACAAGCGTGAGCACATGTCGTACTCGGCAAGGAAAAAGTTCTATAACAACATGCAAGGCTTTATGGTGGAAGTCGTTGGCTCATAAGCAAGTCGGCATTTTAGTTGGTCAAGTTTTATTAAGCAACGAGTTACTAGCAAGTGTATGTATATACCAAACCCGGATAATAAAATGCAACGGATCCATAAAATGTAATGCACAAGTTTAAAAGTTCCATCTTCCATAGAATTAATCATGTGAGGGTCCGGGCCGCTCTTGACCGTGAGCACGGCTAACTAGTTAGTTTTACACTCGCAGAGGTTGTACATCTTTACCCACAAGTCGCGTAAAAACTCAAAAGAGTTTTGGACCCAACCATGCGGTGTTTGCAAGGCACCATACCACACTTCCGAGGTGTGATTGCATAGGGACGCTACGAGGCCGTTACAAAGATCCCCGGATGAAGGTCGCCCGCTAGGTTACCCGGTCGGTGCAACGTATAAAGCTCCCGACGAGTACCGTGTCTTAGCTAAGCCCACACCCGCCCGAGCAGTCCATACGTCACTACCCGCCGCCCCCAACCCTTATCAGGTAAAGCATACCTAACATCTAGTTCACTAATTAATAAGCCAAGACAGAGCCATATGTCTTGTGGTAGTACTGTTTTCCTGGGTGGTCGCTCCATGTTCCGATTAACAAAGTAAAGTGTTCTTGCATTACATGAAATGATGACATAAATAAAGCCATATTAACAAGTGTTCATTAAACCATCCCAAAACCAAGTGAAGCGCTAGCAAGTGCTACCCAACATAAAGTAAACCCGGTTGATCAAGGCATAGGATAACAAAGCTAGTCGAACCTTAGTAATAGGACCCATCAATTTAATGCATAGCAAAAGTAAACAACGGTGTAATTAAAATGCATGTTGTAATAGGAATTTAACGGGAATGCAGCAAGGACTTGCCTTCTACCAGCACCGGAAACTCGCTCGGGGGTCTTGATACTCTTCGACGAAGAGCCGAAGTCCCCCGAATTGCTCGTACGCTACGCTCCACACATCACATACAAGCAAGCAATGGAAATAAATAAGAAACAGTACACCAATCATCTCAAACAGTAACAAAAGCGACAGGAAACTATTCTACTCGTCGAGACGATCGCGTGGATATAAAGAACGCTGAAAACGGAGTTAAAACGACGAAGTTATGATTAAAACAAGTTTTAGGACTTATTTGCAAAGAATTTTAGGGCTAAGGGTTAAAACAAAAGAAAACAGGACTAATCAGAAAGTTTTATAAGGTGGAAGGGTATATGTGTTAAACAGAGAAAACCCGGGGTTTTATTTGCAAAAATGCGCGGTTAAAGATAAGGGAGCTGATCTGGTCCCTTGGATCCAGATCGGGCGGCTTGGATCAACCCGTAACGGTTTGACCCGGGGCTGCGGTTTGACCGGGCGGCTTGGGCGCGTGGTGGCCGTCGGATCTGCATCTAGCGGTCACGGTGCTGCGCGAGCGCGGGACGGCGGGGTGTCTTTGCCCGCGGCGAGCGCGAGCGGCGCGCGCGCGCGGCGGCGCGGCGGCGCGGGGCAAAACAGGGGGGGCCGGGGTGCCCCAACCGGCACGGGGATTGCACCTGCGACGACGAGCGCGCGCGGGCAAACCCACCGGCGGCCCTCACAAGCGGCGGCGTTGAAGGACGACGGCGCCCGGCGAGGCACGGCGGCGGCGCACGACCGGCGACGGTGAAGACGACGCGCGCGGCGCACGAGAACCCAATCCACCGCACCGGGGAGGTCCTCACCTAGACGCGAAGCTCCGGGACGGTTCCAATTAGACGGCGAGGCGGCGACGGCGCGGATCGGCGGCGCGGACCGAGGCAACGGCGGCGGCGGCGCGCGCGCTAGGTTAGGGTTTGGCGCACGGCGGCGGAGGGTGCTTAGGGTTGCGGGGCGGCGCGGCGCGCGCACGGGGGGTGGAGGTGCATTAAATAGGGGTGGCGCGAGGCCCCGGCGCGTGGGCTGCGGCGGCGGCGCGGTCGGACTCGAGTCCGACCCCGAGCCGGTAGCGGCGCGGCGGGAGGAGGAAGCCGGCGGGCGGGGCCCGCCCGTCGGCGAGAGCGGCGGCGCGGGGAGGGTGCGGCGCCCGCCGGGCCGCGCCCGGGCCGAAAGGCTTAGGTGGGCGGCTGCGGCGGCGGGTTTGGTTTTCCTTTTTTTTTCCTTTTTCTTTTTCAAATCCAAATCTTTTTCCAAATAAATTTAAACTACAAACAACCATTGAATTCAAACCAGGATTTGAATCCATCAACCAAAAACCATGCACCAGCATGTATGCAACAGAAAACTCCTATATTTCATTAATTAATTAATAAAAACAATTAAATGCCTATAGAAGCACAACAACCTTATATTCCTTAAGCGAGATCGAAATGTTGCTAAGCCAATTTTAATTAAATTCGAAGTTAAAATTTAGGGTGTTACAAATCCTACCCCCCTTAAGATGAATCTCGTCCTCGAGATTCGGATGGATCAAAGAGATGTGGATATTCCGCTTTCAACTCCTCTTCTCTCTCCCAAGTTGCCTCATCCTCTCGCATGATTACTCCACCGCACCTTGCACATTATAAAGGTCCGGTTTCTTGTAATCCGTGTCAATCCGTCCGAATCTTAATAGGCCGTTCGGCAATGGTGAGATCCCCCCTTCACATCCAACCCATCCATAGGCAACGGTTCCTTATCATGAGGCTTGAGACCTCTCTTTAACTCGCGAGATATGGAACACATCATGCACATCCGCAAGCCGCGCCGGCAACTCAAGTCGGTACGCTA
Organism: Cenchrus americanus; assembly: GCA_947561735.1. Taxonomy (NCBI): domain Eukaryota; kingdom Viridiplantae; phylum Streptophyta; class Magnoliopsida; order Poales; family Poaceae; genus Cenchrus; species Cenchrus americanus. The sequence continues at coordinate 249,294,833 of OX387241.1, forward strand.
CCTCTCCCACTCGTTTCAAGATCCGGAAAGGTCCGATGTAGCGAGGAGACAACTTGCCCTTCACCTTAAACTCGCGCAAACCTCCGATAGGTGACACCTTCGGATACACATAATCGCCCTCTTGGAAGGATACATCTCTCCTCTTCCCGTCCGCATAACTTTTCTCGCTCGGACCGAGCAACTCTCAAGTTCTCTCTCGATGATCCGAACCCCGCCTCTCTCGCCTCCTTGATGATGTCCGCCCCAAACAACCGACTCTCGCCCGTCCGACTCCCGGTACACAACGGTGTTCGCACTTTCTCCCATACAAGGCCTCGAAGGGTGCCATCTTCGACCGGCTTGGTAGCCGTTGTTGTAAGAGAACTCGGCATACGGCAAGCTCTTGTCCCGGCTACCACCATGCTTAAGAGCACACGCTCTCAACATATCCTCCGAGAATCCGGTTCGTCCTCTCGGTCGACCATCCGTCCGTGGATGATAGGTCGAACCGAAATGCAACTTCGTATCCATGGACTCATGAAGTTTCTCCCGTAAACGTGACGTGAACCGAGTACCCCCGTCAGATACAATCCTCTTAGGCACACCATGTAAGCACACAATACGAGACATGTACAACTCTGCCAACCTCGCTCCCCGAATGAGTGGTCTTAACCGGAATGAAGTGAGCTACCTTAGTCAAGCGATCCACTATAACCCATATCGAATCATACCCGGCTGGTGTCCGTGGTAACCCAACTATAAAGTCCATACCAATTTCTTCCCACTTCCATTCGAGCACCTTCAACGGCCGCAACAATCCTGGCGGCTTCGATGTTCGGCCTTAACGCGATGACACGTGTCACACAATGCCACGTGAGCGGCTACATCCCTCTTCATCCCGTACCACCAATACCTCTCGCGACGCATCCCGATACATCTTTGTACCGCTCGGATGAATGGAATAAGCCGAATCATGAGCCTCTCTCAAGATCGTCTTCCGGAGATCTCCCACATCGTGCACACGGATCCGATTCTTGAACCATATCGTTCCCCGATCATCCTCAGTGAAATCCGGGGCCTTGCCCCTCTCCATGGTGTCCCCGATCTCCTTGATCTCCTCATCCTTCACCTGTCCTTCACGAATCTGCTCGCTCCAAAGTAGACTCTACCTCCAAAGTGACTCCCTCGGTGTGAGCGACCATTCCCCGATTGAGTCTCTCGAACTCCTTCATCGGCTCGTCGGGCATCCGGAACGCCAAAGCCGCATTGGCTCCGTCCCTTCCGACTCAAAGCATCGGCAACCGGATTAGCCTTCCCGGATGATACCGTATATCCGGATCGTAATCCTTGATCGGCTCCAACCATCGGCGTTGTCTCGGATTAAGATCCTTCGAGTAAAGATGTACTTTAAGCTCTTGTGGTCCGTGTAGATCCGACACTTGGTCCCCATGATGTAATGTCTCCAAATCTTCAAAGCATGAACCACAAATGCCCGGTTCCGGATCATGCGTAGGATAGTTCTCGCTCATGCTTCCTCAACTGCCTTGATGCGTAAGCTATGACGTGTCCCTCCTGCATAAGAACACAACCCAAACCTTGCCTCGATGCATCACAGTAGATATCAAAGCCCTTCTGCAAGTCTGGCATCACAAGCACTGGAGCGGTCGTCAACCTCTGTTTTAACTCCTCAAAACTCGCCGACGGGCATCGGTCCACTTAAACTCTCTATCCTTCTCCGCTAAGGTGGTGAGAGGCTTCACAATCTTGGAGAACCCCTCGATGAACCGTCGATAGTACCCCGCAAGTCCAAGGAAACTCCCGATCTCCTTAATCGTCCTCGGCGGTTCCCACTTCAACACATCTTCTACCTTAGCCGGATCGATTGCGATACCTCCATCCGTGATGATATGCCCCGTAAAAGAGACTTCCTCCAGCCGTAAATCACACTTGCCGAACTTGGCATACAACTCGCCGCTCTCTCAACTTCCGCAAAACAAGCCTCAAATGGTCCTCATGATTCTTCTCGCTCTTAGAGTAAACCGAATATCATCAATAAACACCACAACGAACTTATCCAAGTACTCCATAAACACCTTGTTCATCGAGATACATAAAGTAGGCGGTGCATTTGTCAACCCAAAGGACATAACGAGATACTCATACAGTCCATACCCGGTGGTGAATGCGGTTTTAGGAATATCCGACCATCCGATCTTCATCCGATGATAACCGAACGCAAATCAATCTTAGAGAACACCTTAGCACCTCTCATCCGATCAAACAAGTCTTCAATGCGAGGCAATGGATACTTATTCTTGATAGTGACCTCATTAAGCAATCGATAATCCACACACATCCTCCGAGTACCATCCTTCTTCTCAACAAAGATAACCTAGGTGCTCCCCAAGGTGATGAACTAGGACGGATAAACCCCTTTTCCAACAATTCATTAATCTGTTTCTTAAGTTCTATCAATTGTGTACTAGACATTCTATATGGACGTTTAGAAATAGGAGCGAGACCGGGTAATAGATCAATAACAAATTCAACATCTCGGTCAGGTGGCATACCTGGCAACTCCTCTGGAAACACGTCCGGGTACTCATTAACCACCCCGATATCCTCCAAAGCTCGCCATCCACCGCCGCACGAACCTCCCGCATCCGACGGTGGATCAGCCCACAAGTTCAATCTTTTCCCCGCTAGGACCAGTGAGAAGAACGGTCCTCTTAGCACACTGTATCGTTGCATCATGAGTGCCCAACCAATCCATACCCAGTATAACATCAAGATCCTTCGATTCCAGCACTATCAAGTTTGCCCAAAAATCTGCTCCCATGATCTTTAGTCTAACATTAGGACACATGTATAAAGACCTCATATCCCCCCTGGTGATCTAACTAGCATGGTTTGTTTCATGGGACACATGGGTATGCTATGCTTTGCCACAAACTGAGCAGATATAAATGAATGGGAAGCTCCGAATCAAATAATACCGATGCGGGGATAGAGTTGACAAAGAACATACCAAGCACCACGTGTGGATTCTCCCCGAGCGGTCTCGGTACTCACGTGATTCACCCCCGCCACCGCCCCGATTCTCGCGGCCTCTTGTTGCTCCGCGCGAGTCCGGTTCCCGCTCCTCAACCGCCGCATCCGCCGGTTCCGCACGGGGGTGCCTGGGGGGTGCCTCTTAGGACAGGCATTAGCATAATGCCCGACCTCTCCACACTTGAAACAAGTGTTGCCTGCGGGAGTGTGTGGGGCGCCTGGCCTCACGGGTGTACCAATAGGAGTCATCGGACGATGCTGCGGGTACGCGGGGTGTGGAGTCCGCGGTCCAGGGCGCGGAAACTGCTGTGGAGTGCGCTGGAACCGCCGGAACCGCCGCGGCCGGGCGTGCGATACTCGCTGGCTGCCGGCCATAACCTCCTGACGGGCCTCCTGGACGGAACGGGGCTCCCGGCGGTGAAGTAAAACGGGGGCGAGTGTGGCTCCCGGACCGCCCCGGAGTAGTAGCCTTCCTCTTCAACTCCCCCCAACTCTCTCGCGCATGGATTCCGGAACAATAGCCTTGTCAAGCGGCCGCCGGAAAGTCCGGAAGGTATGTGACGTCGGTGGTAACGGAGCGGTCCGGCCCAAGCCCTCCAAGAAGCGCTCCCCGCTTCTTCGGATCATCCGCTACCTCCTCCGGTGCATAGCGAGACAACTCAATGAACCCGTCCCGATACTCGGCCCACCGACATCCCTCCCTCGCTTGAGAGAGAGGAACTCCTTCTTCTTAAGCCTCATGACCCCGACAGAATATGATGGTTCCGGAAGCTCTCGGTGAACTCCTCGCCAAGTGATGGTGTTGGGTGCAGCATGGGCGGTCGTGTAAGCATCCCACCAAGCTCCCGCATCCCCGGAGTCGACCCAGCGGCAAAAACGAACCTTCTCTCTCGTCATCGCACCGAGCCGTGGTGAGCATCTTGCCCACGCGTCTTCGGCCAATCATCGGCGTCAAGTGGATCCGCAGCATGTGTGAAAACCGGTGGACGATGGCTCATGAACTCCCGGTGCCTCGTTCATAGGCGCCGGCTGCTGTGGCGGTGGTGGTGGCGGATTGTTAGCTTGAGCCCGCAGGTTGGCCACGGTGTCCGCTCAAGTTCGCAAGAGGCCGCACCGATTCCGAAAGAACCGCCGCATAGGGTCCATGGGTGGCGGTGGAGGTGCACTGCTCGAACTGTTGCCTCGACCTTGGCGAACCACCGGAGGCTGATCAACCCCTGATCCGGACCTGGTGTTTACCATCCGAGCGTTAGAAACACCGATTTAGATGATGATAACAATTGAAAAGTCGAAAAGATAATAATGCTGAATCCCAGAATAAGACAGATTCTGATAGCTGTAAAGAAACCAAGATATCTTTCTGTTCCAGTAACCAAAATTCACGAATTTTTCTGGAGATATGGTGTATGAAATTACTGAACTAACCCAACTGGTTTTGCCTCAATCGGAGGTCTACAACTCGAGATATAAAATAATGAAGACAGGTATGTCAGCAGGAATTGACAGATTTCTGTTAGCTCAATGTTTCGTCCATAACTCCCAGAATATTAATTGGATATAGCTGAATTTTTGACAGAAAATCAGATATGAAATTTGTGAACTAACCCCACTGGTTTTACTCAATTTGGAGTTCTGTAGCTCGAGATAAAATTAAAACAGTACTGCTGTGTCAGGAAGTAACGCGAACAGATTCAGCACTACAATACTCCTTAAGATAGATAAAATATGATAGATAAAGAATTACGAAATTATAAGATAAAAGATAGGTGGAACAGAACTTAAACCCACTAATCAAACTCTATTACTAAACCAATGTCATTGTGGCATTAATCCACAACACATTGCAATCAACCAAAAATCCAAATCACGGATGTTCACAACCCAAGCATTCAAGCACACCACTATCTAACTCATCGTTCCAACGTGTCGTTTCTAACGTTTACAGACTCGATAACAGAAAGATAAAGACTTCTAACACCTAGCTCCTATGGCCAAATAATCCTGGTGCGGGACCCAAGTGAACCATAGCTTGTTCTTGCAGGTCTTGGCGACATGGCAGGCCAGTCCTCTCCATCAGCTTGCACCTCATCTTCATCCTCGCCTGCGATCACTGCTTTGAGCCTCTTGATCTCTCTCGCGGTCTTCATCTTGCTGGTCACGGAGATCTTGAAGCTCCATGAGAGTGTCATCCAAGTTGGTATTTAGAGCGGCTACGTGACCCACTTGCATTGCATAGCGTGCTCCCAGAATTTCATTGGCCATTGGAATTTCACTGCCCACAGCTCCAGAGCGACGGCGGGGTAGATCTCCCCACCCAGAGTTGGTGAGGTGATGAGCTTCCTCGTAGCACCAAGCGGATAGAGCCCTCCTAGCTGCATCATCTCTTCCGGCTGCGAAGGTAGCTCTGGTAGCTAGAGCTTGATGGACAACAACCTCGTACACCCCTCCATCCAGCGGGTTATCTTCCAGGATGCGCACAGACACATCCCACTGGGTCGGGTAGCGAGGGTGAGTCCTCTTCAGTCCCACGTAGTCGATCGTCACGTTCAGCTGAAGACGCTGGAAGAGCCTCCTCAACTTAGACGGAAAGCGTGCATGCCCTCCATCGTGGTGACAAATGACCACCTTCCACTTCTCTGGCGCAGGGTGATCCTCAGCATCTCCATCTTCTGGGTCAGAGTCCTCAGGGTCTGAGGGGTCTTCTGGATCATCTCCTTGCTCTGGCTCCTCATCTGACTCCTCCTCAGGCTCTTGCTCTTCCTCTGACTCTTCGGGCTCATCATCCGATATCTCAATCACAGCGGGCGGAGGAGCTTGCTCTGAAGCAGAGCTTGCTCCACTTCCCTCTCCAGAAGCTTCCTGATGCTCCTCACTGTCGCTTGAGTAGCGAGTAGAAGTCCCGGTCCTCCAGGTACCTAGGAAAGCGGTAGGCACCCGAACGCGTGGTCTTCAGCCGACGAACCATCTAAGATAGATGAGACAGTGCAGATTACTAAAAGAGACAAGATCAAGCTTAGATAACAAAAGCAAATAAGGATAAGATTAAACCAAGATTAGATGTAATAAAATAGAGTAAGCAAGCTAAGCTATGTGTGGCTTCTAATGTTATAAAATCCTTAATTTTCGACCAGTTCTAACTAGGCTAACGTCCTACAGTCAACACGGCTCTGGTACCACTTTGTCACACCCGGATTTAAGGACAAACCCGAATGCAAGAATACATGTGCGCCAGGATCAAGTTACACACATGCATCGACGCAGTGAATACCACAACACGAGTGTAAAAGCGTAAAGAGAGTATTAAACAGTTATTACGGACCGAATGTCTCAACTAAACAATCGTTCGAGTAGCTAACGACGGAAAAGAAACACACGTAGAAGTCCTCCACGGCACCGACCGGAGAACGGACGCCTAGAACCCATCAAACTCATCATTGTAGTCTTCAAAACGCCCATCCGAGCAGCGACGGCCGGGTAGTGTAGATGCAATACATAAACAACAAGCGTGAGCACATGTCGTACTCAGCAAGGAAAAAGTTCTATAACAACATGCAAGGCTTTATGGTGGAAGTGTTGGCTCATAAGCAAGTCAAGCATTTTAGTTGGTCAAGTTTTATTAAGCAACAGTTACTAGCAAGTGTATGTATATACCAAACCCAGATAATAAAATGCAACAGATCCATAAAATGTAATGCACCAGTTTAAAAGTTCCATCTTCCATAGAATTAATCATGTGAGGGTCCAGGCCGCTCTTGACCGTGAGCACGGCTAACTAGTTAGTTTTACACTCTGCAGAGGTTGTACATCTTTACCCACAAGTCGCGTAAAAACTCAAAAGAGTTTTGGACCCAACCATGCGGTGTTTGCAAGGCACCATACCACACTTCCGAGGTGTGATTGCATAGGGACGCTACGAGGCCGTTACAAAGATCCCCGGATGAAGGCCGCCCGCTAGGTTACCCGGTCGGTGCAACGTATAAAGCTCCCGGACGAGTACCGTGTCTTAGCTAAGCCCACACCCCGCGCCCGAGCAGTCCATACGTCACTACCCGCCGCCCCCCAACCCTTATCGGGTAAAGCATACCTAACATCTAGTTCACTAATTAATAAGCCAAGACAGAGCCATATGTCTTGTGGTAGTACTTGTTTTCCCGGGTGGTCGCTCCATGTTCCGATTAACAAAGTAAAGTGTTCTTGCATTACATGAAATGATGACATAAATAAAGCCATATTAACAAGTGTTCATTAAACCATCCCAAAACCAAGTGAAGCGCTAGCAAGTGCTACCCAACATAAAGTAAACCCGGTTGATCAAGGCATAGGATAACAAAGCTAGTCGAACCTTAGTAGTAGGACCCATCAATTTAATGCATAGCAAAAGTAAACAACGGTGTAATTAAAATGCATGTTGTAATAGGAATTTAACGGGAATGCAGCAAGGACTTGCCTTCTACCAGCACCGGAAACCGCTCGGGGTCTTGATACTCTTCAACGAAGGCGAAGTCCCCGAATTGCTCGTACGCTACGCTCCACACATCACATACAAGCAAGCAATGGAAATAAATAAGAAACAGTACACCAATCATCTCAAACAGTAACAAAAGCGACAGGAACCTATTCTACTCGTCGAGACGATCGCGTGGATATAAAGAACGCTGAAAACGGAGTTAAAACGACGAAGTTATGATTAAAACAAGTTTTAGGACTTATTTGCAAAGAAATTTAGGGCTAAGGGTTAAAACAAAAGAAAACAGGACTAATCTGTGAAAGTTTTATAAGGTGGAAGGGTATTTGTGTTAAACAGAGAAAACCCGGGGTTTTATTTGCAAAAATGCGCGGTTAAAGATAAGGGAGCTGATCTGGTCCCTTGGATCCAGATCGGGCGGCTTGGATCAACCCGTAACGGTTTGACCCGGGGCTGCGGTTTGACCGGGCGGCTTGGGCGCGTGGTGGCCGTCGGATCTGCATCTAGCGGTCACGGTGCCGCGCGAGCGCGGGGACGGCGGGGGTGCCGCCGGCGGCGAGCGCAGAGCGGCGCGCGCGCGGCGGCGGCGCGCGCGGGGCAAAACAGGGGCCGGGGTGCCCCAACCGGCACGGGGATTGCACCGCGACGACGAGCGCGCGCGGCAAACCCACCGGCGGCCCTCACAAGCGGCGGCGTTGAAGGACGACGGCGCCCGGCGAGGCACGGCGGCGGCGCACGGCCGGCGACGGTGAAGACGACGGCGCGGCGCGCGAGAACCCAATCCAGCTGCCCCGGGGAGGTCCTCACCTAGACGCGAAGCTCCGGGACGGCTTCAATTAGACGGCGAGGCGGCGACGGCGCGGGTCGACGGCGCGGACCGAGGCAACGGCGGCGGCGGCGCTGCGCGCTAGGTTAGGGTTTGGCGCACGGCGGCGGAGGGTGCTTAGGGTTGCGGGCGGCGCGGCACGGGGGGTGGAGGTGCATTAAATAGGGGTGGCGCGAGGCCCCGGCGCGTGGGCCTCGCGGCGGCGGCGCGGTCGGACTCGAGTCCGACCCCCGAGCCGGTAGCGGCGCGGCGGGAGGAGGAAGCCGACAGGCGGGGCCCGCGTGTCGGCGAGAGCGGGCGGCGCGGGGAGGGTGCGGCGCCCGCCGGGCCGCGCCGGGCCGAAAGGCTTAGGTGGGCGGGCTGCAGCGGCGGGTTTGGTTTTCCTTTTTTTTTCCTTTTTCTTTTTCAAATCCAAATCTTTTTCCAAATAAATTTAAACTACAAACAACCATTGAATTCAAACCAGGATTTGAATCCATCAACCAAAAACCATGCACCAAAGATGTATGCAACAAGAAAACTCCTATATTTCATTAATTAATTAATAAAAACAATTAAATGACTATAGAAGCACAACAACCTTATATTCCTTAAGCGAGATCGAAATGTTGCTAAGCCAATTTTAATTAAATTCAGAAGTTAAAATTTAGGGTGTTACATGAGTCCAAGCATGTGTGTGCAGCTGCCATGCCTCTGCATCGTCTCTCCATGATGCCTTCCTTTGTCTGGATATATCACAGTCAAGCAGTGTAAAGAGGCAGCAGTAAGTTCAACCATACATGCCAATAGTTTGTTTTCTTGCTTACTAGTTCTATAACGTGGTGTCAAATGTGGTCACGGACATGCTATATTCAGTACAAGATATCTGATACTTGGGGTTTGAGGTACTGACATTTTTTTCCTAGTAAGCACAAATAGTTTTGCACGCCATCCAGCCAGCGGCAATGACTGTAGACGTCCTGGCTGACCTCCCAAACCACTATTTGCATACCTGCACTCGAGCCGAGCCATGGCTCACCGACCATTCTCAGCACGCTGGTGAGATCCCCGTTCTTCCCTTTTTCTATTGTGCCTCTTCAGCATTCTTTGTGGTGTGGACCATCAATCTGAACAAGCTTTGGCTTGTACTTGATGTTTTGCTCCCGTAACTGAACAAGTGACAAAAATATATCCATCCTTGTGATTTCTCTGTTTGCCTGAAAACAAAAAATCAGCATACAGCTCAACAACTATTGGAGCTAGAAATGAGCTACACAAACCAAAGGCTCCTCTACCTCGACAAGAAATCACGCTCATATCTTGCCATCGCAGAGTTCCATCGGTCCTTTTAAGATTGTCAGACCAAAACCACGTATGTTGTCGGCTACCTCCAAAAAGAGTCCCCTTCCCTGACAAAGCATCTGCAGATTTTTTTATAGGCAAGTTATCTTCATATTCTGCATTTAGTGGGAGAGAGGGGGGATAGCAGTAATCAAAGTACAGTTTTTCACCTCAACAAGCATCTGACCAGGTGGCGAAAGATCTTCGATGATTATAGAGCAAACCATAGTTTTCTCTGCAACCTCATAGGCCCATGTGGCATCACCATTTTTGCTGGCATATAGGTTGTCTTTCAGGATGACACCACTGTCTTTGTCGATCAACTTAATAACCATAGCTTGAACTCATCACTGTCTTTGTCTTTGTCACTGTCTTTGTCTTTGGAAAAGCAATGAATACCTTAGGTTGTGACCAAGATCGGTGCAATTTATGTATATTTGAAAAATTGCAGTATTCTCAAAAAATATTAATAGAATACTAAAGTTTGTGAATTAACTATTTTCATTTGATATCTTTGCTTTGTTGAATGTGTTGTGTATTGCACTATAAATTTGCATTGCCCGTAGCAACGCACGGGCACGATCCTAGTCAACCTAAACAATAGTTGGAGGACTAAACTGGCCGACACAAGAGTTCAGGGCGAACTTGACCTTTTGCTAAGAGTTCAGGGGTAATTTTACCTATTTTGCCAAAACAAAACCAACCGTGAAGTGCTTCGGCCCTGCTTAGTTTCTCTGCAAATTTTTTCACCCCCGTAACATCGAATATTTGAACAAACTTACATAGTATTAAATGTAGATGAAAAATAATTAATTACAGAAATTGCAATAACTTTGCAAGATGAATTTTTTTAAATATACTTAATCCATTATTTGACAATGTCATGTTACAATACACATGTGCTTAAGATGGATTAATTAGTTTTTTATTAGGATCTGAACACCCCTTCTAGTATCTCATGAAATATTCATGTGACACCGCAAAGGTTTTCACATCTAGACCTAAACATAGCACTAGTTTCATGTCTCGATATCGTCCCAATCTAGTTATGGGATGGGTAAAGTAGGGTTGATGATGAGCGAGGGACATATGCCCTAACTATTCCTTTGAGGATATGAATTAAGAGAAAACATGATACTGGCTTGTGGTGACACACATATCATTTGGAACAGTGTGATGATAGTCTTTTGTGCACACACTTTCTTTCCAATTGTACCAAAGATATATTGAGATTCGAACTTTGATGCTCTGGCATGACTCGGCAACCTAAAAAGGAAGCCATTGTGTTCGAGTAAGCTTCATGTGGTGTTTAGTAAGTTTCCTGTCTCACTATCCTTCAAACTATGTGATGGGTAGAGTAGGGTTCATCAAACGAAGACATGTATTATGATGAGCGAAGGACATATGCCCCTAACTATTCATTCGGTGTTATGGATGAAGCAAAAACGTTTTTTTATAAAGGAAGCTTTTTATTAAATTTCAAGGTCATTACATCGAGTTGATACAATGTCTTGAAATACTTCCGACCTCTGCATAGCGTGATGCACACAGTCTAAAAAGATGAGAAAAACCCAAAACACTTTAATGGCAATCAATTCGAAGACTAGACCGCCACCCATGTGCATGGGTAAAGAACTCCTTGACCACCTGCGCCAAACGTAGCGATGCCGCAGCAACCAAATCCTGTGAGGTTGGCCTCTGTAATATAGCCCATGTACGGAGCAAGTGTATAATCAAGTAGATAACCTGCAGTGGAAAAGTGTTATGTTTGTTCCTGAAGATGATATCATTTCTGCATAACCACAACGACCAACAAGTAGCAGCCGCTCCTAGCAGAATTAGTGGTTTCAAATCTTTTTCAAGACCGCATAGCCAACTCCCAAACATATTGGACACACTACGAGGTTGAGACAATCCTAAAGCCGCATGAATCATAGACCATACTGCCTGAGCAAAACGACAGTCAAAGAAAAGGTGTTGAATTGTTTCATCTTTGTGGCAGAAACAACAAACTTTGCTTCCTTGCCAACTGCGCTTTGCTAAATTATCTTCTGTTAGAATTACTCCTCTTTGCAAGTACCACATAAAGATCTTTATTTTCAAAGGGACTTTTAATTTCCACATGCGCTTGTTTAGGTTGGGATATCACTATGAATCATTGCCAAGTAATGAGATTTCGCTGAGAACTGTCCATTTGGATGTAGGTTCCATCGAAACTCATCAGATTCCTGACTTAGCACAATGTTAGCAAGACGTGGAACCAGATCGTTCCATGCTGTTAACTTGCAGCCTATGAGATCTCTTTGCCAAGAAATATTTAAGGGTGAGGTGCTGAAGACTTCTGCAACTGTATCTTGTTTGTGTCGAGCTAGCTTGTGGTGACACACATATCATTTGGAATGATGTGGTGATAGTATTTTGTGTGTGCATATTATTTCAAATTGTACAAAAAATATATTGAAATTCAAGCAAAGCAGACTTGGCTAAGTTGTGTCGATCATGGCCATGAAAGCGTCAGGTCCGGGCACTAAAAGAGACATGTTACATGGTTAGGGTTAGTGTTTGCGAGCAATGCTCGATGATATTGATATATAAAAGACGAGAAGTCCAGCAATACATTGACATAAGCGGTATGACGCGGGGAAAGCAATGTTTGAGGGGAGAGGAATGATGCCTGTTTAACATGAAATTAAACACAACGTGATGGATTGCGCTTTTGCCTATCATCTTGTGGGACCAAATAATACGATTAAAAATATTTCAATCATCAGTGGATAAATAATAGTACATCCAAATGAAAAACATGATTATCTGCACTCCAGTTTTTTTTCTTTTAATAAGCGCAAGCCGGGTATTGAAAAGTTAGTCAACTCGTAGCACGTACCTCCCGCAGGATTGAGATCCGGAGGTGGATAAAAATACAACCGACGCAAAAACGAGTGCATCTGCACGGCATGTGATGCAGCGGGGATAAATAAGCCGAGAAAACACGGCGATTCAAACCGTCATCACGCCGGTGGTTTGTCAGATCCAATTGCTCAAGTCAAGTGTATTTTGTATCATTGCGGAATGCCGTGTGGGAAAATGAGTTAGGATTAGTGGATCGATGTGGATGACAAGGATGATTATTAGGGACAAAATATCAATGTGCTGCGGTGGCCGGTGGTTGGGGATCAGATCAGAGAGTTGTTTTCTGCCCCCAATTTTTACTGTACATATTTTAACAAATCAGAATTGTTCTCATCTCTTTTTAATTTTATTATTTCTTCTCGTCGGCGGTCAAAGAATCCTAGGAGCGTGCATGAAGCGGGGCGGAGCCGCTAGCTGCGGAGAGGGAATCCAGGGATCGGAGTGCGCCGGATCGGCCAGACCCAGAGGGGCGCACGCCGACGAGGAATTCGTGGCATCACGGGGCTCCTACACTACAGTGCGTACGGTGCCGGCGCCGGTGGCCCCGCCGGTCAGTTCCATAACTCGGTACGCGCCAAAAGGCCGTGATCGGACCGACGACGACGACGGACACTGAATGCTCCGAGCTGCTGGAGTAATACGACGACGACGTACGGAGTACGTGTATTTACGTTGCCGTCGATCGATCACCTCCAACGGCGAAACGGATTAAACGCGCGCCGCGCAAACTGTACCCAATGCTGGGATTGCGCCCCAGCGCCGCCATTACGAGCTCCTCGCTGCTGAGCACGGACACGACGATCCGGTCTTTACTCCTATCAGCACACTTGAGCAGCAACGGCACCAATGAATAGCAAAGTATAAACTTCTTGAATGCGTTTAAGAGGTCGTCATCGGCGCACGGACATGAGCAGTGCGTGTGATATGTGCCGAAGAAGGCGGCACATGTTTGCGGGGAAGACGGTGACGCCGGAACAGTTCGAAATCTTTGGATTCCTCCGGCGGCTTGCCACCGAGCTAGGGAGGGACAGATAGCTCGCCGTTGGACAATTCTCCAGGGCCAACCCCGTGCACGAGGTCACAGGTCAGGGACCATCCTGGACCTGCAGCGCCGAGCGCGCCGCTGCTGTGATCGTCCAGGGGGCCACCGGCGACGAAATAGTGGAGGGAAAGGAAAGCGGGGTGCTCGGCCAAGCTGTGCCACTCACTGGCCTGGCGTGTAGTACGTGTACTAGTACCGTGTTTTGCTCCGTGAAAACACCTTTGTCTTTAGCGGGCCGGCCGATGGTTTAACACAACTGGGACCGACGACACGTACGGGTCTTGTCCCGGTGAGGATTCCGTTAATTAGAACGGGACGGACAACCCGACACGGCGGCCGCGCGCGCAAACGATTTCCGGGCGCTCGTGGGTGGGGAACAGGATGGCGAGAACGGGGGACGACCTCGCCGCTGCCGCTATCTAGGTCCTCACGCGCGGTTTCTTTTCGATTTTCACGATGCATGCCGCCGGCGTCCTGCTACACTACAGCGCACTTGCTAAAAAACGAGTCTTTTACACGCTATTATAAAATAGCGTATGCATCACGTATGATCAAATTTTTAGAAATTTTCAATGCATATTTTTCCATTTTTTACATGTGAGCTATTTCCGTCAATTTCATCTAACACGGTCAATGATCATGTTTTTGACCCATGTGTTAGCCTCTTCTCTCGTCTCCTTCTTGCGGCCAACACGTTATCCTCTTCTCCCATCTTCTTCCTCTTTGGGCGTCGCTACTCCCTTTCCCCCCTCCGAGTGCGTCGAGCCCTACCTTGCCTCGGTGCGTGATGCGCCCCCGTCCAGACTCTACACATGTCGAGCTCCTGCTAGCCTGCTCCGTGGGGATCGACGGGGAGGGAGAAGGTTGGCACGTGGTCGCCGAGGAGCTCCGTGGACACTAGGGAGCAAGTCCGCACATCCAAGATGGAGAGGACTAGTTGTCGTCGCCGGAAGTTGTCTGCCGGCGCCATCCGTAAGAGAGGGAAAGGGTGGAGAGGAGGATGACGCATGAAGGTGAGAGAGGCACCAGCTCTTTCGATATAGATGTCCGAACGGGCCGCCCGGCCCGGCCCTGGCACGGGCCCGGGGTGGCCCGCTCTTTATCGTGTCGTGCCGAGCCCGACCCTCAATTCCACCGTGTCGTGTCGGGACGGCCCCACGGGCCGTGCCGACCGCCCAAGCACGGGCTCATCGTGCCGTTTCGGGCCGGGGGCGGCCCGCCATAGCCCGAAGACTAACCCACGGGCCGGGCCGCCCCACCCGCCCGCGAAGGGTGCCGCCGCGACGCCGCCTCCCCCACGGCCAACTTCGGCTACTCCGCCGCTAGGCGCAGGCCGCGGCCGCCGCAGTCCTCTTGCCTCCCGCGGCGAGCGGATGCGGAGCCGGGGAGATGGAGCCATGGAGGGAGATGCCGAGAGGGGTGGCGGCGCGGCGGAGCGCGAGGTGAGCGGTGGAGGGAAGAGGGGCGGGGACCGCCGGGCCCGAGAGGGAGACGGGACGGGCGCGCGTGGCGAGGAGATCGGGAGAGGGAGACAGATGTGTGGCCTGTGGGGGCGGCGACCACGCGCAGAGCCGGCGCCCGGCGATGGAGGTTCTGGAGGAGAGGCTGAGAGGAGGAGCGGCTTGGGCGCCGCCTCACGAGCCGCGAGGGAGAGGCGAGAAGGCCGTCGCCTTGTCACATGCAAGGGAGGGAAGGTGGGCAGGCGGCGGCGGTGTGGTGGAGATAGAGAAGGATAGGGCTAGGGTTTGTTTTCTCCATTATATATGACGAAAACTGGGGTTAAGCGGGCCTTACCAGGCCGACCTTCTTTATTTCGTGTCGGGCCGTGCCGCCCGGCGTGCTGGGGTGGCGGCCCACGCCGGGCACGGCTAGCGGGCGGGCCGGCCCGAGCACGGTGGCTAGCGGGCTGTGCCGTGCTTGGGCCGGGCCAAAACCGCGTGCCTTCGGGCGGGCCGTCGTGTTGCGGGCCAAATGACCATCTATAGCTTTCGACCACCGCCTCTGCTTCACACCCACGCCGCCACCACTGCTCTGCATGCCCGAGACCCTGCATAAGCTCAGAAAGCCGCGGGGAGGGAGAGGGGCGCGTCGAGCTCCAATGGATGCCAAGGAGCTCCTTTGTCACTGGCATGGACGCGATGGATGTGCTGACCGTAGAGCACTGATGCCACGAGAAGGGAGGAGGGGTGTGTCGTGAAGGTGCAATAGGGGTAGGTGTTGACGGTATATATTCGTGTTAAAGTTCAGGTGGACTTGCAAGCGGACAATTGCTCCGTCGTAGTCAAGGGACCCTTCTTCCCTCGAGTGATGAACCCAAGGTATCGAATCCGTGGAACAATGTGTGACTCAAGAGTTGAGCTAATAAAGCTGAGAATCTTTGATCTTCGAAAGGTGAAACCTATGCATCTAATCTTAAAGAACATCACAAAAACGAATCTAATCTATTGAAAGCCGGAGGTAGCAAGAGATAGAGGGGGATAGATAAACCAATTTAGAGAGATTGGATCAAGCCTTCGTTGAAGTTCCGAATAAAGGAAGAAGTAGCAAGTTCAATCTCATAAAAAGCTTCTTTAAACCATGGTTTCCCATCCGACTCCGAAAATGGCCGCCTTTTGGAGCCACCGTTCTGTCACAACGCACCGCTATTCACGCGGGTTAGTCTAGGGCGAGTCCAAGGACAAGTTGAAATCTCTCGGAAGGTCAGGCGTGCACCTCTAGCCACCATGGCTAGAAGAACATCCTCGGTGATCTATCTCGAGAATAGATCTTAAGATATGAAAAGCCGATCGAAATCAAAGATGTAGGAGAAACACTTGATCGCTAGAAATCGGATTGCAACTTGATAACTCAACATTACATGATACATGAATCAAGATCACAACCGGGATCCTACCTTGATCTTGCTTCTAGCTCTGGGAACTCCGACATGGTCTTCCTTGCAAGGTTCCCACGCCGGCTAGGAAGATCCTAGTCAACTAGCTCGACCCTCTCCTCTCCGAGATGGTGTCCCTCTCTTCTCTGCTCCTCGGCGTCCGATGACGAATGAGTTGATGCGTGGCTCTTGGCCTTAGGGCTATAAATAGTCCGAATGGTGGCTAGGTCAAAGGGGGTCGACTGGGCTTGGAAATGGGCTGGGCCGGCTGGCCTGGGCCCATTTCGGCCCAGCCGACGGCCTGCTTTGCCTGGTGTTGGTTCTCGAGTCTTCTAGATCCTTCCCCCTTCTACATGTGGGCCCTTGTCGTCACTTTCTCTCTGGATTGTATGAAGCTCCTTGTCCCACAAGATTCAGCACTTTTCTGACTGGGTCCTCGGAGTTTTTCATCTTCTCGGGCTTGGTCCCTGGGCTTCTTGGAGTCATGTTTACTTCATTGCTCGACTTGTACCGGGCTTCAAGGTCTTGTCACAAAGTGCTTGATGAACTTATCCCGGAAGTCTTGCTTTCAACACTAAAACCCTGCATAAACAGTAAACTCCAAAACCGACATGCACGAATGAACTTGTTATACCAAGGGGGTTAGTACCAATGGATAAGATATAAAATTCATGCCAACACCGAAGGTAAACTCATGGTTAGGTTGACGGAATTTCACCGTCAAAAGTAGGGCATGGCTTGACGCGCCCGCAGGATGGCAGGGAGTGGCAACACCCAAGAAGCAGGGACAAAGGCGGGATTGGATGGTTGGAGGGGCTCATTTCTTTTCTTCTACCTCCATCCCCGCCTTATTCATCTTCCCTCTTTTCCCTCCTCTTCTTCCTTTTTCTCTCCTCTTATTTCCATGGAGTTTGTAGGGGGGGAGCTTGAGCCCCACCGCCAGATCCATCCTTGCCAATAATGAAGAAGATGTGAGAAGAGGCCGACGTGCGGACCCACACGAGAAAGATATGAGAGTAGAGAGTGACACATGGACATCATAGATAGGATCGTTGACAATGTTAAATAAAATTGACGGAAGTGGAAGGATTTGAGGGCTCTACAGTTACGGGCTCCAAGGAAGGATAGCTTGAGGATAAGGGGTAAAATTGGAATAACTGTTTGAGGTGAAGACAACTTAACACAGTTACTCCCTGAAACGAACGGCAATGGCATTGAAGGGCGTGAAAATTAGATTTGATGATACTGAAGGGAGTGTTATCATCATACAAAACTATATAAGTGATCCCCATTAAGGAATTCTCTCCAACCTCAATTTGCCACATCAGCATCCACCCTCTTCTTTACTCACGCACGGAAGCTCAAGCGTGTCAGCATCTCGACTCTCCACTCTCTTCTTCATCGGCAAACTCTCGTATCTCTTCTTTAATGGCAAGCTGCATCAGAAAGATCAAGTGTCTCCCCCACTAATCCTTCTTTACTCATCCACGTTCCCACTTTCACTCCTGCAACCATTAATCCTTTCCCTCTCCCCACCATATTCCCAACCGAGCTGAATTCCTCAATCTATCTGTAGCCTGTTCTTCCTGTTCAGTTCCTCTTCAGCCTTTGCCACGAGGTGGCAAGCAGCCAGCACCTCTCCACACGTGGTCCATGTGCGCATGCCTGGTCCTACTACTCTTCGTCGTTGTCGTCCTGGAGTGAGAGTAGCATGGTGGTGTCTCTTTCTGCCTGGCTCCACGTGTGAATCTTTGCGCTGCGCAGCGGTGAATTGGTGGAGTTTCAGGCTTCCTGCCATTGAAACTCCGTCTTGAACTGGAATGCTTTTGGAGGGTCGGGTGCTCGATGCAATGCCAGCTACTTGGCTTCATGTTGGTGTGACAACCCGCCCAGGAAAATACCGTACTATCGCCTAAACCAATCCACTTTGGTCATCAAGCGATAATAAAGTATCATCCTGTCATTAGTTGTCGGGTTAACGCCCAGTAAAATCACTTGCATAACAATAAGGATCGACATATATTCAATAAAACTCATGCGAAGGTGAGTCTAGAGTACAACACCATTTAAATCCGAATTGTTACAAACCATTGTTCATGACATAAAGTAAAAGTTCAGAGTTCGAAAACAGGAGACCGTACGTGAACATCACTGGTCGTCATCCCCCCGGTCAACAATACCTGCAACAACAATTTTAAAGCAAGGCTGAGTATACTAATACTCAGCAAGACTTAACCGTCGGGTGATAACTACATCACCAAACTCTAGACATGAGAGGCTTTTATGGCCAGTGGAGTTCTTTTGCTGAAAAGCAACAAAGTATGTCCTTACTTTCAGTATTTTAGCACAAGTTCTAGTTGATTACCATTACTAAGTGTGCCAACTAATTCAATCAAGAATTGTACAAACAATTATTTCAAGCAATAATATTCACCAAGTTCCATCATTACGGGATGTCATGGCCAGTTGATTAAGCAGTCTCAGATAACGGTGAGAGGCCGACAATCGATTGATTTAAACCTTGCAAGGTAAACCTAAACACACGGTAGGGTGCCCCCGCGAGGACAACCATCCAGGCGGTTCCCAAAAGTCCTCGGCTTGGGATTGAATCTTACAGTCTTGGGTACAAGGCTAGTTGGCATACCCCACGAGGCATCCAACATCACACAAGTACCCCCCTCCCCCGGTAGCTAGCCGGGTAGGTGATTACTCAAGAGTAGTAATAGTAAGTTCCCCGCACCGTCTCATTAAGGTACCAGGCTTACCGGTCCCATTCCCGACAAGTGCTTAGTACGCTCAAAAGCTTAGCCCCTGAAAGCCACTGGACCGGAGCACAAATCCCATGCTCTTACCATGTGAGCAATCCATTTATAAAGATCTTATGAATCCAACATAAGAACCTATTCTCGTGAGTGACGAACATCACTCGACTTCTACTGGATCCTGTAGCATAGCAGCTATCGACCTAGCATACTAGTGATAGAGCATAGGTACCTAGGGTTTATGCATCTAGGGTTCCAATTCAACTCATGAAACGTAAAATGCACAATCATAGTAAAGGTAATGACATAAGTTTAAAAGACAGGGTTAATGATCTGGGGCTTGCCTTCGCTGGCAAGGTTGGCCTTGGGCCCTTTTGGACTTTGGTCCAGGTCTTGAGTTACATCCACGTACGGCAGCTCTTCGTCAGCACCTTCGCCTCCTCCTTCCCGCACGAGCGTATATCTACCGTCTGGAAGATCTACACGAGGATGCAATTACAAGATTTACTTAACGATTTTTAATTTAATTACCAACAACAAATGACAACCAGGGGTGCATCGTTGACCACATTCACCTAGATAAGAAATACATTCAGCATACTCTTCCAAAAAGGAATAGTATGCGGCTCTTTTATTATTTAATCTTTTAATGGTGACTGTGTACACATTTATGGAAATAAATTAATTTAAATCTCACCATACAACAATGGGTTGGTCTTCATCTTTTTAAAATGATTTACAACCAATCATAAAGCCACTAGGTGTGTAGGTGGTGATTTTCTCATTTACTTTACTATTAAGCTTTAATTTGCTTCCCTAGATTTTATTCACAAAATTAATTAATAAAATTCAGTGGGGTGTGTTATGAAGTACTATAGATCAAAACAAAACCTTTGCACACACATACATGCTTAGGATAGCTAGGTTTAATTATATCGAAAATAACAAAAGCTATCTACTAAAGCAAGGTAAATGCATACAAAAATAAATACACAACAAACTAATTCAAACTTTCTCACACATGATCCCTGGTCCAAACCTAAGCTAGGAATGCAACATATACACCTAGAGCCACTATAGATCTTGAGTTATGCATTTACAAGGATAAACAAGCATATTTCAAGAATAAATATTTCTTGCAGATATAAAATTGTGATTAATTCACCAAAGGTGCATTTTGCCATAAAAAAATAACATGCAGAAGATGGGTACATAAATCTATTTATTTTTATTTAAAAAAATCACCTAGGAAAATTCTGCATAAATACAAAACAATTTATATTAAAATATCTACAACATAATTTTGTGCAAATTCTGGTACAGGAGCTAGGCATGGCATAATACACAACATATCCACAAATTAGCTACAGATCGCTTGCATATTTTGAGATACAACACATCTAGGTTTTTCAATTTTGTATTTTTCATGTAAACATCATCAGCAAAAGCTATGGACATTCTTTACAAAAGTTGTAGTGTTTTTCACCAGGAATCCAACAAAATTGAGTTTGCATTTTTCTATTTTTTATACGATTTTATACGAATTTTCTAAGAATCAGCAAATCTGCTTTACTATTGGAGAATCGATTTTCGAACAGGCCCCTGGACAGTTTCCAAACTTCACAGATAGACCCCTAGATCACAGATTGGCCCCTAGAAAGATTAAGAACTTTGCAATGCGCCCCTTGGCCATGGGGAGGCGGCGGCTCGCCGGAATTCCGACGGTTCTGACGGCGCTCCCGGCCAGAGAGGAGGTGGGGGAGGTGCGCGAGCTCACCTAGGGCTCAATTGCGGACGGAGTTGGGGCTGGGGATGCTCCGGTGAGCTGGCCCGGTGGCGCTCAGCTGTGGCTGCCGCGGCGGCGGAGAAATCCCGGTGAGGCGAGGCAATGCCGACCAAAGGAGGGCGGTGGGAGCTCCAAGGGACGTTAGGGGAGGTGTTGGAGTCGCTGGCCGGCGATGGGTTAGAGCGGAGGGAAGAGCTCGGCGTGGCGGTGCCAATGGCGACGGGCGGAGCGGCTCGGGGTCGGCGGAGAGGGCCTGCGCACGCGAGTAACTGGGTGTCCCATTTTATAGGCACGTGTGTGACAACCCGCCCAGGAAAATACCGTACTATCGCCTAAGACCGATCCACTTTGGTCATTAAGCAGTAATAAAGTATCATCCTGTCGTTAGTTGCCGGGTTAACGCCCGGTAAATCACTTGAAAAGCACAAGGATCGAATATATGCTTTAAAACTCACTCGAAGGCGAGTCCAGAGATACAACATCATTAATATCCAAAGTCGTACCCCGAAGGGTTTAATTATTACAAACCATAGTTTTTGCGATGATGAAATAGTTCAGAGTTTTCGAAAAGCAGCGGAATTAAACTAACGGAAGCGAAGACACCACGGGAGGCCATCCATGATGCTTTCAGTAGTCGTCCTCCACCCACTCCAGCTCCCAGCCGGGCGGGATCTCTCCGGGCCACACATCACTGAAGGCATTACCTAGATCAACACATTAGAGCATGGCTGAGTATACTAATACTCAGCAAGTCTTACCCGTCGTTGATATCTACTTCACCGATTCTAGACCATGAAAGACTTTTTGGCTACTGGGTTGGTTTTGCTAAAAAGTAACAAAGAGTATGTCCTTATTTTCAAGATTTTAGCACAAGTTCTAGTAGGTTTAATCTTTACTACATTAGCCAACTAGTACAAACAAAGTTGTACAATACAATTAATCAAGCATAATATTCATCAACTTCCATCATTAGGGATCACATGACTAGTGGAGTAAGTAGTCTCGGATAATGGTGAGAGACCGACAATCGATTGATTTAAACCTTGCAAGGTAGACCCAAACACACGGTCGGCTGCCCCCGCAAGGACAACTTTCCCGTGCCGTCCCCGTAAATCCTCGGGTCGGGATCGAATCTTGCGGTCTTTGGTGCAGGCTATCCGCATACCCCGCGAGATACCGGAGTCACCATACACCACCGGTGGCGAGCCGTGAGAGCGAATCCCAAGAGTAGTAACGGTAGGATCCCTTGCCGCCTCATTAAGGTACTAGGCTTACCGGTCCCATACCCGACATGTGCTTGGTACGTTCAAAGACTTAACCCACATAACCACTGGACCGGAGCCCAGATCCCATGCTCTTGCCACCTGAGCAATCCATTTAGGATATATTATGATTCCTATCTAGGAACCTATTCTCGCGAGTGAGGTCATCACTCGACTTGTAACGGTCCTATAGCTTAGCAGCTATCGACCTATCATGCTAGTAGGGACAAAGGTACCTATGGATCATGCATCTAGGGTTTCATTCAACTCCTGAACGTAAATGCACAATCATTCATAGATATTTGAATAAAAAACTTTAAAACTAGGTTAGATGCACCGGAGCTTGCCTTCGTCAGCTAGGTTAGCTTGGGCACCCTCGGTGTCGAGTACTTCCACGTACTGTAGAGACGCTTCCGCTCCTCCTTCCTCGGTTTCCGGGACAAGGGAGTAATCTCCGTCCGGAAGATCTACACGGAATGCAATGCAAGATTTAGGTGATGTGATAGTTTGTTGTCTTATCCAACTCTTGGTTGGTCATGTTCACCTTAACAAGTATCTAGCAAGTGTTTCTCTTTTAGGAAGGTTATTAGCTGTACATGGGTTATTCTTTTATTGAACATTTGAATCAAGGTTTTTATTATACTTGTCATTTCATGTGAAAGCTTTAATTCCTATTCATCTTCACCAACAAAGGTGTAATTAATTTTTATTTATGAATTACTTTCTTATCAGTGATAATATTTAATTAGCTTTTTAGTGATATTAAATAATACTTTCCAAAAAGGAAAAAGAATTAATTAGGGGTTTTTCTTTATTTAATTTCCCTTTAATATTAAAAGGGCTTTTAAGCTTTTTATTAAACAATTAAATTACCAAAAATTAAAGAAGTGTTTCAAATGCATATTAGCACCTATCCTGGTCCATTGGACCCACATGTAAGTGTTGGATGCTAGAAAATTAAATATTATTGAAAATAACAAAGGCTAGCTAGTGATTCAACTTAAATGCATACAAAAATAAATAAGCATCAATTTGATCCACGGGGTGCCTCGGGACGGGGCGCGTCGGGGCGCGGGGATCACGGGGTGGAGCTTGCCTCGGTCGGCGTGGCCTCGGGTGGCGCGGGCGTGGACGCGGGGGCACGGCCGGCGGCGGGCGGCGACGGCGGCGCGCGGGCGCGCACGGCGTCGCGCGTGGCGGCGCTCCCGCGTTCAACGTGTTCTTTGGTGCCGGTTCAAAACGATTTTTCTCAAAATTTTTGAATAGAACTGGACCAAGTGATGAATACCAAAGTTGTAGATCTAGCTACCAAGCAACAATTTCTACAAAAGCCATATAGGGTTTTTCTCGCCCGCATCAAAAGTTATTTGAGTGCCAACTTTGAATGTCAGCAGGGTTTGGCAAACAGTGATTTCTGCCTTGCAACTTGTTTTCCAAGCTTTTCCCCTCAAAATTTGAAATGCCAATCTACATGAAAGTTGTGTCCCTCATCAAGATCTACAACTTTCATAAAGGTAGAATTTTAAGTGTTTAGGTGAATCTTGGAGAACGCGGCAAAAGTTCCGGCAGACACCTGTGGACACTAGTGTGGCAAGGGGTTTGACCCAACTTTTGACCATGGGTTGGCCCCACAAGTGTGTTTACTATTCAATTAGGGTCACTAGGGTGGGTTAGTGAGTTTTACGAGGTGAGGGCCCAGGTTGACCTAGGTTTGACCACGGTTGACTATTTGACCGGCTATTAAGGTTAATTAAAAAAACCTGGGGCGTCACAACGTGCCCTTCTCAGCGATGCAACGGGAGGGATGAGGGGCCCAGTCGGCACGTCGAGGCGCGGACGTCCGCTTGCCGGTAGGTGGCGCGGGAGGAGTCCAACTCGGCGCGCGGTAGCACGCCACGGTGAGCGTGCGAGCCCCCGGGCTTGCTCGGGGTGCGGGCGGCCTCGGGAGGCGCGACTTTGGGGGCGCGGGCCGATGGGGCTCGGACGGCGAGGGGCGGCGGTCAACACGCGGCGCACGCGCGCGCGTGGGCGCGGGGCGCACTCGGGCGCGAGGCGCACTCGGGCGGCGGCGCGCTCTAGAGCGCCCGTGGCTATTTTGAACGCCGGTCAACGCATGTTTGACTGCCCGTTTCTCCAAAAAATTGAATAGAAGTGCACTGACATGTGAATAACAAAGTTGTAGATCCATGACCCCTCTACAACTTTCACAAAGGTCGACAGGTGTTTTGTTAAACGGTTTGAGCAGGAACGTCGAGCAAAGTTAGGGTTTTTCATGGCGCCGATGAATAGTGAAATTTGCAGTTGACCAAGTTTTTCACCCCTCTCCACTCAAAATTTGAAAATCCACCCAAAAGCAAAGTTGTGTCCCTCGAAAAACTGGACAACTTTTATATTGAGAGATTTTGGAGTGTTTAGGTGAAATTTGGAGAACGTGGCAAAAGTTCCGGAGGATGCTCAGGGGCCTAGGGTTTTGACCGGGGTTTTGACTGTGCCTTTGACCAAGGTTTGACCACAAGTGTGTGTTGACTTTATTAAGGGGGTCATTAGTGATGGTTGACGAGGTTTTCGAAGTGATGACCCAGGTTGACCAAGGTTTGACCAACGTCAGCGGGTTTGATCCAGTTGATCCGGTCATTAGCATTAATGATGCTAATTTAAAACCTGGGGTGTCACAGTTGGGAGTGCGCGAAACTGACTCAAGTTCTGATCTTGACAAATCTGGAATCTCGAAAGTCTTTGGGATTTTTGTTATGAGTTTTCAAGGTTAGCGAATTATAAACTGTAAATCATGCATGCTTATTTTATTTGACGAACACTCTTCTCTATCAATACCAGATCGGCAAAGCACTAACTGCACTCTTCAAAAACATTTATCTGACAAATCTTTTTCCTCTGGACTCTCTGACCTGCATTTCAGAAATTGTTTGACTGTGGAAACCAGCTTTCTTCTTTGGTATGTTGATCACATGTGGATGTTTGGCATTTAAAAAACTACGTGCTAATGTCATATTTCCTCAATTCTGGTTGTTAATTGATTCTCAAATTTATCTTTGTTTATGGAAGTTTCATCCTGAGACAAATTTAAAAATGGCATCCTTATCTGTCCCTTAACGTTCTACTCAAGTTCAGAGCTCATATTCTTGGTAGCTTTGGAAACAAACTGATATGTTTAGAAGCCTGTGCTGCTGTTTTTTATGAACCCATGGCAACTAATAGCTTTTGGAAGCACACTAAGGGCATCTTCAACGCGGGGGAGAAACCTGTTGCGGGCGTGGCTTTTTTGCCAAAAACCCCCCGCGCGCGGCAGCCGACGACCGAGCCGTCGCTGGTTTTCTCGACGACCTGCGCACAGCTTTCGAGCAAATCGACGGGCGTCATCGTCACCATTGAAGTTTGATTTGCCGGCTGCGCTGGATCTCATGCGCGCGGGGGAGTTTTGGCGCGTCGCTGCTCCCAAATCCGTCCGTTCCCGCGCTTGCTCCTCCCACAAATAGCCACCGATTGGAGAAGATTTCATTCACATCGAGCCATCCGGCGAATCGAGAACCAGCTGCGAGCGGCATGGCGGGGAAGGTGGCAGGAGATGGGAGTGTGGCCAAGAAGAGAGCGGCGTCGAAGTCGCGGAAGGTAGCTCCGGAGGCAACAGGCCGGCAAGGCTTCACATCGCCGGTGGGCAACAGGGGGATTCCGCCTGCGAGTTCGATGCCCTTCCCTGCCACATCGCCGTGGACTGAAGATCCGCGACCATTCTTCCCCTCCCCTCCCGTTCGCCGGATGCCCTTCGCTCCTCCATCCACCAGTGGTCAGTACCCTGGCGGCCCAGCATCCATGGCAGGTCAATCCCCATGGAATCCTCCTCGTCAAATGCCTGCTGCAGATGACAATCCTTCAGTTTGGTATGCTCCTAATTTTAATCTTGTTCTCATACGATGAGCAGGTAGTTGAAATAGGATGATTGAGCAGTATGATTTTAATTTTTATCTTCATGCTGTTTATTTAGGACTTTTTCAGTTATATGATAAAGGATGTGGTATTTTTTTCAGTTATATGTTGTTTCTTGTTATCACGGTTATGATAGAGGAGAATACATGACTAGCCATGCAAAGTTAGAATTTTTATATACATGCTATCCAGGGATGAGGGATTTGTACCTGAAGGTGGCTTATACAATTTCCTGCAAAGCCAAACTAGCTATAACAAAGAGAACCACTTTGTTGGCAATGTTTCAAGCCCAACCCAGTTCAACCGGTCGCCATCATTTGAAGCTAGTGACAGCACTCCCATGCCAACGCCAAGTTCAAATGGAGATACTGTTAAGACTAGAAAGCGTTTATTTTGGTCAGTAGAAGAAGATGCTAGGCTGGTGAGTATATTCTATATAATGCTATGAAAAAAATGTTCAAAAGCATTCTTCATATAATTGTTAACCTGCATATGTTTTTCTAATTTATAGGTGAGTGCATGGTTGAAATGCTCAATAGATTCAGTTCAAGGAAATGATAAGAGGAATGAACAATACTGGGGAGAAGTTGCTACTACCTATAACCTAACAACCCCTAGTGAAAGGAGGAGAAGTCCAAAGCAAGCAAAAGATAGATGGCATAGGATAAATAAGTTAACTGATTTGTTTAACTGTGCTTATCTGAAAGCACAAAGGCTGTACACCAGTGGCTACAATGAAGAGATGTGGGTTTCTGAAGCCCACAAGTGGTATGAAATAGACAATACAGAAGGCCATTTTGAATTATCAAACGTATGGTATATTGTAAGGAATGAGCCAAAGTGGCAAACCTACAATAATTGGCTGAAAAGCCTGAAGAAAAGGAAGAATCCAGATGGAGATGAACGGGAAACAGGGGAAGAAGAAGATAACATGGCTTCCCAAGAAAAACCCAGACCACCTGGGCAGAAAGCAGCAAAGAAAGCACTCCATGAATCAAAGGGAAATGCAAGAGACCCTGCTGAAAAAGATCCTGATGTACAACTCCTCAAAGAAGCAGAATCTAGTAGAACAAAGGTTCTGGAAATGCAAGAGAAGTTCTCTGCTGAAAGGTTGGAATCAGCTAGGCTATCACATGCTACAGCTAGAGAGCACAAAAAGAGCACAAAAATGTGTGTGAACATGTAACAAGTATGTGAAGAGGTGCCATATCCATTTATTGTGCACCATGCACCACTTGGTTGACCTTTTGGAATTCTGTGCTCTTTGTGTTCCCACTCTGGAGATGAATAGTTGCCATGCGCCACTCCATGTACATATATATTCATGCCAGCAACAGGTTGAACTCTGTACCAGTACTGTTACACACTGATCAGGTCAGTTTCATGTTGACATCATCATCAGATGGATCATTCCAAGGAGGGGGGAACTCGATCCTCTAGATGATCTTGTTCTGGACCCATACATGTTTCAAGGTGCCCCATGGGAAGATTAGTCAGGTATTTGCAATCCAGTATGTTTTATATGATCAGGCAATTAGAGCATCTTACAAGGGATCTCATTTTAGGGATTTTGGATGATGACCAATTAACTATACCTGGGCCTATATTGAGGTATTGGATTAATGGTCCATGTACAAGCCTTCTCAGAGAGAGAAAAAAAGTAGATGCGGCTAATATACTATCCAGGAGAATTCATATGGATTTAGTGAGATGGGAGAAGAAGAATTATATGAACATCCCTCCATTTATATCATCAGGTATACATATCCTGTTATTTTCATGAAATTGCATTTGGTCAACTGTAGCCTGATAGCTTATTGCCTTTCTAATCTTAGGGCATGGAGAAGAAGCACTAGATTTAGAAGAACCAGAGTTGGGGGAAGAAGAAATTGGTGACTCAGGTATGCTTTCGATTTATGAAATCTGGAATTCTAAAGTTACTATTCCAGCAAGTTCAATTTCTTGAACTCTGAATTTATGAATGTATGCTTTCGATTTATGAATGTATGCTTATCTCTGATTCAAACTTCGAAGAGATGGAAGAGGAAGAACTGGCTGGGCAAGGTTTGTATATATGATGCATATTTATTACCAATTTCTGTAATTGTTTCCAAATTGTTGCTTATCATATATGTTTTTTTCTATCAACTCTGAACTATCTGTCATGGGCTTCTACATGTATAGCTGCTGAAGTTTTAATTATTTTTTTCTGTCATGAAGATGGTCATGTTGACCCTGCAGATATATACACCATAAAAGATTTCATAAAAGAAGAAGAAATATTGGACAGAATACGTAAGAGGGTTCTTGAGAGGAGAAAAGCTGAAGGTTCTTGCCGCCTCCGCCGCCGAAACAGTGGACCAAGGAAGTTCATTGACAGAGATCGGGAGGCCGCTCACGAAGAACTATTCGCCAACTATTTCGCTGAACATCCAAGATACACGGACAAGATGTTCCGTAGAAGGTTCAGAATGCAAAGACCATTATTCCTTCGTTTAGTTGAAGCTCTAATGGCATGGTCACCTTATTTTCAGCAAAGAGTTGATGCAACGGGTAGAAAAGGTTTGTCACCTCTCCAAAAGTGTACTGCTGCCATTAGAATGCTTGCTTACGGAACCTCTGCTGATGAACTTGATGAAGTGTTGAAGATCGGTGAAAGCACTGCTTTGGAGTGTTTGGGAATGTTTGCCAAAGGAATCATCGAGATTTTTGGCCCTGAGTACTTGCGGCCACCGACTACAGAGGAACTTGAAAAGATAGTCCAAGCTAATGAGGCTCGAGGTTTCCCAGGAATGTTAGGAAGCATAGACTGTATGCATTGGCAATGGAAGAACTGTCCGAAAGGGTGGGCCGGAATGTTCACTCGTGGTGACAAAGGAGTGCCAACGATGATTCTGGAAGCAGTAGCAACTCAAGATCTCCGAATCTGGCATTGCTTCTTTGGTGTATCGGGCGCTCAAAACGACATCAATGTTTTAAACAAGTCACCGTTGTTCATTGATGCAATAAAAGGGAAATCTCCTCAAGTTCGTTACAAAGTAAATGGCAAAGATTATAAACAGGGATATTATCTTGCCGATAAAATTTATCCGAGTGGGCGTCCTTTGTGAAGTCCGTATCACGACCTCAATCAGAGAAGGATAAATTGTATTCGGCGCGACAAGAATCGGTAAGAAAGGATGTTGAGTGCGCATTTGGTGTTTTGCAAGCTCGTTTTGCTATAATTCATCGGCCAGCGCGTCTTTGGCATCGCGTAGATGTTGTGAATATAATGCTAACTTGCGTTATTCTTCACAACATGATTGTTGAAGATGAAAAAGAGTTAGCTAAAATTCCTATTGATTTGAATGAAAATGCTAGTGCATCAATTGCACTACCACCCGAAGTCAAAACATCTTCAACTCCAAACCAAGAATTTGCGGCTCTACTACAAAGGAATGCACAAATTCGAGATCGTTCAGCACATGTCAAGCTCAGGGATGATTTAGTAGAGCATATATGGCACCGCTTCGGAAAGAAGAAGAATTAGGACATATTCATATATCTATATATGTAATGGATGTCATGCGTACTCTCATTTAATTTCAAGTTATGTTGGAAGTACTATGATTTACATTCAAAGTATGTTTGAAATATTATTGAAATATAGTAGCAACACAATGGACCACAAATATGCAACCACGCTTGACCCAGAGTTGCATGCAGAGCATTAAACAGCTCAAGAGACGGCTGCCGTCTAAACCATTGAAGAAGCTGTCTGTTTAGCTGTCTGTTCAACTGTTTCGCAACGGCTGCCGTCTAAACCATTGAAGATGCCCTGATATGTTTTGAATGGATTAATGTGGGAGCTGGAAAGGAATCTCGATCGGGCCAGGAAATTGAGGAACATGTACAGGGAAAAGGTGATGATCACATAACTGCTACTTTTAATTTTGAGTGGTTCAGTGTACAAGTTCTGATTATGAGCTTGACCCAACACTTGGCTATATTACAGTTAGATTTCCAAAGCCTTGGTGTGGTTTTCAGGGATTTAGGCACATCACCTTTATGTGTCTTCTGCAACATTTCTAAGTAGAAGATATGGAGCAAGTTAGAGCAAGTATTACAAGGCTGACTCAGCGGGCGATTTAACTGTCCACATCAGACTTATTCCTATGTGGAGGATGGAGAAAGTGGGAGAAAGAATCAAACGGGCGACTAGTTGATCACCGACGCAAGCAGCAACTCCAAAAAAACACAGTTCTCCAGCCAATAAACGTGCATGCATGCAAGAAAGTGGTCTCTTTACTCGACAGCTTTACTCGTCAACTGCTATACTAGCGGGCGAAAATAATGGCGATATCTGAGATGGCCTTCCTGAATCGCCAGCAGCATGCGATTTTATAAGCCTTGCTCTTATTGGAGCACCCTCGCTTTATCCATGCATGCAATTTATTAGATTTATTTATGAGTATTATGCTATAAATTTCTACAATAAAAATACATGGTGGATCAATTCAGTCGTTCTCTTTCAACAAAATGAACAAGTTTTTATGTATAATAATGTTTGTAAAATAAGTTCAAATTTTGAATCTTAAATAATGTTGTCATGCAACCATCTTAATGTTTATACTTTTAAATTTCCATTTTGTGATGCAATTACTTTGGTATTTCTACTTTCAAATTTCACCTTAATTTTTTTCTAAAATTCCACAGCAACGCGGGGTACCTCCTAGTACCTTTAGTGGCACCGAATGGATTGGTAGTTTGTAATGGCACTTGGGGAATTTGCTCAGTAAACCGGTTTGTCTCGACGTCGACGGTGGCAGCCCCGGGCTCCGGCCTCACAGAGAACGCGCGCGGCAAAGCACCCCGAGAGGCCGAGACCATGCCAAACGAGCGAGGGAAAAGCTAGGCAGCAAAACAGCGAGCGCAAGAGCTGGCGGTCAAAGCGGCCCGGCCGCCAGAGCAAGCTCAGGACACGTCGCGTCGGACAGTGGCGTGATTGTGACTCGATCCCGATGGGAGTGGGACTCGATCCCGATGGGATGGGAATCTAGCTCCTGCCTGCATGCGTCAAAACGGCGAGGCGAGACCCTAGAGGCCACTAGAGCGTGGCAAAACGGCGTGCTAGGGCCTAGGTGTAGTGTACGTAGGTGGTGTAGCGTGGGGGCACAACACAAATCACGTAACTAGCTGGAGTACGTACTCCCTCCGGTTTGCAAAACGGCGAGGCGAGACCCTAGAGGCCACTAGAGCGTGGCAAAACGGCGTGCTAGGGCCTAGGTGTAGTGTACGTAGGTGGTGTAGCGTGGGGGCACAACACAAATCACGTAACTAGCCGGAGTACGTACTCCCTCCGGTTTGCAAAACGGCGAGGCGA
The DNA here is from genome assembly GCA_947561735.1 of Cenchrus americanus. Classification (NCBI taxonomy): domain Eukaryota; kingdom Viridiplantae; phylum Streptophyta; class Magnoliopsida; order Poales; family Poaceae; genus Cenchrus; species Cenchrus americanus. The sequence goes on from OX387241.1 coordinate 249,326,412, forward strand.
GACCCTAGAGGCCACTAGAGCATGGCAAAACGGCGTGCTAGGGCCTAGGTGTAGTGTACGTAGGTGGTGTAGCGTGGGGGCACAACACAAATCACGTAACTAGCCGGAGTACGTACTCCCTCCGGTTTGCAAAACGGCGAGGCGAGACCCTAGAGGCCACTAGAGCGTGGCAAAACGGCGTGCTAGGGCCTAGGTGTAGTGTACGTAGGTGGTGTAGCGTGGGGGCACAACACAAATCACGTAACTAGCTGGAGTACGTACTCCCTCCGGTTTGCAAAACGGCGAGGCGAGACCCTAGAGGCCACTAGAGCGTGGCAAAACGGCGTGCTAGGGCCTAGGTGTAGTGTACGTAGGTGGTGTAGCGTGGGGGCACAACACAAATCACGTAACTAGCTGGAGTACGTAGCACAACTTTGTCACTGACCTAGTACTTTCCTTGTGGCGATCTGCATGCAGCTGTTGGATTAATTGGGCCTTGGGCCATTTAGTCCCAATTAATCTTAAGAATTAAAAGGTCCACAAAATAAATGCTAGGGATTCAATCCCGCATTGAAAGTCAATGAGAATCTTAACTAACTTAAAAGGTGGACCACTTGTGAAGTTGGTAAAAGGAGAAGGGCGTGCCACACGCGCGCGCTCGCTCGCCTCGCCGGGCCGTGGCGAGTCGAGACCGTGACGCGTATGCACTGTTTTTGTCATTCATGCCGGTCATTCATGTCAGCCATAATCCTCTGTATTAAAACGACTGTTACTGGTAACTGATGACGTTGAATACAGCAGTTATTGGTAACTGTCGTTTAATGAGAATTATGGTGGTCAGCAGCGTCCAGGTTCATTCCCTCCTCCTCTCCTCTGCGCCTATATAAGAGGACTCCTTCCTCTGGCACAGACACACATTCTCACACTCGGTACTCCCCGCTTGGGAGACCTCTCTCTTCTCCCTCCGTGTTGTTTGCTCTCTCGCCATTCCCAACGCAAGCTTTGCGCGCACACCGTTTGCGTGAGCGCTTGCCTCCGAACCTCGTCCACCTAGAGATCCCCGCTCGGGATAGGCGGGTGATAAGGTTTTTGGGGAGCGTACCCGTACGCGCCCCCGCTCGCTCTTCCGTACGTCTACGTCCCCGTCCGCGAGAACGACTACTTCCGGTACGACTACGTCCTCCGCGAGAACGACTACTTCCGGACGACTACATCGGCGTGAACGACTACTTCCCGAAGGCCGTTCGTGGGACTTCACTGCAACGACTCGCCACTGCATCACCTCCGTACGACTACACCGAACAAGGTCCCTCCACGACTAGCATGTCTAGTCCAAGCCTCCAAGGGATAACGGCGCACCGGTTGACTCCGTCAACCGTCCCGCCTTTGGGTACAAACTAAACCTTTTCTGTGTATTTTTGTTCGAGTTTTATTTGAGATTCAACTTGAACACAAGCACATACTTTGCTCTCACGGGATCACTTATATTTGTCATAAACGTGTTAATAATTTCTGGAATTAAAATGTACTGAAATTTGCCTAGTTTTCTAACAGCAGCATCCGGAACGATTTTTAACATTTGAGCCGAGGCCATCAGGCGCGTCGCCGCCACTCATCAGCACCCTCGGCAAAGCCGCGCCGGAGTCGATGCCTGCCGACGCCTTTTGCAGCGGAGATGGAGATGTGAACGACTGAACGTACCCCGGCCCTGCGCTGCTCCTGAGTCCTGACCCGGCTCCGACCGCGCCCGTTGAGCGGGGTGCCGGATATGTTTCGCCACATGCCAATGTACGCATGTCGATTGCCACTGGCCCACTCCTCGACGCCGGATCGACAGGCTCCTACGCGTGCACTCCGACGACCTGTGCGGCTGTGCCGGGCCACGGGAGGTACGAGGTGTGTGTTGGTCACGTCGGAGTGCGCCGGCTTTTACATACAAAACGCCTTGCGCACAGGGGGGGGGGGGGGGGGGGGGGGGGGGCACAGAGACGACGCTGTTATTGCTCCCATCACGATGATCACGTAGTAACTGCAACGAGAAACATGCGTGAGGGAGAGGGGGCGCGTGCCATTGCTCCGGAGTGTATGGCAGGTGTGTGCCCCCATACCCTGATACCCTTCCACACGCTGGCGATGGATCGGATAGACATGGCGATGGCAGCAGGGAAGTAGTACGAGCTAGCCCAAAGTAGAACGTACGGGGTGTAGGGTACGTACCCCTCATTAAACTGAAAGTATAGGAGAGGTTGACGCTGATGGCGAGCCCCAGCGTGACAAGAAAGGAGCCAGCAGCACCAAAGCATCTGCCTGCCGCTCGCTGCATGGATGGAGATGGAGCCTGCCCGGGCTACACGGCATGCACGCACGCTCGCTTGCTCCACCCATGCTAGCTGCCAGCCTGCCACGGGGGCATGGCTAACAGCGACCCGTCAGTGACGTGACGGTGTAGTCCACGCCACGCTTGTAGGCCCCGGCCGGCCCCAAGCGGGAACACGACCAGCGGCCGGGCAGCGGGCACCGGCCGCGCGCGTCGAGTCCGATCGAGCTGAGCCCGACGCGCGCCAGCCAGCTGCAGGGTCCCGTGACAGGCGAGGGTGGTGGCACTGGCAACCCACAAATCATCACATGTGCCCGGCTGGGTCTGGGTCTTTGCGCTGCTCCAGCCACAGCCTCCAGGGCTCCAGGAGGCCTCCACCCGTCGCCCGGCGGCCACAGCCCTGCGCGGCCGCGCCCCGTTCACGTGGGGCTACGCGCGCCGCGCGGATGGGCTGCCTCGGCCTGACGGCCGGCCAGCGCCCCTGCCGCGCCGTACGCCGTACGCGCCGCTCCGCTCCGTCCGGGCGGGGCGCCAGTGCTAGTGGCAGCCGTGCATGGCACAGCAAGGGGCGCCAATGCAAGGCCCCGAGCCGGCTGCCGAGTGCACACACCACACACAGCTGGCCTGTGGTGGCAGCCGGCAGGCGCCTGGAGCCAGAGGCCAACGCCGCGTGCTGCCTGCGCGCGTGCAGTGAGCAGTGGCGATCGAGGCCGCCGCGACGGCGAGCGGGGCGCGCTGCTCCGTTCACACGCACGGGAGCGGGTGCGTTCGGGGTCTGGCAGGGAGGAATGTGGTCTGTCGTCGGTCGTGCCGTCGTGGCGTGGAACTCGTTCGAATTCGCGCGCGGGCTGGAGGAGGGTTTGCTGCGTGGTTCGATCTGTGGCTGGCGGCGGCTCAGTTCCAGAAAGATTCCGCGGTTAAAAATTGCGAGGGGGCACATGCGATGATGCCAAAGGCTGTATGTGTACACAGTATACAAATAGTGTCGCGAGGACTTGGAGTAAGTCGCTGCTTTGCATTGCGCAATGTTGACATTGCTCTCGACCGCGAGTTGGACTCGCTACAGTCGAACGAACCACACCGCTCAGCCGTCATCAGCAAAACACATGGGTGGGCCCCGCTACCTTTCTTCCCCGGCCCTTTTCTTTCCCATCTTCTCTTTCTCCTTCTACTCAGCAGATCCTCACTGTTCATTGGTGGTGGTGGGCGATGGTCAGTCTTCGGTTTGTTCCGGAGAGAAAATCTGTCGGTGCGGAAAGTAGTCCCGACACTAACTAGTAATGAGCGCTGAGATCTGCCTATCGATGGTCGGTGCTAAGCAACTAAGGACACTTGGTTTATCCTGGTTCCCGCGCGGGCCGTACGTCCGGCGAGGGGTGTGCTCGAGGCACCGTATTGCTTCGCACCGGGTGCTCGTAGAGGGGTGGCTACAAGCGAGGCGGGAGAGGAGGCGTGGCCTCCAAGTCCCAAGGGATGTGATTGAGGCGAGTGCCAATATCGTGGGGAAAACGGATAGCGTAAGATTGACTGCTACCCGTTGCCCGATGCCCCTGCGGTGGGGGTGGGGGGGAGGGGGGGATCGCCCCCCTTTTATAGGCCAACGAGAGGGCGATTTACACGCATGCCGCGCTATTTCCCTACGTGTGGTGGCATGGCGTACAGTGCCGTGGAGTTGACGGCCGTCCTGGCGAATCTTGCTCCAGTCACGATGTCGTGGCGTGTTTTGTGCTTGAACAGGGGCGACTCCGAGGGTGGAGGCGTGGTGGTTGACCGGGGCATCTTCAGGCCGGCTCGAGGGAGCTGTTGACAACGATCCGTATGAGGTGTAGTAGCAGGCGTGGCGGCGTCCCGTCCCCGTGTGCTCAATAGAGTCGGAGCAGTTGTAGCAGTGCGCGGTGTGGCGCAGCAGGGGCGGGGATGGCCGCACAGGATTGACAGTGACGGGGATGGCGCTCCAGCCGGCCTGACGTCACGGTTTGACCCTGCGGAGTCACGAGAAGAGGGCTCGAGGGTGCGGCCGGCCCCTCTTCGAGGGCGCGGCGCGTTAGCCGTACAAGAGTGGGCGGCACAGTATCACGGAGCTGACACCGGCCTCGTCGCACAGTTCCCCACAGTGGTGGGGATGGGCTCCCCCTAGGGAGTTGGCGGAACAGCGCAGGGGCGTGATTCCCAGACGCGTAGTGGCGCGGCTCTGCTGTGTCAGAGCATTAAATGCCCGTACACGCGTGCGGGAGCAGGTGCGCTCGTGAGGGAACCTCGAGCGAGGAGGACCCCACTCGAGGGAGGCGGGGACCCTCGAGCGAGGCGGACCCCGCTCGAGGGCGGCGTGAGCCCTCGAGCGAGGTGGACCTCGCTCGAGGGGGCGCTTCGGTGGGCCGCTTCGGTGGGCCGCGGGGGCCACCGCGGCGTGGATCGTGTTGTGTGTATATTTTGCGTTAGGCCCGAGGTTGGTTTTGCGTTTTGCGTTTGTTGCAGGTTTTAAGCAGGATTCCCCCCGGTTTTTTAGGGGACCCTCATGGCTGTCCCCGATAGTAGCCCCCGAGCATCTGCGGGTGTTCCGGTCAGGTTCCCGCAGATGCTGGAGCCTAGTGATAGGACGCTCTTCCCTCCTGGTTGCAAATGCCTTTCCGTGGGGCCGCGTCAGCGGACCCGCGGTTCTAGCCCCCGAAGCCCTGCAGGAGCGTGAGTGCTCCTGCAGGGGTTTTCTCGCGGAATTTTATCAGCGGGTGTGGTACATGTCTCAACCAGCATCGGCGATGTTTGTGCCGGCTTCGGTGACGCACACGCGACTGGTACCTTTCGCGTTCGGTGCATCCCAGGAGGTGTAGTCGTGCGTCGAGCCTGGGCCCATTCGAGGCGATCGGGGCGAGCTCTTCGTCTTGTTTTAAACGCGCCCTCGCCGTCCCTCCGCGGGGCGGAGGGTGAGGTCTCCGCAACCCCCATCGATCGGGTCGCGGATTGTGGATTCCTCATCGAGCTGTTAGCGGGTGGTTCAAGTGGACGCCCATGCCCCGTTCGATAGGGGTAGGCTCGTGGTCCGGAGACTCGTCCATTATAGCACTTGCGCGGGTTTGCTAGGTGGGGCTTGGTCCCGTTCGCTAGGGACCGAGGGCGCGGAAGCTCTCCCTCGGTGGGATCCCCCCGGCTAGCTGCCCTCGCTGACTCTTGAACACGACATGTGGGGCGCCCTCGAGCCGGCGGGCTCGAGGAAAGGCTCGAATGCACGCGCCGTCGTCATCCCTGACTCTGGTGATCTGGGGCACCTGTTCGAACCCGTCGAGGGTCAGGTTTCGAACCCCTGATCAGTAGGGCCGTCACGGGGTGGCACCTAGGTGCCCCCCGTCCTTTCGCATCTGCAGGCCTCGAGGGTTCTCAGCGGTGCCGGCCCTCGAGCCGCTGATCAGTGATTCTTCGCGAATCGAGGGCACCTGTGGCGCCCGTTCACGTGGAACGGGTTTCGAGGCCACTGGTCGGTAATCGCACCCTTCGAGGGTCGGTTTTGTCTGAGCCTGGGGCTCGGGCCGCTCGAGGGTCTTCCTTACTTGGTAAGGGACCAGACCATTTAATACCCGCAGTCGCGGCTGCAATTAGGCGCTGCGGGCGCGCCTTTTCAGGCGTCGCGGCTGCGCGCGTAGTGGGCGGAGTGGGCGGGCGGACGTGACGGCCTGCCGCGGCCCTCCGGTTACCGTGCCGTAATGATAGCGCGCGTGCAGACGTGCGGCCGCCGCGGTCGTGGTGGGTCCCGCTCGTCAGCGAGAGAAATTTTTACTTGAAGTTAATGCGCGCGGGGCGCGCGCTCCGGAGACCACGGCCCGTGGGGCTATAAACCCAATGGGGGAGGCGAAGCGGATTTTTACCTTCACACTTAGTGTTTGCCACCTTCGCTCCTTGCGCTTCCGCTCCAGAGCCGCGCTCATTCTTTCGCCGTCGCGCCATTTTCGCTTTGCGTTCCTCGCACCTTCGCCCATTCGCATGGCTCCCCCGCCGTCCATCACCGTCATTGACCCGCTGGCATGGCCGCGCTCGACGGCGACGAGGCTGTCCCTGAACTTGTTGGTGACCGGCGGCCAGCTGGCGGCGAACGTGGACGGGCAGCCCGCGGAGTGGATTGAGCCGCCGGTGTGGGACCGAGTGCCCAACCCGTCGTTCGGCTACGTCATCAGCTTCATCCGCTTCCACGAGCGTGGCTTCGCGGCGCCGGCGAGCCGCTTCATGCGGGTGCTGTGCTACCACTACGGCGTGGAGCTGCACAACTTCACGCCGAACGCGATCTCACAGGCGGCCGCGTTCGTCGGTGTCTGCGAAGGCTTCCTGGGGATCCCGGTGAACTGGGATCTCTGGGTCCACCTCTTCCGCGCGGAGCTGCACATGCTGGCTACGTCGGAGCCGAGGATTCGCCATGCGGCGCACGCCGGTGGCCTGTCGATTGCGTTGCGGAGCTCGTGCAGGGAGCAGTACATCCCCTGCATGATGACCTCCAACAACGCGGAGTGGGAGCGGGGGTGGTTCTACCTCCGCAACTCCGGCGCCGGCCTCCCCCCTACACCGGCAAGGTGTTGAAGGAGAAGGCCGACTCCTGTCACCACAGGGTGTCCCCGCCCTCGCACCAGGCGCGGCTGGACTCGCTCCTGGCCGCGTTGAAGCACCTGGCGGATCGCGGGCTGACCGCGGGGTGCGTCCTCGCCAACCTCCACCACCGGCGGATCGTCCCCCAGATGGAGAGGCAGCTCCGTATCTTCGAGATGGACGAGGACGCGAACCCCATCGCATTGGCGGAGTCGCGGCTGCTGCCAGACCTCTTCCCGTGGGACTACGCGGCCACCCGGGTGCGGCGCACCATCGACCTCAGGGCGGTGCGTAGCGACGACGCGGCCCTGTGGGCGTTCGCCATGCTCCCGGTCGGCTAATCGGTGAGTAAATCTTCCTTCCTTTCTTGTCCTGCTGGTTTTTTGGGACGTCGGTGTGTTTTGAGGCTTCGCCTGATCCCCGCAGATGGTGCACGTGGACGCCGCGCGGCCGGACCCGCCCACGCCCCGAGCCGGGCGCGTGCGCGCGCGACGCAGCGACGGGAGCAGGAGCGGGCGGCGCGCAAGAAGGGGAGGCGGACCCGGCAGCGCCAACGCAGGGAGCGGAGAGATGAAGATTTCTGGTTGCGCGAGCAACTGGGGCTTTCATCCCCGACGACGTCATTCGATTCGTCGTCGTCGTCGTCGGAGGAGGAAGAAGATAGGGGGCAGGTTCTCCCCGAGAGGTGGGAGCCCGCACCCCCGTCACCGGAGCCAACTCCGGTGGCAAGAGAACCATCGCCCGGGGCGGGCGCGGGGCGCCCGCCGCCGGGCGCTCTACGACGGAGGTGGCACGGGTCGCGGAGGTGCCGGCGAGCGCCACGGAGGTGCCGTGCGCGCGCGGCGCAGCCCGCGCGCGCGGTGGAGGCGGGGCCGAGGGCGTGACGGCCGCCACGCTGGCCGCGCCCACGACGTCGGCGGGGACCTCGAGGAAGAGGAAGTGGGCCTTCTCCTCCTTGAGGTAAGGAGTTGCCTTTCGAGGGGCTGTGTGCTTGATAGGCGGGGATTTGACACTTTGTTCTTGTGTTCGCAGGGTGACGCCAACTGTGCCCCCCTCGCACCGGCCAAGGTGTTGAGGACGGACGAGTCCGTCGCCACCAGGCGGCGCTCGTCGAGGGCGACGCGGGTGGCCGTAAGCACGGCGGCGGCGGCCGAGCGGGGGGCTCGCAAGACGCGGTCGAGGCCTCGGGGCCGCGGCCGATGACGTCAACCACGGAGCCGCGGCAAGCGGTCGCGAGAGGCACGGCGGGCGCCGGCCGCGGCGGAGGCGCGGCGGTGGCGGAGGCACGGCCGGAGGCACAACCGGAGGCGCCGGTCGCGGCGGCGCGGCCGGCGACGTCGGCCCGTGGAGGCGCGTCGGTGCCCGCGGCCACCGAGGCGCGGCTGGAGACGACGGTTGCGGTGGCGCGGCGAGAGCCCGCGGCCTCGGTGGTGCGGCGGAGGCGGCCGTGGTGGAGCCGGCGGGGGGCCCCGCCCTCACCGACAGCCTCCCAAGCGACGGCGGTGGAGATCCCCGACGACGACGTTCCGCCGCCCGGGTGGGATCAGTGGGCAAGCCTGCCCACACCAGCCCCCGAGCCCCAGGCGGGGGCGCTCGTGAGAAGGTGGGATGGCCACATGGTGTCCGGGGGCTCGAGGCATGGCGCCGAGGCCTCTTCGTCCCGCGCCGCCCCCTGCTTTGAGCGACCCAGCAGTGAGCTTGGGGCAGGGGCAGGAGCGGGTCGACGCGCCGCCCCCCCCTCCCCGGCGACGCCCAAGAGGAACGACGGCTGTGGGAGGAGCTCCGCGGCCACGGCGCCTCGCTCAACCGGGCGCTGAACGAGGCGCTGCGGATCCACGGCGGCCCGACGTGGCGTGTCTTCTAGGTGCGTCGACGTTTGTTAGCTTGTTGCTTTCTTCCTTGCTCTGTTGTTTTCGCATTTGTCTTTGCGGCGCGACGCTCATTGGTCTTTGTCTGCTGGCGGCAGGAGCTGGAGCTCCGCGCCCGCGACAGGTATGGCGCCTTCGACCAGATGAGCGCTGAGCTCCGCCAGCTCCGGGAGCAGCGCGACGACCTCGACGCCCTCGCTGAGGCCATGAGGACCCGGGACGGCTGATTGGCGTACGGGGCAGAGGCTCTGCGCGACCAACTCTTGGAGTTGGAGGGGCGTTCCACGGGGCGCGCCTCCGCTGTCGAGCGAGTTCACACGGCCCTCATCGACCGGGACGAGGCGCTGCAGCAGGCGAGGGAGGACCTGGAGAGGGCGCGCTCCGTGGCGGCCGGCCGGGGAGGCGAGAGGTGGTCTCCGTCCCGGCTCGGCCGGCGGGCGGGACCGCGCGGAGCTCGAGGAGGCGCGGTCCCGGCAAATCCGGGCCGAGGAGAGGGCGAGGGAGGGCGAGGGGAGGGCCAAGGAGGCCGAGGAGTTGAAGGCCGCTCTCGCCGCCAAGGCCGCCGCGGTCGTCGCGGCGGAGGAGCGGCTCCGGCGAGAGCGTGCCGCCCGCCAGGAGGCTGAGGGTTAGCTCCAGCAGGAGAGGGCCGCCCTCGTCGAGGCCCGAACGGCGCTCGAGCGGGAGCATGTTGCGCTCGAGGGGGCACAGGCGTCGCTGAAGGAGCGAGAGGATGAGGTCTCGAAGCTCGACGGGGAGCTGATCGCCCTCAGCATCTCGAACGAGGATCAACGCTGGACCCTCGAGGAGCAGAGCGCCACGGTCGTCGGCTTGCCGCGCGGCGGTCGAGGGCGGGCGCCAAGCTCTCGAGGTGGAGAGGAAGCAGGTTGAAGGTGAGTTGCCGTTTCGTTCCTTCATTTTGTTGACCTTCCCCTCGGGGGTTCGTTCCCTTCTTGATTTTCTTTGCTTGTGGTATCTAGGCCTGCGAACCGCGCTGGGGCATGCGACGGACTGGTCCGAGACGTTGCAGGCGGCCTATGACTCCTCGGAGCGGGAGCTGGTGGATCTGCGTGCTGCTACTCTCGAGACCTGCCAGGCGGTCGAGGAGGGCGAGGCGCAAGCTGGGAGCTCGCTGGCAAGCCGCCTGCGCGCCCTTGGGGGGCATTTCTCGAGGCGCATGTGCCACACGCTTCACTTGGGCGTCCAGAAGGCCCTCGGCGTGGTGCGATCCCACTACGAAGTGAACTTCGAGGCTGTGGCATCAGGCTACGTCGTCCCGGAGGGCGTCGAGGACGAGGTGGCGATGGAGCACATGGACGCGCTTGCTGCTGATGCCGCCGAGACGCTCACCGAGGACTTCATGGAGTTCCTGTTCCCTGATGCTCCTGACTCCGGTGCGCCCCAAGCCTGAAGACCGCTGGGCACTTGGCCTTTTTTTGTTTGAATGTTAGTATCCGGGCCGCGTGGCTGTGTAAATAAACAAGTATTTGTTTAGATGTTTATACACTTGTGGATGTGAATGGTGTTTTTGGTTTCGCTTGTCGCGCTGTTCTGTTTTTCCTTTGCCCGGGTGAATTCGGGTTGGGGGAGTTCGATTTCGTGAGTAGCCCGCTGGGCCAGAGGCAAGATAGAAGGGCCGTATCCTCGCCGAGGCGTAGGCTATCTCTGGCTTGCGCGTCCTTTCTGCTTGGCCACCCGCGCCCCGCCTGAACTCACTCGAGGCTAAGGTCGAATCATACTTGGCGCACTTTGCGAATTTTTGCGAAAAATGGGACCATTTTGGGGGGGGGGATGCCCCCCAGTAGCCCCCGAGGGTGACTTGGTTTTCTGGGGAAAGCTGAGTTGCCCTTTAACTTTATTAACTTGCTGTTATTTACATTTGTGCTGCCAACTGGGGTGTTGGGCATGTAATTTACTACAAAAAACTTGGAAATCTTAGCTAGGGGTAGAAGCGACGTAGCCGCTGGATGTTCCAAGCGTTGGTGAGTTCTTCGCCGTCCTCGTTGGCCAGCTTGTACGTGCCGGGCTTGAGCACCTTCACCACGACATATGGTCCCTCCCATGGGGGCGACAACTTGTGGCGGCTGTTGACGGTGTATTTTGGTACACCTAGCATGTTCATTACACTTTGGTTTGGATTTGATTATGGAACTAACCCGCCACTAGGCACACTAATCATATAACAAGTTCATCTATGTGCATGCATTTGGAAGTGTTGTGTTTATGTAGGAAAACATGGACATAAAGGACGGATTCACAACAAGTTCAAAGGAGCATTTACGGAGTCTTGTTCGTGTTCATGAGTTTGATGAAATCCCTTCCAATGGTGGTGAGGACCGAAGTGTTACGAGGAACATCCCCGGGGATTGAAGCGTAAAAGACCGAACTTCATGCGAAGAGAACCTCCATCTTGGACGCGAGGATGACATCGTCAAAATCATGCAAGTGGAGGGGGCAAAGTACATAATTACATGAGGACCCACGGGAGCAAAGGGGCGACCGAACCGGGCCGAGGTGGGCCTAGGACGGTCGGCCCAGGCCGGCCGGCCCAGCCCACTTCGGTGGCCGGTTCGGTTCCGTTTTCCTTGCACCCGAAGGATCTTGAACCCTAAAAGCCTGGGCGCTGCCATTCGACAGAAGAGGAGAGCCATTCGCACCAGGAGGCCATCCACAAGCTAGAGAGAGAGGAGGGAGATCTCTGGAGGGAGATCAACCACCTCGAAGGAAGCACCCTCTCGTGGAGAAGAAGGAAGACACCGTCAGAATGGAAACCATGATCAACGGTGCCATGATCAGCACCTTGATGGGGTAATCTCCTTGTTCGTCCATGGGTTGTAATTGATCGTAAGATGTAATCATACTTTGTCAGATTATCTATCTATCATCTTGTGTTGAATATACTTTAATGCTTAAGGATTAGCTACCTTACCGTGAAGGGAGTAGGGCCCCAATGCTTCCTTGGATTCATTCAATACGAAGTGTCCATCATAGGTCTAGTCATGAATACCTTCGCGTAGTGACAGTACGAGAGGAGGGAAAGGGTGAAACCGTGCTCACAACCCTCGATAGATTAGATTGGTTTAATGTTTTTAATTGATTGCATGATCGTAGACCCATGGGCGAGTGTCTCCTACTTTGATCGCTTATCGTTCTCTCATTTAGTTGTTTTATAGTTTAATAATAGTTAGGGTTTTAGTAGCTAGTGCGTAGAAGTAGATTGAACGCTTGTAATCCCCTTGCTCCGCGGATTGACAAGAACCTTGGGAATCCTGTGGTGAAAAAGGTGTGGGGTCCGTACGCTTGCGGATCGTAGAGGGATACGTCTTTTATCCATCAACAAGCCCCTTTTCCGGCGCCGTTGCTTGGGGGAGCAAGCTAGTTTACATCGTTTGATTTGCATTTAACTTAGTTTTATATTTTAGTTTATCTTTCGTTTGCTATATCTAACATATATTATCTAGAAAAACCTTTGTTTTGTTTTTGTTTTTGTTTTTATCTTATTGTCTAGATGGCGTTCGTTAATCAACCCGTGGAAGAACTGGAGAAATCTTTAAGGGATTACGCTAGCCCTCGATGTGAAGACATAAAAGTACAAGAGTCGGATTCGAAGCTCGAAGCGACCAAGTATGAGATTAAATCCAAGATCATCGATATGGTGGCAGCAAACCCGTTTGAAGGGATGGTTACGGAGAGCCCATATAGACACATAAGGGATTTCACGATGATATGCAACACGGTGCGTCAATAAGGAGTTCCCGATGAATGGTTCAAATGGAATCTCTTTCCCTACTCACTTGCCGGCAATGCAAAGACATGGTATTCGTTTGCGTCCTTTAAAGTTGAAGGCAATTGGAACAAGTCGACAAAGAAGTTTTGCGAGAAGTTCTTTCCAATTAGCAAGGTTCAACATCTAAGGAGGCAAGTGATCAATTTCATGCAAGGAGAAGAGGAAGGGATAGACCAAGCCCGGGATAGGTTTAATGGGTTGATCGAACATGGACCAAAACTCGGCTTCACCGGTGACGTACTCTTGCATACATTTTTCTTTTCCCTAACCCCTAGTTGCATGCAACATGTTGAAATGTGTGCAGGTGGGGATCTCATGGAGAAAACACTCACGGAAGCCGCCCAACTTCTTCAAAAAATTAGTAAAGCGGCTGCCATGCGAAGAGTTTGGGAAACAAGACTTGCAGAAGAGCCGGAATACAATTCAAGGAAGAAGAAGTGTGCTGAATTTTCTAAAGAGGCAACCCCGGAAGTCACAAAAGAGGAACCAATCACGGAAAAGCTTGAACAAGAACTCATCAAGTCAAGAACTACACCGAGCGTTGACTTCGCCATACCAAATGAGACAAACAAGAGAAGCATGTCAAGCGCGAGGCCACTAAGGGAGTTTGAACCAATGGATTGGATTCCTATTGATTACGGAGAAGTATTTGACAAGAGAAGACCGTTCCCTAATCAAAAGGGAATGGCGAGAGCATTGGAAGTGGATTTCCCACCGGAGAAGAAAGCGGAAAATTCATACGACCTTGAAACCACCGGTGAGATCTTTCAAAAGCTCTTTGGAGATGACATAATGGATCCGGAACACTAGCTGAGGTGAAGAGAATCATGGGGATCAAGCCCCAAGCATCACCATACGCTCGCCTCACCGAAATTTACGCGATAGGATCCGAAGAATAAGAGAAGATGACACCACGCTTGAGTTGCGAGATCAACGGAGTTCAATGCAAAGCTTTATGCGACATCGGAGCACAAGTAAGTGTCCTATCTTCTAAAATTTACGATAAAGTTCAAGACCACAACCTAGACTTAGCTCCAACATCAACGAAATTAATTATGGGAGATGGTAGAACTATCAAACCTCTAGGCATTGCTTGCAACATGAAAGTAAAAATCTCTAGAAATTACATACCAACCGATTTCTTTGTTATTGATGCTTACCATAGTAATAATGATCACATAATCCTAGGTAGGCCTTTTATTAAGTTGGTTGATGCCGTGTTAGATGCCGGAGAAGGCAAAGTAACAATGAACCTTAATGGAACAAAGTACACATATAATTTTCTTCGTGCTTCTAAACACCTTACACCCTTTCCTCCCGAGGATGAAGGAGTAGAAGAGATAGATAGCCCTTGTTTTGTTGAAACCCTTAGAGACCCGCTGCAAAGAGCGATGGAGAATCAAATTAGTAATCAACAAGATGAAGAACTTGAAGAAGCAACAAAAGGCTTGGAACCACATGATGGAAGCGAGGGGGAAGGAAAATTTGAAGACATAGGAGAAATAAAACCTGAGGAGCCACAAGCGCCCGAGGTAGACCTTAAACCTTTGCCCAAAGGATTAAAGTATGAATTTTTGGGCCCAGACAAGACTTATCCAGTCATTGTCAGCGACGAGTTGAGTCCCGAAGAAAATGAGGCGTTGCTGATTTTATTGAAAAAACATAGGAAGGTGATTGGATATTCGATTAATGATCTCAAAGGTATTAGCCCAGCCTTTTGCACTCATCATATACCAATGGAAGACCAATGTAAGCCCGTAGTGGACCACCAAAGAAGGCTAACTCATTCCATGTGAGAAGTAGTAAAGAAAGAGGTCATCAAGTTACTTGATACCGGAATCATCTACCCGGTTCCGCATAGCGAATGGGTGAGCCCGGTACATTGTGTACCAAAGAAAGGAGGTTTGACCGTGGTGAAGAATGAGAAGAACGAATTGATACCGCAAAGAACTGTGACCGGGTGGCGGATGTGTATCGATTATCGTCAGCTTAACAAAGCGACGAAGAAAGATCACTTCCCCCTACCGTTCATCGACGAAATGCTCGAGAGATTAGCAAACCACGCTTATTTTTGCTTTCTCGATGGGTACTCGGGGTTCATGCAAATTCCCATTCACCCGGACGATCAACACAAAACAACGTTTACATGCCCTTACGGAACATTTGCATATAGAAGGATGCCCTTCGGCCTATGCAACGCTCCGGCCTCTTTTCAACGTTGCATGATGGCCGTATTTTCGGAATTCGTCGAAGAAATTGTCGAGGTGTTCATGGATGATTTTTCTGTAAGATGTTCATGGATTGCTTGGCGAACTTGGAAAAGGTCCTCACGAGGTGCGCGGAGGTAGACTTGGTATTAAATTGGTAAAAGTGCCACTTCATGGTTAGGCAAGGCATAGTGCTCGGACATGTTATATCCGAGAGAGAAATTGAAGTGGACAAGGCTAAGGTAGAGACGGTTGAGCAACTCCCACCTCCTACGGATGTTAAGTCCTTAAGGAGCTTTCTAGGCCATGCCGGATTCTATAGAAGATTTATTAAGGACTTCTCAAGGATCACTAAGCCTTTAACGCATCTTCTTCAAAAGGATGTGGCTTTCGACTTTGATGAGAAGTGCCTAGCGGCATTCCGGACCTTGAAAAGTGCGTTGGTGAGTGCTCCCATCATCCAACCTCCGGATTGGAGCCAACCTTTCGAGATCATGTGTGACGCAAGTGACTACGCCGTAGGCGCGGTTTTGGGTCAAAGAAAGGAAGGCCGAGTTCACGCCGTTTACTATGCTAGCAAAACTCTTAGTGGGGCGCAATTAAATTATGCCACTACGGAAAAAGAGTTGCTAGCGGTGGTATTCGCTTTCAAAAAATTCAGATCTTACATCGTGAACTCGAAGGTCATTGTTTACACCGATCACGCAGCCATCAAGTATCTCTTGGCTAAGAAGGAAGCTAAACCACGCTTTATTTGTTGGATCTTTCTTCTCCAAGAGTTTGATGTTGAAATTTGTGATAAAAAGGGGGTGGAAAATGTTGTGGCCGATCATTTGTCTAGGATGAATCGTGGACAAGATGATAAAGAGCCCATCGAAGATAAGATGAGAGATGACCACCTCTATCGAGTGCTTGATAAAGATACTTGGATGATCGATATCATTCGAGCAATTCGAAAGATGCCTCTCGATCATACTCTCAAAAGAAGATAATCTCTGAAAGTAGGAAATACTTTTGGGATGCACCATACCTCTTCAAACTTGGCAATGATGGAGTAATGAGAAGATGTGTGCCAAGAGAAGAAAGGGTAGAGATTTTGAGGAAGTGCCACTCGGCGGAGTACGGTGGACACTATAGTCATTTTTGAACTCAAGCAAAAGTATGGTCGAGCGGATTCTTTTGGCCGGAGATGCATGAAGATACTAAAAGATATGTTGCATCATGCCCCGAATGCCAAAGAACCGGAAACATCTCTCGAAGAAATTCTATGCCTTTGAAATACAACCTACAAATCCACATATTCGATGTATGGGCTATAGACTTCATGGGGCCTTTTAAAAACTCATTTGGATTTGAGTATATCCTAGTCATGGTTGATTATGTATCCAAGTGGGTAGAGGCTATACCATGTCGTAAAGCTTCCACGGAGGAGTCCATTACTATGATCAAGAACGTGATTTTTCCTCGTTTCGGTACACCAAGAATCTTGATAAGTGATGGAGGAACTCACTTCACCGGGAAGAATTTCAAAA
The DNA here is from genome assembly GCA_947561735.1 of Cenchrus americanus. NCBI lineage: Eukaryota > Viridiplantae > Streptophyta > Magnoliopsida > Poales > Poaceae > Cenchrus > Cenchrus americanus. The sequence goes on from OX387241.1 coordinate 249,342,665, forward strand.
AGTGCTTTTCCAAGTTGGGAATTGAGCACAGGGTCTCTACGGCCTATCACCCACAAACCAACGGACAAGCGGAAACGTCAAATAGGCAATTAAAAAGCATCCTCAACAAAACCATAGAGAAGGGAGGCAAGGATTGGTCAAAGAAATTAGACGGAGCTTTATGGTCTTATCGAACGGCGTTTAAGACACCGATAGGTATGACCCCTTATCAATTCGTCTATGGAAAAGCTTGCCGCCTTCCGGTTGAGTTGGAACATAAAGCCTATTGGGCGATTAAAGAGATGAACCTCGATCTCGATGCCGCGGTGGTGAAACGAAGGATCCAAATAAGCGAGCTAGAGGAGTTGAGGTTGAAAGCATATGAAAATGAAAGCATATACAAGGAGAGAATCAAAAGGTGGTATGATAAAAGATTGAAAAAGAAAGAATTTAAAGAAGGAGATAAGGTCCTCCTCTACAATTCGAGGTTTAAAACCTTCGGAAAGGGGAAATTGCAAAGCAAGTGGGACGGACCTTATGTTGTGCATTCGGTGCTCTCCAACGGAGCGGTAACCATTATGGATATAAACGGCGATCAATTTGTGGTGAATGGTCAGCGGCTTAAGGTTTACTACGAACCCGACGTTGTGCCCCTTCACCATGTTGATGTCTTCACCATGGAGGAAGAGCCCGAATGTCCCGCCTAGGACGAAAAACAAGGCATGAATTTCTGTAAATAGTTTTTCTTTTAACTTTCTGGAGTTTCTCGCGAAGATTTACTGGGCCAACTTTTTCCCATGGGCTAAGGAGGTGAAAATAGGGCGGTGCACGAAAAACTGGACCGGCCCGGCCCCTGAGACAGGGTGGGCCGGCCGGCCTAGGCCGACCGACCCAGGTGGGTCCCGGCGGCAGTCGTCCCCGATTTTTGCTCGAATTGCTCCTTTTCGACTTCCTTCTTCGGTCAGAAAATTTTATGGGAAGTTTAAAAAAGGAAAATGAGGTTCTTAGGGTTTTTCTCTTCGGACTATTTATTTGGCCGAATTGGGAGCTCGGGAATCAACCCCTCCAAGCAATATTTTGCACCCTTGCAGCAGCCATTGTGTCCCCAAGAAGCTTAGAGTTGAAGCTAGAGCCAAGGAGCCATTGATGGAGGAGGCGATGCGATGCGAGCTCAAGCTACCCGTCAAGAGGACCACCCGCATCCGTTGCAGAGGGCGTGTCCCGACCGGAGCTCTTGCATCTCGCAATCCCGTCGAAGATAACGACCTCTACATTTGGGACGAGCAGCCCAAGGAGAGGACGCCCGAAGGCCCCAACGGCGATGGCAACGACGGCAACGGCGGTGACTACAATGGTGGTGGCGACGACAGTGGAGACAATGGCAATGAAGACCCCTTCGGATTGCATCCGATGTGTTGTCGAACTTGTCGTCAATCCATTGGGGATCTCTACACGTCGGTCGATGAATGTCTCCAAGCCATGGAAGCGATGAAGCATCGTATGGAGGATTTGGAGCACGTAGTTGAAGACAACTACAAGTTCCTTAACCGTAACGTGCGCAAAATTTTTGGCATGGTTGGAAACATGAGAGGCAAGTGGTGCAATACTTGCTTGAAGTACCACTAGGTCTAGTTTTCCCCTTAGGAATTTTGTAAGATATGACGAGGACCTCGTATGTTTTTAGCGTGGGAGAGAGCTAGGTAGCTAGCCTTAGCTTTTGAGTTTCAAGTTTAGGTTCGGTTTAAGGTTTAGGGTTTAGGATTTAAGACACTCGATTTAATTTAGTTTTACGAGTACTTGCTCGAGGACGAGCAAGAGCTAAGCGTGGAGGAGATGTTGATGGTGTATTTTGGTACACCTAGCATGTTCATTACACTTTGGTTTGGATTTGATTATGGAACTAACCCGCCACTAGGCACACTAATCATATAACAAGTTCATCTATGTGCATGCATTTGGAAGTGTTGTGTTTATGTAGGAAAACATGGACATAAAGGACGGATTCGCAACAAGTTCAAAGGAGCATTTACAGAGTCTTGTTCGTGTTCATGAGTTTGATGAAATCACTTCCAATGGTGGCAAGGACCGAAGTGTTACGAGGAACATCCCCGGGGATTGAAGTGTAAAAGACCGAACTTCATGCGAAGAGAACCTCCATCTTGGACGCGAGGATGACATCGTCAAAATCATGCAAGTGGAGGGGGCAAAGAACATAATTACATGAGGACCCACGGGAGCGAAGGGGCGACCGAACCGTGTCGAGGTGGGCCCAGGCCGGTCTGCCCAGCCCACTTTGGAGGCCGGTTCGGTCCCGTTTTCCTTGCACCCGAAGGATCTTGAACCCTAAAAGCCTGGGCGCCGCCATTCGACAGAAGAGGAGAGCCATTCGCACTAGGAGGCCATCCACAAGCTAGAGAGAGAGGAGGGAGATCTCTGGAGGGAGATCAACCACCTCGAAGGAAGCACCCTCTCGTGGAGAAGAAGGAAGACACCGTCGGAAGGGAAACTGTTGACGTAAAATCCGCACCTCACGCCAAGCACACAGCAAGCCGAACAAGCTAGCTTCACACGCGAAGAGATTCACAAGACGTGCCAGTCAATTTTCCCTGAAAATTAACAAAAGACAAAGTAGTTAAATTCCAAAGCTTGGAACTTGCCGGGTGGTACCAGACAGTTCCATATTTACGGCTAGAAAGCCAAGTGAGATGACATATAGCTATAAGAAGCTATCTGCCAGCAAACTGAAACCATTCAGAGCTTTAAAGTGCAAAATGTAACATAGCCGAATAGATGACGTAAGCATGACGGTAGATCGGTCTTTATTTAGATAAAAGTGCTCGTGCGCAAAGCCATGACCGATCCCCGTGATAAACAACATTAAAAAATAAGTGAAGCAAAAGCATGAGCATAAATATGTGATAAACAAGCATGCATAGGTCCAAAGCGCTAGTCTACCGCATGTCTAGGCACTTTAAAACCCGTCAAGCATGATATCAAACAAATCTATCCACCGCATGATACAACTTGTTTGAAGTCATACCACCGTCCACAAATAGATCTATCCACCGCATGATACAATCTAAATATGGAAAGCTAAAAGCATGCAATATTTAAACCATAAATTATGAACACGTTTTACTCATGAAAGCATAACCGAATACGGCTGAACAGCAGAATCGGGGTCCATGAAGAAGGAATGAACATTACCAAACAAGATAAATCTATCAGATTGGATTGAAATCTAATCCACCGGATGACTAGCTCCAAAACAACCCAAAAACCTGCATCTACCGCGTGATACCCAGTTCTTTCAAGACTTATACAAGATTTGGTAAGCTTGAACCCGCAACACGTGGCAACCTAGATCAATTCGGTTTCGGCTATCAGGGAGCATGTGATCCACGTGCCGTTTAAGCCAAGGGTACGAACTCGATTCGCATAAGGATCATCAAAAAGATGAAGCCGATCCAAACCCATCTAGATTGGGCAAAGAAGTGTTACATGAATTTAAACGTAAGTAAAAACTCAAAGCAACACGGGTAACTTAATGAATCTATTGAATCTTGCCAAAATTCAATAGAGCCGATAACTAGCTTCAAGCTAGATCTTAGCCTACCGCGTGGCTCATGACCTAACAAGAAACTCTCTTGAACCAAGCTTGAATCTACCGCATGACACTAAGCATGGTAACAAGACTACTTGCATCAGATCTAAATCCACCGCATGATACTAGACATGACACAAGGTTGCCGATACTCACGGAGGTCGACGGATCGATGAACCCTCTTGAAGAACTTGACGACACGACAAAGGACTCAAGGGTTTGGCGTAAAGCCGGTTTGTATTGAGAATGTTTCGAATGTCTGTTACATACATTCAGGGTCCATATTTATACCCTGTGAAGCATGACCTCAAATGGATTCGATACATAATTTATCTCTAAGTGCGATCGCTTATCCATCCATTCATCCCTTCCGCTCGGGCCACGTCACTACGCAATCCCGCAAAATCAGCACAACAGTTTCCTTGCCGAACGGAAGTAAATTGCCGACCGCGGACTCTTCTGCCGAATTCATCTGAAGAAACCTTCCTTCCGCCGAACGGATTCCTCACTGAGTTGGACCCACAAGTCAGACTCCTTACCAAATTTTGGTGTTAACAGAAACCATGATCAACGGTGCCATGATTAGCACCTTGATGGGGTAATATCCTTGTTCGTCCATGGGTTGTAATCGATCGTAAGATGTAATCATACTTTGTCGGATTATCTATCTATCATCTTGTGTTTAATATACTTTAATGCTTAAGGATTAGCTACCTTACCGTAAAGGGAGTAGGGCCCCAATGCTTCCTTGGATCCATTCAATACGTCGTGTCCATCATAGGTCTAGTCATGAATACCTTCGCGCAGTGACAGTACGAGAGGAGGGAAAGGGCGAAACCGTGGTCACAACCCCCGATAGATTAGATTGGTTTAATGTTTTTAATTGTTTGCATGATCGTAGACCCATGGGCGAGTGTCTCCTACTTTGATCGCTTATCGTTCTCTCATTTAGTTGTTTTCTAGTTTAATAATAGTTAGGGTTTTAGTAGCTATTGTGTAGAAGTAGATTGGACGCTTGTAATCCCCTTGCTCCGCGGATTGACAAGAACCTTGGGAATCCCGTGGTGAAAAAGGTGTGGGGTCCGTACGCTTGCGGATCGTAGAGGGATACGTCTTTTATCCATCAACAACGGCCTCGGTTGTCTTGTCGCAGCCTTAGGACCAAGTCCCCTTCGCTGAAGTCTCGTCGCCGCACCTTCCGGGCTTGATAGCGCCTTAGGGACTGCTGGTACCTCGCGGAGTGCATCAGGGCCACGGTACGTGCCTCATCCAGTTGGTCCAGCGAGTCCTCGCGGGCTCGCTGGTTGGCACCTTCATCGTAGCCCCGGACTCTGGGCGACCCGTATTCCAAGTCCGTGGGGAGGACGGCCTCCGCGCCATGGACCAGGAAGAATGGGGTGAACCCGGTGGCCCTGCTTGGGGTGGTCCTGAGGCTGCACACAACCGCCGGCAGCTCCTGGAGCCATTTCCGACCAGACTTGTTCAGCCGGTCGAAAATCCTGCACTTGAGGCCTTGTAGAATCATGCCGTTGTCACACTCCACTTGACCGTTGGTCTGTGGGTGCGCCACGGCTGCCCAGTCCACGCGGATGTGGAACTTGTCACGAATTCCGGGGAACTTCCCCGCCCGTGAATTGGGACCCGTTGTCGGTGATGATGGAGTTGGGCACTCCAAAGTGGTAGACGATGTCGGTGAATAACATCACCGCCGCTCCGCCCGAGATTCGTGATGGGGCGTACCTCCACCCACTTGGAGAACTTGTCGATTGCGACCAACAGGTGGGTGTAGCCCCCGGGCGCCTTTCGCAAGGGCCCGACGATGTCCAGCCCCCACACGGCGAAAGGCCACGTGACGGGGATGGTCTGCAGGACGTGCGCGGGGAGATTGGACTTGCAGGCGTAGAACTGGCACCCTTCGCAGGTGCGCACGATCTCGCTGGAGTCAGCGACCGCGGTGTCGTATGGACCTCCCTGGGCCCACTACATCGGTGGGTACCAGGACCGACTACTCGGTGGGCCCCTGGGACTACCCGGCTTGCGCCGCACGCGCACCCCGAAGGCGTGGAGCACAAGGACTACACAGGAGTAGTACTCGGTTAGGGATCTGTACATGTTCCGCACTGTATAGAGGTCTCCTAGACGTACTCGACTAGTACTCTTTCCCTACTCCGACTTGTAACCCTGCCTCTCGGACTATATAAGGCGAGGCAGGGACCGATCTCAGGATCACCTCATCCAATCTCCTCTCATACAACCCACGGCGCACTATTGCACCATCCTGTAATCGTGCCCTATCAATCCAGAGCTACGCAGCATACAGGACGTAGGGTATTACGCACCTCGCGGCCCGAACCTCGTCTAAATTGTGTGCCACGTGTCTCTTCCTTCGAGTTACCGATCTCGGCGAGTCACATTCATCTACTTCGGGTACTCCCCGTAGTAGGTTGCCGGTCTAAAACACCGACAGCTGGCGCGCCAGGTAGGGGCTCTCGCTCGAGATCACATGGCGAACTCGACGGCTTCCGTCCACATCAAGCCAACTGTCGCCTTCAACCGCGGCGACACCTTCGTCTTCGGCGCCTAGGTCTGCACTGCTGACATCACGGGCTCCTTCCAGCGCCGCCTGACCATGCAGCCCAACCCGAGGACAGGCCTCGTGACGCTTCCCGAAGTCGTCACAGGCGAACTCGCCGGCAAGTTCGGCGAAATCTCGCTCTTCAACCACCACGGCCGACTTCGAGCTCGAGTCCGTCTCCAACTCGAACCCGACGTCGCCATGGGCCATCGCATGCGAGCCGGGCCCGCTCGCCCATCGCGACGGCCCCTTCTCCACGTCGGCGCTCCGCGCGTGGCCCCCGCATCCTCGGCGGGCCCGCACGGGGGCTCCTACTCCACGACGGGCCGGCAAGGAGCCCGTAACCGAGTACAACTCGGACTCCGACGCCGTCCCCGATCACGTCTCGGACTCCAACCCTCTCTCCGAGTTCTACTCGAACCCGGACTACGAGTTCGACTTCGGGTCGGACCCCGAGGAGCCCGAGTCCGAAGACGACTCCACTGAGCTTCCCTTGTCAGGGCCAGCCTCTGGGCTGGTTATAAAATCAACACCGACCGACAGATACGCCCTGCGGCCGGACCGCAAACCCGCTGACCTGGCAAAGGGAGACTCACGCTACGTCGCCTACATCGACTCGCTACCGTTCCAGGAGGGAACACCACTGGCCCAGGCTGACTCCAACACACCAACTGAGGTGGCACCCTCTGAGTCCAGCCTTGGCACCCCTGATCGCCAAGTCTTCATGGCTGCTGGCGACACCCCGGGACCCTCAGGCACGGCCGAAGACAAGTACCTGGAGGACATCTCTGCAGACGAGCTGTCTGCTGATGCACCTGCGGGCGAGACCGCCGCCAACAGGGACGCTCGACGCGAACGCAACAGGAAGCGCAGCGAACGGCGCCGGTGGCTTAGGGACAACCTCCCCATCCGCAACCTTGCGGAAGCTCTCGAGGCGGTCGAGAGCAGAGTCCACACCACTCCTGAGCAATGCCTCATGTCGATCACGACGATCGCACGCCAGGCTCAGGGCATACGCGCTGGAGAGGTCATCGCCAAGCTCGCTGAAGAAGCCTACTTCATGCGGGTCGACAACGAGTCGCCCAACCTCCTCCGCCCAAACCTCGCGACAACGAAGCTACTAGTCGCGGCGCCAACGCCGGCCCAACCGTACTCGAGGCGACATACCGCCCGACCCAAACCGTCGTCGCTCCCACGCCGGCGGACCTTCTCGGCGAGACCAAGGCAACCGAGAGGTTGTCCCCCACCGCTCTCCCGGCGGTGGTGGCGGCAACGACCCCGACGGTGGCGGCGGCGGCGGCGGCGGCTCCAACCACGGGGCCAACAGGAGAGCCGGGGGCGGCGGCGGCCGCGGCGGCCGAGGCCACGCGAACGCCCACGCCTCCCGGCGCCTCGCACGGCGGGTACGACGCTCGCCAGAAGATCGAGGAGCTGCGGCGGAAGAAGTCGACCACTGCTGCTGAGGGCGACGGCTTCCCCGCCTTCTCACCGCGACTTCGCAACCTACTCCTCCCCGACAAGTTCAAGCCTTTGGGGATCACCAAGTACGATGCGAAGCAGGATCCTATCCAGTGGCTCCGATGCTACGCTCTCTCCATCGAGAACGCTGGCGGCAACAGCGACACCAAATGCCTCTACTTCCCCTTCGTCTGGACCAAGCTCCACTCACATGGCTCGAGTCGCTGGACAAGCACTCGATCGACAAGTGGGACCAGCTGAAGGAGCGGTTCACGAGCAACTTCGCGGGCGCCATGGGCCGTTCGGGTACTCGCATGGACCTTGCCATGATCAAGCGAGAACAAGGTGAGACCCTCCGCAAGTACATACGCCGCTTTTTCGACAAGCGCGCTACCGTCGTCGACGTCACCGACAAGGAGGTCATCGACCTCTTCCGGACGGCCTCTACCATCGCCGCACCTTCGAGGACTTCGGTCGTCGCCGCCCCGAGTCCATCCCCCACCTCAAGGACATGATCACGTCCCGGGCGGATGAAGAAGACAAGGCCAACGCCAAGTACGACGCCATCCGCGGCAAGTCCAAGCGAGAACCGGGCGGCGGCGGCGCAAAGAATGCAAACCAAGGCGGCCGCAACAACAACAACAACAACAACAACTACTCGGGTCCCAACCGCAAGCGCAAGCCAGACAACACCGTCGCGGCTATCCAGCGCCCTGCGAAAGGGAACTCGAAGAAGAACTCAGGCGGGTTCAAAGACCTGCCGAAGGAGAAGTGCCCGTGGCATCCGAACGGCAATCACACTACCGAGCAGTGCTACCAGCTCAGGCACGCACTCAAGGATACGCTGGAGCCACCACACCCTCACGACCAAAAGGGCAAGAAGAAGGACGGCGACAACAACGACTTCCAAGAACCCGAGAAGACCGTCAACGTCCTCTTCGGCGGAGCGCCCCGGCGGGCGGGGAGCAGAAGGCTACCCGTCGGGAAGTAATGTCCATCGAGCCAGCGGTTCTGACCCCTCTCAGGTGGTCAGAGGTACCCATCACCTTCTCCCGCGCGGACCAGTGGACTAGCTTCTCCGAACCGGGATGGTTCCCTCTCGTCCTGAAACCGACGGTGGCGGGTTCCAAGCTCAACAAGGTGCTCATCGACGGTGGAAGCGGGCTCAACGTCCTCTTCACCAAAACCTTGAAGAAAATGAACCTCGACGTCACCCCCATGCTCACCAAGAGCAGCATGCCTTTCTACGGCATCGTCCCGAGCAACGCGGCTATCCCACCGGGTTCGGTGGTACGCCGCTACCTTCGGGGCGTCTCGGGACAACTACCGCACCGAGTACATCAAGTTCGAGGTCGCGGATTTCGAGACTTCTTACCACGCCATCCTCGGCGGACCGCCATCGCCAAGTTCATGGCGGTGCCCCACTACACCTACTTGGTACTCAAGATGCCAAGTCCGGCCGGTGTACTCTCCCTCCGGGGGGGACTTGAAGATCTCCCACGACTGCGATACAGAGGCAGTGGTGATCGCTTCAACAAACCAAGTACCCAACGCGATGATGGAGGTCTACGCCGCGTCGAAGAAGCTTGCTACAAGCGAACTCGACATCCCAGAGAAGTCTGACAGCGCCAACAAGCCTCAGCCACCTGAGGAGGTACTCGTCAAGACGGTCGACCTCGGAACAGGCGACCCCAGCAAGACCACCACCATCGGGGCCGGCCTCGACCCCAAATAGGAAGACGCGCTCATCAGCTTCCTTCGGGCTAACCGCGACATCTTCGCGTGGAAGCCGACGGACATGCCGGGAGTGCCCGGGGAGCCGATTGAGCACCGCCTCAACGTCGATCCAAAGGCCACCCCTAAGAGACAACACCTCCGACGTTTCGCCGACGACGGACGGGACGCCATCAAGAAGGAGCTCGCCAAGCTACTCGGCTGCAGGCTTCATCGGAGAAGTCTTCCATCTCGAGTGGCTCGCCAACCCCGTCCTCGTCCGCAAGAAGAACTCGAACGAGTGGAGGATGTGCGTCGACTACACCGACCTCAACAAGCACCGCCCCAAGGACCCCTTCGGGTTGCCGCGGATTGATCAAGTCATCGACTCCACGGCGGGCCGCGACCCGCTCTCGCTTCCTCGATCGCTACTCCGGGTACCACCGGATCGCAATCAAGGAGGAAGACCGGAGAAGACCGCGTTCATCACCCCGTTTGGCGCGTCTTGCTACACGACCATGTCATTCGGGTTGAAGAACGCCGGCGCTACCTACCAACGGGCCATCCGGAGGGCACGGCTTCAAGCGGCAACTCAACAAGAACGTCGAGGCCTACGTGGATGACGTGGTTGTCAAAACTAGGGACTCCGGTACCCTCATCGACGACCTTGAAGAGACCTTCGCATCGGCGCGCGAGTACCGCCGGAAGCTCAACCCGAACAAGTGCGTCTTCGGCGTCCCTTCGGGCAAACTACTCGGCTTCATCATCGGCCCGGCGCGGCATTGAAGCCAACCCCGAGAAGATCTCCGCCATCACCGGCATGAAAGCTCCCACGAGCATCAAGGACGTCCGAAGGCCGACGGGGTGCATGGCGGCGTTGAACGATTCATCTCGAGGCTAGGAGAACGGGGTCTCCCCTTCTTCAAACTACTCAAGCATCATGAGAAGTTCGTGTGGACTCCGGAGGCGGATCAAGCCCTTGCCCGGCTCAAGGACTTCTCGTCAAAGCCGCCAATCCTCACGGCTCCTCACAAGGGCGAGCGGCCTCTTGCTCTACCTAGGCCGCGACTACTCACGTGGTCGCATCTTGCCATCGTTGTCGAGCGGCGAGGAAGACGGCCACGCCTATCCGGTCCGGCGCCGGTCTACTTCGTCGGCGAGGTTCTATCGTAGTCTAAGGCTCGCTACCGGCCCGTGCGAAGCTCCTCGTACGCTCTACTCATCACCTCGCGGAAGCTACGACACTACTTTCGGGAGTACTCGGTTTCCGTCATCACCGACTACCCGCTCGGCGACATCCTAAGGAACCAAGACGCCACCGGAAGAATCTCCAAGTGGGGCGTCGAGCTCGGCGCCCTCACCATCGACTTCAAGCCACGCACGGCCATCAAGTCGCAGGCACTAGTCGACTTCATGGCGAGTGGCGGGAGAACCGGCTACCTACTCCCACCGTGCGACCGAGCATTGGGTGATGTACTTTGATGGCTCACTCAACCTCGAGGGCGCGAGGGCACGGGGGTACTCCCCGATCTCTCCAACGGGCGAACAACTCAAGTACGTCCTGCAGATCTTCTGGAAGGTCTCAAACAATGAAGCCGAGTACGAGGCTCTCCTACACGGGCTCCGCCTCGCGGCTTCACTCGGCATCAAGCGGCTACTAGTCTACGACGACTCCGCAGTGGTCATCAACCAAGTCAACAAGTCCTGGGACCGCAACAAGGAGAACATGGACGCCTACTGCCTAGAAGTCCGCAAGCTCGAGAACAAATTCTATGGTCTCGAGTTCCATCACATCGTCCGTGACAACAACGTCGCGGCGGACGTCCTCTCGAAGCTTGGATCCACCCGCGCCCAAGTACCCGTGGGCGTCTTCGTCCATGAGCTTCACGCGCCATCCATCCCGGAGCCGGCGCCACCGACCACCGCCCCAGCCCTTCCACCAGCTGGGTAGGAGGTCATGATGATCGACGTGGACTGGAGGCGACCCTTCATCGACTACCTCAGCGAGCAGAAGGTCCCCTCCGACAAGAACGCGGCCGAACAACTCGTCCGCCGCGCCAAGTCTTACGTCCTCGTCGGAGACAAGCTTTACAAGCGGGCGCATCTTACGGAGTACTCATGAAGTGCGTCCCTCGTGAAGAAGGCAAGGACATCTTGGAGGAGATCCATAAGGGCGTGCGGCAACCACGCGTCTTCACGCACGCCGGTCGGCAAGGCCTTCCGGCGAGCTTTCTACGGCCCACGGCCACGGGCGATGCCGAAGAACTCGTCGAAGGTGCCAAGGATGTCAATTCTTCGCCAAGCGACAACACGTCCCGGCCTACAAGCTAGTCACCATACCGCCGACCCGGCCCTTTGCCTCGCCGGGGGCTCGACATGATTGGGCCACTCCCCAAGCTGCGCCGGGGAGGATTCAACGAGTGCGGTGGCTATCGACAAGTTCACCAAGTGGATCGAGGTCAAGCCGGTCACATGCCCCAAGGCGACGAGTACTCGACTTCTGGATGAACTCGTACACCGCTACGGGCTACCCCACCGCATCATCACAGACCTGGGGTCCAACTTCAACAACCACCAGTTCTGGGAATATTGCGAAAATAGCGGGATCGACGTCAGATACGTCTCAGTCGCCCATCCACGGGCCAACGGACAAGTCGAGCGCGCCAATGGGATGGTGCTCGACGCCCTCAAGAAGCGGCTACACGACGCTGCTAACTCCAAAGGGGGCAAGTGGATCAAGGAGCTACCCAATGCACTGCGGGGGCCGCGGACTCAACCATCCAAGCCAACGGGGCAATCCCCCTACTTCTTGGTCTACGGCTGCGAAGCCATCCTCCCTCGCCGACGTCATATGGAACTCGCCGGTAGTGGAGCACTACGATGAAGGGGTCTCGAGAAGACGACGGACGAGTTGATATCGACGGCCTCGAAGAAGCTCGGCCGCACCGCCCTCGTCCAATCGGCAAGGTACACGGAGGGTATCCGACGCTACCATGATCGCAACGTCAAGGAACGCTCCTTCAACGTTGGAGATCTCGTCCTCCGCCCGTATCCCGAACACGGAAGGACTCCACAAGCTCGGCTCCCCCCGGGAAGGCCCCTTCACCGTGGCTAAGGTGGCGGGCCGGCTCCTACCGCCTCCAAACACTTGAAGGCGAAGACGTCAACAACTCGTGGAACGTCGACCAACTCTGTCGATTCTACGCCTAGTCTACACGACTACTCGGGGTTCAAGTCTACACGACCGCATCAACACCCCTCGCCGCAAGCGACCCCCCGGTCCCGGCTCCAAGTCTCCGGACTACTCTCCTCCCGAGTCCGGCCCCGCGCGGCTACCTACGGACCACCGGGCTGCGACGAGCGTCAAGGACTCTAGCGACGGTCTACCAAGAGACCACACTCCAAGATCCGGCCCGCCCGCGGCTACCTACGGATGCGCGATCCGGCCTACACGGCTACCTACGGATCACCGCAAGCGGCTACCCGCTCCGGCGCCACTTAGGCCGTAAGGGGCCTCCGGTCCCGAGCGACTACCTTGTAACTACGGCCCTGGCCACCCAGGTGTACTTCTTCAGTAATAAAGCTTGATTGTTCATCAACTTGTTTACTGTCTACTCCCTATGACGGGACTACTAAAGCCGAGTACTACTACTCGCACCTACTCCACGATGGGCGCTCCGCACTCTGAGATCGCGGTTACGAGTACTCATTGCTGGAAAATTTCATTTCATTGATACATGAATAGTTCATTACAAGTGTTTCCTGTACAACTATGGCTACTAGCTACCTATGCGGGACTACCGGAGGTTCGGCTTTTCGGCTACCGCTCCGCGATGGGAGCCATCTCGCTCCGGCGGCTCGCGTCTTGCTCATCCGAGCCGGTTGGCGGCTACCCCGCCGGCGACCACCTCCTTTGGAGCCTTCGGGAAGTACGACTTCATGAAGGCCGGGACTTGCTTCGGGATCGACTTGGCCATGTGCTTGACGTAGGCGGCCCGGCGGCTTGGTGCTTCACGAAGACGATTCGCCGGAGGAGCGATCTTGGGGCCACCCGGTGTGGCACCGGGAGCCTCGCGATCGGGAGAGCGACTTCCTCAAGATCCTTCGACTGGGGCTCGGAGCGCCTCGCAATCTTCATTCAACTTCGCAAAGATTTGTAGCGAGTTGACGAGATCTCTTGTCGAGGCAATCCGCGGCTCCATGTGCTTCTCGCACTCGAAGGCGAGCTCCTTGTAGTCGAGCTCAAGTACCGGCGGGCTTCTTGCTCCCGGTAGAAGAGGTTCTTCATGCCGACCTCCGAGGCCTTCGGTGCTCCACCCGGCCTTCGAGTTCGCAACACGGAAACACAACAACGGGTCAGAGGCTTGACGACTTCCAACAAGTACCCGACAAGTCAAAGGACATACCTTTATTCTTGTTGCGGAGGCCTTTGTTCTTCCGCACCAACTCGTCGCCCTTCGCCTGCAACTCCATCACGTCGTTGTGGTACTTGGCGAAGGCGGCGTCGAGTTTTGAGCGCATGGCGGCCGCGTGCTTCCGCGACTTCACGAGCTGCTCTTCCAGGGCCTCGGCTCGGAGCACGGTGTCGCCGTAACCTTGCAGCAGGTTCGACTTCTCGCGGGACCGCTCCGCGACGTCCTGCACAAGACAAGCTCAAGTCAAGAAGAGTACTCAACGCAAAGGATTGACTACTCGGGAGGCTCCGGCTACGTACCTTCATCCATTGTTCGGCTCGCCGGATCGCCTCCAGGTGCTGGGCCACCGTTGCCGTCTCGACGAGATCGTCGGCCAGAAGTTCAATCCCGCCGCGGCTACCCGACGTAGCCTCCGTCATCGGCGCCGAGCGGATAGGCTCCACGTCTTGGATCTCAGGGGATCGGATAGCCACCTCCAGGGCAACCCCTGGCGACGTGGTGGCCGCTTCTCCCCCGGCGGACTTCTCGACGACTTCCCCCACGGGCTCGGGGGCTCCTTCTGCGGCCTCGGGGCCTGCGGTGTCAACTCCCCGCATGGGCACCCCTACGGGGATGTCACCTCCTTCGGCGCCCTCGCCAACAAACGACACGCACATCAGTGCCTACGACTACTCGTCCTGGAGTTCTACAGCTTCAAGAAGGGTACTCACCTTCGACTACGACCGCCTGCGGCGGCGGCGCTTCGGTGGCGGGGGCTCGGTCGCGGCTTGGGCCTCGGGAGCGGGCTCCTCGACGGGCGGCGCGACTTCTTCTGCCTCCGCTGTCGAGGGCTCTTCCCCGTCCCAGCTCAGATCTGTGGATTTTCTGCAGAAGTATTCACAGAGGGTCGTCAGACAAAACGACTACTGCAGCAAGTACTACTCGTGAGGACGTGGTACTTACAAGTTTGACCGGATGATGGTCACGGCCGGAGCACCGAGGATGCTGGCAATATCAACTAGTCCACCCTCGGCGGGCGTCTCTTCTTCCGCCTCTTCGGCTACTGCCTCCTCCACGGTGGCGGCGGCCGGCGCAGACGTCTCCTGCGTTCCAGAGGTCACCACCCTCTCAACGGTGGCGGCCACGGGTCCTCTGCTCTCTGCTGGAGCAGGGGGCTGGCGCTCCAGCTGCGCCAGGAGTTCTTCAACAGTAGGGGCTGGACTTCGGCTTCCAGCCGGTTCCCCCACCGGGTCCCACACGCTTTCGTCGCCCTCTTCGACGGGCTCCGTTGGCGGCACCTCCTGCACACAAAGGACGACTACTCGTCAGCAATGTACTCGAATAACGGGTACTCGACCACTCTGCTCAAGATAACTTACCTCCGGAGGCGTGGTCTCTGAGACCTTCATCTTCTTCGCCACCCGCTTCTTGGTGGGGTTGCGCGGCTTCCGCGGCGGCGCAGCAAGGCTAGCCTCCAGGCTAGCCGGAGGGTCTTGAACAAGTGGAACATGAGGCAAGCCCGGACGGCTAAACCTCGACCGCAGCTGGAAGCGGTCTTGAAGCGTCTCTTCGTCTTCTTCGTCGTCATCGGAGGTATCCTCCACGATGACGGTGTCGTCGCCTTCACCGACTTCGCGGCGCTCCTTCACCTTCCCCTCCACCGGGATCTCGATCCCGCTCGGTGGCGGCTGTGGCTCGGAGACGAACCGCTTCAGATCATCCTGCGCAAAGACACAAGGCGTCAGCAACTCTACCACAAGTACTCACTACTCGACGAGGGGGGTACGGCTACTCACCTCGTTGGGCGGGCCCGCGGCGGAGTACTCCTCGACCCGGGCACGCCGTGTACGGCGGCATGTCCTTGAAGATGCGCGACAACCTCTCGATGATGTCGTTGTCGTCCAACTCGCCCCCGGCATCCGCGACGAGTCGTCGTCGCCGGTGTACTCGAAGCCCAGCGTATCCCGCGCCATCAGCGGCTGGATCCTGCGCTTCATGAAACTGAAGGCCACGTGCTCGGCCCTCGCTCCGGCCTTCCCCGAGCACTCGAATGCGCGCTAGCGGCTCGGGGAGGCCGGATCCCCTCTTGCATGGTGGGCTCGTGTTCCACCACTCACGATGCTCCGGGCCGCCGTCCTCTCGGCTTCGGCAGGCCGGGGTGGTGGTTGGTGATGTAGAACCACCGCGTCTTCCAGTCCGTGTTGGAGTCCACGAGCTTGTACGCCAGGTACTGATCTGCGGCGTCCTCCCTCAGCTGGATCCCGGCCCCTCCGACTACTCTGGGGTTGGAGGCACTGGGCTGCGGCTTGACGCGGAAGAACTTCCGGAAGAGCACCCAGTGCGGCTTGATTCCGAGGAAGGCCTCGCAGAAGTGGACGAAGACCGACGTGTGGAAGATGCCGTTGGGGTTCGGAGTTGAGGTACTCGATGCCGTAGTACCCGAGCGGCCCCTTGAAGAAGTCGCTTCTTTGGGAGCGCAAGACCGCGCTCCACGAAGCGCGAGAACATCGGGATCTCGTCTTCGGCCTTCTCCATCGGATAGGGATCTCCTGCGGCGGATCTCCACATGTCGACTTCCTTCTCCCTGATGAACCCACTGTTCAGCAGGGTCAGCAGGTCCTCCGTCTTGACCTTCGATTTTTTCCACTCGCGGCTTGGATCAGCGCGCGGTGGAGACAGGGGCGGCACCGCACCAGTGGCGGTTGCGACGGCCTCTGCACGGCTCCTCTTCTTCCCGCCGGCCTTGGACGTCTTCGACGGCGACGGCTTCATTCTCCAAGTGCAAGGAGTTTTCACTCGCATCCGCTCGGGGGCTACCCTAAAGGCTTCGGATGGCGATGCGCTCAGGTCTACTACGGCGGTAGCAGGCTGCGGGGGTGGATTCGATTCTAGATTCAAATGGAAATGACTGCGGCTCACTTGGGTGAAAAACCCTAAGGGTTTTGGCTTCTATTTATAAGCCAAATCGCCTCCGCAACGGGCGGCTGGATAAGTCCACGCGCGGCTGACTCAGCGGCTGCGCGTGTCTCTTCGTATTCTACTAGTCGACGCGCCTCGCCTCGGGGGCTCGGCTTCTTCTACTCGACTACCTGGGAAGCGGCTAGTATCAAGAGCATCTCAGGACACATTCTCCAAGAAGACCCTTCAATTCGAGAGGAAGTACTCGACTCAAGGCTCGGGGGCTCCGTGCCACGTGTCCTTCGGTTTTTTCTCTCCGGATTTTTTGGGATTTTCTTGCAAAGACTTCAGATGAACCCTCAGCCAGAGCCCGCGGCTCGAGGCTCGGGGGCTACTCCGTGTGGATTGCGGTTCTGCAAATCGCATCTCCATGACGGCTCCGGCTTCAAGACAAGACAGGCATTTCTTGAAGACCTTCGAAGGTAGATTTCAAGGACACTTGGGACTACTCGAGAAGACTTCAAGATTGCTCAAACATCAGCTGGAGTACATTCCAGCCTCGGGATGCTTCGACTACTCTTGAGGACTTTTGACTTGTAGCACTCAGGGACGCTTGAGGACTACTCGTTAAGGCCGTCAAGACTGCTTGAAGCTATCCTTCTCGACTACAAAGTACTCGGGGGCTTGTCGTATGGACCTCCCTGGGCCCACTACATCGGTGGGTACCAGGACCGACTACTCGGTGGGCCCCCGGGACTACCGGCTTGCGCTGCACGGCACCTGAAGGCGTGGAGCACAAGGACTGCACGGGAGTAGTACTCGGTTAGGGATCTGTACATGTTCCGCACTGTATAGAGGTCTCCTAGACGTACTCGACTAGTACTCTTTCCCTACTCCGACTTGTAACCCTGCCTCCCGGACTATATAAGGCGAGGCAGGGACCGATCTCAGGATCACCTCATCCAATCTCCTCTCATACAACCCACGGCGCACTATTGCACCATCTTGTAATCGTGCCCTATCAATCCAGAGCTACGCAGCATACAGGACGTAGGGTATTACGCACCTCGCGGCCCGAACCTGTCTAAATTGTGTGCCACGTGTCTCTTCCTTCGACTCTTCCTTCGAGTTACCGATCTCGGCGAGTCACATTCATCTACTTCGGGTACTCCCCGTAGTAGGTTGCCGGTCGAAAACACCGACACGCGGTGGGCCAGTAGAAGCCCTGGCGGAACGCATTGCCCACGAGGGTGCGGGGTGCGGCGTGGTGGCCGCATACGCCCGCGTGTATATCCTGGAGGAGCTCGCGCCCCTGGGGGATGGGCACGCATCGCTGCAGGATGCCGGATGTGGCGCGCTTGTACAGCTCGCCGTCGATGAGGGTGAATGACTTGGCCATCCTAGCTATGCGTCTGGCCTCGGATCGCTCCGAGGGGAGTTCCCCTCGGTCCATCCAGGTGATGTACTTATCGAGCCAGTCCCTATCGCTGGGAGCCGGCTCCACGTCCATGGCTTCGGCCTCGTCGGCGCCATACCCCTCGAGTAGGGAGAGAATGCACGCCTCGTTCGAGGGGTCCTCGTCCATGGGCTCCGCACCAATTGGATTTGAGGGAGCCCCCAAGGGTTCCTCTCAGTTCGAGGGGTGTGGTTCGAGGTTGACAGATGGCTGGGCGATGTCCCGAGCGAAGACATTCGGGGGGACGGTGATCCGCCCCGACGCGATCTTGGCGAGCTCGTCCGCCTCCTCGTTATACCGGCGGGGCACGTGGTTGAGTTAGATGCCATAGAACTTGTCCTCGAGGGCTCGCACGGCCTTGCAGTACGCCTCCATCTTATCGTCGTGGCAGCTCGCGTTTTTCATGACCTGGTCGATCACGAGCTGCGAGTTCCCCCGCACGTCGAGGCGTTTGATGCCTATCTCGATGGCGATTTTGAGGCCACAAAGTAGGGCCTCGTACTCAGCCATATTGTTTGACGCGGGGAAGTGGAGGCACACGGCGTATCGCATGTGCTCCCCGAGGGGTGAGACGAAAAGCAAGCCCGCGTCCGCGCCTGTCTTCATCACTGAGCCGTCGAAGTACAGAGTCCAGCATTCAGACTGGATCTGTGGCGGCGGCAATTGCATGTCCGTCCACTCGGCGACGAAATCCGCCAAGATTTGGGACTTAATGGCCTTGCGCGGGGCGTAGGCGAGCGTTTCACCCGTCAGCTCCACCGACCACTTGGCAATCCTGCCTGCGGCATCCAGGTTATGGATGATTTCCCCTAACGGAAAGGAGGAAACCACCGTGACCGGGTGAGCCTCGAAGTAGTGGCGGAGTTTGCGCCACGCGAGAACCATTGCGTAAAGCAGCTTCTTGACTTGTAGGTAGCGCGCCTTGGTCTCGGACAAGACTTCATTGACGTAGTACACCAGCCGCTGGACTGGCAAAGCGTGCCCCTCCTCCGCGCGCTCCACCACAATGATGGCGCTGACCACCTGGGTGGTCGCAGCCACGTAGAGGTACAGAGGTTCGCCGTCCTGAGGCGGTGTAAGGACCGGGGCATGGGCGAGGGTCGCCTTCAGCTTGTCAAGCGCCTCCTGGGCCTCGGCGGTCCAGGAGAACCGCTCATGCTTCTTGAGGAGCCGGTAGAGGGGAAAGCCCTTCTCGCCGAGCCGCGAGATGAAGCGGCTCAAGGCGGCAAGGCACCCCAACACCCTTTGGACCCCCTTAAGGTCCCGAATCGGACCCATTCATTCGAGGGCTGCAACCTTTTCGGGGTTGGCCTCGATGCCTCGCTGGGAGACGATGTATCCGAACAGCATGCCCCGCGACACGCCAAAGACACATTTTTCGGGGCTCAACTTCACCCCATTGGCCCGTAGGCAGCCGAACACGGTGCGAAGGTCGCTAACCAGGTCGTCCGCCTTCCTGGTTTTTACGACTATATCATCTACGTATGCTTCAACGGTTCGTCCGAAGTGGTCTCCGAAGATGTGCTGCATACATCGTTGGTATGTTGCGCCCGCGTTTCGGAGACCGAACGGCATCGTTACGTAGCAGTACATCCCGAACAGTGTGATGAACGAAGTCGCGAGCTGGTCGGACTCCTTCATTTTTATTTGGTGGTATCCGGAATAGGCGTCAAGGAAACAGAGGAGTTCGCACCCGGCGGTCGAGTCAATGATTTGATCGATCCGTGGCAAAGGAAAAGGAACTTTAGGACATGCTTTATTATGACTAGTGTAGTCTACACACATCCGCCACTTCCCATTCTTTTTCTTTACTAATACAGGATTAGCTAGCCAAGTGAGGTGGAACACTTCCTTGATGAACCCAGCCTCGAGGAGCTTCCGCAGCTCTACTCCGATCGCTCGGCGCCGCTCCTCGTCGAAGCGGCACAGCCGTTGCTGCATGACGCGGGAGTGAGGTAGGATGTCAAGGGAGTGCTCGGCGACCTCCCTCGGGATGCCTGGCATGTCCGAGGGGCTCCACGCGAAGATGTCGGTGTTGGCACGGAGAAAGTCGACGAGCACCACTTCCTATTTCGGGTCGAGGGTAGAACTGACCCTCAACGCCTTGCCCTCGGGGGCAGCGGGGTCGAGGAGCACCTCCTTGGTCTGCTCAGCATCCTCGAAGCTGCCGGCGTGCTTGGCGGTGGAGTCGAGGTCCTCGTTGACCATCTTCTCCAGGTTGGCCACGAGCGCTTCGTCCAGCGCCAGTGCCTCCGTGTGTTCCACGCTCTCGACGTCGCAGTCGAATGCGTACTCGATGGATGAGCCCACGGTGACGACGCCGTTGGGCCCCGGCATCTTCATCTTGAGGTAGGTGTAGTTGGGGACCGCCATGAACTTGGTGTAGCAGGGCCGCCCAAGTATGGCGTGGTACGCGCCCCTAAACCCCACCCCCTAGAAGGTGAGTGTCTCCTTGCGGTAGTTGTCCGGCGTGCCGAATCATTCTGGCAGGTCGATCTGCCTGAGGGGCTGGACGCGCTTGCCCGGCGCGACGCCATGGAACGGTGTCGTGCTGGGCCGCAGCTGGTCCAACCCGATCCCCAGCAGGTGCAGCGTGTGCACGTAGAGGATGTTGAGGCTGCTGCCTCCGTCCATCAGGACCTTCGAGAACCGCGCGTTCCCGATGACTGGGTCGACCACCAGCGGGTACTGACCCGGGTTGGGGATGCGGTTCGGGTGATCCTCGCGGCTGAACGTGATGGAGTCCTCTGACCAGTCGAGGAAGGAGGGAGGCGCCTTCTCTGCGGCGAGGACCTCGTGCCGCTCCCGCTTGCGCTAGCGGCTGGACATGTCGACGGTCGGCCCCCAAAGATAAGGAAGATGTTTTCCACGGCGGGGAAGCCGCCGGCGTCGCCGTCACCCCCGTCCTTCTTGGCCTCGCTGTCCTTCGCGGCGGCGCGGCCGTAGAACCGCTTGAGCATGTCGCACTGCTCGAGGGTGTGGTTGACCAGCATTTTGTGGTAGGGACATGGCTTCTTCAGCATGTCGTCAAAAACCCTAGGGCCTCGAGGGGCCAGTCGAGGGCCACGTCGAGCTGGGTCAACAGCAAGAGCTTCGCCGTCGTCGTCGTCGTGCCCCTGCTCGCGCGCCTCGTGGCGCGACTTCTTTTCCTTCTTGCCCCGCTTGTTCTTTTGGCAGGGCTCCTTGCCGTCGAAGATCGCCCCCACCGCCTCCTCGCCCGAGGCAAAGCTGGTGGCGATGTCGAACAGCTCGTTCGAATCGGCCGGTGGGCTACGCCCGAGTTCGCGCACAAGGTCCCGACACGTGGTGCCCTCGAGGAAGGCGTGCACAATCTCGGACTGGGCCACACTAGGGAGCTCCGTACAGCGCTTGGAGAAGCGCCGTATGAAGTCCCGGAGTGATTCGCCGGGCTTCTGGGTGCATGCGCGCAGGTCCCAGGAGTTCCCAGGGCGCACGTACGTGCCCTGGAAGTTCCCACGAACGTGCGGACCAGATCATCCCAGTTGTGGATCTGGCTGGCTGGCAGGTGCTCGAGCCACGTCCGCGCTGAGTCGGCGAGATGCAGGGGGAGGTTACGGATGATAACCTTGTCGGTGGTGGCCCCGCCCAGCTGACATGCCAGGCGGTAGTCGTTGAGCCACACGCGGGGGTCTGTCTCCCCGTTGTACTTGACGATCGACGGGGGCTGACAGAAGCGTTGGGGGAAGCTCGCCGTGCGGATCTCCCGGCTGAACACGCGGATTCCCGGGGGCTCCAGCGTCGGTGAGCGGTCCTCCTGGCTGTCGTAGCGTCCACCCCGTCGAGGGTGGTAGCCCACCACCGCCCACGTCTCCGCGTTGCCCGCTCGCCGGGCGTTGATGACGTTGCGGGCGTCACCATCTTGGGCTTGCCCGCGCGTGTCGAGGAGCCTTTCCTTGGCCGGCGTGCGCCCTGGGTTGGCGGGTGTCACACCCGGTTTTAAAGGCAAAACCGAATGCATTGATCACGTGTGCGCCGGGATCAAGTTACACACACGCTTAGACATTATGAATACCAAAATCGGTGCCACACGAATAAAGAGTTATTACAAACCATAGTCTTAAACGAAACTTAAACAAACGAGTTCTCGCGACGGACAAAATGCCTCCACGGGCGGTACCGACCGAAGACTACGCACACCTAGAACTCCTGGAAATCTTCCGGATTATCTTCAAAGTTCTCCCGGTACGAGCGAGCAAATCCGGGTATTGTAGATGCAAGAGAATAAACAAGCGTGAGCACATATCGTACTCGGCAAGGAGAAACAACATAACATGCGAGGCCATATGGTGGATGGCTAAGGTTCAAGCACTTTAGCATTTTAGTTGGTCAAGTTTTATTAGCAACTCGATTACTAAAGAATGTAAGTTCATACCAACCCAATTACATAAGATATAAGCATCATAAATATAGAAATAAACCACAATTTAAACATTAAAGTTCCATAACTTAATCATGTGAGTGTCCAGGCCGCTCTTGACCGTGAGCACGGCTAATCGATTAGTTTAACACTCTGCGAGAGGTTGTACATCTTTACCCACAAGCGGCGTAAAAGCTCCGAAGAACTTTGGACCCAACCATGCGGTGTTTGCAAGACACCATATCACACTTCCGAGGTGTGATTGCATAGGGACGCTACATGGCCTTTACAAAGGTTCCCTAGCAAGTTATGACCCACAAGGTCCGGATCGATTAGCAAGGTATAAAGTCCCCTAGCGGTCAATACCCCACCATAAAAGAATAACTCACCCAACCCCCCGCTAGAGCGAGTCCATACCCCACGATCGCCGATCCCTTGTCCTTATCGGGTAAGACCATCCCATGCTAAAGTTCCTAATTAATCGGCCAAGACCATTGCCCATTAGTTCTTGTGGTTGTCTTGTTTTCTGGGTGGTTCTCCATGTTCCGATTACACATTAAAGTGGTCTTGTAAAGTAAAAGATCATAAACGGAACATGAAATAACAAGAGGTAACCAAATAGATTAATACCAATTCCCAGTTGAGCATGCTAAGCAATAACTACCACAAGATTAATTTAATTCCCGGTGTCAAGGTAAAGGTAGTCAAAAGCTAGGCATGATCCTTAATAGGTTCCCATCAAATTAATGCAAGCGAAAAGTAAAAACAGTGAATTTAAATGCATGTTATGTAGGACAAGCGGGCATGCATCAAGGAATACTTGCCTTCAACAAAGCCTTGCTTGCTCAAACTCTTGCACGACCGGATCTTCAAATCCCTCGAACGAATCGCTCTCTACGATCCACAATCATCACATACAAGCATACAATAGAAATAAATGAGAAACAGTCACCAAACAGATCAAACAGATCTAAACAGTAGCATAAAACTAATCTACGCTTCGAGACGAACGCGTGGACATAAAGAACGCTAAAATCGGAGCTAAAACGACCAAGTTATGGCTTTGGGAAGGTTTAGGGACTAATGCGAAGATTTAAAAAAGGTTTCGGGCTAAAACAAAGAAAAAGGACTAAACTGTAAGAAAACTTATACGGTGGAAGGGTATTTTTGTAAATAAAGAAAATCCAGGGGTTTTTCTCGCAAAATTGCCCGGGCTGGCGGCGGTTTGACCGGCTTGACTCGGGTTGACCGGATCTGGGACCGTTGGATCGTCATCCGACCCGGCCACGGTGGCGCGCAAGCGGCGGGCGGCGGCGCGCGAAGGCCGGCGGCGGCGAGCGGCGGCGGGCTCGCCGGCGGGGATCGGATTTGGGGTTCCGGGCCACGAATCGAAGCGTGGACGGCACCTACTCGACGCGCGCGAGGCCGCGGAGCAATCTAGGGCGGCGGCTCGGGCGACGGTGCGGCGGAGCGGCGGGTCGACGCGGCGGCGCGGCGTGCGGGCTCCGGCGACGGCGCTAGGGCGAAGAGGGGCTCGGGGTCGTCAACGAGTGGCACCGGGGGTGCTCCTCACCTCCCGGCGCGGCTCTCCCGGGCGACTCCTTGGCGGCGGAGCGGCGACGGCGGCGGGATTCCACGGCGGCGGCGGCGAGCTCCACACGGCGGCGCGGCTAGGGTTTCGGTAGGGGCGCAAGACGGCGGCTTGGGCTCGGGTGGGAGGTCCAAGGAGGCGGCGGCGCGCTATAAATAGCCCCGGCGGGGTGTCCTTGGCGTGCGGGCCACGCACGGGGAGTCGTGCCCCCGTCGGACTCGGGTGGCGGCGCGGGCGTGGCCGAGGCGGGTCGGGCACGGCGCGGCGGCGGGGATGACGGTGGGGCCCCTTGGTCGGCGGCACGGGCGCGGGCGGCGGCCGCGACGGGGCGCGTCGGATCCGGATCCGACGGCCCGATCGAGAGCGGCGGCGGGCGCGGCGGGGCGCGGGCTGGCCGGGCCGAGCCGGGCGTAAGGCCAAGCGGGGCCGGCACGCGCGGCGGGTGCGGTGGCTGCTGGCCGGCTAGCCGGGCCGGACCGGTGCGCGTGGCCTTTGGTTGGGTTGGGCTTAGAAGATAGGAAAGGGTTTAAGGGAAAATAGTTTAGGAATTTTGGTTTTGGGTTTTGAAAGGGATTCAAACACAAAAAGAATTCAAACCTGAATTTGAATTCCAGCAGACAAAAGAAATGCACCAGCATGAATGCCACAAATAAATCCTATATTTCATTAACTTTATTTTAGAAAAGTTTTAAATGCCTAAAAATAAATAAAACAACCTTATATTCCTTAAGCAAATAAATGGTTGCTATCAAATTTTAATAAAGCCAAAATTTTAATAGAATTAGGGTGTTACAAATCCTACCCCCCTTAAGAAGAATCTCGTCCTCGAGATTCGGACAGATTGGGAAAAAGATCTGGAAACTCCGCTTTCAGCTCATCCTCTCTTTCCCATGTTGCCTCATCCTCTGCATGATTACTCCATTGTACTTTGCACATCTTAATCACACTATTCCTGGTGACCCTTGTCATTGTTTCCAATATCCGAATGGGGTGTTCAACAATAGTGAGATCCTCTCCAACGTTTAGATCGTCCAAGGGTAACGGCTCCTTGTCATGGGGACCAAAACCCTTCTTCAACTGAGAGATATGGAACACATCATGCACATCAGCTAGCTGGACTGGCAACTCTAATCTGTAAGCCACTTCTCCCACTCTCTCAATGATCTTGAAAGGTCCAACAAAGCGAGGTGACAACTTTCCTTTAACCCTGAATCGACGCAAACCTCTGATAGGTGATACCTTTAGGTACACATAATCGCCTTCTTGAAAGACCACATCCCTTCGTTTGCCATCTGCATAACTTTTCTGTCTAGATTGAGCAATCCTCAAATTTTCTCTGATGATCTGAACTTGTTTCTCTGCTTCTCTGATGATATCTGCTCCAAATAATCGCCTTTCGCTTTGTCTCACTCCAATATAACGGAGTTCTACATTTCCTTCCATATAGAGCCTCAAAGGGTGACATTTTGAGACTAGCTTGGTAGCCGTTGTTATAAGAGAACTCGGCATACGGCAAGCTCTTATCCCAACTACAACCATGCTTAAGCGCACACGCTCTCGGCATGTCTTCTAGGATACGATTGGTTCTCTCCGTCCGTCCATCCGTCCGTGGATGATAAGTCGAGCTGAAATTTAGTTTAGTATCCGAGAGATTCATGCAACTTCCCCCGAAGCGAGAAGTAACCGAGTACCTCTATCGACACGATCTTCTTTGGTACACCATGCAAACACACGATCCTGGACATGTATAGCTCGCCAACTTAGCTCTCGTATAGGTAGTCTTTACGGAATGAAGTGAGCTACCTTAGTCAAACGATCCACGATAACCCAAATCGAATCATAACCATCTCGGGTTCGGGGTAAACCCACTATGAAGTCCATTCCGATCTCTTCCCACTTCCACTCGAGGCACCTTCAAAGGTTGAAGCAAACCAGCCGGGTCTCGATGTTCGGCCTTAACCCGGTGACAAGTGTCGCACAAAGCCACATGGGCGGCCACGTCTCTCTTCATACCGTACCACCGATACCTCGCTTGAGATCCCGGTACATCTTAGTACTTTGCTGGATGGATAGAGTAAGCCGAGTCATGATCTTCTCTCAAGATCTTCTCTCCGAGATCTCCTTGTCTCTGGTACACACAACCGGTTCTTAAACCACACGGTTCCTTGCTCGTCTTCTGTGAAATCTGGGGCTTCTCCTTGTTGCATACTCTCTTTAATCTTTTGTATTCCAGCATCCTCTAACTGCCACTTGCGTATCTCTTGCTCCAGAGTAGACTGTACTTCCAAAGTCACTCCTTCTGCATGTGCAACCACTTTCAAGTTGAGCCTTTCAAACTCTTTTACCAACTCATCAGGAAACTGAATGGTCATAACCATGTTAGTGTGGCCCTTCCGACTCAAAGCATCGGCAACCGCATTCGCTTTACCGGATGATAGTGAATCTCTAGATCATAATCCTTGATCGGTTCTAACCAACGACGCCGTCTTAGATTAAGATCCTTCGAGTGAAGATATACTTTAGACTCTTGTGATCGGTATAGATCCGGCACTTAGTTCCCATGATATAGTGCCTCCATATCTTTAATGCATGAACCACTCGCTTTGCTAACTCAAGATCATGCGTAGGATAGTTCAACTCATGCTTCCTCAACTGACGAGATGCATAGGCTATAACATGACCTTCTTGCATCAACACACATCCTAGACCTTGTCGAGATGCATCACAATATATGTCAAAACTCTTTCGTAGATCAGGCATTACTAGAACAGGTGCTGTGGTTAACCGCTTCTTTAACTCTTCAAAACTGGACTGACATGCACTGGTCCATTTGAATTCCCTGTCCTTCCCGAGAGGCTTCACAATCTTGGAGAATCCTTCAATAAACCGACGATAGTAACCGGCAAGTCCAAGGAAACTCCGAATCTCGGACACCGTACGAGGGGCTTCCCATTTCAACACATCACTAACCTTGCTAGGATCTCTCTTGCAATACCTCCGTTGGTGATGATATGACCTAGAAAAGACACTTCCTTGAGCCAGAACTCACATTTGCTGAACTTCGCATATAACTCATGCTCTCTCAGTTTCTGCAACACAAGTCTCAAATGCTCCTCATGGTCCTCCTCACTCTTGGAGTAGATCAGAATGTCATCAATGAATACCACAACGAACTTGTCCAAATACTCCATAAAGATCTTGTTCATCAAGTACATAAAGTACGCGGGTGCATTGGTTAACCCAAAAGACATAACTGTGTACTCATAAAGTCCGTACCTGGTGGTAAAAGGCTGTCTTAGGGATATCCGAAGGCCTAATCTTCAGCGATGATAACTCGATCGCGGATCGATCTTAGAAAACACCGTTGCTCCTCTCATCCGATCAAACAAATCTTCAATACGTGGCGGAGAGGATACTTGTTCTTGATAGTAACATCATTAAGGGACCTGTAATCAACACACATCCTCTGTGTGCCATCTTTCTTACCCACAAAGATTACGGGTGCTCCCCAAGGTGATGAACTAGCACGAATGAACCCTTTACCCAATAATTCTTTAATCTGCGCTTTAAGTTCTTGTAACTGATCACTAGACATTCTATATGGGCGCTTAGAGATAGGAGCAGTACCAGGTAAAAGATCAATAACGAACTCAACATCTCGGTCAGGGGGCATACCTGGCAACTCCTCGGGAAACACATCAGGATAATCGCACACTACTCGTATGTCTTCCAAGGCTGCTCCGTCAAGCTTATTCACGGCACTGGCATTTGATGGTGCGGGATCTCGCCGCAAACTCAAACCTTTCACCGAAATGGACTTGTAAGAAGGATTGACCTCTTAGCACACTGTATCACCGCATCACACGCGGTCAACCATCCCATTCCCAATATCACATCGATCCCCTTTGAATCCAAGATTATAAGGTTGGCACGGAAATCTCTACCCACAATCTTGAGATGGACGTTATCACATTTATAGATAGCTTTCAATTCCCCCCCAGGTGAGGTAACTAACATGTGGCGAGACATGGGACTGATAGGTAGATTATGTTGAGCTACGAACTGGGATGTAATGAAAGAATGGGATGCTCCAGAATCAAACAAAACTGAGGCAGGAGTAGAGTTGACTAGAAACATACCGAGCACTACTCTGGGGTTCTCCTGGGCGACTTCAGCATCAACGTGCATTGCCTTGCCTCGTGCGTAGCTCGTTGTCCTTTGTTAGGCTGCGGGGTTTGGCTTCCGCTCCTTGTCTGCTGTCGGGTCCGCACGGGGGTGTGTGGAGGGTTCCTCTTTGGGCAAGCATTGGCATAGTGACCAAGTTCTCCGCACTTGAAACAAGTAGTGGTGGCGGGGATGGGCGGTGCCACGGTCCTTACGGGTGTGCCAACCGGGGCTCTCTCGCCGACTCGCCGGGAAGGCGGGGCGGGGAGTCCGAGGAACGGGACGCCGAAACTGCCGAGCGAGGCCGCCGGAACCGGCGAACGGGACGGCGGGACTGCTGGCGCCCAAAGTTTCCACCCGGTCCCCCATAGAGGAACGGGGTGTTCGGCGGTGGGTTGAAGCGCGGGCGAGACGCACTCCCAAACCGCCCAGAGCCGGCGGCCTTCCTCTTCCGCTCTCCGAGCTCCTTGCGCTTGTGCTCCAAGCGGATAGCGGCATCAACTAGGCTGCGAAAGTTAGGAAAAGGATATGACATCAGGCCGGTACTGCGCGAACCAACCAATCCATCCAAGAACGGCTCCTGCTTCTTCCTATCTTCGACAACCTCCTCGGTGCCGCATAGCGAGATAGCTCGGTGAACTTGTCTCTATACTCGGCCACCGACATTCCTCCTCGCTTCCGAGAGAAAGGAACTCCTTCTTCTTGATCTTCATGACTCCGGAG
The DNA here is from genome assembly GCA_947561735.1 of Cenchrus americanus. Lineage (NCBI taxonomy): Eukaryota > Viridiplantae > Streptophyta > Magnoliopsida > Poales > Poaceae > Cenchrus > Cenchrus americanus. The sequence goes on from OX387241.1 coordinate 249,371,598, forward strand.
GGTATGTGATGGCTCCCGAAGTTGGTGGTAAACTCCTCCCAAGTGATAGTGTACGGGGGCGGCATGAGCGGCGAGTACGCATCCCACCAAGCGGGCTGCGAGCCCCGAAGTCGTCTGCCGCATACGGGACCTTCTCTCTGTCGTCACACCGACGGGTAGTGAGCATCTTCGTATTGTCTTGAGCCAATCTTCGGCTTCCGGTGGATCGGCGGCATGAGTAAACACGGGAGGGTGGTGACTCATGAACTCCCGGTGCTTGTTGCGAGGCGCGGGTGGCGGCACCGGCGGATTGTTGACCCGAGCTTGCGGGTTTGTCACGGTGGTGGTCAAGTTCGGAGGAGCCGGGTCCGTGCCTCCAAGAACTGCTGCATAGCGGGATCCATTTGTCTTGGCCTGGGGTGCTCTTCCTGCGGGTTGATCAACACCTGATCCTGACCTGGTGTTCACCATCTGAGTGTTAGGGACATTATTTTAGATGATTGCACCAAGGTTTAAACTTAGGAAGATAAGATAGCAATGATATTCAGATAAGACAGATTCTGTTGACTCCAACAATCAGGCATAGCTCTCTGTATGAGTAACCAAAAATTATGGATTTTGGACTGATAAAAGGTAATGAAATTACGAAACTACTCCAACTGGAATCACCTCAATCGGAATTATGTAGCTCTGGTTATAAAATAAACAAGTCAGATAGGTCGGCAGTGTTTAACAGATTCGTGAGGCTGTAATGTTTTAGTCAATACTCTCTGGTTTTCCATCCAAATATTCTAAATTTTTCACAGAAAATCAGTCACGAAATTCTTGAACTTTCCCAATTGGTTTTACTGCAATCGGAGTTCTGTAGCCCGAGATAAAATTAAAACCGTACTGCTGACTCAAAAACTGTGCGAACAGATTTTTGGGATCTCGAATTTGTATTAAGAGAAAACTTAAGGGGACAAAAAGATTAAGATAGATAACTGATTGAGACTGAAAGATAACCCCCACAAACTTACTACTAAACCAATGTCGTTGTGGTCATCACTCCACAACACATTGCACTCAACCAAAGATCCAACTCATACATTAAGCACAAAATCAAGCATTCAACCACACCTCTAAACTAAACACACTTTACCGATCGTCTACTAACGATTACAAGGAAATCCTATCCTTAATCTTAAACCTAAGGACTATTTTCAGCCATAGCATCTGTGCGAGCGTCAGGGGAGTCGTAGTGTGGCCTCTTGGGTGATGGGGAGGTACATCCTTCTGTGGCTTCATGGGCTTCCGTCGCTCCTCGTTCAAAAGTGCGGCTTCCAAGGCACGCCTCTGCGTCTCCGGAGTGAAGATTTGCTGCTGTGCTGCGTACGGTGTGTTGTTGGCATCATCCAATGCGGTGTTCACGGCTGCAAGTAGACCCGGACATTGTTGAGCGTCCCTTCATAGGCCGGTGGCCGGGGCGATGTAAGTCTTGGCTTCCCCACTTGCCCCGAATGGTGTGTAGCGGCGGTGGGTATCCTCCAACTCGTCACGCTCCTTGTGAGAGAGCACATAGAGCGCCCTCCGAGCCGACTCTGCTATCCCGGCATCCATTGTAGTCCCGTGAGCCACGTCATGATGCTTGGACACCTCCTTCACTCCACGGCATGGAATGTACTCCTCCAAGATGGCAGCAACCTCCCCAATGGGGCTCGAACCACGGATGGGTCCACGGCTCACAATGGTAGACATGGGCCTTATCATAGCCTAGGCGAAGTACCATTGCCCTCGGGTGGTCTCTGCCATGGGAATGCCTACTCCATCGGCTACGTAATGGTACACTTCCCGGATCGCTTCCCTCTCTTCCTCCTCTTGCTCTTGTTCCTCCATCTCTTGATCCGAGGAATCCTCATCTTCCTCCGGCGCTTGCTCCTCTAGGTTGGGTTGTTCGGCTAGCTCATCCTCCTCTCGGGGATCACCTCCTCAGGATCTTCCTCATCATCGGGCACCATGATAAGGTTAGGGAAAACCACGAGTCTTGGCTCCATCTCGATCTCCTCATCGGTATCTCCATCATGCAAGTCATGGTACTGTTCTGTGGAGCATGCGGTGGATCAGCTCCCGGCCCGAGAAGTCTCCAAGCTACGAACCATCCGTAGTGTAGTGCGAGAATTAGAAAGATGGTAAGGCAAAAAGGACGAGAGCTAAAGCAAGCACAAGATAAAGAATGCGGAGACGACTCAAGAGTGAAGCAAAAAGGCAAGAGTAAGGTTAGTAAGAATAAAGCAAGCATGTGTAAGAAAGCTTCTATGAGTATAAAATCCTTAATTCGACCATTTTCTATCTAGGCTAGCGTTCCTACAGTCAACACAGCTCTGGTACCACTCTGTCACACCCGGTTTTAAAGGCAAAACCGAATGCATTGATCACGTGTGCGCCAGGATCAAGTTACACACACGCTTAGACATTATGAATACCAAAATCGGTGCCACACGAATAAAGAGTTATTACAAACCATAGTCTTAAACGAAACTTAAACAAACGAGTTCTCGCGGCGGACAAAATGCCTCCACGAGTACGGACCGAAGACTACGCACACCTAGAACTCCCGGAAATCTTACCGGATTATCTTCAAAGTTCTCCCGGTCCGAGCGACAAATCCGGGTATTGTAGATGCAAGAGAATAAACAAGCGTGAGCACATATCGTACTCAAGCAAGGAGAAACAACATAACATGCGAGGCCATATGGTGGATGGCTAAGGTTCAAGCACTTTAGCATTTTAGTTGGTCAAGTTTTATTAGCAACCCGATTACTAAAGAATGTAAGTTCATACCAACCCAATTACATAAGATATAAGCATCATAAATATAGAAATAAACCACAATTTAAACATTAAAGTTCCATAACTTAATCATGTGAGTGTCCGAGCCGCTCTTGACCGTGAGCACGGCTAATCGATTAGTTTAACACTGCGAGAGGTTGTACATCTTTACCCACAAGCGAGCGTAAAAGCTCCGAAGAACTTTGGACCCAACCATGCGGTGTTTGCAAGACACCATATCACACTTCCGAGGTGTGATTGCATAGGGACGCTACATGGCCTTTACAAAGGTTCCCTAGCAAGTTATGACCCACAAGGTCGGATCGCTTAGCAAGGTATAAAGTCCCCTAGCGGGTCAATACCCCACCATAAAAGAATAACTCACCCAACCCCCCGCTAGAGCGAGTCCATACCCCACGCATCGCCGATCCCTTGTCCTTATCGGGTAAGACCATCCCATGCTAAAGTTCCTAATTAATCGGCCAAGACCATTGCCCATTAGTTCTTGTGGTTGTACTGTTTTCCTGGGTGGTTCTCCATGTTCCGATTACACATTAAAGTGGTCTTGTAAAGTAAAAGATCATAAACGGAACATGAAATAACAAGAGGTAACCAAATAGATTAATACCAATTCCCAGTTGAGCATGCTAAGCAATAACTACCACAAGATTAATTTAATTCCCGGTGTCAAGGTAAAGGTAGTCAAAAGCTAGGCATGATCCTTAATAGGTTCCCATCAAATTAATGCAAGCGAAAAGTAAAAACGAAAGAATTTAAATACATGTTATGTAGGACAAGCGGGCATGCATCAAGGAATACTTGCCTTCAACAAAGCCTTGCTTTGCTCAAACTCTTGCACGACCAGGATCTTCAAATCCCTCGAACGAATCGCTCTCTACGATCCACAATCATCACATACAAGCATACAATAGAAATAAATAAGAAACAGTCACCAAACAAATCAAACAGATCTAAACAGTAGCATAAAACTAATCTACGCTTCGAGACGAACGCGTGGACATAAAGAACGCTAAAATCGGAGCTAAAACGACCAAGTTATGGCTTTGGGAAGGTTTAGGGACTAATCTGCGAAGATTTAAAAAGGTTTCGGGCTAAAATAAAGAAAAAGGACTAAACTGTAAGAAAACTTATACGGTGGAAGGGTATTTTTGTAAATAAAGCAAATCCAGGGTTTTTTCTGCAAAATTGCCAGGGCTGGCGGCGGTTTGACCGGCTTGACTCGGGTTGACCCGATCTGGGACCGTTGGATCGTCATCCGGCGGCCACGGTGGCGCGCAAGCGGCGGGGCGGCGGCGCGCGCGAAGGCGGCGGCGGCGGCGGCGGCGGGCTCGCCGGCGGGGGATCGGATTTGGGGTTCCGGGCCACGAATCGAAGCGCGGACGACACCTACTCGACGCGCGCGAGGCCGCGGGAGCAATCTAGGGGCGGCGGCTCGGGCGACGGTGCGGCGGAGCGGCGGGTCGACGCGGCGGCGCGGCGTGCGGGCTCCGGCGACGGCGCTAGGGCGAAGAGGGGCTCGGGGGTCGTCAACGAGTGGCACCGGGGTGCTCCTCACCTCCCCGGCGCGGCTCTCGGGCGACTCCTTGGCGGCGGAGCGGCGGCGGCGGCGGGATTCCACCGGCGGCGGCGGCGAGCTCCACACGGCGGCGCGGCTAGGGTTTCGGTAGGGCGCAAGACGGCGGCTTGGGCTCGGGTGGGAGGTCCAAGGAGGCGGCGGCGCGCTATAAATAGCCGGGCGGGGTGTCCTTGGCGTGCGGGCCACGCACGGGGAGTCGTGCCCCCGTCGGACTCGGGTGGCGGCGCGGGCGTGGCCGAGGGCGGGTCGGGCACGGCGCGGCGGCGGGGATGACGAGGGTGGGGCCCCTTGGTCGGCGGCACGGGCGCGGGCGGCCGCGGCGGGGCGCGTCGGATCCGGATCCGACGGCCGGATCGAGAGCGGCGGCGGGGCGCGGGCGCGGCCGGGCCGGCCGGGCCGTAAGGCCAAGCGGGGCCGGCACGCGCGGCGGGTGCGGTGGCCTGGCGGCTAGGCCGGGCCGGGACCGGTGCGTAGGCCTTTGGCCGGGTGGGGCTTAGAAGGTAGGAAAGGGTTTAAGAGAAAATAGTTTAGGAATTTTGGTTTTGGGTTTTGAAAGGGATTCAAACACAAAAAGAATTCAAACCCGAATTTGAATTCCGGCGGACAAAAGAAATGCACCGGCATGAATGCCACAAATAAATCCTATATTTCATTAACTTTATTTTAGAAAAGTTTTAAATGCCTAACAATAAATAAAACAACCTTATATTCCTTAAGCAAATAAATGGTTGCTATCAAATTTTAATAAAGCCAAAATTTTAATAGAATTAGGGTGTTACGGCGGGACGCTCAGCTACGCCGCCCGTGTGCACCGAGGGCTTGGGGCCTTGCGCACCCCCATCGTCCCACGCGCTCATTTGTTGGCGGATGCGGGACGCCGAGCTTTTGGCCTGTTGGACGGCCGCTTGCTCGATGAGTGCCTGCGCTTCGCGGTGCAGGTTCTGCGCCTCGGGCGTCGAGGGCGAGGCATGGCCGCGAGCGGTGTCGCGGCAGCAATGAGCTTCTGGCTCGCTCGCTAGGGCGTGTCCGGATCGTCGACGTTGAAGTCAGCGTTGATGCGATCGCGGGCTTGCTTGCCCAACTCACGCGCGTGTTCGCCGCGCGTGGAGGCTTCTCCCGCGATGGAGGCGCTGAGCAACCGCACCGTGCGGTATTCTTCTGCCAACTTGGCCTCGAGCTCGCGTGCTTGGGCTAGCTGTGCACTGATGTCGGCCCCCTCGGCGGTGAGGGGGGGCGCTTGGCCCCGCAGCCGTGCGCGGTCCAGTTCCCAGGGCGGGGGGAACCTCTCCGTCGCCGGCTCCCGCCGCATCGGCGGCGTTTGCTGGGTCGTTAGCGATTACGACGCAGCACTCCCGCGCGGGGTTGTAGCTCCCAGCACTGGAGACATCTGAGTAGCCGAACCAGTTGTCCGTGGCGTCAAGGAACCACCGGAACATCACTGGGTCCAGCACGTCGGAGAAGTCCCACTCCGCGTATCCGTGCGAAGTGGCAGGTGGCAGCTCATTGGCGGAGCCTTGGGATGACTCGTCGCCGGCGGAGGCGTTGGGGTCCCTGGTAACTAGGACATGGCGGCCAGGGGGAACCCTGCGCATCGCTGCATTGACGTTGGCGGAGGCGACGTACGTCGTCGTAGCGCCGCGCAGGCCGATAGGGAAGCGCGGTCCCGAGACCGAGCGGTCCCCCGCCGGGGGCGGCTGTCGTCTCGCCGGTGAGCGCGTCACGTTGCGAGGCGACACGCGCAACATGTCGGCGCTCCGTCCGCACCTTTGTCGCGCGGCGCCGGCCGGAGCGACGACGGCGCCGTGGCGCCGAAGGACCCGCAACATCCGTGTTGGCGGGCGCCGCCGGTGTCGCGGCGACGCGTGCGGCGACGACCGGGACGGACCCGGCTTGGCGCCACGCACGGAGCTCCTCACGGTTGGTGAGGCGCATGAGGTAGCCGTTCCGTGTAGCCTGAAAGTTCAGCCCCTCGAACAGGATTTCGAATCCGGCTGGGAGGGGGTCCGTGCTGCCCATGGAGTAGCGCTGACCGCGGTACTCGGTGCGAATCACCATCGAGAGAGCTGGTGACGAGTCGATCTGCAGTGCGATCCCCTACCTGGCACGCCAACTGTCGGTGCGGAAAGTAGTCCCGACACTAACTAGTAATGAGCGCTGAGATCTGCCTCTCGATGGTCGGTGCTAAGCAACTAAGGAAACATGGTTTATCCTGGTTCCGGCCGGGGCCGTACGTCCAGCAGGGGTGTGCTCGAGGCACTGTATTGCTTCGCACCGGGGTGCCTTTAGAGGGGTGGCTACAAGCGAGGCGGGAGAGGAGGCGTGGCCTCCAAGTCCCAAGGGATGTGATTGAGGCGAGTGCCAATATCGTGGGGAAAACGGAGAGCGTAAGATTGACTGCTACCCGTTGCCCGATGCCCCTGCGGCGGGGGGGGGATCGCCTCCCTTTTATAGGCCAAGGAGAGGGCGATTTACAGGCATGCCGTGCTATTTCGCTACGTGTGGCGGCATGGCGTACAGTGCCGCCAGTCACGGCGTCGTGGCGTGTCCTGTGCTTGAACAGGGGCGACTCCGAGGGTGGAGGCGTGGTGGTTGGCCGGGGCGTCTTCAGGCGGGCTCGAGGGAGCTGTTGACAACGATCCGTACGAGGTGCAGTAGCAGGCGTGGCGGCGTCCCGTCCCCGTGTGCTCAATAGCGTCGGAGCAGTTGTAGCAGTGCGCGGCGTGGCGCAGCAGGGGCGGGGATGGCCGCACAGGATTGACAGCGACGGGGATGGCGCTCCCGCCGGCCTGACGTCACGGTTTGACCCTGCGGAGTCACGAGAAGAGGGCTCGAGGGTGCGGCCGGCCCCTCTTCGAGGGCGCGGCGCGTTAGCCGTACAAGAGTGGGCGGCACGCTATCACGGAGGCGACACCGGCCTCGTCGCACGGTTCCCCACGGTGGTGGGGGATGGGCTCCCCCTAGGGAGTTGGCGGAACGGCGCGGGCGTGATTCCCGGGCGCGTAGTGGCGCGGCTCGCCGTGTCGAGCATTAAATGCCCGTACATGCGTGCGGGGAGCGAGTGCGCTCGTGAGGGAACCTCGAGCGAGGCGGACCCCGCTCGAGGGAGGCGGGGACCCTCGAGCGAGGCGGACCCCCGCTCGAGGGCGGCGTGAGCCCTCGAGCGAGGCGGACCTCATTGGAGGGCGGCGTGAGCCCTCGAGCGAGGCGGAACTCGCTCGAGGGGGCGCTCGTCGGGCCGCTTCGGTGGGCCGCGGGGGCCACCGCGGCGTGGATCGTGTTGTGTGTATATTTTGCGTTAGGCCCGAGGTTAGTTTTGCGTTTTGCCTTTTTTGCAGTTTTAAGCAGGATTCCCCCCGGTTTTTTAGGGGACCCTCATGGCTGTCCCCGACAAGTTCTGTTGGCTGGTTGCTGGTGATTGATTTGTTCTGAGAGAAAAGTACTGCTGGCTGGTGGCTGATAAGCCAAGCGAACAGGCTGCCTGTCGCGATGGTGGAGCCGCGACGGGGTGGGCGCGCCCGGCCAGCTCCCATGGGAAGAAGTTGTGCGGCCCGACGGTGAGCTTCCCGAGGTTGGAGCAGCCCGCTCCCGGCGGCGAGCTCATCTCCGGGGAGCGGCGGCCCGCTCCCGACGGCGAGCTCCTCGGAGCGAGCGAGCGACACATGGCAAGCTCCCCCTCGGGGAGATCCGGCGGGCGTCGCGGGAGCGGCGGCGACAGGCTCCTCGGCCGCGTCGGCAAGCTCCCGGTGAGCGTATATTTTCTTTTTTCGATACTTTTCCGCACAATTTTTTCTTCAAAACCTTTTCGTTCTTTCTTTTTGAAAAGATTTTTCTGAATTTTGTTTCATTCTAAATTTTCTGCAAAATCGTTTCCACAAAATATTTGCCTAAGTTTTTCCACAAATATTTCTGCAAAAAAACTTCGACAAAGTTTCTGAAAAACATATTGCTTCAAAAAAATTTGTCTGGAATTTTGTGGTAGGCTTCTTTTGCTTCCGTTTTTGTAAAAAAATTGTTCCAAAAGTTTATTGAAAATTATTTGCCGAAAGTTTTTATTGCCAAAGTTTTTTGTAAAATATTTGTCAAAAAACTTGTTTATAGTTTTTTGTAAAAAATATTTTGATTACCAAACATTTTGTTCATAAGTTTTTTGTCAAAAAGTTTTGTTTCACAAGTTTTGCTACCGAATTTTTTTCCCAGATTTGTTTCTGATAATTTTGTTCATAAGGTTTTGATCCAAAAGTTTTCCCCATAAATTTTTCCAATAATTTTGTTCATAAGTCTTCCGAACATTTTTCCAAAACTTTAAAAGGAGACCATCATAAGCACGCCTGCACGCGTGGGGGTGCGAGATTGTTGTGGACGCATGGCACGCTAGCAGTGGATCCACGTGCTGCGGTTGGTAATCGACCCTATGCAACGAATCGTCCGGACGGCCATAAATTAGCATCGCCCTTTGCATTGCCTGCTATTATACTCGTTACGGCGAGCGGTAAAAGGCGCGTTCCAACCGTATTCGCTTTGCAATCGGCTCTTTATTTCTGTGCCGTGCCTATCTGCTCCGTTTGCCATAGGATTTGCATTTCTCTGTTTCAAAATTTGGTTACAGAGATGTTCGAAGACAGAAACGGGCCACGCTGGGTCTTGACTCTTGACCCACCATGTAGGATGCAGCCCGCCATGAACAAAACCCCGTACAACAACAAGCACCACAGGCCCAAGCACGTCGCGTTGACACGGGCCGATCGATGATGAGTCTGACTGACTGCGCTCGGTCGGCCTGGGCCATTACAAAACCCCGTACAACATTCGGATAGAATCGTTGTTCGTTCGAGTAATCTCTGTTTCTTTATACTGACACACATGGAGAACGGGCATTCGAGTAATCGCTGTAACCTAGTTGTTCAGGCTAAGAGCATGGTTTATGTTTTTGTCAGCCGCTGGCGACTCGCACTGGTAGGGAGAGGGGCCTTAGTCCCGGTTGGAGAGGGGTATAGGTCTCTCAAGTCCAACCGAGACTAAAGTTCAGAGGCAAAAGACTCCCTTTTAGCCCCGGTTGAACGAACCGTGGCGGTGCGGAATGTAGTCCCGACACTAACTAGTAATGAGCGCTGAGATCTGCCTCGCGATGGGCCGGTGCTAGCAACTAATGACACTGGTTTTATCCTGGCTCCGTCCGCGCCTGTCACGAGCGCTGGCCGGAGCGTCGACGACGTCGAGGCGCTGAAGGGCCCGCAACATCCACCTGAGCGGACGCCGGGCGTGAGCAGCGGGTGCGACGGAGGCCGGGTCGGCCCCGGTCAGCCGCCGAGCACGGAGTTCGTCGCGGTTGGTGATGTGCATGAGGTAGCCGTTCCCCGTGGCCTGAAAATTCAGGCTCCCGAATCGGATTTCGAACCCGGCTGGGAGGGGGTCCGAGCTGCCCATGGAATACCTCTGGCCGCGGTACTCGGTGCGAATCACCATCGAGAGGGCTGGTGGCGAGCTAATCTTCAGCGCGAACCCCCTTACTGGCGCGCCAACTGTCGGTGCAGAATGTAGTCCCGACACTAACTAGTAATGAGCGCTGAGATCTGCCTCGCGATGGGCCGGTGCTAGCAACTAATGACACTGGTTTTATCCTGGCTCCGTCCGCGCCTGTCACGAGCGCTGGCCGGAGCGTCGACGGCATCGAGGCGCTGAAGGGCCCGCAGCATCCACCCCCGAGCGGACGTCGGGGCGTGAGCGGCGGGTGCGACGGAGGCCGGGTCGGCCCCGGTCAGCCGCCGAGCACGGAGTTCGTCGCGGTTGGTGATGTGCATGAGGTAGCCGTTCCCCGTGGCCTGAAAATTCAGGCTCCCAAACCGGATTTCGAACCCGGCTGGGAGGGGGTCCGAGCTGCCCATGGAATAACTCTGGCCGCGGTACTCGGTGCGAATCACCATCGAGAGGGCTGGTGGCGAGCTGATCTTCAGCGCGAACCCCCTTCCTGGCGCGCCAACTGTTGGTGCGGAATGTAGTCCCGACACTAACTAGTAATGCGCGCTGAGATCTGCCTCTCGATGGGCCGATGCTAGCAACTAATGGCACTGGGTTTATCCTGGTTCCGGCCGGGGCCGTACGTCCAGCAGCGGTGTGCACAGGACACTATATTGCTTTGCACCGTGGTGCTCGTAGAGGGGGGCTACAAGCGAGGCAGGAGAGGAGGCCTGACCTCCAAGTCCCAGAGGTTTTGATTGAGGCAAGTTCCAATATCGTGGTGAAGGCGGAGAGCGCGTGGGTGATCGTTGTCCGTCGTCCTCCTGCGTCCGGGGGACTGCCCCTCCTTTTATAAGCCAAGGAGGGAGCAGTTTACATGCGTGCCGCACTATTTTCCTACGCGTGGAGGCGTGGCGAGCAGTGCCATGGAGCTGACGGCCGTCCTGGCGAATCCTGCTCCAGTCGGGGCGTCGTGGCGCGTCCTGTGCTCGTACAGGAGCAGCTTCGAGGGTGGCGGCGTAGTGGTTGGTTGTCCGGCCGCCGTCGCGGGCTGGTTCGAGGGTGCCGTCAACAGGGGGGTCCGTGCGCGACACAGTGGCAGTCATGGTGGCGTCCCGTCCCCGTGCACTCCAACAGCATCGGGGATGTCGTCACAGTGCCTGGCGTGACGCTGCAGTGGCGGGGATGGCCGCATAGGGTTGACAGCGAGGGGGAAGACCACTCGCAGCGGCTTGATGTCACGGCGTAGCCCTGTGTAGTCACAGAAAAAGTATTCGAGGGTTCCGCCGGCCCCCTTCGAGGGCTCGGCGTGTTAGCCGTACAGGAGTAGGCGGCGCAGTGTCACAGGGCTGACACCGGCCTCATCACACATTGCTACATAGTGGCAGGGATGGCCTTCCCGGGGAGTCGGTGGAACAGCGCCGGGGCGTGATTCCCAGGCGTGTCAGGGTTGTGGCGTGCGTCCTGCAGTGTCAGAGCATTTAATGCCCGTAAACGGGGCAGGACCGGTGGCGACGTGCGCGCAGGTGCCCTCGAGCGAGGCGGACCTCGCCCGAGGGGGCGTTTAGCCCTCCAGCGAGGAGGACCTCGCCCGAGGGGGCGTTTATCCCTCGAGCGAGGTGGATCCTGCCCGAGGGAGCGTTTAACCCTCGAGCGAGGCGGACCTCGCCCGATGGGGCATCCACCGTGCCACCCTGGCGGGCCGTGGGGGCCACCAGGGTCGTGATCGTGTCGTGCGCGTGTTTTAGGTTCATGGGTTAGCTTGCGTTTTGCGTTTTTTGCGGGTTTTAAGCAGGTTTCCCCTGGTTATTTAGGGGACCCTTATGGCTATCCCCGACAAACCGGGACTAAAGGAGTCTTTTAGTCCCGGGTGGTATTACCAACCGGGACTAAAAGGGGGGTCACGCCAGCGCATGCGCACACCCTTTTAGTCTCGGTTGGTAATACCACCTGAGACTAAAGGTTTCCCAAAAACAAAAAAAGCCCGCCATGGCAGCCCCTATCTGAGCTCCTGCCACCCACCTCGAGCTCCGATCCACCATGCACAACAGACCATCAAGTTCATCACAAGTTCACCAAAATTCATCACAAATTCATCTCACAACACACAAGTTATGTCACAACAGATTCAATAATCACATATGCTCATCTCGCAAATTCATCACACATATTCACAACTTTAGTTGCAAAATCAATTCGCACAAGATTTACAACAAGATCGATGCGCGGAACAATCACAAATATTGAACTGAGTTCGATTTGGAAAAAAATTAAAAAAAGTAACTCACAGTCGGCCCCGCCCGCACCCGCCCTCTAATAGCGCCGCGCCGGCCGCCGCCGCGCCGGCTCGCCCGGCCCCGCGCCCTCGGCCCCGCCCGGCCCGTCCGGCCTCCCCCCCCCCCCCCTCCTTCGGCCGCCCCGCACCGGCCCCTGCACCCTCCTCCGGCCGGCCTGCCCCCCTGCACAGGAAGATGGAAGGATAAGAAAGAGGAATAGATAAGAAGAAGGAAGGGGAAAATGAGAGGAGAGGAAGAGACACACCGTGGCTGCCGTGAAAAGATAAGGGAAAGAGAGGATGCGTGGTAGGTGGGAGGAGAGGCTTTTGTCTCGGGTGGTTTCCTCACCCGGGACTAAAGGGTACCCTTTAGTCTCGGGTGGTTTCCTCACCCGGGACTAAAGGGTACCCTTTAGTCTCGGGTGGTGTTTCCACATGAGACTAAATCCTTATTCCCGGGTGGTGTTTCTACCCGAGACTAAAGGGTACTACTTTAGTCTCGGGTGGAAACACCACCCAGGACTAAAGACCGACACCAATAATTGACTCAAAACAACAGTTGAACACCCCCCTTTTGTCCCGGTTGGTAATACCAATAGGGACTAAAGGCTAGGGGCGTTCCTGGCTATTTCAGGCCACGTCGATGAAAAGGCTTTAGTCCCGGGTCCAAAAACGAACTGGGACTAAAGGGGTGAACAAAAGGTCCTTACTCTACCAGTGTCGTGGCTCCGGCCCCGAGCTATGTGTAACACCCTAAATTCCACTTCTCGGGTTTAACTAAAAATTTGCTTAGCAACATTGCGTTCTCGTTTGAGGAATATAAGGAGATTGTGTTCTTTTAGGCATTTAATCATTTTTCTTAATTAATTAATAAAATATAGGAGTTTATTGTTGCATTCATGCCGGTGCATTGTTTTGAAGTGTTTGAATTCAAATCTAGGTTTGAATTCAATTGTTTGGGTGTTTTCAAAAAATTAGAAAAAAACCTTTCCTTTTAACCCCTTTACCTCCTATCCTGTTTTGGCCCGAGTTGGTTTAGGCTCGTCGCTAGCCAAGTCTGCTGTTGCTCCTGTTTTTCCTCGGCCCAGTTCACCGCAGCCTCGCTTGCGCGCCAGCCCAACATCCAGCTCCGCGCAGCCCGCTTTCTCTAGCGTCGCGACCCAGCAACGCTTCCGGCCCAGTTAACCCCCGCGTGCGCAGCCGCTCTCGCCGGCCGACGCGCGGGCCCGCTCGTCAGCATCTACCTCCCGCCGCCGCCCCGTTTCCGACTCGGGGTCGAGCCCGAGTCCGGCCGCCGCACGCCCGCGCTCCCCGGGCCCGCGAGCCGGCACCCCATCCGCCGCCTATTTAAGGCACGGACGTCCTCCGCGCCGCCTCTCGAGCTCCCAACCCTAGCCGTCGTCACCCGTCGCCCCAAACCCTAGCTCGTCAGCGCCGCCGCCATCTCTTGCCGCCGCCGTCGTTGACTCGTGCCTCCGCCGCCGTTCGGTCGCCTTGGTGCTGCTCAGTGGAACCGCCGCACGGTAAGGAACCCGCGCGTGTCGTTTGTTTGGACGCTCGTGCTCCGCGTCGCCGGCTCGTCCTCGCCGGACTAGCGCCGCCGCAACCGCCCGCTGTCTGCCGTCCTGTGCCGTCGCTGCCGCCCCGACATCCTTTCCGTGGAGTTCACCACGAGCTCGCTGATGTTCTGGTGTGACCCGCGCGTCAATTGGGGCACCCTAGCCCTACACCCAGCCTTGCGCCGCCACTCGCCGTCTCACCGCCGGGTGCCCTCTCCGCCCGCGCGTGCTCAACATCACGGCCGTCGGTCCCCCAATCGACGGCCCAGATCGATTCGACCCTGGGTTAAACCGGTCTGTGTGCGGTCAGCCGCCCCACCCTCGCCTTTGAGCCGCCGCCGCCGTTGGATCGCGATCCAACGGCCAAATCCGACCCCGCTGGTCAAGCCCCGCCTGACCTTGGCGGTTTTGCTTAAGAAACCCCGAGCTTGTTCAAAATTGCAACCCGGTCCTTCCACCTTAGGAAAATTCTTGCAGTTAGGTCCTGTTTTCTTCAGTTTAGCCTGAGACTTAACTTTTTATTTACAGAATAGTCCTAAAACTTGTTTTAGCCATAACTTAGTCGTTTTAGCTCCGTTTTTAGCGTTCTTTATGTCCACGCGATCGTCTCGACGAGTAGAATAGTTTTCTGTTGTTTTTACTTCCGTTTGAGATGATTGGTTTATTGTTTCTTATTTGTTTCCATTGTATGCTTGTATGTGGTGTGTGGAGCGTAGAGTACGAGCAGTTCGGGGACTTCGCTGCTGTTGAAGATTACCAACACCCTGAGCAGTTTCCGGTGCTGGTAGAAGGCAAGTCCTTGCTGCATTCCCGTTAAATTCCTATTACAACATGCATTTTAATTACACTGTCGTTTATTATCGCTATGCATTAAATTGATGGGTCCTATTGCTAAGGTTCTGAAAGGATCAAGATGTCGACTAGAGGGGGGGTGAATAGTCAAACCTGAAAATCACAAACTTTTTCGCAGCTGTTAGACCAGGTCCGGAGACTCCGGATATTTTTCTGGATACTCCGGGAAATCCGGAGAATCCGGGAAAATGTCCGGATAGTCCGGCCTGCTAAAGGGGAGTTAAATCGACAGGATTTAAACTTCCTCAAAAGTAAATCTGTGAAAATAGGTTATGCAATGAAGTGATATAAGCCTGTTTATCCACTTAAAGCCTGTTGGAACCTCAGCACGAAGTAGATCGGCACCAAACCCTAGATAAGTGTTCAAGCAAGATACAAGCATGCAACAAGATGAACAAGCACAAGAAACACAGGATTTGTTACCGGAGTTCAACCTCACACCTTGAGGTCTACGTCTCCGTTGAGGTACCCACAAAGGGTGGACCTTTATACCTAGGTCACTTTCCTCCCTCTAGCGACCACGAAGATCAAGCTAGAGTTACTTACTCAATTTCGGGGTAATACAAACCTCCTTGGGCAGCCACAACCTTTGGATGCTCCAAGGCAACGCCTAGCCGGCTAGGAGCTCAAAGCTCCAAGAGTAACAAACACGAATTTTGCCAACCAAGCGAAGAACTAGGTGCTCTAGAGATGGGAAATCAGCTCACTAGCACTCTCCAAGCCCTTGCTCTCAAATCCTCTTAACTCCCTCCACAAATCTCACCAACTTTGAGCCAAAGGGAGAGAGGGGAGGAGTAAATGAGGGTTTCAGCTGTTTAGGACGAAAATGGCAGGGGAGAGAAGTAAATGAGGGGGTGGAGGGAGCTTTTATACCACCTCACCCAGAATATAGCCGTTGAGGCTTTATGACCCGGAGTATCCGGGTTAAACCCGGACTCTCCGGGAAGTCCGGAGTCTCCGGGCCAAAACCCGGACACTCCGGCCTTCCAAGGCCAGCACCTAAGATAAGATTCCCGTGAATGTGTTGGTGCAAAGGTGTCTCTCATAGGTTTTGTTTTAGCCACTAGAGCACCCGTTCGACCCTTGGAAGACATAATTCTGTCCCTCTTGATAGTACGGCATTCCTAGGACTCAAATTCAAAAGTAAAAATAAATAAGCCGTCTTTGGAATCCTTTTAGAGCACCACTTTCTTTTGTGTAGTCAACGAGCTGTGCTTGATGCCATACATAATTTTAAGACCTGCTCATGGACTAGATAAACTCATTAGCCACTTAGGTGTGTGTCATTATATCACCAAAACCCACTTAGGGGGCCAAGATACTCTTCAGGTTCGACTAGTTTTGTTATCCTATGCCTTGATCAACCTGGGTTTACTTTATGTTGGATAGCACATGCTAGCGCTTTACGTGGTTTCGGATGGTTAATGAACACTTGTTAATATGGATTTATTTATGCTATCATTCATGTAATGTAAGAACACTTTATGTTGTTAATCGGAACATGGAGAACCACCCCAGAAAACAGTACTACCACAAGACATATGGCTCTGTCTTGGCTTATTAATTAGTGAACTAGGTGTCAGGTATGCTTTACCTGATAAGGGTTGGGGGCTGGCGGGTAGTGGCGTATGGACCTGCTCGGGCGTAGGTGTGGGCTTAGCTAAGACACGGTACTCGTCCGGGAGCTTTATACATTGCACTGACCAGGTAACCTAGCGGGCAACCTTCATCTGGGGATCTTTGTAACGGCCTCGTAGCGTCCCTATGCAATCACACCTCGATAGTGTGGTATGGTGCCTTGCAAACACCGCATGGTTGGGTCCAAAACTCTTCGGAGTTTTTACGTGACTTGTGGGTAAAGATGTATGACCTCTGCAGAGTGTAAAACTAACTAGTTAGCCGTGCCCACGGTCAAGGGCGGCCTGGACCCTCACATGATTAATTCTATGGAAGATGGAACTTTTAAACTTGTGCATTACATTCTATGGATCTGTTGCATTTTATTATCTGGGATTGGTATATACTTACACTTGCTAGTAACAGTTGCTTAATAAAACGTGACCAACTAAAATGCTGACTTGCTTATGAACCATCAGCTTCCACCATAAAGTCTTGCATGTTGTTATAGAACTTTTCCCTTATTGAGTACGACATGTGCTCATGCTTGTTGTTCCTTTATTGCATCTACACTACCCGGCTGCTACTCAGATGGACGTTTTGAGGACTACAATGAAAAATTCGATGGGTTCTAGGCGTTCGTTCTCCAGTCAGCTGCCTGTGGAGGACTTCTGCATGTGTTTCTTTTCCGCTATTAGTTACTCGAACGATTGTTTAGTTGAGACATTCGGTCATGTAATAACTATTTAATACTTTCTTTACGCTTTACACTGTGTTTTTGGTATTCACTGCGTTGATGCATGTGTGTAACTTGATCCTGGCGCACATGTATTCTTGCATTTGGATTTGCAATTAAATCCGGGTGTGACAAAGTGGTATCAGAGCCGTGTTGACTGTAGTACGTTAGCCTAGTTAGAAACTGGTCGAACTTAAGGATTACAATCATCTAGAAGCCATGCTTACTCCATGCTATGCTTTAATTCCATTCTTAATATACCTATCCTTGATTTTACCCCCCATCCTTGATATTCTACTTGCTATCTATCTTATCTTGATCAATCTTTTCACTCTATGTTACCTTGTTCTTGCTTTAGGAAATCTTTAGCATCTACTCTATGCTCTCTAACCTTTTCCTACCTTTACCGTACCCGTGTTCACAGTGTTCTCAGTTATCTAATGACCCTATCGTGTTCAAGCTGAAGATCTTCCTTAGGATCTAGGTTCTTTGGGCTTATCCTTGTGAAATCGCTAGTCACGATCGACGATTAGGTGTGCTTAGTTTAGTGGTGTGTTTGAATGCTTGATCTTGTGTTAATGTTTGATTTGGATCTTTGATTGAGTGCAGTGTGTTGTGGGTTGATAACCACAATGATATTTGTTTAGTATAGGTTCGCTTAGTGGGGTTTAATCTTTGTCTCAACCATCCTTTTTATCTTGCATCTTCCTAATCCTTTATTAAATCTTTACTCATCTACTTTGGAATCTATCTTGCTGCAAATCTGTTCTCGTCAACCTTCGACACAGCAGTAGTGTTTTGTTCATATCTCGAGCTACAGAGCTCCGATTGATGTAAAACCAGTTGGGTTAGTTCACAAATTTCATAACCAATTGTCTGTCAAAAATTCAGCCCCATCCAATACATATCCTGGGATCTATGCATGAAACATGGGAGTTGTCAGAATCTGTAAAAACTCTGTTGACACATTGACTTCGTTATTTTATATCTTGGGCTACAGACCTCCGTTTGAGGCAAATCCAGTTGGAAAAGTTCAGAAATTTCATGGGTGTTTTCTATGTAAAATTCAGCAATTTTGATTACATATTCAGAGAGGGATGCCCGAAACTTTGGGGCTACTTGAATCTGTTAACACTGCTAATATACCCTACTTGTTTATTTTATCTGAAGTAATAGAGCTCCGATCGAGGTGATTCCAGTTGGACTAGTTCTGAAATTTCATTATCTTTTACTGTTCGAAAGCTCGTAATTTTTGGTTATCCACGTTGAGAGTTATACCTGAATGTTTGGAGTCGACAGAATCTGTCTTAAACTGGAAGTCTGTGCTGCTTAATCTTTTGAGCTTTCCTCTTTGTGCAATCATCTAAGTCAATGTTCCTAACACTCAGATGGTGAACACCAGGTTTGGGTCAGGTCTTGATCAACCTCCAGTGACACGCCAAGGATGAGGCAGCAGCTCAGGCAGTGCACAACAACCACCAATGGATCCGGCCATGCAGCAGTTCTTCCAGAATCAGCTACAACTCTTGGAGAACCTGACCAACACTGTGGCCAACATGCAGGCCCAAGCCAACAACCCACCTCAGCCACTGCCACAGCAGCTGGCGCCCATGAACAAGCACAGGGAGTTCATGAGCCACCGTCTGCCACTGTTTACTGTCGTATGGACCTCCCTGGGTCCACTACCTCGGTGGGTACCAGGACCGACTACTCGGTGGCCCCCTGGGACTACCCGGCTTGCGCTGCACGGCACCTGATGGCGTGAAGCACAAGGACTACGAAGGAGAAGTACTCGGTTAGGAAGCTGTACATGTCCCGCACTGTATGGAAGACTACTAGATGTACTCGACTAGTACTCTCTCCCTACTCCGACTTGTAACCCTGCCTCCCGGGCTATATAAGGCGAGGCAGGGACCCCTCTCTCATCATCTCATCTCACGGCGTACAATTGCATCATCTTGTAATCGTACCCAATCAATCCAGAGCTACGCAGCACATAGGACGTAGGGTATTACGCACCTCGCGGCCCGAACCTGTCTAAATTGTGTGCCACGTGTCTCTTCCTTCGAGTTACCGATCTCGGCGAGGCCACATTCATCTACTTCGGGTACTCCCCTTAGTAGGTTGCCGGTCTAAAATACTGACAGCTGGCGCGCCAGGTAGGGGCTCTCGCCCGAGATCACATGGCGAACTTGACGGCTCCTGTCTACTTCAAGCCAACCGTCGCCTTCAACCGCGGCGACACCTTCGTGTTCGGCGCTTGGGTCTGCACTGCTGACGGCGCGGGATCTTTCCAGCGCCGCCTCGCCATGCCGCCCAACCCGAAGACCGACTTCGTGACGCTTCCTGAAGTTGTCACAGGCGAACTCGCTGGCAAGTTCAGCGAAATTTCGCTCTTCAACCATCACACCGACTTCGAGCTCGAGTCCGCTTCCAACTCGAACTCGACGTCTCCATGGGCTATCGCATGCGAGTCGGCTGCTCAGCCATCGCATGTGGTCCCCCCATCCCGCGAGCGCTCCACGCGTGGCCCCCGCAACCAGGGCCCGCACGGGGGCTCCCTCTTCGCGCCGGGGCCGGCAAGGAGCCGTGCCGAGGTACAACTCGGACTCCGACACCGCCCGCGCCACGCTTCGGACTCCAATCCCCTATCCGGGTTGTACTCGGATTCCGCATACGAGTTCGACTTCGGATCGGACCCGGAGGATCCCGAGTCCGAGGACAACTCTGCGAGCACCCCTTATCGGGCCGGCCTCTGGGGCCGGTTATAACCTCCACGCCTACGGAAGATTCGTCTGCGGCCGGACCGCAAGCCCGCAGACCTGATAAGTGGAGACTCACGCTACGTCGCCTACATCGACTCGCTCCCGTTCCAGGAGGGAACACCACTTGCCCGAGCTGACTCGAACACCCCAACTGAGGTGGCGAGCACCGAGTCCAGTCTTGGCACCCCTGATCGCCAAGTCTTCATGGCTGCCGGCGACACCCCCGGACCATCTGGGACGGCTACAGACAAGTACCTTGAAGACATCTCCGCAGACGAGCTGTCTGCCGACGCACCTGCAGACGAGACCCCCGCCAACAGGGACGCTCGACGTGAGCGTAACAGGAAGCGCAACGAATGGCGCCGGCGGCTCAGAGACAACCTCCCTATCCACAACCTTGCGGAAGCTCTCGAAGCAGTCGAGAGCAGAGTACACACTACCCCCGAGCAATGCCTCATGTCGATCACAGAGATCGCACGCCAGGCTCAGAGTATACGCGCTGGAGAAGTCATCGCCAAGCAAGCTGAAGACGCCTACTTCATGCGGGTCGACAACAGGGTCAACCAGCCTCCTCCCGTCAGGAACCGCGACAACGAAGCTACAAGTCGCAGTGCTGACCTCGATCGCAACCATACTCGAGCTGAGCTCCCAGCTCAGCCCAACCGTACTCGCGCAAATGTCGGCGGACCCTCACAGGGTGGCAACAGCAACCTCGAGGTCGTTCCTCACCGTGCTCCTGCCGGCGGCGGACGCGACCCTGACGGCGGCGGCGGTGGCCGACGGAAGCTCCAAGCACAGGGCCAACAGGAGGGCCGACGGCGGCGGCAATCGCAGCGGTCGTGAGCACGCGAACAGCCACGCCTCTGGAGCCTCACAAGGCGGCTACGACGCCCGCCAGAAGATTGAGGAGCTGCGGCGGAAGAAGTCAGCCACTGCAGGCGACAACGACGGCTTCCCCTCCTTCTCACCTCGACTTCGCAACTTGCTCCTCCCCGAAAAGTTCAAGCCTTTGGGGATCACCAAGTACGACGTGAAGCAAGACCCCATCCAGTGGCTCAGGTGCTACGCCCTCTCCATCGAGAACGCTGGCGGCAACAACGACACCAAGTGCCTCTACTTTCCCTTCTGCCTGGACCAAGCCCCACTCACATGGCTCGAGTCGCTGGACAAGCACTCGATCGACAAGTGGGACTAGCTGAAGGAGCAATTCACCAGCAACTTCGCGAGCGCCATGGGCCGATCGGGTACTCGCATGGACCTGGCCATGGTCAAGCAGGAACAAGGCGAGACCCTCTGCAAGTATATGCACCGCTTCTTCGACAAGCGCGCTATCGTAGTCGACGTCACCGACAAGGAGGTCATCGACCTCTTCCAAGACGTCCTCTACCATCGCCGCACCTTTGAAGACTTCGGTCATCGCCGCCCCAAGTCCATCCCCCACCTCAAGGACATGATCACGTCCTGGGCGGACGAAGAAGACAAGGCCAATGCCAAGTATGACGCCATCCGCGGCAAGAGCAAGCAGAACGCGGGCGGCGGCAGCGGCAACAACGGGAACCAAGGCGGTCGCAACAACAACAACAACTACTCGGGTCCCAACCGCAAGCGCAAGCCAGACAAAACTGTCGCGGCTATCCAGCGCCCTGCGGAGGAGAACTCGAAGAGGAACTCCGGCGGCTTCAAAGACTTGCTGAAGGAGAAGTGCCCGTGGCATCTGAACGGCAACCACACCACCGAGCAGTGCTACCAACTCAGACATGCACTCAAGAGTACTCCAGAGCCACCGCACCCTCACGACAAGAAAGGCAAGAAGAAGAACGACGGAGACAACAACGACTTCCAGGAACCCGACAAGACTGTCAACATCCTCTTCGGCGGATTACCTAGTAGGCGGGAGCAAAAGGCTACCCGTCGAGAAGTCATGAGCATTGAACCAGCGGTTCCGACCCCTCTCAGGTGGTCGGAGGTACCCATTACCTTCTCCCGCGCGGATCAATGGACCAGCTTCTCCGAACCAGGACGGTTCCCTCTCGTCCTGAAGCCAGTGGTCGCGGGCTCCAAGCTCAACAAGGTCCTCATCGATGGTGGAAGCGGGCTCAACGTCCTTTTCACCAAGACCTTGAAGAAAATGAAGCTCGACATCACCCACATGCTCACCAAGAGCAACACGCCTTTCTACGGCATCGTCCCCGGCAACGCGGCTATTCCACTGGGCTCAGTGGTCCTGCCAGTCACCTTCGGGGAATGTCGGGACAATTACCGTACCGAGTACATCAAGTTCGAGGTCGCGGACTTCGAAACATCCTACCATGCCATCCTCGGCAGACCGGCCATTGCCAAGTTCGTGGCGGTGCCTCACTACACCTACTTGGTGCTCAAGATGCCAAGCCCAGCAGGTGTGCTCTCTCTCCAAGGGGACTTGAAGATCTCGCACGACTGCGACACCGAAGCCGTTTAGATCGCCTCTACAAATCAAGTACCCAACACCATGATGGAGGTCTACGCTGTGTCGAAGAAGCTTGCTACAAGTGAACTCGACATCCCCGAGAAGTCTGACAAAGGCAACAAGCCTCAACCAGCTGAGGAGGTCCTGGTCAAGACAATCGACCTCGGGACAGGCGACACCAGCAAGACTACCACCATCGGGGCCGGCCTCGACCCCAAATAGGAAGATGTGCTCATCAACTTCCTCCGGGCTAACCGCGACATCTTCGCGTGGAAGCCAGCGGACATGCCAGGAGTGCCCAGGGAGTTGATTGAGCACTGCCTCAACGTCGATCCTAAGGCCACCCCCAAGCGACAACACCTCCGACGCTTCGCCGACGACAGACGGGACGCCATCAAGAAGGAACTCGCCAAACTACTCGCGACTGGCTTCATCGAGAAGTTTTCCATCTCGAGTGGCTCGCCAACCCCGTCCTCGTCCGCAAGAAGAACTCGAACGAGTGGAGGATGTGTGTCGACTACACCGATCTCAACAAGCACTGCCCCAAGGACCCCTTCGGGTTGCCGCGGATTGATCAAGTCATCGACTCCACGGCAGGCTGTGACCTGCTCTACTTCCTCGACTGCTACTCCGAGTACCACCAGATCACGATCAAGGAAGAAGACTAGGAGAAGACCGCGTTCATCACCCCGTTTGGCGCGTACTGCTACACGACCATGTCCTTCGGGTTGAAGAACGCCGGCGCCACCTATCAATGAGCTATCCAGGCCTGCTTCAAGAGGCAACTCAACAAGAATGTCGAAGCCTACGTGGATGACGTGGTCGTCAAGACCAGAGACTCCAGTACCCTCATCGACGACCTTGAAGAGACTTTCGCATCTCTGTGCGAGTACCGCTGGAAGCTCAACCCGAACAAGTGTGTCTTCGGCGTACCCTCGGGCAAACTACTTGGCTTCATCATCAGCTAACGCGGCATCGAAGCCAACCCCGAGAAGATCTTCGCCATCACCAGCATGAAAGCTCCCACGTGCATCAAAGACGTCCAGAAGCTGACCAGGTGCATGGTGGCCTTGAACAGATTCATCTCGAAGCTTGGAGAACGGGCGCTCCCTTTCTTCAAACTACTCAAGCATCAAGAGAAGTTCGTGTGGACTCCAGAGGCGGACCAAGCCCTTGCTCAGCTCAAGGACTTCCTATCGAAGCCACAGTCCTCACGGCTCCTCGCAAAGGCGAGCAGCTACTGCTCTACCTCGCTGCAACTACTCATGTTGTCAGCACTGCCATCGTTGTCGAGCGGCAGGAAGACGGCCACGCCTACCCAGTCTAGCGCCCAGTCTACTTCCTCAGCGAGGTCCTGTCAGAGTCCAAGGCACACTATCAGCCTGTGCAGAAGCTCATGTACGCGGTACTCATTACCTCGCGGAAGCTACGACACTACTTCCAGGAGTACTCGATCTCCGTCATCACCGACTACCCGCTCGGCGACATCCTGCGGAACCAAGATGCTACTGGAAGAATCTCCAAGTGGGCAGTCGAGCTCGGCGCCCTCACTATCGACTTCAAGCCACGCACAGCCATCAAGTCGCGAGCCGCCGGTCGACTTCATGGCGGAGTGGCGGGAGAACCAGCTACCTACTCCAATCGTGCGACCAGAGCATTGGGTGATGTACTTCGACGGCTCACTCAACCTCGAGGGCGCAGGTGCAGGGGTACTCCTGATCTCTCCAACGGGCGAACAGTTCAAGTACGTCCTGCAGATCTTCTGGAAGGTCTCAAACAACGAAGCCGAGTACGAAGCCCTCCTACACGGGCTCCGCCTTGCGGCTTCGATGAGCATCAATCGGCTACTAGTCTACGGCCACTCCGCAGTGGTCATCAACCAAGTCAACAAGTCCTGGGACCGCAACAAGGAGAACATGGACGCCTACTGCCTCGAAGTCCGCAAGCTCGAGAAGAAATTCTACGGTCTCGAGTTCCACCACATCGTTCGCGATAACAACGTTGCAGCGGACGTCCTGTCGAAGCTCGGTTCTACTCGCGCTCAAGTACCAGTGGGTGTCTTCGTCCACGAGCTTCATGCACCATCCATCCCGGAGCCGGCGCCACCGACCACTATCCCAGTGCATCCGCCCGCTGGCCAGGAGGTCATGATGATCGACGTGGACTCGAGGCAACCCTTCATCGACTACCTCAGCGAGCAGAAGGTTCCCTTGGACAAGAACTTGGCTGAGCAGCTCACCCGCCGCGCCAAGTCCTACGTCCTCGTCGGAGACAAGCTTTACAAGTGGGGCGCATCTTCTGGAGTACTCATGAAGTGCGTCCACAGGCAAGAAGGCATGGACATCTTGGAGGAGATCCACAAGGGCGTCTGCGGCAACCACGCGTCTTCTCGCACGCTGGTCAGCAAGGCCTTCCGGCGAGCTTTCTACTGGCCCACAGCTTTGGGCGACGCCGAAGAACTCGTCAGAAGGTGCCAAGGATGCCAATACTTCGCCAAGCAGCAACATGTCCCAGCCTACAAGCTAGTCACCATACCGCCAACATGGCCCTTCGCTTGCTGGGGGCTCGACACGATTGGGCCACTACCCACTGCGCCAGGTGGTTTCAACAGAGTACTGGTGGCCATCGACAAGTTCACCAAGTGGATCGAGGTCAAGCCGGTCACATGCCCCAAGGCTGACAGAGTACTCAACTTCCTGTACGAACTCGTGCATCGCTACGGACTACCCCACCGCATCATCACAGACCTGGGCTCCAACTTCAACAACCACCAGTTCTGGGAGTACTGCGAGAACAGCGGGATCGACGTCCGATATGTCTCAGTCGCCCATCCTAGAGCCAACTGACAAGTCGAGCGTGCCAACGGGATGGTGCTCGACACTCTCAAGAAGCGGCTACACGACGCTGCTAACTCTAAAGGAGGCAAGTGGATCAAGGAACTACCCAATTCACTCTGGGAGCTGCGTACTCAGCCCTCCAAGCCAACGGGGCAATCCCCTTACTTCCTGGTCTACGGCTCCGAAGCAATCCTCCCTGCTGATGTCATATGTAACTCACCAGTAGTGGAGCACTACGACGAAGGCGTCTCTGAAGACAGCAGACGAGTTGACATCGATGGCCTCGAAGAAGCTCGCTGCGCTGCCCTCGTCCAATCAGCAAGGTACCTGGAGGGTATCCGACGCTACCACGACTGCAACGGCAAGGAACGCTCCTTCAACGTTGGCGATCTCGTCCTCCGTCGTATACAGAACACGGAAGGACTACAAAAGCTCAGCTCCCCCTGGGAAGGTCCCTTCACCATGGCAAAGGTGACCGGGCTGGGCTCCTATCACCTCCAGACACTTGAAAGCGAAGATGTCAACAACTCGTGGAACGTCAACCAGCTCTGTCGGTTCTACGCCTAAGTCTACACGACTACCCTGGGGGCTCAAGTCTACAGACTACATCAAGACCCCTCCGCCGTAAGAGGCCTCCGGGTCCTGGCTCCAGTCTCCGGACTACTCCTTCGCTGTAAGCGGCCTCCGGGTCCAGGCACTAGTCTACGGACTACAATTCTCCAGAATCCAGCCAATGCGGCTACCTACGGATCCTGGGCTGCGACGAGCGACAAAGGACTCTAGCAGCGGTATACTGAGAGACCATGTACTTCTAGATCCAGCCTATACGGCTACCTACGGACCTACTGCTATAAGCGGCTAGTCGCCCTAGAACCACTTAGCCGTAAGCGGCCTCCGGGTCCTGGCGACTACTCTGTAACTACGGCCCTGGCCATCCAGGTGTACTTCTTCAGTAATAAAGTTTGATCGTTCATCAACTTCTTTACTGTTTACTTCCATCAACGGGACTACCGCCGAGTACCACTACTCGCGACAACTCCACGATGGGACTCCGCACTCTGAGATCGCGACTACGAGTACTCATTGATGGAACTTCTCTTCATTAATACTTAAACAATTTCATTACAATTGTTTTTTGTACATCAATTGCTACGAGCTAACTATTACAGGACTACTGGAGATTGAGCTTGTCGGCTACTTGCGCCGCAATGGGCGCCATACGCTCCCGGCGGCCACCGCATCTTGCTCGTCCGTACAGTTGGCGGCTAGCCCGCCAGCGACTACATCCACGGGTGCCTTCGGGAAGTAGGACTTCATGAAGGCCAACACCTGGTTCGGGATCGACTTCGCCAGATGCTTCACGTAGGCCGCCCGGCGGCCGGGGGGCTTCCTTCAGTCGATCCACGAGCGGTGCTATCTTGGGGCCGCCAGGATGAGGCACCAAGAGTCTTGCGATGGGAAGCGCGGCTTCTTCATGCTCCTTCAGCTGGGCCCGCAGCGCCTCGCAGTCCTCGTTCAGCTTCTGCAACGATTTGTAGCAGTTGACAAGGTCACGATCGGAGGCAATACGAAGCTCCATGTGCTTGTCGCACTCGAAGGCAAGCTCCTTATAGTCTAGCTCGAGTACCTGGCGGGCCTCCTGCTCCCGGTAGAAGAGGTTCTTCAGATCCGTCTCTGAAGTCTTCAACTGCTCAACCCGGGTCTCAAGCCCTGCAAACAACAAGGCGCAACGGGTTAGACTACCTCTCTACCTCCAACAACTACTCAACAAGAGAAGTGGTGTACCTTTGTTCTTGTTGCGGAGCGACTTGTTCTTCCGCACCAAGTCGTCGCTCTTCGCCTGCATCTCCTGGACGTCGTTGTGGTACTTGGCGAAGGCGGTATCAAGCTTGGACTGCATGGCGGCCGCGTGCTTCCGGGACTTCACGAGTTGGTCCTCCGGCGCCTCTGCCCGAAGCACCGCGTCGCCGAAGCCTTGAAGCATATTGGACTTCTCGCGGGACCTCTCCACGACGTCCTGCACAGGCAATACACATCAAATGGGTACTCAATGCTACATGATTGACTACTCAGGAAGTTACGACTACTCACCTTCATCCACTGCTCGGCTTGGCGGACTGCCTCCAGATGTCGAGCCACCGTTGACGAATCTACCAAGTCATCCGCCAGCAGCTCTACTCCGCCGCGACTACTCGTGGCAGCTTCTGTCATCGGTGCAGAGCGGATGAGCTCCGCGTCTTGGATCTCCAGGGAGCGGACGACCACCTCCAGAGCGGGTTCTGGTTGCACGGTGGCATCCTCTCCTCCGGTCGCTGTGGCGGCCTCTCCGACGGCCACCTCCATCTGCTCGGGGACTCCTTCAGCAGCCTCCTGCACTTCTAGTGTCAACCTCTCCATGGGCACTGCCGCAGGGATTTCGCTCCCTTCGGCTTCAGCGCCTGTCAACAAGAAGACACGTGCATCAGCGTCATCTGACGACTACGACTACTCTTTGCGGGGTACTACAGCCTCAGCAGAGTACTCACCTTCGACTACGTGGGCTTCAGGCAACATAGCCTCAGTAGCCGGCGCTTCGGGCTTCGCCTGAGGGGCGGGAGCGGACTCCTCGGCGGGTGGCGCGACTTCTTCTTCCGCCACCGCTGCAGAAGCTTCATCCCCATCCCAGGACAGATCCGTTGATTTCCTGCAGAGTACACAAGTTGGTTGTCAATGAAGTTCGACTACTACATCAACTACTACTCGGGAAGATCCAACACTTACAAGCTTGACCGGACTACCATCACGGTCGGGGCGCCAAGGATGCTGGCAATGTCCACCAGTCCACCCTCGGCTGGCGCCTCCTCTTGCGCCTCATCTTCTGCAATGACAGTCGCGGGTGCAGTACTCTCCTGCGCCTCCCCGGCCACGACTTCTTCCGCAGCAACAGCTGCGGGCTCCGTGCTCTCTTGACGAGCAGGGGGCTGGCGCTCCATCTGCGCCAGGAGCTCTTCAACAGTGGGGGCCGGGCTATGACTCCCAGCGGGTTCCCCCACCGTGTCCCACTCGCCTTCGTCACCCTGATCAGTGGGCTCCGTAGGCGGCATCTCCTGCAAGCAAGGAAAGTTCATCGTCAACAAGTGGACTCGAAACACGAGTACTCGACTACATTACTCAAGATGGCTTACCTCTGGGGAAGTGGTCTCCGTGACTTTAAACTTCTTCGACACGTGCTTGCGGGACGCATTGTGCGGCTTCCGTGGCTGTCGGTGTTTTAGACCGGCAACCTACTAAGGGGAGTACCCGAAGTAGATGAATGTGGCCTCGCCGAGATCGGTAACTCGAAGGAAGAGACACGTGGCACACAATTTAGACAGGTTCGGGCCGCGAGGTGCGTAATACCCTACGTCCTGTATGCTGCGTAGCTCTGGATTGATTGGGCACAATTACAAGATGGTGCAATAGTGCACCGTGGGCTGTATGAGATGAGATGATCCTAGAGATCGGTCCCTGCCTCGCCTTATATAGTCCGGGAGGCAGGGTTACAAGTCGGAGTAGAGAGAGAGAGAGTACTAGTCGAGTACGTCTAGGAGTCTTCCATACAATGCGGGACATGTACAGCTTCCTAACCGAGTACTACTCCTCCGCAGTCCTTGTGCTCCACGCCTTTAGGTGCCGTGTAGCGCAAGCCGGGTAGTCCCAGGGGCCCACTGAGTAGTCGGTCCTGGTACCCACCGAGGTAGTGGGCCCAGGGAGGTCCATACGACAAGCCCCCGAGTACTTTGTAGTCGAGAAGGATAGCTTCAAGTAGTCCTGACGGCCTTAACGAGTAGTCCTCAAGCGTACCTGAGTGCTACAAGTCAAAAGTCCTCAGAAGTAGTCGAAGCATCCCGAGGCCGGAATGTACTCCGGTGATGTTTGAGCAATCTCGAAGTCTTCTCGAGTAGTCCCAAGCGTCCTCGAGTACGCCTTTGAAGGTCTTCAAAAAAGCCCGTCTTGTCTTGAAGCCGAAGGCGATATGGAGGTGCGATTGCAAAATCGCACTCCATATGGAGTAGCCCCCGAGCCTTAGGTTGAGCCGCGAGGCTCGGGGCCGAGGGTCCATACGAAGTCTTGGCAAGAAAATCCCGAAAAATCCGGAGAGAAAAAACCGAAGGACACGTGGCACGGAGCCCCCGAGCCTTGAGTCGAGTACTTCCTCTCGAATTGAAGGGTCATCTTGAAAAATGTGTCCTGAGATGCTCTTGAGACTAGCCGCTTCCCAGGTAGTCGAATAGAAGTAGCCGAGCCCCTGAGGTGAGGCACGTCGACTAGTAGAATACGAAGGGTCACGCTTAGCCGCTGAGTCAGCTGCGCGTAGACTTATCCAGCCGGCCGTTGCGGAGCTGGTTTGACTTATAAATAGAAGCCAAAACCCTTAGGGTTTTTCACCCATCCCAGCTGCAGTCATTTTGATTCCATCTGAAGTAGATCCACTCCCAGCGCTTGCTGCCGCCGTAGTAGATTCAAGTGCGCTGCCACCCAAAGCTTTTAGGGTAGCCCCCGAGCGGATGCACGTGAAGACGCCCTGTACTTGGAGGATGAAGCCGTCACCGTCCAAGTCGTCGAAGGCCGCCGGGAAGAAGAGGGGCCGCGAAGAGGCCGCCGCGGCCGCCACTGGAGTAGCGCCGCCAATGTCTCCACCACGAGCTGATCCAAGCCGTGAATGGAAGAAATCCAAGGTGAAGACGGAAGATCCGCGACCCTCTCGAACAGTGGGTTCATCCGGGAGAAGGA